>OY987322.1:14933145-16361145 GCA_963920655.1 Geranium rotundifolium | reverse complement strand
TACCCGACATACTTAATCATGATAATGTACCGAACCAAGCCTCTGATACCATTGTTGGGGAGATCTGGGCCTCACATAGGACGACACTCAAAGAAAAAGCTCACGTACACATTACAGTCCACATTTGATCCAAAATACTAGTCTGGTGAGTCTAGAGTCCAATGTGTATATAAACCATCCTTATATTTTGTAATCTTTTGATATGGGGTTTTAAACTCAAATGTCTACCTAACAATTTACTGATAGAAATGATGAGGATTATATTATTAATGCGTTATTTATGATGTACAAGAGACCTCTATCTATTTCTAGAGGGTATAGAGAAACCTTAATACATATGAGAACAGGAAATGCTAATCTAGATGGGCTAACCCTAATGGGCCTTAACCCTAATGGGAATATAATCTAACAGCCCCTTAAACTCAATACGGTGTAACAAGAATTAAGTTTAAAACTAGATAATATGTGTTCCGGTCATCTTCATCTCCGTGAGAGTTGGAGTCTTCAACATGATTTCGCGCTTGGATGTCGGATGTTGAATTTCGTTGATGCTCAATACGTGCGGTGTCCGGATTGCGGAATGTAATTTCCGAATGAAGGGAATTCCGGATTGCGGAATGTAATTTCCGAATGAAGGGAATTCCGGATTACGGGATGTACTTTCCGGATGACAAGATTCCGAATTACGTGATTTTCATATTACAAGATGTATTTTCCGGATTACGGATGTAGTTTCCGCATGATAGTGTTTCCGGTTTATGGGATGTACTTTTTAGATTATGTGATGTACTTTCCGGATTACGGGATGTACACGTGGACCATGTCTGCTGACCGAAACGAATGTCAAAGACGACGAAAACAGGGTCAGACAAGAAAGGTTAATCCAAAAATCGTCCAACAAAAGAAAATAAGTTGAGGTGCAAGACAAGTAGAATACCGAGATAGTCAGAACGGAGATACTAGTGTAGACGACACATGAATTTTACGTGCGGATGCTAGATGCACGGATGAAGGATGCCGACGTCGGATAGTAGATGGGGATGATGGCGAATGACGGCGCAGGATGTTGGATGATGGTGGATAGCGATTGAATTGCCTTGCCCACCTGCAGAACCACAAATTATTCACTAGTGGGAAAAGTGAAAATTTCGTAGAGGTTTAACTAAAAATTCATTATGTCTCTAATATCATGATAGAAATAAGAGATATTATATATGTGTTATTTATGATGTATATGAGATCTCTATTTACAGAGGTAAAAAAAAATTATAATACATAATATGTTAACCCTAATTAGCGTTAACTCTAACCTAAATATTATCTAACATTTACACTTCTGATTGAGAGGTTTTAGTTCAATCTTTGTAAAGGACGTGGAGAGTTTGGATAAATAGAAGATTATGCAATTTTGAATTTTTTTATATTAATGATTCCTATTGCAGTTGCCGTAGCAAGTCATGATACCACATGATTAATTCATCCAATCCAGTCACGATCGAGCACGCAGCTGTGACATTTTACCGGTTACATGTGGCGAGTTAACGTTTGATGACTTAGTATATGAACAGATAATGATGTCGAGGTTTTGAGCCCAGAGAAATGACGCACGTGCAAGAAGCAATTACATGGTCAAGAATTGGCTGAAGATGCAAGTTTGGGCATTAATTCTCAGAGGTCTCTCTCTCTGCCTGCCTCGTATACAATTGGAGGGTGCAATTATTATATGGTCTGCTTATGATGTCCGACACGAACACGAACATGAATGTTTTGTGTTTTCAAAATTGAAACTAATTAATGAGGTCGACTAGGTAAATATATGGATAGATAGAGTGGCAGCACAACATTATGTTGCGTAAGGGACACTAATATGTAATTTGGGTGATGAAGTTCATCAAAACAAGACGACAAATTAATATGTGTTATCAAGTGACATGTGTGTTGCTTCTGACGTCCGTGCATGATATATATATAGGGTACCATTTCTCTGCCAATTCATTTGTCTATTTTATTGCGTAAATGATATACGAAAAATGTGTATTATGATATTAGCTTAATTGTAACTTGTTTGGGTATGATTTTATAGGTTTGATTTTTAAGTGAGTAAAGTTTCATATGATATCAAAGTGGTCCATCTTGAAAGTGGTAATTACCCTCTAAGTTTATTGATGAATACATATAATTATAAATTACGATAATAAGTTCGTTTGTACATGGGACAAAATAGGAAACAAACTAATAAGTAAGTATAATGCTAATAGTAAAAGTAAACTCTAAAATCACAATAGAAAACAATACATAATAATAATAATAATAATAATAATAATAATAATAATAATAATAATAATAATATCTAGCCCCTCATTAAGTTCAAGAGGATGATGAATGTTCAGAATGGCGCGAAAGTTCTCAAAGAGAATGGTTGGAAAGCTTTTGTTGAACATAGCTCTAAACTGAAAATACGGTAGTATATGAGACACATGAACTTGACCTAACTTGAGCCATAATAAGGGCCGAGACTGAGAAAAGAAATTAAAGGATGTAAAAAATATAACAAGGAGATGGGAACAAGGGGAAGGACTAAGAATTAAAAACAAAATTGATGGAGGTGAGAAATATAAAAATGAGACACAAGCTAAGGGAGGGACCAAATAGAAAAAAAAATTAAGGGAGGTGATAATAGAGTTAGAGGGAGATTAAATGAAAGAGTGGAAGAATGACCAAAAGAGAGATTAAGGGGAAGGTATAATATAGGACAATAAAGTAAATAAGTGTCCCATAGTGCTTTGAAATTTTAAAATAAATCACCAAACTTTTGAAGTAACTACGTCATATAATGACGATGCGAAACTACGTCTTATAAGAACGGTGCAATAATAGTTTTAAGATAAACCACTAATTTAAGCAACTACGTCGGTGTAAAATAATTTCATACAACTGTGACGATGCAAAACAAGCAACTACATCGTGAGACGACGGTGTAAAAATAAGAAAAATCAGTATAGTAAGAACAAAAGAAATACGGCAGAGTTAAACACTGCCATTTTTTTTCATTAGTAACGGCGTATGAAAGTACGCCGTTACAGACCAAAAATACTCTGTTACAAATTGTAACGGCATACAAATAGCCGTTAGTTGATACGCCGTTACAAAGGTGCCGTTATAGTTTGAAACGACGTACAAATGCCGCCGCTACACCAACACGACGTCGTTTAGGCAGTCCGTTAACGGCGTAATGGTTGTTGACGCCGTTAACTTTGTAACGACGTATATATCACGACATACGTCGTTACAAAGATGAAGGTGCCGTTTATACGGCTTGACACCGTCAACTTAGTAACGGAGTATACTGTTACAAATAATACGCTGTTACAAATATTTATGTATTAAAAAAATATTATTTTAATGTTATATTTGTAACGTTACAAATATTAATTTATTAAAAAAATAAAAACCGAATAAAAATTATATATTAAATTTTATTATATAATTTTTATTCGGTTTTTATTTTTTGCATAATTAATTTGATTTGGAAATTTAAATTCAAATTAAAATTAAAATTCAAATGAATTAAAATAAGGCCATTTTGTAACGGCAGAGACAGAGAGAGCAGAGAGTTAGGGAGAGGCATATCAGAGAGTGAAGAAGAAGAGAGGCGAGGGGAAGAAGAGGGTTCGACGCTTTAAATAAGGCCATTTTGTAACGGTGTATTAAGGGAAATACGTCGTTACTAAATTTTGTAACGACGTATTACCCCTTAATACGCCGTTACAAAATCACAACGGGAAAAAACTTCCCAACGAGAAAAAAATGACTGTTTCACAACGGACAAATTTCTTGTAACGGCGTATGGGATAGATACGCGGATAGATACGTGGTTTGATTTTTCTGAAATCTGAACTATACCACTTCAATGTCATTTCCAACATATTAAACAGTTTGGATTATTACAAAAACATTGAATTGAACTGAACGTTCGATGAAGTTAGCGCTTAGGGTATAGTTTAGGGTTTGACCATCCTAAACCCTAAACTCACGCTTTCACCGAAAGTGATTGGTGTCAAAAATCGTGTTTTAATCCAACCGTACAGATTGAAGCGTAATAGTGTTGGCGCTCATATGCCAAATTTCTAGTAAATTTCAAACATGTATAAAACTCAATTTAAACCGATCACCCGTAAACACATCCGTAAGTAACAGTCAAACCTCCGTTAATGTCATTTCTGCCATGAAATTGTTACGCGGTTTTCAATTTTGATTAACGTATATGATTTTTAGGTTGTGTACAATGATTATTGTCAATTGAGTAGTCATTTATTATATAAAACAGGATATTAATACCAAAGTCAAGCGTGAAAGTTAACAATCTTGACTTTTCTGATGGTCAAAATTGTTGACCATTAGTAAGGGCGTCTTCTCTTGAATACGCCATTACTAATCTTGACACTTAAAATTTTTTTGGCGGATTTTTGTTTTTCTGATTTTTTCTCGCAAACCTTGTTTTTTCTAAAACCGAGTAATTGAGTTATTTAACTCCGAAAATTGATTAAATGATCAAATGATATATAGTAAAAAATGTCTGAAAATAATTTATTGATAGTCAATTACAAATCATAATATTCATGCCCTTCAATATTATTTTTGTCCTCGTTGTCTTCGTCCTCTGAATCAGCTGTAGGGACATGACGTGGATTTTGGTGTAAGTATCTTAGGTCGATCCTTACACCACCCGGTCTCACCATGTCAATTCGATCTTCTTGATAAGGTTCATCTACTTTGAACTCCGGCTCTTCATCACCTGCACGAGCTAAAGTGCTCGGTTTGTAGTGACCCCTATGAGAGACAACGTTGAAAACCTTCCACGAAGTCACAAAGTGCACCACATCCGGGTCGTTGATGTAGTACACTTGTTTCGCCTGTATAGCAAGGCAAAACGGGTTTTGTTTATGACAATCTGTGGAAGTGTTTACGAAAATGAACTGATTGTCGTCCTTCTTCACGGTTCGTTCGTCGTACCACCGACACTTGAACAAAACGACTGGCATGCTTTTGCAATAGGTAAGGACAACGACGTCCATAAGAACACCGTAGTAACATATTCCGTTTGCTTCAATCATAACCCCTGAATTTTGATTTCTCCGGCCTTGGTCGATTCGCAACGTTAAGAACTTCACACCATTCACAGTAAACTATGAATAAATGGCTGACAAACGAGGAGCTGCAGATAGTAGTATCAACTCTCGTTGTTCCCTTCGATCAGCAATCTGCATATTAAATTATAATATTAGTTCCAGTAATAAAGCTGTATAAATTACACATAAGTGATATATTGTACTTTTAACTTTTCCCCACTCAAACATGAATGACATAAATCGGTCCTTTAGAGATTTCCTCGGGAATCTTTGAATGAACCATGCTCGATGTGATTCTACGTACTTATCTGCTTCGGCACAATTCTCAACAACAGTCCAATTCGCCCAGAACATCTCAGATGCGCTCAATTTCTCGTTTCGCACCACGCTCTTAACTTGTACATGTGGGGAAACAACTGATAAGTTGAACCTAGAGCTAGACTAACAAATGTTTCGGGAAGAATTTGTAACGGCGTATTTTGGTAAATACGCCGTTACAAATTAGGTAGACTAACGGCGTATGCACTAGGATACACCGTTACACTTTGTAAACGACGTATTCTAGTGCATACGTCGTTAGAAATAGATTTGTAATGGCGTATGCATTAATTATACGCCGTTACTGTTGAAAAAACTAACAAGGAGGAAATACAAATATATATCTGTGATTATACATGAAAAAATTGAGAGAAGATTAATATATGAAGAAAAAAAAGAGAACAATAGGAGGGTAGGATTTGAGGAAATTACGGGAGTGTAGTTTTGTGAGTGAAATAGATGGATGAAGATGGTTAAAGTAGGATATATATAATTAATTAGGAGAAAAAAAGGAAAAAGAAAGTGATGGCGAATTGAAAAATAAAAATGAATTAACTGAAATAAAACAGAACATGTAGTGGAAAATAAAATAAAAAAATTGGAAGAATTTTGCCCCGCAAAGGTATCACTATATTTTTTTTCTTTAGTAACGGCGTATGAAAGTATGCCGTTAGAGGCCAAAAATACGCCGTTACAATTTGTAACGGCGTACAAGCAACAGTTAGTCAATACGCCGTTACAAAGGCGCCGTTATACTTTGTAACGACGTACAACTTACGCCGCTACACCATCCGATGGTAGACGACGTCGTTTCGGAAAGTCCGTTAACGACGTAACAGTGGTAAACGCCGTTACCTTTGTAATGGCGTATATATCACCACATACACCATTACAAAGATGACTGTGTCGTTTATACGGCTTGACACCGTCAACCTAGTAAGGCATGCAATGTAACAAATATTACGCCGTTACAACTATTTTTTTATTAAAAAAAAATATTATCTTATTCTTAGATTTGTAACGGCGTATTCAATAAAATACGCTGTTACAAATATTATTTTATTAAAAATAAAAACCGAATAAAAATTATATATTAAATATATAAATATATAATTTTATTCGGTTTTTATTTTTTGCATAATTAATTTAATTTTGAAATTAAAATTACAAAGTTGGTAAACATGTTCGGGTCGTAAGGGGCCATAGAAGGATTGGCTACTCGCATCTGCTCGTACATCCATTGAAAGGTTCTTCGTTGAGCTTCGTTATTTTTTTTCTTGAGCGGCGAACCTCTCATTTTGCGCAGTAATCTGCTCCGTCGCCAGGCTGAGCTGAGTCTGGATTTCTTCGAACTGGTCTTGAGACACACGGCTGGAGGATTGCCCACGTTTTCTGAGCCTAGCCGGTACCTGGTAATCATCTCTAAATCCCCGGATTTTGCGTCCTCGGGGAAAAGGGGTAGGAAGACAAAGGATTCCAAAAGACGTTCCAATAGACAACATCTCGTTTCATTTTGCCGAAGGAGCCAGCAAATGGAAATATGTGTGCAACCGCATCATATACCTAGAAAGAGAGCTCTCTACCGAGGCCAACGAGATGAAGATCATCATGGAGCTACTACGCGGGGCAGACCTCCTCAAAACCATATCAGACATTGGTACCTACTATCCCTCTCTCGTAAAAGAATTCTCTGTGAATCTCCCACTCATGTTCAATAACCCGGATGATCCAGAGTATAGAAGGGTGTTTGTAAGGGGACACTGTTTTAAGTTCACCCCTAAGGTAATTAACGCCCATCTGGGAAGAAGTGTTACAAATGTCACGACAAGGCTCTCACCTATGGACCGCATCACTCAAGAAATCTCTGGAGGAAGAAAGAAGGCTTGGCCAACCAAAGGATCCATGGCCTCATCGGAGCTCACGGTCAAGTAATCTATTCTCTACAACATTGACATAGCAAATTTGGTACCTCCCTCTCACGCCTCTAGCATCAATGGGGATCTGGCCAAACTCATCTACTAAATCGGTATGAATCTTTCTCTAGACTTTGGGTCACTTGTTGTTGAACATCTAACAAAACACGCGAGGTCATATGTGAAAGGGATTCTCATGGGTTCCAAACAATAATTTCATGCAGCGGAGTTTAATCGAATCATGGGAATCGAATGAAAACTTGAATCTTAATGAAAAATTCAGAATGTTATAAACTTTTATAATCTGAAATTTTACCTTGTTAATCGATCTAAAACACAAAGTAGTGTTTCTCTATCGAGTCCACACAAGCACAACAACCACCGTTGGTTTTCTCTCACACACTTGCTAATGGATGTTTTGAGAATTTTGAACAAGAGAAGCTATGGAGGAATGACGTTGAGAGGGTCGGCAAGAAAGGAGGGGAATGGAGAGAGGTTGCCGAAAATATGGTCTAAAAAGGCAATGATATATTGTGTAATTATTGTGCAATAATATCAAAAAATCTGATTTTAAGATTCAAATAAATAATTACACATATCACCCCTTTAAACTCATAATTGCACTCTTGCCTCATTCATGAATTAAAACCCTAAATGGGCTTCAAGCCCGTTTAACTAAATCCAAATTAAAACCCATATAATTGAGTTCCAATTTTGGTTTAGCTAAACCGGTTCAATTTCCCCAACTTGGTTCCTTCAACAGTCTGGGTTAAAAACCTAGGTCGGAAATCAACCGAATCATTTTCAATTTAACTAAACTGAAAACCAGATTCTCCCAATTTCCATCCATGCTTAATTGTCATGTATTGTGCTTAATGCATGTGACCCTCTAGGCTCACGTCCAGTTGGCAGACTGGTAAAATTACTATTTTACCCTTTCCATCATAAGTGGTCTCTAGCAAGACATTATGATTACCCAACGTTCGTGATTATAGATTATTCTAGTTGGGCAAGATGCCACACAGAATGTTACACAGAATGCTATAACGTTGTGTCTGACTTCTTGCGTAGATAATGCAGGACAGTAAATATAAAGCTATAAGTAATGACACAGCAGATTGTTTACCCAGTTCGGTGCAACGTCACCTACGTCTGGGGGCTCTCAGCCTAGTGGAAAGATTTCACTTATCAGTAACCCGTCAGAACATACAAGTACCTGTGATCCCTCCTAGATCTATACTTTATGCTACGTCTTACAGTGCAATCTATCTCAGGGTCTCCCCCTGAATCCAAGAACGTCTTGATTCCACTCTTCGAGTAATCGCCTTACTCTGTCGTCTTCAAGTCTTCTTCAAGCTTGGTGGTTGCGTGCAGTCTTTAACTCACGACTTTCAGTAAACCCTCAATCACCTAACTCTCTATAGTTATGTGATACACAAAGACCTAAGCACAATCTGCAATTTCTCAGCCCGCAAACCTTCACGTCTAAGAACCTTGCAAATTGTTGCTAGGAAACAAATAAAGAACCACACCATTGCCAAGGGGGTAGCCTAAGCTTTTATAGCAATCGTGGATGAGTACTAACCCTAAAGGGTTTCCTCTTAATCACCGTCTTTCTTCTTTTCAGATTAGGAGTCGTTCTGCACTTTCCTAATCGTCTTCTTGATTTTCTGCCGATTCTGCACTTTCCTGATTTCTGTCAATCAGGATGCTTGCCGAGATGCCGTCAACAATGTCACACAAGATGTCGCAGAGGATGCTTCGACATTCTTTGTAACATGTTTCTTCAGTTCCTTCAAAATTAGCCAATCTCTAAAAACGTCGTAACTACAATCTCCCCCTTTGGCTATTTTTAAGGACAGCATTCTTCGTCGCATTTTGATCGGCAGTGTCGTCGTGATCGCGCGCGTTATCTTGCTTAAACTTAAACTTACTCCCCCTTGCTGGCTCAAAAAGAGCCAAAACTTAAACAAATATTTTCAACAAATCCGGGAAATAAGTAAAATGAACCTAGACATAACTCACACTTGCTCTCGATCAGCTGTCGAGAGAAAGCGTGATACAGTTTTCACAAAATATTACAAACCATAAAAGTTGTTCAGTAGTTCAAGAGTCAGAGAATTTCATAAAACTTTTCAAATAGAGCTGCTGTTGGAACTTGCAGTCTCTGTTGCTTCTGTGGAGGCTTCCTGGGTAGCATCTTCTGGATCATTTGTGGGATCATCTTCAGAGCTTGGAGGAGACATTGAGTGCAGCAGGTTGGCGCAGTGAGTTCGGCGCTGCGAGAGGTGCTTCAGAGCAGTCTTTAAGTTTGCAATGTCCTCATCAAGCACTTCAATTTCTTGTTTGAGCATGACGGCATCCCTGCTGGTAGTCCTTGTGAGAGGGACGGCACTTGTGGCTCTACTGGTCTTTGCCGTGGCTTCCGGCCTGACAAGATCAGGAGCATGCCTTCCTTCAAACAATTTGTGGCTCACCACAATTACTCCTCCTCTTTTCCCCACCTTATCCGACGTTTTCAACACGCCAGGGTGTTGATGTACGAGTAATTCAGAGATAAGGGATGGAAAGGTTATGAGAATTTTCACAGCAAGAGATCTAGCATGGCGAACAAGATGATCAATCACAAATTGTCCAAAGTCAAGTTTAGATCCAGTATCTATTTGGTAGATAAGGATTGCTAGCTCAGGTTTGATCGATGATGCGTGAGTTGAGGGCGCCCAGTTTGCAACTCCAATCCGAAAGAGAATGGAGTACTTGGAAGTCAGGTCTGAAGCTGCCACTGTCCCTTTGGATGGCCATGTTATGCTCTTATCTCCGGTGATTTGTCGGAGGACTTTGCTCAGATCGGGTGGTGGCACAGATCGAACCGTCTTCCTTCCCAGGAATTCATTGATGATGTCGGAGGTGATGTCAAAGCGGATGCCTCTGACATATACCTTATCAAACTCTGGAGCATCTGGGGTACCAAACGTGGTAGGCAGATTTGCAATGAATTCTTTAACCAGAAGGGGATAGTGGTTGCCAATGTCGGAGATGGTTCTCATCAATTCTGCCTTCTCCAGGAGCTGTATGATGGCCTTTAGCCCAAACAGCTCTGTTGACAATGTCTTCTCTGGGTACGCCGTTCTCTGAAAGACAAACTCCCACCTCTTTGCGCCTTCTGCTGAGTGAAACGACACGTTGTCGTAAGTTACAGTCATGGTGTTCGTGGCCGTCTTCAGGGCCTTCTTCTTCCTTTCTTCCTCAGCAGGGACCTCTTCAAGGTCATCATCAGTGGATTCATCTATCAACCTCCTTGTTGCAATTACTTTCTTCCCCTTTTCTTTGACAAGCGATTTTTTCCTTTTGTTGCTGGGACCTCCAGCCTCCTTTCCCTCCTTCCTTTTCCTTGTTTCTTTCAATTTTCCAACCATGACAGCCAAACTTTCAGTTTCTTCTAGAACTTTTTTCTTCAGGGTCGACAACACTGTGTGTGCCGTCTCAGCAGCTTCTTCCATGAAATCTTCTATGGCATTCAGAGTGTTTTCTCTTGTGTTGTTGGTGGTGGCATCCTTGTTCTTCTCAGCTTCTTCCAGATCGGTCTCTCCGTTTCTGGTTTCTTCTTTCTCTTCTTCTTCTTCCTCGGCTTCTTCCGAGTCAGCTATTTCTTCCTCTTCTACAGCTTTTTCAGTGGCTTTCGGTATGACATCTGTTCCTTCTTCTTCTCCTCCTTCTCCTTCCACAATGCGTTCCAGCCCATGACTGTCCGGAGTCAGATCCTCCTTTTCTCCTTCCGGACGTATCAGTTCTTCTACCACACCTTCTTGAGGCGGGTCCTGGTTTTCCAGTAGTGATTCTAACAGATCACGTTTTCTAGAAGTATCGGCAGAGAAATCGTTACCTGTTGGTGTTGGAACTGCGACGATTTGCATGGAGGCCTCTCGGTTTTCCTGTCCAAGATCATTCTCTCTTTCTGGCCCAGTTAGGTCAGACATTGAGAAAGCAACACTTCCGGTCCGGGACTTCTTGGGAACTCGAGTAAAAACTGGTATTGGGGCTTTCTCTGGTGAAGCCTCTTTGATAATTTCTTTTGATTTTTTCAGGGTTTTTGGCCCTTTGATTCGCACTCCATGCTTGTTTGTCTTCGCTCTACTGCTTGTGGCGCCTTTTGCTTCAGCTTTCTTTGAAGCGGTGGCTTCCTTTGGGGCTACTGTGCATCTAGTTTTCACCATTGTTGTTTGAGAGATTTGCAGAGAGTGAATGGTGAAGGAGATGAGAGAGAGCACAAAGAGGAGGCAGACTAGGTTTTTGAAAACGATTCAAATCTTCTTTAGCGTCTGACTGTATCTTTCCTTCTCTTTTATATGGGCTTTTGATATGCCTGGCCCAATGACATTCGTTGGTTTTTAGACCGGTTCATGAAGAGGTACCAACACTTCCTCTCAACCGTTTATGTATCTCCTTTACTGGTTGTTGATGGAGCACAGACCAAGTGATGATCTGAGATCCTCAAATCTGCTCGCGTCTAGAGCCTTCGTGAAAATATCAGCTAGTTGCTTCTCTGTTGGGATGTGCTCTAGGATGATCTTCTTGTCTTCGACCAATTCTCGAATGAAGTGATGTCTAATATCAATGTGTTTGGTCTTGCTGTGTTGGACAGGGTTTTTGGAGATGTTGATAGCACTGACATTATCACAATACAAAGTCATGGCATCCTGTCTGACATTGTATTCAATTAACATCTGTTTCATCCAAAATAGTTGTGTGCAGCTACTCCCAGCAGCAATATATTCCGATTCGGCAGTGGACAAGGCAACACAGTTTTGCTTCTTACTAAACCATGATATGAGGTTGTTGCCAAGGAAGAAGCATCCTCCAGATGTGCTTTTCCTATCTGATGTGTTCCCAGCCCAATCGGCATCACAATACCCCACCAAGGTAGAGGATGTGTCGAATGAATATAACAAACCCAAGTTTGTAGTCCCAGAGATATATCTAATAATTCTTTTGGCTTGGGATAGATGACTAACCTTAGGATTAGCTTGATATCGTGCACATACTCCGACAGAGTAGGCAATATCTGGTCGACTCGCGGTGAGGTAGAGGAGACTACCGATGATGCTCCTGTATAGGTGTTGGTCGACGGCTTCTCCTGGATCATCTTTAGTTAGCTTGACATGTGTAGCTGCTGGTGTCCTTTTATGTGAGGCTTTCTCTAGCCCAAACTTCTTGACAATATTCTTCGCATATTTGCTCTGAGATACGAAGATGCTATCCTTTTGTTGTTTGATTTGGAAGCCTAGAAAGTAAGTAAGCTCTCCCACCATGCTCATCTCGAATTCTGATTGCATCTGTTGAATAAATATCTCTACCATCTTGCTTGACATCCCTCCAAAAACAATGTCATCGACATAGATTTGAGCTATCATTAAATTTCCATCTTCATTCTTCACAAATAAGGTCTTGTCGACTCCCCCTCTAGTGTAGCCGCTTCGGATAAGGAATTTTGTGAGCCTTTCATACCAAGCCCTTGGTGCTTGTTTCAACCCATAAAGAGCTTTCTTGAGTTTATACACATGATCAGGATAGTGAGGGTCAACAAATCCTTTGGGTTGTGACACATATACTTCTTCATTGAGATCCCCATTCAAGAACGCACTTTTGACATCCATCTGGTAGAGCTTTATCTGTAGATGGCAGGATATCCCTAGCAGGAGACGAATTGCTTCAAGTCTTGCAACAGGAGCAAAGGTCTCATCGAAATCGACACCCTCAATTTGAGTATACCCTTGAGCAACTAACCTGGCTTTGTTGCGAGTGATGTTGCCAAGCTCATCTGATTTGTTCTTGAAGATCCATTTAGTGCCTATGATGTTTCCTTCACTTGGTTTGGGCACCAGTTCCCATAACTGATTTTTCTCAAATTGAATCAGCTCTTCTTGCATAGCATTGACCCAATACTCATCATTGATGGCTTCATTGATGTTTTTGGGTTCTGTCTTTGAGACGAAGCAAATATTTCCGATCATCTCGTTATAATCTTCAGGAGCTTTTGACCGAGTTCGTACGCCTTCATTCAGGTTTCCAATAACTCCAGAGATAGGATGGTTAGTCTGGACTCTTCGTGAGGGATTCTTGTTGCTGGTTTCAGAAACTACTTCGTTATTGGCGACATCATCTTCGGTTTTGCTGCTAGCATCTTCTCTGACATCTGGGGTAGCATTCTTCCTGACATTGTTGGGCGGATAGGCTCCGTCTTCGTCTGTCGCATCTTCTGAGGCATCTTTGCAGTCATCGTCAACAACAACATTGATTGATTCCATCATGGTCTTGGTTCGTTTGTTGAAGACTCGGTATGCACGACTATTCCTTGAATAGCCAAGGAAGATGCCTTCATCGCTTTTTGGGTCAAGCTTTTGGCGAGGCTCTCTATCCGCCAGTATATAACAAGTGGAGCCAAAGATATGGAAGTACTTAACATTGGGCTTTCTCCCCCTCCATATTTCATAATGTGTTACTGACATACCTGGTCGGAGAATAACTCGATTGTGGATATGGCAAGCAGTGTTAAGTGCTTCTGCCCAGAAGTGAGTTGGTATGTCTTTAGCCAGCATCATAACTCTCGCCATCTCCTGTAGAGTCCTGTTCTTGCGCTCAACAATGCCATTCTGTTGAGGAGTAATTGGCGCTGAGAATTCATGTGCTATCCCTTCTGAGTTGCAGAAATCTGCAAACTTGCTGTTTTCAAACTCTCGACCATGATCACTACGAAGGCGGATGATTTTGCCAATTGTCTCTCCTTTTTCTCGTTGGACTTGGATGCATAGATTCTTGAAGATCGAGAAGGTGTCTGATTTGTCACGAGGGAAGTCAACCCAAGTGTATCGTGAGTAATCATCTACACATACAAAGACATATCGTTTTCCTCCAAGGCTTTCAACTTGCATTGGTCCCATGAGGTCAACATGTATCAGCTCAAGTACTCGAGAGGTGGTGATATGCTGAAGCTTCTTGTGTGACATCTTGGTTTGCTTTCCAATCTGACATTCTCCGCAGATCTTTCCTTCAACTATTTTTAGGTTTGGGATTCCGGTGATAGCCTGCTCTGAGATTGCCTTTTGCATACTTCTAAGGTTTAGATGTCCAAGCTTTCGATGCCATAGTTTGGTTTCTTCTGCTTTGGAGACAAGGCACTTGGTTGCTTCGGTATGTGTCTCTGGAGACCAGATATAGCAATTGTCTCTCGAGCGAACTCCTTGTAGAATAGTGACCTGATCGATGTTGTTAACTATACAGGCTTCTTTAGTGAATTTCACTACCAAATCCTGATCACAGATCTGACTGATGCTAATCAGGTTTGCTTTAAGTCCTTCTACAAGTAATGCTTCAGTCAGACAGGTGGCTTCTGGATGCTTGAGCACTCCTTTTCCAATGATTCGAGCTCGGATCCCATCTCCAAACGTAACAAAGCAGTTTGTATATAATTTAAGATTGGAGAGAAACTCTGGAGTACCTGTCATGTGTCGAGAGCATCCACTATCGAGATACCAGTCCTTGTTCGTTGAAGCACTTAATGATGTATATGCAACATTAGCTTGATAGGTCAGGTTCTTAGGTCTCCATTCAAGGCGAGTTGTCTTCGGAGGAGATGGGAGATGCCTTTGATATTTCTGAGCTTGCTTCCTCTTAAGAAGTTGAAAACAAAAAGGTCTGATATGATCTGGTTGACCACAGTAATGACATATCCATTGATATTGATAAGCTGGTCTTCTGTAGCTTTGTTGTCTGCGTGGAGGATGTCTTCTGACAGTTTCTTGACAGGAACAGGTTGTTGACAATGTTATGGCTTTTGTTGTAGGTCGTCCTGTAGGATGAGTTGGGGCATCCTGTTGTTTCTTGTCAGCCAAGGCTTGTTGTGGGACAAACTTTGTCCCTGTTGTTGAGGGGACAGCATGTGTGTACCCTAGTCCCGTCGTATCTTTGGACTGTTTTCCCACTGATAAAATCTTGTCAAGGCTTTCTGTGCTCGGATTCATCATCTTTACCGATTTAGTCATGAGACTAATTTCTCCGTTAAGTCTGGTGATTTCTCGTTTCAGCTCCACGATCGTCTCCAGAAATCTAGACTTGTCGTTGGTAAGACTAATGATCCTTTCGCCTTGTTGATCAAGTATCAGAGTTTCCTTGATCCATCTGGTGTGCAAGCCTTTGTAAGCCTCGACTAGTTGCTCTTTAGTCCAATTCTCATTTGGAGTTGGATCATTATTGATGTCGACAACATTATCAACATTACATGTAGGAGTAGTAGTAGTGAATGCAACAAAGTTGCTTATCTCTTCAGATCCACTATCTTCATTATCATCATCTGATAGAGTGGCATTGTATCCTCGTTTTTGTTGTTTGAGGAAATTTGGACATTCTCTACGGAGGTGGCCGAATCCTTCACATTCATGACATTGAAGTCCTTTGTTTTTGTTTTCTTCCCCACTCCTGTTTGGTCTGTCAAGACTACCTCCAGCTTGAGCTTTTTGTGGAGCATTGTTTCTGGCATTTGTTGTGACATTCCGTCCACCCATTCGACTAAATCTTCTCATGGCTTTGTTGTATTTTTTTGTGAGAAGGGCCATTGTAGCCTCGATGTCTTCATCAGAATCCGAATCCTCAGGATCTGGTTGCTTGTGTGTTGAGCTCTTGAAAGCAACTCCTTTGTTCCTTTTGTCGATGTTGGGTAGAGACAACTCATAGGTCATTAGAGACCCCATCAGCTCATCAAATTTCAAGACCTTGAGGTCATGAACTTCTTCAATTGCTGTGATTTTCATCTTGAACTTAGGGCTAAGAGCACGTAGGATTTTTCTTACCAATTTTTCATCAGACATTGGTTCCCCCAGAGAATAGGATTCATTGGCTAGATCACGAATGCGAACATTGAAATCGGCAATTGATTCATCTTCCTTCATGATGAGGGCTTCGAAGTTGGTTGTCAGGTATTGCAGTTTCTGTTCTCGAACCTTAGTTGTTCCTTCATATGCTACGGCCAGGATGTCCCATGCTGATTTGGCAGTTGTGCATGTGTTGATTAGTCTGAACACGTTCTTGTCAACACCGTTGAAGATAGCATTCAGAGCTCGAGAATTTCCCAGTAATTCTTCATCTTCATCATCGGTCCAGTCTTTTTCTGGTTTTGGGCCGATAGGATTGCCATCACTGTCACTGAGTTGTGGAGCATTCCAACCATTGAGTACTGCCTTCCATGTCTTGTTGTCTAGTGACTTCATGAAGGCACACATTCGAGCCTTCCAATAGCCATAGTTGCTTCCATCTAGAACAGGTGGTCTATTTATGGATCCTCCTTCTCTGGTATTGTCCATCTTTGATCAAAATATTTGTTTAGGAACTCACCTAAAGCTATAGGTGCCCCCTCTGATAGTAATTGAAATTCTGATCAGCTAGTTGGGCAAGATGCCACACACAATGTTACACAGAATGCTATAACGTTGTGTCTGACTTCTTGCGTAGATAATGCAGGATAGTAAATATAAAGCTATAAGTAATGACACAGCAGATTGTTTACCCAGTTCGGTGCAACGTCACCTACGTCTGGGGGCTCTCAGCCTAGTGGAAAGATTTCACTTATCAGTAATCTGTCAGAACATACAAGTACCTGTGATCCCTCCTAGATCTATACTTTATGCTACGTCTTACAGTGCAATCTATCTCAGGGTCTCCCCCTGAATCCAAGAACGTCTTGATTCCACTCTTCGAGCAATCGCCTTGCTCTGTCGTCTTCAAGTCTTCTTCAAGCTTGGTGGTTGCGTGCAGTCTTTAACTCATGACTTTCAGTAAACCCTCAATCACCTAACTCTCTATAGTTATGTGATACACAAAGACCTAAGCACAATCTGCAATTTCTCAGCCCGCAAACCTTCACGTCTAAGAACCTTGCAAATTGTTGCTAGGAAACAAATAAAGAACCACACCATTGCTAAGGGGGTAGCCTAAACTTTTATAGCAATCGTGGATGAGTACTAACCCTAAAGGGTTTCCTCTTAATCACCGTCTTTCTTCTTTTCAGATTACGAGTCGTTCTGGACTTTCCTAATCGTCTTCTTGATTTTCTGCCGATTCTACACTTTCCTGATTTTTGTCAATCAGGATGCTTGCCGAGATGCCGTCAACAATGTCACACAAGATGTCGCAGAGGATGCTTCGACATTCTTTGTAACATGTTTCTTCAGTTCCTTCAAAATTAGCCAATCTCTAAAAACGTCGTAACTACAACCTGTTATCGTGCATGTCACTGTCCTTTTATCAAACCGATATCCACATTGATCAATAGGCATAGAATCGCCATCCTAATTTATCAATCACTATTTCTTGAGATCTGAGATGACTGAAAACTGATACTAAGGTATCACCTGCACGACCGTGCTATTCCTTCAGTAATACTCATCAAGTGGCCTATACGGATATCTTTCTCATACCGGAGTATAAGTGATAAATCCCTCAGACACCTTTCGAGTTCACAAATGCAATTAATATCCAAGCCAATTAAAGACGTTATAGCTATTCTTTTACAAGTAACGTTAAACTAGGTCAAACTTAGGTATTCGTTACACAGTGTACACAAAGACTGTTTGGTCTTAGGATATAATGACAAGCTATGATTTGTGAGTATCTCATGACTGGATCTATGTAGCATACTCACAATCGGGTTGTCCGATATCATCGACCTGATTGTATCTATAATATAACTCCGACAGGTACTTTGCCATGATTACAAGAAGTTAGTCTCATACTGATCGCTTCGGAAGAAGCTTAGCATATCAGGGACTTATCGAATGCAATACTTTCTGATCTATAGTTCAACTATAAGTGGTTATACACATAATGATATAGATTAAATCACATTTGATATACTACTACCACACATTAGTAATATAATGCCTTTTATTATATCAAAAAATGATGTCCATTACAATATAGATTGAGGAATTACATTGGACTAGGGCATAATCCTAACAATCTCCGACTTGCCCCTAGTTCCAACCTAAGTTCCAATCTACCCCCATAGACTTCACATGTGCCTCATGCTTGGGCTGCGGTAAAGCCTTCGTCAAGGGATCAGCAACGTTGTCATCAGTCGGTACATAAGTAATCTCCACATCACCATTATCGATATACTCTGATAATGTGATACTTCCTCTCTATGTGTTTAGTTCTATTGTGGAATTTGGGCTCTTGAGCTAATGCTATGGCCCCCGTGTTGTCACACAACAAGCTTACCGGATCAGACGCTCGCGACATTACATCTAATCCGGTTAGAAAGCTTCTAACTCATACGGCTTCCTTAGCGCTTCTGCTGCAGCTATGTATTCAGCCTCTGTTGTAGAATTGGCAGTTGTGGCTTCCTTGAAGCTCTTCAAGCTGAATGCTCCACCATTTAACACGAATACAAATCCTGCCTGAGATTTGAAATCATCAAGATATGTCTCAAAATTAGCATCAACATATCCTTTGACTGCTAGTTCTCCATCCTTCCCATCATACACTAGGAATGCGCCTTTAGTTCTCCTCAGATATTTAAGGATACTCTTGACAGCAATCCAGTGCTCCTGGCCTGGGTTAGATTGATATCTGTTGGTACAGTTTAGTGCGAACGAGACGTCCGGTCTCGTGCAAATCATGTCATACATTATGGATCCCACAGCCGAAGCATATGGGATCTTACTCATTTTGCTCAGCTCATCAGGAGTCTTAGGATTCTGTTGTTTGTTGAGCTTAATGCCATGTCGCATGGGTATGTATCCCTTCTTAGAATCATGCATTGAGAATCTTCTCAACACCTTATCTATGTAAGTACTCTAACTTAGGCCCAATATTCTTTTGGGTCGATCTCTTTAGATCTTGATGCCCAGAATGAAAGCAGCATCACCTAAGTCTTTCATCGATAAGCATTTCCCTAACCAAGCTGTAACCTCAAGCAAGGTTGGGATGTTATTCCCGATGATTAATATGCATCGACATATAGCACTAGGAATACAACATTACTCCCACTTGCTTTCTTATATACGCAAGATTCACTTTCGTTTTTGATAAAAACGAATTCCCTTTCGGCTTCATCGAAACGAAGGTTCCAACTCTGTGAAGCTTGCTTCAATCCATAAATGGATCTAAGCAGCTTACAAATCTTTCCAGGATTTTTTGGATCAAGAAAACCCTCAGGCTGTGTCATATACATATCTCATAGTCGTAGTATGCTGCTATGGATAGAATGATCCGGATATATTTGACCATAGCTACTAGTGAAAAAGTCTCGTCATAATCGATACCTTTGATTTGGCGATAACCTTTCGCAACCAGTCTAGCTTTATAGGTATGAGGTTTTCCATCAATGTCGGTCTTAAGTTTATAGACCCATTTGCAACCGACGGGTTTTATCCCAGGGGTTTGATCCACCAAGCACCAGACTTGGTTGTCGGACATGGATTTCATTTCCTCTTATGGCGTTCTGCCATTTTTCAGAGTCTGGACTGGCCAAAGCTTGTCTGTAGGTTTCTGGATCATCCTGATCCACCAATATCAAGTCATTTCCTTCAATGGCTAGTAAGCCATATCGGAAAGGAGCTTGACGAGATCTCTCATACCTTCTTGGACCCTCTAGAATAGATGTGGGGATTGGTTCTTAATCAATGAACTCTTCTGGCTCTTGTATTTCTACATCCGACATAGTGGGTTGTTCCGTATCTTCTAGAATTTCTTCAACATACACGGCACACCCATTAGCACTTTTGGAAATAAATTCATTTTCCAAAAATACCCCTCCTCGAGCAACAAAAACTTTGTTCTTGCTGGGTTTGTAGAAATAGTACCCCCTTGGTTCCTTGGGGTACCCCACAAAGCACACTTATCTGATTTAGGTTCGAGTTTATCGCCTAGCAGACGCTTGACGTAAACTTCACATCCCGAAATCTTAAGGAAAGCTAATAAGGGTTTCCTCCCGTTCCATACTTCATATGGAGTGCTTTCCACTGCCTTTGTAGGAGCCCGATTCAATATGAATGCGGCCGTCTCTAGGGCATAACCCTGAAAGGAGATAGGGAGGTCAGCTTGACTCATCATTGATCGAACCATGTTAAGCAAGGTCCGATTTCTCCGTTCGGATTCACCGCCTAGGTCAAATCGAAGCGCCTTTATACTTTTACCAAGCTGGTTTTGTGCTTCGTTATGGAATTATTTGAACTTGTCAAAGGTTTCCGATTTATGTCTCATAAGATAGACATACTCTTATTGTTGCGGGTTTGAATGTGACCTCGCAATTACACTTTTGACCCGTATTTGAGCACCGAATTGTCCTCGTTTCGGCTTTCTTGAGCCATTAATTTGGTACTTTTGATCCTTTGTGTGTTTTTGACATTTTATAGGTGCAAGACACAATTAGAGCATAATTGAAGTTGAAAATCGGTTAAGAAAGTTCTGCACAACAGCTAAAACTTCCCGGTGGTGTAGATTTCTCGTCCGGAGTCCGATTGGGGCCCATAATTTGTCGGTTTGAGCGGATTGTAAAGATCTAATCCAGTGGTGAAGATTTCAAGGGGTCACGATCGTGCCTAGGGGAGGCACGATCGTGCCTAAATGAATTTTTGGCCGAATTTTGCTCGAACTAAGGCGCGAAACTGCTAATAAAGTGCAGAAATCAGATATTTTGGAGAGTGGAGGAGTAGGGCAAAGACCAAAAACGAGTTGAGGAGGAGAGAGTTGAGTTTGAGAGCTCCAACCTCTTGTTCTTCATCAAACTTGAAGATTTCTTCATCTCTTCTTGACACTTTGGGAGTTTTGGAGTGGTAACCACCATAGACTCAACCTTTGGAGTTAGGAAAGGAAGCTTTGGAGAGATTCCCACCATCAAATCCACCAAGCTTGAAGATCCATCTTGCTCAAGAACACCAAGAGCAATTTCTATCCCTATTTACTAGTTTATTTTGATATTGTTCTTTAATTTTGTTGATTGTATGATGATAGTTGGATTGAGCACCATGGTTGAGGGCTAAATCTCTTTGCCATGGGTGCTAGACATTTGTGATGTGATTATCGAGTTTATTGAGGTGTTAGTTCTAGGATTTAAGACTTTGTTGTGTGGATTGTTGTTTGAATGCATGTATTGATTAATTGACGCTTTACAATATGTGTTTGAGGAGTTCTATCTGATACCGAAAGGGAAGGAATAGAATCCGGACCTAGCATCCACCGAGGGTTGTAGGCTCAAGACTGTGTCTTGACACCTCATAATAACCCTTAGCTTATTATTGTCAATCTAATGCGGTCTCGAGTTGTTCTCAATACCGAAAGGGCACGAGGAGACTCGGGATTAGGCTAACCTCATTACCGAAAGGCGAGGTCGGCACTTAAGACATAGGCTCAACATTAATTTCGATCCAAAGGAATTTAAACTCGCAAACTTATTTATATTGCTATTTGTCTAGCACCCTAGGCTCTCTACTTCCATTGTTATCATGTTGTTGTTATTTACTTGTTGGTAGTTTACTAAAATAAATACAAACACTCAAAACAACCTACGACCCTCATTAGTCCCTGTGGATTCGACTCGGTATCTTACCGGTTTATTTGTACTTGCCGCGACCGCATGTTGTTGCGCGAGAGAGGGGAGACCGCTTTTTCCCCCAACACTTATCTACTGAAGTCATCAGTAAATGTAACGAAGTAGTGAAAACCTCTTCTGGCCTGAGTGCTCATAGGTCCACACACATCAGAATGTATAAGACCTAATAAGTCACTAGCCCTTTCACCTAAACCGGCAAAATGTGCCTTTGTCATTTTGCCCATAAGGCATGACTCGCATCTCTCAATAAAAGTGAATTCAAACGGACTTAGAAGTCCACACTTGTGAAATGTTGAGATGCGTTTATGGTCTATATGGCCTAAACGACAGTGCCATATCACAGTTTGGTTTAAATCATCAGATTTAACCCTTTTGTGACTTATATTATAAATTGAGCTAGTGTCAGTGTTTTGAATATTAAGAATATATAAACCACCAACCAATGAAGCATTACAATAAAATATATTATTCTTAAAAATATTGAAAATTCCACTATCAATAGAAAAACAATATCCTTCCTTGTCTAGCAAGGAAAAAGAATTAATATTCCTGCGAAACGCAGGTACACAATGAACATTGTTTAATAAGAAAACCATCCCACTGGGCAAAATGAGACTAATGTTTCCTATTGCAGTTGTCAAGACTTGATTGCTGTCACCAACTCGTAGGTCCGCCTCGCCCCTGCCAACTTCTCTTCTACTTCCCAAAGCTTGCACATTAACACAAATGTGAGATTATGCACCGGTATCAAGTACCCAAGAATCTGAAGTAGATAAACTGAGATTGAGCTCAATAACAAAAATACCTGATCCTGAAGATGTGGAAGCTCCACTCTTCCTAAGAAACTGCTTGTGTTTCTTACAATCCTTCTTCCAGTGCCCCTGTCCTTGGCAATAGAAGCAGACGACATCCTTCTCAGGATTCTCAACAACCTTTGGAGCTGCTGGACCCTTAGGTTGTCGAATCTTCCCCGCTAGGTGCATAGGGTCTTATCCTTGCCCAGGCTGGCTTTATTGAAGCTCACTTACTTGTTGATCATAAGAACCTCCTTGGACTTGGTCTTGAGATTCTTTTCAGCAGTCACGAGTATACCATGAAGCTCTATCACACTCTTATCCATGTCATGCATATTGTAATTTCCAATGTAATCACGATATGTCTCTAGAAGTGAATGCAGCACAAAGTCTGCACACATTTCCTTATCCACATGATAACCGAGTCTGGTCAAGTGTTCCAAAAGACGTTTCATCTTAAGGACATGGAGACTGGCAGGAGCTCCAACCTTCAGCTTGCAAGACATTAGTTCACTGAAAGTGTCGTATCTTTCGACACGCGCTTTCTCTTTGAACATTTTCTCGATCTCTTCCATTAAGGCCTTGGGATCATCGGAAATGTCCAAGAACTGTTTTCGCAAGTCAGGCACCTAACTGTCCATCATGATGCACTGCACATCGATCCGGTCGCTAAGAAATTTCTGGTAGGTATCCCTTAGCGCCCTTGCGGCGTTCAGTGCTGGCTCAGTAGGTGGTTCCTAGGTAAGGATATAATCCTTATGTTCATGCTTGAGAACGAGTCTCAAGTTCCGGTCCCAATCGAGGACCCATCATGCTTGCGCACGCACCCACACAGAACTACCCATCTCATCCAGACTTCTTCTATATGAATGTTACGCGGAGGCATACCGACATCCATAGGGTCAAAGCCCTTTTGAGTGCCCAAACTTGGATGGTATCACACTTGACTTGTAATTACTTGCATTTAAGTGAATTATAATAGTCTGATTGTATATCATTACAATCTTAATCTAGAATCATCAATTGCAAATTCATGCAAAGATGATCCCTTAGCAGGTTACATACAAGTCTAATTAAATACCGGTTTTTAATCTTTGCATGTGGGTGATAGCAAATCATACATGAACTTGTATATTAAACTATCATATATTCATACATATAAATGTAACGGTAAATTTATGCATAACTAAGCCCATCTTAAGTTCCTAAGAATCTAGAAAAACTGATCCTAAAGACTTGGTCTTCAAGGTCCAGACTTGGTTTATTCTTGTGGACTCCCATTGGCTTCGAGCCTCCTCCAAATTTCGAGTCTTCATCTTGACCTGCTTCTTGCGTCGGTCTTCGTGATTACAAATTGAAATAAAATAAAATAAATTATAAATCACGACACGCAGGCCGTATTTACTACAACCCAAAACTTAGCACACGCAGGTTGCAAAACCGAAATCAAAATACAAGTTTAGAGGGTTTAGCTATGCATTATGTGGAAAACATCATGTTATCAAAGATCATGTGATCACTAAGCATGCTTATCAAACAACAAATTTTTTCAAATTTAATGTTTCTTAAGTGTGGAAAAATTTCGGTTTATCGAAACCGGACGGTTTAATTTATTATTTAAATTTTGAACCAGTTCTCGCTGGTTTATCCAAACCGAATCAAATCTGAAAAATAAAATTTTAGGGTTTTAAAAATTCTCGCGAACCGGCCGGTTCAGCTCAAATTTGGTCCAGCCCAACCGAGGTCGTTCGCGGAGGAAACCACGGTGGCCCGCGAGGGCTTCCGTGGTCACCCGCGGGAGCGTCCATGGTGGCCCACGAGGGTTGCCATGGTCGCCCCTAGGGTAGACCTTGGTTGCCCGCGAGGTAACCACAGTGGCCCGCGAGGGATGCCATGGTCGCCCGTAGGCAACCTGGTCGGCCCTTGATGCCGACCATGGTCTGCCCTAGGGCATTCCATGGTCCACCAAGGGTCTCGACCCTGGTTAGCCATGGCTCGGCAATGGCTAACCCGAAACAGCCCCAAAAAATTAATTTTGCAATTTTTCAAAATTAATTAAATCTGAATTTTTTTCAATTACATGCATATTCAAGTAATGAACTCAAGAACAAAATAAAATTCCAGATTTAAACATATTGAATAAATATCATAACAACCATCCCCTGATACCACAGAAAGGGATTCCCATGGATTCCAAACAATGATGTAGAGAGGGTTGGCAATGAAGGAGGGGAATGGAGAGAGGTTGCCGAAAATATGGTCTAAAAGGGGAATGATATAATGTGTAATTATTGTTCAATAATATCAAAAAATCTGATTTTAAAATTCAAATAAATAATTACACATATCACCCCTTTAAACTCATAATTGCACTCTTGCCCCATTCATGAATTAAAACCCTAAATGGGCCGCCCGTTTAACTAAATCCAAATTAAAACACATATAATTGAGTTCTAATTTTGGTTTAGCTAAACCGGTTCAATTTCCCCAACTTGATTCCTTCAACCGTCTAGTTAAAAACCTAGGCCGAAATCTACCGAATGGTTTTCAATTTGACTAAACTGAAAACCAGATTCTCCCAATTTCCATCCATGCTAATTGTCATGTATTGTGCTTAATGCGTGTGACCCTCTAGGCTCACGTCCAGTTGGCGGACTGGTAAAATTACTATTTTACCCTTTCCATCATAAGTGGTCTCTAGCAAGACATTATGATTACCCATCATTCGTGATTATCGATTATTCGACTTAACCTGTTATCGTGCATGTCATTGTCCTTTTATCAAACCGATATCCATATTGATCAATAGGCATAGAATCGTCATCCTAATTTATCAATCACTGTTTCTTGATATCCGATATGACTGAAAACTGATAATAAGGTATCACCTGCACGGCCGTGCTATTCCTTCAGTCAAACTCATCAAGTGGCCTAAACGGATATCTTTCTCTTACTGGACTATGAGTTATAAATCCCTCAGACGCCTTTCGAGTTCACAAATGCAATTAATATCCAAGCCAATCAAAGCCGTTATAGCAACCATTTTATAGGTAACGTTAGACTAGGTCAAACTTAGGTATTCGTTACACAGTGTACACAAAGAATCTTTGGTCTTAGGATATAATGACGAGCTATGATCTGTGAGTATCTCATGAATGGATCTATGTAGGATACTCACAACCGGGTTGTCCAATATCATCGACCTGATGGTATCTATAATATAACTCCGGCACACACTTTGCCATGATCAGTAGTGCATGATTACAAGTAGTTAGTCTCATACTGATCGCTTCAGAAGAAGCTTAGCTGATCAGGGACGTATCGAATGCAATTTTTTTTTCTGATCTATAGTTCTACTATAAGTGGTTATACACATAATGATATAGATCAAATCACATTAGATATACTACTACAACACATTAGTAATATAATGCCTTTTATTATATTAAAAAATGGTGTCCGTTAAAATATATATCGAGGAATTTCATTGGACTAGGGCATAATCCTAACAATATGCTATCAAATTGCCCATTGGAATTCCCTCTCTTATGACTGACATACTTCTTCAACAATGTCCTACCATTACTCGTGACAATGCTGTTGCTGGAAAACGCCCGTTAGTGCTTCATATTAGCCCGAAGCTGTTTGAAGATAAACATATCAAAGACCTTCCACGTCCGGCTACAAAAACCTTTGAAAGAGGAAGCAGCACTAGCGCAACCAGGTCCATCAAAGATAGGACCGTACACGAGCTAATGGAGGGTATAGCTAATCTAGAAACTACCAGCCATACTCTAGCAAGCTAGAAGGCCATTTATGAGCAGCTCCTCAACAACCTGGTAGCTATACCTGAGGAAGCTCCTACTGCTGAAGAAGATGTTGCTAACTTCTCCTCCTGAAAACAGACCAGTTACTTATCTTGTTCCTGAAAAAGTCATTTACTTTTGAACTCTTGAATCCCCGGGGACTGTCCGGGTTTTTTTTGTGAACAATGTTTTGCTCCTTGGTGGAGCTGGATATTTACCTCGTGTTTAGAGGCTGGATATTTTGCTCTCTTCGTTAGAGTTGGACATTTTTTAGCTTTAATTCTTCTCTACTTCCCTTTGCCATTTTTGAGGCAATCAGGGGGAGATCATTTGGACCTTACATGGTCATCAAATAATGGTGATCTGTAACAGTGTCTGGTTTGGTCTATAACATGTGTAACAACATGTTAGAGACTTGTGTTATCTGTCACCTTTAACGTGTGTGACAACATGTTAAAGTAGTGTTTGCTGAAATGTGTGTAACAACATGTTCAACTTATTTTGTGACATAAGAAATGACATGATTAGAACATGCGTAACAAACATGTTACAAATTGTCGGTACGTCATTTATTGGAACATGCGTCACAAACATGTTGCAACATGATGAACACTCCTTACCACAAAGAGACAGAAGATGAAGACTTGCACTATGTACCTTGCTGATAAAGGACGAGAAGACTCGACAAGAAAACATGATCTGCTGCAGTGCACAGAAGTCAAACATTAAGATTGACAACGGTTGGAGAAGATCGTCCTAGGCTGGAGATAAAACTTGACCGGAGATTGCTAATAGTAGCTTAGGACAATAGCTTGTGTGATAGCTAGTTGATACTTGAAGTTGTACTATTGACTACCAAATAGTGAAAACCTTTCCACTGGCAGAGTACCCCCAGATGTAGGTGCGGAGTCACCGAACTCGGTAAACATATTGTGTGTCTTAGATTTATTGTTCCGTTATTTACTTATCTGTGATCAGACAAGTTGTCGAACAAGTTGTCACAACATTGTGTCCAACATCTTGTCCCTGCCACTACTCATAATTTCAGCTTTGAAATTATGAATGGTTATCTTTTTTAAATTGCAATTTATGTATTATTGTTCTCAATATTATTGAATAACTGTTCAGCCTTTGGAAGTTCAAGGAGACAATATCTTGGGGATGAAGGTTTGTATGTTTATGCATTTAGGAGCATCTAGTATGAGTTGATGTATTTATATACTAGCAATTGTAATGATTTTAAGAACATTTGTCTTTGCTACTGGTTTGGGTGTTTCGAGAGGTAAGATAAGAACGGTGATTGGCATGCAAGAAAAGGGATGGTCGCTATAACAATGATGGTAATTAATTACATGTGTATTTTGTGGATATAAAGCTTATTACATTTGCAATTTGCATATAATAGTGGGAGTATAAGTTTAAGATGTGAAAATTGGTGGCTTGTACTGGTTTTTAGAGATGTCATTACATTGAGGTGTGCAAGTTTCATGGAAGAGGGTAATTTAACTGAGATGCATAGATGTCATGGTTGTGATTTTGATGTCCCAAAATAATATGGTATATTGATGTAGAGTTATTTTTGGGAGGCCAAATTTTGCAGTGTAGTTGGTCAGAGGTATCATTTCTAATTGGATTGATATATGTAATTTTTTGAAGCTAGTTTCTCATGGAATTGGTTTTGTTCCTTTGTTCTGATATATTTGGTTCTGAAAATGGAAGTTTGTGGTGTCAAATGTTTGAATGTTTTTTCCATGAGTAATGTGTTAGTGAGAGGTCTTCTCAATTTAAATTGGTAAGCTATCCATAGGTTCAGTGTTAAGTTAATGCCTCAAGAATAAGTGACTGTAGGTTGGATAGAATTTTAAATTGGATGTCTCATGTCACTGGTTTTTGAAGATAATGTCTAATGGAAATGCAGATGTTTAATGGTTTTGACATCAGTGGGTCTGAAAAGGGAATTTGATGATGTCAATTTTATTGTATTAATATTTCATAAATATTGGTGTTTGGTGTTAGTGTTGCATTCCTAATTGTAGGTTAAATAAATTGTTTGATTGGGTATTTGATGTCTGTATTTTTTAAGGCTACCATCTCATAAAACTGGAAGCTGGGGGTGTCAAATATTTAGCATCAATACTCCATCCATGAGTATGCAGATAATGGGCTGATTTCTCAATTGTCGATTGGTAAATATTTTAATATAATGTCTCTAATTATTTATGTTACTGAATCTTGAAATTGGTGTTCTAATATGATTTTGAGATGATTGGCTTTGAAAACGGGTGTTGGTTGTGTCTTTATTTTGTATTAATTTTTCATGAATATGTGGTTATGTGGAGGACTTAATTTCAGTGTATGTGGTCTCATGCCTCAATTGTAGAAATCTTGTGTATGTTTGTTGTTTTATTTCTAGTGTGAAATTTAAATTAATAACTTTTCTTTGTGGTTTGGTGTTTATGATGTTGTAAGTTGAGGAATCAAAGAACTAGTTTTGTTCCTTAATTATTTATGAAATCTTGGGGTTTGAAAATGAAATCTAGTGGTGTCAATTTATTAATGCTAATTTTCCATGATTTTTGTGTTTCAGTACGTGACTTATGACATGTGTTAGGTGTATGTATTTGTATGCTTAATAGATTTGGCAATCAAGTCTGATATTCCATTCATTGGTTCAATCCTACAATTTGCAGTAATGTTGATCAGAATATGACACTTGAACTATTTGATGTAGCCATCAATCATTGATTAACCACTAAATCATGAACAAGTGAAGAGCAGATAGCCAGATCTGCTGGATGGGAATGGGAGACTCGTTTCGTCCCAAATGACTATGACTATTTCGACCTCGAAACTCCTCCGATATCGCATGGGGATTTCACCGAACATGCAACGGGTTTGGCCGACGAAGACGAGGTTGGAGTTAGAGAGGAAGTCGGAGACGAGGAAGATGTACATGACAATGATGATCGATGTTTGGGTTTTTTTATTAACCTTAAATAGCTAGGTGTTTGGGTTTTTTTTGTTGGTATTATGGGTTGTACCCATCTCTTTTGGTTATCAGTAAAATATGGTATGTTATGGTACTCTATATGAATATCTAATGGAGATTTCATATTATGCTATTCAATTTCTATTGATCTTTGCTTTATTTTTCATTTGTCCAGTTCAAAAATTCGGTTTGGTAATGGATGTATTTGAGGATTGAGGTTTTGGATATTGTTGGTTGGGTTGATGGTTTTAGTTTGGTACTGCAAATGGTCTTTGCTTTATTATTATGTGTCTTGTTTTTAAATTTGTAGTGGTAATGGATGTATCTCATAATTGGGCTTATATTTATCGTTGGATTCGGGTTTAATGTTTGGAACACACGCAACTGAAATTGAGATGGCAAAGTGTCATTGATTCATTGTAATTGTCATTCTAAGGTGTGTATGCATATTGGTGCTCAATGGTCGATAATGTGTGTGTCATGACATCTTTGAACATGGGAATTTGGAAGCAGATATTGAGACCTCTAAATGTCATTTAAGAATGTTCATGTCTCAAATAAGTGGGTACCACAGTGGTAAAGACAAAGGTGATATGTGTATACTGCATGAAGCGAATATCTATATGTTGGTATTGAAACTTAAGTGTCTCAAATAGAAAACTCAATCTCTCATGTGGGAGTGCAAAATATAAATTAGCAGATATGGATGGATTCATAACAAGTATACAGCCTAACTAGCTGATGCATAATCATGTATAACAATATAGCTTCTGATGCATAAGTGATAGAGAATGGGTATTATAAAAGGCATGTTAAAAGTTTAATATGAATATAATTATGCAACAAAAGGTGTTTTGGTCGAAATTAACATGAAAATCCAGATTGAAATATAGGAAAATCATAAATATAAAGATTCTGTAACATGTTGCATGTGAAATACGTTTCTAGGATGTTGATGCAGCTGAAAGCTTATTAAGCTCGTCTTGAATGCGGATATCACATGTACGCATGTTGTGTGTTCCAAGCATATGACAGTAGCCACAGATGCGCTGCTTTGATGATGAGGCTTGTGATACTGATGTTTCTCGCGCACTTTTCAGTCTGCGAGAGCGTCCCTTGTTTTTGTACATCTTCGGTATTTGAACCAGTACGAGTGGTGGCTTCGGTAGTCCCTTTAAGTTTGACATGCTCATATCATCTTCCTGTGTAGGGGATGCACATGTGATTGAGTGTGTTTCTGATTGAATTTTGAGAGACTGGAGGAGATTATCAAGGTCGGTGTATGTTAAGTTCTGATTGGAAACCATATGTCTAGTATTAGCAAGCCTTTTTTGTTGTTGTTGTTTGCACTCTGATGCCTCGCTGCAGGTGATGTAAGTATGGGAGGATCTCTACACCAACGCTCATTGACCATTGATCTAGGGATACGCCTGATGCATGTGATATTAAGGCATGCAAATATATGCATGAAAATTAAGCCATATCCTTCGAGGCGAAGACTTGTGCAGTGAAAATGCTTGGTCATAATGTTCATGAATATTGTGTGGGTACGACCAAGTGGGTCATTTACTCGGTAAATTGTATCACCCTCCTCAGGAGTTATCCTATCAATGCCACATTTGGATATTCCATTGAGAATTGCAGCTTGTATGAGGTAAAAAATGGTCCGGGAATAAATATCCCACGCGTCGACTTCTAGCTCAAATATTGCACGCGTTGTTGGTATGGCTTCAGTTGCATATTAGGTGACTGTTTGTTGTTGTCTTTGTCTTTGGTTTCGTACGACTGAATCGTAGCGCCACATGAACTCGACCAGCGTAATTATCTTGGATGTGTTTATGTCGAACGCACTGTTTTCGCTTTCTAAACGGGATGTGGTACGGAGAAGCATACCCATTGTTATGTGTCGAAAATATGCAGGGATCCATGAAGAACGCAGTTCATACATGCTTGTAAGGAAGGCATTATCATGGAGGTTGTATTCATCAATTAGGTCGATCCAAGCAGCCTCGAATTCTGTGATTGTGTGAGTGTCGGACAAAACTATCTGGTTGAAACGTGTGTAGAAGTTGTTGTTTCGCGAGAGATGAGAGTTCACATGTGGAGATATGAGACATAATATGTGAGTCGTATAATATATTGATCGAAAGCTTGAACAGGTTGTAAGTAGTCCATGTAGTACGTGAAACTAGAGATTAGAGGTATATACCCGTTCATGTAGTTTTCGCATGATGTGCCACATGCATAAACGATGGTTCGAGTTCGGGAATATTTGGGAGATTGTATTTTTCATTGCGTGATCTTGATCTGTGATTATGCAAAGAGGTTTCTTTGATTTGAAGCATGTAAAAAGCCACAGATTCGATAGGATATCTTCACTCGAAAATAAGGCAGCTGCAAATGTGATGTTGCTACCATGATTATCAATCCCCGTGAAAGGCAGAATACCATGGAGTATCTGTATCGACAAAGCGAGTAAAGTGATAATGAAGTTAATAAGGGTAAATAGGGTCGAATAAAAAAGTAGAACTATTAGGTGAATTTGCAGATTTAAATGTATACTACTTTTAAGAATTAAAATATAAGCCACTGCCAAATTGAATTCATTTTGATATGTAAGTATGTTGGTCATCAGTGTAAACAATCACGAAGCCATGTATAGTAATGGTGCTGAACAAAACACAGTAGTTGAGGCTAAGGGTAAATATAATGTAAATTTCATTGTTTTGTACATGAGGGTAAACCATGGTAAATAATGAAGGACTTGTTTGTGCCATAAGTGGTGTCGAGTGATACGACATCGCCATATTGAATGTAATGTTGTTGTGATAATCCGTCACTCAAGAATAGGCGCGTTAGTCTGTCACACTCACCACTATCGTACCATGAATACAATGTTGGGTCAGACTCTTGTGCACGTTTGAACGTGTCGATTACCATTTGCACATCACCCTCTCCGATATGTATTTTCAATGACATTTGAAAGTTTCAGAAATCCATTAGTGTTGCACCAACATTTTCAGGCCAACCCACTAATGTACTGCATATGTTATGAGCCATTGTAGGATCGACTCCAGAGTTTTGACAGTTGACAAGGAAGCACTTGTGGACTCCTATTAAGTGTCGATTGGGACGCAAAAATTGGTAGCTCGCTAGAGTGTAAAATGGGTGATTATGAAGTTCACTGAATCTGGACATGACATATTCTGCATTCGATGTACGTTTCAACGATAGCATGGCTTTGCATCTAGTTCTAGATGATACGCATTGCCGTCTTTTTTTATTAGTGGTAGAGGGTTCGATATATGGGATGCTTGTACACTTGTCGCCCTCTTTTGAACATAGTATGTATTTGTGGATAACTATACCTCGTGTTTTTTTGGAGTCCCTAGACGGGTTACGAAGCCGTAAGTTTTTGCACAAAAGTTGTAGAAGTCGATTCCTGTAGCCAATGTTTGAAATCTTTTTCCCTGGAATGTACTACATGTTGTTCACATACTGGCTTATAGATTCCATTACCGTAAGCCTCCCAAGCATCATAGGGATCAGCAGAATTATTGTATTGATCTGTGATAGGGAAATTAAGTTAGCAATGTATTAAGAATGATGCAGTATAATAAGTTTCTGATAATAGTGGAAGTTCAATAGATTAAAATATTAAAATCTCGATTCAGTGATATTTACCAAACAAGTCGTCCATGATTTTTTGTTGATGCAACTGGTGAAATCTTGTCAGAATATGTATTCTGTTGTTAATTGAGCCATCCGAGAGGAAGGATAGAACCATAGAGGATAATTAGTCAGAAAGTTGCATGTTGATTAATTTTACAGAATTCTTTTGGCGTTAAATAAGCAAGATAATCTAACCGTTTTTAGCAGTTATTGGTACAGGAGTTGGACTTACCATGATGCCCTCTTTCAGCAGATATGGAAGGGTATAATTAAAGAATTCAATATTTATTTGAATCGTTGATGCAAATCAATCTAAAGGTGTAAAAAGGTCCGTATATTCCCATAAATAATATGATTTTTATAGATTCCATCGCGTTTTCAAAAATGCAAAAGGGTTTTCTCAAGGTGCCTTTTTACTTCACTTGGATTCAGTGTTTGACTGTATCCACCCCCTCGACAAAGCGAGGTTGGACACAGTACAGTGGTGGGCACATTAGGACGTCGTTCCATCCCCAACAAGGAATGTATGAAAGTGAGGGATCAATGTGAGGTACTAATTTTTTTATCACATCCTCATTATCTTATTTCCATACGGTTTTGGATTGGAACGGAGCCCTCGATGCCTTGATAGACATGATTGACATAGGAGCTTAGAGGTGGTACAAAGAGTTCAAGAATGAATGCCACTACCACTACCACAAGAAATACAGTGAAAATACACTCCATGGAGACATGTGAGGCAACAAGCATGTATGGAAGTCGTTGTATCAACAATTTCAATCCTTAATATTTAAGATGAATTCTTTGATTCCCCTATTTTTCAACTTCAATTCAAATGTTTATTCTTATAATTACAGACTCATAGTGTTATTCGCAAAAAAAAAAACTAAAACCATGATAAGTAAGAAAAAGGTCAATTACCTAGGCAGATCTAGGCCTTTCAGAAAGATAGCCAAGATTTTCAAGAAAGCAGAGAAAAAATGCAATTGGAGAATAAGGTATGTTAGTGTTTAACTAATACTGTTATTTTTATATAGGAAAAATGCCAATTACCTCCCCCGTGGTTTACGCGTTTTTCACTTATCTCCCTTGCTTGACAAATGAATTCTGACAGGTCCCCGAACTTTCACAAATTCTCACAGAAGTTTAACACCGTTACTTTGCTTGTCAAAAGTTCAAAATACCCTCAACTAACTATCAAATTTTCAAAAATTTGCCATTATTTCTCTCTCTCTCTCCACCCTCTCTTCTCTTCTGTGTCCCTTTCTCTTCTTCAAGGGAACAGAGCACACGAATTTTCCATTTTTAAAAAAAAACGTGGATCTATCTAATCTAATCTAATCATTAAAAGTAAAAAATATTAAAAAACAAACATTTACTATCGATCTCTAACACAGATTCGCCAATCTACGTTCTTGATTTTGGTTTTTTTTTTGTGGCAGCATCGTCTTCGTCCCCATGAATTTTGCAGCTCAGCTTGCTGCTACATCTATTCTCTTGCTTGTACTTATAGCCTCCATTGTGAGTACCAGCCACGCCTCGATCCACCTCTACAACAACGAACAGTTCAGAGATGTGGGCAACGCCTATATTCTCTCCAGCGGGAGTGAGGGCATTATCGCCTCTGTCTCCATCTCCATCTCCTCCAATTCCTTCATCAGGTTCTTGATCTCGATCTCTTTCGGAAATTCTGATCAGCTAGTCGTGCAAGATGCCACACACAATGTTACGTATGAAGCTATAACGTTGTGTCTGACTTCTTGCGTAGACAATGCAGGATAGTAAATATAAAGCTATAAACAATGACACAGCAGATTGTTTACCCAGTTCGGTGCAACGTCACCTACGTCTGGGGGCTCTCAGCCTAGTGGAAAGATTTCACTTATCAGTAATTCGTCAGAACATACAAGTACATGTGATCAACCCTAGATCTATAATTTATGCTACGTCTTACACTGCAATCTATCTCAGGGTCTCCCCCTGAATCCAATACTCCGTCTTGATTCCATTCTTCGAGAAATCGCCTTGCTCTGTTAGTTCAAGTCTTCGTACAACTTGGTGGTTGCGTGCAGTCTTCACTCACGTGTTCAGTAAACCCTCAATCACCTAACTCTCAATAGTTATGTGATGCACAATATCCTAAGCTCTGTTAGAGTTATGCCCCAGTCCAATATATAAGTGATCTACAGATGTAATGTTTTATCATCTTTCCGAAGAAATAAATCGGCATATATTACTAATGTGTTGTAGTAATATATCGAATGTAATTTTATCTATGTCATTATGTGTGTAACCACTAATAGTAGATCTATAGATCAGAAAGAATTACATTTGATGAGTCCCTGATCAGCTAAGCTTCTTTAAGAAGCGATCAGTATGAGACCAACTCCTTGTGATCACGCTCTACTGATCATGGCAAAGTATGTGCCGGAGTTATATCATAGATATCATCAAGTCGATGATATCGGACAACCCGATTGTGAGTATGCTGCATAGATCCAGTCATGAGATACTCACATATCGTAACTTGTCATTATATCCTAAGACCAAGGAGTCTTTGTATACACTATGTAACGAATACCTAAGTTTGACCTAGTCTAACGTTATCTGTAAATGGGTAGCTATAACGGCTTCGATTGGCTTTGGCATTTATTGCACTAGTGAACTCGAAAGGCGTCTGAGGGATTTATCACTCATACTTCGGTATGAGAACGATATCCGTTTAGGCCACTTGATGAGTATGACTGAAGAAAGAGCACGGCCGTGCAGGTGATACCTTAGCATCAGTTTTCAGTCATCTCAGATATCAAGAAACAGTAATTGATAAATTAGGATGACAATTCTATGCCTATTGATCAATCTGGATATCGGTTTGACAAAAGGAAAGTGCCATGTACGATAACAGGTTAAGTCGAATAATCGATAATCACGAATATTGGATAATCATAATGTCTTGCTAGAGGCCACTTATGATGGAAAGGGTAAAATAGTAATTTTACCAGTCTGCCAATTATTCGTGAGCCTAGAGGGTCACACACATTAAGCACGATACATGACAACAATTATGGATGACAATTGAGAACAATTCAGTAGTTTTCTGGCCTAAAGTTTTAACCAGACGGTTGAAGAAATCAATTCGAGGAAATTGAGCCGTTTTGTCTAAACCGAAATTAGAACTCAAGTTATTGGGTTTAATTTGGGTTTTAGTTAAACGGTCTTAAAGCCCATTTAGGGATTTAAGTTATGAGTGGGAACAAATGCAAATAAGAGATTATATAGGATAGCCATGGCCGACCAGGTCGAGTCCCTTGGTGGACCATGGTCAGCACCAAGGGCCGACGAGGGTCGCCTACGGACGACCATGGTCGCTGCCGCGAGCGACCACGGTCTGCCCATGCGGGCGACCATGGCAGCCCGTGAGGGCCACCATGGTTGCCTCGCGGGCGACCAGGGTCTGCCCTAGGGGCGACCACGGCTGCCCTCGCACGCTACCATGGTCGTTCCCGTGGCTGACCACGGTCAGCCCCGTGGGCGACCTCGGCAGCCCTCACGGGCCACCTCGACCCCGGATGGTTCGCGAGAATATTTGAAAACCTAAAAATTTAATTTTCAAATTTGGTTCGGTTTCGATAAACCAGCGAGAACCGGTCCAAAATTTAATTAATCGATTAAACCGTCCGATTTCGATAAACCGAAATTTTTCCACACTTAAGAAAGATAAAATTTGGAAAATTTATTTGTTTGATTAGCATGTTGATTGTATACATGATCTTTGATAACATGATGTTTTCCACATGATGCTAGATAAGCCCATTAGATTTGCATTTTAATTTCGGTTTTGCAACCTGAGTGTTGCTTAATTTTGTGTTGTAGTAAATACGGCATGCGTGTTGTGATTTGTATTTCATTTTATTTATTTAAATTTGTAATCACGAAGACCGACACAAGAATCAAGTCAAGAGGAAGACTCGGATTGGAGGAGGCTCGAAGCCAGTGGGAGTTCACAAGAATGGAGCAAGTTTGGATCTTGAAGACCATGTCTTTAGGATCAGTATTGCTAGATTCTTAGGAACTTAAGATGGGCTTAGCTATGCATATTTTATCGTTACATATATATGTTTGAATGTTTGAATATATGATAGTTTAAATATACAAGTTTATGTATGATAGTTTGAATGTATGATAGTTTAAATATACAATGTCAGAATTTAATCAGACTCGCATGTAACCGGCTAAGGGATCATCTTTGCATGAATTTGCAATTGATGATTCCAGATTAAGATTGTGTCAATATACAATCAGACTTTTATAATTCACTTAAACGCAAATAATTACAAGTCAAGCGTGATACCATCCAAGTTTGGGCACTCAAAAGGGCTCTGACCCTATGGATGTCGGTACGCCTCCGCGTAACATTCATAGAGAAAAGGTTTGGATGAGATGGGTAGTTCTGTGTGGGTGTGTGCGCCTCCGCGTAGCAGCCACATTAGTTCTATCCATAGTTCAAGCTTGATAGACTTGTCTACGATTGTCAGCTAGGGCTGACCTAGGGTATCAGTATAGGGTATGCCGTGTACTTTTAGTACAGACCCTAGCCAGGAACTACATAGTCTTGTAGATGGATGTATTCCTACCTTGATGCTCTCAATTTGAGCAGTGAGCCTCCGTTCACTTCAATTGAGGGTATGATAGGATCCTAGTTCAGATTCTAATGTTAGAATCAGACAAGTGTTTTATAACTTAATCTCCAACTTAAATTTTAATTAATTTTACCATGTAGATCTAAAAGGCAAACACAACATAAAGGAGTAATAGCGCACTGAGAGTCCAGATTGAGGACAGACTCAAGGGCGTGAATTACTCAAATTGGAATAGAAACTTGAGGCTTGTACTCAAGCATGAACGCAAGTAGTATATCCTTACCAAGGAACCTCCTGCTGAGCCACCGCTGAACGCCGCTAGGGCACTAAGGATACCTATCAAAGTTCCTTAGTAACCAAATTGACGTGTCATGCATTATGGTGGGCAGTAGGATGCCAGAGTTGCAGAAGCCGTTCAGGAACGTTTCAGATGACCCTCATACCTGTAAGGCAGAGGTCAAAGAAATGTTCAAGGAGAAAGCTCGTGTCAAAAGATATGATACTTTCATAGAACTTAACTCCTGCAAACTTAACGCTGCTGGAGCCCTGTTAGTCCCCATGTCATGAAGATTTAATGTCTTCAGTAACATCTAACCAGACTCGGTTTTGATGATCAGGTTGAAATGGCTGCAGATCTTATGTTGCAGTCACTTCCAGATACATTACAATATGCATGACATGGACAAGTCCTTAACAGAGCTTCATGGGATGCTTGTGACCACTGAAAAGAACCTCAAGGGCAAGACCAAGGAGGTCCTTGTGGTCAATATGAAGGTCAGCTTTAAGAAAGCTGATCTGGGTAAGGGTAAGGCTCCTAGGCACCTTGCAGGGCAGATCAGACACCCCAAGCGTCCAAAGGTTCAAGCAGCTCCCAAAACTGCTATGAATTCTAAGGACAAATTGGAAGAGATATGCTATCACTGCAATGAGCCAGGACACGGGAATAAGGGATTGTAAGCAATACAAGGATTATATGAAGAAGAATGGGTATCCACGTCTTCAGGATCAGATATTTACGTTGGTAAGCTTAATCGCTATAACGTAAATAAGAAAAGGCTTAAATCTAATGATTTAAACCAAGTTATAATCGGGCATTGTCATTTAAGGCACATAGGCGAGAAGCGCATTTCAACACTTCACAAGTGTGGACTTTAAGTCCGTTTGAATTCACTCAAACTGAAAGATTCAAGTCTTGCGTAATGAGCGACAAACGCATTTCAACACTTCACAAGTGTGGACTTTTTAAGTCCGTTTGAATTCACTCAAACTGAAAGATGCAAGTCTTGCCTAATGAGCGAGAAACGCATTTCAACACTTCACAAGTGTGTACTTTTTAAGTCCGTTTGAATTCACTCAAACTGAAAGATGCAAGTCTCGCCTAATGGGCAAAATGACAAAGGCACCTTTCACGGGTTTATGTGAAAGGCAAGTGACTTATTAAGTCTAATACATTCCGACGTATGTGGACCTATGAGTACTTAGGCCAGAAGAGAGTTGAACTAATACTTGACTCTGGAAACGGCCGCATTCATTTTGAATCGGGCTCCGATGAAGACAACGATAGTACACCTTGTGACAGTCATTCTATCTCCCATTACTGTGGATACGTGCGCCTCCGCGTAGTATTCATTAGGATGCGAGCTGAATAAGGTAATCAGTTCTATTTGGATGTGTGCGCCTCCGCGTAGTAGCCAAATAAGAGCTGGACCAGAGTCACAGAAGGTACACCATATGACACTCATTACGTCTCCCGTTACTGTGGATGCGTGCGCCTCCGCGTAGTATTCATTGGGATGGAAGCGGGATGAGATGGTCAGTTCTATTTGGATGCGTGCGCCTTCGCGTAGTAGCCAAATAAGAAATGGACCATAGTCATATATGTTGTGGGAAACATCCTAGTATGTTTTTCCTAAAAAGATTTGGGTAGCAGAGGTGCAGGCATCCAAATTAGACAAAATGTGTCTTCGTAAGGTATCCTTAAGAAACTAAGAGATACAACTTTTATATACCTAGCGAGTACAAAGTCTTTGTTGCTCGAGGAGGGGTATTTTTGGAGGAATATTTTTCCAAAATAGCTAGTGGGAGTCCCGTGCGTCTCGAAGAAATTCGTGAGGATACGGAACAGCCTGAAGCAATTCAGGAGCCTGCTATGCAAGATGTAGAAGTACTGGAGCCTCATATGGTCGTAGATAAAGAATCAGTCCCTACAGAAATTCCAGATGGTCCAAGGAGGTCTGAAAAATCTCGTCATGTTCCAGACAGATATGGCTTCACAACCACTGAAGGAAATGACTTGATGTTGGTGGATCAGGATGATCCAGAAACCTACAGACAAGCTTTGACCAGTCCAGACTCCGAAAGATGGCAGAACGCCATGAATGAGGAAATTAAGTCCATGTAAGACCACCAAGTCTGGTGCTTGGTTGATCAAACCCCTAGGATAAAACCCATTGGTTCTGAGTGGGTCTATAGGATCAAGACCGACATCGATGGAAATCCTCAGACCAAGGAGGCTAGGATGGTTGTAAAAGGTTATCGTCAGATTCAATGCATGTATTATGATGACACCTTTTCACCAGTAGCAATGGTCAGATTGATCCGGATTATTCTTAGCCATAACTATGGCAGATGGATGTCAAAACCTCTTCCTTAGCAGGAACTTACTAGAGGGCGTGTATATCACACGACCTGTGGGTTTTGTAGATCCAAAGAATCCCGGAAAGATATGTAAGCTGCAAAGATCCATTTATGGATTGAAGCAAGCTTCAGGGAGTTGGAACCTTCATTTTGATAAAGCTGTAAGGGAACTCAGCATCATCAAAAACAAAAGTGAGCCTTGCGTGCATGAGAAAGCGAGTGGGAGTAATATTGTATTCTTGGTATTTATTCATCGGGAATGACATCCCGACCTTGCCACCAAAGCTTGGTTAGGGAAGTACTTATCGATGAAGGACTTAGGTGATGCTACATTTAATGTAGGCATCAAGATCTCTACAGATCATTGCAAAAGGATTTTGGGCCTAAGTCAGAACATGTTACTAAGTCAGAACATGTACATAGGTAAAGTGTTGAGAAGATCTCAATGCTTGATTCTAAGAAAGGATACATACCCATGTGTCATGGCATTAAGCTCAGCAAGCTACAGAGTCCTAGTACTCCTGATAAGCTGAGCAGGATGAGTAAGATCCCTTATGCTTCGGCTGTCGGATCCATCATGTATGCCAGGATGTGCACGAGACTGGAAGTCTCGTTTGCACTAAGCTCTACCACCAGATTCCAATCTAACCCCGACCAATTACACTGGATTGCTGTCAAAGGCCATCCTCAAATATTTGAGGAGGATCGAGGATGCATTTTGGTGTATGGGGATGAAGATAGAGAACTAGTAGTCAAAGGACAAGTCGATGCTAGTTTTCAGACATATCCAGATGATTTTAAAATTCAGTCAGGATATATTTTGTGTTGAGTGGTGGCGCTTTCAGCTGGATAAGCTTTAAGCAAGCCAAAATTGCCAGCTCTACAATGAAGGCTGAGTATATAGCTGCAACAAAAGCAGCTAAAGAGGCCGTATGGATTAGAAGCTTTCTGATCGAATTAGATGCAACGCCGCGAGCGTTTGATCCGATAAGCTTGTTGTGGGACAACACAGGTGCCGTAGCTATTGCTCAAGAGCCCAGATTCCACAACAGATCCAAACATATACTTAGCAGGGATAACCTCGTGAGAGTTATCACATATACAGGTGATGTGGAGATTAAACACTATTCGACTGATTATAATATGGCCGATCCCTTAACAAAGGCTCAGCCGCAGCCTAGGCATGAGTAACATGCAGGGTCTATGGGAGTAGATCAGAACTTAAACTTGAACTAGGGGCAAGTGGGAGATTGTTAGAATTATGCCCTAGTCCAATATATAAGTGATCTACAGATGTAATGTTTTATCATCTTTCCGAATAAATAAATCGGCATATATTACTAATGTGTAGTAGTAATATATCGAATGTAATTTGATCTATATCATTATGTGTGTAACCACTAATAGTAGATCTATAGATCAGAAATAATTACATTTTGATGAGTCCCTGATCAGATAAGCTTCTTTAAGAAGCGATCAGTATGAGACCAACTCCTTGTGATCACGCTCTACTGATCATGGCAAAGTATGTGCCGGAGTTATATCATAGATATTATCAGGTCGATGATATCGGACAACCCGATTGTGAGTATGCTGCATAGATCCAGTCATGAGATACTCACATATCGTAACTTGTCATTATATCCTAAGACCAAGGAGTCTTTGTGTACACTATGTAACGAATACCTAAGTTTGACCTAGTCTAACGTTATCTGTAAAAGGGTAGCTATACCGGCTTCGATTAGCTTTGGCATTTATTGCACTAGTGAACTCGAAAGGCGTCTGAGGAATTTATCACTCATACTTCGGTATGAGAACGATATCCGTTTAGGCCACTTGATGAGTATGACTGAAGAAAGAGCACGGCCGTGCAGGTGATACCTTAGCATCAATTTTCAGTCATCTCAGATATCAAGAAACAGTAATTGATAAATTAGGATGACAATTCTATGCCTATTGATCAATCTGGATATCGGTTTGACAAAAGGAAAGTGCCATGTACGATAACAGGTTAAGTCGAATAATCGATAATCACGAATATTGGATAATCATAATGTCTTGCTAGAGGCCACTTATGATGGAAAGGGTAAAATAGTAATTTTACCAGTCTGCCAATTATTCGTGAGCCTAGAGGGTCACACGCATTAAGCACGATACATTTCAACAATTATGGATGATAATTGAGAACAATTCAGTAGTTTTCTGGCCTAAGGTTTTAACCAGACGGTTGAAGAAATCAATTCGAGTAAATTGAGCCGTTTTGTCTAAACCGAAATTAGAACTCAAGTTAATGGGTTTAATTTGGGTTTTAGTTAAACGGGCTTAAAGCCCATTTAGAGATTTAAGTTATGAGTGGGAACAAATGCAAATAAGAGATTATAAAGGATAGATAATGCAATTTTAATTTGAAATTCAATTAATTTTTAAATTAAAATCACATAATATCTTCCATTATCCTCAATTATTTTTCAGCAACTTCCTCCCTCATTCTCTCCCTCTCATTGCTGAAAATCCTCTCCCCTCTCATCCTCCATTTTTGTCAAGCTTCTCTCAAAATTCATAGCAAAAATTTGAGTGAAAACCTTCTTCGGTTGTGGTGCTTGTGTGGACCTAATAGAGAAACACTAAGCTTGTGTTTTCATCGATTAGAAGAGGTAACTTTCAGATTTAATATATATATATATATATATATATATATATATATAACATGTTGAATTTACATTAAGATCAAATCTTGCATCGATCACCATGGTTACATAACGTCCGCTGCATGATATTTATCGATTGGAACCCGTGGTGATGTCTTTCAAGCTCAATCTGCAATTTCTCAGCCCGCAAACCTTCACGTCTAAGAACCTTGCAAATTGTTGCTAGGAAACAAATAAAGAACCACACGATTGCTAAGGGGGTAGCCTAAGCTTTTATAGCAATCGAGGATGAGTACTAACCCTAAAGGGTTTCCTCTTAATCGCCGTCTTTCTTCTTTCCAGATTAGGAGTCGTTCTGGAATTTCCTAATCGTCTTCTTTCTTTTCTGCCGAAACTGCATTTTCCTGATTTCTGTCGATCAGGATGTTTGCCCAGACGCCGTCAACAATGTCACCCAAGATGTCGCAGAAGATGTTTTGACATTCTTTGTAACATGTTCTTCAGTTCTTCTAAAAATCAGCCAATCTCTAAAACCGTCGTAACTACACTTTCTATATATGCTTGAGCACCATGATTTATGGCGAAAAACCCTAGATCATGGGTGCTAGACCTTGTGACTTAACATTATCGCGAGTTTATAATTATTTGGCTAATTGACTGCATGCTGAATTGATTCTACTTTGAGAGTATCCTATGAACATTGAATTGAAAACTTGATGTTTATACTTTGGGTTCGAGACCAACTCCGAGAGGGGTGGTTGAGAACGGATCTAAGTAGGGACGCGATGTCGGACTCTTAGAGTCGACGTCTCGTCTCTATCTTTCTTCCTTGTATCATCGTGATCGCGCGTATCCAACTTAAACTTACTCCCCCTTGCTGGCTCAAAAAGAGACAAAATTGAAACAAAAATTGTAACAAAGTAGGGTAATAAGAAATAAACCAGACTTAACTCACACTTACTCTCAATCAGCAGTCAAGAGTAAGTGTGAAACAATGTTCAACAAAAAATTAGAAAATAAAAGTGTTCAGTTGTTCGATAATCATAAAGTTTATGAAATTAAACAGAGCTGCTGCTAGAACTCGCAGTCTCTTCTTTAGTCGCTTCAGTGGAGGCATCTTGAGTAGATTCTTCTGGATCATTTGGCTGAGAGGTGGTGTCCTCATCTCTGGAGCCAGGAGGGGACATGGATTTTAGTAGGTTGGCGCAATGTGATCGTTGCTGGGAGAGATGCTTCAGAGCTGTCTTCAAATTGACGATGTCCTCGTCAAGCACGGCTATCTCTCGTTCAAGCATAACTGCATCCCTGCTGGTGGTCTTGATTAGAGGGGCGGCACTTGTGGCTCGACTGGTCATTGCCCTGGCTTCTGGCCTGACAAGATCAGGAGTATGCTTGCCCTCAAATAACTTGTGGCTCACCACAATCAGTCCTCCGCGTTTGCCAACCTTATCCGTTGTTTTCAACACTCCGGGGTGTTGACGTACAAGCAGCTCAGAGATAAGGGATGGAAAGGCAATAGGTATTTTTACAGCAAGTGATCTGGCATGACGAATAAGATGATCAATAACAAATTGCCCAAAATCAAGCGTAGACCCAGTACCTATTTGGAAGATTAGTATCACCAGCTCTGGTTTGATAGATGATGTGTGTGTGGAGGGAGCCCAATTTGCTACTCCAATGCGAAAGAGAATAGAGTACTTGGAAGTAAGATCTGATGCTGCCACAGTGCCTTTGGTTGGCCACTTTCTGCTTTTATCTCCGGTGATCTCACGGAGTACTTTGTTCAGTTCAGGTGGAGGCATAGATCGAACCCGCTTTCTTCCCAAGAAGTCATTTATGATGTCAGAGGAGACGTTGAAGCGAATGCCTCTAACATACACCTTCTCAAACTCCGGATCATCCGGAGTTCCAAACCCAGTAGGCAAATTGGCAATAAATTCCTTAACCAAGAGGGGATAGTGGTTACCAATGTTTGTGACGGTTTTCATTAGTTATGCCTTCTCCAGGAGCTGGACAATGGCTTCTAGTCCTAGCAGCTCTGATGACAGGGTCTTTTCCGGGTACGCCGTTCTTTGAAACACGAACCCCCATCTTTTTGCACCGTCTGTCGAGTGAAATGACACGTTGTCATAAGGAACACTCAATGTGTTCTTGTCCTTCTTCGGGCCTTCTTCCTTCCTTGCTTTCCTTGTGGTAACCTCCTCTTCATCATCATTAGTTGCTTCATCCACTAATCTCCTTTTGGGGACACTTTTCTTCCCTTTTTCCTTGACAGACATCTTCTTCTTTTTGTTGCTGGGGCCTCCAGCATCTTTCACCTCCTTTCTCTTCTTGGTTTCTTTGAGTTTTTCAACCATCACAGCTAGACTTTCATTTTCTTCTAGTACCTTCTTCTTCAGGGATGACAACACCGTGTGTGCTGCTTCAGTAGCATCTTCCGTCGCATCTTCTCTGGCATCCAGAGGAACTTCTTCTGTGTTATTTATGGCGACACTGTTGTCCTTCTCAGCTTCTTCCGAGTCAGCGACTTCTTCTTCTACTACAGCCTCCTTTGTGGCTTCAGGAATGACATCTCTTGCTCCTTCTTCTTCTCCTTCTCCTTCAGCAATACGCTCCAACCCATGACTGACCGGAGTCAGGTCTTTCTCTTCTCCTCCAGGATTAATTAGTTCCTCCACCACACCTTCTTGAGGTGGTTCTTGGTTTTCCTGAAGCGACTCCAACAAGTCACTATTTCTGGAGGTATCGGTGTTTGAGATAATGGAAGAGTCGATACCTGGGACATTTGTTGGTACTGGAACAGGAACAATCTGCATGGACGCTTCTCGACTTCCTTGGCCAAGATCAGTCTCCCTTTCTGGCCCTTTCTGGCCCTTTCATGGAGAATGCAGAGCTTCCGGTTCGAGATCGTTTAGGAACTCGAGAAAAATTGGGCATTGGGGCTTCCTCCGGTGAGGTTTCTTTGGGAGATTCTTCAGCTTTCTTCAGCGTCTTTGGTCCTTTGATTCGGACTCTATGCTTGTTGGTTTTTGGATTGCTGCTCTTGGAGCTTTTGGCTTCTGCTTTCTTGGGTTCAGATCGTTTATTCCCAGTGGCCTTCTTTGGTGCTAAGGTGCTTCGAGTTTTCACCATATCTGTGGTTTTTCGTTGCAGAGTGTGAAGGTGAGGGAGATGAGAGCGGACACGAGAAGGGGGCAGACTAGGTTTAGATTTTGAAAAAACAGGTTGATTCAAATTTGTTAAAGTCCGAGCGTATCTTTTCTTTCCTTTATATGGGCTTTTGGTATGCTTGGCCCAATGGCATGTGTTGGGATTTTGGACCGGTTCATGAAGAGGTACCAACTAACTCCTCTCAACCGTTTCTGCAACTATTACTGCTCGTTGATGATGCACAGACCGAGAGATGATCTGAGGTTCTCAAATCTGCTCGCATCTAATGCCTTTGTGAAAATATCAGCAAGTTGCTTCTCTGTAGGAATGTGCTCTAGGATGATCTTCTTATCTTCGACCAGTTCTCGAATGAAGTGGTGTCTAATGTCAATGTGTTTGGTCTTACTATGTTGGACAGGATTTTTGGAGATGTTGATAGCACTGACATTATCACAATATAAAGTCATGGCTTCATGTCTGACATTGTATTCGACTAACATCTGCTTCATCCATAGTAGTTCTGTGCAGCTACTCCCAGCAGCAATGTACTCCGATTCGGCAGTGGAAAGGGCAACACAGTTTTGCTTTTTACTAAACCATGATATGAGATTGTTTCCAAGGAAGAAGCATCCTCCAGATGTGCTTTTCCTATCCGCTGTGTTTCCAGCCCAATCGGCATCACAATACCCCACCAGGGTAGAGGATGTGTCCAATGAGTATAACAAACCCAAGTCTGTAGTCCCAGAGATATATCTTATAATTCTTTTAGCTTGGGATAGATGACTAACCTTAGGATTGGCTTGATATCGTGCACATACTCCTACAGAGTAGGCAATATCTGGTCGACTTGCAGTAAGGTAGAGAAGACTACCGATGATGCTTCTGTATAGGTGTTGGTCGACGGCTTCTCCTGGATCATCTTTAGTTAGCTTGACATGTGTAGCTGCAGGTGTCCTTTTATGTGAGGCTTTCTCTAGCCCAAACTTCTTGACAATATTCTTCGCATATTTGCTCTGAGATATGAAGATGCTATCTTTTAACTGTTTGATTTGGAAGCCTTGGAAATAGGTAAGCTCTCCCACCATGCTCATCTCGAATTCTGATTGCATCTGTTGAATAAATATCTCTACCATCTTGCTTGACATCCCTCCAAAGACAATGTCATCGACATATATTTGAGCTATCATCAAATTCCCGTCCTCATTCTTCACAAATAGAGTCTTGTCGACTCCCCCTCTAGTGTAGCCGCTTTGAATCAGGAATTTTGTGAGTCTTTCATACCAAGCCCTTGGTGCTTGTTTCAACCCATAGAGAGCTTTCTTGAGTTTATACACATGATCAGGATAGTGAGGATCAATAAATCTTTTGGGTTATGACACATATACTTCTTCATTGAGGTCCCCATTCAAGAATGCACTTTTGACATCCATCTGGTAGAGCTTTATCTGTAGATGGCATGATATTCCTTGTAGGAGACGGATTGCTTCAAGTCTTGCTACAGGAGCAAAGGTCTCATCGAAGTCGACTCCCTCAATTTGAGTATACCCTTGAGCAACTAACCTAGCTTTGTTGCGAGTGATGTTACCAAGCTCATCGGACTTGTTCTTGAAGATCCATTTTGTGCCAATGATATTTCCTTCACTTGGTTTGGGCACCAGTTCCCACACCTAGTTTTTCTCAAATTGAATCAGCTCTTCTTGCATAGCATTGACCCAATACTCATCATTGATGGCTTCATTGATATTTTTGGGTTCTGTCTTTGAAACGAAGCAAATATTGCCTATCATCTCGTTGTAGTCTTCAGGATTTTTGACCGAGTCCGTATGCCTTCATTCAGGTCTCCAATTACTCCAGAGATAGGATGATTAGTCTGGATTCTTCGCGAGGGATTCTTGTTGCTGGTTTTAGGAACTACTTCGTCATGATTGACATTTTGACTAGCATCATCATTTTCTGTTTTGCTGCTAGCATCTTCTCTGACATCAGTAATAACATTCTTCCTGACATTGTTGGGAGGATAGGCTCCGTCTTCGTCCGTCGCATCTTCTGAGGCATCTTCGCAGTCATAATCAACAACAACATTGATTGATTCCATCATGGTCTTGGTTCGTTTGTTGAAGACTCGGTATGCGCGACTATTCCTTGAGTAGCCAAGGAAGATGCCTTCATCACTTTTTGGGTCAAGCTTTCGACGAGGCTCTCTATCAGCCAGAATATAACAAGTGGAGCCAAAGATATGGAAGTACTTAACATTGGGCTTTCTCCCCCTCCATATTTCATAATGAGTTACTGACATACCTGGTCGGAGAGTGACTCGATTGTGCATATGGCAAGCAGTGTTAAGTGCTTCTGCCCAAAAGTGAGTTGGTATGTCCTTAGCCAGCATCATAACTCTAGCCATCTCCTGTAGAGTCCTGTTCTTGCGCTCAACATTGCCATTTTGTTGGGGAGTGATTGGTGCTGAGAATTCATGAGCTATCCCTTCTGAGTTGCAGAATTCTGCAAACTTGCTATTTTCGAACTCTCGACCATGATCACTACGAAGGTGGATTTTTTTGCCAATTGTCTCTGCTTTTTCTCGTTGGACCTGGATGCACAGATTTTTGAAGATCGAGAAGGTGTCTGATTTGTCACGAGGGAAGTCAACCCAAGTGTATCGTGAGTAATCATCTACACATACAAAGACATATCGTTTTCCTCCAAGGCTTTCAACTTGCATTGGTCCCATGAGGTCAACATGTATCAGCTCAAGTACTCGAGAGGTGGTGATATGTTGTAGCTTCTTGTGTGACATCTTGGTTTGCTTACCAATCTGACATTCTCCGCAAATCTTTCCTTCCACTATTTTCAGGTTCGGAAGTCCTGTAATTGCCTGCTCGGAGATTGCCTTCTGCATACTTCTAAGATTTAGATGTCCAAGCTTTCTATGCCACAGTTTGGTTTCTTCTGCTTTGGAGACAAGGCACTTGGCCGCTTCGATATGTGTTTCGGGTGACCAGATGTAACAATTATCCGTTGAGCGAACTCCTTGTAGAATAGTGACTTGATCGAAGTCTTTAACTATACAGGCTTCTTTAGTGAATTTCACTTCTGAACCCTGATCACAGATCTGGCTGATGCTAATCAGGTTTGCCTTAAGTCCTTCTACAAGTAATGCTTCAGTCAGGCAAGTGGCTCCTGGATGCTTGAGTACTCATTTTCCAATGATTCGAGCTCGAATCCCATCTCCAAAAGTAACATAGCAGTTTGTATATAATTTGAGATTAGAAAGAAACTCTGGAGTACCTGTCATGTGTCGAGAACATCCACTGTCGAGATACCAGTCCTTGTTTGTTGATGCACTTAAGGATGTATATGCAACATTAGCTCGATAGACTAGGTTCTTACGTCTCCATTCAAGACGTGATGTCTTCTGAGGAGTTGAGAGATGCCTTTGATATCTCTTTTGTGGTAGCTGAGCTTGCTTCCTTTCAAGAAGTTGAAAACAAAACGGTTTGATGTGACCTTGTTTACCGCAGTAATGACATATCCATTGATATTGATAAGCTGGTCTTTTGTAGTATTGTTGTCTCATGGAGGATGTCTTCTGGCAGTTGCTTGAAAAGAACATGTTGTAGACGATGTCATGGAATTTATTGTAGGTCGTCCTGTAGAGTGTGTTGGGGCATCCAGTGGTTTCTTGTCAACCAGGGCTTGTTGTGGGACAAACTTCGTCACTGCTGTTGCGGGGATATCATGTGTGTACCCTAGTCCCGTCGTATCCTTGGACTGCTTTCCCACTGATAGAATCTTGTCAAGGCTTTCTGTGCTAGGATTCATCATCTTTACTAATTTAGTCATACGACTTATTTCTCCATTTAGTTTGCTGTTTCACGTTTTAGCTCCACGATCGTCTCTAGAAATCTAGACTTGTCGTTGGTAAGACTGATAATCCGTTCACCTTGTTGATCAAGTATTAGAGTTTCCTTGATCCATCTGGTATGCAAACCTTTGTATGCCTCGACTAGTTGCTCTTTAGTCCAACTTTCAATTGGAGTTGGATGATGGTGATCATCATTGATATTTGCAGAATTATCAATGTTACATACATGAGTAGTAGTAGTGATGCAACAAAGTTGCTTACCTCTTCAGATCCGCTATCTTCATTGTCATCATCTGATAGGGTGGCATTGTAACCTCGTTTTTGTTGTTTGTGGAAATTTGGACATTCTCTACGGAGGTGGCCAAATCCTTCACATTCATGACATTGAAGTCCTTTGTTTTTGTTGTTTTCTTCCCCACTCCTGTTTGGTCTGTCAAGACTTCCTCCTGTTTGAGCTTTTTGTGGAGCTTTGTTTCTGGCATTTGCTGTGACATTCCGTCCACCCATTCGACTGAATCTTCTCATGACTTTGTTGTAATTTTTCGTGAGAAGGGCCATTGTAGCATCGATGTCTTCATCAGAATCAGAATCCTCAGGATCTGGTTGCTTATGTGTTGAGCTTTTGAAAGCAACTCCTTTGTTCCTTTTGTCGATGTTAGGCAGAGACAACTTATAGGTCATTAGAGACCCCAGCAGCTCATCAAATTTCAAGATCTTGAGGTCACGAACTTCCTCAATTGCAGTGATCTTCATCTTAAACCTAGGGCTGAGAGCACGCAAGGTTTTTCTTACCAGTTTTTCATCAGACATTGGTTCTCCCATAGAGTAGGATTCATTGACTAGATCACGAATACGAACATTGAATTCTGCAATTGATTCGTCTTCTTTCATGATGAGGGCTTCGAAGTTGGTTGTTAGATATTGCAGTTTTTGTTCTCGAACCTTAGTCGTTTCTTCATATGCAACAGCCAAGATATCCGATGCAGATTTGGCAGTTGTGCATGTGTTGATCAGTCTGAACACGTTTTTGTCAACACTACTGAAGATAGCATTCAGAGCTCGAGAATTTCCTAGTGATTCTTCGTCTTCATCATCATCAGTCCAGTTTTTTTCTGGTTTTGGACCGATAAGATTGCCATTATTGTCACTGAGTTGTGGAGCATTCCAACCATTGATTACAACCTTCCATGTCTTGTTGTCAAGTGACTTCATGAAGGCACACATTCGAGCCTTCCAATAGCCGTAGTTGCTTCAATCTAGAACAGGTGGTCGATTTATGGATCCTCCTTCTCTGGTATTGTCCATCTTGATCAAAATATTTGTTTAGGACCTCACCTAAAGCTGTAGGTGCCTCCTCTGATACCAATTGAAAATCTGATCAGTTAGTCGTGCAAGATGCCACACACAATGTTACGTATGAAGCTATAACGTTGTGTCTGACTTCTTGCATAGATAATGCAGGACAGTAAATATAAAGCTATAAACAATGACACAGCAGATTGTTTACCCAGTTCGGTGCAACGTCACCTACGTCTGGGGCCTCTCAGCCTAGTGGAAAGATTTCACTTATCAGTAATTCGTCAGAACATACAAGTACATGTGATCAACCCTAGTTCTATACTTTATGCTACGTCTTACAGTGCAATCTATCTCAGGGTCTCCCCCTGAATCCAAGACTCCGTCTTGATTCCACTCTTCGAGCAATCGCCTTGCTCTGTCAGTTCAAGTCTTCGTACAACTTGGTGGTTGCGTGCAGTCTTCACTCACGTGTTCAGTAAACCCTCAATCACCTAACTCTCAATAGTTATGTGATGTACAATATCCTAAGCTCAATCTGTAATTTCTCAGCCTGCAAACCTTCACGTCTAAGAACCTTGCAAATTGTTGCTAGGAAACAAATAAAGAACCACACGGTTGCTAAGGGGGTAGCCTAAGCTTTTGTAGCAATCGAGGATGAGTACTAACCCTAAAGGGTTTCCTCTTAATCGCCGTCTTTCTTCTTTCCAGATTAGGAGTCGTTCTGGAATTTCCTAATCGTCTTCTTGCTTTTCTGCTGAAACTGCACTTTCCTGATTTCTGTCGATCAGGATGTTTGCCGAGACGCCGTCAACAATGTCACACAAGATGTCGCAGAAGATGCTTTGACATTCTTTGTAACATGTTCTTCAGTTCTTCTAAAAATCAGCCAATCTCTAAAACCGTCGTAACTACACTTTCTATATATGCTTGAGCACCATGATTTATGGCGAAAAACCCTAGATCATGGGTGCTAGACCTTGTGACTTAACATTATCCCGAGTTTATAATTATTTGGCTAATTGACTGCATGTTGAATTGATTCTACTTTGAGAGTATCCTATGAACATTGAATTGAAAACTTGATGTTTATACTTTGGGTTCGAGACCAACTCCGAGAGGGGTGGTTGAGAACGGATCTAAGTAGGGTCGCAATGTTGGACTCTTAGAGTCGATGTCTCGGTTCGAAAATTGTTGTTCGTACTGCGGTTAGCCTTAAGTCATGGGTTCACTTGAAAAAGCCACACCTGCATTGGTTCGAAAATTGTTGAACTTAAAGCTGTTAAAGACCGGTTGTGAAAAATCCTGAGAGGGTTATCGGTCTGAAATTAGGCGTTACCCAATGTCGAGAGGCGGGTAATGTGTTCAAAACTTAGGCCAGCCGAATTGCATGCTTTAGACTTAATTATCGATTATTTTGAGAGAGTCGTTGTTTTAGTGCCTTGGTTGTTCGACTTCTTGTGTGAATCACTCCGTTTTTCTATTTTTCTTTTAATTTAGTTACAAGTTGAATAAAAAAATCCAAAAATTATTTATGATTTATTTTTTCGTGTGTTTTTGTTGGCAAAGGGAGCATGAAACGTCTAAGTATGAGACCCCTATTTGGTCCCCGTGGATTCAACTCGGATTTTAGCCAGAATATAAATTTACTTGATAATGATCACGTCTGGTGAGCGAAGCCCTGAGGTGCGCGCGATGCGTGCGCGCTTCTCGGCCCATCAAAATCCAAGACTGTCCTGAGCAAGAAGAAAAGGAAGAGGCATGTTGTGACATATGTGCCCGTTGTTCATGAACTTGTTTCAAGTGAAGAAGAACATGTGGTGTCCTTGGGTCTTGGTACCAGGAAATCTGTGGGAGGCCAAAAGCTTCTTGAAAATGTCTCTGTTGGTCCATTGGACAATATTTCATTTCACAAGAAAGACGGGGTTCTCAAGTGGCGTTATGTGTATCATCGCGTTATTTTACCAGAGAGGGAACTCTCTGATGAAGCCCAGAAAATAGAGGTGTTCATGGAGCTCTTGCGTGAGGCGGGCCTAACCAAAAGTGTCAACGATATAGGTACATTCTATCCCTCTTTGGTGAAAGATTTCAAGGTCAACCTGTCAACTTCATTTGTTGATCCTGAGGATCCAGAGTACAGAAAAGTCTTTGTTAGAGGTCATTGTTTTGACTTCTCCTCCAATTCCATCAACTCTTACCTTGAGAGGAACACAACAATCACCCTAGATGATGTTCCTTTCTTGAACATCATTGCTAAAAAATCTTAGGTGACAGGGAGAAAGTTTGGCCCTCCAAAGGATCGATGGCCTTCTCTGAACTAACAACTAAATACTCTGTGTTGTATCACATTGAAGTAGAAAATTGGGCTCCTTCTTCACATGGTTCCAGTATCATGTCTCAGCTTGCCTATCTAATTTATTAGATAGGTCTGCGTTCCTCTATTGACTTTGGTGCATTTGTCCTTGATCACTTGGCGAAACATGTCAAGTCTTTTGTAGTGAAGCTCCCCATTGAGTTTCGTTTGTTCATTACTGGGATGCTGCTCAATCAACACCCCAACATAGTGCGCAGCTCAGATGTGGCTGGCTAAAGGCCGAATGTGCTCAGCATCAGTCGCAATCTCTTCGAAGGGAAGCATGCGCGGGATATTGTTAGGCCATCAGTTGGGACATCTGTCGCCTCAGAAAGCACAATGATAATGGGTGCGGATAGAGTTCAAGGGAACGAGTTGAAAGAGCTCAGAGAGGAGATCTTCGCTCTCCAGAAGACCATCGAGACCCTCACTCTAAGGAAGACCATATGTGAAGGGCTTGTTCGTGATCTCTCTTCTGCTCTAGAAAATGACGGCGCTGCTCCTATCCCGGAACAAGACAATGAAGATGGAATCTCTGCAGAGAATGAAGACAGTGCGGACAAGAATAGTGACCCTGATGCTGATAGTTAATCTTCATCTTTCTAGTTATGTTTGAATTTCTCTTACTTCGCTTTTACTTCATGATACTATCTGATTCGGCTAATGTCTGATTCAGAAACTTGTTTTATTCTGTTGCTTCTCAGACTTATTATGGCCTTACTTATTGAGATCTCTAGGTTATGTTTTTATTTGATACGTGCCTTTGCTATATTTTTGAGGCAACCAGGGGGAAAGGTGTCATGATGTCATGTCACGAGACTTGCTTGTGACATCTTTCTGAGTTCATGTTGCCTTGAATGAAAACTGTTTTGGTAGCATTGGAAGTTTTTGCCTAAGAAATAGTCAAAGGGGAAGATTGTTGTTAAGTTTAGTATTGGCTTTTTTTAGTGCAAAGAAAGATGTCGGCCTTCATGTTTCAACTTATGGTAAGACATCCTTCAATATGTATTTTTGGAAAGTTCCGATGTGATATGGTTTATTTGCATAATCGTGTCTGCAAAATATTCTCTCTAACAAAATCGTATATGTGAGATATTCTCTCGAGTATGGGTAAGGAAACCCTAGATACGCTTTGAGGGTTACGAAACCCTAGAGACGTTTTTGAGATCGTGTTAGCTGCTATATAAGGCGAGAGTTTCCCCATTAGCAGCTTGGACGTTCTTCTCTGCAAATATTAAGAGTTTCTAAACATGTTGGACTAGCGTATTAGAAGACTGTATGTTTTGATAAGAACATTGTGATTCACCAAATACTATTCTAGAAGATTGAGTACTTGTGTGATTTGGGTTTTGTGAATATGTGGCTGAAGACTCACGTGATGTTGAAGACAGAGATCATCCGAGTATAGGCGTTTGCTCGAAGAGTGGAATTGAGGATGATCTCAAATTCAGGGGGAGACTCTGGTCTAGGCATTCGCTTGTAATAATATTAGCTAGGGAATTGATTTGTGTGATAATCATTTAAGGCCTCGTATGTACTATTGACTACCAAATAGTGAAATGTTTTTCACTGGCAGAGTGTCCCCAGACGTAGGTGATGTTGCATCGAACTGAGCAACCATATTGTGTGTCTTCTATTGATTGTTTTATTTGTTAGTTATACATTATCTATGATCAAGCAAGTTGTCAGACACATGTCACATCTTTGTGTATCTTGCCTCTGTAAGTAATCAGAATTTCACTTTGAGATGTGCATTCTAGGTTCTTTCTTAGTTACATTTCACGAATAACGAGACGCAAGCACAGTCCACAAGTACCAATGGTGGCTTAACCTTAACTGTTCCACTGTCGGTCCCTCTAAAGGTGCTACCTCCATTCCACCAGACTACGTACAAATACACACATACATTGGCATACAATATGTAAAAGAAATAAATTGCCTACCTTGCACACCCCGTAACGAGAGCATGACAACATATGACATTGAGACTTGATTGACACACATTGAAATATCCACGAAATCTTCCATCTATAATATGGACTTGCAACACCGACTCGGGACCACAAACGCAAATTGATACACGCGTCATAATTCTACTGCACCGAACTCGGTACAAAACAATCACAAATTCTTGTAATCATTTACATTTAACCAGAATACAATATTTACACATCTAACACACTGAACCAATTATATGTTAGATGACAATATCTATATTACTTTTAGTATGAGATATGTCACATAAAGCGCTGGGGAACAACATGTGTGTTATCTCAATGGTGTTACATATCCATTGTCGCCCAAAGTATTAGGTGACATTTAAAATGTCTCATAAAATATGGTATGTTACTTAATTCTTGATTAAAATTGACAAATTAAATTTATTTTGTCACTCAAACACATAATTGGTATAGTGACACCAACTACTGATAATCAATTCTTGTCCGGCAACCCTAATGCACCCGATACACAACCGGTTTTTTCCCATGTCTACAATTAAACTCAATGCTCTATGTCATATAGTAATTACTTGGGTTCTTCCTCGTCAGAGTATTCATCAATCTCTACAACTTCTTGCTACCCAAAGTCATTCTCATGATTCAACTCTTTGAATATCTCTTTATGACCTATTACATCTTTGACTATATTACTTAAGTGAAGCAAAATAGGATAAACTAATGTAGCACTTACTTTCCAGCTCTACTCTCGTTAACCAAATTAAATCAAATCAAATTACACATGAAATCTTCATTCGATTATACCGGAAAGACTCAGTTACATTGTAGAATTGTTATAGTACCCTCAACTCCATCAATAATTAATATCGAATATTAACTAATCTGTTAATAGCCAAAAATTAAGCCCATCAATTTCTCCTCAAATCCCAACTCGATAATCCAATCTTACGGTCTGTATATGTTCACAAGTTTGTATATTATTGTACTGTTTCCCACTGATTACCCCTTTTTATATACATAAAAAAAATTACAGAAAAAATTCCATATAACCCCCTTAGCGAGTCTCACATGAACTCCATTAAACACAAAATCAATCTGAGAGATATCATAAGTATCAAAAAATTTCGCTTTACCTTTCTCCGTTAACTTGTTAAAAAATTATGTTAAGTTTTTTGTAAAATGATGAAAGTACCCTTGTATCTGAAAAAATAAATTTTTTTTTCTAATTTTCTCATTGTACAAAATAAAGAATAAAATTCTGTTAGTGGTAAAAATATTTTTTTTAATTTTGTATTTGATAAAAATATTTAAAAATAAAAATTTATTTTTAAACATTTTTTATTAATTTTTATAAATAATTTTTTTAAACAAATAATAATACTAGATATTTTTTTATTCTTTGTTTTTGAAAAAAATTTAGAAAAAAAGAAGTTCAAAATCATTTTTACTTGTTTATTTTAATTTTTCATATACAGGATATTTTCGTCATTTCACAAAAAATTTAATATAATTTTTTTTAAAATTAACGAAAATGAGTAAAGTCTAAATTTTTGATATTTAGGACACCTCTCAAATTGATTTTGTAATTTATGGGATTCATGTGATACTCGCACATAATTAAAGGGTTACCTAAAAATTTTCCAAAATTTTATAAGACATGTCAATAATAATAAAGGTTTACTATTTCCTAAAATTTTATAAGACATGTCAATAATAATAAAGGTTTACTATTTCCTTTTTTATCATAATAAGAGGTTGCGTATGTTTTATAAACTTGGATCTTCTTTCTCTTGAACCTTATAACTTCAATACAAAAAGAATTGCGTCCTTATTTCCATGAAGTGAACATATATATGTATAGTTTTGTACTTATATGGAATTGTTTATTATTATTATTATTATAAAAATCTAACATAGTGCAACTGGTAGGCAGAATATCATCGTCTATTAAAAATTGTACATTATTGAGAGCTTGAATGCGACACCAATTGAATAACTGAAATCCCAATCATAAAAATAGTCTATTTGGAGGATTTTCTTGTAATATTTAGTAAATAGATAAAAATTTAAGAAATAAGTGACCATCAATACTGTAAATACTAGTTAAATTAAGGGAGAATTGCACAAAATCACAATAAATTATACAACTTTTACATGGTCATGTTAAACAAAAATTTAATAATAATTACTATGATTAATTATGCATTTTTGCATAAAACAATGGGATAACGTCACATGACTATTCCTAAAGTTAACGTTTTTTCACTTGTACCTTATATTTATTTTTGACATTGTGTGTACCTTAAATTTGCAAAAATGTCACCGTTAATAATCAAAGCCATTTTCGTCTATTTTCATAAAAAATCTGTTATCTTTTGAGGTGAAAAGACAAAAATGCTCCTACATGCCTTTTAAATTTTCAAAATGTGTCATTGACCTAAAAAGACTTCATGCATAATTTGATTTGATTTGATTTGGTTAATGACAATAGAGCTGGAAAGTAAATGCTAAATTAGTTAACTTTTTTGGGTAGTTAGGTGACATTATCTCTAAATAATGGTAGACAAAAAATGTTAATACTCACCACGGTTAACTTTTTATTTTTTTCACCGTTGGTTAAAATTAAAAGAAATAATTGTTTAGTATCACGTGAGTGACGTGTTACTCTAGTTTTCTTTAATACCAAAAGGTGTTTTTAGTCTTAATAATGAAACAAAGTTTTAGAACTTAATGTGATAACATTATCTTCATTGTATAAATTTAAAATAGATCTCAGACAACACTATGATAAGCGGTGGCATCAAAATAGCCTATGTGCAACCTAATACTTGCCTACTTTGAATATTTTTCACGCATATGAACAATAACGACATGCTTCCAAATGAGGTAAGGAATGAGCAAACAAGAAAATGAGCCAGGGAATGGGCTTGATATAGTGATAGCAAGGAGATCGAAGTACTCGGTAAAGCGTTCGTTAGAATGAGCAAAAAAGAAAATGAGCCAGAGAATGGAAGTCTCGAGATGGGATGACATTATACGAAAGGCGTCGGTAGAGTTGATGGTGGAGACACTCTTTATGAGCCATTGGCGTGAAAGTAGAGGGCGAGTAAATAAGAAGACCTTCTTAGTGTCGTTGATGATGTAAGACTGGCAGCCAGACCCAACGATCTGTTGGAGAAGGGTGACGTGTTTATCGGTTTTGAATTTGAACTCCATGGTGGATTTGGTTTCGATCTAATTCGACGAAATAGAAAAGAATGATTGTAATAACGATGACGTTACACCCACAATTCCAAAGTATGTTTTTTATTGAACAATATTTATTGTATAGGGTTAATTATAACTTTTAGCCTCAAAATTAACGAAATTATTAATATGATGTACGAAAAATAAGTTAATTGTGGTAATTATGAACTTTTTTGTTTTTTGATGTTTTATTAAAAGTAATATAGTTAATCGTAGTGATTAGTAACATTTTTTTGTTTACTGTATCTTTATGCAAAAATAATATAATTATTCGTGATTTTATGCAATTTTCTTATGGATTAATTTATGAGATAAGCATTCCCAACTTTTATGGTGCCAATACTAAATTGTCTGAGTCGTTAAGGGTTACAAAAATCTGAGTCACCTCCAAATATTTTTAAGTGTGACTAACCCTTAAATGATTTTAGTACTAAAGTAGACAAATAACTTGATCACTTCACCAACGTGGAATTTATTGGTTGAACTTGGATTGGTAATATTGACATCGACTGAATCCATGAACGTGCTTATCACCAGATTGGAAGATGTGGTGTGCATTAATATGCCATTATTAGATAGCTGAGACTTTTAACCACACAAAAGTAGAATTGAGTGGTGGTTGATAGCTTATCTTTTCACAACAAATATAAGGTATCCAATTAAATAATATTAAGAAAAAATGACACTTTTGTGCACCTAAATATACATATTTGACACTTTCATATTCTGAATTATTTTTTTCTCTTTTTTATACCCAAATTTTATTTTGGGACAATAATTCCAAAATACTCATGAATTGAACCAAAATTCAGGGTACTTCTGGACCATTTTCCCAAAATACAAATGAATTGAACCAAAATACCCATGAATTGAACCAAATACTCATGAATTGAACAAAAATTAAGGGTCATTTTTGGTATATAAATGGCCAATTGTCCCAAAATGAAATTTGGGTATAAAAAAAAGAAAAAAAAAAGTTAAGGTATGAAAGTGTCAAAAGTGTATATTTAGGTACACAAAAGTGTTCTTTTCTCTAATATTAATTATGTAATTCATAGTATAAATAAGTGCACATATTCGTTTACATAGAAAATATAGGTAAGTTTGTCTATCTACCTATCAGCTTCCTAATCTGACTTTAGGGTCGTGTTTCTTTGAACCACATGTTTTCATCCACCAGCAAATTGTATAGTGACCCACATATAGTTGATACCTCCATAATGCTATATAAACCAAACATTTCGATTTCAATAGACGTACAGATCAAATTTTGATGATGTGCAAATGCGAATGTGACATGTGTTGGGATTGGCCTTTTATCTATTTCCAATGTTGTTAAAAACGTTATTTACTAATGGATCTGATGATAAAAATAAGAGAGAGATTTATTATTGATGTGTGGTGTGTGAATTACAAGAGATCTCTATTCATAGAGGCAATATGAATAGAATAGGAAACCCTAATATATGTGAGAAAGGAAACATAAATATAGGAAACTAATGATAGAAAACCTAATATAATCTAACAGCCCCCCTTACACTCAATGCGGTGAAACAAGAATTGAGTTTGAAGTTTGATAGTATTGAGTTGTGGCGATGGTTGCAGCTGTCGAGAATGTTGCCGAAGTGATGTGGGGAGAATTAAGGATGGAGGATGTGTGCCGCTCACGGTCGATGGCGGATGTCTGATGCCCGTATTTGCTGAATGATGAATGATGCCCGAAGATGCCTGATGTTTGATGCCTGATGGCAGATGGCGAGATAGCAGCTCCTCGATGATGCCTGATAGTATATGGCGAGATAGCAGTTGCTCGATGATGCTTGATGCCTGATGACTGATGACGAGATAGCATATGCTCAATGATTGTCAGATGTCTGATGACTGGTGGCGAGATAACAGATGCCCAATGATTGCCAGATGCCTGATGGCTGATGGTGAGATAGCAAATGCTCAATGATTGCCAGATGCCGAGATAGCATATGCCCAATGATTGCCATATGTCTGGTGGTTGATGGCGAGATAGCAGCTGCCCAATGATTGTCATATGCGAGATGCTCTCTTCTCACATGCGGTGTCCGATTTACGGGATAACTTTCTGAATTACGGGGATGTATACGTGTCAGCATCCGGATTACTGGATAACTTTCCGAATTACAGGGATGTACACGTGTCGGTTTTTGGATTACGGGATAACTTTCAGAATGACGGGGATGTACACGTGTCGGTTTCCGGATTACGGGATAACTTTCCGAATTACGGGGATGTACACGTGTCGGTTTCCGGATTACGGGATAATTTTCCGAATTATGGGGATGTACACGTGTCGGTTTCTGGATTACGGGATAACTTTTCTTATTTACGAGATGTCCAACTTACGGGATTTCTGGTATAATCTAACAAAGTGAGTCTAGATAATAGTTATAGATTAATCGAAAAATAAATCAAATTGATTGATTAATCAAGCAATATAAAAAATTAATTAAGAATTAATCAAAAATTAATCGGACAAGTCTCGATAATGTTGGCAACATTACCTATTTAAGAATTAATACATTGAAATTATCGTGATTGATTTTAATAATTCTAGCCTTACTTGAAATACTTATTAGCCTAATGTTTCTCTAAATTTTATATACCGTCTTGCCTTTCCCTAAAGTATAACGGCTTTTGATTATCGTGGAAGATACTCCGTTGTTCCCTTAAAATAATTTACTAGACTTGATTTTCTCATCCTCGGATTTACTCATGTTTGAAGGTCGTGTATAAGAAAAATGGATTGTGATACTTGTTATAAATCAATTGGTCTTCCATATAATAATATGAATTTCAAGATTCTATAAAGTTTGGACGTCCATCAAATATTTGTCCAACCTACGTTTACAGCATATATGGATGGCATGTTTAAAATACATGGGAAAAGATGAGATTTATTCATTTGTATGACATCACTACACCAAATGGCCTAAAACGCGAATATACGCAGCCTGAGGGACACGCTATGTGATGTACGCAGCGCAAAAAATACAGCCAAACAGCCGCAGCGCGAGCACATTCACGCTACGCACAGTACGTGGCGCGAATTTAGGCTGCGTTTTTTTACAGTACGCAGCCTCATTTAATTAAAATAATAAAAAAAATCAGCCACAATTACCGGCCAAGTCCAAATCCGAGATAAAAACCAATGTCGGCCAAAACCCAACCTGGTAAAAACCCAAAACAAAGGAAGGAAGAATACATACACATATATAATACATACTCATAACATTGCAACATTTAAATTATGAAGAAAAAAAGCACAAAAACTAGGAATGATTAGAATGAATTTCAACAAGTGAAGAACATTAATAAAATTAATAAATCTTCAAAAGCATATCTAAAATTGGAGTGATTAGATCCAATCTACACACAATTCAAACATAAAACCTAAATCGTGAACAATAAGTATGGCATAAAACCTAACAAACCTCAAAACTCGCTGATCCATCATGATAGAAATAATGAGAGATATTATTGATGTGTCTTGTGAATTACAAGAGACCTCTATTTATAGAGGCAATAGAAATAGAATAGGAAACTCTAATATATGTGAGGAAATATAAATATAGGAAACCTAATATAATCTAACAGTCCCCCTCAACTCAATGCACTGAAACAATAATTGAGTTTGAAGTTTGATAGTATAGAGTTGTGGCGAGGGTTGCGGCTGCCGAGAATGATGTCGAAGTGATGTAGCGAGGATTGAGGATGGAGGATGCGCGCCGCTCACAGCCGGTGGCGGATGCCTGATGCCCGTATGTGTTGAATGATGCATGATGCCCGATGATGTCTACTGATGTCCGATGATGCCTGATGGCAGATGGCGAGATAGCGGCTGCCCGATGATGCCAGATGCTTGATGGTGTATAGCGAGATAGCAGATGCCCAATGATTGCCAGATGCCTAATGGATGATGGCGAAATAGCATATGCCCAATATTGCCAGATGCCTGATGGCTGATGGCAAGATAGCAAATGCCCAATGATTGCCAGATGTGTAATGGCTGATGGCGAGATATCATATGCCCAATGATTGCTAGATGCCTGATGGCTGATGGCGAGATAGCAGCTGCCCAATGATGCCAGATGTATGATGGCTGATGGCAAAATAACAAATGCCCAATGATGTTAGATGCCTGACGAGATAACAGCTGCCCAATGATGCCAGATGGCTGATTGCGAGATAGCAAATGCCCAATGATGCCAGATGCCTGATGCCAGATGCCCGTTGGCTGATGGCTGAATTCAGTCCATGCGCGTTGCTGAAGTTTGATGGAGTGGAGGTTTGATGCAAATTGATGATTGATGCCGAGATTGATTGAACTGCCTCGCCCACCCGTCATAATCACGAATCATTCATGAGTGGGCAAAGCGAAAAATTCGTAAAGATTGATTGTTGATTTGGCAGGTTGATTGAATTGTGATAGTGGTGGTAACGTGAGGATGATGATGATGATTGATGTTGGGTTGTTGATGGTGGAGAGATAAAAGGATGTTGGGTGATTAAGAAGAGTTGATTGGTTGATTATGTGTTGGTTTTGGCGGAAGCTAGAGAAGGTTTTGATGGGTGGTTGATTGGAGTAAAAGGGATTAGGTTATGAGATTGATTACGAGATTGGGAGATTGGTTATTTGCGGAAGCAAGAGGTTAGAGATTGAGATTGAGTTTCCTCGCCCACCCGTCAGAATCATGAATCATTGACCAGTGGAAAAAGCGATAAATTCATAGAGATCTAACCAAGAATCGGTGATGGCTCTGATACCATGATAGTTTTGGTGGGTGGTTGATTTTGGATTTGCTAGGGTTGGTGAGCGAGGGACCATTTGGAGCGGGATCACCGAGTTGGTTGTTTGCGGAAGCGCGAGGTTAGAAATTGAGAGCAATTGAGATTGAATTGCCTCACCCACCAGTCAGAATAAAAAATCACCGACGAGTGGGCAAAACTAAAAATTCTTAGAGATCTAACCAAGGATCGATAATACTTATGGATGAAAATTGAGAACGATTATGGATGAAAATTGAGAACGATTCAGTAGTTTTCTGGCCTAAGGGTTTAACCAGACGGTTGAAGAAATCAATTTGAGAAAATTGAGCCGTTTTGTCTAAACCGAAATTAGAACTCAAGTTAATGGGTTTAATTTGGGTTTTAGTTAAACGGGCTTAAAGCCCATTTAGGGATTTAAGTTATGAATAGGAACAAATGCAAATAAGAGATTATGAAGGATAGATATGCAATTTTAATTTGAAATTCAATTTTAATTTTCAAATTAAAATCACAAAATATCTTCCTTTATCTTCTCTAATTTTAAGCAACTAATCCTATCATTCTCTCTCCATCATTGCTGATTTCTCTCTTCCCTCTCATCCTCCATTGTTGTCAAGCTTCTCTCAAAATTCATAGCAAAAATTTGAGTGAAAACCTTCTTCGGTTGTGGTACTTGTGTGGACCTAATAGAGAATCACTAAGCTTGTGTTTTCATCGACTAGAAGAGGTAACTTTCAGATTTAATATATATATATATATATATATATAACATGTTGAATTTACATTAAGATCATAGCTTGCATCGATCACCACGGTTACATAACGTCCGCTGCATGATATTTATCGATTGGAACCCGTGGTGATCTCTTTCAGTTATACGCATTTTAAGGTATATCAAAGGAACTCTAGGACAAGGGTTACGTTATGAAGATAAAGGGCATACTGAGGTCATTGTCTATTCTGATGCGGATTGGGCAGGATCTCCTTCAGATAGACGTTCTACGTTAGGTTATTGTGTAACGATGGGGGGGGGGGGAAATCTTATCTCATGGAAGAGTAAAAACCAAGTTGTAGTTGCTAGATCCATTGCAGAAGCCGAATATCGAGCCATGGCTTTGGCTACATGTGAACTCGTATGGCTAAAACAGTTACTTCAAGAGCTCAAACTGATAGAGGTTACTTCGATGAGGTTAATATGCGACAATCAAGCTACATTACATATTTTCTACTCATTCACTATAATTATTAAAGTTTCCACTATTATTTAATAATTCTCTTGTGTGAATTAATATCTAGTTAAGCCTATGATTTGTTAAAACAAAGCGTTGAGATGTGGCGTGGTTTAAGGATATGACGAGGATGGTGGAACTATCCCGAGCTTATCACATGTGCTGGTAGTTGAGAGTCTTCGGCTGGGTCTAAAAGATTCAAACTTGCAAATCACAAATTAGAAATTTGTGTGCTTGACAAAGTATTTTTGTATTACTTTATGACATTGAAATGTGTTTCTTTGTCGAGTGTGTGCCATGACTTATATGTGATTGTTTATAAGACATGATATTCATATTAAAATATTACATAATATGCTTAAAAGGTATATATTGTTTTTTATTATAAAGTTGAAACAATTATACTGAAATGTGGGGGCTATTGTTCTAAACCTAAAGTCTCTATGCATGTGGGGGTGTTTAGCTGAACTGAACTCAAGGAAAACATTATGAACCTAAAACATTATAGCTATGTTCATTGGTTAAGGTATTGATGATGTTTCTTTTATATTCATGTCTCTAGATAATCGCTCATTTTATGAGGTTAGAGATGTTGAATTCCTTAATTATGTGTCTCGTTTGAATAAAGATATATGTATATCTATTGCTTCATCCATTAATTTTTTTGTTGTTGTGCATGTTTAGTTATGCAATAAATAACATGCTATTAGTCTTGTTTCTAGTTTATATGTTGATAAACGTGAAAGAAATAAGATGCATGCTTTAGAGAAAGATTTTGGGGCTATCTTTCGTCGATATTTTGTATTTACGGTGCATACGTAGACTATATTAGTGATGAACTAGTCTCCATCCTTATAATAGAAAATAATCTAAAATGCATGATGAGACAATGAGAAAATCATATGGGAAGGAAGCCTTTATCCTTGACTTGAGTCTATTGTTACCATCAGACTTGTGAATTGTATGATTTAACTAATGGTTGTAAGTCCATAAGCAGTATTAGGATCTTGAGCAAAAGATCATATATTGTGGTACAATAGAAAAGTTCTAACCCCGACTTAATATCGAAAACTTTACACAAATAAATGTGTAAATTAGTGGCTAAGAGGTAATAATTTTATACCTATAGTTTAGTAAGTTTTCAAACGTGTTGGAATACTTTATGATGTAAACCGTGTTTCAAAATTTTGTTGAAATGGTTTCAATAATACTTATCTCGAGTCAGAAAATCCATAACCAGTTTTTGGTGGGTGCTACGCACTTGATGGATCTCGAGTGAGACAAACCATAACTAGTTCTTGGTGGTGTTATGCACTTGATGTATCTTGATGCTGACAATTCATAACCAGTTTTTGGTGGTGCTACACACTTGATGGATCTTGATGCTGACAATCCATAACCAGTTTTTGGTGGTGCTATAGAGACGCACTTGCTGGATCTTGAGTCAGACAATCCATAACCAGTTTTTGGTGGTGCTACAGAGACGCACTTGATGGATTTTGTCTGCTACTAACAAGTTGGACTTTATGTCCTTTATAGCTCTAATGTCAGTGCTATTGAGACGCACTTGACAAGCTACCTATGCGGGTGTGATGGTTTGGCCGCCATCTATGGAAGATTTGAGGAGAGACCAAGTTTTACGCATGGCCGCAAAAGCGTGTTTTTGAATTGGTGTCGCGGAACTTGCATAACTTGAAGGTGTAATATGTGTTGTGGGGTGTATCGACGGAAAATAAAACAAGTTCAGGAAGAAATTCACTCATTTTACAAGTACGTTGTTGCCTCATCTCACTATGTGTTAATTCAAGTCGAAAGACATTAACACTTAAGTATTGGAGGAAACCAGAATACGATCGCCACCTCGGTCCAACCGGAAAAATTACTTTCAAGTCAGTAGCCACCATACCACGGCGCGATAACCTTATGTCGAAAAGTATTTTCTAAACCGTTTATTGTTATACTATAAATTATAGTTCCTACACATCCCTCACCAACTAACTAATAACATCCGACAATAAACCATATGTGGTGCATCCATATGTGGTGCATTATTTGTTTGAATTGGTGAGGGGCAAGTGTGCTGAAGTACTTGAATTTATTGATGCATCTAGGCACAAATTTTATCACTTGCCATTTATAGATGAAAATTTTGAAAAGCATAAAATCCATTTGCTCTTAATGGTGTATTTTTTTACGATCATAGGAAAGAGATTGTTTGATTGAATTTATATTGTTTTTGACAGTGGAAATGGGTGACTCTTGATCCCATACACTACATTTCAAGTTAGCATATTTACTTTTTGAGTGTATTTTTAATGCAGGGACCGTGCAAAATTTTAGTTTGGGAGTGTGTGTTGCATTGCATTTCATGGTTGCATACTAGTTTTAGAAGTCGTGTGCATCATTTGTGTGAGCTTGCTGATTGGCCGCCTGAAAGGCTTAAGTAGTTTATAAGCCATTCAATTGCCTTTGAGATTCATTGTGTGCTGAAGTTTCACAAAAATACCGTTTGGATTGTCTCTGCTTAGTGGAAGTGTTTAATTATTTAATATTGAGGTCAGATTGACTAGTGGAAGTCAGGTATCATACTTTCAATTATTTTTCAAGGGGTCACAAAATCATATGCTAGAGATCATTCTCTTACATGGCAGACACACACGTGAATCCGGAAAGGGTATATCTGGGTTGGTGGTGCCAGAAAGGCAGAGACCAGAGTTCAGAAAAAAAAAGAGCAATGGATGTGAGAGTGAGAAAAGTAGAGAGTAAGTGCATCTCGATCCCCAAACTCGAAAATGTCCAGGGTAAAAGGCGAGACTTTAGGACGAGCAAATTAATGTATGGGTGGGAAATCCTGAGTGAAGCATGTACACACCGTCTCCAACTATAGTGTTGAGGAGAACCGGGCCTTATCAAGGAGGAGCACATCACAAGGAAAGCCTACAATGGAGGAAATCTCACCAAGCGGAAATCTACCCACTCCCGAGTACACGACAAGTGCACCGGTCGTCAAGTAATATAGGGTGTTTTAAAGCCCCGAGTTATCGATCCCATGAGGACCGTTAGCTGTTGAACATTGGAGTACAAGTGCCTAATGTGTCGAGTCTAAGCGATCAATAATTAGTTTTGGTTTTTGGAAAAATATAAAATATATATTAACATAAAAATAAACACACAAATCACTAAATGAATACGTCAAGGTCAAATATGTTCCTGGGGGAATGGCATGAAATGAACTTGAATACATGAATATATGTTGAGAAATTTAAACGGGTCACCGGGGTGTGTCGATTATGGTCTTACCTCAAATGCTTAGTACTTCAGTCATCAACGGTTCAATTACTTATTGGAGTCTAAGGTGATCATGCTCAGGTTGAAAGTCCAGGTAATCGATCTTAGGATCCTATAATTAACATGCTTTCGGCGTTGGCACCCTATATGCATTTACTCTCGTACCCATTATTCTTATTGGAATTAATGTAGATCCGAGTCCCAACTACTCTAATCCACCTAATTCGATTGCTATTGTCTCTCTTCCTAGATTCGTTCAATCACCGGGCCTACTCGGGAGGTGAAGCATTAAGTTATGTAGTTAGGATCCCGATTCTCGTACTCCCAAATTAAATCATGCATCCAAATTCAATTCAATTCATTTCCCGTTCCACATATAAACCCCAACAAATAATTTAGCTACTCATGTCATAAAAAACACGAAATAACAAATTCATGGCAATCATCCTCATTTTTATCATGCAACTCAATAACAACTCCAATCTCATAACAAAAATAACTCAATTATATTTATTTAAACTCAATTCCAACACAATCATAAATACCCAATTACAATCTGAATATAAACCCTAAAATAACCTACTACCAACCTCACAATTGTGCCTTGAATCTTCCTCGAAATCGCCTCCAAGCCGTCTCCTAATCGCCTACACTTGATCACCCACAACTCTCCTCCTCTTCTACCTCTAACCTACTCTACAAATCTGGCTTTTCTCTTCAATGGGGGATATTTTCGTAGGTAGAGGGGGGTGGGTATTTATAGGAGGGGTAAAAATCAGTTTAAAATTCAAAAAACATGATTTTAGGAGTTGATTTTGAACAGCCTGCCGGGTGAGACCCGATAGGCTCCATTATGCAGGCCACGGCCTGCAGGGTTATGGCAAACCTGTCGGGTTGCATCCGGTAGGATCCTCCTCAAGCCTTCGGGTTGCCGGGTTACACGAAACCTGCCGGGGTCAACCTGGCAAGCTTCTCTGAGCTTAACAAGGTGAGCTCCTCTCCCTCTTCTTCATTTCCCCATGGGTTGCCGGGTTAAGCCCCAACCTGCAGTGTGGAATCCAGCAGGTTGACCCGACTTCAAGTTTTTAGTCATGTTTCGCCCATTTTCATCAAAAACACTTCTCGGGCCATTTGTGAGATAAATTAGCATTTTATTCACTTAAAAATAATAATTCGGGACAAAATAGGGATAAAAATTAGGAGATTTTACTAGGTTAGATACGTAATATCCGACCACATCACCCACATACACATTAGAGCCCACCTATGACACAAAAGATTAGCCTGGTGGGTCTTGGTTCTAATGTGTATATAAATTCTCCATATTACCCGTACACTTCTAATATGGGACCTTGACTCACATGTGGAATCATAAAATCTCCCCTTCCACAATGAGCCTCATCACATTTGGTTGCTCCCTTAAACCCAAATCGCCTTGCACTTTCAGCCGCTGGCCCATCTGCCAATCATGGTTCTTTGGATCCTCTGGCCTAACTAGCTCTGATCCACCATGAGATCCACTGGCCTGATGACATGATGAGATATGTGTGAGGCTTTAGGACGAGCGAATTAATGTATGGGTGGGAAATCCTGAGTGAAGCATGTACACACCGTCTCCAACTAAAGTGTTGTGGAGAACCAGGCCTTACCAAGGAGGAGCACACCACAAGGAAAGCTCACATACACATTAGGGTCCACCTCTGATCCAAAACACTAGCCTGGTGGGTCTTGGGTCTAATGTGGATATAAATTCTCCTTATACCTTGTACACTTTCGATGTGGGATATGGACTCACATGTTGAATCATAACATAAAGTGCTAGAGGAACACCAACAAAGCAAAAGAAAGAAGAGTCTCCGAAAAAATATAAGTCAAGACAAAAAAAGTCAAATTAAATACAATAAGCAAAAGAAAATTGAGGAGAAGTGCCTGGGCAACCACGGTGAAGGCCTAAACCTTATAAAGAAGAGGAAGAACAACATAGTATAGTTGAGAGAAAAGAAATAAGGAAGCCTGCTCCAAAAATAACGGTCTTGTGGCATTAATTCAGGTACACTACCCCAGGTCGACATCGCTCTCTACACGATCAGCATAAATAACCTAATGTGTGACAAGTTTACCCCGTATTTAAAATTTGAAAGTATGAGAAAAAGACCATAACTGACATACCCGATACTCATATTAATCAGCTAGGCATTTTGTTTGTACTTGATTAGTGGAGGGGTTGGTTTGTGATTTGTCAACATGTGAATGATTGGAGCTCCATTGTGAATTGATTGTTTGGCTATATGTAATTACGACGATTTTAGTGATTAGCTTATTTTTAAGGCACTAAAGAAAATGTCATAAAGAATGTCGAAGCATCATAGGCGACATCTTGTGTGACATTGTTGACGACTTCTCGGCAAACATTCTGATTGACAGAAATCAAGAAAGTCCAGATTCTGCAGGAAGTACGAAGACGTTTAGGAAATTCCAGAACCGATTCTGGAAAGAAGAAAGACGGTGATTAAGAGGAAACCCATTAGGGTTAGTACTCATGCTCGATTGCTATAAAAGCTTAGGCTACCCCCTTAGCAACCGTGTGGTTCTTTATTTTTTTCCTAGCAATAATTTGCAAAGCTCTTAGACGTGAAGGTTTGCAGGCTGAGAGGTTGCTGATTGTGCTAAGGATATTGTGTATCACCATAACTATTGAGAGTTAGGTGATTGAGGGTTTACTGATCTCGTGAGTGAAGACTGCACGCAACCACAACGTTCAACGACGACTTGAACCGACAGAGCAAGGCGATTGCTTGAAGAGCGGAATCAAGACGGAGTCTTGGATTCAGGGGGAGACCCTGAGATAGGTTGCACTGTAATAAGTAGCATAAAGTATAGATCTAGGGATGATCACAGGTACTTGTATGTTCTGACGAATTACTGATAAGTGAAACCTTTCCACTAGGCTGAGAGCCCTCAGACATAGGTGACGTTGCACCGAACTGGGTAAACAATCTGATGTGTCATTGTTTATTTAGCTTTATATTTACTGTCCTACGTTATCTACACAAGAAGTCATACACGGTGTTATAGCTTCATACATAACATTGTGTGTGGCATCTTGCACGACTAGCTGATCAAAATTTCTATTGGTATCAGAGGAGGCACCTACAGCTTTAGGTGAGTTCCTAAACAAATATTTTGATCAAGATGGACAAGACCAGAAAAGGAGGATCCATCAATCGACCACCTGTTCTAGATGGAAGTAACTACGGCTACTGGAAGGCTCGGATGTGTGCCTTCATGAAGTCCCTTGACAACAAAACATGGAATGCTGTGATCAATGGTTGGAATGCTCCACAACTAAGTGACAATGATAGTAACCCTATCGGTCCAAAACAAGAAAAATACTGGACTGATGACGAAGACGAGGAATCACTGGGAAACTCTCGAGACCTTAATGTTATTTTCAACGGTGTTGACAAGAACGTATTCAGACTAATCAACACATGCAGAACTGCCAAATCCGCATAGGATATCCTGGTTGTTGCATATGAAGGAACAACCAAGGTTCGAGAACAAAAACTGCAATACTTGACAACCAACTTCGAAGCCCTTGTCGTGAAAGAGGACGAATCAATTGCAGAATTCAATGTTCGTATTCGTGATCTAGCCAATGAATCCTATTCTCTAGGAGAACCAATGTCTGATGAAAAACTGGTTAGAAAAACCCTGCGTGCTCTTAGCCCTAGATTTAAGATGAAGATTACCGCAATTGAGCAAGTTCATGACCTCAAAATCTTAAAATTCGATGAGCTGATGGGGTCTCTGATGACCTATAAGTTATCTCTGCCCAATATCGACAAAAGGAATAAAAGAGTTGCTTTCAAAAGCTCAACACACAAGCAACCAGAACCTGAGGATTCTGACTCCGAAGAAGACATCGATGCTACAATGGCCATTCTCACAACAAATTACAACAAAGTCATGAGAAGATTCAGTCGAATGGGCGGACGGAATGTCACAACAAATGCCAGAAACAAAGCTCCACAAAAAGCTCAAACAGGAGGAAGTCTTGACAAACCAAACAGGAGTGGAGAAGAAAACAACAAGAACAAAGGACCTCAATGTCATGAATGTGAAAGATTCGGTCATCTTCGCAGAGAATGTCCAAATTTCCTCAAACAACAAAAACGAGGTTATAATGCCACCATATCAGATGACGACAATGAAGATAGTGGTTCTGAAGAGGTAAGAAACTTTGTTGCATTCACTACTACTACTTCTGTATGTAACATTGATAACTCTGCCAATATTAATGATGATCACCACAACCCAACTCCAAACGAGAATTGGACTAAAGAGCAACTAGTCGAGGCATACAAAAGCTTACATACCAGATGGGTCAAGGAAACACTGATCCTTGATCAACAAGGAGAACGGATCATTAGTCTTACCAACGACAAATCTAGATTCCTAGAGACAATCGTGGAGCTAAAACACGAAATCCCCAGACTTAATGGAGAAATTAGTCTTATGACTAAATTAGTAAAGATGATGAATCCTAGCACAGAAAGCCTTGACAAAATCCTGTCAGTAGGAAAGCAGTTCAAAGATATGACGGGACTAGGGTACACACATAATATCTCCTCATCAGCAGTCACGAAGTTTGTCCCCCAACAAGCCATGGTTGACAAGAAACTACAGGATGCCACGACACATCCTACAAGACAACTTACAACAAATGTCACGACATCATCGATAACGTGTTCCTGTCAAAAAACTACCTAAAGACATCCTCTACGCAGACAGCAATACTACAGAAAACCAGCTCATCAATATCAGTGGATATGCTATTACTGTGGTCAACGAGGTCACATCAGACCATTTTGCTTTCAACTCCATGGGAAGAAGCAAGCTCAACTACCACAGAAGCAAAGGAGATATCAAAGGCATCTCCCAATCCCTCAGAAAACATCTCGCCTTGAATGGAGACCAAAGAATCTAGTCTATCGAGCTAATGTTGCATATACCTCCTTGAGTGCTTCAACCAACAAAGACTAGTATCTCGATAGTGAATGTTCTCGACACATGACAGGTACTCCAGAGTTTCTTTCCAATCTCAAATTATATACAAACTGCTATGTTACTTTTGGAGATGGGATTTGAGATCGAATCATTGGAAAAGGAGTACTCAAGCATCCAGGAGCTTCTTGCCTAACTGAAGCATTACTTGTAGAAGGACTTAAGGCAAACCTAATTAGCATCAGCCAGATCTGTGATCTGGGTTCAGAAGTGAAATTCTCTAAAGAAGCTTGTATAGTTAAAGATTTCGATCAAGTCACTATTCTACAAGGAATCCGCTCAATGGATAACTGTTACATCTGGTCGCCCGAATCACATATCGAAGCAGCAAAGTGTCTTGTCTCCAAAGCAGAAGAAACCAAACTGTTGCACAGAATGCTTGGACATCTAAATCTTAGAAGTATGCAAAAGGAAATCTCAGAACATGCCATTACTAGAATTCCAAACCTGAAAAACGTGGAAGGAAAGATCTGCGGAGAATGTCAGATTGGAAAGCAAACTAAGATGTCACACAAGAAGCTGCAGCATATCACAACCTCTCGAGTGCTTGAGCTAATACATGTTGACCTCATGGGACCAATGCTAGTTGAAAGTCTTGGAGGAAAACGCTATGTCTTTGTGTGTGTAGATGATTACTCACGATACACATGGGTTGACTTCCCTCGTGACAAATCAGATGCCTTCTCGATCTTCAAGAATCTATGCATCCAGGTCCAACGAGAAAAAGGGGAGACAATTGGCAAAATAATTCGCGTTCGTAGTGATCATGGTCGAGAGTTCGAAAACAGCAAATTTGCAGAATTCTACAACTTAGAAGGGATAGCTCATGAGTTCTCAGCACCAATCACTCCCCAACAGAATGACATTGTTGAGCGCAAAAACAGGACTCTACATGAGATGGCTAGAGTTATGATGCTGGCCAAGGACATACCGACTCACTTCTGGGCAGAAGCACTTAACACTGCTTGCCATATCCACAATCGAGTTACTCTCCGACCGGGTATGACAGTAACTCATTATGAAATATTAAGGGGGAGAAAGCCCAATGTTAAGTACTTTCATATCTTTTGATCCACTTGTTATATTCTGGCTGATAGAGAGCCTCGTCGAAAACTTGATCCAAAGAGTGATGAAGGCATCTTCCTTGGTTACTCAAGGAATAGTCGCGCGTTCCGGGTCTTCAACAAACGAACCAAGACTATGATGGAATCAATCAATGTTGTTGTTGATGATGACGGTGAAGATGCCTAGAAGATACGACAGACGAAGACGGAGTCTATCCCAACAATGTTAGGAAGGATGCTATTACTGATGTCAGAGAAGATGCTAGCAGCAAATCAGAAAACAATGATGCTAGTCCAAATGTCAATAACGATGAGACAGTTCCTGAAACCAGCAACAAGAATCCCTCACGAAGAATCCAAGCTAATCATCCTATCTCTGGAGTAATTGGAGACCTAAATGAAGGCATACGGACTCGGTCAAAAACTCCTGAGAATTACAACGAGTTGATAGGTAATATATGCTTTGTTTCAAAGATTGAACCCAAAAATATCAATGAAGCCATCAATGATGAGCATTGGGTCAATGCTATGCAAGAGGAACTGATCCAATTTGAGAAGAACCAGGTGTGGGAACTGGTGCCCAAGCCAAGTGAAGGAAATATCATTGGCACAAAATGGATCTTCAAAAATAAATCCGATGAGCTTGGTAACATCACTCGCAACAAAGCAAGGTTAGTTGCTCAAGGTTATACTCAAATTGAGGGAGTCGACTTCGATAAGAACTTTGCTCCTGTAGCAAGACTTGAAGCAATCAGACTCCTACTAGGGATATCATGCCATCTACAGATTAAACTTTACCAGATGGATGTCAAAAGTGCTTTCCTGAATGGAGATCTCAACGAAGAAGTGTATGTGTCACAACCTAAAGGATTTGTTGATCCTCACTCCCCTGATCATGTGTATAAACTCAAGAAGGTCCTCTACAGATTAAAACAAGCACCAAGAGCCTGTTATGAAAGGCTCACAAAATTTCTGATTCAAAGCGGCTACACTAGAGGAGGAGTCGACAAGACTTTATTTGTGAAGAATGAGGACGGAAATTTGATGATAGCCCAAATATATGTCGATGACATTGTCTTTGAAGGGATGTCAAGAAAGATGGTAGAGCAATTTATCCAAAAAAAGCAATCAGAATTCGAGATGAGCATGGTGGGAGAGCTTACCTATTTCCTAGACTTCCAAATCAAACAGTGAAAAGATAGCATCTTCATCTCTCAGAGCAAATATGCGAAGAATATTGTCAAGAAATTGTTGGGTTCCGGGGCATCCTAATAACGTTCATGGCAGCGGAAGCAACCTATAAACCGCCTCTAACCTGCGCAAGATCGACTACCAAGTTAGATCCTTAGGAAATCGAGTTTTCGGATTTTACCAGAATCTGCCCAACAAAAAACCGAGACTTTAAAGCTCCATATATCGAGCTACAGATCTCCAATTACTCCGGTTCTTTTTGGAGATTAAACCTCAGCCAATTCTCTAAATCTTTTGTGTTTTGCTCCGAATCCAGTTCGGACGAGAAGACCTCCGTCTGGAGCAAAATATTTTTCCCATCTCGATGGACACACTCAGCGGACCAGTCAGCTTCTCAGCCTGGTATCTCCCAAACAAGCGCTCTTTTGGAAAATCAGTATTTTACAAAGGTTGTAGCCCTTTGACTCATCTTTCTAACGCCGCAAGTTTCAGGTCAATCAGAGCTCGAACGAAACGGCTATGGCTCATGCAATGTCGGTCGCCGGAACTGGACAATCTGGACAGTTTCTCCATTTTTGCTTTTAATCTTTGTTGAATCAAGAAAGAAGAACTATATGATCTTCTTCTCTAGAGCAAGTCCACACCAAGAGGATGATCCTTAAGATCCTTCACAAAAAGCCTACTAGAACTTATGTGTGAAGAACAAGAGAGCAAAGAGAAGAGAGAGGAGGGTGTGGAAGAGAGAAAGTGAGGATGAGAGTGTGAGTTGTGTCTTCATTTGTCTACTTCATCAACACATAAGGCGTGGGTTACTAAAGTGACAAATGATGAAAGCATGGGTTGAAGGCAAGTCATTGCCCATACCCCTTAAATCACTCACCTCTTAATCAACAACACCAACTAAGCATGGTGTGTGTGTCCCCCACCCTTGGACCCACCAAGGTGGTCGGCCACTTGGGCTTATTGGGCCTTATTTGGGCCCTTGTTGGGCCGGCTAGGTGACCCCAATGGGCACGCTCATGTGGTCGTGTGCTGTGTCCAAAAAGTTTTCCGACCCTTTTTGTCGTTACTTATCAAACAAAGTCCGACGCGACATCGACGAAAATCTCAGTTTTCTCGATTCGCTAATTATTCTCTCAAACCGAACCCATGGCCCAAAACCTTCAGTTTTGTCCAAGTATTGCTCCTCAAGAAACGTTAAGGTTTCCTTGTCTCAAGTTATCCGTCTTGTATGTGTGTGACCCTCCAAGCTCATGCCACGGTTGGCAGATCAGCGCAAGAGATCTCTCTTGCCCGATCCATCATAAGTGGTCTCTAGTAAAACATTATGATTACCCAAGGTGCATGATGATTGATGATTCGATTTAACCTTGTGCGTACAAGTCACTATCTTATTATCTCTAGACATCCCGATTGATCACAAGGCATAGAGTCGTCATCCTTGTTCAATCAATCATTGTTACTTGATATGTGAGATGGCTGAGAACTGATAACCCGTATCACTAGCATGGCCATGCTCTTTCTCTCAGTCACTCTCGATCAAGAGGCTATAACGGATATCTTTACCATACCGTAGTACGAGGGATAAATCCCTTAGCCGTCTTTCGTGTCACTCATGCAATCCGTTCCGCCACCCAATCATGCCCGTTATTGCAATCCTGTTACGGAAAGCGTTAGGCGCAAGTTAAAGCCGCACGTCGACTGCATAGCAATCACAAAGACTCCTTGGTCTACGGAAAGCGTTAGGCGCAAGTTAAAGCCGCACGTCGAGCCGCACGTCGACTGCAACCACTTGCCCTAGTTCTAATCTAAGTCCCAGTCTGTACCCATTGACTATACATGAACTTCATGTTTAGGCTATGAGAGAGCCTTCGTCAAAAGGGCCGGATGTGTTTTAATTCGTCGTAATGTAGTTGATCTTATCGTTATCTAGGTAACTTCTGAGTATATATCTGGATTTGTTATGTAATCTGGGCACTTTAGCTTACGCAATGGCCCTAGTGTTGTCACAAGATAAGCCTACTGGGTTAGACGGGTTTTTAATTACATCTAATCTAGTCATGAAGCTCCAAATCCATACAGCCTTCTTTGTTGCCTCCAACACAGCTATATACTGAGCTTCCGTCGTAGAATTGGGAATTGGTCCTGCTTCCAGCTCTTCCAGCTGAAGCTCCACCATTCAACATGTATATGTATCCTGACTGACTCTACAATCATTAGGATTCGTCTGGAAACTAGTGTCAATATAACCTTTGACTACTAGCTCAACATCATCGTGGCCCCCGCACACAAGAAGGGCGTCTAAAGTTCTCCTCAAGAACTTGAGGATAGCTTTGACCGCAATCTAGTGTTGTCCACCGGGGTTAGACTGATGTCTACTGGCACAACTTAAGGTGAACGAGACATCCGGTCTCGTGCATATCATGGCATACATGATGGATCCTATAGCCGAATCGTATGAGATCTCACTCATTCTTTTCAGCTTATCAGATGTCACCGGACACTAAATCTTGCTGAGCTTTATGCCATGTCGAATGGGTAAGAATGATTTCTTGGAATCAAGCATTTGAGAACCCACTCAAATCTTGTTTACATAGGTGCTCTGACTTAATCCCAAGACCCGCTTGGTGCGATCTCTCTATATCTTGATCTCAAGTATATAAGCAACATCACCTAAGTCCTTCATTTGAGAAACACTCCCTTAACCAAGCCTTTGTCAAGCGCAAGGTTAGGATGTCGTTTCCAATGTCATTCTCACATTCAGCACCAGAAAGACAATCTTACACCCATTCGCCTTCTTTGAAACGCATGGCTCATCTATGTTCTTGATAAAGACGAACTTCATCAAAACGTTAGATTCCAATTCTGCTACATGGCACCCAGTCATGTCTTAGAGTTAGGGCCGTCCATAGCTTCTTGAAAGGTAGCTGGACCATCCTGATCCACTGTTACCAAATCGTCACCTTTAGACACGAGAAACCTATATTTAGCAGGTGTACGATTGGTCCTTTCAGACTGCCTTGGACCGTCCGAAATAACTTCAATAGGCGGTTGTTGCTCTACTACCAGCTCTGGCTCAAACACTTCTATAGGGTTGTCCAGTGGTTCCTGGGAAACTGTACCATCTCGAATACCATCAAGATGTACATTCCTCCCACTATTTTTGTCAGAGCCCGATTCAAAATGAATGCGGCTGTTTCTAGAGCATAACCCTAGAATGAGTTTGGGAGATCAGAGTAACTCTAATAATATCCCACTTCTCACAAGATGATCATGAAACTCTATGGACAAGTATTCTCCAGCTCGATCCGACACGAAGCGTTTTAATACTTTTCCCGAGTTGGTTTTGTACTTCAGTGTTAAGCTCTTTGAATTTATCAAAAAGCACCCGACTTATGTCTTATTGAATAGACATAATCAAGTCTACTGTAATCAACAGTAAGATTTATGAAGTAGCGAAAACCACTCCAAGCAAGTGAACTCATTGGCCCATATACATTTCCGCTATATCAGGCACAATAGGTTACCCGCCCTTTCACCTTTCCCGATGAAGGTTGCTCCATTCATTTTGCCCATCAAACAAGCCTCGCACATTTTCCCCCCGAATAGAATTCGAATGGACTTAGAAGTCCGCACTTGTAAAGTGCTGAAATGCACTTTCTCATTTATGCAACCCAAACGACAGTGTCATATTAGAGCTTGGTTTAAATCATCGGATTTAAACCTCTTAGTGATAACGTTATATTATGAGCTTAAGTTTTCATATTCAATATGTGTAAACCACCGACTTTATTAGAACTTACAAAAGTATGTAATACACATTATGAAGTACTAATACAAGTCTACTGGCCAAAGAAAGAGTAATGGAGCCTACAACAGTTGCGGCAACCCTGATTCTGTTCCCAACTCTTAGGTCCACCTCGTGTTTCCCATAATCTCTTCTACTTTCCAGTTTCTGTTCATCCGTACAGATTCATGCCCGGTATAAATACTCATGAATCGGAAGTAGAAAGATTAAGCTCAATAACGAGAATAGCAGAAGGCGTGGATCCACCACCCTTCTTTAGATCATCCTGGACTTTCTTGCAGTCTCTTTTCCAATGACCGGACTGTTGGCAGTAGAAGCAGACTGATTCCCTTTCCTTTTAGCCTCCCTTACTTTAGGAGGTTTAGGAACCCGAGCCAGTCTCATCTTTACCGCCGCGTGCATAGGGGCTTTACCCTTGTCACCTCCAGCTTTGATGCTAGATCACTTTCTGACCATTAGAACATCCCTTAGTATAAGCTTGACGTTCTTCTCAGCCGTTACATGCTTTTATTGCAACTCTGAGATGATCTTGTCCAAATTATGCATATTGTAGTTCATAAAGAACCCAACATAAGCACGAGGAAGGGATTGCAGAACGAAGTCTACAATACCATCTCCTATCCCATCCCAAGACTCGGTCTTGTCAGGTGTTCGAGATGTCCCTTCAACTTTCAGGACGTGAGGACTAACAGAGCCGCCTGCTGACATTTTGCAGGAGAGGAATTCTTTGAGAATTTCGAATCTTTCGATTAGAGCCTTCTCCTTGAATATAACCCTTATGTGCACCATCATGGCACAAGGGTCCTCAAACAGTTCCATAAACTGCTTTTTGGAGGTCTCCTTCCAAGCAGCCCAACATCACATACGCCACATTCCCAGAATCGCTAAGGTGCTTCCTGAATGCATCCTTAACGGCCCTTATGGCGCTAAGTGTTGGTTCCCTAGGGATAGCCTGGTCAAGGACGTACTCCCTGCGTTCCAACTTTAACACAAGTCGTAAATTTCTGTCATAGTCTAGATAATTTGTTCCATTGAGCTTACACTTATCAAGTATAGCCCTCAATGACAAATTAGACGAGTTTGTTGAATTACTAGCCATTTTCTACACGAAGAAAGTAAATTTAATCAGAAATGATGAATAAATTTACGAAGATCCGAATTAAACACCAACCATATGATTCTAAGGTTTAGAATCTTTAAACCAAGATCCCTTATTTGTCAATTGAAGTACGCTAAGGCGGACCGCTCCAATTGACCCATTTGGGTAGGACGTCCATCCAATTACAACCCGTGTAACTCTTGGTCAGGGTATGTGCGAAAGCACACGGCTTACCCTTCCGATGCCCCAGCTCGACCTCAGACCAAAATCGTGGTCGAGTCAACCAACCTTCACTTATGCGTCAATTTTGTGCAGATGCTCCGCTAAGGCGCACGACATCCCACAAAGTTGACCATTCCATATAGAACCCATTCCATCGATGCTCCGCTAAGGCGCACGACACCGATAAAATGTTTCTACATGGGTGTGAATTTGGGTGGCATCTCACTTGACTCAAATTATGTTGTGATTTGGTTGTGTTTAATAATTCGAAAGTATTTTGGTACAATTATGAACCCGTCATCAACAACATGTGTTGTGACGTTTCTAATTGTATCATATACAATCTTCTTTTGAAGTCGTCATTTGCAACCCGTGCAAACACGTTTCAAAAACGAACTCATCTATCACAACCCGTGCGATGATGGTTCACAACGCTTTAATCATGCAAACAATTAAAATCGATTTTAATCTTTGCATGCGAGGTGATGGCTTATGAACTTATAAGCTAAGCATGCAAGCATACAATCATTTCTAATAATTAATGCAAGCAAGTATAAAGCATTTAAACATGCACCAATAACCCATCCTACTCTTAAGATTCTACTAAACATCACATCTTCTCGTCTTTCTCATTCGGGCTCCCACTAGCTCTTGGATTTCCTCCAAGACCGTCATTGTGCTCGATTTCCATCCTTCTCGTCTTTGAGTAGTAATTACAATTAATACTCGGTTCGTAGACCGGACAAAAAATAATTACACTTTAAGGGCTGAATGAAAGAATAATTACACGCTAACACTAACGGTGTGCAAACCGTGAAAGCGATAAAATCTAATGGGCTACTAATGCATCATACATCTCATCACATCATCCAACATGTTATCAAATAATATGCAATTATTCTGGTTTTAATTTTTCCAAGTTGCTTGGTCGGGTTTATCGAAACTAAACCTTTTCGAAAAACGGTTTATCGAAACCGATCGAATTTAAAAGTTTTCAAAATATTGGATCGCGGGTTCATCCACGGACATAATCAACGTGCACGAACCAAGTCGGGTCCACGCTCAATGGGCCGAAGTCCATTGGGCCGAGCCCAACACCACGGCTCAGTTTGGGCCTAGAAAAGCCCAAACCAAGCTTGCCTCCCCTCTCGGCCTCGGCCAAGAAGGGGGATGGCCCCGGTGACCGCCAGCCTCTCCCGGCCTCCGGTGACCTCCGTCCGGTACCTCCGATCCGGCTCCCCGAGAGTCTCTTCTCGGATCCGACAAATCCAATAAAAATCCGAAAAATTCCAAATTCAATATATTTTTCAAAAATAATATATTTCATGCAATTTACCCAAAAAGCATTAAAAACATGTTATCAAAAAATATGACATGCAAATCACCATAAAACCAAAACAACAAACAAGGATCTCGTAGTGGTAGACCGGCTCTGATACCACTGTTGGGTTCCGGGGCATCCTAATCACGTTCATGGCAGTGGAAGCAACCTATAAACCGCCCCTAACCTGCGCAAGATCGACTACCACGTTAGATCCTTAGGAAATTGAGTTTTCGGATTTTACCAGAATCTGCCCAGCAGAAAACCGAGACTTTGAAGCTCCATATCTCGAGCTACAGATCTCCAATTACTCCGATTCTTTTTGGAGATTAAACCTCAACCAATTCTCTACATCTTTTGTGTTTGTCTTTAAACCCAGTTCGACGAGAAGACCTTTGTCTGGAGCAAAACATTTTTCTCATCTCGCTGGACACACTCTGCGGACCAGTCAGCTTCTCGGCCTTTTATCTCCCAAACCAGCGCTCTTTTTGAAAATCAGTATTTCACAAAGGTTGTAGCCCTTTGACTTATCTTTCTAACGCCGCAAGTTTCAGGTCAATCGGAGCTCAGACACAACGAATATGGTTCACGCAATGTCGGTCGCCGGAACTGGACAATCTGGACAGTTTCTCCATTTTTCCTTTTAGTCTTTGTTGAATCAAGAAAGAAGAACTATATGATCTTTTTCTCTAGAGCAAGTCTACACCAAGAGGATGATCCTTAAGATCCTTCACAAAAAGCCTACTAGAACTTATGTGTGAAGAACAAGAGAGCAAAGAGAAGAGAGAGGAGGGTGTGGAAGAGAGAAAGTGAGGATGACAGTGTGAGTTGTGTCTTCATTTGTCTACTTCATCAACACATAAGGCATGGGTTACTAAAGTGACAAATGATGAAAGCAGGCAAGTCATTGCCCATACCCCTTAAATCACTCACCTCTTAATCAACAACACCAACTAAGCATGGTATGTGTGGCCCCCACCCTTGGACCCGCTAAGGTGGCCGGCCACTTGGGCTTATTGGGCCTTATTTGGGCCATTGTTGGGCCGGCTAGGTGACCACATGGGCCGAGCCCAATGAGCTCGCCCATGTGGTCGCATGCCGTGTCGAAAAAGTTGTCCGACCTTTTTTGTCGTTACTTATCAAACAAAGTTTGACGCGACATCGACGAAAATCTCAGTTTTCTCGATTCGCTAATTATTTTCTCAAACCGAACCCATGGCCCAAAACCTTCAGTTTTGTCCAAGTATTGCTCCTCAAGAAATGTTAAGGTTTCCTTGTCTCAAGTTATCCGTCTTGTATGTGTGTGACCCTCCAGGCTCATGCCACCGTTGGCAGATCAGCGCAAGAGATCTCTCTTGCCCAATCCATCATAAGTGGTCGCTAGTAAAACATTATGATTACCCAAGGTGCATGATGATCAATGATTTGATTTAACCTTGTGCGTACAAGTCACTATCCTATTATCTCTAGATATCCCGATTGATCACAAGGCATAGAGTCGTCATCCTTGTTCAATCAATCATTGTTACTTGATATGTGAGATGGTTGAGAACTGATAACCCGTATCACTGGCATGGCCATGCTCTTTCTCTCAATCACTCTCGATCAAGAGGCCTTAACGGATATCTTTCCCATACCGTAGTACGAGGGATAAATCACTTAGCTGTCTTTCGTGTCACTCATGCAATCCGTTCCGCCACCCAATCATGCCCGTTATTGCAATCCTGTTACGGAAAGCGTTAGGCGCAACTTAAAGCCGCACGTCGACTGCATAGCAATCACAAAGACTCCTTGGTCTAAGGATATCGTGACAAGCTATCGCATTTGAATATAGTCAGGGCTTAATCTACGAAATACTATTCAAAGCGGGTCGTCCGATATCAATCACCTCATGATATTTATGATATGATTCCGGGATCCCTCATCCTTATGACAAGCAGAACTACGTCATTGAGAACCATCCTCATACTGGTCGCTTCAATTGAAGCGTATATTGACCAGGGACTCGTTAAGTGTGATCCGTACAGATTTATGGTTCTACTACTTTAATGGTCGTAAATCAGATCATGCTTAACATATTACTTCAACACATAAGTAATACAAAGCCGTTTTATTCATTACAAACGATGACAAATTATTACAAACATTTATAGACTATTCCAATTGGAACCTAGGGCAAAAATGCTATCAGAAATTTTGGCCAGGAGAGGCTTCACATAAACGGACACCTACAGCTACACATATCAAGCTAACTAAAGATGATCCAGGAGAAGCCGTCGACCAACACCTATACAGAAGCATTATTGGTAGTCTTCGCTACCTTACTGCCCGTCGACCAGATATTTCCTACTCTGTAGGAGTATGTGCATGATTTCAAGTTAATCCCAAGGTTAGTCATCTATCCCAAGCTAAAAAAATTATAAGATATATCTCTAGGACTACAAACTTGGGTTTATTATACTCATTCGACACATCCTCTACCCTGGTGGGGTATTGTGATGCTGATTGGGCTGGAAGCACAGCAGATAGAAAGAGCACATCTGGAGGATGCTTCTTCCTTGGCAATAAACTCATATCATGGTTTAGTAAAAAGCAAAATTGTGTTGCATTGTCCACTGCTGAATCTGAGTATATTGTTGCTGGGAGTAGCTGCACACAATTACTATGGATGAAGCAGATGTTAGTCGAATACAATGTCAGACAAGAAGCCATTACTTTGTATTGTGACAATGTCAGTGCAATCAATATCTCTAAAAATCCAGTTCAACACAGCAAAACCAAGCATATTCACATTAGACACCACTTCATTCGCGGGCTGGTCGAAGACAAAAAGATTATCCTAGAGCATATCCATACAGAGATCAACTTGCTGACATTTTTACGAAGCCATTAGATGCAAGCAGATTCGAGTACCTCAGGACGTCACTCGGTCTCTGCACCATAAAAAAGTAATAGAAGTTGCAAACGGTTGAGAGGAGTTAGTTGGTACCTCTTCATGAACCGGTCCAAAATCCCAACACATGACATTGGGCCAAGCATGTCAAAAGCCCATATAAAGATAGGAAAGGTCGCGAGATACGCTTTGTCATCAACAGATTTTATTTGAATTGACTTGTTTTCAAAAACAAAACCTAGTATGCCTCTTCTTGTTTTCGCTCTCATCTCCCACACCTCTTAAACCCTGTAACGAAAACCTCACTACCCACACAAACATGTTGAAAACAAGGAGCACTCTAGCACCAAAGAAAGCCACTGACAGTCGACAATCCAAACCCAAGAAGGCCGAGGCAAAAAGGTCCAAGAGCAGCAATCCAAGCACCAACAAACATGGGGTCCGAATCAAAGGACTAAAGACACAGAAGAATGCCGAAGGATCCTCCAGAGAAATCCCACCGGAAGAAGCACCAATACCCGTCTTTTTCCGAGTCCCCAAACGAACCCGAACCGGAAGCTCTGCATTCTCCATGACGGATCTGACAGGGCCAGAATGAGAGACTGATCTTGGCCAAGGAAGTCGAGAAGTTTCCATGCAGATTATTCCTGTTCCACTATCACCAAGTCTCCCAGGTATCGATTCGTCCGTTGTATCGAACACTGATACCTCTAGAAATAGTGATTTGTTAGAATCGCTACTGGAAAACCTGGACCCTCCTCAAGAAGGTGTGGTTGAGGAACTGGTAAATCCTGAAGGGGAAAAGAATGACTTGACCCCAGTCAGTCATGGGTTAGAACGGATTGCTGAAGGAGAAGGAGAAGAAGAAGGTGTGAAAGATGTCATACTTGAAGCCATAAAGGAGGCTGTAATAGGAGAAGAAGAAGTTGCTGACTCGGAAGAAGCCAAGGAAAAATCTGAGAAAGAAGAGACCAGAGACGGAGATACCGACCTGGAAGAAGCAGAGAAGGAAAGCAGTGCCGCAGTCAATGGCACAGAAAAAGCATCTATGAATGGCAGAGGAGATGTTACAGAAAATGCCGCTGAGACAGCACACAGTGCCGCAGTCAATGGCACAGAAAAAGCATCTCTGGATGCCAGAGGAGATGTTACAAAAAATGCCGCTAAGACAGCACACACAGTGCTGTCGACCTTGAAAAAGAAGGTACTAGAAGAGAATGAAAGTCTGGCAGTATTAGTCGAAAAACTCAAAGAGACCAAGAAGAGAAAGGAGGTAAAAGATGTTGGAGGCCCCAGCAAGAAGAAGTTGTCTACCAAAAATAAAGGACAGAACGCTATCTCCAAGAGGAGATTAATTGATGAAAAAACTGATGACGATGCAGAGGAAGTTCCAGTAAAGGAAGCAAAGAAGGGAAGAAGCATGAAGACGATCAAGAACACCTCAAGTGTTCCGTACGAAAATGTGTCTTTTCATTCTGCTGACAGTGCAAAACGATGGGAATTTGTGTTCCAGAGAACGACATATCCCGAGAAGACCCTGTCTTCGGAGTTATTGGGACTGGAAGTCATTGTCAAACTCATGGAACAGGCAAAACTCATGAAGACCGTCACTGACATTGGTAACCACTATCCCTTTTTGGTCAAAGAACTCATTACAAACTTGCCTACTGGATTTGGGACTCCGGATGATCTGGATTGTGAGAAGGTATATGTCAACCTGCACTTCAACATTTCCTCTGACATCATTAATACCTTCTTGGGGAGAAAGTGTGTTCGTTCTGTGCCTCCACCTGACCTGAAAAAGGTCCTCAAGGAGATTACTGGAGACAAAAGCAGAATGTGGCCTACCAAGGGCACCGTGGCAGCCTCGGTGTAGCGAACTGGGCTCCCTCCACACACGCATCCTCCATCAAACCGGAGCTGGAAATACTTATCTTCCAAATAGGTACTGGCTCCACTCTTGACTTTGGCCAGTTTGTTATTGATCATCTCATTAGACATGTCAGATCACAAGCGGTAAAGATACCTATTGCTTTTCCCTCCCTTATCTCTGAATTACTAGTCCACCAACACCCTGGTGTGTTGAAAACAACTGATAAGGCTGGCAAACGCGGATGACTGATTGTGGTAAGTCAGAAGCTGTTCGAGGGCAAGCATGCTTCTGATCTTGTCAGGCCAGAAGCTAAGCTGACAAAGGAGACAAACTTTCTGGTTTCCGTACAAACTGAACAGCTTTTAATTTGTATTTGTTTTGAGCACTGTTTCATATGTATTCTCGACTGCTGATCGAGGATATGTGTGAGTCAAGTTTGCGTTTTTCTTATTGCCTTGGTTATTCGAAATATTTGTTTAAGTTTGGCTCTTTTTGAGCCAGCAAGGGGGAGTAAGAGATAAGACGTATGACGACGCACGCACGCCGATCCGATCGCCGCAAGAAAAAGCTGACAACAACGTGAAGCAGAATGCCATAAAGAATGATGTCGACAAATGCAACAAAGAATGCGACGAAGAATGCTGACCTTAAAAATAGCCAAAGGGGGAGATTGTAGTTATGACGATTTTAGTGATTAGCTTATTTTTAAGGAACTAGAGAAAATGTCATAAAGAATGTCGAAGCATCATAGGCGACATCTTGTGTGACATTGTTAACGATATCTCGGTAAACATTCTGATCGACGGAAATCAGGAAAGTCCAGATTCTGCAGGAAGTACGAAGACATTTAGGAAATTCCAGAACCGATTCTGGAAAGAAGAAAGACGGTGATTAAGAGGAAACCCATTAGGTTTAGTACTCATGCTCGATTGCTATAAAAGTTTAGGCTACCCCCTTAGCAATCGTGTGGTTCTTTATTTGTTTCCTAGCAATAATTTGCAAAGCTCTTAGACGTGAAGGTTTGCGGGCTGAGAGGTTGCTAATTGTGCTAAGGATATTGTGTATCACCATAACTATTGAGAGTTAGGTAATTGAGAGTTTACTGATTGCGTGAGTGAAGACTGCATGCAACCACAACGTTCAACGAAGACTTGAACCGACAGAGCAAGGCGATTGCTCAAAGAGTGGAATCACGACGGAGTCTTGGATTCAGGGATAGACCCTGAGATAGGTTGCACTGTAATAAGTAGCATAAAGTATAGATTTAGGGATTATCACAGGTACTTGTATGTTCTGACGAATTACTGATAAGTGAAACCTTTCCACTAGGCTGAGAGCCCTCAGACGTAGGTGACGTTGCACCGAACTGGGTAAACAATCTGTTGTGTCAATGTTTATTTAGTTTTATATTTACTGTCCTGCGTTATCTACACAAGAAGTCATACACGGTGTTATAGCTTCATACATAACATTGTGTGTGGCATCTTACACGACTAGTTGATCAAAACTTCACTATAGATAAAAGGGTCTGAAGACGGCCATGAGGGTAAGCATTTTCGTGTTACATAAGCATTTCCATAAGATTGTGGGTTGGACCTCATAACTCTCGGGAGATGTCGAACTTCCCCTACTGAGGTGAATCTCGGGGCTTTAAATAAAAACTGTTGTATAATAGTATTTCTCGAGGGCAAGAAAGTCTTTAGTGTGGGGTATTGGTGAGGTTGCATCACGTTTACATTTCGGTTCATAATTCCCATGCTAATTGATTGCTTTTACCCTCGAGAGTGTATTTTATTGATCTTATGTGCCATATATATCGCCACGAGTATTCAAAATGATTGTGTGCAGACCCCGTCAAGTTGGAGTAAACATAACTCAGAAGACCAAGCTGGTGGGTGTCATGGGCCATGACACTGCCCATGACAAGGAGCAACGAGGAGAACAGTTGGAAGCGCCGAAAGGATAACTTTTGGGTACCAGTCACAACCATTCCACCTTAACTTTTAGTTCTAATTCAAGCATACACATGAGAATATTAGCCTTAAGTTCGCATTTAAAGCCTTTATCCTTTACTTAACCCGTTAAGTCCAAAATCATATATTTAACCTGTATTGCAATCCTCGTGCATCTTACCCCGGCCATGAGGGTATTGGATGACTCATTTTGATAAACACATAAACTTTGTCATTAGTTTTTATCAATGCCGCAAAATCATTACCTTGGAATCATCATAAATTCTAGTGTAACTCTTATAGTTTGACATATTCAAATGGTGTCCGTAACATGATGATTATAATGAATATTGTTCGTTGTAAAATTGGTTATGTGAGGAATATGAGTGACAGTATAGGAATTTTTCCCTCACATTATTTGTGAGGAACATGTCGTTTAGGGCCCTTTAATGAGTATGTTAGATGTGTGTTAGTTCATAAACGTAAATTGCACAACTAAAGCATACATTCATTCATAAAATAATAAGACAAAATCTAACCAAACAAACATATTGAAATAAATACTTTATTAATTCCATATCATAGTACAATTGTCATAAAAAATAACTTGACCTGATATTCGGTAGTGGATAGATAAACGAGGAAGAAAAAAATTTCACCAAGGCACGGTAGTCCGCTTTCTTTAAGGCGATTATTGCCCCATTAGAAAACTCGCTTCATGACACAACGACGAACGAGATCGAACTCTAACCGGAATGCAGAGAGTAATCGAGGAGAAATTAACTAGAGAGACACGAAATCGGCTAGGGTATTTTGATGTATGGTTTTTGGGCGTGTTTGACTCTAGCATAGGGTTTGAATTATATAGAATAAGGGATCCGAAACCTAAAATAAATAGGAATGAAATACATACCAATTTTCATTCGACGGGAATTAGGACACTTTCTACTTTGAAATATTCTTCTTACTTTCTAATCAAGAGAATTTCTAATTTAATGACATATGACCACGCTTATTTTCAAATAAACATTATTTTGGAAATATTTTATGCTCGAAAAATATAACGAAAATATTCTATTCTTGAATAAAAATATTCGGAAAAATATATATTAGTTTTCAAATTGTAAGTGCTTTAAAGTTATACTATTTATGAAATTCAAATTGGAACCTTTGTTGAGAATTCTTATGGTACTAACTAAAATGTGGCGGGCTTCCGGACTCCAAATTTTTCACGGCATTTGCGTCGCATTAATTTTTCACGGCATTTTTCACCCCAAATTCTTATGGTACAAGTCCCTGGAAGCATGATACTATATACACCTTGTGATAAAGCTAAAAATCTTTCCATGTGGGACATTGCTAGAAGTGCACAACTTTTGAGAAACATTAAAACTCAATTTCTCAATAACACTATTTCAAGTGGTTAACTTCAAGGTTTAATTTTTCATTCACCTCGAGTTTGTTTAAAACTCGTGATATACCGTTGGAAAGACCTCATATTCTATATTACGTGAACGTGTTTCACATTAATTTAGGTCGAGTTTTAGCGTTCCAAAATTACAGCTCAAGTTGATCTAATCAGAAGTTAAAAACATATTGTAACTTTGTCATTTTATTCACTTTTTTCCGACAGAGTATGATAGAGGAAATGCATGACCCTGCTAAGAAAATTGTTAAGATGTTATCAGTCTCATTCTACTGGGATCAAGAAACAAATGATTGAATAATATAAGGATGACGACTGTATGTCTTATTTCAATCATGATACCGAGGGACAAAGGGATACGATATTGATGGTACATGTTAAGTCGTTTTATCAATAATCATATAACTTGGGTAGTTATAATGACTTGCTAGAATTCATTTATGTCTTGTGTGCGAAACAAATATTTGGGCCCACGGCCAACGTTGTATGAACCTATAGAGTCACACACAAAATAAGGTCAGAACGTATGAGTTTTGGAAACCCAAATTATTGTATGAATTTGAAAATTTATATTTATTCTATTTTGAGCTCCGTAAAGACAGGGTGCGCAGGGCACCCAAATGGGATTTGCGCTCAAGTCCAGACTAATGTTTTGGTTCCTATTTATTCATGCATATACAGGTTAAGGACAAATTGTAGTGAGTCGATAACCCACAGGTCTGTAGATCGTAACCAGGATCAGAGACAGGCCCCGTTGGAGACATCTTATGTTCGTAAAGAATGCGGAAATCTTGAAAAGGTCTTCAAGAGGTAATTTTTTAACTCTCTTTTATCGATTAATCGAATTACATGTATCCAACATCAGGTTTGTGTGGCTAATTTTTTATATTCTATCGTGCTTGAGAATACGTGAAACTCTACAGAAATAATGTCTCCAAGTAATTTGAAAGTGTAAGTGTGCATCCAGAGATGTTAGAGTCGAACCCTAGGCTGCATATTTATAGCAGATCATCGAGAGGGGCAAAATGAAAAAAAAAGTTGCAAAAAATCAACAATAGACTTGCCCAAATATTCTAGTTGGCCAGCCGTGTAGAACTCAACAAGTTAAATATGTTGAACTTGAGAGCAGGGTTGTCGAGGCGAAAGTTGTCGAGTAAGGAGGTCAGCAAGCTGGAGTTCGATTTCTAGTGCTCTTTGCCAATAGGAGCCTAGTTAGAAGCTACTGAATAGGCTTGACAATTTGAAGTCGGCATTTGGGCTCTTCAGTTTTGAGACTCTCCGCCAACAGGTGTCGAGTGTGACATGCCGTGTGGGACTCGGCAGGCTTGGACAGATTGTTATGCTTCGTGAATTTTACCCGATTTTCACTCCAAAACATCATTCTTTACCTGAAAATGCACTCGACATGCCCGTGAAGAAAAAGTGATATATAATATAATACAAGCTACAAAATTCAGGACAAAATAGGTTAAAATGAAGAGATTTGATTGGGACAGTGCAAGAAAATCCTCCCCTTTCAATAGGAGTAAAGGGATGCACTTATGTGAAAATCCCCATTTAAGATACACGCCTAAGAACCAATGTCATTCATTGGATGGTATTGATCTTCTATTCACGTTCTTAGGCTGGTTTCAACTATTTTATTAATAGTAATACCATAAGGGTATGAAGGTATAAATATCATCTAAAAACATAAACCCCAGCTATTAATTTCATATTGTCAACCTCTAATTCCATTCCTGTCCTTGCAAGCCATTCTCATCCTATGTGTTAGATTATATTAGGTTTTCTATCTTTAGTTTCCTATATTTGTATTTTCTTTTCTCACATATATTAGGGTTTCCTATTATATTTTTATTACCTCTATAAATAGAGGTCTCTTGTAATTCACAACACAAATCAATAATATATCTCTCATTATTTCTATCATGATATCAGAGGCATAATCGATCCTTAGTCAAATCTCTATGAATTTATCGCTTGCCCACTCGCCGATGATTTGTGATTCTGATGGGTGGGCGAGGCAATTCAAATCTCAATCTCTAACCTCTCGCTTCCGCAAAAAATCAACTCGACAATCTCGCTTCCGCAAACAATTCTCGAGCAATCTCGCTCTTCATCATCGATTGATCTTGCTTCCAAAATCTTAAGCTTTCTTCAATTATTTTTTTCCACCACTTCGATCCCATAACTCAATCAATCCCAATCTCTCAATCCCTACTCTTTCTCTACCCTCTTGCTCGAATCAACCCACACTTGATCAACCTATCTCGCCATCATCCATCAGACATCTGGCAATCATTGGGCAGTTGATATCTCGCCGTCAGCCATTAGGCATCTGGCAATCATTGGAAATTGCTATCTCGCCATCCGCCATCAGGCATCTGGCAATCATTGGGCAGCTGCTATCTCGCCATCAGCCATCTGGCAATCATTGGGCAGCTGCTATCTCGCCATCTGCCATCTGCCATCATGCATCATTCAGCACACACGGGCATCAGGCATCCGTCATCGGTCGTTAGCGGCGCGCATCCTCCATCCTCAATCCTTTTCGTATCATCTCGACATCATTCTCGACAGCCACAACCCTCGCCACAACTCAATACTATCAAGCTTCAAACTCAATTCTTATTTTACCGCATTGAGTTTGAGGGGGGTTGTTAGATTATATTAGGTTTCCTATCTTTAGCTTCCTATATTTATATTTTATTTTCTCACATATATTAGGATTTCCTATTATATTCCTATTACCTCTATAAATAGAGGTCTCTTGTAATTCACAACAAAAATCAATAATATATCTCTCATTATTTCTATCACTATGCAACAACGACCGTCATGCTGACCCTATACGACGGTGACACTATTGGAGGTCGAGGTTGCCGCACGTCTACGCCATTGTGCTGGAGATCGAGGTTTCTGCATGTCCTTTGCGGTCTCTTCCTTCTTCCACCACCACCATACACCACATTTTCAACAGATTGCGACCGAATTTTTTATCGACAGAAAAATTCACTAACCACGACCGGCATGCTTGCACTCGATATTGCAGTCGAATCTATAACCACCATGACCGCTCTGGTGGCTCCAAACACGAGTTTCTGACAGGCAGAGCTCCAAAATTCGATGATCGTAGCTACCATGCTCGCCCTCGATCCCGCTACCCCCATACAGTAAACAAATTTTTTCTTCGATTTTGAGTTATAGGTGTATATGGTAAATAGATTTTTCCATAGATCAATTTTGATGAGATGACAAGTCTGGTGTTTTTGTTGTTGATTTGCATTTTTGTTTTAGAGGGATTGATTTATAGAGTTCTTACAGGTTATGGGTTTGTGTCATATGACCTATATTTACATGAGTTTTTCAGTGCTTCGATTAAGTTTCATTTTGATTACACTAATTGGGTTGTAGTTTCTTTCTATTATAATAAATCGATTTACTCAATTGATTACACTTTTTCTTCTTTGAAGATTTCTGGGTGAGTTTTATTAAATTTTTTGAAATTTTATTTTTGGGCTTATTTTCATTTGAAAACTATAGATAAAAATTTAGTAAAACTAGATAATGTGCTATTAGATATTCTGTTGGAACATTTTAGTTTGTGAGATATGGTTTATTCCATATAAATGGATTATAGAGAAAATATTATGTATATATAGGCATGTGTTTATATCATATTCAAATAAAGTATGAGCCAAGATGGTAGAATATCTAGTGGATTCACTAATGAATTTTGTCTGATTATTAATAATCAAGACAAGTGCACTTGGGGAGGCGACGGTTCACCTCTCCTGCGGTTTGGTCTTTTTCGGCGCTGGTGACGGTGTCGAGTCTGGTCTGGAGTGGGTGTCTCGGCCTCCACTAAGGCATCAACACTGCTGTGGCGGTTCCACCGTCTGCGCCTGTCCTCACGGAGGCGGGTGTCCGCCTCTTTTGCGGTTTAGTCTTTTTCCGGCGTTGGTGACGGTGTCGGGTCTGGGCTGGAGTGGGTGTCTCGACCTCCACTAAGGCGTTAACACTGCGGTGGAGATTCTTCCGTCCGGGCCTTCTCATCTATGCCTCCACAACAACGTCTCGGCCTCTAAATCGGGTGAGTACGGCGGCCAGATCGGATCGGTATCATCGATGGGTGTGGTACTAGAGGTCTGGGTAGTGACGGAGATGGAGCGCCTGGCACTTGGAAGCATCGAGGCAGTAGGCTGGCGACTTCCTGCTTCTTGATCCTGCCGGTGCCGATGACGGTGGTGGAGAGGTCGGAGGCCGATTGATAAAGTGGAGGTGTTTTTTAATTATGTATTGCTTTAATCGTATTTTGCATCGTTTTATGCGATTTGCGTATCGGTTTGTGCGATTAGTGTCCCTTGGTGGAACAGAGAGATTGTTAGTGAGAGATAGACTCAATTGCGTAGCCTCCTTGGGGTCATGTGGTTGGCAATGGTTGTCGGTGTCGACAAAGGCTTCTAGAGGTAATCGATAGGCTTTTAGTTTTTTATGGATAAGTGGATGAGTTTAGGTTGAAGAACTGATACCGACTTTCCCTTCATCTGGGCACAAGAGGACCCCCGAGGGGTGTGACCCAGTGATTCAAGCCCACGGGTACCCATTCCCATAAAATCTTGGTGAGGAATTTCGGGAGAAGCGCTCACTTGGTCCTAAACTAGATATACTTCAGAATGGGAATGAGTTGAGAGGGGTCGTCAAATCTTGCGAACGTTTGTGACATAGAGCTTGGAATCGGTGGTCAGAATTGAGAAGCGACAGTTCTGGTAGATGATCATATTGATAAGAAGAGCGGGAGGATGGTCGAACTGTTGTTTCATCACAACGGTCTCTCTGTATTTCTTAGGAGTGTTTACGATTTTGTCATCTATCTTGTAGTTTATATTTGGTCATAGTGTTACGTTGGTCAGGTTATAAGATGGTTTACTTAAAGACCATTTTCCTCTGTTAGGGCTCTGGCGTGGGGTAGATATGTATCTTGATGACATGCTACCTTCGATTAACTTTGCAGACAAACAATAATATTTGTTTTTTTTTTGAATTGTTTGTTTTTCTCAAAAAAGACAAGTGCACTTGGGGTGAATCTGATTCAACATTTTGTTTTTGATAATTATAATTTGAAGAGCCATAATTATTTCTTGAAACATTATGTGTTTTCATGATACGTCACCTTGTGAAACAATTTCACAATGTGACTTCTCATGATAAGCCACTTGTCATGCTATATATACCATACTTCTACCTACATTTCAAGAAATGTGATTGACTCTAAATCTTCCTCATCTATGTACATCTATTTTCAGTATTATATCTCGAAGGATTTGACCAATATGGTAGAGGCATAAATTTCTTAAGGAAAGTATTGTAACGCCTTACTGCAGTCCCGTTTCAGTATACTATATCTCTCACATATTCGATAGTCTTGTTGTTCGCAGTTTCGTTCCATCAAATGCTTATTTGAAATGTGTTTAATTTTTGCCTTCTAATTGCTTTAATTACCTATCTTTGAATACCTACTTTTTGCTTCAATAAGGGTTCTAAGATTCGATGTTTCATTTAGGATCCCGGAGAGCCGACAAATCGTCGTGAAAATTATGGCGGAGGCGGTGGAGTTTGGCGGAGAGTCCCTTGGATCATAGTTGAGCGAAATCAACGTCCTTTGATTATGTGATATGGAAATCAATGACGTTTGGTTATGTTATGATGGTTCCACGGATATTTTTCAAGAACATAAGCCATGTGTCAATCATAAAATATGATGCCCTATATTGGTATTTTAATTTAGTTGCACATTTAATTTTTTAAATTTGCATTTTTTAATTTTTCAAATTGTTCATTTGTTGCTTATTTTAAGCGATTTTTAGTTTGTTGCTTATGGCAAATAATTATACAATTTTTTCCTATTAAGGATTTTTTTATCCAAAAACAGTATATGTAAATTTATTGGTTCCAAAGGGTTGCTGATTTTTTAATTTTATGTTTTGTTGATGGAATTCCTGTTTTTTGTTAATATGTTTGTTAGTGCAAAATGCACATCTGCTTAACCATTCATCACGTTCGCGCAGTGTATAAAATTAGTTTTGAATGGGAATGTCAATGGCCTAATCACTTGCAATGGCTAATATGGGTGTGGCCATGATCAAACTCATGAAACCATGAAAAAATTATGATACATGTACTTAAAGTATGAAAGCATAAATGAAATTTGATTAATGAAAATATGAAATTTATTAATGAAATTGTGAACAATGTTAATGAAAACATGAATCTTGTTGATGTTAAAGTATTATTAATAAATACAAATTTATTGCGGTAATTAAAAAATATATTATAAAAACACGAATTTATCCTCTCATATGTGTTAGTTGACAAAAAATTACAAGTTATAAACAAATACATCAACAAGTCGTTGGATGAGTCATCACATATCTACACACATTGTTTTGTTTCATCTCTTGACCCTAATTTTTTGGGATAATGACACTTTGTTAGACATAACCATAATGAAATTAAACTTTTATACTCTAACTAATTTTTTTCTTTTTTAGTACCCTCACTATTTTTATTGACAACTTACCTAAAATGTCTGAAATACCTAAACTACCTATAATTTTGATTTCAATTATGAAAATTTCCCCAAATTCTATTTCATTATGAATTTGAACCAAATTCAAAATTTAGTTCTGCAGTGAACCATATAAAATTGAAATCAAAACTAGGGTTAGTTTAGGTACTTTACGCATTTTAGGGGTAAGTTATCAATAAAAATAGTTACAGTACTAAAAAAGAGAAAATTAGTTAGGGTATGAAAGTATCATTTCGTTATAGTGAGGTGTAACAAAGTGCCATTATCAAAAAAAATTTTAAGAGAAGTGGAGATGATCTCGTTAGAAAGAGTTAGAGACTTTTTTTTGTAGAATAGGAAAATAAGAAGCATAAGTAGGCCCAATAGAAGGATAATAGAGCCTTTTTGAGAAATATATAAGAGAGAATTCACTATCAGATTTTGTAGTAGTGATGGCACACGTTCAAAAGGTGCGCGCCGTTACAAAATTCACTCACCGCGCACAAAAATCGTGTGCCGTCAATAAACGAGTAACGGCGTACATTTTATGTAAAATGTACGCCGTTAAGAATTTCACTATGTAACGGCACACAGTTGGATGTGTGCTATTACAAAAAATATTGACCGTTGACCAAACTATGCCGTTAGACGTTAACGGTCGGAAATCGAGCCGTTGTTGTTACTGTTAGTTTGTAACGGCGCACAGTCCAATGTCACCGTTATAGATGGATTTTGGAACGGCGCAGTCTTATATGTGCGCCGTCACAAACATAATCTATAAATGTTGACAACACTTCCCACAGAACCTTCACTTTCCCCACAACTTCTCCCACACGTTTTCCTCCCGAGAAGGGTATTTTCGTAATTTTGATGAAAGTTTTCCAACTATTTTTAAATTTTCTAAGTACCCTTTACAAAGTTTCCCCCACAAATAATAGTCTTCTTATTATCTCTCTCTATATTAGCTATTGGATTCAGATTTGCGGGAATTAGAAGGTATGTACATTTTGAAATAATGTATTTAAATTAAAATATTTTAGTTCATGTCATTTAATTTAAAGATATGATGTATATTATTATTTTATAATAATTTATATACATTACATAGAATGGATCGGCGATGGATAGGATCCGTAAACGCTCCAATATATGGCGTGGGACGTTTCAAGTGTCTGTGCACGAGGTGTTGTAATTCAGCTTGGCACGATATGGACACCATTTGCGATCATATACTTAAGAATGATTTTCTTAAATCGTATAATGTGTGGTTTTATCATGGCGAAGCCGAAGAAACTAGTTCGAGTTGCAATTGGGATATGAGTATGATGCCACCATCGGGAAATCAGTGTTGTTCGACGTCGGAAAACAATCCAATGTACGTTGATCTTGTGCAGCAGTTCGTTGACGTTGATCATGTGCAGCAGTTCGTAGATGATGTAGACCCAACTGAGATGTACGGGTTGACGAGGACGAGGACGAGGACGAGGAAGGAGAGAACATTAATATAATAACCGAAGTTGAGGAAGGAGTCGCTAAGGCAACCATGACGGCATACAACTGGTTGGTGACAGAGTCGCAAAAGTAGTTGTACGAACTGACGTGGGCCGTGACTCGTGAGGAAACTTCTTTAGCGGCGCTGTTAAGGATGTTGTCCATCAAGTAGAGCATCGGGATGTCTGATGCGACTTTTACCAAGGTGGCCAAAGATTATTGTCGTGCGTTACCCCAACCTGATACGTATCCATCTAGCTACGCAGCGGCAAAGCAGAAAATTAAGGCTATTGAAATGTCACACGTGAAATATGATGCATGTCTGTACTGGTGCAATTTGTACTATGGAACAAAATCGCAACTCCATACATGTGGCATTTGTGGAGAAACACGATACGCTAAAGTAGGGAAATTTTGGTTCCGAAGTAGACGTTGTGGTACTTCCCATTAACTCCTCGACTTCAACGTTTATATCTTGCCTCAGAGACGGCTGAGTGGATGTGATGGCACTGGGAGCGGAAGAATAAGGACAGTGACATATTAGTACATCCATCGAACGGTGCAGATTGGATTAAGTTTGACAAGAAATACCAATATTTTCTGGCGAAATCCGCAACGTGCGGCTGGCACTGTCATTCGACGGGTTCTCACCATATGGGCCTAATGCGCCGAGTTACAGTTTGTGGCCTGTAGTCGCGATTCCGTTGAATTTTCCCCCTAGATGGCTATGCGAAAGGAGTATAACATGCTCACCATGTTGGTTTCCGGTCCAAAATTACCTGGGAAATGCTTGAATAACTTCATGCGTCCGCTGATTGATGAGTTGAACCATCTGTGGGATCACGGAGTTGTCACGTGGGATGGTTATAAGAAACAGGCTTTTATAATGTGGGCTACTGTGATGTGGACAATAAGTGACTTCCTGGGTTTGGGAATGTTGGGGGACATCCAAACTAAAGGCTACAAGGCGTGTCCTCTATGGTTGGACGCGATCAATTCTTCACGCAGTAGCTCAAGAATCTCTTACCAAGGTGCACGTAGGTTCTTTCAAGAGAACCACCCACTGCGATTTGAGGCGGAGGCCTTTAACGGTCAAATAGAGACCCGCTCAAGGCCTAAAAGACATTCAGGGGCTGCTTTACTCAAAGCGATTCTACGTCATAAATATCCACTGCCTAGTCTGCAGGGGAAGTTTAGTAAACGAAAAGGTGGTGATGGTCCTATATGTTGGTCTCATAAAAGCATATTCTGGGAGCTGCATATTAGAAAACTAATCAAGTTAGACATGCCTTGGATTTGATGCATATAGAGAAAAACGTATGTGACAACGTCATAGGTACAGTTCTTGGAATTGTGGGGAAGACTAAGGATGACGTGAAATCCAGGAGAACTTACGAGGAACAGAACATCCGACAAGACCAGTGGTTGGAAGACGAGGAGCTCCCAGATGCACCTTATGGTGTGGCGGGCCGTGAACGGAAAGAAGTACTGGAGCATATCCGAGCATTTAAGTTTCCCTCTAGATATGCGAGAAGTCTAAAGAGCGAGGTGAATGTCGATGAGAAAAAGTTTCTCGGATTAAAGACCCACGATTGTCACATGTTGATGTAATGTATCTTCCCCTTATCATTTGAAAGTACGTTCCGCCTCATGTGGCAGAAGCTTTAGCAGAGATGGGCAAGGCGTTTCAGTTCTTGTGCACGAGGGAGCTAAGGGAAAAATCGCTGAAAAAGTTGGGGGAAGATGTAGTGGTTCTAGTTTGTAATTTGGAAACTATTTTCCCTCCTTCATTCTGTACAATTATGGTTCACCTTCTACTGCACCTTCCGGATCAAATTCTGCGGACCGGCCCAGTCCATTTCAAATGGATGTTTCAAATTGAACGGTATGTTTCTTGACTGATGATATGGTCAAATATTATGTATCCAACCTAGTCAAATCTCCTGATTATTATCCCCATTTTGACCCAAATTATTAGTTTTAGGTGAATAAAATGCTACTTTATCTCATAAATGGTCCGAAGAATATTTTTGATGAAAACAGGTTGAAAAGGGGCGAAAATGAGCTAAAATTGCAAAGTTGGGAAAAAGGAGCAAGGTTGTCGGGTCAACCTGGCGGATCCCACCCGGCAGGCCTGGCCTAACCTGACAATGTTGGGATTTTAGGGCTACCAAGAACACCATGGCAACGGAAGCATCAACAAAAAAAGCCTCAAAATCTGTCCTAGATCACGAAACCATTAAATCAAAAGGAAAAACCAAGAACACAAGATTCTACCTTTAATTTGTTCAGATCAAGCAATATGAACACTTTGGGATCTTCTTCTCCAAAGGTATCCACAAGGACTGGATAATCTAAATGATCCTACCACATAAAGCCTACTAGAGATTTGTGAGGAGCTTGAGTGGAAGGAGGGGGTCTCGGCCGAAAGAGAGTTCGAAGAGAGAGTGAGAGAGAAAATGTGATATATTGTGATTATTAATTATGTGGTCTCATTTGGTTTATAAAGATGATGGTAATTAGATGGGCCACCATTTGACCTCTCCCAAACACACACATGGATTAAGATAAAACTCGTCTAGTCATCATCCATTAGCCAAAATTAGTGGACAAAGGGACCCATCCTTTGTGCCAGTTTGAGCTTTATTGGGCTGGCCTTATAGGACCTCATGGGCCGAATCCCAAATGCTTCGGCCATGTGGTCCCGCTCCGAGTCAAAATATTATTCGACCCTTTTCCGTACTAATCGCACAAAGTCCGTCGCGACATCGCCGAAAGACCTAGTCTTTCTCGATTCGTAAACCACATTCACTCATACATACCCATGGCCCAAAATGCCCATTTTTACCCATGCCTCGTCTCTCGAGAATCGCCGACCTTTCCTTGTCTCTCAAAATTCATATCCTATGTGTGTGACCCTTTAGGCTCATGCCACCGTTTGCAGATCGTTGTAAAATTTCATTTTACCCGATCCATCATAAGTGGCCTCTATTAAAATGTTACGATTACCCAGCTAAAAGCTTCCTTTGCTGCTTCTGAGGCAGCAATGTACTTAGCCTCCGTTGTAGAGTCAGATTTGGAATCCCGCTTCTTGCTCTTCCAGCTAAAAGCTCCTCCATTGAACATGAACACATATCTTGACTGAATCTTATAGTCATCAGGATCCCTCTAGAAACTAGCACCAACATAAACTTTGACGAATAGCTCATCATCATCCCTTCCCCCGTAAATAAGAAAAGCGTCTTTGGTTCTCCTTAAGTATTTGAGGAGAGCCTTGACCGCAATCCTATGTTCCTCACTGGGGTTGGATTGATGCCTATGGGTACAGTTTAAGGAAAACGAGATGTCCGTTCTCGTACATATCATGGCATACATGATGGATCCAATAGCCGAAGCATATGGAATTCCACTCATCCTTTTCAGCTCATCAGTCGTCACCGGACACTGAGTCTTGCTAAATTTTATGCCATGACGGATGGGTAAGAATCCCTTCTTGGATTCGAGCATTGAGAACCTCCTCAACACTTTGTCTATGTAGGTGCTCTGACTTAAACCCAAGACCCGCTTATGCGACATATCCATATCTTGATCCTCAAGATGTAAGAGACTTCGCCTAAGTCCTTCATTGCAAAACACTCGCCTAACCAAGCCTTTTTCAAGTGCAAGGTTGGGATGTCGTTTCCAATGAGTAATATGTCGTCGACATATAGAACCAAAAAGACTATCTTACTACCATTCGCCCTTTTGTAGACGCAAGGTTCATCATCGTTCTTGATAAAGCTGAACTGTTTCACAACTTGATCAAAACGTTGATTCCAACTCCTCGAAGTTTGCTTCAATCCATAAATTGACTTGAGCAACTTACAAATCTTCCCTCATTCTTCGGATCCACAAAACCTTCCGGCTGAGACATGTAAATGTCCTCAGCTAACTCCTCATTAAGGAAGGTGGTTTTGACATCCATCTGCCATATCTCGTAGTCATGAAATGCTGCAATGGTAAGAAGAATCCAGATAGATTTGACCATAGCCACTGGAGAAAAGGTTTCCTCATAGTCAATTCCTTGGACTTGTCTATAACCTTTTTCTACCAGACGTGCTTTATAGGTTTGAGGATTGCCTTCCATGTCTGTCTTCTTCTTGAAGACCCATTTACAACCAATGGTTTTTACATCAGCAATTGGATCAATCAAGTTCCACACTTGATTATCGTACATGGATTGCATTTCCTCCTTCATGGCTCCCAGCCATTTCTCGGAGTTGATACTATCCATGGCTTCTTCAAAGGTGGTGGGCTCATCATCTTGATCCACCAATACCAGCTCATCACCTTGGGACACATAAAATCCGTATCTCACAGGTGGATGACTGGTCCTTTCAGACCGCCTTGGACCGTCCTGAAGAACTGTAGTGGGCGGTTCCTACTCTACTACCCACTCTGGCTCCAACTCTTCTACTAGGCTTCCCAGTGGTTCTCGAGAAACTACATCCTCTGGAATTTCATCCAGATCTATAGTCCTCCACTGTATGTTTTGAAAATGAATTACTTTTCTAAGAACACCCCACCGCGAGCAACAAAAACTTTGTTCTCGCTCGGTTTGTAGAAGTAGTATCCCCTTGTTTCTTTAAGATACCCAACAAAGATGCATTTATCTAGATTTTAGTTCGAGCTTATTTGAGAGCATATGCTTCGCAAAGGCCTCGCAACCCCAAATCTTGAGGAAGGACAGAACGGGCTTCTTCCCGTATCATTGCTCAAATGGTGTACCTTCCACTGTTTTCGTTGGAACCCTATTCAATATGAATGCGGCAGTTTCGAGAGCATAACCCAAGAAAAAGAGTGGTAAATCAGCGTGACTCATCATGGATCGAATCATATCCAACAATGTTTGAATCCTTCGCTCGGACACTCCGTTTAACTGAGGTGTTCCTGGCGTAGTCCACTCTGACAATATCCCACTTTCCACAAGATGATCGAGAAACTCTTGGGATAAGAATTCTCCACCTCGATCCAAACAAAGTGCTTTAATACATTTCCCAAGCTGGTTTTGTACTTCAGTCTTAAACTCTTTGAAATAATCAATAGCATTAGACTTATGTCTCATTAAATAAACATAACCAAATCTACTGTAATCGTCAATAAAAGTGATGAAGTAACTGTAACCACTCCTGGCAAGTGAACTCATCGGCCTACACACATCCGAGTGTATAAGGCCCAATAGGTCACCCGCCTTTGCACCTCCCCCGATGAAGGGCGCTCTAGTCATCTTGCCCATCAAACAGGCCTCGCATCTCTTAATCGAATGGAATTCGAATGAACTTAAAAGCCCGCACTTGTGAAGTGCTAAGATGCATCTCTCATTTATGTGGCCTAGACGACAGTGTCATCTTAGAGTTTGGTTTAAATCATCGGCTTTAAACCTTTTGGTATTAATGTTATAGAGCTTTCTTGTATTGGAGCTTTCCATATTCAACACATATAAACAACAAATTCTTCTTGCACTTGCATAATTTATGTTATCACGTTTTATATTGAAAATCTCGTTCTCAATATGAGAAGCAAAACCTTCCTTATACAGTAAGGATATAAATATAATGTTTCTATTGAAAGTTGGTACGTAATATACATTATCAAGTACAATAACAAGCCCACTGGATCCTACAGCAGTTGCGGCAACACGAACTTTGTTCCCAACCCTTAGGTCCACCTCGTTCTTGCCCAAATCTCTTATATTTTCCAGCACCTACACATACGTACAGATATGAGATATAGCCCCGGTATCCAATACCCATAAATCTGAAATAGAAATATTTAGCTCTAAAATGAAAATACTTGATGAAGCAGCGGCCCCACCACCCATCTTCTGATCATCTTGGAGCTTTTTGCAGTCCCTTTTCCAATGACCGGGCTGTAGGCATTAGAAACAGACTGACTCCTTTTTCTTTTTAGGCTCCCTGACTTTAGGAGGTTTAGGAAGCAGAGTCAGTCTCATCTTTGCTTCCGCGTGCATAGGGGCTTTACCCTTATCACCTCCAGCTTTGAAGCTAGTTCCCTTCCGGACCATTAGAACATCATTGCCTCGAGTGACCTTAATGTTCTTTTCGGTCGTTACAAGCATTTGCTGTAATTCCTAAACGGTCTTGTCCATATCATGCATATAATAGTTCATCACAAAACTATCATATGTATAAGGAAGCGATTGCAGAACTAAATCTGCTGCCATATTCTTTTCCATCCCGAGAGCTAGTCTCGTCCTGCTGTCGAGATGTTCCTTCATTTTTAGGACGTGTGAATCTACGGAACTGCTTGCTGACATTTTGCAGGTGAGGAGTTCCTTTGGAATCCCGTATCTTTCGAGTCGAGCCTTCTCCTTGAACATGACCTTTATTTGCGCTATCATAGCCATAGGGTCCTCGGACAGTTCCATAAACTGCTTCTGGAGCTCCGGCTCCATAGCGCCTAACATCACACACGCCACGTCGCGCTAAGGTGCTTTTGGTATGCATCCTTAACAACCCTCAAGGTGTTGAGTGATGGCTCCACAGGGATAGTCCGGTCCATGACGTATTCCTTGCATTCCAACTTGAACACAAGTCGTAGGGTCCTGTCCCAATTCAGATAATTTGTCCCGTTGAGCTTACCCTTTTCAAGGGTTTGCCTCAACGACAAACTATTCGTGTTTGTTGAATTATTCGCCATTTACTTACACAAGGAAAGTAAATTTAATCAGAAAGTTGAATAAATTTACGAAGATCTTGAATGAACACCAACCATCCGATTCCAATTTAATAGAATCTAAGACCAAGACCCATGATTCGTGAATCGAAGTACGGTAGGGCGCACCGCTCCGATTCACTTATTTAGGTAGGACATGCACCTAATTACATCCAATGCAATTGGGTCCCATTACAACTTGTGTAATTCTTGGCAAGGGTCTGAACTATTGTACACGTCATACCCTTTCTGACACCCGGGCTCGACCCTGGTCGAGAATCGCAGTCAAGTCAACCGAATCAAGTATGCTCAGTTCGATAAAGATGCTCCGCTAAGGCACACGACATCTAGATAAAACTGCAGCAACTCATATAGAGTGCACTCTCGAAGATGCTCCGCTAAGCCACACAACATCAATAGAATGAAGAACTATACAAGCTTATGATTTTGGGTTGGTGTTTCACATGACTTGAAATTATTTGTGATCAGTTGTGTTTAAATCAAATATGTTTGATACAATTACGAACCCGTTACCAACACCCGTGTTGTGACGTTTCTAATTGATCTCACATTATCTTTTTTGAAACCGTCATTTGCAACACGTGCAAAGATGTTTCAAAATTGAACACATCCATCACAACTTGTGAGACGATGGTTCACCGCGCTTTAACATGCAAACAATTAATTCTGGTTTTAATCTTCGCATGTTGGTGATAGCTAAAACAAAATTAGCTAAGCATGCATACAAGCAATTTATCTACAAAATAAATTCTAGCATGCATTAAAGCGTTAAATGTGCACAAATAACCCACGTTAAGGTCCTAAGTGTCTAACGAGACTCAAGCTTGGGAAGACCATCTCCATAAGCTCTTCTCGTCATCACCATTTAGGCCTCTCCCATTAGCTAGTGGACGTCCTCCAAGACCAACATTGTGCTCGGTTTTCATCATTCTCGACTTGAGCAATCAATTACAATTAATAGGTTCGCAGACCGAATGAAAGAACAATTACACTTTTATCACTAGCGGTTCGCAGCCCGCATAAAAGAATAATTACACGCTATTACTAGTGGTTCACAGCCCGCATAAAATAATATTTACACGCTACAATCTAACGGTTCACAGACCGTATAAAACCGGTAAATAAAGAAACGCTCTAGTGGGCTACCTATGCACCATGCATAGCAACACATCACACAACATGTTATCACACAAGCATGTGGTCAAACAAGATGCATTTCTGGTTTTAACTTATGCCCAAGTTGCTCGTTTGGGTTTATCAAAACTAGACATTTTTGAAAAGATGGTTTATCGAAACTGTTCAAATCTGAAAATTTTCAAAACATTGGATTACGGGTTTCTGCCACGGATCAAACACCGTGCAGCGAATCACCCGAGCCCAATCCCAATGGGACGAGCCCATACACACCGACGCGCTAGGGTTTGGCAACCCTAGCTGTCGGGTCTCCACCGTCGGCCTTGGCCATGAACTGACTGGCGTCGGGGCAGGGACAGGCTGGCCAGATGACCATGGCCACGACCCAGTCCAGCTCTGGCAAGCTGGAAACCCCGTTCGGTCATCCATCTCGGCTCCCCGAGAGTCCTGTTCCGGTGACCCGACAAATCCAAATTTTTTAAAAAAATTCCATATTTGATATTTTCTCTAAAACTTTATTTTTCATGGCATTTAAACCCATATACGAAAAATAAGTATGTGAAAGCAACAAGGCAAGCAAAACAACAACAAAACTAAAACAAACAAGGATTTAAGAGGGTTACCATCCTCTGATACCACTGTTGGGATTTTAGGGCTACCAATAACATCATGGAAACAGAGGCATCAACAAACAAAGCCCCAAAATCTGTCCTAGATCATGATACCATTAAATCCCAAGGAAAAACCAAGAACACAAGATTCTACCTTTAGTTTGTTTGAATAAAGCAAGAACACTTTGGGATCTTCTTCTCCAAAGGTATCCACAAGGATTGGATGATCCAAATGATCCTACCACACAAAGCCTACTAGAGATTTGTGAGGAGCTTGAGAGGGAGGAGGGGGTCTCGGCCGAGAGAGAGAGAGTGAGTGAAAATGTGATATATTGTGATTAAGAATTATTTGGTCTCATTTTGTTTAGGGATAATGACACTTTGATACACCTAATTATAGCGAAATGACACTTTCATACCCTAACTATTTTTCTCTCTTTCTTACTACCCTAACAATGTTTTTGTGACAACCTACCTCTAAAATGCCTAAAATACCTAAACTACCATTGGTATAAGAAACAATAAATTGAATTGGTTCAAATATTTTTATCTATGGTTCAATTTGATTTGTACTTAAGATGCAATTACAATTATGCCCGAAAATATAAAATTATATTTGAACCATTTCAAATATGGTTTGATAAATCATATTTGACTAGTTTTAGTCATTTTAGCATAGATTGTCACAAAAAATTTGTTAGGGTACTAAAAAAGAGACAAAAATAGTTAGGGTATGAAAGTGTCATTTCGCTATAGTTAAGTGTAACAAAGTGTCATTATCCCTTTTGTTTATGAAAGATGATGGTGATTAGATGGCCCACCATTTGGCCTCTCCCAAAACGCCCAGTTTTGCCCATCGAGAATCGCCGACTTTTCCTTGTCTCTCAAAATCCATATCCTATATGTGTGACCCTTTAGGCTCATGCCACAGTTGGCAGATCGGCGTAAAATTTCATTTTACCCGATCCATCATAAGTGGCCTCTAGTAAGACGTTATGATTACCCAAGGTGCATGATGATCGATGATTCAACTTAACCTCATGTACTACATGTCACTATCCTTTTATCGCCCAGTATCTAGATTGATCATAAGACATAGAAGTGAGTCTGTAATAGTTTTATCATCGTATGCAGCGAAATAAAATCGGCATTATATTACTATTGTGTTGTAGTAATATGTTAAGTATACATCGATCTATATCATTGAGTGTGTCATCACTAATAGTAGAACTATAGATCTGTATGATTTATACTTAACAAGTCCCTGGTCAGTCAAGCTTCATCAGAATCGACCAGTATGAGTACGACTCTTTATGATCACGCTCTACTGATCATGGCAATAGGTTTTGCCGGAGTCAGATCATAGATATCATTGGGGAAATGATATTGGACGACCCAGCTTGAATATGTTACATAGATGTTTTCATTAACATATTTAGATGTCGTAGCTTGTCATTGTATCCTTAGACCAAAGAGTCTTTGTGATCACAATATAGTTAATATCTGAGTTTGACTCAAACCTAACATTATCTGTCACAGGGTAACCATAACGGTTGTGATCGGCTCGGGGATGGTTTGGGCCATTTGATGAGATTGACTGAAAGGTAACGCATGGCCATGCATATGATACGGAGTATCATTTTCAGTCATCTCGAATATCAAGAAAGAGTGATTAATTAAATAAGGATGACGACTCTATGCCTTATGATTAATCAAGATACCTAGTGATAAAAGGATAGTGACATGGACGACATGAGATAAATCGGATCGCCGATAATCATGAACTTTGGGTAATCATAATACCTTACTAGAGGTCACTTATGATGGAAAGGGTAAAATGGTAATTTTACGCCGATCTGCCAACAAGACATGAGCCAAAAGGGTCACACGCATAGGGTACACATCTTAGGAAATTCGGGCAGAATTAATTGTGGATTAGTTAAATCCGGCCGTGGCCAAAACCCTACGGTTTTGGGCCACATGCCCGTGAACTCAAGTGCCATGGCCTGGGCCAAAACCCTAGGGTTTTGGGCGCCGGCCATGATAAGGAATGGGTCTGAAACCCATGATGTTGGCATACTTCATGGGCTGCCAAATTGGGCAAGGCCAAGGCCTCATGGCCAAAACCCTAATGGGTTCGGCCCATGAGGCCCAAGCCGCTCAAGATGGTTGGTGGCTAGGGTTTGGAGGGAGCCGAACCTAGCCCTTTTCATGGGCTGGTTCATTCTCCAAAAACCCTAGCCAATCTCTATAAACAGAGGCCTCATGAGCTGAAAAATCATAAGTTTGATTTTTCCATACCGTTACTCTTCCGGATTTACTAATCGAGTTTTTTTTTCTTTCTAGTAGGGGAATCTGTGCTTAGATCTAGTGGTCTTGTGCATTCGTGTGGATACCTTAGAGAGCAGAACATTTGATTGCTTTCGGTGGTTCGAATATACCATTGTTTTTGTTTTACTAATAAAAGTTGTAGTTTTTCCAAATCAGGCAACAAAACTTGCGAGAAGCATATCTCCCAGGTGTGATGTCCGATTTCCTTGAAACCAGCGCTAGATTAAATGAAATTTAAAGCTCTTCAATTTCTTGTGAAATATTGTTTTTTATTAGAGGTCAGGTTTGGTTTCTATCTGGCCCGCAACCTGACCGATCTGCAAAAACCGAAAAGGTACATGCTTTCGTAACTTGTAGATCTATCGCGTAGATAAGATCCTAAAGGGTTTAGGGTTATTTCAATTGTTTTATTTCTGATGCACACTCAGATTTGGATCCCCTGAATCCCAACACCCGGGAGCTCACCCGGGGACCTTCAGAGCAGCCTGACGGGTGGCACCTGACAGCTTCTCCATTAACCCAGAAACCCGATGGTAATGCAAGAAAAAAAGGCCATCCTGCCGGGTTCACCCGGCACCGGCAGGCTAGTCAAAATAGCTCCTAAAATCTTGGGTTTTTTATTTTTGAATGAATTTTTCCCCCACCTATTTATACCCACACCCTCTAACCACAAAACTATCACCCATTTTTCAGAATTAGAGTTAGGTTAGAGTGGTTTAGGGTATAGAGAGAGAGGAGGCTTGTGGGTGATCACTTGGAGACGACTTGGAGGCGACGAAGAGGACGATTCAATGAAGCGATTTTGAGGTTGGTAGTAGAGTTGTTTAGGGTTGTTATTTTCATATTTGTAATTGGGATTTGAATGATTGTATTGGCTTTGATTTTAAGTAATATAATTGAGGTTTTGTTCATGAGTTTTGTGTTTGTGTTAGGTTGCATGTTAGAAATGATGATGTATGCCATGGATGTGTTGATTTATGCGTTTGATACCATGAGTAGCTAAGTATTTAGGTCGGGGAAAGGGATGAACGGGGATATAAATTTGATTGATTAGATGGATTAAAGGTTAAATTATTGGGTTTGTGAAATGGATTAAGAGCTTAAATGTGAACTTAATGCTAACTCTCTCGGGTAGGCCTGAGTTTATGTTAAATCTAGGAAGAGAGGCGATAGCAATCGACCTAGGTGGACCGTAGCATTTAGGGGCCGGATCTACACGGTGTGTCTTGGGGTTGTAATTTGATTTGTGACGACTTCGTAATTTTAATCTGTGACAGGAATATATATACCGCGGGTACGGTTTACATCAATAGGGCATCAGGCTGAAGGATGGAGATTCCTACATACCCTTTAAGCTGACTCTGATTTGGTACTTTAGTTAATGATCTGGCTATTTTATTTTAATCAGACGAAACCCTTGCAAACCAGAGATATGTTTGGGGTGGGTTTGGACTTCTCGATATTTAATTCCACATCTTAAATATGCTTTCCCGTAATTAATAATCGAATCCATTAAAATTGGTAAAATGACATATCCCCCGAAATCCCGACTCCCCGATCACCTTTATAATATTTGGTTCTTGTGTTGTTAATGGCATTTTTTGAGAGAGTGCATTTGTGATTGGTGACGCTTTCATATATTGCATGCTCGTGTTGATATTTTTAATTTAATTTTTTTTTATAAATCCAAAACCCACTTTTGAACGTTTAGACTCGACACATTAGACACTTGTACTCCCATGTTCAGCAGCTAACAGTTCTCGTGGGATCGATAAGCCAGGGCTTTAAAACGCCCTATATTACTTGACGACTGGTGCACTTGCCGTGTGCTCGGGAGCGGGTATATTTCGGCTTGCCGAGATTTCCTCCCGTCAAGTTGTTGGCACCGTTGTCGGGGACTGTTTGAGATCTGTTGGCCTGGGAGGAAGGTGTTTAAGTCGTGCTTTAAGCATTGTATATATTTTATATAAAACATTTATTATTTTTTTTACTTTATTTTTTTATATATATTATTGCCTGCTGTCTTGCTTTCGTGCGGCTTCGAACTTGTGCTCTCACCTTTTTCCCAATAGTTTTCTTGGATTTTTAGAGTTTGAGAAATGTTCGGAGAGAGAAAAAATGATGAAGCAAGATTGGAGGAAATATGACTCTTGTTATGAGAGGTCGTACATGCCAGAGTATGAGTCGACTCCTCAAGACAAATCCACGTCGTACGGGGCCTACAATGGATATGGGTGGGACTGGGACGATTCTGCGAAACGAGCTAATCATTGTCAGGGCGGTGCCTATTACTCTCACCATGAGGACCAACGATATGGCTATAACCGAGGGCCACCACAAGACTACCAGCACCCATATAATCCATCACCATCCTACAACCCTCTGCCTCGAGAAATGAAACCATCAGCAAAGGAGCAGATAATGGACCTCCTGCGCAAATATGAAGAAGAAGATCGAAGGCGAGAACGGGAGAGAAAAAGGGAAAGGGACAAGCTGGATGCGGATTGGGAGAAGACGAAACGCATAATCAATGGAATGGCATCGTGTCATGAAGAGACAATCTCCGTTGAGGGTTGAAATATTTTAGAAGAGAAAACATTGGGCAAGGAGCAACATGGGAGAAAAGGGGATACAAATGTGGCTAAGGAGGTAAAGAAGATCAGCGGGATCATTTACTTTGGAGCTCTATCAGAAGAAGAGTTATAAGGGATTCGTGGCACATCAATGTCCACTTTAAGATGGGTTGAGCCAACACTTTCCATAGAGTCCAAAGTTCCACGTGCACCTCAACTAGTGATTACTGATGAAGAAGCGTTTGCGGCGAGAGTTGAGGAGACACAACTGGTAAATGATCAAACATATTTGGAAAAGGAATGGCGTGCACAAGAAGAGACTTGTAAAATGGCATAGGTTAACCAAATGGAAGTGGAAGAGAGGAAGAGAGTTGAAGAATCCGAACGCAGCCTGAAGTGGGTGAATGGTTTCGATATCATTTATTCCATTGAGGTGCCAAGATTTGTACCAAGAAAGGTGTGAGGGGAGCAAGGTGAAGTTTACGAGTTGGGCTGCTTATTTGAGGATGAGATCACTCAAGAGGGGCAAGGAGTGGTTCAAGAGGGGCAAGGAGTGGTTCAAGAGGTCAAGGGAGAGACCGGGGCATCTCAAGAGAGCATGAAAATCGATTCTCCTCAAGAGATCGATCAACTAGAAGAAGAGGAGCTAATGGTAGAGCAAATCTAAGAAATTGAAAAAGAATTCAGCTATGAGGAAGAAGAGGCTCCATTGGTAAGGGAGCCTATAATTGACACAAAAATATGGGCTCCACCTTGATCTCCAATTTATGATATATTTAGAGTCCACTTTTGATAAGGGTTTAGATTTTCCACTTCATCATCCCATATATGAGGTAATAGAGAATTCAAAAACTCACCTTCTAGGTGATATTTCCTTCATGTCTAGCCCTCGAGATTCAAATATGACCAATGACCATTCTTTTGAACCATCCATATTTGAAACTTTCACTTTTGATTTTCCCTCTGCACCGGATAATTTTGAATATGCTTGCACTAATAATGATATTTATGTATCCCCAAGTGTCCCCCATAAAGTACCGGTTGAGCTAAAAATTTCATGATGCAAGTGGCCGTGAATGAAATATTTAAGCTTCGATGCGTACTTGAGGAAGTCTCTTTTCAAGGTAATAAAGTGGGAAATAGTGAAGAGACCAGGAAGCCAACACGAGCTAAAGAGGTCAAAAATAATGAAGAGGAGAAGCATGTGGTGAAACAAGCCCTGAATGAGGAAAAACGAGTGAAACACGACAAGGATATGGGTATAATAGTAAGGGAGTCTGTGGTTGATGCAAAACACATGCTCCACCCTCTAGAACTTCATTATATAATTCCTGCTTATGATGTTAGATTCACTTTCATTGATGATGAGTATTATATGCCGTTAGTAACTTCTAACAAAATTTCCTGAGATAATGAAACGTACATTTTGGATAAGCTCAAGGAAAAGAAGCAAGAATTGAGCGGAATTGGACCCATTCTGGTGCTCCCAGATGGAAAGGAGAACCCGCTCGAGAAAATGAATAATGGATCTTTATGCATCATGTGACATCTTTCCGTTCTCATATGCATCATATTCATGTTTGGTGAATAACTTTTCTGAAAAATTTAAGGGCAAGTGCAATTTTGCACTTGGAATTTTGGTGTCTCTAGGCACAATATTCATCACTTGCCCTTTAAAATAAATATGTGGAAGAGGCGGCCCTTTGGGATTTTAATGGAAATCTCTTCCGCTACATAGGGAAGAGATTAAATGGTTTTGTCGTGATTGTCTTTGACAGAGGAAAGCAAAGGGTTGCAAAACTTTTCTGTAAATAATTTATAATTTTATAATTTTTATTTTTATTTGAGTCTTGTTAAAGTGTCCGGGACTTAGTAAAGTCCTAAGTGTGGTGTATGCGTGATTGCACACCACAATTGTGTCTTTTTATTTTTGTTGCTTAGGCCCTATTGCATGTCCTAAGTGTGGCGTGTACCCGAGGTACACACCACAATCGATTTTTTTTAGTCTTGGGCTTTGTCGAGCCCTAAGTGTGGCGTGTGCTTGAGCACACACCACAATCGAGTCTCATGTCTACTTTATGTTTATTGTACATTTATTTTATTTGTATATTCTATTTTACTTTCTCCTAGGATTTGTTGTACTGGTAGTTTTCGATATCTAGGGTCGTTGATTGCTTTCATGATAGAAACTAGGATTTTGAGTACCTACATAATTTGCATGAATTCTCAATAATTGTTTGGCTAGATGAGTAGACACCTGGGATGACATTGTTGTTGTTATTGATTTTGATTATCCAATCTTGAGAAAATTGCATGAGTCTCATAAGGCTTTGGATAGTTATCCTTAGGTGGGAATCCGGTGTTTACTCTATGATTGGTTGATCCTCAGTGTTTTGCATATATTTCTGTCTTGTCCAATCATGCTTGGTAAATTAAGTCTAGAACTGGAGTGGAGATCACTCGAAGCGAAATAGAAAGGAGTTCGCTGTTTTCTTGGACCACAGAATCCGTATACCTTCTTCGGATCGCTTCAGCCATAAAACCTACCTTGACATTGGCCAAAGTGCGCGTTACAAATAGTCAACTTCATAGTCAACCTAGTTGACTTTTCGTTGACCTGTTTCGATCGAGGTTGATACCTTATCAAAATTGTCTGAAATTTCCGCACATGAAGTAACAAAGCATTGCGCTCCTATCCGTACGGTTGGATTCAAACATGTTTTTCAACATTATTGACTTTCGTTGAAACATGAGTATAGTATATAGGAAGAAAAACTTGAACATAAACCCTAAACACATTGATAATCAAACGTTCGGTGAAGTAATAACTGATAGCATTTTGTGCCCTAGTCCAATTGCTAGTAGCCTGTAAACGTCTATGTACATTATCATCGTTTGTAATATATATAAAACGGCTTTGTATTACTTATGTGTTGAAGTAATATGTTAAGCATGATCTGATTTATGACCACTAAAGTAGTAGAACCATTAATCTGTACGGATCACACTTAACGAGTCCCTGCTCAAAAGATGGTTCCACAAAAGCAACTAGTATGAGGATGGTTCTTAATGACGTAGTTCTACTTGTCATAGGGATGAGGGATCCCGGAATCATATCATAGATATCATGAGGTGATTGATATCGGACGACCCGCTTTGAATAGTGTTTTCATAGATTAAGCCATGAACATATTCAAATGCGATAGCTTGTGACGATATCCTTAGACCGAGGAGTCTTTGTGATCACTATGCAATGTACGTGCGGCTTTAACTTGCGTCTAACGCTTTCTGTAACAGGATTGCAATAACGGGCATGATTGGGTAGCGGAACAGGTTGCATGAGTGACACGAAAGACGGCTAAGGGATTTATCCCTCATACTACGGTATGGGAAAGATATCCGTTAAAGGCCCCTTGATTGAAACTGACTGAGAGTAAGAGCATGGCCATGCCGGAGATACGGGTTATCAGTTCTCAGCCATCTCACATATCAAGTAATAATGATTGATTAAACAAGGGTGACGACTCTATGCCTTGTGATCAATCGGGATATCTAGAGATAATAGGATAGTGACTTGTACGCACAAGGTTAAGTCGAATCATCGATCGTCATGCACCTTGGGTAATCATAACGTCTTACTAGAGGCCCCTTATGATGGATCGGGCAAGAGCGATCTATTGCGCCGATCTGCCAACGGTGGCATGAGCCTGAAGGGTCACACACATTCAAGACGGATAACTTGAGACAAGGAAACCTTAACGTTTCTTGAGGAGCAATACATGGACAAAACTGGAGGTTTTGTGTCATGGGTTCGGTTTGAGAGAATAATTAGCGAATCGAGAAAACTGAGTTTTTTTGTCGATATCGCGTCGGACTTTGTTTGATAAGTAACGACAAAAAGGGTCGGGCGACTTTTGGACACGGCACAAAACCACATGGGCGAGCCCATTGGGCTCGGCCCATGAGGTCTCATGGCCGGCCCAAACAAGGGCCCATTTAGGGCCCAATAAGCCCTCTTGGCCGGCCCATATGGTGGGTCCATAAGTGGGGGCCACACAACACCATGCTTAGTTGGTGATTGTGGATTAAGAGGTGAGTGATTTAAGGGGTATGGGTTAAAGCACCTTTAAGCCCATACCAATCACTTTAGACCCATGGTTATGAGTTGGATGATGAATTGAAATATCTAATATTCATTCATTACACAAAATAATCACACAACTCACAAACTCTCTCTCTCTCTCTTGCTTGGCCGGCCACCTTGCTCTCTCCTCTTCATCTTGCTCTCTTGTTCTTCACTTAATTGTTCTAGTAGGCAATTAAGTGAAGGATCTTCAAGATCATCCCCTTGGTGTGGACTTGCTTTAGAGAAGAAGATCCGAAAGTTCTTCTTTATCGATTCAACAAGACTTAAAGGTAAATATCTTGTGGAATAGATTTTGCCTTGGGATTTAACGGTTTATGTTCTTGGACAAAGGTTTGGAGTAGATTTTATTAAACGCTTCTGCTATCTCGATGATCTAGAACGCTCCAAAACACTACAATAACTATTTTTGAAATCCAAACCATTCAATCTGTTGTAAACAACTTTTATGTGATATAATACCAATTTAAGGAAAATCAAACTAAACGAACACGACTTGTCATTCACGATCGGACCGACATTCGTTTTGTAATTTTAATATTTTCTAAAATTTGTATTTGTAACGGCGCACGCGGTAAAGTGCGCCGTTACAAATTTGCAGGGAAACAAAAATTTGGCAAAAATTCAAATTTCGTAGAAAATTGAATTGCCCGCAAATATTTCAGTGTAACGGCGCACAGTATTGTGCTCTGTTACAAAATATTTTGTAACGGCGCACATAAAAGGTTGCGGCGTCACAATAGGAGTTGACCGCTGTCAAAATACGACCGTTAAAACCATAACGGTCAGAAATCTAACCGTTAGGTTATTGTGAAGATTGTAACGGCGCACTTTCCCAAAGTGCGCCGTCACAAATTTGTTTATAGATCCAACACTTCCTTCTTTTTCTCTACCTTCCCGACTCTTTTCCTTCTTCTCTGTGTTCCCGCCGCCCGTCGCTGCCTGTCACCTCCTCTTCTCCTCTCTCCCGATTTGCTAAGTTATGTTTTAGATTTAGTTTGTTTTAGGATTTTTAGGTTTACATGATAATTTTTGTTTTAGTTTTAGATTCACGTGATAATTTTGTAAGAATATTTGTAATTGTTTGAATTTGTAAAATTAGGTTTTAGTTTCAGATTCACATGTTAGGGTGTTAGTTTTATGGATTTAACAAGAATTTTTTTTTATGAAATTTTGGAATTTTTATATGAATTTGCATGGAATTTGTTATGAAATTTGCGTGGAATTTGTTATGATTTTCGGAATTATTAGAAAAAAACCCCTAAGGGGTATTTTCGGAATTATTGGAAAATACCCCTAAGGGGTATTTTCGAAATTTTCATGTACTAACAACACTACTTTCGAATTATTCCAAATATAGATAATGGAGCCGAACCCGAACTTGAAAGTTAATACGCCAAAGGCTAGGGCACCTAGACGGTCTCTTACCGACAAGGAGTTTTTTAATATTACACAGACGCCGGCTACTCCAGACGATGATATGTATACTCTGTCACCGCCACCGAAGTTGACTCATCCGTCTCAGTCGGGGCTTCCCATCGGTTTAGGATGAAGTTACCAAGTGCTGGGGGAGAGGCAGAGTTTCATGAAGATGCTCGGAGAAGGCTCGGGAGCCTCGCATGCTGGAGCTGGCAGTTCAAGGGAACCCGAGTTCCCGTTGAACGAGTGTGGCTTTGTACCTCTCGATGCTACAGAGTATCCAGCGAACGAGCTCTAATTTGACAATAAAGTCGAAGTGGCGCACTGGTGAGCGGAAGGTGGAAGCACAGGGCTAACAAGGTGTAGAAAGTTGACATCTGCATCAAAAATGAGCAGAAAACAGTCGAGAAAAATGGCCATCAGCCTGTTCCTCTGACCTGGGTATACGGAGAACCATACGCTCAATTCCATAGAGACTGAGATCTGTTTGATGTACGGAGGTTATTCTTTGTTGTAGGCAAGTTTGCACGAGAATGCGACACTTCCTACCAGATGTGGGTCGATCTTCCAACGACCGAGTATCAGAAACTTTTGAAGAGCTTTCGGGTGATTTAGTTACTTAATCTCAATCTATTAAATTTCAAATTACGTATTTTAAAAATGGACTAAATATTTTATAATTGCAGCGCTTATATCAAGTGGATGATACTTCCGTCGAGTTAAAGACGTTGATTCGAGAAGTAGCCGCAGATGCTTATAAGGAGCGGAAATCCAACATGAAGCGCCTGTACAAATTATATGTAGACCCAAACAAGGTAAGGCGCAATAGAACTCCCAAAATATTAAAAGGGAAGAAGTCCTAATGGCAATGGATCGTTCAACACTTTGACGCCAACGAGGTATTTTAAAAACCGTAAACAACACAATTAAATTTATTTAAAAGATTCGGGGCATAATTTAATTTCAATTTATTTTCAGGAAAAAGTTGGATCTCAAATGAAAAAAATTCGATCAAGCGATAACAAATTGAACCAACATACGGGTCCAGTACCGTTCCGAAAAGTTTGGGAGAAGATGGAGTAGGACGGCATCGTACAGATGTCCAAGAAATTGGAGGGATGGCTTAAGGCTCGCCCGAAGCCGCCTGTCCCGGATACTGGTACTGATCAAGTGCAGGAGGAGTAGGAGGAGGAGAAGGATCTGAAACGCGTAAGCTAAATTTTATTCATTATTTAACGTTATTTAAAAAATATTTTTTTAATTTATGTTATTAATTAATTTGTAATTTGATTCACAAAATTTCATTAACCAAGTACTTGAAGAGTGGAAGGTGAACCCGGCAAACATCAACGAAAATGGTCATCTAAAAAAGATGACCGACACTGAGAATGACGAGTTCATGAGACAAGCTGCCCAACACGTCAGAGATGTCGAGGCCGCTAAAGGAACAATCATCACACCATCCCGAGGACGACACATCCAGGGTTGTAGGGGTCATTACCAAGCACCGGCGAAGCAGAGAAGACGTTTGGACTCCTCCAGCTCTGGTGCTGCTGTGCGGATGACGGAGCTTGAGACTCAAGTCCATACTCCAGTAGATGTTATATCCACTCAAGTCGAGAAGATTACAGACCTTCAGATTTCCCTCGAAACTCAAGGCTCACAAAGCATGAATATGATGCAGTACTTCTATGAGCAACTGCAGTCGGTTAAACCAAATATGCCTCCATTTGACCCGAATATGGTTAGAGGTTCAGGCCCGTGATCATAGTTTCCCAATGTAATAATAATATTTTATTCAAACACTTTATTTTAATTATGAATTTTATTAAATTATGATTATAGAAACTTAAATATTGATTTAAAAAAATAATGCGTAACGGCGCACAAAATACGTGCGTCGTTACACGTATAACGGCGCACAATGTATGTACGCCATTACGATGTTAACGACGCACATTGATTGTGCGCCGTTAAAATCGTAACGGCACACGTGGTATGTGCGACGTTAGAGTTGTAACGGAGCACGTGGTATGTGCGACGTTACAAAACTGCCGTCACCGTGCCCCAATCTGACGGCCATGTTAACTTGTAACGGCGCACAGAGTTTGGAACGGTGCACCGTCAGACTTGTAACGGCGCACGTTCGATGTGCGCCATCACAAATTGTAACGGCGTGTTTATAACGATGCACGAGAAAACGTCCATTTGTGCGTCGTTGCAGTTTGTAACGACGCACAAAATGCTTGTAACGGCACAAAATGTGCGCCATTACTGCTGGAAAAAACTGTTAGTGATTGTATGAAAAATATTTTTACACGTCATAAGATTCGAACTCATATCTTTGAGTTATTACTTTTGATACCATATTAGAGAATCAACTCAATTAAGAGTTAAACTTTATAGTCTAATGACCAATTTCATAATCTAACAATCTTTTTAAAAAAAAAATTGTACCACTAATGGATTTTATTTAATAGTGGTGAATCAGTGTCACCTTCATTAAGAGATTTAAACGTTACTATTAGAGTGGCACACTTATGGCGCAATCATAAATTAATTAAAGGTGTCAAATTTTCTATACAAAACTCATAAACTTTACGGCCTCTATTTTGTACTTTTGACACATTTTTTTCGGTTCCTTTAATTAATCACCGTATGTATGTCGGGCGAGAAATAATCCCTTACGGTGTAAATAAGAAAACATTTGCATAAATGATGAATGCCTGCACGAACATGCTATAAGTTACATGTGTAAAGAAGACAATCTGAAAAATCAACGAGAAGAGTATAAAAGAGTTTGAAACATTTATTTTGGAATCTGCAATTTAAATTTACATGGATAAAATTTGTAGATAACTTTGAGAAAAGATCAAACTTTCTTTTATACATATTTTCATGGTAAAAATACATTGGGGAGTTTTTATCGCATTTTTATTGGGAAATATATATGTCGGGGTATGTTTTCACAGAAAAAATATACTTGTGTGGATATCATTGCAATAAGCAAAATTTTGATCAGGAAGAATTAATTAATTTTAAAGAAAATGACACTTTTGTGCAATTGATAATACACTTTTGACACTTTCATATATTTTGAGACACTTTATTCTTAAAATACTAAACATACCTAAAATAACCATGAGTTGAAACAAAATTAAACCTGGTCTAATTTTAATTGTGTAAAAAGACGAAATTACCCTCAACTATTCATCGAATTTTTAAGTGAATGTCACCCTTTCAACTATTCCTCTCCTCCTCCTCTGTCGCCCCCTCCTCGCCGGTATTTCTCCGGCATCCATCGTTGGCGTTTCTTCAGCATGGTGTCCGAGTCCTCTTCAGTCCATTGCTCCCGTCCACTCCTTTCCTCCTCCTCCGATACCCACCGCACGGTGGCGCCACGGTGGGTCACGGAGCTCCACCACGACGGCAAGCCGCCGTTGGCCCGGAGGACGTCACTTTCATAGAGTTTCGGTTACCTCTCAAGACACTCGTCCTGGACCTCCTAGAAGGCTCTCAGCGTTGAAGACGGCGTCGTCATCATCGAGAATGAACCATCAGACCTCCGGCAAGCTGAGGCGAAAACTCTCGCTCACGATTTGCGAGATTCGGAGTCCGGAGGTGTGGCCCGTCTGGTTAGGTATGTGAAAACATAACACTCTTTTCGTAAGTAAAAGTGCTCTGTTTTCACATACCCAAAACAGAGCACTACACGCCACACATAACATAACAAAATGGAGCTCCCCTTTATGCTTTGTTCTCTCTTCTCGACCCACCAACAGTCTGCAACTCTCTCCGACGGTTCCAGTTTTGCTTCATGAGAGCTTCTTATAACTCCATGGTTTTTACTATACCCGTTTGACTCTAGGTTTCGATTTGGGTCTCGACGAAATCAAAGTGATTGTTTGCGGTCGCGAAGTAGAAGACGGAGGCGAGGGTGAGGAAGATAAGGGGGTGGTGGAGGAGGAGGAGGAGAAGAGGGAGATTGAGAGAGTGGCATTCACTTGAAAATATGATGAATAGTTTAGGGTAATTTCGTTTTTTTTACACAATTGAAATTGGACCAGGTTTAATTTTGGTTAAACTCAGGGGTATTTTGGGTATTTTTAGTATTTTAAGAGTAAAGTGTCACAAAATGTAATTCAGGGTACTGAAAAATAGAAAGAAAAAGGTAAGGTATGAAAGTGTTAAAAGTGTATATTCAGTACAATGCAATTATGTGAGGACGAGAAAGAAATATATTGAGGAAGATACAAAAATGGGAGAACCTAAACAATGATCAAAAAAACTCGGTTTAAACAACTGAAAACACAATTGACCCAGTCCATTATGAAAATGGCTTAGATAGCAAGAAAAAGTCTAAACTGATTCCATCTAGTTCAAAACAGATAAGTTTGTTCGAACAGGAAAGAATTTGTCCACATGAGACCTAGCATCGCTTTCGCGATGTGGCCGAGGCCGCTACCTTAACTCCGGCGAAACTCCATCAAGTAGAACGGAACCACCTTGTCTCCCGTCGCTCCGATGAAGCCCCACGACCCATAACCCAAACGTCTGTATCTTGAACAACTCTGGTCGACTTGGTTTCAGTATTGCCGACCAAAATTTCGCCTTGAGTCTCCGGCGGGAAGCACCCAAAGAGACTCTGCCTCCACTGTCGCATCCCTGGCCGATCCCAGCAGTTCGAACACTCCCTCACCACTGTTGAAACCCACCACAGCCTATGCTCCGTGGCCTCTTCCTCGTCGGCAAGCTCGAACATGTTACCGTCGCCAATCTCCTCGTCTCAACTCCATTATTCTAGAGCTTCAGTATTCCCGCTCCACCTTATGTGCCACTCATAGCCTCTCATTCCTCTCATCTCAGCGTCCATAGAAGATCGTCTCCGACGAAGCAACTCCTTAGCCCGAGAAGTCAAAATAGAGAAGCAACCCACCTGCACACAAACATAAGGGCCAAAGAAGCCTCCACCCTCCTGCAGAGCTCCTTGCCATTCCTGAGCAACTCCATGTCCGACGACTAGCTAGATCTCGGAAAGAAATCTCGAAATCTTCTTTTACTTTCGCCAAAAACCAAGCTTCTCCCTTCCTTCACTGATTCCTTCAGTCCAACATCAATATAGCTGCTTCAGAGTAGACAAGGATAGTCGTCGGCACGCTTCACCCAGAGTTGTGGCGCCGTCGGCAATCCATGGTGAAGAAGATGAGAGCATTCAACAAAGAGAGAAAGAGAAGGCCCCGGTCCACTTTGCTTTCAATTTATGATTAGAGAAACAAAAATATATTATTGCTAAAAATGCTTTACATTATTTCTCTTTTTGTTAGAATGTATTTTATTAAATATAAAAATTTGACGTGAAATTGTGTTTTATATATAATGACGCTATTGAAATTGAATTGAAAAGTCGAAAATACTTTTCAAATCAAAACTACAATAAAATCTTAATTAACTATTAAATTTTTAATTACATTAAAATCAATTCACAGTAAACGCAAAAAAGTGTCTTTGTTAATTGCAAAAAAAAAACAATTTTAGTTAGTAGATAAAAATCGAAAAATAATAATTTTTAGTTTCAAAAATAATTTCGTCTATTTATAAAAATATACAGATTTTGTAAAAATATATAAACATCATGACACATATTTGCAATTAGCAAATAATATGACACATTTTTGAAAGAAAAGGAGAAATCTGAAATTTTTTCACTCTTTTCCATTTTATTTTTCTGATATAAGACACTCTTGTTTTTACATAGATATCAATTTTCTGTGGTGGGTAGAATTAAAATATCATCAAATTTTTGTCCGAACAGAGCAGCACGTGAATGAGTAGACGAAGTTATTAATGAACGAAAAATGGACTATACAATTCAAATACTTGCTGCAATTTTTGGAGTATTAGATATGTGGTCCTCATTGGCTTGAATTGAGTGACCAACACTGAACCTTATACTTGTCATCACCATAGATTCGCATCCGCGCCTTTTCTGGAAACAATCAATTATGTTGGATACAGGGACCATTCAAATTTAAACTCACCCATCGTGTATTGAAGGGGTAATTTACAAATAACTATATTTAGTTTGATGTGTTTTACCATTAATTACACTTACATTGGATCCCTTTACCTTTTTCACCACGATCTACACCTTTTTCAGTTCTTGTATAGTTTCCAACGTTCTAAAGTTTATGCATCTGGTTGTCTTTGACATCATGGAAAACATGTTTTCCTCTCATATTGGTGAACCTTTTTGTAATCTTGCTATAATTTTTTACCATCAAAATAATAGTTTCATCAGTTTCATCGTCTGAATCAGATACTACTTATTCATGAGAGTTGGTTGTGGAATTTCTGAGTGCAGTCCCATTTTGCTGCTTATCTAGACTAGGAAGTGAAAGTTCAAAGGTTATCAATGATCCCATGAGTTCATCGAATTTGTGTTTCTTCAGATCATGCATTTCTTCTATGGTTGTGGTCTTCATTTTGAATCGTTGACTCAATGATCTTAAAGTTTTGCGAACCAAATCTTCATCCGTCATAGGTTTTCTTAGAGAGTAGAATTCATTGTCTAAATCTCTAATTCGAACGTTGAACTCGCTGATAGTCTCATCATCCTTCATGGACAAAGCTTCAGAACTAGTGAAGAGGTATTGAAGTTTCTGCTCGCGAACATTGGTCGTCCCTTCATAAGCGGTGGCTAAAATCTCTCATGCTTCTTTTGCACTTGTGCATGTATGATTAATCTAAAAATATTTTGGTCAACTCCATTGAATATGGCATTTAGGGCACGAGAATTACCTAGGGCAGATTCGTCTTCGGTAGGGCTCCACTCACTTTCAGGTTTGAAGTGCACAACGTTATGTGCATCAATGGTTTGAGGAGCCTCTCATCCATGTATAATAGCCTTCCATTATCTATTATCAACGGACTTTACATAATGCACTCATGCGAGCCTTCCAATATCCATAGTCTGTATCATCCAGCATAGGGGCCTATTGACTGAGCCTCCTTCTCTTGAACTATCCATTTCAAATTCCCGGAATTTGTCTTGCAGGAAATCACCTATAGATTTAAATGTCCCATTTGAGACCAATTGAAATTCTGGTTAGTTGCAAGATGTCTCTTACAATGTCAAGATTTAGTAACAGACACTTGCTGATGCACATATCAAAAAAACACAGAACAGAAAAGTAAAGGACACGAGATATGGTTACCCAGTTCGATGCAACGTCACCTACGTCTGGGGGCACTTTACCTGTGGAAATGTCTCACTATTTAGTAACCAATCAAAACATACAAGTTTCTATAATCATCACACTAATCATTTAACTTTATGTTATTGTTACAATCGATAACCTATCTCAGGGTCTCCCCCTGAATCAGAGATCCTCTCCCAATTCCACCCTTCGAGCAGCACCTCCGCTCGGATCAATTTTTGTTCTTCAAATGGATGCACAACACTTCGATCGCGCGAACAAAACCCCAAAACAGTCAAACCTTCATTCTTCCTTAAATAGTGATTGAACACAAAATGTCGGTCTTTGTCAAAACATTCAGCTTCCCAACACGCTCGTCCTACACGCTTAGAAACTCTAAATGATCAGCCCAAAGATCGATTTACAAAACCACAAGTGCCAAAAAATAATGGGACGCCACCAGGCTTTTATAGTACTTGATCGTCTCATCTTTAGGGTTTCCTAAGCCCTTGCTCATCTTTTTTCTTGAAGTTTCCTTAAGCTCCTACACAACTGAATCATATCGAATCGTAATCTATTTAGGAGATGTTCTAAAAACGGAAACTCGCGAAAAAGTCGTCTCGAAAGATGTTTACTTTTCATGTTGCTTCTACTGGATAGACATTTTTATGTTCATTCAGCATATACCATATGTTGCAACATGTAGACCAAAATTTTCTGTCATTCGCGAAAATAGTCAATCTAATAGTAACAACATGAATCATACCTAATTGTTCGAGTACCAGTTTCTCCATCAAAAATCGACCCAAACATTTTAGATCTGAACTCACTACATTAGAGATTGCTTGGAAAATCCCCTCCAACACTAGGGCTCCGATCCACCAAAACCCAGAAGCTTGAAACCCTTATCAATGGCAGTTACTTCTTGTAGCTCACAAGAGTCGTTTTAGTTCGTCGGGGTCATCTTATCTGAATCGCTGGAGTCGAGATAATACCAGGTAGAGATTGGAGACCGAGAGAATATTGAAACTGCTCAGAGGTCTCAAGATAAGATGCTCTTGAAACTCACAAAATCAGTTGAGAGTATATTCGACATTTCATATTTTATAATAAAAAATTCATCCAATATTTAACATAGTTAGAGCAACGGGGTAACATTTTTGTCATCAGGTAGGTCGAGAGTCAATTTTCCAAAGTATGTATAGTAAGTTGTAATTATCCCCATATTTAATACACTCAAATATACACGATAGGGGGAAAACCCGAAGATGAAACCCTAACTAAAAGGAGAATCATAATTTGATCAGCAAACAGACTAGACTATTTAAAGTGTACTAATCATAATTTAATATGTTCTCAATCGTCGATTATAGCCCTACCCGTACATGGTAAAAAAACATTAACTGAAATTGGGGTTAAGCTATCTCAACTTACATATAAACTGATTTGGCGTACCTTGGCTGCACTGGATGTAGAAATGTTTTATAGCTATGATTTTTTCACCTTAAATTAATCCTAACTCTTTACTTTTTTTTTTGAAATAAGCTTGTATTATTGGATTCAAAAGACAACTAACCCGGCGTCAAGCCGGACAGCTGAGGCAACGGCTGGTGGGACAAACCCCTCACCATAATCCCAACTATTGTTAGTCATAGCGTGCTTGGCTAACTCATGTGCTACCGAGTTACAAACTCTAGGCGCATAAGATATAGAGACGGCGGTCCCCATGACAGAAAGAATCTGGCGACAGTCAGAGATAATTCCGCCCACTATGTTCCTAGCTTGGTTTCTCCGCCTGATTTTGTCTACTACCGTTAGACAATCTGACTCTATCACCGCATTTTGTACATTTCTCCCTTTGAGCCACGAGAGCGCTTCTCTGACCCCCACGGCCTCCACCTCTTCTGGGAGGAGATTACCCGTGAACCGTCTGCAGAGACCTCCTAGCAGCCGCCCTTCAGAGTCCCTGCATGTGATCCCTATGCTCCAAAGTCCTTTTTCTGAGTCCAAACCTCCATCAACGTTTACTTTTACACCTCCTTCCGGTGGAGGGCGCCAGGTTGGAGTTTGATGTCTTTGCCCATGTCCTGCACCAGGTGTTTGGGGTCTATTTATGGACTATTGTCTGCGATATGCTTTCGCCATTACAGCTACCCTTGATGGGTGAAATACTTCTCCCTTCCAGACACGTTGATTTCTTGCCCTCCAAATGGCCCAGAAGCAGAGTGCCACGAGGCTTGTCTCATCCTGGTCATCTCCCCATGATGCCCAGTCCGTCACTTTTGGGGTCGGTCCCATTCGGTCCTTAACTCTTGTGAGCAATCTGTCATCCCAGATTGGTTTCACCACCCCGCATTCCAAGAAGAGATGGTCCCCCGTCTCCTCTCCCCTTCCGCACAGAGGACATAACGTGAGAATGGGTACCCCCTTTAGAAATAGAGAGGCCCTAGTCGGGAGGAGGTTCGAGATGGCTCTCCAAAAGCAAACTTTGACCTTTGGTGGTACTTTCAACTTCCATACTCTTCTCCATTCTGGAGCGTTTGTCGATGGGTTCCATAGGTTACCTGACGAGCAAAGGACCTTGTACGCACTTCTTGCTGTGTATTCCCCCGATCTATCCCCTTCCCAGTACCAGGGGTCAGTGTCGCCATATATGGAGGGGATTATGAAGAAGATTCTGTTACTTGTATCCAGATCAAACAGTGTCCTAACCTTGTCTGTATTCCAGGCTCTGCATTCTGGTAGCAATAATTCCGACACTGTCATGTGAGCAAAGGTATGAGGCTCAACAGTAGTTGTTTCCCCGCTGATGCATGGATTTTCACCTGTCAACCAAGGTGTGTCGAGGATAGGAACATTTCCCGGTCCAATGCTGCGGCGGGCTTTCTTGCTTACCACGCTTCGCCCTGCACATATGCCTCTCCAGATATAACTCGGGGCACGTCCTACTGGAGCCTGCAGCAAAGTGGCGTCGAGGTAGTACTTTGCTTTCAGCAGCCTTGCTGGTAGTGATAAGGGATTTGTGAGGATCCTCCAAGCTTGTTTTCCCAGGAGTGCCAGGTTATGCTCCTTTAGGTGCAGGAAGCCCATTCCACCCAGTTTCTTATGTTTGCAGAGATCATCCCATTTGCGCCACATGATCCCCCTGCCCCCCGCTGTTCCTTTCCACCAGAACTTGTTAAACATTCTCCCGATATCCTCTAGGAGCTTTTGCGGTAATTGGAATAACTGCATGGAGTAAGAGGGCAGAGCCTGAAGAACAGATTTTATTAGAACCTCCCTCCCTGCAGAGGATAAGAACCTGTTGACGGTTTGGGTAGGGACGGGGCCGCTCGTGGGGCGAGTTCCGGTCCCACCCTTGACGTCGGGTTGTGACGCGGGAATTCACGTCGGATGGTCACAGGCAGCCTGTCGATCTTTGTCTCGAGGCGGCGCTAGCGTCGGGTCTGGTCGATGAGGCAGAGATTCGCCTTGTTGGTCAGCCCGAGGAGGTCATGGACCTGCCTACCTAACTGTCTAAGGACCAGCAGGGTGCTTGTTTCTGCCCCTCGGTAGGAGTTCCCCAGGTTGGTGGCGGTCCCGGTTAGAGTGATCGTCGGGGCGTCCCCTTCAGTCTCACCCGGCTCCTGCGGTGCGTCTAGTGGAGGCGGGCCCTCAGGCTGCACGCCTAGGACGAGGCACCGAGGCGTGAACGTTGGGGCTTTGTAGGATAGCCCGTGGCCGTTGGCGTCGCTCGCGGGCCCTTGATCTTGGTTTGGGCTCGCGGGGCGAGGATTGGTGATGGTGTCGTTCCCATCTGCTTCTAGCTCCATGAGCGTCGCAAAGCGTGGTTCGGTTGACATGATGGTGCAGGTTCTGCATATTTGAGAACCTCGTGAGTTAGGCATCTAAGTGCCGATAGAGACGGGGCTTCCGTCGGGTGGATATGGTGCAGGTCCCGCATGTTGGGGAACCTCGTGGGTTAGGCATCTGAGTGCCGATAGAGACGGGGCTTCCGTCGGTTTAGGATGGTGGTGCAGGTTCCGTTTATTCGGAAACCTCGAAGGTTTAGGCATCTGAGTGCCGATAGAGACGGGGCTTCCGTCGGTTTGGTGGTGGTGGTGCAGGTTTCGTATATTCTGAAACCTCGAAGGTTAGGCATCTAAGTGCGGTAAAGACGGGGCCTCCGTCGATTTGGGGGCTCGGTGTATCAATCCGAGGGAAGGAGGGAGAGAAGAAGGTGTGTTTTGCCTTCGTCGGGGTAGGATCACAACCTAGGGCGGTGGTTGCAAGACCGCACATTACTGTGATTAGTTTTTAGCTTATTATTTATGAATAATTCTGCTTGGGCACACCTTAAATGTTTTCATCCTCAACTAGGTCACTTAACTTCATTTTTGAGGGATAATTCATGATTATTACGGTAAAATTTGACACATTTTCATGTCACTACTGTGATTTTTTTAAGTGTCACTTCAATATGGCGAAATTTTTTTAAGTTTCACCGTTTCTAACTGAGTTAATTTTGATATAAAATGTTCATATTACCCTTATATTAGAATTTTAAAATAAATCTAAAAAATAATTTTTAACTTTTAAAAAAATATATTTTTTATGAAATAAATAATTAAAAATTGATTTCAATATTATAACTTTTTAAAAAACGTTTTTTTCGAAAAAAATACATTAAAAATAAATAAACAAATTTGAACAACGTTTTTTATTTTTAATATTTTTTAAAAATAAAATATTATTATTATTAAAATCAGTTTTTATTATTTATTCAACAAAAAACATTTTTTTTAAAAAGTTAAAAAATAATTTTTTATTTTTTGAATTTTTTAAATATAGGGGTATTTTTGACATTTAATAAAATTTGAAAGTTAAACAGTACTTTCCATCTGTTTTATCGACGTTCAGGTAAAATGACAGATAAAAATAGTGATCAGTAATTATCAATTTTTTTTTTAACTTCGCAAGTCACCTAAATATTTTTTTTTGCTCAGTAAAAGGGATATTATTGATGAAACTAATCAGAGTTCCCAAGGATGGAACAAAAACCAGCAAAATACATCAATTACATCAAATGCAAAGTTACCGAAATTGTTAGATTTGTGCCCTAGTCCAGTGTAATAAATCCGTATGTATATAATGATTTATCATCTTTCGAATAAATAAAACGACATTATATTACTAATGTGTTGTAGTAATATATTAGATTTAATTTGATCTACGTCATTATGTGTGTCATCACTAATAGTAGAACTGTAGATCATAAAGAATTACATTTAATGAGTCCCTGATCAATTAAGCTTCATTATTAAGTGATCAGATTGAGGCTAACTATTTATAATCACGCTTTACTAATCATGACAAGGTAGAGCCGGAGTTAAATCATAGATATCATCAGGAAGATGATATTGGATGGCCCGATGGTGAGTGTGTAGCATAGATGTTGTCATGAACATACTCACATATCGTAGTTTGTCGTTGTATCCTTAAACCGAGGAGTCTTTGTGATCACTATGTAGTAAGTATCTAAGTTTGACTCAATCTAACGTTGCCTATAAAAGGGTAGCCATAAGAACTTTGATCGGCTTAAGTATAAGTTACATGAGTGAACTCGAAAGACGGTTAAGGGATTTATCCCTCATATTCTGGTATGGGATTGATATTTGTTTAGGCCACTTGATGAGTATGACTGAAAGATATTACATGGCCATGCGGGAGATACTTTGTATCAGTTTTCAGTCATCTCAGATGTCAAGAAATAGTGATTGGTAAATAAGGATGACGGCTCTATACCTTTTGATCAATCTGGATATCGGGTGATAAAAGGATAGTGACATGGACGATAAGAGGTTAAATCAAATCATCGATATTCATGGACGTTGGATAATCATAATGTCTTGCTAGAGGCCACTTATGATGGAAAGGGCAAAATTACATTTTGCCAGTCTGCCAACCGGTCGTGAGCCTAGAGAGTCACACACTTTAAGCAAGTTATATAGCAAAATGACTTATAAAGTCGGTATACAAGAGGTGAGAAAATTAGAAAATGGGTTGCTAGAATAGGCCTTAAGCCCATTTGATTTATTATTTTACGAAATTAAGAATCAAATGAAAATGGGAAGTTATTTTTAGTTTCGAAAAATTAATTTTTTCTCTTCCACTTCCACTTATCTTGGTCGAACCCCCCTATCTCTCTTCCATCTTGTTTTGCTTCCTTCTTCTTCATTTTTCTAGCAAAAGGTGTTGAAGAACTCAAGAGAGAAAAGAGACTTGCTTGTGTAGACTTAATAGAGAGCACAATCCCCTTTTGTGTTTGCTTGATTCAAGGTTGGAAAAAGTATAATTTATAGTATTTTCATGTTCTTATTCATGCTGAAATTTCTATTTCACATGATGATCTTCAAGTTTATTCAAGGAGCCATGGTTAAATTGCATGAGTTTATTGTTTTGGAACCCATTGAATCCCTTCTGAAATAACTAAATGGTAAGAGAAAGCATTGAGTATGAGAAAAAGAAGCAATATGAGGGAAGGGTGACATGAGACTCAACTATTCCAAATATGAAGGAAAAGTGGAGATGTTGCACTTGCTATTGATTAAGGAGATAGACATCTGCGGGAAATTCATGATTTACGTTATTGAGGGATTATGATAATTGAGGACTGTAGATGACTTCAATTCTTTTTGTTAAGACTCTTCGCCTTCTTCTTTTTTTGGCCATCATTTGCTCAAATGAACGAATTACCTCCTCATCACTGGCCTCAAATGTGAAGCCAACCATTTCGCAAAAAACCCATGTATACATTGCTTGTGGCTTTTTAATGATAATAGGGTTAGAAGAAGTGATAGGGTCATAATTGATAGGGATAACCGACTTTGTATGGAAATGAGCAAGAGAGTTTTCGGATGAAGAGTTCATGGGTAAGGGTAGAGATGCATTAATGATTGGGAGTTTCGATGAGTTTGAGGCTTGTTGTGGCGTTTCGGGTTCCGTGGGTTGAGGCTGTGTGGCACCTTAGGAATGGGATCGAGGCTTGTCGCATTAATGGTGCTTGAATCCGGCTCGCCGAATTCCTTAGAAATCACCATTGAAAACCTGAATCGTTAGGCAGGAAGATCGATCATCGGTCCCCTCTGAAATCGAAACAATTAGATCCTCTGTGTTACAACATTTAGTATTGGCATATTTTTAGCGCGAAATCAAGATGTCGGAAAACATGTTGCAACACAGTTGGTGCGACATGATACTCGCAGTAATAGGCAAGACATCGAAGACTTCCTGTTTTACTCACAGAAGATGTGCGCGCAAAAGGATTAAAGACCATGAACGAATTAGGCAAGGTCCAGCTGGAAGAAAGACACGCAAGCAAGAGTTAATGTAGGCGGCAACGCCAACTTGTCACTTGCCAGAAAAGCAAGGCGGCAAGGGATTTCCTAATTGGAATAGGAATCCGATTAGGCAATGTGAGTTGTTATAAAAGCAGGCGCTACCCCCTTAGCAACTCAGTTCTTTCTCTGTGCTAAATTGACAAAGCTCTTAACCATATAAGACGAGCGAATTGAGTGGCTGATCTATTTACAGAGGACGCTTTCGATTACATACATCAAGTCGAGGAGATTTGAGTGTTTGCAATCTATTGAGTTTTGTTCGTGATTGAAGACTCACGAAGAAGATTGTCGAAGACAACCCAACCGAGCATAGGCTTGCTCGAATGGTGGAATTGAGACATTCTCAAAGACAGGGGGAGTCCCTGGTCGAGGTTTTTCACTGTGAGATGTCTAGTAGCTTAGGAAAATAACTTGTGTGATAGTTAGTTGATGCTTGAAGTTGTACTATTAACTACCGAATAGTGAAAACCTTTTCACTGGCAGAGTGCCCCCGGACGTAGGTGCGGAGTCACCGAACTGAGTAAACATATTGTGTCTTATGTTTACTGCTTTACTATTTACAGTCCATAAACTGTGATTAAGCAAGTTGTCAAAATAAACGTTATAACATTAGGTTTGACATCTTGTCCCTACAACTTAACAGAATTTCACTCTGATTTACCAACTTCGGATTCCTCTGATTCAACGGAGTTTGAATTATCTAAATCACCTGAATTGGGAGAAACTGAGGATTATTCATGACGGAACGAAGTGAGCTTCTGGTCGAACTTGCCCGCAAAGCCCTCTTCGAAATGTGAGGCATTCGAATTTGTTGATTGGGCATGTGGAGATTAAAATCTGATATTTCTTATAAGGCAAGAGTAGGTATTTGGAAACCAGAGATTTCCTCCATCTTAGCTTTGAAATTTATTTTTGCAACTAACCTCAACCACATCCAAAATTGGAGCAGGTCCATGGGAGTGAATCAGACTCACTGCTCTATGGAGGTCCTCACATGATTTTGATCGAGGATGGATGAGGAGGATGTCACCAACAAAATTAGCATTATTTCTATTCAATTTGGGTGTCCAACCTAGGGCAGGGATCCCAGATATGGCAACCCAGTTCTTGTTTCTTATTCGCTTGAATGTTTTCACATCTGTGAAAGACATCATGAATCATCTTTCGCCGATCTGATGTGTTTCAATCTCGTGGAATTCGGCCTGGAGCATTTCATCACGAATTGAATCAGCTGACCTTTCGGTCCCGGTGATGCCAAAGATTGTTCTACTCAATCTCTCATTAATACACTCGTTCATGCTGCATGCACATCTCTTTGGTTTTGATACCAAGCTTATAACATCTTTGAAATTTTTTATTATCTTTCTTCTTTCTAGGAGCTCTACATTCACAATGGTTTCAAGAACATCATCCTACGGTTTCTCACTGAGAAATTTGGACGGGTTACGAATTTCAGATTATGCGAAATCGACAATCATGTTTTGATTCATCAGCGAGGCTCCGTGTAGGTTTGAAACTGTTCTCCTCGCTCCCTCTATGTTTTAAAATTTGAAAAAGTAAATCTTTTACCCGTCTTTATTTTGTTGATTGGCAAAATGACCTCTGTTGCACTGCCATGGTGATTGCAGATGGTTGTAAACCAAGGTTTGGTGATAATGTCGGGAGAATTGCAAAATAAGACTGTATAGTGGGCTTTTGTGGTGATTTTACGTAAGGTGAAGATGTTTTGGGTGTTGCTGATGTTATGAGTTGGGGTGAGAACGGGTGTTGGGATGGGGAAAGGTTGAGCCACTCCTTCTGGAGTGTTATAAACTTTAAGATTGGTTTTGATTCCCACCGAAATATTTTTGTCCCACTGTTATTAATTAAGTTAATTTTTTTACAAAAAACTAAACTACCGCTACTTATTTTCAAATTTCCAAAATGTGTCATTTAATTTGATTTTCTCTCTGCCTATTTTGTTTCAATAGGAATGTAAACGAGTCAAGATTTCTCGACTAATTAAATACTCAGTTCATAATTATTATAATCTTGTTCAAGATTCGGCTCGTTTAATAAATGTGCCGAGCTCGAGCCTAACCTTGTAAGACTGGATGGGCTCGCGAGCCGGCTCGTTTAACATTTGATTAATTATATATTTATACAAATATATTTATAAAATTTTAATAAATATTATGATTGAATTGGACGAGCCAAATCAAGTCGAGTCAATATCAAGTTTGCCGATTTTTTATTTATTACTATTAAAATTTTAGTTTTTTAATGAATATTTGTATTGAAATTTAAGCAAACCAAAATGAGCCGATCTTGAGCTTGAACTTGTCTACTTTATTTCGAGCCAAACTCGAAGTTAGTTGCATAAACACGTTCGAGTCCGAGTCAACCTTGAGCTGAACATTATTTTCAGGGGCCAAGCCGAGACTTCACAAAATGAGACTCGATTCGGGTCGTTGACACCCCTACCTTTTACTCTTCATTTTCACTCCGGTGCACTAGAGACTCACCGGACTCACCCGCAGCCAAATTCATCGGTTGTCACTCAAAAAATCCAACGCCGAAGACAAAATGCAGAGGCCGCTTGAGGTCGGCCTCTACAGGCTCTGGCGATGGCCTAATTTGAACAAGTTTTCAAACCAGATTTGTTTTTCTGGGTTTTTAATCCCAATCAGAACATATTTGTTCTCCACATTAAATTTTTTGGGTTTTCGATATTTCGAAAAGTTTAAGTGTTTGATGTGAGAGTTTAGTTGAATTTGTAGAAGTTAGGAGTGAAACCTAGAATTGATGACAGAGCATTTTGATCGTTAAAAGAAGTTTAATAAAAAAACAAGAAGCAACTAATAGTGGAAAAAATGTTTAGGCGTCCTTTCGAAATTTAAAAAAGATAGGTGACTTATTGGAGGTCAGAACAAGCAAGGTGCTAGACGAAGGAGCGAAGCAGGGTACTCCTCCGAAGAACCGGTCCATATACACCCTACATGCATATGGATTTTGGAATTTTCATCATACCAAAATATCATAATATATCCAGCAAAAAGTTGGTATTGCTTTAGTATAATTGATGTTGTACTAGCAATCCAATTATTTGAGTGCCGATGATTCAAATAATGTCTAGTTAAACAGAAATCTCATCTGGTACAGTCCCACAACTATCAGATCATTTACCAAACCTATTTGTTCTCTTTTTATGATTAATTTTGTAACCAAGAATATAATGTGGTGGCACGTGAGTTGCATGTGACGACTGGAGAGCTGATCTTGTAACCCAAACAAGAAATGACCATACTTGTTTGTCACATAGTAATGAAAGTTGTGGACATATATAGTTTGTTCCAACAGATTAATATTTTAATATTATCTTGCTTCAATATCTCATTATCCATATTGTTGTAAGATTCTTTGTTACCCATGTGTATGCACCTTTTATGTCGCCAAAACACACTTCATTTATTTATTTGGATGTCATTAATATATATTATCTGACCATCAATTATAGATGTACCCCAAAATAATCCATCGATTACATGGAAAAGAGCACAAATTTGATTAATATATAGGGTAATTACATATCAGTAAAACAGTTCTTCAAGCTTGAAATTTTTTTTTCGGTCTCTCAAGTTTAGAACATTAAAAATTTAGTTCAAATTCAACTAAATCTAACATGCCCTACTTTAAGCCCTACTTATGTAATCCCAAAATATATAATTATTTGATTAAATGTTGAATTTCATTTTACCTTTTTTAAATAACAAAGTCAAATCATACTTTAAGCATACATTTGTCTTTTCAACTAAAATAATTAACAAATACACATAAATTATATTATATTAACTATGAAATTAAATTTCTATCCCCACCTTTACTCTTTCTTATCCACTATTTCAGGGTTCTTCTTCTCAACCCTTCTTCTTCTTCTTCTTTTTCTTCTTCTTACCCACGACCACATCACCACCGCCACCACTGAGCTTCGGCAACTCCGAATTCGCTGAAGGCCGTCAGAATCGGGACGGCGGCACATCGTAAGCGTGGCTGCTGGTGGATTCAAGGAGGTCGCGTTGTTCAAAGACGTCGACGACGTTCGGGTAGCGAGGGAGGGTCTAGATTTGGGAGGCGGCGAGACTTAACTCTTGGCCGGCGACGAGGGTTGCTCTCGGCTCAGATTTGAAAAAATCATAATTGAAGCTCTCGAGACCCACATACCTTCATCAACGACTTCCAATCCCGGAGGATGAGGGTCATCGACGCCTCCGACTGCCGCCGACTTGTGTTGCCTGAACGCAAAGAGACGAGCGCGCTTGTTCGAGCGAGTGCTTGGACCGGGCGAAGAAGAAGAAGGGCTGGTGAGGTGGCCTCCGCCCGCTTCCAGCTTTGAGTTTCCATGCAAAATACCACGCCCCCTGAAATCGCCGCCACGCTCACGCCGGAGCAGCAATCAAAACGGAGCCGGATCGAAAAATCGCCATCGTCTTCGAACAACTCGAATGTTTACTGAATTTTTTGTTATTTTTATGTATCTATTCAGATACAATTATTTCATTAATTATGTATTGTACATGCTTTAGAAATTGTTCTTCGAAAATACTAATTTACCCTTGAACTTAAGTTAAGTATGTTATGCCAATGAGGGGTAAGTTGGTAATTTACATTTATAAAATAAGTATACTCTACATAAACTATAACAGGGGCATTTTGGGTATTAAAAAATATGAACAATATTAATGTTAGATTTAACTGAATTTGGATTAAAGTGTTAACGTTTTAAACTTGGGTTATTGAGAAAAAAGATTTCAAACTTGAGGTACCAATCCTGAAATGAAGTTTCGGCGAGTATACTGATATGTAATTACCCCTAATATATATTCATCGTCATTTTCTTCATTTCACCTAACACGGGTGATAACTTGTTGACGAATACAATGCATTGGTAAATTTTGAAACATGAACAAAATCAAATTTATCGGTAATCATTCATGTCTAAATATCAACTTAACGAATATTTAAAAGGAGATTTTAAAATACCAGTTTGATTTCAAATCATTGGTCAACATGGAAAAAACCGTCTCAGAGTTGCCTGAAATGTTTTAAACTGCTGAGAAGAACATTAAAATCAAGGCTAAGGATGTTCTAATGGTCAATAAGGGGATAGCTTTCAAGAAAGTTGGTGCTAAGAAGAAAACCGCTCCTAAGCATGGCAAAGAAAAAGGAAAGGCACCCATGGTTCAACAGACCAATGTTAAATCCAAGCAGAAGAATGCCACTTGCTTTTTCTGCCATGAGGTTGGTCACTGGAAAAGACACTACAAGAAATACCTAGATGAGCAGAAGAAGAGTGGAGGATCCACGTCTTCAGGTATTTACTTTAAAGAGATTAATCTGTCTACTTCTGAATCCTGAGTATTGGATACCGAATATGAATCTCACATTTGTACTAATGTGCAAGGACTCAAAAGCAAAAGGAATCTGACCAAGGATGAGGTGGACCTACGAGTAAGCAATAGAATGAAGTTTGTCGGTGTTGTTATAGGAGTCATCGAACTTAATTTTCCCTCGTGGATTATTGTTTTGACAAGAAAGGATATAAATTTTCTATAAAGAATAGTACTTTCAATATCCATCAAAATAATATTTAGGGAAAATTCCACTTAGCTCTTCTTAAGTTTGGCCGAGTTTCACTTAACTCCCGTTAACTTCAAAATCAACTTGTGAAATCCCTTAAGTTTGAAAAGGTTTTATTTTACCATTTTCTGATAACTTTTTTTAAAATTCTGTTAATTTTTTGCAAAACGACGAAAATACCCTTTTATTGAAAAATTACAATAAATTAATAAAAATGATTTTTGAACCTTTTATATAATTTTTTCATTGTATAAAATAAAGAATAAAATTTTGTTAATAGTAAAAAAAATTTAAAACTTTTTTCTTATATATTTTGTTTAAAAAACATCATTTTTTATTTTTAAATTTCCTAAGAAATTTTTTTTTTAAAAAAATAAATACTAAATTTTTTTTACTTTGTTTTTGCAAAAAAAAATAAGAAAAAAAAAGTTCAAAATCATTTTTATTTATTATTTTTAATTTTTTTAATGAAAGAGTATTTGTGTCATTTCACAAAAAGTTAATATAATTTTCAAAAAATCTAACGTTTAACGTGAAACGCGGGCAGTCTCTCTCGAGAGAGCGTAGGGTTTTATCGTTTTGGCGAGTCTTCCGGCGATGGCGGCGTCTGGGAGCAAAGGAGGGTCGGGCTTCAATGGGCTCGGTGGTGCGGCGGTACAGGCGAGATCCTGTAGGACTGTGTTGCCAGATCGGGCGATGGGCGAGGTGCAGGGAGCATCGGCGGAGGCTGCTGGCGGAGGGCAGAGTGCAGAGTGGAACGGCGGGGGAAGGGAGCGGTGGTCGCGGGAGGAAAGGACGGGTTCAGCAGAGGACGGATTGAGGGCAGGAAATCAAAGGCAGAGGCGGCCAGATCTGATGGCAGGGGGGAGATCGGGCACGGCGGGGCTGGGTACGCTGTGGCGGGGAGGGGGGGACGGTGGGGGTTGCTGACGCAGGGCTTAGACGTTCGGACGGGAGGGAATGGAGGGAGCCGGTACGAGGGACGAGTTCGAAGGAGGGGGGATTGAGCAGGGAGAGGAGGGAGCCGGAACGGGTGACGGCTTCGAGGGAGGGGGGTTTAAGGGGCGGGGAACCGTGGCAGTGGAGGGGAGGGGGAGGAGCGGGAGAGGGAGAAACGGGGGTGCAGGGCAGAGGCGGGCATAGGGAAGAATCAGGGGAGGTGGCCGGTGGCAGGCACTGGCAAGGGGAGAGGCGGACTGCAGGGGCCGGGCCAGGACGGTGGAAACGAGTAGTGCAGGACGGAAGAACAGAAGGCCGACAAGAGGAGGAGAGGCCGAGGTATCACACGGATAGGGGCCGAGCAGGCCACCGGGAACCAGGAAGGAATGAAAACATCAACACGAGAGAGGGGCCGAATTGTCAGAGGGCGACGGAATCAGAGGGCTTAGAAGAAATTCAGGAAAAGTGGTCTCACATATCTCTTGAAGAAGAGGGTGTGGTTAGGTTGGTGATAGACGAGACAGAAGAAGACATCTTGGCTGACGAGACATACTGCATAGTAGGGAAACTCTTGGTCGATAAAAACTACGATTTCAGAACGTTGAGAAACCTAATAGCAAGTTTGTGGCAACCAAAGCATAGAATGTCCATTAATGAGGTGGCCCACAACCTGTTCATATTCCAATTCAACGATGAGCACGACATGTCAAGTGTGCTAGAACGAGGCCCATGGACATTCAATAAAATCCAACTCCTGCTAGAACGATTACCTGCACGATCACCACCAGAGGAGGCAAAATTTCGCTTCTTCCAAATTTGGGTACAGTTGCATGGAATGTCGGGACATTTAAAAACTGAGAAAGTCGCATCACGAATTGGCACTAAACTAGGAAAGGTGATCAGGCTGGACCAAAGTAACTTCACAGGTCACTGGTGCTCATACATTCGAATACGGGTTGAGATGGAAATAAACAAACCACTAACCAGGAGGATGCAGGTAGAGGATTCAAAAGGTGCAGGGTACATGATTAACTTAAAATACGAGAGGCTCCCCTCGTTCTGCTTCTTATGTGGAATATTAGGGCACGCTGACAAGTAATATCAAGTTGAAAGGATGGGACAGATGGGCGAGGAGCAAAAACCGTATGGCACATGGCTGAGAGCTGAGACGAAACTGAACAAGTACACAATGGGAGATAAGTATCTCACACATGGCCCAATAACGGCCGACAGGGGTAGGCGGGGGAGTACGGGGAAAGAAGCAAACTCAGAAAGCTCGAGGGCAAACTCCGGAACAAGAAACACAGATTTAAACCAAACGGGGACAAGAGAAGACAAGGGAGTACACGAAGAGGGTCAAACAGAACAAGGCAGGAGAGGATCAAAGCAGAGAAGATTGATTCAAGGAGGAAGGGAAGAAGGTTTTGATCTGAACCAAGAAGTTTTATCGGCGGGACCAGCTGAGAGGTCCCACAGTGGCCAATGAGTATCCTTTCGTGGAACTGCCGGGGGCTTGGGTACCCCCGGGCAATACAGTTCTTGCTGGAGACAGCAGCAAAAAAGAAACCCAATTTTATCTTCCTCTGGGAAACTTATTGTACACACGAACGTCTGAATGGTTTGCCTACAAGGTTGAAATATGAAGGGGTCTGGGGAGTTGAACCAGAGGGAAGAAGTGGAGGATTGGCATTATTCTGGAGGGATGGCAAGGGAGTCGCAGTTCTCTCATCCTCAAGAAGACATATACACATATCGGCAACTCTAGGGGATAGGGAGAAGATCCACCTAACAGGGGTATATGGGGACCCGAACAGACACTACATGCATTTAACATGGGAGCTGATACGAGCCCTAACAGTTGGAATGTCTACTCCTTGGTGTGTCATAGGAGACCTAAACAACGTGGGGAGCCAGGAAGAAGTTAGAGGGTGCCTGCCGATTCCCCAGGGACTATTGGACGGTTATAACTCAATGCTGGAGGATTGCAAACTAAGGGATGTGGATTTGGTAGGCCAAAAATTTACATAGGAAAAGAGTAGAGGAACCAGCCAGTGGAAGGAAGCAAGGCTTGACAGGGCTTTGACGAATAGTGCCTGGTTTAACGATTTTGAGAACACAAGGCTAACTAACCTCGGATTCTCAACTTCCGACCACAGTCCGATACTCTTGACTGCAAGCCGTCAAAGATACCAACAGGCGGGGAACCACTTCCGGTTCAACAATAAATGGCTACTAAAACGGGATTGCGCAGAAATCACCTCATCAGCTTGGGAGGCTAGCGCAGGGCAACCCATAACGGATCGGCTGGCACATATCAGGGAGAGGATTCAGAAGTGGGGAGTGGATGAGAACAAAAGGGCACATTCTGAGCTGAAAACCCTGCAAGAATCAGTCAAAAATCTACGGAATAGAAGAGATGACTTGGGCATAGAGGAATATGGAAAAGCAGCGGCAAGACTAAACGATCTTCTGCTCTCAAAAGAAATCCATTGGCGGTAGAGGTCAAAACAGTTATGGCTGGAAAAAGGGGACCAGAACACGGCTTTCTTTCATAAGTGTGCAACGGAAAGAAGAAGGCGGAATCACATTGACTCATTAGTTGCAGAAAGCGGACTCAGGGTGGGATGGGGAACAGGCATAGAGGAAGAGATCGCCCGGTTTTACGGAAATCTTTTCACAGGGGGGAGGGGTAGAATGCAGGGAAGTGGTGGACCTGGTACAATCAACCATCTCAGATGAGCACAATACGTCCCTACTAAGACAAGTAGAGGAGGAGGAGGTGAGAGTAGCCTTATTTGGGATGGATTCAAGTAAGTCCTCAGGGCCTGATGGGCTCAACTCGACTTTTTATAAAGCAAACTGGCAAATGATGAAGCCAGAACTGGTCGAAGTGGTCCAGGATTTTTTAGCCACAGGAAATCTACCGGTGGGGGTAAACACAACAAACATCGTGCTTATACCAAAAATGCAAAATCCAGATTCCCTGGGGGACTACAGACTCATTGCGCTGTGCAGTGTATTGTACAAAATAATATCGAAGGTCCTGGTCAACAGGTTCAAGGAATCATTAGATGGGATCATCTCACCGGCCTAGAGTGCGTTTGTCCCGGGAAGTCTCATAACAGATAACATAATTGTAGCAGCTGAGGTCCTACACCATCTGAAGAAGAAGGCACAAGGGAGTAGAGGGCTGATGGCTTTAAAACTGCATATGAGCAAGGCTTATGATAGGGTCGAATGGAGCTTCCTGTTTCAAGTGATGCGAGCTCTAGGCTACAGCTAGAGATGGATCGAACTAATCAGGGTATGCGTTTCATCAGTCACTTACTCAGTCACTACATCAGGGCACACAGTCAGAGTCCAAAACCCATCGAGGGGTTTGCGACAAGGGGACCCCCTCTTCCCTTACCTTTTCCTTGTCTGTGCAGAGGGGTTATCTTTACTGCTACAGAAATTTACAAGGGTAGGGAATCTACAGGGTGTCAAGATAGCAAGAGAAGCACCAGCAGTCTCTCACCTACTGTTCGACGGTGATAGTTACATATTCTGCAGGGCAACAGGGAGGGGGCGGAACAGATAGTCAGGTGCCTTCTCATTTACGAGAGGGCATCAGGCCAACTTATAAACCGAGAAAAATCCTCAGCTTTCTTCTCACCAAATACTCCGCCAAATCTGAGGGAGGAGGTCACCTCATTGCTGGGATTTCGGGAGGAACGCGACTCTTCTACATACCTAGGCCTTCCAAACATGGTTGGGAGGAATAAAATGCAAGCCCTGGCTTATATCAAGGAACGTATAGAGAAGAAAATTGCTTCATGGAGTAACAGGTTCCTGTCCTCAACAGGGAGGGAGGTCATGATTAAATCTATACTACAGGCCATCCCCGCATACTCAATGCAGGTCTTCATGTTCCCACAAAGGCTGCTAGATGATATTGGGAGGATGTGCAACAAGTTCTGGTGGAAGGGGAGTGGGGGAACGAGGGGAATCATGTGGCGAAAGTGGGCAGATCTATGCAAGCATAAAGAGTTGGGAGGGATGGGGTTCCTCAATCTAAAGGAGTACAATCTAGCTCTTTGTGGAAAACAGGCTTGGAGAATCCTTACTAAACCAGAATCATTACCGGCCAAAGTTCTAAAAGGGAAGTATTTTCCTCACTCCTCGTTTCTTGAAGCCTCTTTGGGAAGTGCCCCGAGCTTCATATGGAGAAGCCTATGCGAAGCAAGATCGATAGTACGGGGGAAGACACAGCTAAGTATAGGCCCGGGACACAGTCCGGTGGTAGGAACCCCTTGGCTAGGGGGGGTGAACTCGATGATCGCCGCAACACCGTCCATTCAGGCGGACATGAGGATCTCCGAGCTTTTTGATCCAGGGTGCAGAGCATGGGATGTTGGGAAGGTCAGATCAATCCTGAATCAAGACTCATGCAATCGAATCTTCTCAATTATACCAAGCTGGTACAAAGAAAAGGATCGTTGGTGCTGGGAAGCGGAGAAGACGGGAGAATACTCGGTAAAAAGCGCATATAGGGCCCTATGCCAAATTGAGACTATCTGGTCCCCGCCAACACAAGGGAGCAGCTGGAGGCAAGTATGGAAGCTACAAGTCCCACCAAAGGTAAAGGTCTTCATCTGGAGGGCTATATCAAACCTACTTCCGACCAGGACTCGACTGGCAAATAGGGGACTCCCAATCGTCACACAGTGTCCCCTCTGTGGAGACCCGGAAGAATCCATAAGCCACATACTCTTAAAGTGCCGTGTAGTAGCCTCAGTATGGACAGACAGATTACTGCAACGGGTCCAAGGAAGGATGGGGCCAAACCCAGCCCGATCAGACTGGAGGTCTTGGGTAGAGAGGGAGGGTGAGGCAAGCCTCTGGCTATTACGATGTGGGCAATCTGGAGGGCTAGAAATCAAGCTGTGTGGAAAAGGGAAGCTTTTCACCCAGCAAAAGTGGCTGCGACCGCTAAAGGCTTACGACGTGCATGGTCGGTAGCACAACCCCAAGGCGGGGCATCAGGAGCATATCCCCTCGTCTCGTCGTCTCCAAACGTATGGCTGCCACCAAGCCCGGGAACATTAAGGATTAATGTGGACGGTGGGTTAGACGAACAATGGGGAAACTGGAGCATAGGGCTGGTATGTAGGGACTCAGGAGGCAGAATCGTAGCCGTGTTGTGCAGACGATACACGGGATATCTCCAGCCCGAAAAGGTGGAGGCCGTAGGCGTCAGAGAGGCCCTCTCCTGGGCAAAGGGCAACAATTGGAGTAGAGTGGAGATAGTGACGGATTGCCTTCGGGTGGTGACCCATATCCATAATATGAGACACACGAAAAACATGTTCGGGGGCATCCTCTATGACTGCGGCCGTTTACTCTCATCTCCTGGAATTACCGTCTCAGTAAGTTATGCTCGTAGATCATGTAATAAAGTGGCTCACGAATTGGCCAAATTTGCGTTAACTAACAGTAGTTGGGACTATGGTGAGGGGTCTGTCCACCATCTGTGGTTTCAGCTGCCCGGCTTGATGCCGGGTTAGTTCCATTTTATTAAATAAAAATTTGTATTACCTTTAAAAAAAATATAATTTTCAAAAAAGTTAACTGAAGATGGGTAAAGTGAGACTTTTACAAATTTAGGGGGACTTCACAAGTGAATTTTTGAACTCAAAAGAGGTGTGAAACTCGCTCGAACTTAGGAGTGACTAAATAAAATTTTCTCTAATATTTGTTATGCAGTAAGCGAATTAATCAATACTTGCGATAAATAAGGGATTTCTATATTTGTTCATTATTATCCTTAATAAGCACGTTTATTTTTAAAATATATTCGTCAAAATTCAACTACACAATTAATGATGTATACAAAATTAGAGAAAACTATTCACTTAAAAATGAATAGTAGAATTAGTCAACTGTTATAAATAGAGAGATGAGTAGGTGGAAGCAATGGCCGCCGAAAACGAGGTGGGCTGTGGAATGGAAGCAACAACAACATGTATCCATCCTCATCACCTTCGTCCATCTCGCTCGCGCGCCAATTCTCCAACTCACTACCTTTAACTTGGACCAAATACTATATTTTAATGATAAGACCAAATCTCGATGCATGCATTTCAGTGTTGAGTAATTAATTGAAAATAAAAACAAGCATTATAAACTAGTAGACATAACAAGATATTCGTTATATCATGCGAAGGAACAAACCACAATGTTTATAATATATGTGAGCTTGAACAACTTGGTGGTACAAAACAAAAAAAACGGTGACGAGATGTGTCACAGTTGAATTTGTAGTGCATCATTTTTCAGCCTTTCAATCTTCATGGGATTGTTAATGATACAACGGTCACAATAATTTTTACTGCTTATTGGTCAAGGGCATAATGAAATTTTCATTTATAGAATAATTCCAAGTCTACCATAAATAAAAATTATGATTAGGCAACTAATTTGGACAATAATATCAATTCATAATCATCTCTAGGAAAAATAAATATAATAAATGGAGGAATGTATTTAGGGATTCTATCTTTACTTTACCCAGAAATGAAGAGTAATTATAATTTAAATCAATGGTAATTAAGATTAATATTTGTTTTATATCAAATAGAAGTAAAAGTATCCTTCAAAAAAGAAGTAGAAGTAGAAAACAGAAAGACCACTTTCACCACGTGTCGTGTTTCAACTTTATTAGTATATCACCCCTACTCCTATAACTCCGCCACTTATCTAGTGTAGCACACAGTAACCGATAATCTTTTACCATTACTACGCCAAGTAAAAGCCCATCCATCGGTTTTGATTATTGGTCCCATGAACCCACATAATACACGACACGTGTAGCCTATCGCGTCACATCAGAAATTGGTAATCCCATCGGGATAAGGACACATACCCAACTTCAGGTACATTTCGGGATCACAGCCGTCCGTTGAGTATATGCAAATCCCCATCAGGAGGGTGAAACGGTCATTCCGGGTAGAGAAACTGGTATATAAATACTGGAACAAGAAGAAGAGGTAGCTAGAATCAATCAATCAGCCCTGTAATTTGAAGGATAGAAAAAGAGAGGTTGAAAGAGTGATTGTGGAATGCTGAGAGATGAGAGGAAAGGGTGAGGTGGGAGGGCGGAGCTCCGGCGGCAGGAATTGCCACAGGAAGCACGTCGAGGACGGGTGATTTTGATTTGAATGGCTGATAATAAGAGCAACAGCGCGCTCAACGGCAAGTACGAGCTGGGTCGGCAGCTAGGTCACGGGACGTTCGCCAAGGTGTACCACGCCAAGAATGTGGTGACGGGGATGAGCGTGGCGATGAAGGTGGTGGGGAAGGACAAGGTTATCAAGGTGGGGATGATGGAGCAGATTCAGCGTGAGATCTCTGTGATGAAGATGGTGCAGCACCCCAACATCGTGGCCCTCCACGAGGTGATGGCCAGCAGATCCAAGATCTACTTGGCCATGGAGCTGGTCCGCGGGGGCGAGCTCTTCGCCCTCATCGAGAAGGGCCGCCTCCGGGAGGGCGTGGCCAGGCTCTACTTCCAGCAGCTCATCTCCGCCGTCGATTTCTGCCACAGCAGGGGGGTGTACCACCGCGACCTGAAGCCCGAGAACCTGCTCCTGGACGACCATGGGAGGCTCAAGGTGACCGACTTCGGGCTCAGCGCGCTGGCCCGGGAGCAGGACGGCCTCCTCCTCCGCACCACCTGCGGGACCCCCGCCTACGTGGCGCCGGAGGTCATCGCCGGCAAGGGCTACGACGGCGCCAAGGCCGACCTCTGGTCCTGCGGCGTCATCCTCTACGTCCTCCTCGCCGGCTTCCTCCCCTTCCAGGACGACAACATCATGGCCATGTACAACAAGATCTACAGGGCTGACTTCAAGTGCCCTCCCTGGTTCTCCAAACACGCCAGGACCCTCGTCACCAGCCTTCTAGACCCCAACCCGCACTCCAGAATCACCATAGCGGACCTCATGGGCTCGCCCTGGTTCAACAACAAGCCGGTGCCGGTCAAAGCAGCAGAGGAATGTTTGGATCTGGAAGTGGAAGTGGAAGTGGACAAGAAGCAGGAGACGCTGAACGCGTTCCACATCATATCCCTGTCGGAGGGGTTCGACCTGTCGCCGCTCATCTCGGAGAAGAAGAGGCCGGAGATGAGGTTCGCGACGAGGGGGACGGCGAGCAGCGTGATAGAGAGGCTGGAGGAGGTGGGGAGGGCGATGAAGTTCAGGGTGGGGAAGAGCTCGAGTAGAGTGAGGCTGGAAGGAGACAGGAGCGGGAGGAAGGGGAAGCTGGCGATAGGGGCGGACATATACGCGGTCACGCCCACCTTCCTGGTGGTGGAGGTCAACAAGGACAACGGAGACACTCTCGAGTACAACCAATTTTGCACCAACCACCTCAGGCCCGCCCTCAAGGACATCGTCTGGATGTCCTCCACCACCACCCCCAACACATGATTCAATTACTCATTCATGTTTCTGTACCTGCAGGGTCATCATCACTTTGTATTCACTTCAGTAACCATATCCTTGTAGGACCAGGACTCGACTCGTAATACCATTTACTTTATCACGCCACATCCAACTAATTTCGCTACATCCCACTACATGTTTTAAATTTAATATTCCAACTTTTAATAAGTGACACTTGGTCTAACGTCTATTAAATCTAACAAAATTAGTCTTTTAAAAAGTTTAAAATATTCTTAATAGTTTTAGTCTGTTAAACTGATCTGATTAGTTCAATTGATATGATTATGAAATGACTATTTTACTCATAATTGATCAAACAATTTAACTTATGAATTGAAGGAAAATTTGACTTTTCAATTACACAAATAAAAAATTACAAAACTAAATATTTATATTATTAATAATTACTAACATATTCATTACTGATATACGAATAATTACTGATATTTATCCGTCTTCTTCCTCATCCACTCCGCCACCGACCATCGCGTCCCTCCACCAGGCCCTCTCGCTCTCGCTCTTTATCTCCACCGCACCTCCGGTGACATCGCTTTCTTCCTCTGCCTCTTCTCTCGACGCGTCTCCGGCGAACCCGCTGAGCTCTGATCGCCCACAAGCTCCCGGAGGGCCTGATACGGCTCAAAACGGTGATCGATGACTTGAACGAGTTTAATTCGGTGTTGAATCGGAGATTTGATTACGATGGGAGCGAGAATGGAGGGTTTCGACGGTGGTGGGTCGACGCGGAGAGCTCGCTGTCCGGGTTTGTGAGCAACGTGCTGATGAGCCTCCGGCGATGGGCTTGCTAACCGATGCTCCGAGGTCAAGCTTGTGGGCCGATTCCGACTTCAATTGGGATCGATCTCGACGCCGGTGGGCAGCAGACGACGAGCTTGTAGAGGGCGGTCAAGCTGCCGACAGGTTCGAGCCGTCGATCTGGTCGTTCACGAGGCTTCAATCGGCGTTTGTGGGAGTTCCAAGGGCGGGATTCGGTGGTCCAGCAAGCCATATGGACCGCGTCCGTCCAGACGAGGCAAGGCTCCGTCGTCACGAGCCTCATGGAGATGTCGACCCATTTGGGGTACCCAAAGGTAGTGGAGAAGTCGACGGCATGGCACAAGTTTTGATGGTGGGTAGACGGAGGACACGATTGGATCTGGTTTAATTTCGAGCTCGAAATCGTTACGAGAACACGATTGGATCTGAGATTGGATCGATTTCGAGCTCGATCCCGACGATTTCGAAGTCGATTTCGATTTGGGTTTGTTGCTTTTGAAATAGGAGGGGGAGGAGGGGACCAGGAGTAGGGCGACGATGACGAGCCGGAGGAGAGTAACAACGATGGTGACTCTGGCAGAATGGTGAAGGAGCTCCGAGGGAGAAGGAGGCGGACGAGACCCTTTCTTTTCTTTTTTTGTTTTTTATAATTTTTTTATTTTGTATTTTGTATAATTATAATAATTATTGTTATATCAAATGATTTAATAATCAATTATTCTTTATATTATAATATAATATAATCAATTATTCATATTATTATTAATTAATTTAGTAGAATATAATGTAATATAATAATTATTCATATTATTATTTGATTAATAATATTAATTATTATTCTATTTATAAAAATTAATTATTATTTAATAAATAAAAATAATAAAATTTTAATTTGAACCGGTTAAATCGGATTTGAACCGGTCAAATTAGTTTTGAACTGGTCAGACCAATTTTATTTCAAATCAAAACCATTGAGGGTATTTTAGACTTTTTAACAACTCAATTCAGTTAGATTTAACAGAAGTTATGCTAAGTGTTGTTTATTTAATCTTTTGGGTATCCCAAATAAAAATTTAGAAGTTGGGGTATTTAATATGAAACGTGACATAGTTGGATGTAGTCAACAGTCATTATCCTTTTAATATCACCCTACCTATCTCTCTCACTCAATTATTCACATTCATTCTTACAAAAATTTATTTTTGTTTATAATGTAGTGGCATTTTTTTAATATTACATCACTTTTCTAATTTATTCATAAATTTACTACATTCAAAAACTTTTGGTGAGCTTTAAACTCTTGTCTAAAGTCAAGAAACGAGCAGTGTCTAAAGTCGTTAGAATATAACGACATTAAAGAAAGCATTCTTGAAGATTGTATAAATGGAAGTTAGGTTAATTTGTTTCATTCAGGTGTTGGGTATTGAATAAAATAGTTACAAATATACCTGGCCATTGCCCATGAGCCACATGTTGTAACACCTTTCTCACTTGGACTTGTCTAAATAACAAAATCAAACCAGCAATCATGAATCTTCGTCACTGTATAAAGGTGACATAAATGGTACCTAATCAATAATACAAGAGAGGACCACATTCATGATTACTAATTACGGACAGCATGACCGGGCTGGGCCCGAATCAAATTGTGACCCGCCTCTGGGGATTAGGATTGGGTTGGGAAATTTTCTGATCTATTCCCGACCGACCTGTATGAATTCAATATGACGAGTTCGAATCGAGTTTGAACTCAGATGAATGGCTGGTCTAATTTGACTCGGTAGATTCAAATTAAGTTTATCGTTTTAAGCCTTTTCACCTAAATGAGTATTGAGCTCAAAAACTTTATCTAAAATTAAATCCTAAACTATCACGCATAAATAAATTAATCAAAAGATAACCCTAAATCAAACCACATAACTATCGTCCCAAGTAAATTGAAGATCAAATCTAAATCAATCACGGAATTGCAAGAATAAAACTAATCATTAAAACATAAAGTCTAAATCGAACCCTTAATCATCATGTATGAACAAATCAACCTAAACAAAACATAGCCCTACGATTTGGCATGTTAGGTTGGGACTGACAACCTTAGTAACACGGTAAATGGCTCGAATGCAACTGGTTTTTCATTCCGATTTGTACCTTGAATTTAATGGTAACAAATGTGAATGGCGTATTTATTATTTAAGGAAGAATTGTAAAAATTAACTGTCAAAACCATATTTTTTTTGCAGGTCGTAAAGACCCTTGTTTTGTTGGAAAATGACAATAAGTCGCACCCAAGTATGGCCAAGAGACAGATAGCCACCCCATATTTGAAAGTGGACAGTAAGCTATACTTAGCGATTGGAAGTTGACAGTTAGCACATATCGTTAGAATTTTGGATGGAATCTGTTAAAGTTTTAAGTAAAAAGACAAAAATGCCCTTAGTCAAACTTCAAATTTTCAGAACTATGTCATTGTGAGAAATTTGGTTGTTTCTTGGCTCAATCTTCACTGACCTCATCTCCGATCTTCGAAAAACTTTTTCGGTCCTCCTCGTCATTGACCGAAGACTCTCTGTGGTCGTCGCAGGAGATTGACATATACTAGTCCATCTCCGGCTCATTTCATTGATGGAGTATATGTCAATCTCCGGTGACGACCACGGCGAGTCTCCGGTGACGAGATGTGTCACAAGGAGTATTGGAATTGAATTGTAGTGCATATATGTCTTCTTAACTCAAAATTTTGGTTAAATTTAACATCGTGAGACGAAATGTAATTTGGGTGACTGAAAAATCGAGTTTTATAGTTGAGGATACTTATGTGAGAATGACGTATAGGTGGGTGTACTTATGTGCAATTACCCCTTTTTGTAAGTTTTAAGCTTGAAACCTATTGTGATGATAAACGGCTCTTCTCGTCGTGTCCTTAACTTAATTTTCAGACTTCTGTCGCTCCATCCCCGTAGGGACTGAGAACCCGGCGTTGCCTCGGATGTAGTGCTGAAGGCTCTAGGGAAGCTGGAATAGGAGAGAGAGCAGTCATCTTTGGGTGGAATTACTACTTAGATGCTTTCAGCAGTTATCTGCTCCGCACTTGACTACTCAACGTTTACCATGGGCGCGATAATTGATACACCAGAGGTGCGTCCTTCCCGATCCTCTCGTACTAGGGAAAGGTCCTCGATCAATGCTCTAACGCCCACACCGGATATGAACTATTTCGAATTCGTTAAGTCTGTTAAAACATACGGACAAAAACAAATGGTCGGTAATGCCCCCAATTAGTTAAAAACAAATGGTTGTTAATGCCCCCAATTAGTTATTTGTCTTTTTAGGTGTTTAGAGAGTGAGGTATGAACACGAGAGAAGGTGTGAGCTAGAGAGAAGGGCATGATTTTTGGATGCCATTCAAAGGAGAGTTCCAACCAATATCCAAAATCATAGCTCATTCTGAAGATCTTCCATAAGTGCCAAATAGAAGATTAATCATCAAAGGTGTCTCGCATATTTACCTGTAGGAGCCAAGCAAATTGACTAAAGTAAATTAAATTAAAGGTGGGACTTGTAGCCAATTAAGAAGCAACTTGTGACCTTCTGTCACTGTTTTCAATATATATTAAGCATAACACAAAAGAAATAGAAGTAAAAAAACAATGAAATCAATGTTGCTGCCATTAGCTTTCACAAAATCAAAATCAATCTGCAACAAACATGACTAATTTGCATGGCATAAAAAGTGTTTCACCTACCAAAATTCCTCATGCTAATTAAATAAACAAACAGAAATGGTGTTCAGCTCTGTAGAGAATTGAGAATGGTTTTGAGGCACTGTTTCTTCATGTGTACCCCAAAGAGAGTGAATCCCTCTGCTTCTGCATCAGCTTTGGCCGCCTCTACTTGATCCTCACTCGGCCTCAATGCAAGCTGCAGCTCTAAATTCATTGCCTTTAAATCACTGTCTGCTATCACCATTTCCTCCTCTTTGATATTGGTTGTGTCATCAACAAGACTAATTGGCCTCAGCGCAAGCTGCAGATCCAGCACATCTACTTCCCCTTCCTCGGCCTTGGCCTCCTTCTCACCCTCATCGGGGACCCCCAATGCAAGCTTCTTTTCCACAAGCATCCCTACATTATGGCTTGTTCCCTCTGCATTGATTTTCTCCCTGTTCACGTCAATCATGCAGAACTTGTGATTCTCTTCGGCCCTTCTCCGCTCACATAACACGAATTTTATGGTCTCTGTGGCCTTCAGATCCTTTTCCTTCACAAACCTATTCCAACCCCTCGTGAATACATAGCTCTGACTGCTGCTCCAGTAGCAGTACCGGAATTTCCACAATCTCATGAACTTGTCGAAGAACACCAGTTCCATGTCATCTGACCCCCCATCCTCATTTTGTTCCGAGTTTGCAGCAGAAATAGGCGGAAAGTACTTGACTGCATACTTCTTCGGGATGACCAGCCTATTCAGCTTCCCCACATCACTTGGCGTCAGCTCTTTCTGAAACAGTTGCTTGCAACACAACCTTCCGTCACCAGCATTTCCACCCACTTCTTCCTTTGCACCCTGCGAATGATCCCTCAAGAAATCAGCAAACTTGGATTGGTACGACCCGTCTTTTATCATATTCAGCACAGCTTCTGAACTGTACTGAGCTTGGAAATCCGGCTCCCGAACAGTGATGTTACTCCACGGTATGTTCCTGTATGAGTCTCCACTTCGGATCTTGATTGCAGCACTATCATATGCCATGGCAGCTTCAGTTTCAGACTTGAAGGTCCCGAGCCAAATCCTTTGGTGTCTGGCATATATCTGTGCTCCCCAATGCCCATTTTGTTGAGGAACAACCCCTTTGAATCTTCCCGAGGATGCGTTATTTCCATTTCTAGCTACATTCTCCGCTGGTAATGCGTTGTTGTTGCTGCAGTTGGAACCTGAAGAGTCTCCAATCATCTCTCCTTCCATGGCGATCCTAACCATAGTGAAAGATGAAGCGGTCAATAATACTCACATATGAATTACACATGCATCCAATTAACAGCTCTAAATGGGACCAAAGTCTGCATTCAGCATTTCAATGGTCACAAAAGTTTAAGCTACTTGAGAAATCAAAACCAGTAATCAGATTGCTTCCCATTAAATGTCATCATAAAGCTATGTGTTTGAGTTTATATCATCCACGTGTAAATAAGTTGTAACCCCTGAACATTATGAAATAACATGATGATATATGGATACATGCAAGGCGTTAGTGCAGTCCTTTCACCGCATAACAAATTAAGCTTACAGAAATATTTAAGGCGACAGTTCAAGAAGGCCCTCAAACAAAACCAGGATAAATCAAATTGAAAGTAAAACAACACTAAACAAAATCTGATATAATTATGTAAAACCTAATTTTCATATCGATGAAGGGAACAATTATCTTGATTAAGCATACAGTTGAGACAACTATAGATCACCGCAATCCATGCAAACAAAACAGTGAAACAAGTGTAGTGCAACAGAATGATATCATTAATTATTACCTATCACATACAATATTGGGCAAGTTCACAAGCTGGCAGTGAAGAAAACAAATTAGTCAAAATCCTTGTTTCAGTTTCCTCTATTCACTCCATTCACAGCAAGAGAGCTATGGTTATGATGCATATAACAAAAAGTACAAATCATCACTTTATCCATCCACTACACAAAAAGATAGTGGTAAGTACACTGTCCTTATACTCCCGAATTATCTCTGACTATGGGAATGATTCAGAACGAATAATATGAACTGATTTCAATAATTGACCAAGTAATTTCCGTCAAAACACTGTAAAAACAGGTATTCTCAGTCAATAATTTGACCAAGTATACTCCATAAATACTTGACCAACTAAATTGTTTCACTCTCTCTAACGCTCCTTCGCACGTCACATGCAAACTGGATAACATAACCAGTCTTACTCAAGTAGACGAACCAAACATCACTGGAGCGAAAGCTTGAGTTGGGCATCATGAGAGCGTAATTATATTCACTAGGGAAAACATACGAGCCATGACCCAAACTCTTGGCTGAGAGAAAATGGTGAAATTAAAACTTGTACAATATCCACGAACAAATAGTTGGTCAACATTCTACCTGCAATGCCCTTCCCACTCGCTTGAAAGACAAATTGGTGAGTGGGCTGAGCTATAAACTCACTAATTGCCTAACCAGAAATCTGTGTATTATGAGAACCAACTCGGATACCACATAAAACTCAAAACTTAATGCTTTTAGCATATGAAGAACAACATATTTATAGGTACACAAGTTGAGCTCTAGTAGGATACAACTCTATAATACCTCTATCTTTAACAATGCCGTTCTCTAGTCTTGATAAACCAAACACCGTTCAGTCAGAAGATCTTGATAAAAAATTAGAGAGAATTCAACACTAATTCAAGCTGTATTTTGATTTATGATCCTTGGTTGATATGATTCGAGCTATTTATCATAAAGAAAATTATAGAAGACCTACTCAAGTGAAGACGCATAGTTGTGGTGCACTAGGCAAGTCAAATACAATCACAATTCAGTGTGCAAACTCGGTTAATATAACTATAACTAAGATCGGATCTTTGCACTTAATTGCACCCATAACAGCTTATTACACCAAACATGTTTATATCCATTTTAACAGTGAGTTCATAATAAGGAAAAAGATGCGTGTCCTAAACCAGTTGTAACATCTCATGTGAATTAAATTCTCACTTAGTTAATCACATACAACTCAAAAAGAAGTCAGACAGCATCTGAGTAGTGAACCATTGCATACAAAAAAAAACAAACTTGGTTCCTAGTTCTTCCAGCCTCTTTATCTTTTTCTTAACTATTCAAGCTAAGGCTTGGCATATACAAGTACTCCAACTTGTCATACACTGTGTTTTCAAAAAATAAAAAGAATATATTTAGATATCGCAAAACTAGTGTTAGACCCACAATATTGAAAACACCACAACCTGCAACTTGATAAAGATTCTAGCAAAAGATGCAACTGTTTGAAGTTTAAGTTACAGGCCAAAACAGAAAATAATAAACCAAAAAATAGGAAGGAAAAAAGTGCATATGAATTACAATTCCCCAACTGCCAATACCAGATGTGGTTGGTCAATCATAGAGAAGATGTAACACTGTTTGTAAGAGGTGTTTTCGAGGAAAACAAACATAAGTAAAAGAAATGCAAAACACAACATGGTCCCATAAAAGCCTAATAATAATAAAAAAACAGAGAAGCAAGTGATAATATATTACCACATTAATGAAATATAGGAACAAAGTTAACATGTTCAGGATGATGCAGCAAAGAACATTTGCTATGTCAGTGAGGACTAAAGATGGACATATTTTAGGTTCAATAAACAAGGACGAAAGACTAAAGAGAAATATGGGAAAATGTGGGCGCACATAAATATAGGGGCACAGCACATGATATTCACAATTTTCAAAATATATTGGACATGAACTAATATTATGACACATCTTTTAATTCAGAATTTATTACGTATGTACTAAATATATGAAATTCTAGTTTCTAATTCTATAAAAACAGATTTACAACAAGCACATCAAATAATGAGTAGATCACTAGCTCTTACCCCAAAATGATTGATACAAAAAACAATATTAAAGTGTGTGCCAGACCTTAATATTGTCATTCATTTGTTTTTAATGTAATGCATTAATAGGTGACACATGCGGCAGTTTTAAAAGGTCCGTAAGAACATAAATTCGGGTGGTAAGGGAGCAGCAGTAAGGCAATAGACTCAAAAACAAGTTTCTTCCAACAGAAGGTCAACATTTGAATGCCGGGATAAAGAAGTTATAGATCCAATATTCATTGTACGTCTTGCATGTATTATTGACCAATAATGACTTCAAATATTTCACCCAATTGATTATGATCAGCAATGGATTTGCCTCACCATGGGGACCACAGACCATTACCTACCGAAAGGCTGTATGGTTAACAATAAATTTGTTTCTGGGATGTCGTCCCAGGAGATATTTAGCGATTTTGAGATATAGTGAATTCAGATGCACTCACAACAGGTCCGACATTCATCCAGTGGCCCAAAACTCAGAAAATGAAATATGAAACATTCCTATCCATGTAGCCATCATTGGTTCAACAACCACCCAACCCTAGTGCTCGACTGTCGGTATACCCATTATTGCTATCAACCATTAGTGTTTAACATGCTCTTTCAAAAGATGAAATTTTACACCTAAGACACTTTTTATTTGACAACTAAAATTACAAATTGAAATATCATAACAAGCTCATACTAAGACAAACAATGAGCTTATCTTTGACAAATATCAAATATTGGCCATCAGTAATTTTCATGATCAGTACCAACTTGGTATAACAAGTCCATTCTAAGACATACAAAAAACTTAAATCTCCTTTAACAAAATTTGAAAAACAATGATCAAGATATGTGTAACAGTTGGTGTTGGCTAGTTTGTTCTAAATTACAAATATACAAAGTTCATGTTTAAATGTAATGGTTGCATAACGATTAGTGAGGGAGATTTGTACAATATCATGAAAATATGAACAAGTACGTACAATATGGTAGCCCTAATCTAACATGCATTATAGTTAAGTCTCACACCCTGTATGTGACACATACCCTCAATATATATATATTTCACCACAAGTCAGCATAATTTCATAAATTAAAATGTTTATCATTAATAATGTATGCAAATAAGGAAACAATTCAAACTTTTGTACATATAGTGATTTGAAATATCAATTTGGATGAATCTTTGTCCAATAATTTTGTGGTTATTTTTAGGGCTTCCTATGAATGATGCATGTATACAGGCGGTTCATGAATATGAATGATTTTTTATCTTATCGTAAAAAACTATTTGTCAATCCTAAGCATATAAATATTTTTAATTTGTGATCATTATTTTGTTCAATTCACAGTTCAATGTTACATTGATTCTGCATATTATTATTAGACTCATGCATTAAATGCCAAATGCTTGGTTAGTATTTTATTTTATTTTATTTGTTAAAGGCAAATACATAGTGTTAGATACTATCTTAATTAATAATCAATTAGGTAAATTTGATTGAAGCTCAAATGTCAAATATTTGATTCTATTAATTTCATGTTTGGAAAGATGCTTACATGTCCTATGATTTGAGAGGTTTGAAGTTAACGCGTATGATAGGGAAAAGGCAGAAAAAGTTAGCAAAAAAAAAAACTTCATCGAAATGGTGTGTTTGGTGGACGATTGTTTATACTTCAAACGCTGAGTTGATTTTGTAGTTCATTGACAGCTATCTTATATATGGGCATGTATGAGCATCCGAGGGCGTTATACCTAGAATCTACATTTTATCGTCTATTTTCTTACTTGATAAACATTTTTATCTATAAGTATATCAATCCCTCTACAAGGATCAAACTAAGTATACGGTTTAAGTACTGCCTCATTATAAACCTACCAGAAATAACTTTCGATTTTCATCCATAGTTATATATTTCTCGGGTCATACCAAACTTAGCATACTAAATCAGACAGACATATATAATAGTGAGGCAAAAAATATAATAGATTGATAAAAATTATGTTTAGGGGGATTAATTAATCACTCTAAACCAATCCACCAAATCATTATATAAGTGATAACAATGTTGTTACTCACAAAAGGGGGTTCAAAATTGATAGCAGCCCCAATTGGAGACATGCATGCATCGATCACAAGAAAGACATCATCTAGAAATAATAAGTTTATCAATTGGTTAACCGAACACACTACAAAATATACACGGGAAGAAGAAAATAAAGTTATCACGGCCAATAAGTATGATAATTAAAAAAACAATCTTTCAAGTCAAGAGGAAAATCACATAATTATTACCTAGCATATATGAACAATATAATGGAATATATGTATATACTTCCTTTGGTTATTAAAGGATCGATCTCTTAACTAAATCTAGTTGCAAAAAGGGCATTATGATAAGTCATCATAAACCTAGCTATACTTGTGTTGATTAAGAATATTGAACATCCACTTTGATTAGAACATAAGCAAGAGAAAAAAGAGTGAAGTGAAGAAGCAAAGTATGGAGATTGAAGCAAGAGGAGGGGTTGTTACCTGATGGGTGATCAAGATTAAGCGGAAGCAACTGGTTGTGCCCCAAAAGCCTACCGCAATTAAGGAAAAGGGTAGTGCATGTTAACAACAAATACTGCAAATTTGGGAGCAAATTAAAGGGAAAAATATATATTACAAACCAGGAAAAAGGAAAATCTTCATATCTCCCCAGAAAAGGAAACAATCAAATGTTTCCATATTTGATTTCTGATCACTTTCTTTTCTTCTCTTCCAAAACCCACAACGCCAATTCCACAAACAACAATAGCAACCCGTTTTTAGGTTTTTGTCTCTCTCTTGGAAACGTCTTATAAAAAGAAAGGGACCTCAAAATCTGGGGAGGATTTGTTGCTGCATGCTCGCTCCAATGAAGAAGATGAACAAGAACAAGAAGATACACAAAAATTAAAAGGAAATATATTTATTATTTGAAAGTACAAAACATATGGTTTTCAGTTAAGAATGTGAACAGTGAGGAAAGGATAGCATCAAAAATATTCACGCTTCCCCATATCATCAAATATTTTACTGTTTTATAAGAAAAACTTATATTAATTGTTTCTTTTTAACATACAAAAACACTAATAATATATGTCATATAAACAGGGTTAAGATTCAACAATAATGGATAAATTATCAAACACATATATATGTAAATATATCATCATCATGCATAAACACATATATACAAATTAGAAAGAGAAATTAATGACCTAATAATATGTCACTATATGGCTTGCGTATAAAAGGAATATTAAATCAAGAAATATCAAGTGAATGAAACAATTGGGTGTGGCTAGTATTTGGTGTTGGTCAAGGATGGCTGCTGCTTAATTTGTGGTATGAGTCATTGATTTGTGAGCAGAAAGAGATGTGATGAATATGGATAAGAAGGCGCAGTGTTTAGCTGACAGAAAGAGAAGTGAGCACTCACCCACAAAGGTATGGCAATGGCTCCATCCATACAATTGCCTGCAAGTGCTCACTCTCTTCTGTCAGTCCCTCCTACTCCCTCCCCTTCCTCTCATCATGAAACAAACATGCTCAACACAACACCCATATTTATTATGGATCTCAACCACACCAAATTAAAGTGGCAACCACATGGCCACTCTACACTCACTTGCTTATCAAATCCCCACCACACCCACATCCCATGGGACATTTATACAAACATGATGCATGCATCCTAATTCACTCTAGTGCTCTCTGCAAAGGGTGTGGCGCAAATGGGTTGGTTCTACTTTTTCTAGTTAGGTATGGTTTCGGAATGAAACACTATGAAAATGAGGGGACAAAACTAAGATAGACACACATAGCGCGTCTAAATGGTTGTGTGTGTCGACCATTAGTTGGATGTTGCGTCCTTTTCTCATATTTGTGGATGGGAATTGACTTTGGTTTATCGTTGTAGGACTTCTCGATTCAACTCCTTCAGCGCGAGGGGCTCGTTTTTGGCTGTCAGATCCTCATCATCTTCTTTTTGGTGGGTTCCCTTTCTCAATGGATGGAACATCATCACATATATCAAGTTTACAAGATCATTTTATAAATGTTAAGAGATAATTACACATCACTATCTCCACCTATACATGATTTTGACATCAATATTCTCAACTTAAAATTTTATTTTCCACTCACCAAACTACTTGTTTTTCTCACGGTGTTTGACGGTATCACTACACCAATTATGTCATAAGGCGGCACAATATCTATGTCACCCTTAGTATGAGATATGTCACCTAAAGTGTAGGGTGATATAGATGTGTGTCACCCCAATGGTGTCACATATCCATTGTCACCAAAAATGTTAGGTGACGTCGAATGTAATATGTCACACATTATGAGAAAATTTTGAATATAGGTTTGTGTCACCCTTACCAAAAGAAGGGTGACATATAGATTTGTGTCACCCTTGATGAGAAAATAGTTGACATATTATGTGTGTCACCCTTAAGATGAAAATTGTGACACAAGTATTATGTCACTCATTATCTAGAAAGGGTGACACAAGTGTTGTGTCGCTCATTATCTATAAAGGTGACATATACGAAAAATAAAAACTTGTGTCACCTAACACTTGTAACTAATTAAACGAATATTTTTAATAAATTATTTTTCATTTAAATTTGATAAAATTACTAAATGATAAAAAATATTTTGTATATAAGAAAATATTATAATATTGTTCTAGTACAAATACAAATTACACTGTATATTCAATTAATACATTTTGAATCTAATTGGCCTATGATGAGTCAGGCTAGAACGGTAGATCAAAATATGTCTCACTCATCTCAGCATTCACTTGTCGTTTCTCGATTTTCATCGAGCTTCTTATCTCTATATTCTATGCAGCTCATCTATGTACGGTAAAACTTGCAAAACTCAACATAGAATAGAACGTTACAAACATGAGGAATCAAAAATGGAAACATAAACTTATGCAATATGGAGGTACAAATTCAAGCACATGTAAGACTATAAACTTATACGATAAATCATATATACAAGCCATTTAGATAAAATAACCAACTGAATAATAGAGAAATTAGATATAACTTTCATAACAGATAACATTAGCAATATTCAAGTAATAACACAAATTGGCTGAAAACACTAAAACACTTCATTCAAAATCATTGTTTTTAATAGGAATAATGACACTTTGTTACACTTAACTATAGCGAAATGACACTTTCATACCCTAACTATTTTTGTCTCTTTTTCAGTACCCTAACAAACTTTTTGTGACAATCTATGCTGAAATGACTAAAATACCCTTGATTTAAAAAAACAAAATAAAACTAGTCCAATATGATTTATTAAACTATATTTGAAATGATTCAAATTTAATTTTATATTTTCCGGCATAATTGTATTTGCATCTTAAATACAAATCAAATTGAACCAAAGATAAAAAGAAATGAACTTATTCAATTTATAGTTTCTTACACCAAGGGTAGTTTAGGTATTTTAAACATTTTAGAGGTAGGTTGTCACAAAAAATTTGTTAGGGTACCAAAAAAGAGAGAAAAATAGTTAGGGTATTAAAGTGTCATTTCGCTATACTTAGGTGTATCAAATTGTCATTATCCCTTTTTAATATATTATGCTTCTTCCATTCTATTTTTTTCTATGATCAACCCTAAACTTTGTTCAACTTCTAATTGTTGTTTAAAATCTTGCTATTCAGAGAAAGCCATAAAAGAGATTTAGACTTTGGAACATACCATTTGGGATATCCTTGTGTGTCACTACCTTGAAATCCAGTAACAATTGAAAAACTCAATGTCAATCCAAAACTCAACACCAAAGAGAATAACCTAAAAACAATCTAATACATTTTCAATGGACAAAACCTTGCTAGGCGAGGGCCTTCCTGCTGCCGGAGAAGAATAGCGCTCGACGATCTTCCTCTCCCATCTTGTTGTTGGGTGTAATATAAAATTTTGGACAAGGGGTTCGTTACAGGCTTAGGGACACACTTCTCGAAACAGTTCTCTCTTAATGTCTGAAACAATAATTACAGAAACACTCCAAATGTTAATTATAAGAGTATAAACAAGTTATATCAAATAGAAGCATGACATAGAAGAAAATTCATTCAAATGAATAATCACAATGATGTAAAATTATAATAAATCCAATGTCGGTCTAAAAGTACCTTGAACTCATTCTGCAACCTTCAATCAAAACAGAAAATCGTTCCCAAACTTTATCTTCTTCATCAAAAATGCAAGGTAAAATTCATTTATATGTGATGAAAGTGTAGAGGATAACTTTAGAATAAAATTAGTTCACAATGAAATAGAAACTTAAGCATATGTCCAGATAATTTCCAGTACTTAGCATTCTAGTTAATTACAACAACACATTGTAGAACTTTACTGAAATAAATTATCAAGATAATTTCCATATTATACTTACCCATTTGATAGCCGTTAATCAAGTAAACTCATCTGGGGAGCAGAAAACTACAGATTTCAAGAGTGACACTGCTCGAGTCAGAAAATTACAAATGAAAAGTTGTTTTCCATTTATTTAGAACTTCATAAACACTGTTTCAATCAAGTAACATAATAGGACTAAAACGAGGGACAAAATATAAATGCGAAGCGTGTAATGATGCCTCATTAAGTGTTCCTATTCAAGTGACCGCTAGGGAGCAGTTGCACAAACATTAATAGCATTCAGGTGTTCAATGTTGACATAAAATCCATAATTTTGCTAGTCAGTAAGCAATAAACAAAATATCGTCTGATTCTACAAGTTCTGGAAAAAAAATTCATACAATTTTAAAAATAAAATTTAGGAAAAAGCAATTATGGGCCTAAGCCCAGTGGAAATAATTAACTAATCAACAACTATTAGTCTAAAAACTAATCAAGAATCGAGTAAAAAAATAATGTTTTGAAACTGATATGGATTAAAAATGGGATACTCTGTGGTAAAAATGGATGATAACATATATGCATATATGTCACATATTCTTAAATATCAAGGATGGCACATACGTACATATGTCACTTATTTCTACTTAAGAGTGACACATCTTTCTATAGGTCTCGTATTCCATTTTATTACACATAAGTACATATGTCACCCAATTCTACTTAAAAGAGACACATCCTTCCATTTGTCACCCATTTCAGCATATGTCACCCAATTATACTTAAAAGTGACACATTTTTCTATATGTCATCTTCTCTTAAAGTTAAAGGCGACACACATTATTATGTCACCTTATTTTTTATTAAGGGTGACACGTCAATTTAATTGGGTCACCTAAACACATAATTGGTGTCGTGTATTAAACAAAACTACCATTTCTTGACCCAATAAAAAAATTAATTTTCGAATTTTTTAACCCTTTCAAGCTCCGCGAGAAGAAAATATTGTAGTTTGATGAACGGAAAACAAAATTTTAAGTTGGAATATTATATAGGGGTAATTACACATCAGTACACCCGCGGAAACCTCATTCCATGATCAGTCCCCCAAGTTTGAATTTTTTTTCTTGCTCCCACGTCAACACTTTAGTTCAAATTCAGTTAAATCTAACAACTCTATTTTGTAATGACTAAAATGCCCTCGGGTATAATTCAAAATGATACAATTATTTAGTAAAGTTGAAAAGACCATTTTACCCTCAATTGAATATTAACCTAAGTTTATAATGCAAGGGTATGTTAGTCCTTTAAAATTAAAAATAAATTAATTAATTAAAAATATCATGGAAAATGAACAATTTGTCATTATCTTTAAACTCATACTCTCCCGTCTCCACAAGATCATTCTTTCTCTCCCTCACACTTCATCAATGTGAAGGATGATCAATTTGGTGATGAATACCAACTCTTTCATGGCGCTCCAATATAAATCTCATGTCATTCTCTTTAAACTCATCTTTTTCCCTAATTACTTGTGAAGGAATACTAATTCTTCATGGCTTCAATAATGATTATTGTAAAAACCAAATCCAAAATGCAAAATGGATATGAGAAAAGTAGAAAGAACAATAAACATGTTAAAAACCCCCCAAAATTGTCTCATATGTGGGTAAGCATATTCACCACCACCACAAATTATTTTCAAAACCCCAAAAAGAATTGCAATAACAAGAATAATTAAGAATAAAAGTGCAGGCTAAGGTTTATGGACGAATCACGCAGCAAGGTTCCAATCGACGAGCTCATCCTCGCCGATGAACCTGTCGATGGGGTCGGCTTCGATGAACTCATCGTCGTCGGCGAGCAATTCCCACTTTGGCGATGACTCGTTGATGTGGTGTCTCTCCCACCGACTGTCCTCGCAGCCTCGCTTAAGGCCAACAACGAGCGGATCGAAGGTGACATGTTCGTTGCGGTGGTTGGGGGAGATGGAGAAGGCAAAGCAAACGTTGGTAGCCAAGATTCGGCATTGAAAGCCACGAATCGACGGGTTCTGTTTGTCACAAAGAAGACGAAGATATGGGAAACATCGCCACCACCTCCATCGCCGCCTGAAGCTCTGCTCGTGGCCTTCAACGTCGATTCGGGGCAACCGACAAATTCGTGGTCGCGACCTCTGGTCTGGCTTCGGTGAGCTACGAAGGAAGAGAGATGAACTCACAGTTAGGGTTGGGATGAGAATTGAAGGAAAAGGAGAGGGATGGAGGGCAAATTTGTAATTTCACAATTATTTTCAAAACTTTTAATTACTTTATTTGTGTATTTGAAAAGTCAAATTTACCCTAAATTCATTACTTAATTAGGTGTAAAATAATCATTTCATAATTATCCCAATTAATACATAAGATTAAAAAAAATTATTTTGGGGGCATTTTGGGTATTAAAATAAATTTAACAATATTGTTGTTAGATCTAACTGAATTTGGATTAAAGTGTTAACGTTTTAAACTTGGGGGATCGAGAAAAAATATTTCAAAGTTGAGGGACTGATTCTGAAATAAGTTTTCGGCGGGTGTACTGATATTTAATTACCCATATTATATATTTTAAAGTTTGACATCAAAATTGATGCTAAGTGTAGAACATGTCTCTACCAAATAGATCTTTTTGGTCTATATTCGTATTTCAAAGACCACAGTTGTTTTTTTTACAAAATTTTAAATTGAGTTGAATATATTGTTTTTTTTTTTGGAGTATATACAAGCATATGTTTTGTTGTGTACGTAATAAAACCTCTCATTCGTCAGTAGAGGCATATGAACACCAGTTGGAAATTAAAGAATCAACAGTTAATGATATGAACAATTACCAATACTAGCATCATTTCTTGTTTTGTAAGTTTATCGGAATAGGGTGTTTTTTGAGGAAGCATCCACTCAAAAGGATTTGGTCTCCTTCAATCTTATATCCCCTAATGGGAAACATGTTTTGAAATCACTTGTAGTAAAGAAGAGTCTTGTTTGCTTTGAAATTCCATCAAAGAATGAGAATTAATTTTGGCCAGACGGTACTCTCTCTCTCTCATATATATATATATATATATATATATATATATATATATATATATATATATATATATATATATATACACACATATAGGGAATCATTTGGTTGACAACCAATGAATCAGTTAGAACGTGAGAACTAAAGAGACTCGCCATATGACAATTCATCTTGCGATCGGAATTCACCCAAAAATGTCTATAAATAATCATTTCATTTCACATTGAAGGTATTTTTGTAATTACTTATGCGATAAATTTTTAATTAATTTGAATATAAATCTTCAGTTAACCATCAATAAATTTAATAATAAATTTTAATTTAATTGGTAACAAATCGTAAATTAATTTTACATGTCGGTATTTTTGGAAACATGGATCTTTAATTAACAATCTTTAATGTTTCAGTATTTTTGGAAATACAAATATTTCTTTGGACATTCACTAGTTACGTAATTTTCATTGGACGTCAATTACATTTTAAATTTGTGGACATGCATGGATAATTCATGAAAATACTTTCACTTATTTCCCATTGGACATTCATTTATTTCTCGTTTGACATTCACTTATTTTCCCTTTGACATTCACGTATTTGTATTAGACATTCACTTGTTTCTCCTTATACATTCACTTATTATGATTGAACGTCTGCTTACTTTTCATTGAATATCACTTATTGTCATTGGATTTTCACTTCTTTTAGTTGCACATTCACTATCGTTCTACGGATAATCAACGCAATGTATAAGTAGCATAATAAAAATACTAAAATAAATAAATAAATCTCTAACTCAAAACGTACAAATCAAATTGCCAGGAACACAACAACAAAATCACTATCTATAAAATACTCGGTAGAGTTTCAAAAATACAAACTAAATATTTAATATACGTCTCGCAATCTAAAAAACAGAATCACTAAAGAAACCTAAAAATTAAACTAAAGCACTAAAAATCTAACATGGCGAAGATAAACAATATCTCAAGAATTAAAGAAATTGGAAACGGAAAAAGAAGAAATGACTCAAAAGTTTTGTCCTCCAGGACGGTCTACCGAAGAAACGTGTCTTGCTTTTAGGGGGGAGGGCATCCCGATTAGTCACCGGTTTTGCGTTATTTGTAGCGGGAGGGAAGAGTCTGGTGAACAACTCATGTTTTCTTGTCAATGACCGTAGAGATTATTCCGAGAGATACACTGGTGGTGGTGATGACGGTAGAGTTTTGAAGTTTTTTTGGGCCGATTAGAGACGAATAAATGGAAGAATGGACCTGAAAAATTGAATAAAGAACTCCAAATGAGCAGCTCAACTTTAAATAGCACTAACTTTTACATATGGGCTTAAAATAAGGCTCGTAAAAGGCACAAACGAAATTATTTCAAATATAATGAATTTGGGACAGTAAAAACAACTTTTATGGGCCTAAAAAAAGTCTTTGAAATTTAGCCGTTAATTAATTATGAGCTTTAAGTATATTTTATTCTAATTAGGTTTTGGAGTTAATTAAATTTTGGTGCTAATCTCTTTTTCAAACTAGATTTAGGTTAGATTTTGATATTAGTCTTCTTTTTTATTTAAGTTTTGGGTTATCTAAAATTTTTCCTTTTATTTTAGATTTAGGTTAAGATAGTACTATTTAAAAGTTTTTGGTCATTAATGTAGGGACAACTTTTATCATAATAAACTAATGTTCTTTTAAGCTTTTGAATTTGTGTGGTGATTATTAACCACGTTTACTCACGTGGACTCGCTACGTCACCGGTTTTACGTGAGTAAACGTGGTTGAAAATCACCACAGAAGTTTCAATTCAGAAACTTAACACAAACTCAAAAGTTTGAAAGAAAAGTATTTTATTATAATAAAAGTTGTCTCTATGATAATGACCAAAAACTTCTTAAATAGGACCATCTTAACCTAAACCTAAATTAAAAAAAAAAACCTAAATATCCCAAAACCTAATACAAGAGAATACTAATATCAAAATCTAATCCAAACCTATTCCAATAAAAAAAATTAACACAAAAGCCTATTTAACTACGAAACCTAATTAAAATATGACATATTAAAATATATTTAAATTTTGTAATTAATCAAAGGCTGATTTTCAAAGATTTGGTTGGGCCCTTAAAATTTGTTTTTGAGGTCCCAAATTCATCAAATTTGAAATAGCTTCGTTTGGGTCACTTACGAGCATGATTCTTAGGCAATATGTAAAACTTATGGCTATTTGAAGATGAGCTGCTCGTTCAATCTTCTTTATCAACCACGTTTAGTCACTGGTTTTACGTTCTTTGTAGTGAGAGGAAAGAGTCTAGTGAACACCTTATGCTTTTTTATCAGTGGACGCAGAGATTATGGAGGGAGAAGACACCATAGGACATTCTCGGATCGCTGCAGATGCGCTCTTTCACGTTGACGCATGTGGACGATGTACGTGGTATTCAGTCTTGGATGGTGGAGCGAGCGCTACCTAATTGGTGCGCAAACCCGAGGGCGGTCTTGAGTTCTCTTTTATTTTAGACTTCTTGACTTATTTTGTATTTATTTTTATCGGGCAGCTCGCCCCGATGTTTGTTCTTTCTTATCGTCATTTATATAATTTCTTGTTGATAAAAAAACACAAAAATCCAATTAAGCATAACGAAACGAGACTGCACTGAATATATATATAGTCGAAGAAATATGAAGATCACAAACTAGTTGTGATTCATAATCGTTGATTGCGTTTAATTTGGAGACAAAGTAATTAGGAAAAGTATTTAATTTGGATATAAATCATGGTTATAAAAAGTTATGATCAAGAATAAGAATATGAGTTGAAATATTAACAATGTGGGCGCGGACACTAGATCATAATTTGGCTTCAATCTAATGGCAAAATTTGTTTTCACGTTCTAACGAAAGAAGTTGATTCTCACTTAATTTACGATCTATATATATAACCTATTTGAAATGTCAAACCTCTTCCCTCCTATGGATAAATGCATTTAGGGGTGGACAAGAAAATATTAAATTCAGAATTATATAAAAAATGAATTAAACTAAATGTTAAGTTTTAATTTTTACATTACAATTGAAATATAAATGTTTGTAATGGTAGCAGTGGTGGAGCAAGTGGGTTGATTCTACTTTTTCTAGTTTGAGAATGTAACATTAAGAAATGGAGGAGATGGAACTAAGATATACACATACAACATTTAAATGGTTGTATATATAGACCATTAGTTGGGCGATGCGTCCTTTTCTTATGTATGTAGAATGAAAAGTATTTTTTTGTATTTCTTACTTTATAGAAATTGAACTCATTAATGATTAATAATATTAACTATTAATAATATTGTAAAGCTCGAGTTCATAATGTCTTGAACTTTTCATAGGTTCACATATATCATATATGAGTTTTAAAAGTTCAGGTGAGAGAATTTATCATTTTTCCTTTGAAAAAAGATTTACATGTATCATATGGTTCATATGCATACCAATAAGACAACATGCCTTCAAAAAATTTGAGCTTAGTATGAATTTGAAACTATCAAGTTCTTTTTCATTTTTATTGAACATTTGTATTGATAAATTTTCTTACAAAGTTATACCGATTCATAATCGGTAAGCTCTGACATTCTTGATATAGTTATAAAAGCACCATGAGAAACTATTTTTCTGTAATATTATTTGCCTATTCTGCAAAATATTTGAGAAGACCGTTTCTTTAACCACTAATAACCTTTCTGATCAGTATTTTTTTCAAATTCAACATCTCTACCTTTAAACTTGAACCGCTTGTAGTTGTAACACATGCCCATAAATACGTCTTCAATTCAAAAAATCTTAAATTGTGTATACCAATTCTCAAACAAATGTCGCATACCGTAACCATATTTCAATTTGTATAAATTTCTTGAAAACCTTCGTAATTTTCTACACATGGAAAACAATCATATTGGTCTTTAACAATGTATAAACACAGTAATGAGTTAAAGAAAATCACTTTTTGGTTATAAATTGTTTTGTTTACTACCTATGTCAAAATCTGTAAAAGTTAAGAACCACATCCAAAACTTTTTATTTTCTTGCTCAACTGTGCAAAAAGATAGAGAAAATATTTCATCATCGTCATCTCTTACAACAACAAGTAGTATTTGTCCGATGTGATACCCTTTCAGATAAGGATGTGCATTTTGAACTCAGAACTGGTCTAGAACTTGAAACCGAACAAGACCAAAACTAAAAAAAAGAGTCAAAAAACGTGATTTAAGGTTAGATTTTGGTTTCAAATTTAGGAGAATTGATCAATTCCAATTCAATTATAGTTATCAAAACTTAGATATGTGAATTAATTGGTAAGAACCAGACTAGTTCACTTGTCAAGTAGGAGTTGAAGAGTAAAGACGGATAATCTATCATTTATCTTGTAATTTTGTTTTGTTTGCAAATTTTAATATTTCAATTGAGTTACAATAATTAAATGGGAAGATTGTAAAAAAGTGTTAAAGTTGTTTGATACAATTGCAAAAAGTGTCATATTGTTTCTTAATTGCTAAAACATGTCATGTTGTTTATAGTATTTTTTGCAAAATGGTATATTTTAATAAAAATAATGAAGTTGCCCCTAAATTTAAGACGCGTAATTTTTAAAAATAATGTTTCAAGTTTTCAAATACAGTACCCTAACTTTAATTTTTTTTACAAACACACCTAGTATTTCTAAGAAACAATTAAGGTAACTTCTGTCAAATCTAATAGGATTTATTTGTAAAATTCTAAAACACTCTTAGTAGTTTTGATTTACTAGTTCAAATTAAATTTTGATTTACTTTTATTTAATACTATAATTACAAAAATATTAATAATTAAAATAATAATAATATACTGAAATTTTCGAATGTCATAACTCTTTCATTTTTGGGCTCATAGTATATCAATCCAAAAAAAAAATCAAAAGATCAAGAACTTTGAAAAAAGAAATTTTTGTCTATATATTATATTATATTATTTTAATTTTTATATATTTTTCTATTTCAAATGTATAGTTATTATTGTGATTCTGATCTAAAATATTAAAATTTCTTTATTAAATTAAATATTAATAATATATATAAAAAAAATTTAATCTTTTGTTTCTCTTCGGTTTGATATATCATGAGCCTGAAATGGAGCTCGAATAAGAGAGTTATGTCATTCGAAAGTTTCGGTATATTATTATCATTATTAGAGAAATTTACACATAACCTCTCTTAACTATAACTGAGTTTCACCTAACCCCTTAATTTTAAAATCAGCAGTCGCTTAAGTTTAAAAATGTTTCACTTTACCCTTTTCAATTAACGTTTTTGAAAATTCTGTCAACTTTTTTGCAAAATGACGAAAATACTCTTGCATTAGTTAATTAAAATGATTTTGATTCTTTATCGTTCTTATTTTCTTTACAAAAAAAATTTCTCTACAAATAATAAATTAATTGTATTTTCTCTACAATGAAAATATCATAGAAAAAAGTTCAAAATAACTTTTTTTTTATTTTAAATTTTTTAATACAAGGGTATGTTTTTCATTAAGCAAAAATTAACAGAATTTTCAAAAAAGTTGAAAGTGAAACTTTTTCAAAATTAAGTGACTCTATAAGTTGATTTTGAAGTTAAGAATTAACTGAAACTCGATCATAATTAAGAGGGGTTGTATGAAATTTTTCCATATTATTAATATAATTTTTTATTTCGAGTATAAAGTAATTATTGTAATTTGGATCTAATTATTAAAAATTTATTAATTATATATATAAATAAATATTTTTAATAATAAACTATATAGACAAAAAGTTCTTGCTTCAAAGTTGTTGATTTTCCGTTTCTCCTCGATTTTATATACTATGAGTATTAAACGAAGTTCGTATGAGAGAGCTATGTCATTCGAAAGTTTCAGTATATTATTAATAATTTTATTTATTTATATTAATATATTATTTCGAATGTATATTATATTATTAAATTATTATTAATAATAATATAATATATGAACAAAAACTTCTTGTTTCATAATTGTCGATCTTTCAATTATCTTCGATTTGTTATAATATGAGCCTGTTATGGAGCTCGTATGAGAGGGTTATGTCATTAGAAAGTTTCAATATATTATTAATAATTAATTATATTAAAACAATTTTAGTTAGAAGATAAAAATAGGAAAAAAAATTAATTCTTATGACAATTTCGTGATTTTATAAAAATATACATTTTTGCAAAAATATATAAACAACAGGACATTTTCTTGCAATTAACACATAACATGACACATTTTTGCAAAAGTGTCACAAAGTACTTTTTTGTAATTTTTCTGATTAAATCTTAGCATTCGATTATCGTCAATAAATTTTATAATTGCAAATTCAAAGTTTTTGGCTATTAACGGGCTCAAATTTGTTTAATTTAGTCTATAAATCTATATAAAATAAATACCAACCGATTCCACTCGGGTAAAATTGAGAATCGAAATGGAGAACCTATATGGCTCCGATAAATATCGAGAGAACTAGAGGGTCCAGTCCAGTTCCCTGCCGGTTCGGTTCGATTTTAGAACCATGTCAACCCCATCTGCCCCTGATCATCTGCAATACCAAACCAACACTCAAAGCTGAAGCCACTGCCGAGTCCTTCCTCCTTAGATACCTTTTCTCTTCGTCATCTTGTGCTAAGTCTGAAACACAGTGCTTTTACCATGACACCTCTTAAACATTCTTTAAACACATTAACGATGTTCGTAACTGTGCAACAGATTTAAACTTAAGGAATGCAAACTGTGTGACTTGAAGACATATGACAATAAAGTGTTAATACAACTAAGTAGTAAAACTTTGCAGGTTTATACATGGAATTGAATCAACAATGATGTGGGTCACAAATCTGTAGTAGGAAAAGTAACTTGTGATTAGAAATGACCTAAACCCAAAAATGATGTGAATGCCATCAACTTGTATAACTAACTAAGCCTGCAATCATGTCGAGGCTCTGGCTCTACCCTTCCTTTCACTGCAACCCGGACACTTATAGTGCTTGATATGCTCAGCTCTTGCAGGAGTTATCTTCACACATTTGCCATGGAACCATTTATCACATGTATCACAGCAAATCCAGAACTCATCATTAACAGAGATATCCTCGCACGCCCCGCAAATGGTTTTGTCTTCATCATCCTCTTCTTCTCCACTCTCATCGTCTTTTACTGGCTCGGCAATAGCCTTGGATTTATGTGATTGCTGTTAAGGCATTATTCAAATATACATCAGGCAACAGATAAGAAACTCGCACTGATATCTGTAACTTCTTACCCTCTTCCCACTAACAAGCAGCGGATCAGAATGAAAATATACAGCATAATTCATATTCATAACTTCTTACCGTCTTTTCACTTGATTTGCTCAGAGTAGCAGATTGGTCCTCTGGTTTGGCATTACTTGCCACCTCTTCAAATAAGGTTGGGAGATCACTTATCATCTGGAAAAGAATATTCCTGTATATCCAATCCCAACCACCAAATGTAGTTTTAAGCTCTAAGAAATGCCTTAGCTAGAGCAAGACCATGTTGGTGTCAGTCTACTTTAGAAATGACAAATAAATAAACTATTTGCTGTCATATTATCCAACAAGTTTTGAATACCCTATCCTTACTCACATATTTGCATAGACAATTTCTCTGTATTATCTCTTTCCATGCATATTTTGAATGCGCACAGGTACGTACAAGTGAACGCTGAGAGCAAAAAAAAAAAATGAAAACTAAGAGATTAAATCTAAATGCATATTCTAAATCCAATTATTTATATGGTATGGATGCTTCCTGCAAAAATGCTCTGACATGACAGTATGCAGCAAATTTAGAATACACTAGCACCACATTAATTACAATAGCACATTTAAACACCAAATCTATTGTCTTTGTCCTCCCTGAACTTAGGTGTAGTGTAGATCTTTTCACAAATACAGAACACATTTATTACTAGAAAATAGTCTAACCTAGAAGTGCATTGCAGATATGATAAACTGAATGGAACTAACCTAAAAGAAACAAGTAACAAAAAACATGTGATTGGCAAGACTGACACCTACACATACCTTTCATTCTTATCAAGCCTATGGACTGCACCAAAATAGAATGCAACGGAAATCAACCACGAATCGCTGTGAATTGCAACCAGTGATAACCAATCCTTGGCTTGCATCCCTTTCCGAAAGTTTATACCTACTGTCGGCTCAGGAACCTGAAGAGGATCCACCTCAACAGTATCGAAAACTTGCCATTTTCCATTTGGGAGTCCCCGTAGACACAGGTTCAGGTTCTCCTTCTCTGTATGCACAACATTAATTAACATCTTCATAAACAAATCAACAATAAATGACTCTGTCCCGAAAAATATACAACACTGATATATGGAAAATATACATCTCCACTAAATGCATTACAAGAAGATATGGACCAAAACGAGTTCCTTTCAGAATGGTAAAAATATTGACATCAAATAGTCGGCAGGATGCAAAAATAAACTAATAGCCACCATAAGAAGACAATACATACGAAATAATGTGTAAAAATAGAAAAAAAGGAAAGATGGACCTCTAGCAATATATTGGTTTGTTCCCAGCAGATCAGTGTTTAAGTTCTCAACAAATCAGTGTTTCTGTGCTCATATGATTGCATGAATATGCAATAAATATGTTGGTCTGTTACCACCTGACCCAATCGTTGTTTGCGTGCAACCAATCAACAAGTGTACATAAAATAGTACATCCGGATAACTTATTATTTGATATTATCTTGACGATTATCGTAATCTTCCCATGTTACTGTCCTGCCTCACATGTCTAAAGATGTGTAGCCATTCCAGCACGGAAAATGCATATTCATAGCTACCACCCCAGCAGCAACTCTTGTATTTACATTGCTCCTTTTAAGTAATAAGTTCCAACTTATTGCGATGGTAAATCGAACGGATACTCGGTGTCACGTGTTCACTATCTACACAATAAACACTTGGAATAATCAATCAATGTGGAAAAAGATAAGGTGAGCAAATGTTGAAAATATAAGCCCCTAACCAAATGTAAACTAGATATTGAGAAAATCAGAACAGACAAGGATCCACTGCAGATCAAATGTGAGTTAAAATGAACATTGCATACAAGTAAAAAATAAGTACACTCATGAAAGCATACAAGTGATTATACCTTTTTGCAAGCAATGAATTCTTTAAAAATTATAAACATCAAATGGGTATTTGATTGGTTGAAAAAAATAAGAGAGTTTAGCTCAAGACCAGATTAGATTAAAGAAGGGGAAGAAAATGAACCTGGGTCACACAGCTCGTATACCTCAGCAAAATCTGCAAGATTTCAGAAAAAAAATAGACGAATCAAGAAACTAGGAAATGGTTCACAAAAAATTGAAAAACGATGAGAGAGAGAGAGAGAGAGAGAGAAACCAGTGGTAAGAGCCTTGAGCAAACCATCGCGCCTGCCTTTGAACTCGCGGTAGACAGTAATCACTTTTGTAGGGATTGGAGGGGGATTGTTGGCCATTGCTTCTTCTTCTCAAGTGTCAAGTGTTGTGGGTATTCTTTTGGAAGAAGAAGAAGAAGAAGAAGAAGAATGAACTGGAATGTGTGTGTACAGCAAGGGCGGGAAGGTGATGATGATGATGATAATTTCGTTGTGAAGAGATGTAAGGAACGGCTTTTATTGACGATTTGGGCTATTTCGGGAAATCTGGGTTTTTAATTCCTACTTTATAGTATACATACTCATTATTTCTAGCTTTCATTCAGATTTTTCTAGAACAATGGGAGAGCATTTATTCAGCATGAGCAAAAATTACACTTCAAACACAAGGCTCAAACTATTTAAGTTAATAGGTTTAGTTCCAAGTGTTTTTCCGTGGGCTCGACGAAACTCGTTGTTAATGTGGGCTAGTCCATAGACGTAAATCCACTAATTAAAGCATACATTCATTTATATAATAATGAAACAAAACCCAAACCAAACAAACAGGTTGAAATAATAATACTTTGTTTATTTCTGGTATCGAACAGATGAACGTGGTGGGAATTGATTTTCGTCGAGCCACGGTAGTCCGCTTTTTTAAAGGCGATTACTGCACCATGAGGACAATTCGCTCATAGGATACAACGGCGAACGAGATCGAACTCTAACCGTGATGTAAAGAGTAATCGAGGAGGAACACGTTTTAGAGAGAGACGGAAGATGGCTAGGGTATTTTCGTTGTATATCCCGGCTCTAGCAAGGATAGGAGAAGGAATCCGAAACCTCGAGAAATTAGAGTCCTATACTCTTTTATTATGTAATTTTCTCTTAATTTCTAATTCCCAAACCGAATCACAAATTGAAAAGTTGTTGAGAATTCATATGTGGCTAAGCAAAATGTCGCGGACTTTCGGGTCCCAAATTTTTAACAGTATTCACGCCGCTCACGTCCAAACCCGTACCCCGCTCGTTGGTCCATTATTTGTACCACTTGTCAGTCTATACATGTAAAACTTTTAAGAGAGCACTAGAAGTGCACAAGTCAATTTCTCAACAACATTATTTCAAGTGAGCATCTTTGAGTTTCGATTTCAAATTCACCTCTTGTCCGGTTAGAGACTATGATCTACTATTGAAAAACCTCATTTTCTAGAATATGTAAATGTATTTTACATCAATCAAGATCGACTCTAAAAGTTCCGAAATCACAACTCAAGTTGACATAATCGCAACTTAACACACATGTTAACTTTCTTTTTTTATTCACTTTTTGCCCAACACTCATAATCCAAGTTCTCTCCAAGTCCCAAGAAACCTTTTTCCCTTGCCTTTACCAATTGAGTTAAGTATATCATGTTGTTTTTCTCATTTGTAATATGTTAGTATTAGATTGATATTTAGTATTTTGAACATTTCACATTAATCTCATATGAATATCTTTTTAAATAAATGTGTAACTGTTCACGTTACTAAAATAGACATAACATATCATTTTTTATATTTAATTTACATTGTTTCTATTTTATCATTTTATTTGGGGGTCACAAGTGAGACTTATTTAAAAATGGTGTCTTTAACACAAAAGGAGTGGATGCGGTAAGTTTCAAACATTTCATTACCCATGCACTCACGTTCTTATTGGCTGAAGTCACAAAAATTTGAAGTATACGAAATACATGTCCAAATACTATCGTTTAAAGAGGATAACAAAAGTTTACAAAGGCACATGCAACTAAATTTGTGATCCAAACAAGTGTTCATCTTATAATAGGCCTACCTCTTATGTTGATCCTACTTGAAGACGACACAAAAGACGACCCGAAAATATAATTTGTAATGAAATTGATTTGAAGGACTCCACTTCAGCAAACAAGTTTTCCATATATCGTCTTTTGGGCCGCAACAAGAGAAATTTTCCAACCACAAGTGAATAAGGTAAAACTACATGATGGTGAGTATTATTGTATGGTTTGTGTGATTGAATTTTTAACGGCATATTTTATCAAATTACTTTTTTCTCTAAAATTTTATATGAATAGTGTAATTGAATTTATAATAACATGTGTCAATCTAAATTAATTTTAATACGATAGGAAATAAATATAACGAAAGTACTAATATGAAATGAAGGAATAAAATAACAAGTTATTCTTAGCCTAATTGTTAAAGGCTTAGAAAAAGGAGATAAACCTTCAGCCCACAAAAATGCAATTTTAGTCTAACCAAAAAAATATTTCTAATTGACAAGTGGCTGACTTGTGGGTGCTAAAACCTATTTTTCTAAATAATTTAATTAATTATATTTCTTAAAAACATCTTCATTTGATATCCTACCTTTTTCTTTTTTCCATTTTTATTAGTGCTGTCAAGTTTTACAATTAAAAACATATAAAATGATAATTATACCCTAAAATTTTCTTATGGCATTGGGACAAATGAGTTGTCTCTGGTGATACACTACTACGAGACTCCCTCTGTCCGGTTGTACTCCTCTCCGACGAGACTACAAAATTAAGGTTTGTGTTAGATTTTTGGTTATGACATTTCAAAGATGTTTTTTTTGGGACGTTGCATATAATAGTACTTCTTCTTAAGTTGAATTCTGAAATGAGTGATTTCTATTTTTTTTGTTCTTCCCAATTAAACAAACTAAATTGACGAAAATAAAACTAAAAAGAATGGGAATAACAACAATAGAGTATAGCTGGAGAGGACGAGTCTCGCTGGAGTGCATCACCGAAGACAATGCAATTATTTTATTATAATTGCACTATTATTTTCTAATTTCTCACATGCAAGTTTGACCTTTCATATCAACGATTTTCTTTACATTTTCTCATACAAATCATAAATGTGCCAAAAAAATTTATTTCAATCATATTATAAATAAAAATATATTATAGTATGCATAATATATTGCATTGATAAAAGTATGTGGGTAATGTCTCAAAAATACACTGAAATACAACTCAATATAAAACAGGTGCATTTAGGTTAATTTTACTCTCTCTTGTCCACTCACTTGTTTTTGTCTCACAGAGCTCAACGACATTAAGTCTCGTTAAGTTTGAATGTGTTTGAATTTTAATTCATTCTAAAAGGACTAAATTTTCCATCTTTGGTTTTCAAATTCGTGCAACTCAACTCTTTTCTCTCCTACTGCTTATCCAACGTCTGTACTTTCAAGTACAGACGTTACCATCTTCTCATCATATTTCAATAAAATTAGACTCCATCTTAACATAATCAAAGAGGTCTCTTATTAGAATTCGGAAACAAAACAAACAAAAAAAATTTTGTAAACCAATTTTGCAAACCAATTTTGCCTAAGACCATAAAAGCTTGCTCTACAACACAGTAATCTAATTCATGTCGAGTGACCGAGCCCATTCGCTCACTGTCGAATCCACTTTCAAAATCGACGAGTCCGATCTCTCAACTCTACTCGCTCCAACTAATTCGAGCTCCGCAAATCTTCAGCGTTGAGTTCGCGAGTGAACAAGAAGCGATACGAGTCAGCACCCCAGAGCATGGACACGCAAGCGTTGTCTCTGTCGGTGAACATACCAGACTGGTCAAAGATCCTGCGGAAGGAGTATATAGAGTACTAGAAGAGAGACAACAATGAAGAAAAGGACTAGGAGAAGATGAAGGCAACAAGAGTAAGAGTCCCACCACTCGAGTTGCTGAAAAGACAAGCGGTTAGGACGAGAATTGCTTCCTTTTCTTTTCACGAAGGAGTTAGAAGGACCCTCAAAGGAGGTATCTCAAAAAGGTCTGAAATAAAATTTAAGCAAAAACTAGCTTTTATGATTTCAATTACCACCAAACTTGGGGACTAAACAAAAAATATTCATCACATTATACTTGTATCGGTGGCGAAGCTTTAAAGAAAATTCATTGGAAATTTTAATTTCTCCATTCACATAGGATTTTTTGTTTCTTTCTACTTTTCTTATTAATATAGGAATCAATTTATTATTTTTTGGTTCAATCGCGGATGAAAGAAAATTTCATTTTCAATTTCGTTTCATTTCATTGAGGTCGTCTCCGGAGAAAAGAGAGAAACTTGTGAAATCGTCGCCAAGAAAAATGGACGTCGGAAAGAGGTATGAGATAAGAGAGTTGAGTAACACAAATTTGAAAATTTGAAAATCAAATTGGAGAAATTAGTGGAATTCAAAGGTTTGAGAAAATTAGAGAAAATCGTATCAGTATCAAAGTTTGTTAAATAGTCAAACCTTCCATTATGATTATTCAAGAGACAAAACTCAATTCAATCTCTTTTCCAACACTCGGAGCATGGGAGTCGATCAACATTGTGATTTCTCCCATATACTATCATCAAGAGCCTCTGGTGGCTCTCTCTCAGCATAGGATCGCAAAATTTTGAAACTCTCATCCTCTCTTATCCTAGGAAACTCTTTATATTGGGAAGGGGAGTTCTTACCTCTCAACATACATTGTGCAATCATAAATGTCTATGCACCTTGCAACCTTCTTGGAATGAGAACCTCTGGAAAGGGTGCACACAAATTCACACCTCAATATTCTTGTGATTTCAACACAATCTGATTAAGGGAGGAGAGAAATAATACTAAATTCTCAAAATCAATTGCCCGAAATTTCAATACTTTCATTGATGATGATGTTTTCTTGGATTTACCTCTCCAAGGAAAAGCCTTCACCTCCTTTGTCCATACTCTCTCCAAGATACATCCTCCATATCACAAATCCAATACAAACTTGCCTCAAAGGAGATCTATCCTAGGGGTTAGAAACACAAACCACTTTTCATAATAACATTGTTTTCTCTCCTAACCAAAAACCCTCTTATCGCGTTGAAGTTTTGTCGTCAGTGGAGCCGTTTCCAGCAAGGCTTCCCGGGGACAGTTTTTATTCTATTTAGGTAGTGCCAATTTTGTGGTGGTGGAAGGCCCTCTTCGAGAAGTGAAGCAAATTGGTGGTGGGTTCGCCTCTTTCGCAAGTCTCTTGGCTCCGATTTTTTCCAACGGTCAGATTTGCAGGCAGAGGCAAACTCAAGGTGTGGCGACAACTCCTTGAGGCACAATTTTAGGTATTCAGGCTTGAGCCTTTTAGGTTTGAATACTTGATTGAAACTTGATCTGAATTTTTCCAAATCTGGAACAATGCAAGACCTTTAATGTTAAACGAGGAAGGAGGAAAGAAGACTGTTGTCTCCAAGTAATCTCCTGGTGTTGGCCATAATTACATCGAAAACAGAGGATCTCAAACATAGCTCTATCACAACCTTTCCGGTGCTAGCTGGAGTTGCTAATAAAGGTTAGTTGTCGGGAGAGTGAGGTCGGCTTAGAGGATCAAGGGAAGTCTGGTAGTCAAGAGTTGGAAGAGGAAATTTCATATCTATGCAACCGCAAACAAGATCTGCAGATGTAACTCCGGTGTGGATGTGGCAAGCTTGAGATTTCAGTGGAGATACGTTGCTCCGACGAGAATAAAGGACCTGACGGTGGTTAGGACAGATGTGGAGCTCCAAGGTGAGTTCAGCGATGATTGGCGGTGAAAGGGACTGTAGAGAATTTTTCCAACGTTTGTCGGAGGCATGGTGGTCGGAGTCCTTGGGTTTGGTTGTTCCTCGGCCTCGACGGCTCTATCGTCGGCGAAGTTGCATAATTGGGACGCTAATCCACCGATCTAGCTACATTTGGGTAGGTTGGGTTGAACCGGGGTTGGCCATTTTGATCTTGTTCGATTGCGTTTGTTTCAATTGAACCAGTGCAATTTCAGTTTATTGGTTCGAGCTGCTTCTCGACGTAATTTCCTTCAGCTTTTCGGTTTTGTTTTTTTTTGGTTGTATGTTAATTAAATTTTCTCGCCGATAAAAAAAACTGCCCAATAACACTGACATTCTCATAAATTGATTGGAGGCCTTGACCGGCTCGTTTCCTAAATACTTGGTTTGAGCATCCTGATTTTGTGGATTTTGTCATAAAAAATATGTACAATTATCAAGTTAAAGGCAAAGAGCTCTCTCTACTCATGAGCTTGGCACGCGTGCCAAGCGTCAGGTCAATTTGAATTAAGTGCTGAGGCTAGATGTTATCACTTAGGGGCAAAAATATCGGGCTCTTAGCTCAAAGAAGGTGATGAAAATTCATCTTTTTCATAAAATTACAGCTTGCAGGGGCGCCAAAAAATCTACCTCAAGTCTTATGGTGGATGATGAATGGTCTTCGAACCCTGCAAAATTTTGATCAAGACTTTTATCCCACTTCGAGGAAAGATTTACCAGTCAGCAAAAGGCAGTCTTCAAACTCCCTCCACTACTTTTCAAGACGATCTGAGATATTCAAAACTCCACACTTGAGGATACTTTCTCAGAGAATGAAGTTTTATCAGCGATTGACGCACTAAAATCGCACCCACAGAAATGTGCAAGTGTGATTCACGGCACGTGCCGACAGTGTACTAGTCGCAGGCAATACAATAAAATAATTTATAACCTTAATTTTATATCGAACCCAGGGGACAAGGCGGCTACTTTCGTTTACCAAGTCTTAATCACCCGAACCGAGTTCCGTGACTAATCTTGGTTGGTCAAAAAGGTGGGGTTGAGGTTAAAACTAGTAAAAACAAATTAAAAATGAAATGCACAATTGGAAATGAAAAGATTATTAAGTAGATGAACAAAATAATCTAAACATAAATTGATGCAGATGAATCGATCAATTAACAAATTCGGGAAACGAACTAAATTTTAGTTAAGCTTGAGATGTTGCTTCCTAGGGAGGTAACGAAAACACCTATTCAACAACCGTACCCTCTTTTTAGGTAGATACATGATCTATAGTGGGGTAAGGAGGAACCTACATGCAATCAAGGATATATTTACCTCCCCCGCTAACATTAAAGTTTGTGAATTCTCTGGATCTTTTGGGGGTTAGCCTATGGATGCTACTATCGTGTTAACCAGTCTCACTCAAGGGTCAAATTTAAACCCGGTTCCTACCACTCAGGTCCATCTACTAGATCTCTGTCACGTTATACCAGTAGACTTGATCAAACAGTCCACAATTAAGGGGACGCAACTTTAAGTATAGATATGATATAATCTCCCTCCTCGGTGCTACAAGCATATAAAATAATTATCTAAATTTCCCTAATCCGTAATTAACTAAGACATCGCCTCAACCCCGAGGCACAATCAGAAAGACAAGTTCATAATCATAACGATACGCATGTGAATTTATGAATTAAATCATGCATTATTAAATTAAGGGTAAAAGACACTAAACCACGCCCAACAATCCCCAAATGACACATAACTACCCCATTTTTCAAAATTAACAGTGAGTTATATCTAGAGATCATTAATTGACAGATAACACATAATGTTAGAATTTTGGATGGCAATCTATTAAAATTTAAAGTAAACAAACGAAAATGCCCCTGGCCATACTTCAAATTTTCAAAACCATGCCATTACGAGGATTTTGATTGTTTCTTGGCTTAACCTTCACGATCTCATCTCTGACCTCGGAACAACTTCGTCGGTTGTCCTCGCGTCTTCGCCATTGACCGGGGATGCTCGTCTTGGTCGTCGCATGAGATGCTCGCCGAAGAGATTGATCCGTTGTTGGAGATGCTCCAACCACTTCCGTATCAGACCCTAACTTTCATTTTGGCTTTAGCAAAATCACAAGGGAAAAAAAGTCAATGGTCTGCAATAAAAATTGATGTAGCATGCATGATGCATTATTCATTGCAATGGTAATATGTTCACATTGTGAATTCAAGTTTAAATTGTATACTCCATGCCCAATGTACTACTAAGTTTAATTTCAAAAATATGCACTCCAATTAATGTATTTGTAAGTTAGCATTGTTTTTAATAAATTTTCAGACATTATTTATGTGATCCAACCAAACCCAAAATACTGAAAATAAAGTGATCCCCAGTCCCCCACCATAGCAAAACAATTAATGTATGTTATTGTCACATACCACTCACCGCTAGTTCACAGATGATGCTATCACTTGAGGAGTTGAAAATTACATACGAGTTCTGAATGTCGTTGCCGCGAGCGACGGGCCGTCGGTCTCCGGCACCACCAGCGCTACCTTCTCGATCTCGCACCGCTCATCATCGGGTTCGTTGCCGCCGTTGACATCACCGTTTCCGGCGCCAACGTGAGTCATGACGGTGGATGAAGATGGCTATGTTTTTCGGCGACGACTCCAGCGAACCCCTCACGGTCGCTAAATAAGCTTCAAACTTATTTGGCCATGAAGTACTCAGAGTACCTTGATTTAGACATGACCATGTACTACTCACATCATGGCTTGGATCGGAGGAGAAAGCTTACTATCGACTTCTCCGGCGACGGTTCGATCTCTCTGGCGAGCATCTCCAGCGACGACCACGACGAGCATCTCCGGTCAATGTCAAAGAGGCGAGGACGACCGGAGAAGTTGTTCTGAGGTCGGAGATGAAGTCGTGAAGGTTGAGCCAAGCAACAACCAAAATCCTCACAATGACATGATTTTGAAAATTTGAAGTCTGACTAGGGGCATTTTCGACTTTTTACTTTAAAATTTAACAGATTCCATCCAAAATTCTAACGGTAGATGCTATCTATCAATTAATGATCTCTAGGTGTAGCTCACTGTCCATTTTGGAAAATGGGGTAGTTATGTGTCTTTTGGAGATTGTTGGGTGTGGTTTAGTGTCTTTTACCCTAGAATTAATAAAAAACATAAATAACGAAATGAAATATGAACGAGAATCAAAATGCATTCATTGAATAAAATAGTTTACAAGGAAAGGGTCAAGAGAATAAAACCCATTAGGTTCTTGGCGTGAGAATCAATACATGATTTCGATCTCCAGACCTTTATTACAAGCTTGAGTCTGCCACTTGACCACGGGGCGTGGTGGTCGCCCACGGGTTCGTGGTCGGAAACGATCCCTTGTTTTTAGTGGAGACAACTCGCCCAACTCAACAACCTTTGACTGATCTTCTGGCCACGGATTGGCCAAGGACGTGGTCGAGGCCACGGTCCATTTCTCCCCCCCTAAGTCGCGGGAACAGCTCCGCAAAGTCCGAAGTGATTGTGGTCATGGACTTGGCCACGGGTCGTGGTCCTGGACCATGGACTCGGTCGAGCACGAAGATGAACACATGTGCTTGGGGTCTTGAACACGATTTCGTGGTCGATTGACCACGGTGGAATTCTCTTTTGGTCTTCAAACATAGGATTGAGTTCCATCAGGTACGGCCACGGCGACTTCTTCGCGTTGGACACGAGGAGCGGTTAGTGTCTTCCTGAGTGATCTTAAAAAATCTCTAAAAAGCGATACAAAAAACTCAAAATCTGCAATATTCTCTCAACAAACCCGTGAGGTAAAATAGGTCTAAAACATGGGTAAAAAGTACTCGAGTGAAAAAGAAAACAAGGCAAAAGTGGGAGAAAAATGAGCTGAAAAATTGATGTTTTTCGGATCGATCAACGATCAAAGACTGTGATGGTGCTAAAGACCCTGACCCATTTAGGTTTACCCTATTATTCTTTCAGAAGTGTTGGAATATAGTGAATTCTGATGTAATGGCTTTTGTTCATTTCTTTCACAGAATAGTGGAACTTGAGAACATGCTTATGCGTCTTTTATTGTGCTCATCCCAAAAGTCTCATCTCCTCGGCTCCGATCTAGGCCTACCAGTTTAACCAGTCCCCCATGTAAGAAAAAACTTTCCACGATACATGTAGTCATGGGAATCAGATGCCTTCACCCTCCTAAATACTCCAACACAAATCCACAGGAAAATAATACTTTTCACTAATTCTGCATCAAAAACTGTGTTTTCTGCTCGAGTAATGACAAGGAGAGTAACGACACGATAGGGAGTCGTGACTTCTGGGTCGTTACTTCTTCTCGTAAGATCTCGGAAACAACTGTGAGTAAGTGACGCCAAGAAGTCGTGAAATGGTGCTGTGACTCAACATTGGTTTATATCAGCGCTACACGTTAGCCAACGACAGGTGATATCACGACAGGATGTCGTGACTCTCCTTAGCTCCTTCAACTTCTCAACTCCTCAAGTCATGCTTCTCACGACCCTCAGTCACGACACCTGAGATTGTCGTGACTCCTACCTCCTACACTTGACCACTTGCAGTCGATGCCCTGTAACTCACGACTCAAGAGTCGCGGCATGATGTTGTAACCTGAGCTGTCGTGACTGATGTCTCCTGCAAGCTCTATCTCTTCTCTCTGCTCTTGAACTCACGACTCAGCCAGTCACGACTGAGTGTCGTGACTTGGGCTGTTGTGAGTGTCCTCTATTGCTTCTTCTTAGCTTCAATTTGTCTCGGCTTGATCTCAGGTCGTCTCCTGAACTCTTTTCTGCTCTATTATGCCCTTAATGACATGTTTTCCCGCAAATCAATCACAAACTCTTAATTTGTATAATGATATCCAAAATAGGATAAAACATCCTATACTGGAGTGAAATCGAGTTAATTGTGACACGATTTGGCTTGAGTGGAGTCATAGATTCCACTCTAATCAAATATAAAACTATTTTAATATCTTTTGTAAAGAATTTTAAATTACTATTTACATATTTTATAACATTATATTGGCCCTAGTTTTAGGGCCTTCATCGGTAGTCTATGGGAGAGTCGGCCTCCAATCATGATGAAAATATGCAACACGGTTGTAAACATTGTATTTTCCCCTTCCAAGTGTTATATAGTGTGCTTGAAAAACATTACCAACCTACTTCCTTTTTTTTAAGGCATGTAGATCAAACAACTAATTCTCTTTGAAAGAAGGATGATAAATCACTAGAAAACCGAATATAACCAAGTTACGCGGAGGGAATATGTCAAAATGACACACATTTCTCTCTACTTCAACATGAAAGCAATCATGCCTCAAGTTGATTTCCTTCTTCTCTATGTGTTTCAACTACGTGTCTTATCTACGAGATGACAACGAACACTTAACTTTTCTTAGAATTAATCCAAAAATTAAAATTTGAACTCTCTATTTCTCAACACAAGTATGATAATTGAAAAGAAGAGACATTTTATCTTTTCTTATTAGCAAATATTTACAGAAGTACTTGATGAGATTTTCTTCTTCATTCATAGATATGAAGTGATATATCCTTTCCTTTTTCTAGGTTGCATAAAACTTCTTTCTTTTTATTATTTCTTGTCATGTACTCTAAAAATAGGTAAGTTATTCTTCCTATTAGGTTGTTTGGTTGACACTGCACAAATTAGGAAATGGAAATTGCTGGAAAAAGATATATATATATATATATATATATATATATATATATATATATATATATATATATATATAATTTTAAAGCAGTCTTTTTATGAGACTATCAAGCCTTAAAAAGTTATGCCTGAATAACGTGGTCTGTCTCTACGCCCAAGGCGATTAGGGTTCTCGTCTCTTTTGACGAGATTCGCGGCTCAAGTGGTCTGCAATTGTGGTTCGTAGCTCCAAAGGCAGTAATTTTGGAAACAAGGCGAGCAGCGGAGTACATCAGCGTCGTCTATGTGCAAGGGGTTCGTGAAGAGCCTCGGTTTTGCACGATTACAGGAGTCGGAGAGTGACTGAGAGTGTAGATTGGCAGGAGCTCGGGATTCGTTGAGATTTGGATTTGATTTTGGGGTTGGTTAGTTTGCGATGATAAAATTGTGGGAGTATTATTTTGATATTATCTGTGAGGGGAGACGGGTCCGGGAAGGGGTCATCGGTGGATGGGCATAGAAGCTCCGACTAACAGCTTGTTGCGGGAATGGTGATAATGGGGGTAGTGAGGGTAGACAGACTGTAGCGGAGCTTATCGGAGGTAGGGGCAGAAAATATGACGATTTGCTTTCTGCGGTTTTGGTTGGTTGATAGATCAGTACTAGGAAAGAACCGGAGTGCTCTAGCGTCGGTGGGCAGGCTTATGCAAGCATACCGAACTAAGGGGTCTTGTCTTTCTTAAGCTTCAATACGTCATCTAGTTGTCCCATTGGGATCAGTACTGGGAGGTAACGAGGGGTCTCTGGCGTCGATTTGTTGATAAGCCCAATGGGCTGGGAGGACTTGAATTTTTAAAGATTCGCGATTTCCATATTGATCGCAGGGTTGATCGAGGAAACTGGTTTAAGGCAGTCTGCAGCAAGATCACGAGATTTCTCCATTCGAATGAGGTGGAGGCTGTGGCTTTGCATGATGCTAACTGGTTCGAGTCGATTGGTCTCCAGGGTTATCATGGATGATTGTTCAAAGCATTTTACAGTGGATCACATGATTTCTCCATTCGTATGAGGTGGAGTTTATGGCTCTACATGATGCTAAATGGGTCGAGTTGAACAACTTTGGAGGAATCATTAGCGAAGGGTGTTGCGTAATATCCACTATCAGAACATGTCTTTTAATTTATTTTCTCGTAATCAAATGACTCACAAACTGGTTTGTTTTAACTAACAGTAGCTGGGATTATGGTGAGTGGTCTGTCCCATCATATGTAGCTTCAGCTGTCCAGCTTGATGTCGGGTTAGTTGCTATTTAATTAATAAAATTCGTTTTTACCTTAAAAAACGTTATGCCCAAGTTTAATTCGTTTATTGAATGAGGACAACCTTAAACTCGAATTTGACTCGAACTCAATTATAATGAATTTGTACTGAATACAAGTTGGCAACTTATTAAAATTTGACTTGTTTAATAGGAGAAAATGAAAGTGCGAGAATGATGAAAAGGTGATGAAACAAGATACCAAGAGAGAGGATTGATGAAGAAACCAAATTTGTATAGGAAAGAAGCATGAATAAATAAATGGAGGAGAAAATTATTGTGTAGCCTAATATAAACTGTGATGGTACATAAATAAACTTGTGTTTTACATTGAGAATGTTGATAAATATAATATTACATGTAATCAGAAAATGGATATGAAGTTTTAGACTAAAGCACAATGTTGAAAGAGAGCGAGGCGATTTGACTATAACTAGAGAAAAAAAGAGTGTTGTTACATGAAATCAAATCAAATAATTAACATTGGAGGGAGACGAAGTATTTGAAGTGGCTTTCCTTCCAACCAAGATCTTGGTAATGTTGGGTAGGTCGGAGGTGGTGACGACGCCCTGTTTGGGTGGGCTGGAGGCAGAGTCCTGGTCCGCATTGGGCGGAGGCACCGAGCACGACCTGAACCTATTCCTGGACGCCCTCCCCGTTCTCCGGCAGAACCTGTCGTCCGATATCTTATTCACCTGCTCTCCTAATTTTCTTATCTGTTCCCGGTAAGCGTTTAGAGCCCCTCCGGCCTTCTTTTGTAACAAATTGGGCATCACCCGGTCAACACTCATCCTTCTCGTGGCGCTCCGTTGACTTCCTGATTCCGACGCCTCTTGCTCGTATCTGTGCAGGTCCGGGCTCTCCGAATACTGGTCCTCCGGGATGCTTAAATCGCTGCACCCCGCCCCCAGCAGCTTGTTCGTGTACGCCTGCACTTGGAACTCTAGGTTTCCTATCTCCATCTCCTTTTGGTACATCAGGTCCTCGAATATCGACAGCGACTCCTCCGCGAAGCACATCTTCTCCTCCGCCTCTCTCTTGTACTGGCTTGCCTCCATTTTCACCTGCGCCTTCTCCGCTTGCAATCGTAGTATCTTCAGCATTGCCTCGCTCGCAGCGCTCGACGACGCCTCTCGCTCCTCCTCCAGCTCGAAGTACACCTTCTGCAGCAATTGTTGCTGCGCGCGAAGTGCTTCTTTCAGAATTTCCATGTTGCTCTCCGGAATCTCCGAACACGAATTGCTCTCCGCCATTCCCACCAATTCTGTTTTCTAAACACGTATTCATTGGAATCAACGACCTAATAAGTCTATCATATTAAACCTCTAATGTGAAATGACACCAACCTACCTTCCCAGATTTGAATTCAAGACCGACAAACTTAAAATCATTCGGTTCGGAGCCGAAATTGAGCAGGAGAGACCGCTATTGGATCCCGCACGAGGACACCTCCTTCCTTGTTTTGAACATTTAGCAAAGATGCGGTTTTACATGCTTAATCAATTCCTCTTCCTGAAAAGACAAAAGCCTCAAAACAACCAAATTCACCGCTTAGATCAAAACAAGAATAATTGAGAGAGGAGGAACTTTTTTCATTGTGAATCAATTTGAGTGGTGTATCATCTATTTTGGCGGGACTTTGTTTGGTGTAAATTAGTATTTGCTATTCTTAAAATACTATTGAGAAACAAAAGATACCGTTACCGGTGGTTCTCAATCCAAGTTTTGGGCCTAATAGTTGGGCCCATGGGCGGGTCTCCAGATCCGGATCCGGATTTACCGTTGAAGACTATAGATACCGATTCATTCGTCGTCTTCGATCTCATCCCTTAAACAAACTCAAAATCCACCAAAATTGATCATCGGTTCTGTTCGATTTCTGAATTCCATCATCATCGTCGTCGATCATGTCTCCTAAATCGCTCCAAATCTTCCTGAAATCTCCAGAGCTCGATGTTCCCACGAAAACCCTAACCCTAATTCCTTCCCCTTCCGAGACCATCAACGACCTGAAGCTCTCTCTCCTCCCCAACAGTCCTTGCGCCTCCTTCTTCTACTTGACGCTCGATGGGAAGCCCCTGGACGATTCGACCCCTCTGATCCAGTCCCGAATCGCCCCCTTCTCGACCCTCGTGCTGCGGCCACGCATCCTCGGCGGCGGCGGAGATGGCGGCGCCACCGGAGCGGAGTCACGCGACTGCTACCTCAAGATGTACGCGGAGAGGAAGCCAGATAAGGTCGACCCCAACGAGCAGAGGCTCTCCAAGTGGCTCAATTGCGCACTCTCCTTCGAGCCCCTCAGGGAGCCTTGCGTCGTCGACCACCTCGGCAACGTCTTCAACAAGGAGCCTCTTGTCGAGGCTCTTCTGGGGAAGAAACTGCCCAAGGAGTTTGGACACGTCAGGGGCTTGAAGGATATGATCAAAATCCAGCTATCTCCCATTCCTGGCTCGGAACACGATCACATCAGCGACAAGGAGAGGGCTCGCTTTCAGTGCCCTATTTCAGGCTTTGAGTTTAATGGCAAGTACAAGTTTTTTGCCCTCAAGACTTGTGGCCATGTGTTGAGTTCCAAGGCCTTGAAGGAGGTGAAGTCGTCGGCTTGTCTCGTGTGCCATAAGGAGTTCACGGAGACGGACAAAATTGTGATCAATGGGAGTGAGGAGGAGGTTGAAGTGTTGAGGGAGAGGATGGAGCAAGGGAAGGCCAAATTGAGGGAGAAGAAGTCTAAGAAGGTGAAAAATGGGGAGGAGGAGCTGCTGTTGCCGCGGTTGAGCGGGATCAAGCATGGTGTGGATGTTAAGGCTGTGGAGAAGGTTTCAGGTAAGCTAGATGGAAATGGGAAAGTGGGTAATGTTGGGGTCCCCATTACTGGTGCCACTGATGTTTCTGTAAAGAGGTTGAAGATGTCTATACCAGTTCCACCTAATGCCACAAAGGAAGTCTACTCATCCATATTTACATCTTCAAGGAAGTCAGATTTTAAAGAAACATACTCTTGTAGATCTCTCCCTCTCGGCAGGAATTGATTGGTGCAGAGAGAATTATTGCTTCCCCTTTATAAGGTGATTCTACATCCTGTTGTGTACTGCTTCATTTATTAAAATTCGGAACAGAACATTATGCTCTCCGTCACCTTTATATTGATGTTTGGTTGCTGTGGAAGTATCTTCGAGTATAATTGTAATTTTGACTGTTAAGTGATCATACCGCAATTATATGGCTTTTACATTTGCTAATATTTTGTCTGTTTAGCCTTTCAAAGGTTCAAGTTCTGATTTTTTTCTTGCATGCCTCACTTGAAATTCTTAAAGAGGGCAATGATTTTCTGCAAGTAGTTTGTGTAGTTAAGAGATCATATGGTGAAGCTTCGTGTGGGTCAGATGGTGATTAACTACATTCTTGGTTTATGTGTGTTGGTATGGCTTCTGATAGATGCACCTTAATCTTTACTTGTGAGGTGAGTTGTCTATATGAATTTAAGATGTTCAATTTTTCAATAAAATAGACAACTCTCTTGATATCTCTTCCAAATTTTGTGTCTGTATTCTGTAGTATCAAAGGCATATGATGTTCAGGTTGTATTGAAGTTTTATTTTCTGCCTTTCTATAATGAAAAATTGGAAATGCAAGGTAGATCATTTCTATCCGTCCTTGTTAATTGTAATTGAAGCATTTGGTAGATGTTAGCAACATTGTGCACAACTCCATATCAATGTTATGAAACTCCCAAGTTCTCCCCGATTTCTCTTTGAGGACTCGGTTCAATCGAGTTTTGGACCGAGTTTTTAAACTCGTTCTTGGTAGTTCAATTTTATCGAGTTCGTACTGATCAAAGTTGGTCGAATTTTATTTCTTTTATTTTATATATGCTTTGAAACTATTCTTTAATTTTGTTTTAATTTATAAAGTTGTTTGAAAAGATTTTATTTGTAATTTTTGTATTTCATGGGAATTATATATGAAATTTATGTATCTCAAATATTTGTTTAATGCAAAACGAGTTTTGCCGATTTCTCCCTGAGTTCTTAAAATTCCTATTTTTTTTATCTTGCCGAGTTCTCCTTAATTTTGAGTTTTAGAACCTTGCTCCAAATAAGATGGTTGAAGTTTTATCATCAAATAAGTTGAATGAGCATTACCAATTGAAAAGTCGCTGAGCATTGAGTTTAAGCAGAATAATGACTAAAAATTTGTTTATAGACAAGAATATGCTTGCAGGTAATGAAAGTGTGGTTGAGAATTTTGTTTTTCGCTTATACATGATGTGAAATTGGGTCTGGTTAAGCTGGATTGGCCTAGGTCAATGGGTTGGGACCCGTTCGCCACAATATAATTACCAGCTCGTTTCATTGTGGTTTGGGTAGATGAAACTCGCAAATCTTTCATTTAAATCATCAAGAAATTATGATATACTTATATTCTAATTCCAATTTATTACTTCATGTTAAACAAACTCCCAAGGATATGTACAATCTTGTTTGAAGAAACCATTAATATTATTGAATAATTAGTGATGATATACATAGACACGTCTTTTACTATAATTTTGGTCGATACAATACATCATATTTTATCTCTGAGTACAATGCAAAATAAAGAATACGACGCAGATTTGACCTTCCAATGAATCTAAAGACATAATCAAGATTATTAAAAACGCAAAATTTTAAATTGACTGTTTGAAATTATATAATGAGAATATATAGCAACATACATATTTTTGTTCAAGCGCATGCTAAGTCACATGATAACCAAAGCAAATATTTCTGTTTATTCTCATGGATTGTTAACACTTTATACAATTTTCTCAATATTTAATACCAAAATATTTTTATTTTTATTTTTTAAAAACAAAATTTTAAAATATTCTAATATAGGGATATTTGCATTATTTACAAAAAAAGATAATATTTGAAGGTTTAATGAAAGGGAATTAAATTAGAAATTATCCCAAAAATGATAAATCGGGAAAATGTGTCTTGGTTTAGAGATTGAGAGAGGGTGCGAGTGCGAGAATCAGTAAACTGGATTTGGTGTGGAAATGGGTAAGCCGTCTTGGATGTGCACTGTGTTCACCCAAATTTGTCTGTGCTTGGCTCTGTATCTGGTGCTCAATGTGGGTCACCCACCACAGCCACAGACGCCCCTCTACAGAAGAAGTGAGAGCAGATCTCTTGATGTTTATTTCATCAGCGTCAGAGGTGGCTTTAGGCCTCTTCACCACCACACCCATCTCCTCAATCAGGTTTCTTTCTCTCTTCTCTCGCTTTTGTTGCTCTTGTTTGATGCAACTTCCTGGTGGATACGATTGTGCTATTTGATTGCTGACATATGTGATGAAAGTATTCAAATAAATCATTTTTGGATTGTATGCTTAATTGACAAGACAAATTCTCACATAATCTAATTCAACTGCTTGAACCAGGCTAATTTTGATTTTCTAGATCCTGTTTCTCGATTTATTTTTCTCAGTAACCAAAGAGATTTATGTGCTCCCTAATCTTCTGTATGACAGGTTTAGTAATATGTAGAAGATTTTAGTGATGGGTTATGTACTGACACATCTGATACACATAGAAAATGAGAGTTATATATAAAGGAAACAATCAAACTAACAAGGTTGATATTTTAGCTGTAGAGGCTGACCTGACACATATAGTACTTAAAATTCTTCACTTAATGGATCATGGGTTATGCGTTACCAGACTTGGTCATCCTTGTATTGTGATTAGTCATCAGGTGTATTGGAATATTTTGTTATGATGGTATTTTGCCGGACTAAGATCTTCATATTTTCTGCTCATTGAACACTAACTTTTACATCAATTGTTGCATTTTTATTATTCCCTTTTCACATTTTTGCTCGATTTTCTTGTTGTGGATGCAGATGGAAAAGGCTGCTAAAATGTACAAAGTGAGTTTTGTGATCAACATAAGTGAATTGGGTGATGATGATCCTCTCATGCAGAATGTATGGTCTCTTCCCTTCCTGTTATGCTGTCACATTTTGAATCACTGCTTACTTAACTTCTTTTAGTCTGTAGACTTGTCAAAATCACTTTCTCAAGTTTCCACTTCATATGTTACAACTTATAATTAGGATAAGTGTGACTATGAATCTATGATTAGCATGATGGGATTTATTCACCCTCCATCCTTTTCAAAGTTCTTCTGAGCAGTTTTTTCTCATATATTTTAGTTTAACTGGTTTAAACAATTAGTAATATTCATATGTTTATTTCCTTACAGGGTACCCAACATTCCAGGTCACTGAATGTTCCATGGTATAAATCCCTATGTAATCAACTATCTGCCTTTGGTACATTTGCTTTAGATACATTATCATTTATGCAGTCTCAAGAATGATTTTTCCTTTATTCAGGTCATTTGTGTTCAATTACTCCATTGTGTAGTTATGCATATAAATATACTTGTAGGTACACCACTAAAGCTTCTACAGGAAAAGAAAGGGTTAACTTCCTAAAGAAGATCAAAATGCCTTATGGAAAAATCTTAGACGTTATAGGCGTGGATGCTGGATCATTACAGGTATGTAATTTACTCCTTACCCCAGAAGTGTTTTGGTTGTCGGTTTTATACAGGTCTTCCTAAAGCATATTATTCTCGAGTATAGTATACCTTTGTGCATGTTGTAATTAATTATTGAATTATATGCTTTGTCTAGCTTGAATTATGGTTGTAACCAGTTAATATGACAAAAGACCCGTGTATCTGTGCGTTGTATGGGAAATGTTTTTAGAGGAAATAAATTATTGAGGAATAACATAATTGGAGATTAATTAGTTGAAGAAAATATCAAAATACTCTTCACCTCTTTCTTGTTTTCCTGTATTAGCAAATATGATAGCCTTTTCCCTTGAAGCTGTGAAGTTTTAGCAGGAAGTTAAATGCGTGCTTGATGACCTATTGATTATATGCTGTAATCTAGTTCTGACTAATTAATTAATTGGTTTTGGTACTCTGGAAATGCTAATACTTTCCATACAGTTTATGCTTAGAGAATATATGATCTTTGTGGTCACCATTGTGTACTAATCATGACGAACTTAGGTGACAAAAGGCTACTTAATCAGCTCTTGTATTACCTTATCACTCATTTGTTCAATTGTAATTATTATGCTTTACTTTTTCTTTAGTTAGCCCATTACCTATACTTGTCACATTGTCATGTCCTTTTCTATCTCACTTGTAGATGAATTGCTTGCCATGAGTATGAGTTTAAAAACTGCACATTCCTTTTCTTGACTTTTGTTAATTGAAAAGGTTGACACCTGCAATATACAAGCGCTTCATTTATAATAAATAGCTTGACCAAAATGGTCCCTAAAATATCAAGATGTCATCAATTTAGTTCCTAAATCATCAGTAAGACGAATTGGTCATGAAATATTAGGAAAGTTGTCGAATCGGCCTTTGCCGATATATGACCACTACTTGTCCGTTAAGCTAGTTGACCAAATGTTTCATTTACTCATTCTAAAAGTAAAATATTAATTCAAAATTAAAATGTCACATGCCATGTATTGGTTAGCAACCAAAAAGGCTTGCGATTTTGTGTGTAATATAATTTTACCACTTTAAACTTTGAAAGGTATTTTATTTGCTTTCCTATCCCATTCTCATCCTCGGTTTGTTTTTCGACATCCATCAAAGCTATCAATCGAACTAAGAACTTTCCACCGAAACTATTGGTCCTCCCACAATACAAATCCCAAATCAAGCCTTTGTTTGCAAAAAGTGTGCAGTTTGTGGATGTCCTGAACATGATCTTGGTTGCTCGTGGTGATCTCGGCCGCATAAAAAATATTTACTCGCACTTGTTATCCTAGTTTTCATAATCCGGTTTCCGGATCATCAATCTTCCTAACCTAATATTTTCTCATCTTGGTGCTTCTTTTTCTCCTCGCTATCTAACAAGAACGATAGAAGAGTCAGGACTTATTCTCTTCATTGAAGACTGAATCTTCGTCAACGATTAGAAATCGTTGCCCGGTCTTCCTTGCCGAATGAGCCCCATAGTTGTACATATCGAACATCGCACCCAGGTGGAGCATTGGGTTGCTACCAGGTAACCCTGAATTTCTCGCCGAACCAGAAAGAGGAGCAGAGCTTGTCGTTGAAAGTTTGACCCAAATCTTAAACGAAAACTTAAGCACAATCGGTGCGAGTCTTCACTGTTGTTGACAAATTTGTCGTATGGAACATAGGTCTTCAGACGAAGTGGTTGGAAGAGATGACCGAGCTTGGAATATAGAGCGATATTTGGAGTTCTCGCCTATGCAATCACACAAATGATGGTCAGATAACAGTAAGGACTAATTCAACAACTTTATCAATGGTTCAAGGACAAACGTATCTTATTGATAGTCCAGGAACTAAATTAAGGACTTTTTAAGAGAACATTCTGGCCGCTTAACCTTAAAAACACTTGTAGTTTCCGCGGTTTTATTTCACTGTGTTCTACAGCTTGAAGTTTATATGCCATATGATGCTTTTGTCTTGTGTTATTTTACTTTATTCATGATTAGTCTTATTTGGAACTTAAAGGATCTAGTGCAAACGGGACCAACAAATGGAACTACAAGCAATCAGCTCCATTGGCTGACAAGAACATTGGAAACTACCAACAGTAGCTGGTAATAGATGAATACAATGTGCTTTCTCAGTATTTATGGGCTGCTCTGAATTAAGTTATATTAACCACTGGTTCACTGATTTTCAAATTCCAAATAGTAAAGCAAGCACTACAAAATATTGTTGTGGTATACATGTATCAAAGCTGAACATGAGAAATAGGAATACCATAATATAAATACCCTTTTAGATGATTGTTAATGAACTACTCATAAGCTAACTACCACTTACGAGCTTCATTCTTTGCCTCTACTCAGGCGAATAGTAGTTGGATTCCACCCATTGGTTATTTGTGAAGAGAACAAGACTCAAATAGCTACAAAGAAAATTAACGAGCCCTTACATCGCGTGTTCATCCAATTTGGAGTGGTGAGTTTTCTGAACAATCCAGCTTTCAAATTTGGATCACCTAGATGAGACATTCTCTTCTGGTTAATGATTTGTAGTTTCTGCATAGATTGTGATTGTTGTCAGATCTTATGAATGAAATTCTTAAATTTATTTTAATTGCAAGACTTGGAAAACTTGGGACAGCTCGATTAGTGGCCGTGAAGCATTTACAGATTTTAGAAATAGGCGAATATCAAAATTGGCTACTAGTTTATATTTGTTTCCTGTCCAGAATGCGTATCTGAGCAGAGTAGGTTGCACTGAATATGCCCGTGAAGGCAACGTGGCTTACATTGGAAACCCGGGTTTAGTGGAGGAAGAAGCCTATTTGGGGTCTGCATTCAGGGAGTGAGTAGTCCTTCTTCAGTTTGTGATTGTTGTGTATGGCATTGTAATTAAACAGACTAACATGTCTTACATTTGATCCTCAGGAAAATGGGCAACGGATTCCTTCTTCACCGAGTCAGCCCATTAGAGATTGTGGGTATTTGATTCTCTGTGGTAGTTTTCATTTACATATATAGACTTTTAATGTACTACAATGATATTACAGTTATCCGTTATTATATCTGATGCATGCAAGATTGATATGATCGGCATTATGCTTGCTGTGGAGTGAATTGGAACAATATCATATCATATCATTATTGATAATATTAAAAGGCTGAATGAATTGTTTGGCAGGTAACGTACTTTATAGCCTCATCTGGAAAAGTCGTGTTCAGATCCGTAGTGCACCACAGGGGTAAAGACGTGATGTAAATTCTTGGCAAGTTTAAGTTGCTCATTATTTGATTCCATGGTGATATTTATTGAGCATGGTTGGTACAGGTGATTTTGATCTATAAAACATTTTGTAACAGTTGATGGAGATGAATAAATTACGAGGTTGTATTGGGTGTCGATGATGTTCCTTGTTGTGATTATGTATCCATCTGAATCTTGAAGAATTATAACTTTTGATCTATACAGTGATGGAGTTGTGTATTTCTCTCCTTTTTTATCGGCAAATCCTATCAAAATTTGGGATTGACGATACTGTGATGAATCAAGACAGCACAAAACTTGTGATTCTTAAAAGTTTTAAGTTTATTGTATCAATAATAAGTTTAAGACATACCCTTATGTAAAAGGGGGTTCAATATCATCTCTCTCTTGTTCACTATCCACAAAACATTTTTTGTAACAATCTACCCCCAAAATGCCCTTGGTTTAAGAAACCAAAATCAAATTTGTTCAGTCTGATTTAAAAACCTAAATTAAACCGGTTCTTCTTTTCCTCCTCCACGACAGAACAACCTATATAAACATCACAACAACAAATCTTAAACAATGGTGTTTTTTTAGATCTTCGTCCAACCCATCAACTAAAATCATTTACTTATCAAGTAACCCATCAATTGACCATTGCTTGAGATTTGTGGTTCTCAGGCAATGGTTTTCTTTTTAGAACTCGGTCCAATCTCAAGCTGCATTTTTAACTCAGGCAACCACCAATTCACTTCCCTGTATATCATCCAAAACGTTGCAAATCAAATAGAGGACCAGAGAGCTGAAAAGGGCAGTACCCACAATCAATTAATATATCCATAAATAAACACCCAAATGAATAAATAAATACCATAATCGGTGCCCACAATCAATAATCAATTAAGCTAATAATCAAGAGATCAAGAATCTGGGTTGAAATCAAATATATGGTTTTGAAAAGTTAGAGGACAGAGACGTTTTTGGTTGGCGGAGAAAACAGAAGAATCAGAGAAACCATTCTTCGACAGCGGCGACATCAAGCTCTCCTCCAAGCTCGTCGTCCTTCGTCGATTCCGACGATTTGTATTTGAGACGGATATGGTTTTTGGTTCCGGCGATTCATATTCAAGCCTCGTCGGAGATTTGGGTATTCTCGGAGGACTAAGGAGACGGTGGAGGGTTTGAAAAGGGGGAAGGTTCGAATGCGGGCTCGATGGGGCTAATGGAGTCGAGGATGTAGAAGATCTCGCGCGGAGACGGTGGTTTCTGCGGCAGAGGAGAGGCGGTTGCGGTAGAGGCATGGAGATAATCTGTAGGAGGGTTGAGAGATGGGTCGGAGGAGGAGATGAGTGAGTCTCATATTTGAGGTGGGTTTGGTGAACTTCTGTTTGCTCAACGAGAAACTGTTCTCTTTGTTTCTCTTTTTTTTTCTTTGCATTTGATGATAGATTTTTGGAAGAAGAAGAAAAAGAATCCGTTTAATTGTCAGGATACTAAAACAGAGAGAAAAATAGTTGAGGTATGAAAGTGTCATTTCGCAATATTTAGGTGTAACAAAATGTCATTATCCCATATACATATATATATATATATATATGGGCACACTCTACTATAAATCTTCTACATGTCCGAACAGAACGAACACGTGTGAGTCACTCATCTAGCCGCGATTAAAACAGTGTGTGACATGTGGCATGCGCGCACTGTGCACTCAAGTGAGGGCAATTCCGTATTTTTCGCGCGCGTGAATAGTAGACTTTTAGTTTTTGTCTACAGTATAGTGTTCAACATTAAGAGTGCAACGTCTACAGTGTAAGTGTAATTTTCAACATTGGGAGTACTCCCAATGTTGAACATTACACTCCTAATGTTGGACATTACATTCCAAATGTTGGATATTACACTCTCAGTATTGAACATTACACTCCAAATGTTGAACATTACACTCTCAATGTTGAATATTACACTTCCATTATTGAACATTCTACTCCCAATGTTGAATATTCCTCCTAGAGGTGTTCACGGTCCAAAAATCGAACCGACCGGTTCGGTTCTAGAAAAAAATAAACCGAAACCAAACCGTATAATGTCGGTCAGTTTGTCAAACCGAACCAACAGCCTCGGTTGGTTCTCAGTTTGAACCGAACAGAACCGATCATCAACTTGGGCCTAATGAAATCAGCCCAAAAACCTTTTTTACTATCAACCCAACTTGGGCTTGTTTGTTCATATTACACATAGCACATCAATTTATGATTGAAGACACTTAAGTTTAACTATTACAATCCATCAACTCAAAATGAAGTTTAAAAGTTCAAGAACCGAATATAAATCAACTTGTTCCAACAACAACCACACCAGCGACCAGCACAAGCAGCCAGGGCCCAGCAGGTCCAGCAGCAACCATCACTCCAAACTCCAACATTGAAGTATCTTGCAATGAATTAGAAATTATAAATAAATTACCAAATTGATTTACCAAATTATAAATCAATTACACATCAATTGAACATGAAAACATAATTTAAAGTCAAAAGTCAGAACATAATCAAAAGTCATGTTTTTTAACATAAATAGATTGATCAAAAGTAAACAAAATTAGAACAAAAAGAGAACTCAGTTTATTATTTTTGAACATGATCAAAAGTCAAAACAATTGAGGCACACCCTCAAGTGCAGCAGATTGATATATTTCTACAAATGGCAATATATATATACATATGGTAATTTCGAAATGTTAGAAACGGGAAATGCAATAAATTAGACAAAATGTACCTTCTTCAATTTATTCGACTTTATCATCTCCATCTTCCTCTTCATCACTACCATCAAATGAATCTGGTGGTATATCAAACCAATTATGCGTAAAGATTATGGCTTGGACCATCATGGGGTTTCAACTACTTCTATGATCGGTAACCACTCGACCCCTGATACTAAACGCTCATTCTAAAGATACCGTAGAGATTGGAATAGCTAGAATGTCTCTCTCCATTCTTGCAATAACTGGGAGCTTGTGATAATTCCTGCTCCACCAACCCAATATATCAAATGTTGTTGACCCGTCTTTGGTTGCCTCATCCAAGTATTTCTGTAGCAACGACTTAGGAACTCCTTCTTTGGAAGTTTTTCGTTTCTGAAAATTAGCTCGAGCAAGAGCTATTGCATCTTCTTCATTGTCAAGATCAATAACGGAAGAAGCAACTTCTGAAATTCCCACGGTGTGACTCCCATATAATGTGTGATATTCACTGAACATCTCATTGAGAGTTGCCTTCACTTTTGACATGAAAAGTTCGGCTTTTGGAGGAGTATATATATCACGAACAATCATATCCATAAAATCCATCTTGTGTCGTGGATCAAATAGTGGTGCTAAATACATGAAAATATTCACCTTATCTAAGTTCCCGAAATGCTTATCAAATTTCGCCTTCATTGTATTAGTCATGTTCTGCTTATCAATATTATCACTTGCTTGACATTTTTTAATATTGTGAAATATACTATAAACAATCTCCAATTGAATATTTGATGTCATATGCTTTTAAGCGGATACTCTCTCGGTCATATCATGGAACTTCCTAAAAAATCCATTAAAAAATTCAGCTCATACCAATCTCGATTAATAAAATAACCTAAAGGTCCACTCTTATCTTTCCGGAGATTCATTTCCATCTCCATCCTCAGGCTTTGATCCTTCATAGATATGATCAGGGACACTAAGCATCATTGGTCGAAGCTCAAAGTTGTGCATCTGGTACATTTTCTCTTCCCTTCCCCTGTATCTTAGAGGATGGGGACGATGATGGTGCTCTCGTTCCCCATGATGTTGTTGTTGAGGGCGAGGAGTGTTGAATCCATCCTCTTGCTCATCTACAAAATCATCATTGTCATTCCTCCTCACATTGCTATCTTCCAACTCGTGCTCTCTATCACGGTCACAATCTCGGGCCCCCGCCCCATATTATCATTCCTCCTTGGTAAGTTAGCCATTACACTAGGCTCTACTCCTTTTCTTCTCAAAGCCTTGTTCCTTCAACAAAATGCTTTAATCTAGGGGTTGTACCCAAACTCCGCTACACCCGAAGCTCGGGTCATGCAGTAATAACGGTACCTATAAACAAATAAGCAAGTATCAAATATCCTTCAAAGCAACATCACATTTCAAACTACACCAATGTCGATTAATCTCCGGCAATGACGCCAACTTGTATAGCCAAAACGTGTCGTTCTCGCGACATGAACTAATACAAGTAATATAAGGTGAGTAGCTAAACCCCAGTCATTTCCTCGAGGATTAACAAAGGGCTAGGTAGTGTATATAGCATATTTTAGTGTTCGGAAAGGAGTGGAATGCAAATGTAATTATTACCTCTTTTTGGTGTTCTCTTACTTACTTCACATGCAAGCTACGTATTAAACGGTAATTGTTGGGCCCGTAGACAGTTCTCCACAGGCACCTGATAACACGCAAATGCACGCGACTGTCACAAGTATAACCGATAAGACTGGGTCGAATCCACAGAGACCAAACTTATAATGTCAGATTAAATTATGCGATCAATGGTACTTTAATGACAGATTATGTATTGTGATTTTAAGTGGTTGAATATTAAACAGTTAAATAGCAAGACGGTTTTAGAGAAAGCTATTTAGAATGGGAACCATGGATTCTAGGTCACTAGGTTACTAAGAAAATCCCAATCATGAACTATGTAGAACATAGATGTATTGAACCATATGCAACAATATTTCTAACACCTCCTCTCGGTGTGGTGTTAGACTAGGTTCGGGATATTCACCACCCCTCCCAGGTAGGTAAATAACACAAGCTTGCGTTAAATAATGCACTAACGGGGTAAAGGTTCAGAAGAGTTGAACCCTTTCGAATCGAAGCAAGTCCGTCACCCATGGGTCCTCTCGGACTCGACAACATGACTCACACAAACAATAATTATTCGTCAACAAATATTGCAAACATTAAGCATTTCAACTCAATCACACATGCATGAAATACTTTAACCCATAATCATAATATTCAAAGTAATATAGTTCGAGACCTAGCACCCATGATGAAGGGTATTTAGCCCATAATCATGGTGCTAGAACCAAAAGTCATGGAAATAAATGTAGCAATCGAATTGAAGAATAAAAACAAAGAAACCTAGAACCCATAAGGTTGAAGAATATCAAATGTCGAATCCCTCTTGATCGTTGGGTTGTTACTTGTTGGATATTTGCACCTTGCTCTCCCTTGCAACAGATTATAGTTTCTCTCGAACACTCCGAATCGCTCCTCGGTTGATCTGGTTCGTCTTTCTCTCTGCTCTCTAAGTCATCTCTCCTCTCTACTCTTGTATAGGTATGAAATTACGTTGATTCGGCACTTTATACCTTCTCTGCGACTGGCAGGTGTAACGATCGTCACAGTGGGTGTAACGATCGTCACAGTGGGTGTAACGATCGTTACACCAGTCGTTACACCATCGTTATAACTCACTGTCTTGGGCTTGTGTGGTGTAACGATCACTGTAACGATCATTACACCTGGTGCAACGACCGTTACACCTATTGTAACGATCGTCACTTCTTCAGCCTCATTTACTCTTGCTGTCTTGCTTTCCCGAATCCTCGATTTAGCTCGGTTTTGACCCTTTTTACCTGTATTATGCACATCCGCACCAAACATACCCGAAAGCGTAAAAGTAGCACGAATAGGGCTCTTTAAGCCCGGGACGAGGTCAATATGACACTAAATGTGGGAAAGAAGGTGTCGAAAAGGGACTCTGCGAGGGCCCACATCAGTAATATCTCAAAGTAAATCAGGCAACCACGGATACTCAACTTGTTAACATGCACGATTCTTCCAATTAGGTCTAATTCTCGGAATGGTGGTGATTATTCTATGCTTTAAGATATTAAAACTCATCTCTCGACTTAGAGTTTAGCCTAGTGATACGTTTTTCTTTACTCTCTCGAGATCAATTGCATCCTACCCCCGCACTTAGATCGATAATTTCAGACTATGAGATCACTCGCAATGAATATTAAATCAATTAAGCTCTATCCTCTCAAAAATCAATCCTTAACCTAGATAATTGCTCACAAGTAGCTAATTCACGACAATTGCATAGTGTAAACAAGCATCCATACAATCAACACCAAGATCCCTAGAACTAATACCTCGATTAAGCTCAAATCATGTCAACAATGTCAAGTACCCATGGTCAAGGGGTTTAGCCCTCAACCATGGCTGCTTCAAGAAAATTCAAACACAAACTACTACAATCCATGGAAATTATTAAGCAATTACAAGAGTTTATCAATTGCAACACTAAATTCAAAGAAGAAAGGTAGAAGAAACCTTAGGAGTTGGTGAATCTTTTCTTCTCCAAGCTTAAATCTCTCTCTTCCTTGCTTGTCCCTTAAAAATGATGCTCCAAACTCTTAATACTCCTCCTTGTAGCTCCTCCAACTAGTTCTCAACCTCCAAGATACGAGCTCTCACTCCTCTGTCAATGTCTAGGTCAAGCAGGAGCCAAAAATGCTCAAAAGTCCCCTTCTTCAAGCTTCAAATCTCCTTTATATGGTCTGGAAATGGTGCCATTCCTCGATTCGTTGGGCCACATCCGTTGGCCTATCCGGTCTGGATGTGGCACCAGATAGGCTATCTGCCCACGCCTTGGAGTCCAAGCAACCTCCCTCTCAAGCCTCCTTTAAGCTCCTAATCCATGCTCCTGCAATGAAGAGTCCCAAAAGCTCTCGCATCATCAAAAGTCCTCAACAAGTCTAAATTTAGCACACATGAGAGTAAAAAACTTCTAAGTTATGGGCGAAATGTGTCCGTACGGCGTCTTTTCGGGCCCATAACAATAATTCAGGACAAAATGGGGATAAAAATGAGAAATTTGAGTTGGTTGTTTACATAATATCCGACCTCATCATACCCCTTTCAAACTTCTATTTTTCTTCAACACCTAAGACAACATCTCTTAAATTTAGTGCACTCACCTACAAACTACACCTTTTTTCTTTGGGATCAATATTTGGGGTTTCATCTAAAGTCATTTACTATTTAGCGACAGGAACACTACTGTGTGCGTCGGTTGTTCCGCGCCCGATTGAGTCAACCGGTCAAAGTCGGAGTGAAGTATCGACGCAAGAATGCCGATGACGAGCATGTCGTGCTCAATGAAGATTTGGAGGGCTTCGAAGAGTGCCGTATAGTCGAGGCGGTGGTCTCAAGAGATGGCCACGAGGTTCTGCTTGAGAGAGCCATGTAATGGATCGACGGTGAAGACAAGCTTAGGATAGCGACGAGTTCGTGCTCGAAAGGCTTCCGCCTCGCGCTGATAACATGAGCCAAGGTCGGGCTGTCTCTAGCGGGGCCGATTTGATGTTGCAAGCAAGATTAAGGAGGCAATAAGTATGTCAAATTTCTACGTACTTTTATGAAATGGTAAATTTGGAATTTTTCAATAAAGGTGAGTTTGGAGAAATTAATAGGTAATGTTGGTGAGAGTTAAAGGAAATATTGAAATTTTCTGTTAAATTTTTGTGAATTTGGAGAAATGAATTGGTAATGTTGGTGAGACTGAATTTATCTTTTGTGTTCAGATGTTAAAATGAAAATTTATATGTACTGCTTCTAAAACTAATATGTTTTACAAATTAGGGATAATCTCACTTAACTACAACTAATTTGACACGTTTCTCACATAACTGCAGCTAAAATATTTTTTCATTTGTGAGGTGCGTTGAATGTGGTTATTCTCACTCGACTACGATATGTTAACTTCTCAGTTAATTTTAAATGTAAAATAACTAAAACACCTTTGATAGTTGATAGTCTTTTAAATTTTCAAAATGGTGCCCTCCCCCCCCCCCCCCCCCCCCCGTCAATTGAACATGTGAGACAAAAAAAATCGTCTTTTAAATTTTAAACTACCAAACACATGTCATTGGTCTCATCTTCTCTATTTTAAATTTGTAGCCACTAACAATTTCTATACCCATTTCCTCAGTTTTGGATTGAATATATAAACGAACCCAATTTCTAAAATCAAAACAAATAAATCTATAAAACTAACAATGTATAACATAATCAAACTACTCCATTTTTATCAGCTTAACGTAAACATAAAAGTGTTAAAAAAATTGAGCATTTTAGAGCAAAAAACATAGAAGTGAAAAATCGCATGGAAATATTGGAGGAACGTCAAATCTACAAACCAATAATGATAAAAAAAAATTGAGCATTTTAGAGCAAAAAAAACTGAAAAATTAGCTTACAATTTTGGGAATGGAACTGCAAACCCAAATTAGTACAAAAAAGGTAAATGTCACAAAAGTATAGTTAGTTTTACACGTTTTGCAGTCGGATACAATTAACTTAAAACCTTTATTGTAAGGTCAGTTAGTTTTGGTTTAGTGTCAAGTTAGACAAAATGGTTTAGCATTGTTAATTATGAGTGTAAGAAGACCAAATTACCCTTGATTGTCTATCAAATTTCAAATGCTCGCCATTATTCGTCAAATTATTCATAATTCATCAAATTATAATACTTATTAATAATATTTGTTAACAAAAAATTATTTTATTATTATTGTTACTAATAATTATTTCATAAAAATTAAAATTAATTTAACCATTCATTTTTAATAATAATAATAAAAGTAAAAGTAAAATAATTATTAATAATCAAAATAATACTCATTATTAAAAAAATAATAATCATCAATAATAATATTAATTATTAATAAGGGGCACACTCGGCTACAAACTCCACCAAAATGCCCAAACCCTCATCTGCCCATCTAATTTTTCGCGAGCGGCGATCATGCGACATGTGGCGGAGCGGTTCGCTGACCACGTTAGTCATAAATAGACAGAGAGCTGAGGGCACGCTCATTATTCCAGTATGAGATGTGATGTACAACATTATGTGTTGGGTTGTATAACATCATATTGTGTGTGCTGATCACACATTTAAAGTGCGGTCGTGTATTTAAAGCGCGATTATTCATCGATTCACACTAAAATTAGGCGCATTTAAATCGCGATCATTCAGCGATTCACGTTAAAAATAGACTGGATCCAGAGAGAGATCGTTCATCGTTTGGTGTGTTGTTGAACATTATATAATTAATCTGGTTATACAATTTATAACAATATGTTATACATGATACAATGACATGTTATACATCAACAGTAAGACAGTCATACACAAACTTCTGAAAGTAGGTAATTGTTTTATGTGATGCTGAACATCATCAAACTACACTGGTTATACAATATATAACAACATGTTATTCATGGTACGCCACCATATTCTACATATCCAATCAGAAAGTTACAAATAAACCTTTAAAGTGGTTAATCGTTTTATGTGTTGTTGAACATTATCTAATTAAATAAGTCAATGTCCAATAATAACTCTGTATTTCCAAAATATTAAGATATTGAAGAATATAAATTAATTATATGTATTTCCAAAAATATCGGTATGCAAAATCAACCAACAATTTGTTACAAAATGTATTTATAACTAATTGAAGATTTATTTCAAAATTAATTGAGCATTTACCGTAGATATTTAAGTAGGTCATAAATTATAATTCAACCAATCTAATAGACGATTATGATCTCAATAATATGAATCAACTTTAACATAAGTGATACAGTACAAACCGATATGTTATACAAGATACATCGACGTGTTATACATACACAGAAAGACAGTTGCAAACATTACAAATACATAAAATGAGTAAAAAACATGCAGCGCTAGTGGTCAGTCGCTGTCATCATCATCGTCATCGTCTTCTACACCTCAGATTTGTTGTACATTAAAGAAAAAACTCCAGATCGGATCAAAACCGGCTAAAACAAAAAATAACAAATCGGAAATCAATAACAACATAATCGGCAGCAGATTTAACATGAAATAATGCTACTTAGATCAAATCAAAATCGGCTTCAATGAAAAAAAAACAAATCAAAACTACAAAACAATGAAATCAACATAAGATGCAACAGGAAAATCGCGCTACTTACCGATAATTCTCAATCAAATCGACGATAAAGTTGCTCTGCAACAAGTCAAATGTCGTGCACGTAGTTATAAGAAGTCAAACCATCGTAATGGGGTATTAGGTCTGCTAAGCAAAATGACCCGAATACCCCGATTTAAATTTCCGTCTCTGTTAAGTGGGGAGACTCTCCGTCCGCGATAAGTGTCACAATCTCTTCTCTCGCGCGTTAATCATACACTTGGTATAAATTTTGGACGTTTTGACAATTTTGTCAAGTTTTTTATTTGATATGTACTCTCATTAATAATATATTGAAACTTTCGAATGTCATAACTCTCTCATACGAACTACGTTTCTGGCTTATAGTATATCAAATCGAAAAGAATCGAAAGATCAACAACTTTGAAGAAATAATTTTTTATATTAATAATGAATATTATTTTAACGATTAATAATTAAAATAATATTAATGATTAACACTATATAGAAACTTTCGAATGATATAACTCTCTCATACGAGCTCCGTTTCGGGCTCATATTATATCAAATCGAAGAGAATCAGTAGATCAACAACTTTAAAGAAAGAAGTTTTTGTCCAAAACTCCATCCAACGACAACAAATTCCTTACACTCTTAAAAAAATTCGTCCAAAATTTAACGGTGTTAGAGCAAAATGCAAAAAATGTGATTAATAATTAACTATTTGTATTATTAATATTTTTTTGTAATAATTATTTACCAAGTAAAAGTAAATCAATTATTAATAATATATAGACAAAAAATATTTTCTTCATAGTTGTTATCTTCCGATTTTGTTCGAATTAATATACTATGAGCCCAAAACGAAACTTGTATGAGAGATTTATGTTATTCGAAAGTTCAATATATTATTAATAATTAATATTAATATTTATAATTAGTATTATTTTAATTATTAATGATTAATTTACTTTTTTATTTTTATTTTTATTATTATAATCAATAATTAAATTGATTTACTTTTAACTTTTATGAAATAATTATCAATAACAATAATTATTATTAAATAATAATAATTAAATTTTTGTTAATAAATATTATTAAAAAGTATTATAATTTGATGAATTATGAATAATTTGGTTAATAATGACAAGCATTTTAAATTTTGATAGACAATCAAGGGCATTTTGGTCTTTTTACACTCAAAACTAACTGAAACTTAATAATTTTGTCTAACTTAACACTAAACATAAACTAACTGACCTTGAAAAAAGTTTTTAAGTTAGCTGTAACCGACTGCAAAACGTGTCAAACTAACTGTACATGTCACATTTACCCCAAAAAATATTAGTATTTTAGAATGCGTTAAAATTGGACAAAGCAGAGCATTTCAAAACCGAAAGTGGCACCAAAAAAGATCAGAAACAAACGAATCATAAGAGAGTTCCAAGGCATGGTTGGGAGCAGCCGATTGAACAAATCGGCGAAACCCAATTCATCAACCACCCAATTACCGCTATTGCAGTCGATAATTGTCTTGTCGAAATCAAAAACCACCACGATTCCAACCATTTTTACTAAAATTGTCAAAAAAATAAGAGAGAACATACTCAAATTACAAGCAACCGGTCCTATTTATTCAAACTACTCATCCCTTGACACCAGAACTAGATCCAAGAACCAAGGTCGTGGTGTCCACCTTGGCGCTGGAACAAGACGCGTTCCCGTCGTCGGCGAGCCCTCTGGACGATTGCAACAATGGTAGTCAGAGGCGGCCAGGCAGGGGTTAGGGTTTGGGGTGTGGCGGTGAGGGATTGATTTCAGTATGGGTAATTTGGGTTTGCTCATATACTTACCAAGAGTAAGAGCTGAATATAAACAAAATTTTCTATTTTCAATAATTTATGAATAAAATAAAACCAAATTAATTAATGAAATTGCACATGTCTTTTGTGCAATTTGTTGCAATGGGTATAAAGATCAGTAAGAGAGAGAGAGAGAGTTTCTCTAAAGAGAAAGAAGTAGAGAAGGAGAGGCTAATGACATGATTTTGAAATTTTAAATAATAATCAGGGTATTTTGGTCATTTTACAGTGAACACTGATAGTGTTAGCCCCAAGTTAACGAAAAATGTAGATATGTGAGAAAAGGAAAACTCAACGCACCTCACAGATGAAATTTTTTTTTAGCTTTAGATATGTAAGAAACGAGACAAACTAACTGTAGGTAGGTGAGATTATCCCTAAATATAATTTATAGTTGTAAACAAAATACAAACAAGGTGGGGGAGAGAGAGATAAAGAGATGAAGGTTGAAGAAGAAGAAGGACGGTAAAATGGTCAATTCACCATTTACTTTCAATTTTATTATTATTTTTATTTATATACTCTTTAACTATAATTATAAGTTAAATATGTTATTCAATGAAGAGTAAACTAATCATTTGAAAATTATACCGAGGACATTTTTACACACTAATTATATTAGATTTAATAAAAATTACTTTAAGTGTAAAAAGAAAAAAATCAAAGTGTATGTAAAATAAATTTTACAGTTGGGATTGTGAACTTGAGAGAGTATATAGTTGGGATATGTAATTATCCCTGCAATATATTATCTATAAAGTCATAATTTTGTGCTGATGTGATGCTCTCTTTAAGGTTGGATGAGCGTCATAATTTTGTTTGATGAATCATATACTGCATAAAATATGAATATTTGTGATATGAATAACAAATATTTGAAGTATCGCATAATGTTCATTAATTGATTTAGTTTTATCTCCAATTATATTTACAACAAGAACAATAATATCAGTAAAGACATCAAAGTTATCTTAATATCATAGCCAAATTTAGTTCAAGGTTAAGATTTTTGCTGAATTTAAGTTTTTGTCACTCGTCAATGACGAGTAGGTAGGACAATCAAGAAATTGTTCGCTCTTCTTCATCAAATGTTCAAAGTTTAGAATTCGAGATTCAAGGGTCAACTTTTTTCTAGTTCAAGGTTACAAAAATTCAAAAGGTTTAGTGATTGTTTTTAAAATCACTCGTTTTCTCAAAAAGCAACAGCCAAAGTGTTCAAATGGTTTAGTGTTTGTTCTTAAAATTGCTCGTTTGCTCAAAAAGCAATAACTAAAGTTTTTATTTTTTGATCAGCAATAATAAATAATATAAATGACAAGAGAAAAGTACAAAGGAACAAAGTAGGGGAAAACTGCGCCCCAAACCCAAAAAGGGGAAAACAAAGCCCCAAAAACAGCCCAAAAAGAGAAAAGCTAAGAAAGGATAGACTGGAGTACCAACCTCGGGCTCACACACCAGACAGCTAATGTGCGCTCCCCCGTACAAGATTATCAAAGTTCGTCTTCATCCACCAGTTCTCGCCAATGCGCCCCCACTCAAACATTATCAAAGTGTTCAAAGCGATCAGCGAGTTCAAAAGTTATCAAAGGATATAGTTCATCAAAATGTTTAAGTTCAAACTCAATTCGGTTTACACCGTATTGAATTTGAGGTGGCTATTAGATTATAGGCCCATTAGGGTTAGCCCATTAAGAAGTCTCGTACATTAGGTTTCCTTATAATATTGTGTATCAGTATATTCTATTTAATTTGATCTATAGCTTATATAAATGATTCTCTTCTATTTTAATTTACAACAATTAAGATGAATAATATTATTCTCTCTTTTCTATTTGTGCATCCTCCATCCTCGATCCTTTTCGTATCATCTCGGCAGCATCCTCGGCAAGCGCAACTCTCGTCACAACTCAATATTATCTAACTTCAAACTCAATTCTTGTTCCACCGCATTGAGTTTGAGAGAGACTATTAATTTTTTTTTTGCTCAGCAAAAGTAAATTGTATAAATAAATGGCCAAAGCCAACCACTCCCAAGATGGGAGAAAGTGGAAAAATCCAAAATTACAAATACAGTTACAATGAAAATGAGAGATTGAAATGATGAATGGTTGAGAGAAATTGAGAGAATCAAGGGAAGCTTTATTTTGCTTTTTGGAATTCTTTTTAGATTTGGGCTTTGCCATGATGGGCTGAATAATGGAAGAGGGCTTGGCCCTGTTGGCAGCCAATATTTCTTTAAAGTCTTGAATTGCTGTCAAATCATCTGCTTCAGTAGTGAAACCCAAACTCTTGCAAAAAACCCAAGCATTAGTAGCTTTTAAAATATCACTTTTTGAGAGAGAGGGCATGATCTCGGTCTTGGCATCGGTTGGGATTGGGACAGTCGCCTGAGGAGAGGCATCAACATCTAGGGTTGGGAGCGTGCTATGGGGAATTGAAGCCCCACCATCCGCAATTAAGACGTCACTGTCTTCAATTAAGTCTGGAAGCGTGCTTCTCGAGCCATGAGGAAAATGAGGGACACAATTAATAGGGTGGTTGGGCAGAGACGACTCTTCGGGGGCGCCAGAGGAATCGTTGGAGAAGCATGAATCGCCGGCATCAGAAGAGTAAGCCCGAAGAGAGCTTCCAGGCCCAGCTACTCTCGGTTCAACGAAGGAGATGAGTTCTCTGGCATCGGTAGACGTCGGATGGGAACTCCTAGATTCAGAAAATTGAGGGGAATCAAAATAGGTCTCAGATTCCTAGGAAGGGACGTGGTATTAGGTTTCCTATGTTTATGTTTTTTTTCTCACGTGTATTATGATTTTCCTATTCCTCTATAAATAGAGGTGTCTTGTACAGTCATATACACATAAATAATATCCCTTCATTAATTCTATCAGATCGTCTGACCCCTAATTATATGTATTAGGGTTTGAAAAAAATTCCATTTAGACATGAGTGAGTCACTTGTTCCTTTACCCAACAAGTTATGCAAGTTATTGTTGCTCGGTCGGAGGTTCACCTCCACAAACTTACAAGTTGCAATATTGCACTTTGGATGACATTTTAGTTGACCTCGCCAAACTCTTAAAAGGGCACTCCTGTTGACATTTGAGTATGAAGGATTTGATGGTTTGATTGAATTTGTTTTTGCATACTTAGGATTTATTATGAGAATATTGAATTCTGTTTCCTGTTAATCAAACGCTTACCTCCCTCTCCATTGTTCACTCAATTGGATGCTTAATTCAGTTGTTTACCTATTTGTTCACCCACAAAAAATGGGTTGTCGACATTAATAAAATATAAACTGGTGAGTTTAATATGATATTAGCGTTTTTTCTACGTTTTGTGCCCTTCTACTTTTCACAATAACTAATCATCCTGTATTTTTTCAATCCTAATTATAGAATTTATTATATAAGAAAAAAAACGTAGGTAAGCAACAGAATTCTAGTATTTGCACAAACCCTGGAGAGAGAATATAGCATGAGAAATTTTCTATAGTTAGATGACAAATTTTGTAGATGAGTTCCTACTAATTGTGCTGCGGTTTTATTACAAGACAAGTACCATCTTTTTGCAGCTCATAAGATTTAGTGCTTGTTCATTTCTGGTTTGGAACATTTTCCCAGCATCCAAACAGGGCCCATCTGAGCTGACATCACCCATTGACTTTTGTAGAAAAAGAAATCAGTCCAAAGCCCATTCAGATGCACCTACGCGGTTTCATGCCCAGCTCAGCTGTGCCTGTGATTGATCTTCAATTATATATTATACTGTGATCGATACCCCAATAGAAAAGATTCTAGATCTGCCTTAAAAATAAAATACTAATTATTCAGATCAGATTATTAGCCATACCCAGATCCAAATTTAGTCATAACAACAAGCTTCTCATTCTTGTTTTCTATTTTTATTTTGGTGGGTATGAGGCTTGATTTATAGAGGGAACGAAAGTTTGTGGCTTTTCTAGTGTTCTTCTGTGAAGTTTCTGCTCTGGTTTTGGGGTGCTGAATTAGTAACCAGTGTAATCATCTAGAAGACTTTCTTTTATAAGTTTCCAGAAATGGAAAGTTCCAACAGCAGGAGGTGGGAGAAGAGAGGGTATGAGCAGAGTGAAGAAGATTCAGAGCATCCACCAGCATCCAAAAGGCCCAAATTGCCTGCTTTGTCTAGGTTTTGCTTTCATTTGATTATTGCCCTATTGGTTGTTGCCACTCCTGCTGTAAATGGAATATATGATTCTGCTGGGTTTTTTCTTCTCTGTTTTGTATTTTTTATGAGTTAATATGAACCAGTGTTGGTGCTGTCTATTGGGTTTTTGTTTTCCTTGGAGTGCCAGTTTTGGTACTTATTCAGAGTTTCTGAATCGGGTCAGTTCATGGGAATGATGAGTTAAAAAGGGGATGTGTTTTACGAATTAGGATCTGAACTGGGTTTAGTGACACTAAGAAAATGAGTTTCAAGAGCAAATTTGGTAGTTTGTAGAATCGGATTGTGGTTTATAATATACTAGGACTGCTGCTATTTGCAATCTAAGTTTGCTTTTGCGGCAACCTGATGAATTGGTTCTATTAGATTTCTACTTATTATAGGTTAAGTATTGGACTGTCGGTCTGTTGGTCATACATTCCAAATTTTGCTCTGCTTTTGTTTAGTACGACAGCATTCATTCTGCTGCACTGCACTTGAATAACATAACAACTGATATTTCAATATCGAAACACTAGTGTTAGATTGTGTACAAAACTTACATGTGAGTGATGAGGGTCGTTGTAGGGGACAAACATACAGAACATATGGCTTCTAAGCATGTTCAAATTCTTTAACGCTATTGATGCCATGCCTCAAACTTAAATTTAACCTTCCACTTATTTATCACATTTCCACTCACAGAAACTTGGCCGAGAGGTTATAAGCTTTCAAAATTTTGTGTTAAGTTCTCCTGGTGAACTCTTAGGAATTGTTGAAAAATAAAGGTTCAATATCTTGGTGCGGTTCTGTTACCATGCTTATTTGTTAAATGCGCTCTGTGCAAATATGATTGCAAATTTTTTCAGCCCGTTTCTATAATCATATGCATTAATATGCTTGCAGCGTGATTGTGGATGCTTTAAAGATTGATAGCGTGCAGCGACTTTCCTCATCTTTGGAACCTCTCTTACGCAGAATTGTGAGTCATAAACTTACTACTGCAAAAGGAAGGGCATTAAATATGCTCCACATTGATGGTGTCTATTGGTCAAAATGTTTCATATATTACTTACTTAGGCAACACATTGAGTAAAGTCATCGCCGAGTCAATTTTTTCTGGATGACATCTTACGCTAGTACTTGCTAATAACAACAATTTCATACATCAACAATTTCATTTTCAGAAGAATTTTGCATAAACTCAAGTGATCATTCCTCTTGTTAATTCTGTAGTCTTTTTAATTATTAACAGGTTAGTGAAGAAGTAGAGCGTGCTTTGACAAAGTTTGGTCATGCCACCTTGCCAGGAAGGTAATCTTCTTATAACCCTATATAGGGATCTATCTATTACCACTCATTACTCACATCTGGACATACTGATAATCAATCTGAAAGGAAGTAACTTTATATCCTATAAATTGTCCTCCTTGTTGGATCCCACAAGATGAGCTGATTAAGATTTTTCTAATTAAAGCATGATCCTGCTGTTGTATAGCGTATAATTTTTATCTGTGAGGTCATCTCGTAACTACAAAGTCATAAACCTATTAGAATCTTAGGTTCTGACGGTTTTATTTAATTTTCCTATGAACTAATGTTGTGCATGATCACGCCATAGGCCTTCTCCTCCGAGAATCCAAGGCCCAGAAGGGAGAATTCTGCAACTTCATTTCAAAACAAGAATGCCTCCTCACCTATTTACAGGTGGAAAGGTGGAGGGAGAGCAAGGAGCAGCCATTCATGTTGTATTGCTAGACGTGAGTGCAGGCAGTGTTGTGCAAACTGGTCCTGAATCAGCCGCTAAGTTAGATATTGTGGTGCTTGAAGGTGATTTCAACGAGGAAGCTGAAGAAAATTGGACGGCTGAGCGGTTTGAAAGCCAAGAAGTAAAGGAGCGTGAGGGGAAAAGACCACTCCTTAATGGGGAACTGCACATTGTCCTAAAGAATGGTATAGGAACTCTGGGAGACCTCACTTTTACCGATAATTCGAGCTGGATAAGGAGCAGAAAGTTCAGACTTGGCGTGAAAGTTGCTCCTGGTTACTGTGAGGAAATCCGCGTCCGAGAAGCTAAAACAGAGGCTTTTGCAGTTAAAGATCACAGAGGAGAATGTATGTTCCTAAAAATTTGCATTTACTTTTGCTCTTTGGCTGACAAGCAGCTGTTTTCTAGAAAAATTACATTGCATAGCTACTCAGCAGTGATGACTTACAGCCACTGTAGTTGTGAGTTGTGTTGTGGCACGTGATTGCTACCATCAGCCTAGAACTTCCCAGCATAAGGGCGTACTGTGAAATCACTTGTAGGAACACTAGAATTACTGTTTGAAATAGTTACACTGACCAATTCATGCGGTTCCTTGTGATGGTTTCAGTGTATCAAATCAATCTTTTGGAAAGCAGTATTCTATTTCTGGTTTTTTCCTTGTATGAGTTTAAGATATATATATATTTTTTGCCTATGTTATTGGTTGTACAATGTTTCAGTGTACAAGAAACATTACCCACCAGCTTTGCACGATGAAGTTTGGAGGTTGGATAGGATAGCCAAAGATGGAGCACTTCACAAGAAATTGGTGAAGGCTGACATTTTGACTGTTGAAGATTTTCTCCGGGTTCTTGTCAGAGACTCGCAGAGATTAAGGAATGTAAGGATTTCCTTTAAATGGTTTATTTGTTCTTGTTCATAATTACCATACTATTTCCTATTAGTTTATGATCTCCTTGTACAGTAACTGATAGTTTTCTGTTTTGTGATTCTCCAATTTATAGATCCTTGGAAGTGGAATGTCAAATAGAATGTGGGAGAATACGGCGGAACATGCCAAGACATGTGTTTTGGGCAGGAAGCTCTATGTTTACTACACTGATGAGACTCGTAGCACCGGTGTTGTTTTCAATCATATTTATGAGCTTAGAGGCCTTATTGCTGAAGGACAGTTCCTCTCTTTGGAATCACTTACCCATTCTCAAAAGGTACAACTTCTTTTACTCTCAGAATTTGGAGTTTCAAACAGAGATGCTTATTTTAGAAGTCTACATTTGCTCTTTTTCTTTAATTTATTTATTTACCAAGTTCGTCTGTTGGAATACACCATGCAACATTCTCCGACAGTTTGCAAAGGAAACTATTCAAATACAAGTTAATGGATACAGTCTTGTGCTTCAGGTTTAGTGCATGGTCTCCACTTGATAACCTTTGAATATTGGATCATGCTTAACAAAATGTGACAGGAACCAGAAAGCACGTAACATTATGGTGTCTGGCATGTTAGAGTAAACTTGATAAATATAGACTATTGACATTCTCGGCTGTATTTTGATTCTACAGAACCATTCCTGTAATTAGTACTTAAGTTTAATTTTTGTACAGATTAATGTGGATACCTTAGTGAAGAGAGCATATGAACATTGGAATCAAGTTGTAGAGTATGATGGAAAAGTCTTAAACTCCCTGACCAGCAGTATAAAGAAAGGGCCAGTACTTCCCAACAACTTCATCACAGATCATCATCAGTTCAATAATGCACAGAGCAGGCAGCAATACATTCCCTTGGAACCAAGCCCTCCTCCACGTGAAACTGCAAAAAACCACCCATCAGTTCCTGAGTTGATAGAGTTTCCATTTGCAAGGTCTGATCCGATGGCAATGATGTCAATGAATGACCCTCAGGGGGCATTATCTGGCGGCATGGCCATGGACTACATGTCAGCCGGAACTCCTTACTATCCGGGAGATTCAAGAAATGAGCAGGGAATGGAAGACTTTTTTGCTGAGGATATCCGGCTTAGAAGTTCAGAAATGCTGGAGAGTGATGACATGCAGAGACTGCTGAGGACGTTTGGCGTGGGGAATGAAGGGTTCCATTCGTACAGCGTGCAATATGAGGAGCCTGCAGTGGAAAAGACATACGGGCAGGAACAAGGCCGAAGCAGCTCTGGGAAAGCTGTTGTGGGATGGCTTAAGCTCAAAGCCGCCTTAAGATGGGGGATATTTGTCAGGAAAAGAGCTGCAGAAAGAAGAGCTCAACTTACTGAGCTTGACTGATCCTATTCCTCTCTTTATTTCTTGGGGTTGGGGACAACATAGGGGAATGGATGTTGCTAATTTTCTCATCAACATATATCGATATTGAGTTGGCAGGCTATTTTTTTATTACAGCAGAAATGTACTCTTTATTTTTTTTTCTCTCTTCACTATCCAGGTCCAGGATATGATATGCTCTTTGTATGCAATGGTTTCCCAACAAATAATACTTCTGTATATTGTTTACAACCAATAATATGGTTTGTTGAATCTGATCATTTCGTGAAATGTATCCATGAGATAAAATGTGAATTTGTGATATGATTTCAGCAGCCGCTCAACCCTCGGAAGAACTCGAGAACTTAGCAAATTTATGGGGTTTGCTTCAATGGCCAGCCACGAAGACATGATTAATTCATTTCAGTAGATAGAGACGGTAAATGCAAATAGTCTCCAAAATCTTTATCAAGGGATGACTGAGATCATGTCTTTATATTGGGAAAATTGTAAAAAATGTATCTACAGCAGTGTTGTAAAAATCGTTAAGCGCCAATCGTTCGGACAAGGCTCATAGCATGACCGACGAATTCTCGCCCGAGTTTGTTGAAGCCTTAGAGCCCGATCGTCACCCTGGTCATTATGATCACCTCTTGCGGCTGAGCGCTCTGCCCTCGACCCCGCTCCTCCAACGAGCACCACGACGTTCGAAGCCACAAGAAGCCCAAGACGACATGTCCCTGTCCGGTCTAGACTGTAGAACCGCCAAAACATCGGCCCAATCAACGGCCCGCCACTAGACAAGCCCGCACACCCATGGAGTCGCAGCCTTTCCTTGGTGACTAGTTCATCCCTTCTATAATTAAGGGCTCCTCCCTTATCAACTCATGAATCTCTTGGACAAGATGAAGACTAGATACACACTTCCAAGATGAGGAAGGACTTTATCTCATCTAATTTAGGATTTATCTTTATTTTTTTGTAATTTAATAATCAGAGTTGTAGTAGAAGACTCTTTGTATTTTAGTCGCATAAATAGAGGTGTTTAGACATTGTAAATCTTAATTTTGGATTGCAGCGCAAGACTCTTCCCTAGTTCATCCGTATTCGGATCGCCGGTTGAATTTCCCGTCAGAAAAATGGTTTCCTCCTTAGGTGCGGCCACGGTCCACGTGACCTTATACTCTATCTCGTTTCGTTCTTAGTTCGTTTTCCTCAATTGATAATAGTACACTTTATCCTCGTCTGGATTCAATATCTCACTATTGTAGACTTGTTTCTACCTACATATCGACTTATTTAGCCTGGAGCGACGTCAATCAGTCTTGCATAAACGCGACACGACTCGACATTAGGAATAAGTCCTCTCATGTCGTGACAAAAGGACATTATAGTAATTTTGTTATTCAAACCCTTACTTGTCATAAGAAATAGTTGCAAAAATGAGATCTAAATCGCATCGTCTCCTTCGTTTATGTTTATGGTTTTGTTTTGATCTTGAACCTCACTCACACTTGTCGTCGTCCTCCACCGTTTCGATTTCCACTCACTAGTCAACTCGCAGGCACCGCCACCAAGCTCGCCGCAACTACCTCCGCGAGATCTTGGAATTCACAGTCATTTGGTCTTGAGATCTGAGCTTTCTACCTCATATCCTCCTCGCTAATGGCTTCTTCAGAAGTTAATTCCTGCCTCGCCTTGAGCGATTCGACTCAGTCAACTCGACTGATTGGGATTGCCTAATTGACCCACAAACTTGGTCCACCTCGACTGCCTAAAATCGGCCCGTCGGTGTAGATTTCCGCGCCTAGGAGGTCGACTAGGCCAATTTTTGCAACACTGTCTATACAACACTTTTGTAAGAGGACGTTGTGTAATTTGGTAATGACTAAAGGGGTTGTAAACTTTTTTTTTCGTGCAAAATGTATATATATAGGGGAAATGACAGATTGATACACCTAAGTTTAAAATTGTCATTCCGCTCGCCGGATTTGCCATTTTTTTGGCTCATCACTAATGGTGTTAGATTTTGGATGAAAAAATTTTATTTTGTGTGAAAAGAAAAAACTGCCCTCAATTATTCATCAAACTTTCAAATTATCTCATAATTCATCAAATTATAATACTTATTTAATAATACAAAATTTCTATTAATAATATTTATTAACAAACCTTCATTCGAATCCAGTCAGACCGGTTTAATTATTAATAATATATTTAATTTTTTGAATGACATAACTCTCTCATACGAGCTCCATTTCGGGCTTATAGTATATGAAATCAAAGAGAATCGAAAAATCAAAAACTTTGAAGAAATATTTTATTATTATTAATAATGAATATTTTTTTAACAATTTTTAACAATTAATAATTAAAATAATATTAATTATTAATAATATATTTAACTCTCTCATTCGAGAATATTATTAATAATATATTAATTTTTAACATTTAATTTTTTGAATGACATAACTCTCTCATTCGAGTTCTGTTTCGAGCTCATAGTATATTAAATCGAAGAGAATCAGAAGATTAACAATTTTGAAGAAATAAGTTTATATCCAAAATTTCATCCAACGACAACAAATTTCTTATACACTTAAAATAGTTCGTCCAAAATTTAATGGTGTTAGAGCAAAATGGAAAAAAAAAAAAACGTTATCAGTATTAGTTAAATTGTTTTTTTTTCTTTTTCATTAAAATTTTTGTTTGGTCTATCATATTTACTAATTATTAGAAATTGTCAATTTTCTAAGTAAATTTATGCAGATATTAAGTACAATAGTGAATCGTTTGATAAACAAATCGAACTCGAGACCAAATTATTAGAGTTTGAAAGGCTCGCGAACCGACTCACTTTGTATTTATATATACATGAAAGTTAAATTCAAACTCAACTAAAAAATAAATAATCAAACTCGAATTAATTTTTTTATATGCATTTAGTAATTATTTTATTAATAAAATTATTATTTTTGATTAAATATATTATTTATTTATTAATTAAGTTTTTAGTGGAAAATTTTGCCCCCCTAAAAATTTTCTGGATCCGCCACTGGTAACGAGGAAAGCTTCATAGCCGAGCTCCAAGTCATGATCTAGGAAGATGCTCGTAACTGTGAAATAGATTCTATGACTTAAATCTCGTCTTCTTGCTCATCTAGTCCACTCATGTTATGTATGTCATGCATTCCTCTCATTGGTTGCTGCTTCATTTTCAGGAGTTAACCTAGTTTGAATTTTAGTTAGGTTTACTGCCGATGAAACGAACTATATGGACTGTCATTACCATAAAATGAGTTGACAAAGATGTTGCCATAAATGGGTACAACAAGTCTGGATCATATTTTCTCAGGACCTAAGGAAGATGCAGTTACTTTTTTAATCATATTACAACAATCGTAGCAAGTAAATCATTCACCATAATACACCACAAATATAGCCACTTGCTTCTGCATGTTCTTTTTGATAGAGTTAGCAATTTGAAACCATTTAGTGTAGAGACTTATATGTCCAGCAATCAGTATAACTATTTAAAGAACATGCAATCACAAAACCTGAAACCGATGAATCTGTCTAAAACAGACCCTTTTTTTCTTTCTTGAAACAGCTTCATATTCAATTTATCATGAACCATATAAAGTTTGCATGTGTTCCCTGTGTAATGTGATGTACAAGAGCATAAATATATCTTGCAATAGTTCAAATCTAACACTAAAAGCTAGAATTCTACCATTCAATATACCTAAATGTAAGTGGTAACTTGGAACAAAATAACAAGGCACGTGAAAGCGAGATTCAAATAGCCGATGAATGATATATGAATATGATTATACCTGCTTGTCCGTTGCATTCATTCAGGTAATTGTGAATGAAACCATCTCGTGCCTTGGTCTGAACAAGCACATGATATATGATCATACCCGCTTGTCCATTGCATTCAATATATCATTCAGGGACTCGTGAATGAAACCATCTTGCGCCTTGGTTTGTTCCAGAAGGTACTCGTTAGATCGCATCCCCGTGCCCATGGCAGTGTTGTCAACCTGAGCTACAGATTGGGAGATCAAAGAGACATCAATACTTGGACTGTTGATTGAATTGTTTTGGTCCATACTTCGGCTCAACGATCCCATGGAATGGAGAGAATTCATGGAGCTGAAAGTATTATTCAATCCATAGTTGTAACCCATCCCATTGCCACACATTTGATTCGCTGCAAAGTTTGTATTCTGAACAGCATTAACAATCAGGCCTTTCAAATCCTCCACGCCACCAGTTGAAGACAACTCTACTGGGTTGCTAATAATATGAGAGCTGCTTGGAGATATACCGTCTATCATGTTGTTAGTTGGCATTTGATTTCTAAAAGGTTCGCTCAAAGGCAAAGAATTCGATGGAAAGCTAACTAACTGAACACCACTATGCCAGCTATCATTACATCTGCTTTGGTCCAAAAAAGTTGACGAACCATTAGGGCCAATCTCAATAGAATTTGGATCTGCTCTAAGACAAGACTGATTGCCAAACCCAACCCGGTTTAGCCCTTGCTGTGGCAATATTAGAGGATTGCTTGTGGAACAGCCAAATGAGTTACTTGGGCCAATCCCAATTGGGGAACTAATGTCTTGGTAGCTTGTACCAAGAAAGGTTGGTGGGTCGTTCGTGGAATTGAACCCTGTTAGAGGAGTGACCATCTTCCTCTGCTGCAACTGGTTGAAATCCAATGATGTTGGAATTCCTTGGAACAAGCTTGCACTTTGGCTAGCAGGTAAAATACCCGAGTGGCGCGTTCCAAGACTAATTAAGGAATTGGCCATCTTTTGAGAAGGACCTGGTTGAACCAATCCAGAAGAACTAATCTCGCGTAGGCTCAAACCAGCAGGAGAGTTCAATCTGCCAAGTAACCCACCCGGAGGATATGATGAAAGAGAATTGTTTGAGAATCTTCCTGCCCCAGCCAAAGTGTGAAAATCTCCAAATCCATCCAAAGAATCAATACGCATGTAAGAAGAATTTCTACCCCCAAGAGCCACCGTGTTTGGTTGCTGGCTTCTCCTCTTTAGGTAAAGCCTAAATTTCTGCAACATAATAAAAAAAAAGAAGTATGCTTTACGGTGACTGTTGCAAGAAATAACTATAATAAGTGACAAGATAAATGATTTAATCATGCAGAGAACCTTACATCCTATGATTGGGTATGTGATGTATTATGAATATGTGAAATAATCTCATACTACTGTGAAGTTGGACACACCATGACTTGACAAAGAGAACTCGAATAAAAGGATAATTGAACCATATAACACATGTAACAGTCCAACATGTGACTTTAAAAAAAGTAATATATCAAGGTGTATGACTTTTTAAAAAGCAATGCATCACGGTTTGGGCTCAAGTCCTCCCTTATGAAGTCTATTGGCAAGTTGGTAGAAATATAATGCCATTGAGACTCTAACTCTGACCCACAGGCCACAAGTTAAAATGAAAGTGTTGTTTGATTGAACTATATAAGACATAAAATTCTAATGCATGACTTGAGAGGGGATGGTTGTTTGTCCTCAAAATGTTTCTTATATCTGTTTGAAAATCTTTCAAGTACTTTGCAGGTCCAAAAAAGATACACATAACCAAAACAAATATTATTTTTTGGGGCTTGACTATTTGGAAATTGCAACTGAATAAAAAACTATAATAAATATCAATTTAGGGGCTTGACTATTTGTAAATTGCAACTGAATATATACTCTAATAAACATCAATTTGAACTAAAAGAATGGGAAACAGAAGACACATGCCTGTAGATGGCTTGCAACATTTTCCCTAGAAAGCCCTTCAACATTCATCAAGTCAAGAATCTTCTTTGGAACAGCCTCTGCATGAAAACATAAGAATATCACAACAAACATCCACATGAGGATGCATTAACCAGAGTGCAAAAGAATACAAGCATAGGACAACTCACTATCAAGACCCAATTGATCAACAGCATCAACAAATTTCTTGTGCAAGTCCACAGACCAAACAACCCGAGGTTTCTTCTGGGTTGAAAGATCATCATTCTCAGGTCCATCGTCTTCACCATCTTCTTCCTCATCATCACTATGTTCCTTCCTCTTCCTGGTTGATTTTTCACTCTGATCACCATTGCCGGATGACGTGACCCCTTGTCCCCCTCCAACTTGCTCATCTTGATCGGTAACCTTGTTCTGGTCCTTGGGTTCAAATTTCTTTTTCCTAATTACATGTTGCCATATATTTTTGAGCTCCTCAATCCGAACAGGTTTCAGTAAATAGTCACAAGCCCCATGGGTTACCCCCTTCATTACTAGCTCAGTATTACTATGTGCTGACAACACTGCAACCAATTTGAAGATTTAAATAACAGAGAAAGATAGTACTCGTCTCATATGAACAAATTGCATCCTAAAAGCAATCTATAGCTTAAATAGTGATACAATGAGGATTTTGCTTACTGATCACTGGTAAGTCCATTTCAAGGCCGACAAGTTCAAGTAGCTTAAAACCATCAATGTCAGGCATATTTACATCACTGATAACCAAGTCATACATATCTGGGCTTTCCCTCAGCATCCTGAGGGCTGCAGCTGCCTGATTGGCTGTAGCAACTGGAGCAAGCAATATGTGAAACAATCTCAATTCAGAAAGCTGTTTTTAGCAGAAACACCCACATAATACAATCAAACATGACCACACAACTTGGATACAAATAACACTCTAATTTAACTAATCTCAAGTGATATCAAAATGTAACACAGTATTGAATCCTAGAATAAACTGAAAGCTATTTTACTCAATTTCCTGTACACAACACAAGGGAAACGATATAACTCTGAGCAGTGTACATTGAATCAGAAAACCAGGCTACTGAATGAAATCAAATCAACAAAACCCAATTAAAAAATGATGGACACAGAACAAAAACAGGTTCCAGATTAAAGGAGAAAAGCCAAAGCAGGTCCCATCAACCAAACAATAATCAATAAATCAAAGCCAAACCTTCATACTGGCATTTTCTGAGCAGGCTCTCCAACACTTTCAGGCAAATGGGGTCGTCGTCGACGGCCAAGACACGCATACCCACCGGAAACGGGTCAGTGGCTCCATTTTCACCCGCAGGCATTGTCAAAGCTTCAAGCTTTCAGGACTTAAAGACCCTTTCTGGACAGACCCAGATGCCAAACAACTCAAAGGGTGTAGAAGAAACAAAAATTAGCAAAATGAAGAACACAGAAAAAAGCAAACCAAGAAAGTTGCTAGAGAGGGTAAGTAAAGCAGTACGGTTTGACAATGATGGTGATGGATGGCTGAAAAATCAATTACTGTTAAACTTCAATCTCTCTCTCTCTCTCTCTCTAAATATATTATTTGTCTCTAGCTTTTTCTCCACAACAGAACAGAGCATGTTTATTTTAAACGTCCTTAAATATTGTCAATTATTTTTGAATTAGGCCCTCAGAAGGTGGCCCCACGCTAAGAAGAATCTTGATCGTTTATCATTTTTCTGCTCCATCATCCAACGGCTGTGAGCGTGAGAGATCCATCATGCCCACGCATATTGGTCAACCGTGAAAAGAAAATCTCTGTACACAATCTGCCTAATTATTTACCGATTAAATGCTGTGTAAATATTCGAATTTTCTAATTTTGGGAAAAAATGTACCATATTGAATTTGATTGAACCGTAATTGCTAATTAGAGAGGGGCCAATTTTAACTAACCTATTTTGCTCCTCTTTTCCATAAAAATTATATTATATTTTCTCTCTTTGAAATGACCATTTTGGGTTTGAATAGGATGGAAATAGGGATGGCAACAGGCCGGGTTTGGGTCAGATTCGGCCCAACCCGCACCTGCTCACTTCCAACGGACCCCGACCCGCAAGAAGCTCGGCCAATTTGAGCGGGTGCCCGACCCATAAATAACCCGTCGGGTACGGGTTTTCTCATAAACCCGAAACTCGACCCTGATATTCAAATATGAATTTAATTAACAATTTTTTTTACAATACAAACAAAAATAATAATATAAATAGATGTTATATTATATTATTTTAGTTTTTTTGCGTGATTGGGTAATTAGAACTTAGGTTTTAACGTTTTTTGTTAAAAAATAATTGAGAATATAAATTATATTATATAATATTACTATATAAATTATTATTTTTTAAAATTCGAATGGGTGCGGGTCGAAACCGGATCGGGTATAAGTCAACCTGCACCCGACCCTAACCCGCTAAAAAACCTGAACACGACCCTAACCCGCAAAAATCCGGGTTTCACCCGATCTGATCGGTGCGGGTTGATTGCGTATCCGCCAGGCTCGGATTTTTTTGTCATCCCTAGATGGAAATGACAGTTATTTATTTGAGGGTAAAGTTTTTTTTCTTCAATATCTTGTAAAGGGAAAATTCCAAATAACTCCCATAATTATAAACGATTCTCCTCCTAAGTACAAAATCAATTTGAGTGGTGCCTTAAATATTAAAAAGTCTCACTTTACCCTTTTTCGTTAACTTTTTAAAAAATTCTGTCAAGTTTTTTGTGAAATGACGAAAATACCCTTGTATCTAAAAATCAAAATAAATAAATAAAAATGATTTTGAACTTAGTATTAATTTTTTAAAAAAAAAATTATTTATATAAAATAAAAAACGATTTTCAAAAATAAAATTTTATTTTTAAATCCTTTTCATAAAAAACATTTTAAAAATTATTTTTACTACTAAAAGAATTTAATTCTTTGTTTTCTACAACGAGAAAATTAGAAAAAAAGTTCAAAATCATTTTTACTTATTTATTTTAATTTTTCAAATAAAAGATTATTTTCGTCATTTCATAAAAATCTTGACAAAATATTTTTAAAAGTTAACGAAAAATGATAAAATTTGACTTTTTAATACTTAGGGCACCTCTCAGATTGATTTTGTACTTAAGGGGGTTCGTGTGAGACTCGCGTATAGTTATTAAGGTGGTTATCTGAAATTTTCCCTTTTATAAATAATGTAGAAAGACTATTCATTTGACGGTTGGACCAATCTTAGCAAATGTGTTTGCGTAGGGACCAAATTAACTTATTTATCTTTTCGAAATACATATAGCTTAAAAACTTATACTCTATTCGAAGTATTTTTTCGGAAAGTTTTACTAAGCACCCCCAAATTATATGTGAGCTTGACTTAAATCCCCTTAACTTAAAATATGTATTTTACAATTTTAAAAAGTTTCACTTTATCCATCTCCGTTAACTTTACGTGAAATGTTTTACTGTTTCAAAATGTTTCACTTTACCCATTTCCGTTAATTTTTCGCAAAATAACAAAAGTAATCTTGATTAAAAAGAATTAAAAATTATTTTGAATTTTTTTCAAATTTTTATGTAAGAAATAAATAACCTTTTATATTTATAACAAAATTTAGAAATAAACAATGCTTTTAAAACATCATTTTATCTTTTATTTTATTTTTATAGAAACATGTTTTTTAATTTAATACTAAAATATTTTTTATTCTTTGATTTTATAAAAAAATAGAAAAGAAAAGTTAAAAATAATAATTTATTTATTTAAAAAATCTAATTCGAAGTTATGTTCGTCATTTCGCAAAAAGTTAAGAACAAGTTAAGCGAGAGGGTAAAGTGAATTTTTGAAACTTAAGGTACCGCAGAAATTGTGTTCTAAATTAAGAGGAGTTAAGTGAAATTCGAGTATACTTAGGAGTGTTAAATGAAAATTTTCTTTTTTTCAAGCTCTCTTTGAAGTATTTAACCATTATAGAGAGGAAGGAAATATTAACCTTGAAGTACTCAATCCACTTTTTCCGTTGCCATCACACTAGCGAAGTCAACCAAATGATTTAGTGTACGCAAAGATAAATATTTTCCCAGCAACTAAAAATAACAATCATTCAAAAATTAGAATAAAAATATATATAATAATAGTTGAATATTTATATAAATAACATACGTACAATCAAAATATTATTAACAAATATACACAATTTTGATCAATTATAATTTAATTATACTCATCTATACAACTTTCATTCAAGGTATATTAAGTTTTAATTTGTTACAATTAAGATAACTCCGGACGATGTGAAAAGTCGTGTTTGTCCTTTTTGATGAAGGTCTCTTGTACGTTCGTCACATGACATCAATGGTATGAATTAATGAAAGTTTGTTGAAGTTGAAGTTGTACGAGTTCTTCAACACTAGTGGGTTTGAGGACGGCGAGCAAAAGTTTGAGCACGACGAGATTGCTAGATTACGGTGGAAGTGTGAGGTAAAGGAAGATTAGCGTGCTTAGAAGACGGTAGATTTATGAGTCAAAGAAGTGTTCGTAGGTTCATACCGAATTGCAACGGACGGGGGCTACAATTTTTTTCCCACTGTCGATTCTCTAATTTTTGTGAAATAGTTGATTGATAGATAATTTTGAAAACCCCTTGTATTGACATATGATTGTGTATGTCTATTGTTGTAGTCTAAAATATAGGGTTTGCATGTTTTGAACATAAAGGTATGCGGTCAATTTTGGTAGGTTTAAATTATAGTCAAATATCTTGTTTTCAAATTGTGAATTCAATTTTGGGTTTATATGAAAGTTTTGAGGACTGTCATTTGAATATTTTGTGGTCAATTTGGGGTTTTTTCAAGAGGGTAATGAGATAAATTATGTTTACCAACACCAGAACTTGGGTATATGTATTTTGAGATATATCATGGAGGGGAATTTGTGTTGCCGCATATGAGGGGTGAGGTAGAATATGTATTAATAGCCAAAGATTTATGTTGAGTGTGGAACATTAGAAAAATCAGCAGGTGAATTAGTGTATGAAATTAATAGTAAGTTGTATTCTAAAGTATTGCATGGACATCTAAGTTTCAAGACTGCAACGATAGAGTTGGATAGAGATGTGATGTAGATTTGGATAGGGATGTTTATGAATTATCATAAAGATTATTACATCCCAGTGTATGTCATTAGTGGTGATCTCCCATGAGTCGAGGTAGTCCATTTGGAAAGATATTGGAGGTGAGAAAATAGTCTTATGTACAAGGGGTTAATATTCAATATTGTTACTTAAGAAAAACCAAAACCCGAAATGTAGGTATACGATAAAAAATTGGAGGATAGATTGAAAATGATATGTATTTGTAGAATCCATTAGTAGTGATGAAGAAAGTAGTGTTGGTGGAAAAGTTCATTTTGATGGTATGGACGTGAGTGAGTAAGGAGGTGTTATTGATGATGTGAGTGATCATGAAGGAGTTAATGAGGTGAGTGAGCAGGGAGGTACGAGTCCTATATTTAATGAAGTGAGTAAGCATGAAGTTGGTGAGGATTAAAATATTGTTGTTAGAGATGTGAGTGGTGATGAAGGTGGTGAGAAACTTGCAAAGGGTGAATTTTCTGAATGGTTTAAGGGTTTACAGTTTGATAGTAATTGTGAAGTAGTGAAAGAAGATGGAGAAGTGGAAGACATTACCGACTGTGACTGTTCTCCTACCACGGGCGATGATGATACGGAGACATGAGATATTTTGGGTAGAAAACCTTGGAACATGAGGAGAAATAAAGAAAAACCTGACGAGAAAGGACTTAAGGAGGAATATTGTGAGGATTATGTTGAAACCTCAAAGTGGAGAAAGTGTTGGAGACGATTGGGAACTGCTTAAAGGATGGAAAGAAGGAAAACCAAAGAGAAAATGGAAGATTTAGGATATACACTACGACATAACACGAGTTCATATCGAATTAGTACAAAATATATATTTAAATTAGGGCTAGATCTTCAATTCAAACAAGCGAGAAAGGATAGTAAGATACACCATAAACTTTATCTTTCTAACTTTGATTACCCAAGTTTCACTTTACGATTTTTGCGCACACAACTTGACATTTTTTACCATACGAGTGGGAAAGCATCTAACTTATAGTTGGAAAATTCGTAGGTTCAATTCCTACTGGATGCACGACAGTGTGACCCTCCAATAAGTCTGTCTACTACTACCAATAAGTCAATTTGAATTGGTCTTACATCAATGGAATCTCATCATCCATATGTAACTAATTTGTCTGATATATTTTTATAGACAATAGTCATATTAACAGCACAATAAGAATGCTTGAAGAAATTATAAAAGTAATGAAAAAATATATAGCCAATATTCGGTTTTGTCATATAATAAGATCCAATCCAATTTGTTCAGACTCGTTAGATTTGACCATTACCTTGAGTGAGGTCTAACGTGTACACCTTTTTTCATGAAAATGTGATCTTGGGTAGAAGCGAGCAATACTTTAGTAGGTAAATTAACACCCTATTTGGCCCAAGACTTATCCCTGGATGATAAATTGGTAGACGTCGTGTTTGGCACGCAGCTAGCCACTCCAAGGGAAACTTGTCTAAAACTACATAAAGGGGGAGGGTCTAGTTATTGATGTGAAATCGATACATTTTAATTCATAAAAAGAAAGGATCCTTTGAAATCAAAGTTGGTGATAAAGTTATCGTAATGTTTCCTACCCTAAAGTTTTCTTAGTTTTTTTTTTTGAATGATAAAGAGAAGGAAAAAATGGGTCAAAAGAAAATGTCATTATGGAATTTTACCAACAAACACTTCCTTATTTTACTTATTTTCTGTTATATTTAGGGAAATCTTCACTTGGCTATACCTAGCTTAAACTGTTTTGCACATAACTACACATAAATATTTTTTTGATTTGGTGGATGCCCAACTTGAGGAAATTGTCACAATTACGGTTTTCATTAATTTATGTTAGTTTTTACGTTTTTGTTGGGATAAAAGACCAAAATACCCCTACATGTTTTTAAATTTTCAAGTCATTCCCTTTTATCTCTTCTCTCTCCTTCCTCTCCATCTCTTCTATATCACCTCATTCGGTTTCTCTGGTTTTTCATATTCTCACCCGAACCATTTTTTAATGATTTATCAAACTCAATTTCTCCCATTTTTCTAGAAGTCGGGTATGTTTGTAGGGTAAACTTGCAATCTAGCTCATTTCGGTGACAATTTGGGTTATGTCCACTCTCAGCAACCATGAAGTAGCCTTAATCCTCAATTGGGTCAGAAAAACGACATAAAATTTTCTCTCAAGTGTGTAAGCTATGGATGAGAGTGGAGGGTTTGACTCGCTTTGCGATCTGTGCTCCCAAAACCCGAATCATTTCTCCATTTCCTTCCCAAATAATGTGGGTCCATTCAAGTCTTGTTTTGACATCTCTAACCCGCATCTAAATGAGGAATTTTCCTCGTTAATTGGCTAAGGTAGAGCTTTATGCTTTTTTACGCCTTCGGGTATTGTAGGTTGTTAGGGGAGAGTATGGCGTCTAGCACACCGCTCTATGCCTCCTTTCCCGGCACGCGCAATAACATGTGGTCGAACAAGTACATTTATATTTCGGCTTGAGTTCGGGTCGAATCCATAGGGAACAAAATGGGGTCTCTTACTTTGAAAGTATGTGTTCTCTTTTCCGAATAAGAACTAAACTAACTAAAGTGAATGCATAATTTGGAGAGATGCTTATATGCTAACTAAATTACGAGCAACTAAACTAAGTGCGGTAGAGTAAATGGGGGGGGGGGGGAGGATGGAAATCAAGAAGTCAAGAAACCGAGAGAGCTAGACCGAGGACTTTCCAATGATTAAGAGAGAATTAAGTAACAAGCATGCAATTCGAAAATGGACATATGCCTTAAAATACCACATCTGCCTCTCGACATTAGACGTGGCCTAGTTTCGGGTCAATTTTATCCTCTCGATATCAAATAAAACTTACCACCGCATAAAACATGAAAATCTTAGGCCAAGGGTTGTATATCGGTGTCTTTACACGGTCTCAAGCTCTAACCCTCAAAACCACCTAGGTCCATTGCCACTCGTTTTTCTCGAGAATCGATGTAACAACCAATGATAACTATCATAATTGATCAATCCAAGATAGCCACAACAAGCATACGGTAGAATACATTAACTCATGCATACTTAAAGCCCTTTTCTCAATAAATCAAAAGTTATACGTTAATCCAAATATAGTTAGTTATTTATTTTAACATGAAATGACATGTGCTTTAATTACCCTATCCGCCTCTCGATATTGAATAGAGCTTAACTCAACTTAAACTATATGCATCCACGAGAGTTACCACACTCATGCAATCTCACTTAAACAAGTGTGTTTACCACTCGATGTCCCTATAATCCTATGTTAAGGTGCAATTCGCACAACAATTTTCGAACCAAGAGGCGGTTCTAAGAATCAACCTCTTGAATCTACTTAGGTCAATCCTCAACCACCCCTCATGGAGTCAATTAAAGATAAAAGCATGAACATTAAGTTGTCAATTCAACATTCAAGCGATAAAACCCAAGCAAACTGAAACAATCATGCAAAAAAATACTTGACCATAAATATCATAACTTTTAGTCATACAAAAGGTCTAGCATTCATAGTCTTGAGGTTTTAGTCCAAAACCATGTCATTTCTTGATGCTTCATGCCTCCTTAACTCCCTATGGAATGGTAGTAAATATCTCCATTTAAAACACCAAAAATGGCCTTTGAGGAGAGAAATGAGTGCTGAAGTTTTTCCTAAGAATGGAGGCTTGGTGGTTAAAGAGATGGGTGAAAAGTTTCGTCGAAAAAGGGGCTAGGGTTTGATTAAAATGTTGAAAAATAGGGGGTCCCTTACCCTGATCTGGTCCGGAATAGGGTCCGGATTTGAGCACGGCCCATTGTGATCCGGTCCTTGGTCCAGTCCGGAGCACATCCCGGAGAACTCTAAAAATCTTGAAAATTTTCTTGTTTCATCAACCGAACTTCCGACTCTTGCACAAGTCTCTACATACGAAATTTGAACAAACTTCCTTCTACAAAGTTATAGCTCTTTCCTTATGCAAATATAGACACATCATTTGCTCGATTTGGACTTTGGATGTAGAAGTTACGGAGCTCGCAAGTCTGCTGTTCTACATTCATGAAACTATGCAAAGTTTCTGTTTTGGTGCTGCCTTTAACTAAATTTTTAAGCTCCTTCACATTAGAATTAGAGAAAAGTTCCTTCTAGAGATTTGTAGATCATTCAGTTATTTTCCATTTGATATAACATTTGACATAACCAGATTAAGTAAGAGAAAGTTGCGTCCTTCGGAAGATTCTGTTGCCATTTTTTCGTTCCCACTCCATTTTGAGTCCAAAATAAGCTCTTAAAATCATGCTCCTACACAAATTCACCAAAATTACCTAGTATATAAAAAGGCACAAAAAGACACTAAAACTACTAAAAATTGAGGACAAAACCGAGATCAATGCAGGGTTTAACGGGACAAGACGTGGCGCGAATAGCCCCGCATCGTTAATTAGCAATTGTAGAGTTTTGTGCCTTTTTACGCTTTTGGGTATTATGAGTACACGTGTGCAAAAATCAGGTGAAATTGGAGCTAATCGGGCAAAAACGAAGCAGTAGAGCAAAGGAGTAACAGAGCTAGTCAAGTGACGCTCATGTAATGAAACATTACACGAGTGTTATACTTGTGTAAAGCGCGTTACATGCAATCAAAACAAAGTGCTAGAAACCTCGGAAAGAAGGTGTAACATAGAGCCACATTGATGTAACAATCTATGTAACGGGTGTTACATCCCTGTAATGTCTGTTATATCGAACATGACACACATTCTTCAATAGCTGAAAAGTGAATTTCAGACCTAATTTTGGGATCCCAACTTACGATTGATCATCCTCATGCTCCAGAACAATTTAGAAGGAAGTTCGAGTCATCTCCACCTACCATCAAGGTTAACACAAGGACTAGAATCATCAACAACATCATTTTACAGTTTGCGTGTCTTTTCCCCCTTCTCTTCAATCAAGTTGTAGAATGGTTGTGGGCTAAATCCCATAACCATGTTATGGACGCTAGTCCTTTATAACGACTGTATGCTATGGCAAGTTTATATGTTTGATTGATTGGGCATATGATGATTGATTCTACTTTTCTTTTATGATATGAATGTAAAAGTAGCTGATTGATATTCAAAATCTTTTGTTTTTAATCGACGTTGAGAGGTGGGATAGAAAATTGACTTAAGTAGAATCGAGATATCGGTCTCTTGTAATCGATACATTGGTTCGAAAACTCTTGCATGCAATGTAATTGATGATTGATTATAATTTGTGAGAATTTTTATTGATCAAGAATTAGGCGTTATCCAAAGTCGAGAGACAGATAACATATCTACAACATATGCCAAATATTAAATGCTTAATCAAATTAATTATTTGAAGGCCGTCTGTCTAGCACCCATTGTTTCTTGTTTTTTGTTTGTTGAAATCTTATGCTTCACTACGTCCTGCTAATTTGTTGAATTTCATATTGTTTAGTTTAGATCGCTTGTTATCGAAACTGGTCATGGACGCTACTCACAAACCCACCACAAAATTGTGCAGTTTAAATATGTTGTACACGAGTATAAACATAAATTGTTTGAGTACATACCCCTATTTGATCCCTATTGAATTTGACCTAGATATTTACATATTATATTACTTGTCTGATCGCGGTCTCTGTGTGAGGCCTAAAGGCGGTTTGAGGTGGCGCATGCGTCGTGAATGACACCAGATTTCTCAATTTGGTCACTTTTCAATCTTATGTGTCGATATCGAGAATCGATCTTGAGTTTGTGTCACTAATTTATCTCCAAATCGAGATCTTCAACCTTAATGTCTACAAGAGCATGCATTGAGCTTTTGATGGATATGGGTTGAAATCGAGTACGCTGTGAGTGACGATCTGTATTCTATAACGACTGGGTGTGAGAATATACTAAAGGTTGCTCCGAGGAGGTGTAATGTTAGAGACGATATAATTGTTTTAGTGGTTCAATTTACCCCAAATCGGATCTCAGATCGAGGCCATTAGGAAGGCGGGTTCGATTTATTCCTTGAATTTTCAAGGGTGTTCATTTATTACAGATTTTGGATTGCTTCATTGGCTAAGGGACCTTTATGCATGACTTTGAGAAAGCTGGTTCTTGCAGAACGTGGTCAAATTTCGAATAAAAGAGTGTCCTTTTTGCATCAGATCGTTGTTGGAATAACTAAATTTGGCTGATTGTGTTGCTAAGATCACGGATAGAGTTGTTCTGGTAGTTGCCATGATGAGAACTCCAAGAAGTTGTACTTGTTGAGAAGTACAGTAATTTGGTGAATGTTAAATTGACGAGTTGCGAGTTTGTTACTAAAGGACCCTCCGGTCTCTATGGTTCTTGATATTGTTTTATGTAATTTTAGAGATTAAATGTGGGTTGAGGTGAGATTTTGAAGAACCAGAAAGAGACCGGGGGAGGTGAGACAGAAAAGATGTAGAGGGAGGAGAGAGAAGGGATTAAAGGGAAAAGCTTGAAAATTTTAAAAAGATGTAGGGTTATTTTGGTCTTTTACCAAAACAAAAAGTGAAAACTAACAAAAGTTAACAGAAAGCTTAAGGTGAAAATTTTGCCAAAGTTTGGTATCACCAAGCCATGAAAATATTTAGGTGTAGTTAGGTGCAAAACAACTTATTCTATATGTAGCCAAGTGAAGTGTTTCCTTATATTTATACCTTTTCCAAAATTCTTATCTTATTTTTTCTTGCATTAGAATGCGACTAATTTCGTATTTGACTCTATACAATCAATCACTCAGGAAGAAGTAATGTGGGTTTTGGATACTTGTTGCAATTGGTGTAAACATGGAGATCATAATACTTGGTATTTCCACTATTTGGCTAGTGCAAGACGGGAAAGGAATAGGAATGAAGTTCTAAACCTTGATAATGGAGAATGGTCATATGATGCCTAGGAAAGTACGTGGAATAGATTAAATCCTAAAACCGCTTAAAAATGAAGCAAAGAAAGGGAAATTCTTTTTTTATTCTTCATACCCATGATTGCGCCCCAAATCATTACATATAGATCTAAATATGAACAAAGGAAAAACAATTACTACTGCATAAGTAAAGAATTTGAGAGTAAACATTTTAGGATTTTTAGGAGCTTTTTTTGGTCAAAAAGAAAAGATTCTTCGCTTTTATAGTTATAGTGTCCCAAAAAACTCTTCTTCTCCTTGAGCATAAACGTTGGAGTGAAGAGGCTGGGGAGTCCTTGCACCTCAAGAAAGATTTATGACGAGTAATAATTAGAGAGATACAAATCTCGTTGGGATCATGACGGCGTCAAGGCACCACCTTTGTGTGGGCTTGATTTCCCGTGGGAAGGAGGGGTCACTCTCGAGGTGGTGCTTAAGGCATTGGTTTCCTAAATTGACTATTAACGGGCTCCAAATCTGAATGGTTGTTTTGTGTTTCTAATAAGTTGTTTAGTAGTTAGCATGTTAAGTTATATATATGATGGACTGTTTTAGATCCATCTAAATAGGAATCTTCTAAATCCCTTCTATGTACCTTACTCGATTAATAGAACTTGCGAATTTAAAACACAATCCGGTAAGAATAGAACATAGAAAATCGTGGATTAGAATTTGAGCAAAATGCGACAAATGAAGGTTTTAGCTCAAACAATTTTCATCTGCCAACTCATAGGGAATCGTATTTATAGACTTGCAGTTTCATTTTGAATAAAAACAAACAAAGAGTTTATGTATACTATAAAAAAAACCTTTTCCTTTCATTACAAAATAAGATAGAAAGAGTTTTCTTTTGCAAATCATATCAAAACTTCATTCCTATAAAAACCTATTCTTCATGAGTTGGGAATCCGTAGGAGGGAGGGTTTCTTTAGAAGATGAGGAGCTGGCATTGTATTCGAAATTACACTGACATTTTAAGGGTCGTTTTAAACTAGTTGGTCGGCGACCTGCATCAGTATCCACAATCTTTTTGTGGGCTCCATAGTTAGAAATAATATATAAAGTTAAGGAGAGCCCCTTGTGTGAATTATTTTGAATAGGTAAATCAGTTATTTGTTCTTGTGTCAAAACCTTACCTCTGGAAAGCCATTCGAGATGTTCATCAACATCACTGAAGAAAAAGGAATTCAAGAGGGTATACGAGATGCCATTATTTTTCCCTATACAAGGTGTAATATTTACTATACATACATTTTCACACAAAAAAAACTGCCAAATATTTGTTATAATGGATGTTTTTTTACTATAACTATGATGATAATCAGGCTGTAGAAAATACTCGAGCCTGGTCCCTACAACCCCCCTTAGGAGGCACCCCTTCTACCGAAGCTACGTGGCTATTTTGCCAAGTACCTTGGAGAGAGATAGTTGCCTCATGCCCCTGGGTATGCTCTACCTACCATCCTTTCGTTTTTTTGACAAGGATTTAAAGAGAGGTTTGATAGGTAGGAAAATAAACAAAGGGGAAGACGTTATACTATTTGGAAAGTAGCGGTTGTAGTCTCGGCTTTCTCGTGGCTTTGGATTGGGGATTGGTAGTTTCTTTAGCACAGAGCTGCATCACAACTTGATACCCTAGATTCACCAGTGAGATGTCACATGACCAACTCGTAATCTTTTCAAACATAGGTGTGGTGTTTGAAAGCTGGTTTGATCAATTCATTCAATGTATCAAAAAATATATTTACACGAGCAGTAAAATATGATTAAATTATTCAATGATTCTAGTTAAATATTGATATGGGGGTTCCATATACAACTCACATTCGTTACATTTTTTGCGTACATTAACAAGTAAGTTTTCAAACGAGCTGCGTTTTTCTCCAAACTCGGGAAGGCCTTTTATTATTTTTGAAGTGTTCGGGCATATTAATAGCTAAGAATCTCTCTATAATTGAAGGGGGATCACTTGACAAGTATACAGAAAAGGATGATCCAACGCATTAACACTCAATAACAACAGGTAAAATGATTTTGAATTAGAAATTCATTTATTATTATTTCTTGGATTGCTTCAAAATATTTCTTTAGGTAATTGGAAAGAATTACATGCATTGCTGATTGAGTTATCGTGAAGTGTGTGCATTATATAGATTCTTAAAGCCTCCATCACGTATTGGGTATTGTTTTATATTTTCTTAACTTCAAAATTCATATACATTTCTCTTCCATAGAGATTTAATTGGTTTTGTTCCACTTCTAATGAAGTATTTAAAATTTTCGATACAAAAGTTGGTAATTTCAAATGATAAAAATTATATTCGAACTGAGAAACTTGTTTAGAGGAGAAAGTCCCTAATACATAACATTTTTCAATCACAAAATTCATATATAGCAATGATCACACAGCCCAAGTTTGTTAAACTACATGACATCCACATCCAGCACCACTCTCACATGCACTTCCCAAGCTGGAGCATTATCATAATTATCAAGAACAAGCTCCACTTTTAGCAACGAGGATGGCTTTATCTTGCAATTGAACACCTCTACCCTTTCCAATTTGCTACTCTTGTTTATGTCAAACAACTATTTCTTTCCAAATCTCAAGCACTTGTTGTGCTTAATTTCTGAAATGCTTGGCTCTGACGTTAGTTGCTGCTTTGGCGGGTTTGTGAGGGAGAGCTTCTCCATTGCATTTATAAACTTGCGCAAATGCTTTATGTACTCTGGGTATGTTTCGATATTGCAGTGCCCTCCACCATTCACCCATAAAGGGTCGTATTTTTCCTTTGCAAGCTCCCACAAGCGCTTCCCGTGAGAAAAGTCGACAATGTCATCCTGCGTTCCCTGCAAATATTGCATACGAAACACAAGTTCAATGAATTAAATCAAATCTATAAAGAAATATACGATTGACACCCCATCCTAGGGGATACACATAGTTCTAATGCTTCTAACATAGGAAGAATGTTTTCCGTAACTTCAGCTTCCATATCAATTAATTCAACTAAGATCATTACATCTAAGTGTATCTTTGCATGGAAATATCGATGACGCTTGGGATAAGAGCTTATTATCAACACTGATCTAAGTTTGTGCAGGGCATTGGCAACTTGCAGAAATGAGGAATTAGACTTCAAAATCATGTTACTAGTATTGAATGTGACGAGTCGTGGCTCTAGGGACCGATGTTACAAATGCTCACCTACACCATTTGTCTACCCTTATAGACCACACTAATATAGGGTCTATAATTATTTTGGACCACCTCTGAACTGTCTCTTTTAGAGGCCTTCACAAATACTCCCCAACAATTTGAGGCTATGCAAAGTGACCCATATAGCTTTTTTCATTTCCATGTATTGGAACAAACATCAGAGGCTATAACAATAGAAAGGTATTTCATAAGGAATAAGGTGCATTTTGACTGAAGTAATAAGATTTTAAGATTTTACAAGGTCTTTTCTACCACAGAATTACAAAAAAACGGAGCGAAGTTTTAAATTTAGTCTGATAAGAATGAAGACTACTAAGCATTTGAACTTATATTCACACAAAAAAAACAGTGAACTGATTCAATTTCTTGTGATAACAGCAATAATGATAAGAAATTAGAGGTCCAACATAGCATACAAGTACATGAAAATATGCATTGTTTATACATTAGGCCATGTTGCAATTGAGTTTTGTTGTATTGCAGCGATAAAGCACAGACCATACCTGAAACTTTCTCATCACACAAGTATATGCTAATATACAGTTTTTACATGTATTCTAAACCTTAGGCAGTGTTGGTAAATGGTGGTGTGAAAAAAGAACAGCATAAAACACAACCACAGTGAAAATGATTTGAATGCTCGACATATATGGAAGTGAGCATGTGAACGGAAACAACCAAGGGGAAAAATTACTTACATGTATAACTAGAACCGGACAGTTGACTTGCCGTATTTTGTCTATGTTCTGAAAATATTGAATAGGTCCATCAATACCAACACCAAGTAGTCAAAGCCATCAACTAAGATCCAGCAAAAAGAACTTACTTTGAAAATGTCAAATGGAAGTGTGACCTTGACTGGATACAAAACCCGTATGCCCGAAAGGATGGCACTGTGAAGGACTACTGCCCTTAACCTCTGGAGACGGGCACCCAAATGTAGTGTGGGCCCACTTCCAACAGATTGGCCATACAAAATCAATCCCTCCTGGTTAACTCCGTATTCTCTCTTTAAACAGTGGTACACAGCCTCAATGTCGTAGTATGTGTTGAACTCAGAAGGCTGTCATGTAATTTTGTTTTTATTTTACAGATAGTCACTAATCAGGAATACAACCAGGACAAGTCAATAGATGAAAATTCTAAGATCATTGGCATAATAATACCATATTTGTTGCCTCCCCTTATCTTTTTTACTTTTCAACTCACAAACTACATTTCTACTATATACTATTAGATTCTCAAAGTAACAGAAACTCCAAATGCAAATAATTGTTCGTATGCATAGTTGTAGTTGCATACCTTGCCCGTAGATGCTCCATATCCAGAATAATCATAGCTGTAACATAACAAGATACACAGCTAAATAAAATTAGAAAGTTCACAATAGATAGCCAGCTAACAGCCTCGTAACATTCTGCCATTGGAAAGTTCATTACAGCTGTAGATTAATCCCAAATAACATACTAGGAACATAATTAACAAGGTTATTTTTCTTTCCATGTTATATTTGTCAACCAAATAACTGCAGAAAAAAAACACATATCACAACAGTAGTGAAGCAAACCCCAATTCAGAGAATGTTTGTCACGCGAAAATGAAATGATTGAAAATGTAAAATAATCCACGAAGCCAGCAAATTTCACAAACGAACCTCTCCAAATAGAGAAAAGCTATACCATTTACTATTACTAGCTGCCCCAACAAATGGATGACAGTTTTGTTTATCAGATGCCAGACAAAACAAGCTTGAAATGTTTATGTTGCAGCATCATTACATAAAAATCAGATGACAATCAATGCTAAAGGACCTAGAGTTAGATATGTAAACATTAATAATCCAAAATGGGAACTACCATAAAGAAGAAAAAGATGCAAAACAATCAGAACCAGAAAACAGAAAATGGACTAAAAACATAAATTGCAAAATGGGTATTGATGGTGTAAGCAGAAAGAAAACACGATTACAAGAAAAACCCAGCAGAGCACGATTAATAAAATCAAAGACAAAGGCAAGGCAATAAAATGAAAAGTTTAGAAAAGGCAATTGCAGAGAAGGTGGGAAAGCAAAACCTCATGATATTGACGCGGAGGTGAGCGCGGAGCTCGATGAAGAGGTCGTGCATCTGGCCCAAATCGGCGGCGTTGCCGTGGGAGTACAAGAGGGTGAAGCGGGCGCAAGGGTGCTTCCAGAAGGTGGCGACGATCTTGTTGCCGGCCTTGGTGTCAAGCAAGTGGACGTCCATGTTCTTGTCGCCGGAGATGCCGGAGAAGACAACCTTGTCGCCCTCCTCCTCCCTGTAAACGTCGTAGGAAGGAGGGTCCGGAGGGAAAAACGCGAACTTGGCAGCCACGTTCGACGTTACATTCCCCATCGCAATATGTAACATGAAACAGACAGCAAGTGAGGAGGTCAACTGGCTCCTCTCCCTCTTCTTCCTCTGCTCTTGCCTTGCCTAGATTTCTGTAAACAAGAAGAAGGGGGTGGATGGATGGATGGATGTTGGTTTTGTTTGTGTGTTGAGGTGCGGAGCTTTGGGTTGGGGTTGGGGTTGGGGGCGATGGTCCAAGTGGCGTTACAAGGAATGGAATTAAAGGGGAAAGCAAATGTTGGGAATTGCAAACAAATAATAGATCCCATCTATTACTATTGCTATTGCTATTGCTGATGATGAGCTGTAACTATGCTTCCATATTGGGTTTTGTTTTCGGAATTGGAGCTCCTCAACACTTTGCTTTTCTCGTTTCCCCTTTTTATCTTTTGTTTTCAGAGACATGTCACATGTTCATTCAAAAGTCTTTTCATCCCATAAAACTATACATTCATTTTAACATGAAAATCACTTCATTAATGTTACATTATCATTGAAGTTCAATTCAAGTAAAAATCATGTATACAATAATAAATTGAGTTGTTAACTATACCGAACACCTCTCAAATGTAAATCAGATTGAGATTACTTACGTTTGATTGAATTTGAAATAGATATCAAGGAAAATGATACTTTATTATATCTAACTATCTATTTCACACTTTGCTTCTCTATTTATTTTATCTTTCTTTAGTACCTAATTGTGAGCTTGTGACAAACGTTACCATTACGTTAGAACTAACGGCCAAAATAGGTCACATGCGCACACATGATATTTAAAATACTCTTGGTTGAAAAAGAAACAAAAGTAAACCCAAAAGTTAAAAAAGAACAATGGGTGTCTTCTCCGGCAAGCTCATGGCGACATATATGATGGAGAAATTTTGGTGAACTATGTGTACTCAGCCAAAACCACAATCCATTGTACCACGAACTGATGGGACCTGAACCCTAGAACAAGAGAGTCTGTATAAAGACGACCCAATGTCGCCTTCTCCGTCGACTAGTGACAGCTTCCCAGACACCACAAACCTTCTCTGATGAACGGTGATACCTGACTCGTCGATGCAACGATGGAACCGCCAGAGGATCCTTTTTGGAGTGAGCTCGCCCAGATCTTCTCATCATCTCTCTCCCTCCCTCCCTCTGTTTTGATTTTTGTGATTGTTCCTCTTTTTATTTTTGGTAGAGTTACTTTAGTTGTGTGTTGGATTAGAAAATTAGAAATTGACAAAAAAATTTGTTAAATTTTCTCTTTTGTTACAGCAAGGAGGAGGTGAGACAGAAGAGAGGGGTGAGAAAGAGAGAGAGGAAAATCGTGAGAAGAGAAAGAAAATAATTAGGCTTAAGTGTTTTTATTTGAACAAAAGGTAATATGATAATTGGGATGAAATCAAGTGAAAACCATGGTTTACAAAAGAAAATAAGAACTTATACCATCTATAGGATGGATACAATCAATGGTCTTCATAAATAGGCTAATTTCATTAACAATTAATCAAATAAATGATTGAAGGGGTATTAAAGTAAAACTAACATGTGAAAATAAATGGAAACCCTACTAAGTTTCACAAAATCATATGCATATGGTGATTTGTTTATGTTTTCTTGATTGCCCATTTAAAAATACATGCCTCTATTCTTTGTTTTTTTTTTCAATTTGTTGTATTTGATTTTTGTTTTCGAAATTTAGACTCATTACTGTCATTGTCCCTTTCTTTTAAATATGAAATTAGTTTATTTTTCATGATTTTTTATTTCTTGTGTCATTTGATTTTCATTACTGTCATTTGATTTTCATTAGTTTATTATGTGTTTAATTTTCATTAGTCGCGTTTAATTTTCAATAACAATTTTGAAACGAGTTTCATTTTCACGTAAGGGGTTCCGATGAAAACAAATAGCTAACTAAAGAAATAAAACGTGTTAAAAGAAATGGACTCGTGTGAAAATGAAATGTACAATTAAATAAACGAAAATTAGGTTCATGAAAAATGTTAGTACCCATGAAATTAGTTTATTATATGTTTCTTTTTCATTAGTCGTGTTTAATTTTCAATAACAATTTTGAAACAAGTTTCATTTTCAATAACAATTTTGAAACGAGTTTCATTTTCACGTAAGTGGGTTCCGATGAAAACAAGTAGCTAACTAAAGAAATAAAACGTGTTAAAAAAAATGGACTCGTATTAAAATGAAATGTACATTTAAATAAACGAAAATTAGGTTCATGAAAAATGAAATTCGCATCATGAAAAATTTGTGAAAAATGATGTAATCGCAAAAGTAAGAATATGAATTTTTTTTGAAGATTATGAAATCGTACAACTTAAAACATGATATCGAAAATATTGAAATACTAAAAACAATTTAAACATAAAATTAAAACAAATTAATCGAAAATGAGTAGTGAAAATATTTCATGATTTCATTGTTTTTTTTTCTTTAAAAAAAATGAAATCATGAAATTGTTAAAAAGGAAGTAAGAAGTAAAATAAGTCACAATTAAGTAAATTAGATATTGAAATTTATAAAAAGAAATCATTAAATGGTGTAATGATATAAAAATACGAAATTACCCTTATATTTGTGTTAAAAGATTAAAATAAATTGTAAGTTAAAAATAATTACACCCAATTGCCATTAATAAGTCAGGAAAAATTCAAGCCATCTAAATTTTCATCTTGTAGTCAAAATTGATTCTTATTTTCTCATGTGAAGTGATAGTTCTCACTTGATTACAAGCTTATGATAATTTTCAAGTTAACAAAGTTAACACACATATCTCAAACTCATAATTAGGGTACTAGAAAAGAAAAGAAAAAATAATTAAGGTAGCAAAGTTTATAACAAACATAATTAGGTGTAGTAAAGTTTTATTTTCAATTAATATTAAGTTAACATTTAACTCGCATAATACTCAAGTTGATAAGTAAATATTTCAAAATATTTGTCAAGTACGGTTATTGTTTTACGTGGGATGGTAACACATTTTCACCTACATGTTTCATTGAGACTATCTATATTAAATGAAATTTTGCACATGAAACAGTAAAACTGTAATTTTTACTTGTTGGAAAATAATTCTACATTCAAAATTAGAACTAGATACACTCTAAGAGTATGTTAAAGTGTGATACACTTAAGAATTGAAACATATAAATGAATGCTCTAAATATTTGTTAGATGATAACGGAATTTATATATTTTTAATGTGTGATGTTAACACGTGCAATTCACACGTCAAAAAGTTATTCCGTTGATACAAGTTTTCCTCATCACTCACGTGAATTACACAACCAAAACAACTTTTTGGGTAAATTGAATAGTCCTAACATATATGCCTTAATAATAGCATGGCCACAAAGATTCGAACTCTTAATCTTGCGGAGTAAACGGCTCCACCGGCAAAAAAAATGGTAGATAAATTAGGTTTGGAAGTTAGTATGCTTGTGCAGGTAAATGATGCATGTGTTGTACTAAGAAAGTAGTAACCCCTAAAGTGGGTAATATTTCTATGAGTGAAATATTTTATTTTATTTATTTTGTTGATTCACTTTTGTCTAGAAACCCATCCAACATTACTAAAAACTTGACGCTCGTGATGGGCATCCATCCCAATCAACATAAAGAGTAACATCTTGGTGAGTGATGATTTATTTGTATCAATTGTCAAGTAATATGGGAAAGTAAGATTACAATCCTAAATATTCATCCTACATGTAGACAATAGTCGACAGACGCTAGCGTGGCGGTTAGACTTGAGTGAAAATAAAATCAAGGTTTTTAAATTCTAGGGAAAATTTCACTTAACCACTCCTAAGTTTGGCCGAGTTTCACTTAACCCCTCTTAAGTTCAAAATCTACTTGTGGAGTCCCCTAAGTTTGCAAAAGTCTCACTTTACCCATTTTCAGTTAACTTTTTTGAAAATTCTGTTAACTTTTTGTGAAATGACGAAAATACCCTTTCATTAAAAAATTTAAAAATAATAAATAAAAATGATTTTGAACCTTTTGGGAGATCAAGAAATGAGATTAGGGCCAAGAAAGACACAATAGCCAGAGGTGGAACGGCGAGTGTCAGGACAACCCGCCCAATCTGCATCAGAGTAGGCGGTGAGAGAGAAATCTTGAGATTTGTGAAGGTGAAGACCATATGAAAGAGTACCTTGAATATAGCGGAGGATGCGCTTTAGAGCGTGAAAATGAGGTTCGCGGGGATCATGCATGACAAGACAAATTTGTTGGACAACATAAGAAATATCCGGACGAGTGAAAGTGAGATACTGAAGAGCACCCGCTAGCCTTCTTTAAAGTGAAGGATCAGAGACCGGAGACCTAGAAGAGGAAGATAATTTTGATTTTGTGTCAACTGGTGTGAGACAGAGATTGCATGAGGACATGTTAGCACGAGCCAATATCTAACGAGCAAATTTTTCTTGAGATAAAATAAGACTGGAAGAGGTACGGGTGACAGATATGTCGAGAAAATAATGTAAGGGTCCAACATTGGTCATAGAAAACTCAAAGTTGAGACGAGACATGATTGACTTGAGAAGTTAGGTTGATGAGGCCGTAAGGATGATGTCATCCACGTATAGGAGAAGGAAAGCAATGTGAGTATCATGATGATAGATGAAAAGGGAAGTGTCAACTTTACTACTCACAAAACCGATAGAGCTTAGATGATTAGCAAACCGATAATACCAAGCTCGGGGTGCCTGTTTTAGACCGTATGGTGCCTTTTTTAGACGACAAGCATGGTGAGGGAAAAAGGAGTCAAAAAAACCATGAGGTTGTTTCATGTAAACTGTTTTAGTGAGGTGATCGTGAAGGAATGCATTTTTGACATCAAGTTGATGGATAGGCCAAGAGTGAGAGAGAGAGAGACTGAGAATAGTACGTATAGTGGCAGGCTTGACACCAGGACTGAACGTGTCATCATAGTCAAGACCGGGTTGTTGGGTGAACCCTTGGGCAACAAGTCGAGCTTTATAACGCTCAAGAGAGCCATCCGACTTAAATTTGTGGCGAAAAATCCATTTAGAGCCGACAATGTTTACATCGGGTGGGCATGGGACCAAATCCCAGGTATCATTGGCACGAAGAGCAGAGATTTCAGCGTCCATGGCATTTTTCCAGTCAGGACATGTGAGAGCTTGCTTGTATGAGCGGGGAATGGGAGTATGAGTAAGAGTAGAGATGTGAAGATCAAGGATACGGCGAGGTTTAAATAATCCAGCCTTTCCTCAAGTCGTCATGGGGTGTGAGGGACGTGGTGGAGGAGGAAGTGGTGGTGGAGCGGGAGGCGATGGGGTCAGTGGTTGAGAAGGAGTTACTGTAGTTGGGGGGGGGGGGGGGTCATCTGGAGGAGATGAAAGTGTAGCACGAATGGAGGGCGGTAGGTCATCGTCAGAAGAGCGGAGGAATTCATAAGAAGATGGGAGTTCGTTTTGATGAAAAGAGGAATAAGGAAATACCAACTCATCAAATAAGACATGACGAGAGATGATTATTCGACCGGTCAACATGTCGAGGCATCGATAGCCACGATGATTAGAAGGATATCCTAGAAAGACACAATATGTGGATCGAGGAGCTAATTTATGAGAAGATGTGGCAGATAGATTTGGATAGCACAAGCATCCAAAAACACGAAGGTGAGAGTATGACGGTAGAGTTTGAAATAGTGCCTCAAATGGTGTACGGAGGGATAAGGTTTTGGTAGGAAGTAGGTTGAGTAAGTGGGCGGCCATATTTAATGCCTCAACCCAAAGAGAAGGAGGAAGTTGAGCTTGAAATAGAAGGGTGCGAATAATATTATTAGTTGTCCGAATCATGTGTTCAGCTTTACCATTTCGTTGAGAGGTATGTGGGCACGAAAGTCGAAATATGATTCTATGTGAGTCAAAAAAAGATTTGAATTGAGAATTATCAAGTTCACGACCATTGTCACATTGAAAAGATTTGATGGAAGTGTTGAATTGTGTTCGAACATAGGCGTGAAATTTGACAAATATGGGATAAACATCTGATTTAGCACGTAAAGGAAACACCCATAAAAAATGAGAGAAATCATCCAGTAGTAGTAAGTAATACTTTAAACCACTTGAACTTAAAATTGGAGATGTCCATAAATCAGAGTGTACTGTTTGGAAAAAATGTGAAACAAGAGTGTTTTCCCAATTGACAAGCATGACAAAAATGGTGAAAATCGACCTTATTACAAGAAATTAAATGTCTAGAGCAAAAAAATTTAAAAATATGATCTCCAGGATGTCCAAGACGGCGATGCCATGTAGAGGGAGACGTGTCGATGGATAGAAACATGGAGGAAGATGTTGGAGCAGAAATGGAAGTATGAGAGACGGAATAGAGATCTCCGGTGCTCACATCGGAGGAGAGTAGTCTGGGTCTGTAAATCCTTCACAGAAAAACCATACGGATCAAATTTCACTGAACAAGAATTATCACGGGTAAACTTACGAACAGAGACAAGATTTTTAATAATTTTGGGACTCACCAAAAAATTACGAAGATATAGTGAATGACGAAAAGTAGGAATAGTAGTTTGACCAGTAAATGTGACAGGTAAAGATGCACCATTTCCAACAATTATTGAACTAGAATTTAAACACGGTGAAAGAGAGGAAAGTGTACCTGGATTATGAGTCGTATGAGCCGATGCACCTGTGTCCATGTACCATTCATCAGATGGTTGTTGAAGTGTTATGGTGGAAAAGAGTGATGCAAGATCAGTTGGTGTGACTGGTGGCCCACCATTTGATCCGGTTTGGGCGCTGCTTGGTGGACTGCTGTAGTGGGGTGAAGAAGGTGTCACGTACTGGGCTGGAGCTGGGCCGAAGAGGGAGCTGGCCTGGTGTGCGCTGGAGTTGGCAGGTAGAGGTGCTGCCGAGGAAGTGAGATCGGCCGCGTGCTGGAGTTGGGCCGCATTCTGGAGCTGCTGCTATTGGGTTGTGAGTTGCTGAAGTTGGGCTGCAACTAATTGGATCTGATCATGTAGTTGTTGCAATTGTGGGCTGATGACAGTAGGCCCAGTACCTGTATAATTCATAGAGCTACCATGCTGAGATGGAAACACATTAAATTGAGATGAATTATTTTGTGGACGAAATCGAGGACGAAACTGAGGAGTCCCGAGTCTAGCACCAAGGATACCCGGTGCTTGAGGGAAATAATTAACTCCACCACGACCCGAGACATTACTGTAGCGACGCCCACGCCCTTCAGATCGACCCCGACCAAATTGTTGGGTGGGAGAAAAGTGGGGAAACTGAGGTTGAGAGATGAGAACAGTTGAATTATCTGGAGTGAGAAGATTTTTGACGTTCCTCGGCGAGTAAAAGCATGGAGCGAACTTCATGAAAGGTGGGAGAAGGAGTTTTATGTTGAATTACCTCAATGAGTGTGTTATTAGATTTAGGGAGACCGTGAAGTGCTTGGAGGACAAGATCTTGATCTTTAATGGGTTGGTTCACATCTGCTAAAGAATCAGAAATAATTTTGAGTTCTTGACAATATGCAGTGATAGCTAAGGTGCCCTTTTTGAGATTTTGAAGTCGATGTTGTAATTGTAGGGCACGAGACATTTGATTATCACGAAATAACGAGTCAATAGATTTCCAAAGATTCAAAGCAATAGCACTTAGTGTAAAAATATCAGATAACATATCTGGATGTATTGTGGCATAAAGCCATGTAACAACTAAGACATCAATACGATGACAAGTGAGGTCAGGGTTTAGAGTAGTGGAGGCCGAGGAAACTGGATCAGAAAAGACGAGAATTATAGGTTCGATATGATCTAATGCATTATGACTGAGACAGAACATACGAAACATTTCACGCCATTGTTTATAACGAGGATCCTTAACAGTTAATTTGATTGGAACAAATTTGCAGCATTTGTAACAATGTATGCGGGGTGAAGAGGGCCAGAAGAGGCTGGCTGATTTGGAGTCATGATAGGTGAATCCAAAGTCATGGTAAAAATTTATATAAAATAAATCACGTTAGATGCGAGGAAATAGGAATTGAATTTAGAATGACAAAACATAACACAGTATGTAAAGTCAAGACATGCAGTAAATGACGAAATAGAGAAAAGACAAAATAGCAAAGCACAGAAGAAAAAAAAAATAATAAGCAGTAAAGGACGAAATAGAGAAAAGACAAAATAGCAAAGCACAGAAAAAGACAAAAAGAATAAGGACGAAAGAGAAAACAACACAGAAGAGGACAGAATACAGAAAAGACAACCAGCAGAAAAGGACGAAATAGAAAAAAAGGACAGAAGAAGAGTAGAGATTTAGAACCCAAAAACCTGGTAGAGATGTGTGTGGGCTGGCTCAGAAACAGTAGCTGCGCAGGAAGAGTGGAGAAAAATTGTTTTTCCCTCTGATACTAGGAAAGAGAGTTTATTATTGAATACTTGATGATTACAATGTGGAATAAATGCCTCTATATATAGGCTCAATGATCTAGGGTTTACATGAGATGTGACGGCTAGATTTTAATGTAGAGATACAATTTACGTAGTAGGCCTCAAGCCCATAAGTAATATAATATAATATAGAGATAATTCCAGATGACATACCCTGAATATGTTACATTATCACATGACACACCCTAGAATTTTTCGTATCAGGGTGAGTACCCAAGAATTTCATTTGTCTCACCGTTACTCATTCCATCCAATTCCGTTAGTTTTTAACATTTTTGACATGTGAAATGACTAAAATACCCTTAAGGGTATTTTGAATTATTATAATTGGACTGAAAAGACTAAAATGCCCTCACCTATTCATCTAATTTTCAAACTAATGCCACTCCCTTCTCTCTAGTCTGTGGACGACCTCCAGCCTCTGACGACCTGTCTCCAGCCTCCGACGGCCTGTCTTCGGCCTCCGACGACCTTGTCTCCGGCCTCCGGACGTCTTTAGCCTCGCTTCGATGGTCTCGGTGTGGTGGTTGGAATCATTCTTTGATCTCGAGGCCACACTCACCAGAATGAGGGAACGCTCTATGTTTTCGACAGTGGCATTCTCTCCAGCGCCGGGCGTGGCTGGAGATGAGGCTGGGCGTGGACGGAGGTGCTGGGCGGAGCTAGAACCGTCGAGGTCATCGAAGCCGTCGAGGTTCTAGCTCTGCCCAGCACCTCCGTCCACGCCCAGCCTCATCTCTGGCCACGCCCAGCGTCGGAGAGAATGCCACCATAGAAAACAGAGAGTGTTCCCTCATTCTGGCGAGTGTGGCCTCGAGATCAAAGAACGAGTCCAGCCACCACAACGAGACCATCGAAGCGAGGCTAAAGACAACCAGAGGCCTGAGACAAGGCCGTCGGAGGCCGGAGACAGGTCGTTGGAGGTTGGAGGTTGTCCACAGACAAGAGAGGAGGGAGTGGCATTAGTTTGAAAATTAGATGAATAGGTGAGGGCATTTTTGTCTCTTCAGTCCAATTATAGTAATTCAAAAATACCCTTTAGGGTATTTTAGTCATTTCAGATGTCAAAAATGTTAAAAATTAAGGGAATTGGACGGAATGAGTAACGGTGAGACAAATGAAGTTCTTGGGTACTCACCCTGATAGAAAAATTCTAGAATATGTCATGTGATAATTGGACATATCCAGGGTATGTCATCTGAAATTATCCCTATAATATATCTAACAATTTGTATCATCATGTTTTCAACCATCAAAACATATGAACAATAAAACTGCATGGCATACAAACAATGGATTATAAATTCTTAACAAGCAGTTCAATATATAAAACGCAATTAAAAGTCCAATTCTCATATTCAAAACTCAACTTTAGTAAATCAATTGGGAACTATTAGAGGACAATCTCAACTAAAAGTTTAAGCTGATAACGTTGAAAGAGAAGTTTGAGAGAAACCCGTAAAGAGAGTTGGGGCTTTTTTATGAGAATAAGAAATAAGAGAATGAGAAGAAATATAATTTGCACGTCCTGAGATTCGAACCCGTGTCCGCGAGGTAAAGCTACCTCTGATACCATATTAGAGAACCAACTCAACTAAAAGCTTAAGATGATAGTTTAAGGACCAATTATAGTTTTATATTCTAATAGGAACGTCCCAAACTCAAAATCCAAGGTGCTATCGAAATAAAATCACCAAACGGGGGAAAACGAGATTTTAGCACGAAAAACAACATATTCGCGAAATCTGCTTAGGCATATTGCCGGGATTACACCCCGACAGCCTTGGTTCGGAAAATCTCAAATGCAAAAGATCTTATTCAATTTTGCGCATACTTTGCTCGATTTGGACCCCATATGAGACAGTTATGGCGGTCACAAGATCGGTAGATGGTACTTGAGGCGTGACTATAGGTAGTCACTTCTCGCGCTATAGCAATAAAATGCAAAAATAGATCTATCATGAAGAAATTTTCTTCTTCAAGATATAGCTCCTTTAATTCTCTTCAATATGATAAAAAAATTTGTTTCATTTGGACTCCAGATGAAAAAGTCATGGCACCCACACGTTCGGTTGATGGTGTTGATTGAGGTGGCGAGTTAGTCTGCCAAGTTAGGGTCGGTACGTTCACTTTTGGAACTCTTGGGTTGTCGAGTATTGAGGCTTCCGAGTGAAGGTGTCGAGTTGAACTCGATAGATTGACGTTTGTGGACTTTGGAGCTCTTGGGCTGCCAATTTGGAGGCTGCCAAGTCAGGCTTGATAGGTTGACTGCATGTTTCTGACTTGCCCCGATTTCCCTCCAAATTGTCATGTTTTTACCTCAAAGGGAACTCGACATACCAATGAAGTAAGTATGCATGAATAGTCCTAAACATTACAAAATTCGGAATGAAATAAGATTAAAATGAGGATATTTGACTCAAAACTTTTTAACTTTTCAATTAAAAGGTGTCAACCATGGCAGAGTAGGATTATTATGTTTGGCCCATTAGGTGTTAGATTTGAGTATTATGGTACTTACCATAATTACCAGTTCAATAACTATCTTAATTACACGCACGGATAAAAAAATATCATAATTACACATTAATAATTCAACAAATATTTAATCGGAAGTCAAATAATACAAAAAATAAATAATTATAATTATAACTAAGGATAGTTACACATCAGTACATCTAACTATCAGCCATTCTCACATAACTATCGTGAGCTGAAAAACTTGGTTTTGCAATCATTCAACTATTGTTTTATTACACTTATCTCTAATTGTGTTAAATTTAACATAATTTTGAGGTAAAAGTATCAAAAGGCCCTCACTAGTTCTAATTTGAAATTAGCCTGGTGTGACTGGTTCAAATTGAAAACTAATTCATTTTGATGTTCTTAGGCTTGGCTATTTTCCAGCCATATGGTTGTGGCTCCATTTGGCGAGAGAGGAGAGGTGGCTTCTGGAATCTAAATTTATAATTAAAATCGAGCCACACCCTCTTCTTCTCTAACGAAGATGGATCAAATGCATTAGAAATCGAAAACCATTGAACGTCATTTACAGGTTTATCTTGTCGTTCACCAGAGATCAGGCTTGAGAGGCGTCGGGCAAGTATGGCTCCTTGACGACTGCGAGTTTGGGTGGAGTCGTTATTGATGTCAATTGAGGGTTTTGAAGAAATAGTGGATCGCTCAAATTGGGGAAAATAAATTGTGAAACCTGGAGAAGGAGAGGAAGAAAGAGACTACAATGACTGGGGAGAGGTGGCTCTTAGAATTCGCAGCCACGGATGGGTCGGTTCCAGTGACTGCGCGTAGCTGATTTTGCCCCTTTTTCTTCGCGAACAAAGCAGAAATCTTGTTGTCGTCCCAGAACAAGACATATTCTAGAAAGGCCAGTAGTGTGAATTTAGTTCTGAAGCCATTGGACTCGTCGGAGAATGTCGACTTGTCCCCCTTGGTCGCCGATTAAATGAAGGAAACCCGGGAGGAGTTAGAAGGTTTGCTGGAGGGTTTTACATGGAAGTTTCGTTGAAGGTCTAAGGGTTTAAATTGGCTCCAACATACAGGAAAAAAGTTAAGACATTTCAAAAACACTCATGATCTTATACCAAAACAGTCAACTCCTTATACCAAAACATCCAAAATCTAATATAAAAACGATGAAAAATTGAACGGTTATGTGGAAAAGTCAAGACATTTCCAAAACACTCCTCAAGAACTTACACTAAAATAGTCAAAATCTTATACCAAAATACTAAAGACCTTATAGCTCAGCTTGTTTCAAATAATTATTGATAACTTCATTTGATATAATGTCTTGAGTACTTCAGTATAAGGTATTGACTATTTTGACATACGGTCTTGCGTGATTTGGACAGATCCTAGAGATAGAAGACTTTATACCAAGCATGCAAGACCTTGTACCTGACATAGAAGATCATATACTATAATCGTTTGAATTTAATTAACTTAACTATAAATATTTATTGAATACGAAATTATGATAATTATTTAATTTATGATATGCAATTATGGTAGTTATTAGATTGATAATTATGGTAATTAATGAATTGATAATATGTAATTATGATATTTAATATTAATAATCAACCTGCGTCCACCTCAACCCTGCTACGTGTGTCCCGGATGTGCTCGTCGACCCTCCCACCCAACTGCTCTCCTCACATTTGTATGTTTTTATTTAGTTCAAGGCTGATATACGATTTATCCTCTATGTATCTATACATATTACAAATAATATTGTTATCGAACTATCTCGTGTAAATTTTGTTAGAGATGCATTGGTTGCTTTTATAAGTATTGAGCCTCACTCGATCCATAATTTACTCGGAGATGTTTTTGATTAAGGTACAGAGCTCCCGTAGTGGGATTACTTACCTTTGGTAAGCATACCAATTAATTTCAAAATTGAAACTTTCTTTATATTTCACTGGTGAGTCTGTGCCACAACTGAGTTCTATTCTCAAATATATGCATTTATTGTTGTTTCTCGAATCTTGCTATTGGGAATAAGCATATGTACTGAGAGCTTATAATCTTTCAACTCTCTTTCGATTATTACTGGATTTGATTTTATGGGTTGCTTGGAAACCGAAACAATGTTTAGTATTTATTTTAGTTACTGAAAATACTATTTACACTATCAATTTTCTTAGCGTACACCGTTACAAAGCCACATTGTAATGACGTATGGTCCAAAATACGCTGTTACAAAATTATGTAACGGCGTATGGAACACGTACGCCGTTACAACGGGGCTAACGACTTATCTCTCATCATACGCCGTTAGTAATGGTGAATTGTAACGACACACATAGGTATGTGCGCCGTTACAAAATAGTTGACCAAAAAAATTACCATTACAAGGTAATGGTATGAAAGGGAGTTGTTGAGGTTATCATTAAATTGTAACGGCATATTATGCTAATTGCACCGTGAAATTCTGATTCGTAGCCGAGTCAAGAAGTCGAACACAAAGTCGTAACTTTTGTGTCGACAACTTGCCTAAAACACAAACCGTAGTTTAAACAATAAACAAGCAATAATAGCGATACCAGAGATTATTACCCATTCAGTGCAACATCACCTACATCTGGGGGCACTTTGCCAGAGGAAAGGTTTTTCACTATATGGTAGTCAATAGTACAACTTCAAGCACCAACTAGCTATCACACAAGCTATTGTCCTAAGCTACTAAAGATCTCACCGTGAACAACCTCGACCAGGGTCCTCTCCCTCTGTGTTTGAGATCCTCTCAATTCCACCATTCGAGCAAGCGCCTATGCTCGGTGTCGTAGTCTTCTTTGACAGATTTGTGAATCTTCAATCACGCACACAAAAACCCTAATCGATCAAACACTCAATCTTCGCGAATTGAGGTTTGATCGAAGCAAATCCGTTCTAGCAAACTAATCAGCCTCTCAACACGCCAATGGTGCACGGTTAAGAGCTCTGAGAAATTTAGCAACTAAAGAACAAGAACGGACGGGCTGCTAATGGGGAAGCACAAGCTTTTTGCAACAGCCCTACATTCCTAATCTGGCTCGAATTAGGAATAGGAAGTCTCAGACTTCCTAAACAAATTAGGCAAGCAGTTGCCGCCTTTGCTGACGTGTTAATGAGAGCTGGAAGTCGCCTGGGTTTGTTGACGTCATTCTTCTTGCGTTCCAAGCGACGTTAAATAGGAAAGCTTCAGACCTTTCCTAATCTGGAGCATAATGAGTCGCTCCAAATGTCTTGTAATATTCTGCACTGACTTCTTACTTTTGCGCTAAAAAATTATGCCAACACTAAACGTAGCAACAATCTCCTCCTTTGGCAATTTTTTAGGCAAATGCATTTTTAAGCACATCGTCATCTTGTGGCAGTTACGCACAACAAGAGATGTCAGAGTAGAGGTTGAGAGCGTCTGGTGCATACAACATCCTTGGAGCGTCTGGCGCGACTTCTGGTGCGGCTTCTGGCAGTTCACACATAGTGCGTCTGGCGTAACGTTCATAACGTTAGCTTATATTTCCCCCTGATTGTCTAACAAAATTGCCAAGGGCAATCATACAACGATACACTTATAACAGAGTATAAACCAGCTCAAAACACGAGCAAATATCCAAAAAGTCACAAAGTGTAGAAATTAACTCGGACAGTCCCCGAGGATTAAGAAGTTGTTTAACAAGTTATCAGTCTAGAGGCAAGTAAATGAAACATTTTCTAAAAGGAGGCGGAATCATTGACATTTTGGTCAAATACAGTGTCCTCAGCAGGAGCGGTGCGTAGATCATGTAAGAGGGCTTCACAGGCAATCTTTCGGGTTGTCAGAGCAGCAATCGTCTTCTTCAAGTCATTGATCATGTCCACCAGCTCTTCCTCCACCCTGGTGCCGAGAGGTCCGGAAGGACGTGAGCTGGAACCGGCTTCAGATGTTTTGGCCAAGGGAGGAGCGAGATCTCTCATATGCTTGCCCTCAAAGTGTTTGAGACTTATAGTGAGAGGCAGAGGCTTCTTTCCAGGCACATCAGAATCTCGAACAATGTGAGGACATTGTTGGAGGAGAAGTCTAGTGATCAATGACGGAAAACCAATAGGCAATTTTGAAATTCTGAATCGTAGCCTAGTCAGGAAGTCGAACACAAAGTCTGTAACTTGTGTATCGACTTCTTGTGGAAACAGTAAGCAAAGTAATAGACAGATAATAATCACGACACCAGAGATGATTACCCAGTTCGGTGACTCCGCACCTACGTCTGGGGGCACTTTGCCAGTGGAAAGGTTTTTCACTATCAGGTAGTCAATAGTACAACTTCAAGCCCAACTAGCTATCACACAAGCTATTGTCCTAAGCTACTATAGATCTCACCGTGAATCGCCTCGACCAGGAGCCTCTCCCCCTGTCTTTGAGATTCCCTCAATTCCACCCTTCGAGCAAGTCCATGCTCGGTGTCGTTGTCTTCTTGGACGGAGTTGTGAATCTTCAATCACAAACAAAAACCCTAACCGACCCAAACACTTAGTCTTCGCGACTCAAGGTTTGATCGGAGCAAAGATCCGTTCTAATGAATCTTACTCAGCCTCTCAACACGCCGATGGTGCACGGTTAAGAGCTCTGAGAAATCTTGCAATTGTTACAACAGGAACGGATGATCTGCTAATGGGAAGCCAATGGCTTTTTATAGCAGCTCACATTCCTAATCCTTCTTGGATCAGGAACAGGAAAGTCAGGCAAGTTGTTGCCACCTTCCATGACAGCTGGAAGTCGTCTTGCCTGTTCTGACTTCCTGATGAAATCAGGCAAGTCGAGTTGCTGCCTCTTGCTGACGTGTAACTGCCAGCTGGAAGTCGCCTGACTTGTCGACGTCACTCTCTTGCGCTCCAAGTCTTTCTGGCGCCTTTCTTCCTTCGCTCCAAGCTTTGTCGAAATAGGAAAGCTTCAGACTTTCCTAATCTGCGGCTCGTAACAAGTCGCTCCACATGTCATGTAACATGTTGCTCGACTTCTTACTTTTGCGCTAAAAAATCATGCCAACTATTAAACGTAGCAACAATCTCCCCCTTTGGCAATTTTTTAGGCAAGCACCTTTTTGTAAGCCCATCGTCATCTTGTGGCAGTTACGCACAACAAGTGACTTATCTTGTGGTTGTTACGCACAACAAGTGATGTGACTTCTTTACTCCAAGCAGGCACATCGTCGTCACCTTGAGGCAGTTACGCACACATCAAGTTTCGTGACTTCCGATGCGACTTCTTGTGCGGCTTCTAGTTTATCTTCTGGAGCAGCTTCTGGAGCGGCGACTTCTATGTACATCTTTCGGCGCGACTTCTGGCGTCGTATCACATTTATCTCCCCCTGTTTGTCTAATAATATTGCCAAAGGCAATCTCATAACCTAAATTTGTCTAAACAGCAGGGTAAAAGAGAAATAGCTCACACCATGAGCAAATAAACGGCTCAAACATGAGCACAAATCAAGCTCAATCAAGAGCAAATATCCCAAAATAATTATAGTCACATTGTGCGGAAAGTAACTCGGACAAACCCCGAGAATTTAATAGTGTGTGTGGGACAAAGATATCATAGCAAATTTCAGAGAATTACTAAAACGACGTGGAGTCGTTATCTTCTTCTTCAGCAGTAGCAGCAGCAGCAGCAGATCGGAGGTCTTCTAGAAGGACTTCACAGTTGACTTTGCGAGTTGAGAGCGTGGCAATTGTCTTCTCCAGATCGGCAATCATTTCCACCAATTCTTCCTCCATCCTAGCGCCAATTGGTCCTGAGGGACGCGAGCTTGATCCAGCTCCTGTGGTTTTGGCCCTAGGAAGTCCAAGGTCCTTCAACTGCTGCCCTTCAAAGTTCTTGAGATTGATGGCTAGAGGCAGTGGCTTTTTACCCGGAATATCTGACTCTCGGACAATGTTAGGACATTGTTGGAGAAGGATACCGGTGATTAGCAAAAGGAACCCGATTGGAAGTTTGATTGCACATGATTTGGCATGCTTAACTAGATGGTCAATAATGTAAGCGCCAAAATCAATGGGAGACTGCGTACCTATTTGGTAAATGAGTTTTGCCAGCTCTGTTGTGATGCTTGACCCATGCGTAGAGGGTGCCCAGTTAGTCAGACCAATGCGGTAGAGAATAGAGTATTTTGCTGTGAGCTCGGTTGCCGCAATGGTGTCCTTGACTGGCCATCCCTTCTTACGTCCTCCGGTTATTTCGACCGCTACTTTGTCCAAGTGCGGGACTTCCGGAGTGACTTCTGAGTCATCTCTGCCAAGGTATGTGTTGATGGTTGAGGCAGAGACTTCGAAGCATTCCCCCCGAACAAACACCTTTCGGTATTCAGCATCTTCAGGGTCATCGAACTCGCTTGTTAGATTGACGATAAATTCCTTAACCAAAGTCGGGTAGAATGGGCCAATATTTATGACCGTGTTGGTCAGGCCAACTCTACGAATAAGCTCTACAATCGCATTTATCCCTTGTGCTTCAGTGGAGAGTTCTCTTTCTGGATAAATTTTCCGTTGATAGACATACTGCCACTTAACGGCATTGTCTACAGAGTGGAAAGAGACGTTGTCTGTGGGTGCCTTCGGTACATACTTGGGGAGCTTCTGCCCTCCTAATGTCTTCGTCACCTGTGGTAGCACAATTAGGGTGTCTTCTTCTTCAGATTCTTTTTCTTCAGGGACAGAGGTTGCTGCTGTGGTTACTGACTTCTTTCTTGACTTCTTCGGCTGTTTGGATGCCGAAGCTTCTCCTTTTTCTGTTGCCTTTCTCTTTGGGGTCAATCTTCTCTGAACTTGAGGTTCTTCTTCTTCATCAACCAACCTTTGTGTTTGGTAGTTTCCTTCTCACAACCCTCTTGGGCACAGCTTCTTCCTTTTCCATGGTTTCAATATCGACACTTTCTTTGACAGGTTCCTCTAAAAGTTGAGTGACCTCTAGAATGACTTCAGTATTATCATCACACCCTGAATCACTGTTCGGGGCGACAAGGGAACTTTCTTCCTTTTCCAAGTCTTCGTTTAGAGGAGATTTCTCTGGTGCGGGTGTCGACTTAGAGAGGCTAGGTTGGTCCTCGGTGCTAGTGCCGTGGACTTCAGGAACAAGGGTTTCTAAACCCTCTTCAGGCAGGCTTTCTTCTGAGAGAATAGCAGATTTACCTCGTGTTGGAGTCGGAGTAGAGAGAGAAGCGTCTTCTTCAATGTTTGCAAAAGCGGCTAGAGCGTCGTCCTTCTCAGCGACGGGGATTGAGTCTTCCGGCGTATCAAATGGGGGCGAGCTTGTTACATCCTGAGGTGCTGCCGAAGTTTCCCCTAAGCCTCTTCCTCCTCGGATCCTTACTCCATGCTTGGTTCTAGTCTATTTGGAGGCAGATAATTTCTTGGCAATGACTTTTGCCCTCATCTTTGCTCGAAGTACTTTTGAAGCAGATGGTATTCTACCGCTGCGAGTACCATTTAGCTAGGATTTTGTTCTTTGTGGGGGAAAGCAAATTCTTGCTGAGCTTTTTGATCTGAGAAACCCTAGCGATTTCAAATGATGGAGGAAGTGCATAGTCTGTGGGAGTTGAACAGAATGATTTCTGATAGGTGGATAGTCAGATCGTAATCATTCCCAAAATTCAAAAAGGACTAACAGGCTTTTGATAAAAGGATTTGGGCCCGGCTTGATTTTGTGGACCCTGTTTGGTCCTGATCGAGAGAAAGAGTAAAATCAACTAAAAGCTCTTCCTCTTCTTGCTTGACTTCTGGCTATTCTAGACAGCAAAGTCCGAGGGTTGACCTCAGACTTTCAAACCTTTTAGCATCTAATGCTTTTGTAAAGATGTCAGCGACTTGTTTCTCAGTGGGTAGGTATTCGAGCTTTATTTTCTTGTCTTCTACAAGCTCTCGAATAAAGTGGTGCCTGATGTCAATATGCTTTGTCTTGCTATGCTGCACTGGGTTCTTCGAGATGTTGATTGCACTGATGTTGTCACAGAAAAAAGTCATGACTTCTTGCTTGACTCCATATTCTGCCAACATTTGTTTCATCCAAAGAAGCTGAGTACAACTACTTCCAGCTGCGATGTATTCGGACTCAGCAGTAGACAAAGCAATACAATTTTGCTTTTTGCTGAACCATGATACAAGGTTGTTCCCCAGGTAGAAACGACCTCCAGAGGTACTTCTTCGATCTGGTGTGCTTCCTGCCTAGTCAGCATCACAATATCCAACCAGAGTAGGAGAGGTATCAAAGGAATATAGTAATCCCAATTCAGAGGTTCCTGAGATGTACCTTATGATCCTCTTTGCATGAGCCAAGTGACTGACTTTTGGATTGGCTTGATATCGAGCACAGACTCCCACATAATAAGCAATGTCGGGTCGACTTGCTGTCAAATAGAGGAGAATTCCTATTATGCTTCGATAAAGACTTTGATCAACTGGTTCTCCCATCTCGTCCTTCGTGCACTTGTCATGTGTGGCAATAGGAGTCCTCTTGTGCGAAGCCTTTTCTAACCCGAACTTCTTGACAATGTTCTTTGCGTATTTGCTCTGGGAGATAAATATTCCATCTGACATCTGCTTGATCTGGAAGCCTAGAAAGTATGTGAGTTCCCCGACCATACTCATCTGAAGTTCGGACTGCATGTGTTGAACAAAGCGTTCCACCATCTTGTTTGACTTCCCTCCAAATACGATGTCGTCGACATATATTTGAGCAATCATGATGTCCCTTCCTTCCTTCTTCACAAAGAGAGTTTTGTCTACTCCCCCTCGAATATAGCCATTCTGTACAAGGAATTGGGTAAGACGTTCATACCATGCTCGTGGAGCTTGTTTGAGACCGTAGAGAGCTTTCTTTAGCTTGTAGACATGGTGCGGAGAGTCATGGTCTTCGAATCCTTTTGGTTGGGCTACATAGACTTCTTCGTTTACATTTCCATTAAGGAAGGCACTCTTTACATCCATCTGATAGAGTTTGAAGCGCAGATGACATGCGATGCCGAGAAGAAGTCGTATGGCTTCCAGTCTGGCTACCGGAGCAAAGGTTTCTTCAAAGTCGACTCCTTCGACTTGTGTGTACCCTTGAGCCACCAGTCTCGCTTTGTTTCGAGTGATGTTTCCTTGTTCGTCAGATTTGTTTTTGAATATCCATTTTGTCCCGATGACATTGACATTGTCAGGTTTGGGTACAAGTTCCCAGACTTCATTCCTTGCAAACTGAACCAATTCTTCTTGCATCGCGCAGACCCAATATTCATCATTGATGGCCTCTTGTATATTCTTTGGCTCAATTTTGGAAATAAAGCACATGTTACCTATTAGTTCTTGGCGGTCAAGAGATGCTTTTTGTCGAGTCCGAACTCCTTCATTAATATCTCCAATCACATCCTGGGGTGGATGTACTTCTGAATTCTTCTTGACGGAGCGTTTTGCCTTGTAGGAGTTGCCTCTTCATCCGGGATGATTTGGCTTTCGTCTTCAGACTCTTTGTTGCGCTCATCGTCCTTGACTTCTGGTCTGACTTCTCCTGAGAGATTTAGGACTTCTTCGTCCTCGTCATTTGATTGCTCGTTATTGTCATCATCAATTACGACATTGATGGATTCCATGATAGTCCGGGTGCGTTTGTTGAATACCCGAAACGCTCGACTATTTCTAGAGTATCCGAGGAAGATGCCTTCGTCGCTTTTAGGGTCCAACTTGCATCGAGGTTCCCTATCTGCGAGTATGTAGCAGACCGATCCAAAGACATGGAAGTATTTGACATTCGGCTTTCTCCCCCTCCATATTTCATAAAGAGTGAGCGAAGTTCCAGGGCGAACAGTCACTCTATTATGAATATGGCATGCCGTATTCAAAGCTTCAGCCCAGAAGTGTTGCGGGATGTCTTTGGCTAACATCATGACTCTTGCCATCTCTTGAAGAGTGCGATTCTTTCTTTCAACGATTCCGTTTTGCTGAGGAGTGATGGGAGCAGAGAATTCATGGGCGATTCCTTCAGCATCACAAAAGTTTGCGAATCTGATGTTTTCAAACTCCTTTCCATGATCGCTCTGAAGTCGAACGACTTTCCCAATAACTTCTCCCTTTTCTTGTTGAACTCTTCGACATAAGGCTTCAAAGACTGAGAAGGTATCTGACTTCTCTCGAATGAAATCTACCTATGTGTACCTTGAGAAGTCGTCTACACATACAAATATGTACTTCTTCCCTCCTAGACTTTCTACTTGCATGGGTCCCATAAGGTCAACATGAAGAAGTTCTAGAACACGAGAAGTAGTAAGATGTTGTAACTTCTTGTGTGACGTCTTGACTTGTTTCCCAATTTGGCATTCTCCATAGATTTTTCCTTCATTGATCTTGAGGTTGGAAACTCCGATGATAGCTTTTTCAGAGAGAATCTTTTGCATACTCCTCAAATTGATGTGACCAAGTTTTTGATGCCATAGTTTTGTCTCTTGAGCTTTGGATAAAAGGCACTTGGTTGGCAAGGTACTAACTGTTGGAGACCATAGATAGCAGTTGTCAAGGGACCTGTGGCCTATCATGACTTCCTTCTGTTGTTTGTCTTTGACCGAGCACTTGTCGCTAGTGAAGTGGACATCCAGATCTAAATCACATATCTAGCTTATGCTGATGAGGTTTGCTGTGAGGCCTTCTACTAGCAGAGCTTCTTTCAGACATGGAGAGTTGGGAAGATTGAGTTTTCCTTTCCCGAGCACTCTAGCTTTAACTCCATCTCCAAAAGTGACGAAGCTATTTGTGCATGGTATTAAAGTGGCCAAGAAAGAGCTATTACCCGTCATATGTCGAGAGGATCCACTATCGAAGTACCAATCGTTGCTGGTTGAGGCCTTTAAAGCGGTGTACGCGATGTTAGCTTGATAGTTGACCTCTTTGACTCGCCATTCCTTCCGAGGTTGGCTTTTCTTGACGGTGGTCCTTTTCTTGACCGAGCTCTTCCCATATAGCTGATAGCAGAAGGGTCGAATATGTCCTCTTCGTCCACAGTGATGACAAACCCAGTTATGTCTTTTGTTCTGGGTTTTTGACGCGGCCAGGGTAGAAGACTTTTTGGTCACTTGGTCAGCCGTGAAGCTAGGAGACTTCTGGGAGACAGACTTCTGAGGAACGAAGATGGTGTGCGATGATGAGGCTTCTTTCGAATATCCAAGACCTTCCATATTCCTGGTTGGTTTCCCGATTGACAGGATTTGATCTAGAGTGTCCGTGCTTGGATTCATCATCTTTACTGACTTCGTGACCTGCTCTAACTCGCCTTTCAGTCGAGCAACTTCCTTTTTGAGATCAACAGTTGTCTCGAGAAGTCTTGACTTGTCTTCATTAAGAGTAAGAATAAAGCGTTATGTTTTTCGATTACCTGAGAGTCTTCAAGCCACTTGACATACCATTCGTTGTAAGCGTTGTTGAGAGTCTCATCGGATAGCTCATCACCAGAGTCATACTTCTTTGAGCTTTCAGTTGGTTGATCTATTGTGGAGGAAGTGAAAGCCACATAGGTACTTGTATGCTCAAGGTCACTGTCTTTCTCATCTTCATCGTCAGTTAGAGAGTCAATGAATCTCTTCTTCTGTTTCTTTAGGAAGTTGGGACATTCTCTCTGCATATGTCCATACCCCTCACATTCAAAATACTGAGCTTCTTTACCTGATCGTTCTCCTCGCCCTCCATCGTTGGCTGTGTTTTCGAGCTTCTGAAACTTGTGTAGTGGCTTGTCTCTGACTTCTCGGGTGACCTTTCTTCCTGTCATCTGGCCAAATCTTTTCATGACTCTGTTGTAGTTTTTGGCCAGCATGGCGATAGTTTCCTCGATGTCACTATCCAACTCAGAGTGTGTTGAGTTCTTCTGATTAGAACTTTTGAAAACCACACCTTTATGTTTCTTCTCAATAGAAGGTAGGGAGAGCTCAAAAGTCATCAGTGAGCCCATGAGTTCATCAAACTTCAGTGTCTTCAGGTCATGGACTTCTTCGATGGCGGTGATCTTCATCTTGAATCTGGGACTTAGGGGTCTTAGTGTTTTTCTGACCAAGTCCTCATCGGTCATAGGCTTGCCAAGTGAATATGATTCATTGGCCAGATCCTTGATGCGCACATTAAACTCCGCAATAGTCTCGTCGTCATTCATGGTCAGAGCTTCGAAGTTGGTCATGAGGTACTGTAACTTCTGCTCTTTGACTTTTGAAGTACCTTTGTAAGCAACAACAAGTGTGTCCCAGGCAATTTTGGCACTTGTGCATGTGTTGATGAGTCGAAACACATTCTTGTCTACTCCATTAAAGATAGCATTGAGTGCACGAGAATTACCTAGGGCGGCTTCATCTTCTTCCATGCTCCACTCCTTCTCTGGTTTGATGCTGGTTTGATTTCCATGAGCATCAGCATAGTAAGGTTCCTCCCATCCATTGATGATAGACTTCCAGGTTTTGCTGTCGAGGGACTTCAGGAAAGCACACATCCGTGCTTTCCAATATCCATAGTTTGTTCCGACGAGTACCGGCGGACGATTGACAGATCCTCCTTCCTTTGAATCCATATTAGCTACTCAGATTTGCAGGAAAATCACCTAAGAGATTAAGGTGCCTCCTCTGATACCAATTGAAATTCAAAATCGTAGCCTAGTCAGGAAGTCGAACACAAAGTCTGTAACTTGTGTATCGACTTCTTGTGGAAACAGTAAGCAAAGTAATAGACAGATAATAATCACGACACCAGAGATGATTACCCAGTTCGGTGACTCTGCACCTACGTCTGGGGGCACTTCAAGCCCAACTAGCTATCACACAAGCTATTGTCCTAAGCTACTATAGATCTCACCGTGAATCGCCTCGACCAGGAGCCTCTCCCCCTGTCTTTGAGATTCCCTCAATTCCACCCTTCGAGCAAGTCCATGCTCGGTGTCGTTGTCTTCTTGGACGGAGTTGTGAATCTTCAATCACAAACAAAAACCCTAACCGACCCAAACACTTAGTCTTCGCGACTCAAGGTTTGATCGGAGCAAAGATCCGTTCTAATGAATCTTACTCAGCCTCTCAACACGCCGATGGTGCACGGTTAAGAGCTCTGAGAAATCTTACAATTGTTAGAACAGGAACGGATGATCTGCTAATGGGAAGCCAAGGGCTTTTTATAGCAGCTCACATTCCTAATCCTTCTTGGATCAGGAACAGGAAAGTCAGGCAAGTTGTTGCCGCCTTCCATGACAGCTGGAAGTCGTCTTGCCTGTTCTGACTTCCTGATGAAATCAGGCAAGTCGAGTTGCCGCCTCTTGCTGACGTGTAACTGCCAGCTGGAAGTCGCCTGACTTGTCGACGTCACTCTCTTGCGCTCCAAGTCTTCGTGGCGCCTTTCTTCCTTCGCTCCAAGCTTTGTCGAAATAGGAAAGCTTCAGACTTTCCTAATTTGCGGCTCGTAACAAGTCGCTCCACATGTCATGTAACATGTTGCTCGACTTCTTACTTTTGCGCTAAAAAATCATGCCAACTATTAAACGTAGCAACAAATTTGATAGCATGTTTGACAAGATGCTCAATAACATATGTACCTAAGTCAAGAGGGGATTGAGTACCTATTTGGTAGATGAGCTTTGCTAGCTCTGTTTTGATGCTAGACCCGTGAGTGGAGGGCGCCCAGTTTGCCAAACCAAGGCGGTATAGAATGGAATACTTGGCTATGAGTTCTGCAGCCGCAATGGTATCCTTGACGGGCCAAACCTTTTTCCTTCCTCCAGTGATCTCAAACGCAACTTTGTTCATGTGAGGGACGTCTGGAGTGACTTCTGGAGCCGTTCTGCCTAGATAAGCATTGATTGTGGAGGCAGATATATCAAAGCACTCTCCTTGAACAAAGACCTTCCTATACTCATCGTCTTCTGGATCATCAAACTCACTTGAGAGATTGACGATGAACTCCTTGTCTAGAGAGGGGTAGAACGGTCCGATGTTTATGACCGTGTTGGTTAAGCCTGAGCCACGGAGGAGCTCCACAACTGCGTTCATCCCTTGAGCTTCTGTAGAGAGCTCCCTCTCCGGGTAGATATTGCGTTGATACACGTATTGCCATTTGACTGCACTATCTATCGAATGAAAGGAGACATTGTCTGTTGGGGCTTTTGAAACGTTTTTGGGGAGTTTCAGACCTCCCATAGACTTCTTGACCCGTAAGGGTAAGGTACGAGTTTACTCCTCTTCTTCTTCTGGAGCAGGGGTTGTTACTGAAGTGGATGACTTCTTTCTTAACTTCTTTACTAGTTTAGGAGCTGATACTCCTCCTTTCTCCATACTTTTTCTTTTCAAGATCTGTCTTTTCTAAGCTGGAGGTTCTTCCTCCTTATCAATCAGAGTTCTCTTTGGTTGTTTTCTCTTCTTCTGCCCTTCAGGCACAGACTTTCTCAGAGGCGTTCTGCTCTCCCTTGGAGCTTCTTCTTCCACAGCCGTCTTGGTTTTGTCTACTTCCTCGTTGTTCTCAGGATTTACTAGTGGTTGGGGGGTTTTTGGAATGACTTCTGTTTCTTCATTCAGCTTCGTACTACTGTTAGGAGCGACAAGGAGACTATCTGCTACATGCCTTGCTTCGTCTACCGGAGATTTCTTTGTTTCAAGCGTTGATTTTAGAGGTATAGAGGGATTCTCGTAACAAGTGATAGGGATTTCAAGGACAGAGATCCCTAAAGTTTCTTCAGTTTGGTCCTCTTCTACTGGGTCCTCTATAGGGGAGATGATAGGATTACCTTTTAGAGGCGTCTGGGTGGAATGAGAGCCCTCCTCTTCGAAGTCAGTAGCCTCGGGTAAGATGTTGTCCTTCTCGACAGCGGGGACAACCTTCATAGATGCGATAGTCGGAGACGAAGCTGTTGCGCCTTTAGGGTTTTCAGAGCCCTCTCCTACGGTATTCCCTCCTCGAATCTTTAGTCCACGTTTATTTGTTGAAGTTTTTGACGCAGATAACTTTCTGGCGATCATCTTCACCCTCATCTTGGCTCGCATTTACTTGGAGGCAGAAGGAACTCGTCCGCTTCTGGTTCCGACCATTTGTGGGGGCTTAGTTTGGGGATTGATCGGAGTTGTCTTTGAAGGGAAGAAGAAACTGCTACAGGTGCAGACTGATTTTGATTTTGTGGTGCCCTAGCTGTTATGGGAAGGAGGAAGAGACGATTTTGAGAAAACGTGCAGAACTTTTCTGCTCGGAAGTCGAAAGGGTTGAGTGGTGATTGGTTGATTGTCAAATTATAATCATTCCGTTTCCCCCTTTTTGATTTTTAAAAAAAACTCAGACTTCAACTAGGCTATGATAAAGGAATTGGGCCCGGTTTGATTTTGTGGACCCTTGCTGGTCTTGATAGAGAGAGAGAGAGTAAAATCAACTTAAAGCTCACTCTCTTCTTTCTTGACTTCTGGTTACTCAAGGCAGCAAAGTCCAAGGGATGACCTTAGACTTTCAAACCTGTTAGCATCTAACGCCTTTGTGAAGATGTCAGCGATTTGTTTTTTGCTGAACCAAGACACAAGGTTGTTCCCAAGATAGAAACAACCTCCAGAGGTACTTCTTCGATTTGGTATGCTTCCTGCCCAGTCAGCATCACAATATCCAACAAGAGTAGGAGAGATATCAAAAGAGTATAGCAAACCTAATTCAGAGGTTCCTGAGATGTACCTTATTATCCTCTTGGCATGAGTTAAGTGACTAGCTTTTGGATTGGCTTGATACCGAGCACAGACTCCCACTGAGAAAGCAATGTCGGGTCGACTTGCTGTGAGATAGAGAAGACTTCCAATAATGCTTCGATAGAGGCTTTGATCAACTGGTTCTCCAAGATCGTCCTTTGTGCATTTGACATGAGTGGCAATGGGGGTTCTTTTGTGAGAAGCCTTTTCCAACCCGAATTTCTTCACAATATTCTTTGCATATTTGCTCTGGGAGATAAATATTCTATCTTTCATCTGTTTGATCTGGAACCCTAGGAAGTATGTTAGCTCTCCAGCCATACTCATCTCAAATTCAGACTGCATATGTTGTACGAAACGTTCCACCATCTTGTCTAACATCCCTCCAAATACGATATCATCGACATATATTTGGGCAATCATGATGTCACTTCCTTCCTTTTCACAAAGAGAGTTATGTCTACCCCCCCCCCCCCCCCCCCCCCCCCCATCGAATATAGCCATTCTGTATTAGGAATCGGGTAAGACGTTCATTCCATGCTCGTGGTGCTTATTTGAGGCCATAGAGAGCTTTTTTCAGTTTGTAGACATGATTAGGAGAGTCATGATCTTCAAATCCCTTTGGTTGAGCAACATAGACTTCTTCGTTGAGATATCCATTGAGGAAGGCACTCTTTACACCCATCTGATAGAGTTTTAAACGCAGATGGCATGCTATGCCGAGAAGAAGTCGGATGGCTTCCAGTCTGGCCACTAGAGCAAAAGTTTCTTTGAAGTCAACTCCTTCTACTTGTGTGTACCCCTGCGCCACCAGTCTTGCTTTGTTTTGAGTGATATTTCCTTGCTCGTCAGACTTGTTTTTGAATATCCACTTTGTTCCAATAATATTGACATTGTCTGGCTTGGGTACTAGTTCTCAAACTTCATTCCTTGCAAATTGAACCAATTCTTCTTGCATGGCGCAGGCCTAGTACTCATCATTGATAGCTTCTTGTATATTCTTTGGTTCAACTTTTGAAACAAAGCAAATGTTACCTATCATCTCTTTGTAGTTTATAGGTGCCTTCTGTCGAGTCCGCACTCCTTCATTGATGTCTCCTATCACATCTTGGGATGGGTGATTCTTTTGAATTCTTCTGAACAGAGCTCTCTGTTCTATGATGGGGGATGCCTCTTTGTCAGAGATGATTTGGCTTTCGGCTTCAGATTCTTCGTTGCGATCTTCGGTTCTGACTTCTGGCCTGACTTCACCTGAGAGATTTAGAACTTCTTCCTCATCGTCACTGGGTTGCTCATAACTGTCATCAATCACGACATTGATGGATTCCATGATACATCGGGTGCGTTTGTTGAATACACGAAAGGCCCGACTGTTTCTAGAATAGCCAAGGAAGATGCCTTCATCGCTTTTAGGATCAAGTTTGCATCGAGGTTCCCTATCTGCAAGTATGTAGCATATCGATCCAAAGACATGGAAGTATTTGACATTAGGCTTCCTCCCCCTCCATATTTCATAAAGAGTGAGCGATGTTCTAGGGCGGAGGGTCACTCTATTATGAATATGACAAGCCGTATGCAGAGCCTCTGCCCAGAAGTGCTGCGGGATGTCTTTGGCTAGCATCATGACTCTGGCCATTTCTTGAAGAGTACGATTTTTCCTTTCCACGATCCCGTTCTGCTGAGGAGCGATGGGGGCAGAGAATTCATGAGCTATTCCTTTAGCATCACAGAAGTTTGCGAAGCTGATGTTTTCAAACTCCTTTCCATTATCACTTCTGAGTCGGACAACTTTGCCAATGGCTTCTCCTTTTTCTCATTGAACTCTCCGACATAGAGCTTCAAAGACTGAGAAAGTGTCTGACTTTTCTCTAATAAAGTCAACCCAGGTGTACCTTGAGAAGTCGTCGACAGAGACAAATATGTACTTCTTACCTCCTAGACTTTCCACTTGCATAGGCCCCATAAGGTCAACATGTAGAAATTCTAGAACACGAGAAGTAGTAAGATGTTGTACCTTCTTGTGTGACGTCTTAACTTGTTTGCCAATCTGGCATTCTCCACAAAATTTTCCTTCAACAATCTTGAGGTTGGGAACTCCAATGATCGCCTTTTCAGAGAGAATCTTCTGCATGCTCCTCAAATTGATGTGATAGCTTCGTCTTTTGAGCTTTGGATAAAAAGCACTTGCTTGGCAAGGTTGTGACTGTTGGAGACCATAGATAACAGTTATCAAGAGACCTGAGACCTGTCATGACTTCCTTCTGGTGTTCGTCTTTGACAGTGCACTTGTCATGAGTGAAGTTGACATCTAGATCCAGATCACATATTTGACTGATGCTGATGAGGTTGACTGTAAGACCTTCTACCAGTAGAGCCTCTTTTAAGCAAGGTGAGTTAGGAAGGTTGAGCTTTCCCTTTCCAAGAACTCTAGCTTTTACCCCATTACCAAAAGTGACAAAGCTATTTGTGCAAGGTATTAAGGTGACCAAGAACGAGCTATTACCAGTCATATGTCGAGAGGATCCACTATCAAAGTACCAATCATTGCTAGTTGAAGCTTTTAGAAAGGTGTAAGCGATATTTGCTCGATATTTTACCTCCTTGACTCGCCATTCCTTACGTGGTTGGGCTTTCTTGATGGTGGTCATTTGTTTGACGGCGCTCCTTCCATATAGACGATAGCAGAAAGGTCGAATGTTCGGCTTTCTTGATGGTGGTCCTTTGTTTGACGACGCTCCTTCCATATAGACGATAGCAGAAAGGTCGAATGTGACCTCTTCATCCACAGTAGTGACACACCCAGTTATGTCTCTTGTTGTTTGTCCCAGGAGTGACCAGGGTATGAGGATTTATGGTCGTTTGATCAGGTGTGAAGGTCATAGACATCTGATGGGACATGTGGGTGACAACCTTCTGAGGAACAAAGATGGTGTGCGATGATGAAGCTCCTTTCGAATATCCAAGGTCTTCCATATTTTTAGCTGGTTTTCTGATCGAGAGAATTTGATCTAGAGTGTCAGTGCTTGGATTCATCATCTTTACAGACTTGGTGACTTGGTCTAACTCGCTTTTTAACCGAGCCACTTCTTTTTTGAGATCAACAGTAGTTTCGAGAAGTCGTGACTTGTCTTCATTAAGAGAGAGAATGAGAGCATTCTGTTTTTCGATTACCTAAGAGTCTTCAAGCCACTTGACATACCATTCGTTGTATGCGTTGTTGAGAGTTTCATCGGATAGCTCATCATCAGAGTCATACTTTTTTGAAATCTCGGATGGTTGATCTATTGTGGAGACAGTAAAAACAACATAGTTACTTGTATGCTCAGAGTCACTGTCTTCTTCTTCTTCATCGTCAGTTAGAGAGGCATTGAATCCCTTCTTCTGTTTCTTTAAGAAGTTAGGACATTCTTTCTGCATGTGCCCATACCCTTCACATTCAAAGCACTGAACTCCCTTTTCTTTTCATGATCGCTCACCACGTCTACCATCGTTATTAGTGCTCTCGAACTTCTGGAACTTGTGCTGAGGCTTGTCTCTGACTTCTCGGGTGACATTCTTTCCTGTCACATGGTTAAATCTCTTCATGACTCTTTATTGTAGTTTTTGGCCAGCATAGCGATAGTCTCATCAATTTCACTATCCGAATCAGAGTAAGCCAATTTTTTCTGCTTTTGGGTAGAACTTTTGAATGCTACACCTTTATGTTTCTTCTCAATAAACGGTAGAGAGAGCTCGAAGGTTCCTCCCACCCATTGATGACAGCCTTCTAGGTTTTGCTGTCAAGAGACTTCAAAAAGGCACACATCCGTGCTTTCTAGTACCCATAGTTAGTTTCGTCGAGCACCGGTGGTCGATTGACAGATCCTCCTTCCTTTGAGTCCATATTAGCTACTCAGAATCTTTGCAGGAAAATCACCTAAGAGATAAGGTGCCTCCTCTGATACCAAATGAAATTCTGATTCGTAGTCGAGTCAAGAAGTCGAACACAAAGTCGTAACTTTTGTGTCGACAACTTGCCTAAAACGCAAACCGTAGTTTAAACAATAAACAAGCAATAATAGCGAGACCAGAGATGATTACCCAGTTCGGTGCAACATCACCTACATCTGGGGGCACTTTGCCAGTGGAAAGTTTTTTCACTTTATGGTAGTCAATAGTACAACTTCAAGCACCAACAAGATAACACACAAGCTATTGTCCTAAGCTACTATAGATCTCACCGTGAACAACCTCTACCAGGGTCCTCTCCCCCTGTGTTTGAGATCCTCTCAATTCCACCCTTCGAGCAAGCACCTATGCTCGGTGTCGTAGTCTTCTTTGACAGATTTGTGAATCTTCAATCACGCACACAAAAACCCTAATCGATCAAACACTCAATCTTTGTGAATTGAGGTTTAATCGAAGCAAAGCCGTTCTAGCAAACTAATCAGCCTCTCAACACGCCAATGGTGCACGGTTAAGAGCTCTGAGAAATTTAGAAACTAAAGAACAAGAACGGACGGGCTGCTAATGGGGAAGCACAAGCTCTTTATAGCAGCCCTACCTTCCTAATCTGGCTCAGATTAGGAATAGGAAGTCTCAGACTTCCTAAACAAATTAGGCAAGCAGTTGCCGCCTTTACTGACGTGTTAATGAGAGCTGGAAGTCGCCTGGGTTTGTTGACGTCATTCTTCTTGCGTTCCAAGCGACTCTAAATAGGAAAACTTCAGGCCTTTCCTAATCTGGAGCATAATGAGTCGCTCCAAATGTCTTGTAACATTCTGCACTGACTTCTTACTTTTGCGCTAAAAAATTATATCAACACTAAACCTAGCAACACACCGTTACAAAGTGCTTTGTAACGGCACACGTAGTAAAATACACCGTTAGAATTCATTTTTATAAACTTGAAAGAACCTCCCACTTCTCCTTCCCTACTATTTCTCCCCCACAATTTTCTCCAGACAAAGCATATTTTCGTAGTTTCAGTAAAAGTTTCTCGACAATTGTAGTATCGTAATTTTCTAACTGCCATATATTAGGTCTCCCCCACTAATAGTACTAAAATTCTGATTAGTATACTTAACCAGGATGTTACACACACTGTCGAGACAACGTGTGTAAAAAACCTTAGTTACACAGGCAGTTGAAACAATCGACAATTAAAAGCAGTAAACAAAAATACACAAGCTTGTTACCCAGTTCGGTGCAATCTCACCTACGTTTGGGGCTTTCTGCTAGTGGAAAGATTTCACTATAGTGTAAGCAATCAAAACATACAAGTATGAAAGATCATCACACAGATCTATACTTATGCTACTCTTACTAGTGTCAACCTATCTCAAGGACTCCCCCTGAATCCAAGACCACGCCTTGAATCCACTCTACGAGCACTCACCTTGCTCGGATGTCTAAGTCGTAGTTAGACGAGTTCGTGCAAATTCAAGCATGTCTTCACATAAACCCCAATCACTCAATATAGATCTCTCGATTATTCTCTAAGTGATACACAACATTCTTTTTCAAATACACAGCCTCTCAACCCGCAGACCTCCACGTCTAAGAGCTCTATGTATTCAGCAAAGAAGTCTACTCTACCAAGGGTGTAGCCTCAGCTTTTATAGTAGAGGGTATAAACCGAAACCCCTAGGGTTTCCACAAATCGGACCATCTTCATTCTTTCCCTTTATATTCTTCACGCGGTAGATTTGTTTCTACATAGTTTACAGAACGTGCGTCATTAGCAAAACCTTCCCAAAGACTTCCAACACAGTTGGAAACTTCCCAATCTTCATATCGCCATCAATCTTCATATTCGGGAAATTTACCAAAAGTTTTGTCGACCAGAAGATTACTCAAGATGTTGTCTTGACCTTTCGTTCGACATCTTTCCTAACATCCTAAAAAATAAGCCAATCATAATGTCGATAAATATCGGAACAACAATCTCCCTCTTTGGCTATTTTTAGGCAGACACACGATTTGATCAGCAGCAATGTCTCACGGAGTTATTCCATAGACGCTCCACAGTTGGTGTCTCCACCTTTTTCAGCAGTACTGCTTGACATTGCTCTCAATACAGCTGCTGCCTTGACATCTTGCTCCACATATGCTTTATATCTTGCTGGTCATCATCCAACTCCCCCTATGTGCCTCAAAAAAAGACAAAGGCAATAGCGAGAAACGTCGAGAAGGGGGAGAGAGCACACAAACTAGCATCATGAGCTTCTAAAATAATAGCAACAACTAGAACAAGAGCAAATCGAAATAGCATTCCCATGACAATCATGCTAGGGACACAGTCAACATGGCTCGTACAGGCGAGCCATGAAAATACATACCAAATGTTATTTTTGAGAGTTCGAGTACTTCGAAACAGATTAAAAAAAAACATAACCATTTCAAGCAGTCTCGTCGCTGCTTTACACTACTTCTTCTTCTTCTTCTTCTTCTTCTTCTTCTTCTTCTTCTTCTTCTTCTTTTTCTTCGTCAGAGTCGTCGTTGGTATCATGGTTGGAGGGAGTCTCTTCATCAGCTTCAGAGTCTGCGGGAGGATCAGAGTCGTCAGGGGTCGCAGCAGAGCTTACACCCGCTTCCAGAGACAGGCGATCCACACAATCCTTCTTATAGCGGCCCAGGATTTAGAGGATGGTCCGCAGCCTGTCCATGTCATCACCAACTGCTCCAATTATCTTTCGCAGCCTGGGAGCATTGGGCCCTTTAGAAGTTCCAGCAATAGGCTTAACATCCTTCTTGATAATTGGTTCGCCATCTTTTCCGACAAGGTCAACCGTGTGCTTGCCTTCAAAAAGTTTATGGCTTATGATGATGGTACCAGGTCGCTTCCTAGGTTTGTCTGAGTCCTTTAGCACCAATGGATGTTGGCTCAATAGTAAGCCCGAGACGAAAGATGCAAAACTAATTGGAATCCTCACCGCATAGGACCGAGCATGATGAATGAAGTGTTCTATGACAAACTCACCAAAATCAAAATTAGAACCCGTACCTATCTGGAAGATTAGCACAACTAACTCTGCCTTGACAGATGAACCATTTGAGGTGGGCGCCCAGTTAGCCACTCCGATCATGTAGAGGACAGAGTACTTAGCAGTGCGATATGATGCAGCAATTCTCCCTTTAGGTGGCCTCACCCGGTTCTTGTCTTCCGTTATCTCTTTGGCCACTTTATGCAGGTTAGGTATCAGATCTGGACGGCCACGACTTCTTACCAAGTAATCGTTGATGATTTCGGCTGTGATGTGGAAGCATTTGCCTCTGTCAAACACCAGACCATGCTCTGAATCCTCTAGGTCGTCAAAAGTACTAAGAAGATTTACCACAAACTCTTTCACCAGCAAGGGGTAGTAGCTCCTCACTCCCGTTACTATCTTTAGTAGCTCGGCCTCTTCGAACATTGTTAAGATCTCTGTCAGCATGAGTGCCTCAATGGATAATTCTTTCTCAGGAAAGATTACCCTCCGAAAAAAATAACTTCCATTTTGTCGTTCCTTCGACTGTGTGGAAACATTGTCAATGGCCACATTACGTACAGTCTCTGTCAATTTTTGACCTGCTGCTCGTTTGAACTTCTATGACGTGGCTGCTCTGTCCTCTTCACTGCTGTCCTCATCAATCAAGACCCTAGATGCTAGTGCCTCTTTCTTTTTTGTTTTATTCACGGGGGTTTTCCCAACTACCTTGGCTTTCTTACTTGGGGTATCAATCACCTTCTCCTTCTCGGACTTCCTCTTCCGCTTCTTCTTCTCTGTCTGCAACATGGCTACCATCGATACTTGTTCTTCCCTTGAGACCTTTGTTTTTAACGAGGTTAAAACATCCTCAGCAACTTTCTGGGCAACTTCTGTCACCTCGTCCCCAGTAACATCTCGTGCATCCAGTGGCACGACTTCCTCAATGACTTCATGTTCATCATTTGCTTCCACGATATCAGTGACTTCCTCCTCCTTATCCTTCTTTTCCTCATCTAATTTTTCACTAGTTTCAGCAGTGCCAGTGTGCTCTATAGTCTTTGATTCCTCATTAGTAAATTCTTCACCGATCTCAACATCGGCTTCTTCGGTGCTATTTTCCTTATTTTTAACACTTTTCTCACAAGAGGCTTCCTTGATCTGACCCTCTACATCCTCATAATGGTTTTCTTTAACAAAGTTGGCAACATCTTCTTGCCCTTCTTCTTCCACAATCTTCTCCAAACCGTGTGAAGTAAGGGTTGGGCTTGTTTTAGCAACAGCCTCCTTTTCCACCTCATGGTTCTTCCCAATCTCCTATCTAACTAGTAATCGATCGACCCCTCCCTCTTGTGGAGGGTCACAATTTTCGAGCAGAGAATCCAACAGATCACTATTGCGAGAGTTTTTGCCAGTATTAGAGATATGAGTGGATGGTTTAGCTTTTTCTGCAACCTGGGTTGGTTCTTCCTCTTCATGCAACGGCGGGGCCGGTGGTGTAGGAGCTTTCTTAGGTAGGACATCGTCTTTGGCGTTTTTTGGGCCTTCCTCTGAGGTTTTATGCTCATGTCCTTGTACCGGTCCGGTTAAATCTGTCATGGAGAGCGAAACTCCAGATCCGACCTTTCGTCTGAAGCTTGGAAAGAGAGGAGCTGGAGGAGCTTCCAAAGCCGCACCTCCGGCCTGACCATCGGTGCGTTTGGACGCTTTTAGACCTCTAAAATTTACCCCATGTCTATTCGCCTCTCTTGTATAGGTAGACCTTTCTTTTGTCGCTTTGGTGCCTTTCTTCTCCTACATCGGAGCCTTCGCCTTCTTGCTTGTTGACCCAATAGTGCTCTTTGTCTTTACCATCGTTGCTGTGACTTGTGGCTTTGATTGTGTGAAGGAGGCTCAAACCCTAGAGAGGTTTTCGTTTGTTATGTTTGAAGAGGCAGACAAAGAGATGAGAAAGATAGCGTTAGTAATTTCAGAAATTAAAATAGAATTTTAAATACAAGCTGACTTGCTGCTATAGGCGCGAATCAGTGTATCTTTTCATCATTGAGGCGTTATAACTTCTTGGCCCAATCACAGAGTTGAAGTGTTGTGACGTTCTAGAAGGGGTACCAACTCATACTTCCCCTTCAGCCTTCTCTTCATGACTCTTCCTTCAATTTGACACAATCCGAGCGATGTCCTCAGATTCTCGAATTGATCCATGTCCAAAGCCTTAGAAAATATGTCAGCAATTTGTTTCTCAGTGTTGATATGTTCCAATATAATCCTTTTCTCCTCGATCAACTCTTTAATGAAATGATGACAAACACCTATACATTTGGCTTTGCTATGTTGCACCGGGTTTTTGGAGATGTTAATGATGTCGACATTGTCACAGCACATTGTCATAACATCATGTCCGACATTGTATGCTACAAACGCTTGTTTCTTCCTTAGTAAGTTCGTGATGTTGCTCCCTGCTGCGATATATACTGATCTATTCGTTGAGAGAGTGACATAGCTTTGTTTCTTGTTGAACCATGACTTGAAGATTCACTTGGTACAGATTGTGTCATCATTCGACATTTTTAGCACGGTGTCCCAGACTTGGTTTGTCTCGGATTAAGTCATCTGTTCCCGCACATTTCCGATCATATCCATGTAGTTTCCCAACTTCATAGGCCTTGTGCATACATCCCTGATTATTTCTGATGTATGGTGACTAGCCTGGTCTCTTTTTGACGGGTCTGTCTGGCTGGGAAGGTAGTTGACAGCCTCACCGATAGTCAATCTATTATCTAGTGCGTCATTGGCCCTCACAATCATTGTTACATTTGGTGCATCATCAGCCATGTCAATTTCCGTGACATTCCCATCGTCAATGTCTTCAACAATCATTATGACATTTGGTGCATCATCAGCCAGGTCATTTTCTAGTGACATTCCCATCGTCAATGTCTTCACCAATAATTGTGACATTTGGTGCGTAATCGGCCAGGTCAATTCCCGTGACATTCCCATCGTCAATGTCTTCAACAATTTCCGTGACCTTTGAATAGTCCTTCATTTCGACAGCATTGATCTCCTCCATTATCCCTTTGTTGACTCTATCACATGAGTAGTCAAGGAACATTCCTTCGTTTTTTCTAGGATCAAGCTCCTAATGTGGGTCCCTGTCAGTTAGTATGTAGCAAGCAGACCCACGTCCAAAAAGATGGAAGCCAAAAACGTTGAAGTACTGAACACTTAGCTTTCTCCCCCTCCAGATATCATAAAGTGTACATGACATACCTGGCCCGAGTGTGACTTTATGATGAATATGTTAGGCAGTGTGAAGTGCTTCACCCCAGGAGTAAGTTTAGACGTTTTTGTCCAAGATCATGACTCTGGTCATCCCTTGAAATATTCAACAATCCCATTCCGTGGAGGAGTGATTTGGGTTGAAATCTCATTAGTTGTTCCTTCAAAGTTGCAATTCACAAATTTTCTCCCAAGATTATCGCGGAGCCTGACTGCTTCCTCAATCGTGTCTCCATGTCCGCATTGTACTTGAGTGTATAGATTTTTTACGATGGAGACCTTATCCGTTTTTTCTCGGGCAACATCTTCCCAGGAATATCTTGAGTATTCGTCAGCATACAGAGACACGTAGCCCTTGCACCCTAGGCTTTCAGTCTTTTTGCGTAACCTTCTGGTCTCCTTTTTGATCTGACATTCGCCCCAAACATTTCCTTCAACAATTGCTTCAAACTTTGTACTTGAATACTTCGGGCTACCTGGACTCGAGGTTGGTGTCCAGATATAGCAGTTGTCATGAGACATGTTCCCATGCATGATCTCTTCTTGCAGGTTGAGAACCATGCACTGTCCTTTAGTGAATTTGACTTCCAGCGCCATATCACATATCTGGCTGATACTGATGAGATTTGCCTTGAGGCCCTTTACCAATAGTGCCTCGGTTAAGCACCTGACACCTGAATAGTTGACTTGGCCCTTGCCAATGATACGTGCTCTAACCCCATCTCCAAAATGGACATAACCGTTCTTATAAGATTTAATGTTGGTCAAGAATTCACGAGTACCTGTCATGTGACAAGAGCATCCACTGTCAAAGTATCAATCGTTGTTGGTAGAACCACTTAAGGAGGTGTAGGCAATATTGACACGATAGGTCTAACTTTTGATCCTCCATTCTCGTCGGATAATATGCTTAGCTCCAGCTTGCTTTACTCTCCACTGCGTGGAATGAGGGAGTCTTGGCTTCCTTCCATAGAGCTGATAGCAATAAGGTCTTGTGTGACCTTTCTTTCCGCAGTAATGAAAGACCCATCGTGGTCTATGATTTTCTCTTGCAAGTTGTTGACATTTGATTATGGTCTTTTGATCATATTGTTGACAACTATATGTCACAGTCTTTGTCGCCTGCGTTGTTGGACTGGTTGTTACAGAGTCTGCCACAGCCTGATTGGAGGGATGTCTTACTCGTTCTTCCGTTTTGTTTTGTTAGGGAACGAAAATTGTCTGTGATGTTGATGCAGTATGAGTGTATCCAATTCCGGCTGTATTATGAGCAGGTATCCACATAGTCAGTATTTTGTCAAGATTCTTGGTGACAGAGTTCATCATTTTGACAATTTTTAGTAGTTGATCCCTCTCTCCAGCAAGGCGAGTGATCTCTCGTTAAGTTCCACAATCGTCTCTAGTAGTCTAGTCTTTTCCTCCGTGAGAGTGAGCATTTGAGCATTTTGTTTCTCCAAGATCTGGGATTCTTCGATCCATTTGGTGTACATGATACAGTAGGCCTCGTTAAGTTGTTCATCAGTCTAGTCTCCATCAAACGGGGTAGTGAGTGATTCAGTTGTAACTTCTGCTGGATCAGTCGTATTGCCTTGTAAAGTAGAGGCTGTGAAGGCCACAAAGTTGCTTACCTCCTCATATTCACTGTCTTCATCTTCCTCATCGGATAGAGTGGCAGTGTTGCCTTTCTTCTACTTCTTCAGAAAGTTTGGGCACTCTCTCTGGAAGTGTCCGAATCCTTCACATTCATGACACTGTACCTCTTTATTTCTATTGTTTCCTTCACATGTTTTGTTGAGTTTGCCACTGCTCACACCTTAGAGACTTTTGGGGGGACGTTGCCTCTGACATCGTGAGTGACATTTCGTCCTGACATTCGATTGAAACGCTTCATGATCCGATTGTAGTTCTTTTCTAGCATTGCAATTGTCGCATCAATCTATTCATTATCTGAGTCTGAGTGGATTTGCTCTCCTTGTTTCTGCATAGTGATTGCGAGAGCTATCCCTTTGTTCTTTCTGTCCAAGCTTGGAAGGGACAATTCATATGTCATTAGCGAACCCATTAGCTGGTCAAACATGAGTGTTTTGAGGTTGTGTACTTCCTCGATCTCAGTAATTTTTATTCTAAACCTTGAGTTCAGAGCCCTTAAGGTCTTTCTCACCAATTTTTCATCTGTCATGGGTTTACCGATGGAGTAAAATTCATTGGCGAGATCTCGAATTCACACATTGAATTCTGCCTCTGTCTCATCTTCTCTCATATTGAGAGCTTCAAAGTTGGTCGTGAGGTATTGAAGCTTATGTTCTCTGACCTTTGTGGTTCCCTCATAAGCAACTGAGAGAATTTCCCATGCATCTTTGGCAGTGGTGCATGTGTTGATTAGTCGGAAGACATTCTTGTCTACTCCATTGAAGATTGTATTTAATGCTTGAGAATTTGCAAGAGCTTTCACATTCCTCATTCGACATTCTACCTTCTGCTTGAGGCCAGTGATATTGCCATTCACATCTTGATACTGAGGCGAACTCCATCCCTTAAGAACATATTTCTAGGTTTTGTTGTTGATGGAATTTAGGAGAGCGCACATCCTGGGTTTCCAGTAACCATAATTATTCTCGTCTAAAATGAGTGGTCGATTCATGGATCCTTCTTCTCTGTGGTTATCCATGTCAGCCAATCAGAATTGTCGCCGTGAAACTCACCTAAAAATAATAGATGCCTTCTCTGATACCAATTGAAATTATGATTAGTATACTTAACCAGGATGTTACACACACTGTCGAGACAACGTGTGTAACAAAACTTAGTTACACAGGCAGTTTAAACAATCGACAATTAAAAGCAGTAAACAAAGACACACAAGCTTGTTACCCATTTCGGTGCAATCTCACCTACGTCTTGGGGCACTTTGCCAGTGGAAATGTTTCACTATAGTGTAAGCAATCAAAACATACAAGTATGAAAGATCATCACACAGATCTATACCTATACTGCTCTTACTAGTATCAACCTATCTCAGGGAATCCCCCTGAATCCAAGACCACACCTTGGTTCCACTCTACGAGCACTCACCTTGCTCGGATGTCTAAGTCGCAGTTAGACGAGTTCGTGCAAATTCAAGCACGTCTTCACATAAACCCCAATAACTTAATACAGATCTCTCGATTCTTCTCTGAGTGATACACATCGTTCTTTTTCAAATACACAACCTCGCAGTTAGACGAGTTCGTGCAAATTCAAGCACTTTGCCAGTGGAAAGGTAAAGTGGGATTTTTCGATAGTTAAGGCACCTCATAGATTGAGTTTATAGTTAAGAAGGGGCATGTGAGACACGCGTACTGTTAGGGGGGTTATGTGGAATTTACCCCAAAATCAATCTATGAAGTGCCATAAGTATCAAAAAGTCCCACTCTACCATTTTTCGTTAATTTTTTAAGAGAACTCACAAATCGTAATGCATCTCAACTATTTTGTTGTTAAGTTTGTTATTGGCGTTATTTTTAGGCAATACGAAAGATGTCGAGCATCTAGTGATGAAAGATGTCAAGCAGCTAGTCTCAACATCTTACGTGACATCAGTCAGGAAAGATGTCAAGCAGTTAGTCTCAACATCATGCGCGACATTTGTGGATCGCAGCATTGGAAAATTTCCCTAAATAGGAGACATATTGCGATTGGAAAGTTCCAGCTGTGTACAAGGCTTTTGGTAAGTCTTGATTGAGTCATGATTCTGGAAAGCTTCCTGTCGTGATAGAGACTCTGAAAAGATATCGGCGTTAAGGTTTTGGGTAACCTAAATCGACTAGGATTATGGTAACCCTAATGCGTTCCGAAATTATGTTTGCAGCTGCTATAAAAGTTTAGGCTTCACCCTTAGCCGCGTGCGCGACTCCCTTGTAGTCTCTTCGGTAAATACTCAAAGCTCTTAGACGTGCAGGACTAGCGGGCTGAGAGGTTGTGTGTTCCTCGAAAGACGATTGTGTATCACTACCAGAATCGGAAGATCAAGTGTGTGTGATTGAGGGTTTCATGTGAATGCGTGATTGAAGGTTCACGCATAAGAGCTTAAACAGCGACCTGTAAACATCCGAGCAGTGCGAGGCTCGTAGAGTGGAATCAAGTTGGAGGCTTGGATTCATGGGGAGTCCCTGAGATAGATTTGCACTAGGAAGGGTAATATAAAGTAGTGGTTTGTGTGATAATCACCAATACTTGTATGTTTTGACTTGTTCCATCATAGTGAAATCTTTCCACTGGCAAAGCGCCCCCAGACGTAGGTGAGTTGCACCGAACTGGGTTAACAATCTTGTGTGTCGCTATTTGCTCTTTACTCTTTATATTGTGTTTGTCCAAATCTGTTTACTGACAAGTTGTTAAGAACATCGTCTTAACACTATTCTTGACATCTTGTATAACTGTTACAATCAGAATTTCAATTGGTATCAAAGGAGGCACCTACAAATTTAGGTGAGATCTAGGGAGACAAATTCTTATTGACAAACATGGACAACGCTAGAGAAGGAGGATCAGTTAACCGTCCACCGATTCTAGTTGGGAGCAACTACGGATATTGGAAAGCCCGTATATGCGCCTTCTGGAAATCCATCGACAACAAGACCTTGAAGGTTGTGGTAAATGGGTGGAGCGCCCCGTGCTACCAGGATACTGAGGGAAATTACACAAATGTCAAACCTGAGTCAGAGTGGACCGACGCTAATGAAGAAGCTGCTCCAGGATATTCCCGAGCTCTTAATGCGATTTTTAATGGTGTGGACAGAAACATGTTCAGATTGATCAATACCTGCACTACTGCCAAGGGAGCATGGGATATTCTGACTGTTGCATATGAGGAAACCACAAAGGTACGAGAACAAAAGCTCAGTACTTAATTACGAAGTTTGAGGCACTTCTCATGAAGGAAGATGAAACTGTGGTTGAATTCAATGTGCGAATTCGAGACCTTGCCAACGAATCTTACTCGTTGGAAGAACCTATGTCAGATGAGAAACTGGTGAGAAAGACCCTAAGAGCCTTGAATTCAAGGTTTAAAATGAAGATAACAGTCATTGAAGAGGTCCACGATCTCAAGACCCTTCCCTTTGATGAACTAATGGGATCTCTAATGACGTATGAGCTGTCTATACCAAGTATTGGACAGAAAAATAAAGGAGTGGCTTTCAATAGTTTCATGTCCAAGCATCTTGAGCAAGAACATTCTAACCAGGATGATGAAATTGACGCTACCACAACTCTGCTAGCAAATAACTGTAACCAGGTTATTAAGCGGTTCAACAGAATGTCTGGGAAAAATGTCACAGCAAATGACTGGAAGAATGTCACAGCATATGTCAAGAAGGATATTCCACAGAAAGTTCAACGAAGAGTAAACTTTGACAGGGACAATAAAACTGATGAAGGAAACAGTGATGGTAGAAGGTTTCAATGCCATGAATGTGAAGGGTACGGGCACTACCAAAGGGAATATCCTAGTTTTCTAAAGAAACAGAAGAAGAGCTATAATGTTACCATGTCCGATGAAGAAACCGATGATAGTGAAACAGAAGAAATAAGTAATTTTGTAGCTTTCACTGCTTCTACTTCGTCCAACAAACCTGATCATTCTGCTAAAGTTAGTGACAACATACAAGACTTGTCACCGGATGATGAGTGGAACGATGATCAGCTCAACGAGGCTTACTGTATCCTCTACACAAAATGGATTGAAGAGTCCTAAATTCTAGACAAGCAAGCTGCTCAGATTGTCACTCTTACAAACGATAAGACTAGAATGTTGGAGACTATCATCGAGCTAAAACAAGAGGTCACTCAACTCAATGGATAAATACTGTTAAAATGATGAATCCAAGCTTAGAGAGCCTAGAAAAAAATATTGTCAATAGGAAAGCAGGCCAGAGACACAAGGGGACTTGGATATACTCATAATGGCTCATTATCCGAAACCAAGTTTGTTCCACAACAATCCCCAACTGAAGAGAAGGCGAAACATATCACGACACCCCCCTCGAAAAACGTCTGCCCAACACAAGGAAGAACGTCTCAGCTCAATTGACCACCATCCGAGTGGTCTACCAATGAATCACGATGGACCTGTAATTACTGTGGAAAGAAAGGTCATATCAAACCTTTTTGCTATCATCTTAATGGAAAGAGACCACCCCCACTCAAAATGGATAGCTCGAAGCCATTTTCAACATAAAGATCGAAAACCTAGACAGATCGAATGAAGAGTGAAAGGCAAGACATACCAGGCCAACATCGCCTATACCACCGTGTGTGCCTCAACCAACACAAACTGGTACTTTGACAGTGGATGCTCACGCCATATGACAGGTACACGAGACTTCTTGACAAATATCAAACCATACACTAACTGCCATGGAACTTTTGGTGATAGGGTAAAAACTCGTGTCATTGGCAAAGGAAAGCTCAAAGGTATTGGAGTATCTTGTTTGACATAAGCATTGCTAGTCGAGGGACTCAAAGCAAATCTCATAAGTATCATCGAACTGTGCGATCTAGATCTTCATGTTAAATTCACTCGTGAAGAATGTTCGGTGAAGAATGTCGAACAAAATGTCGTAATGCAAGGGATAAGGTCACAAGATAACTGTTATCTCTAGACCTCTGACACAAGCAACAAGGGTTCTAAGTGCTTAATTACCAAGGCAGAAGAGACCAAATTATGGCACCGGAAACTCGGACATCTAAACCTCCGAAGCATGCAAAAGGCCATATCTAAACAGGCCATCGCCGGAGTACCAAACTTGAAAATCATCGAAGGAAAAATTTGTGGAGAATGTCAAATACGAAAACAAACGAAGATATCGCACAAGAAGGTGCAACATATTGCTACCTCACGGGTCCTAGAACTACTACATGTCGATCTCATGGGACCTATTCAGGCTTAGAGTCTAGGAGGAAAACGATATGTGTTCGTTTGCGTTGACGATTATTCAAGGTACACATGGGTTGATTTTGCTCGAGAGAAATCTGACATTTTTTCTATTTTCAAAAATCTACGCATTCAAGTTCAACGAGAAAAGGGGGACCGAATCGGGAAAATAGTCTGCCTACATAGTGACCATGGGTGAGAGTTTGAAAACAACAAATTTGCAGACTATTGCAACTCTGAAGGCATATTTCATGAGTTCTCTACTCCAATCACTCCTCAACAAAATGGGATCGTCGAGCGCAAGAACCGAACATTGCAAGAAATGGCTCGAGTTATGATGTTGGCTCAAAACATTCTTACTCATTTTTGGGTAGAGGCATTTAACATCGCTTGTCACATTCACAATCGAGTCACACTACGTCCAAGTATGTCTGTCACTCACTATGAACTCTGGAGGGGAAGAAAAAAAAATGTCAAGTACTTTCACATTTTTGGGTCAGTGTGCTATATCTTAGCTGACAGGGAACCGCGACAAAAGTTTGATCCAAAGAGCGATGAAGGCATTTTTCTTGGATACTCAAGGAACAATCGGGCATATCGAGTTTACAATAAACGCACCAAGACAGTGATGGAGTCAATTAACGTGGTGGTCAATGATGAATGGGTAGATGTCCAGCCAAATGTTCCTGAAGAAAACGAAGTACTTCCGACGTTTGTTCCTAAAGATGTTAAGAAAAATGTTGCTAACGAACCTGAGAACCCGGATGTCAAGAAAAATTTTGAGGACAAAGTAGATGATATCATTAGCAATAAAGGAGAAGCTCCTGTAACCGAACACAAAAACCCATCTAGAAGGATCAAGAAAAATCACCCAGTATCTGGAATAATTGGAGATATTGATGAAGGGTATGCATACTCATCCTAAAGCTCCCATCAGCTACAGGGATATGATAGGCAATGTATGCTTTCTTGCAATGATCGAAACGAAGAATATTAACGAAGCCATCGAAGATGAATACTGGGCTAATGTTATGCAAGAAGAGCTCGTCCAATTTGAGAAGAATCAGGTCTAGGAACTGGTTCCTAGGCAAGAGAATGTCAATATCATCGGTACAAAATGGATTTTCAAAAACAATTCGGATGAACGTGGAAATGTCACGCGCAACAAAGCAAGGCTGGTCGCTCAAGGATATACACAAATCGAAGGCATGGACTTTGATGAGACATTCACACCAGTGGCTAGACTTGAAGCAATAAGACTACTACTAGGGATCGCATGCCATTTAAAAATCAAGCTGTTCCAAATGGACGTAAAGAGCGCATTCCTAAATGAATATCTCAATGAGGAAGTCTATGTTCCACGATCAAAGGGATTTATAGATCCACACTCTCCCGAACATGTTTATAAATTAAGAAAAGCACTCTATGGACTGAAGCAAGCACCTACAGCATGGTACGAGCAGTTGACGGGCTTTCTAATCAAGAGTGGCTACACTAGAGGGGGAGTTGATAAAATCCTGTTCATAAAGAATGAGGATGGAAAGCTGATGATTGCCCAATTATATGTTGATGACATCGTCTTTTGCGGAATGTCAAGAAAAATGGTGGAACATTTTGTTCAACAAATGCAACCGGAGTTTGAAATGAGCATGGTCGGAGAACTTAGTTTTTTTTCTGGGTTTCAAATCAAGCAGATGGACGACAACATTTTCATCTCTCAAAGCAAGTACGCAAGAAAAAAAGTGAAAATTTTTATTGGAAAAGGCCTCTCACAAGCAAACCCCCGCCGCTACACATGTCAAACTCACAAAGGACGACTCTGGGGAAGCTGTCGACCAGAGCATGTAAAGAAGCATCATTGGCAGCCTCCTCTACCTCACTGCAAGTCGACCTGATATAGCCTATGATGTAGGAGTATGTGCACGATTCCAAGCAAACCCTAAAGTAAGTTACTTAACCTAGGCCAAACGTATAATCAGGTATATCGCTGGCACTGCTGATCTAGGTCTTCTATACACTTTCGATACGTCCTCCACCCTTGTTGGATACTGTGATGGAGATTGGGCAGGTAGCACTACTGATAGGAAAAGCACGTCCGGAGGCTGTTTCTATCTAGGTGATAATCTTATATCCTGGTTCAGTAAAAAGCAGAACTGTGTCGCTCTATCAACTGTTGAATGTAGTACATAGTTGCAGGAAGCAGTTGTACACAACTTCTGTGGATGAAGCAGATGTTGGTCGAGTATAATGTCAAGCAGGATGTTATGACATTATACTATGACAATGTGAGCGCTATCAACATCTCCAAGAATCTGATCCAGCATAGTAAGACCAAACACATCGATATTCGACACCAGTTTATTCGTGAGTTGGTTGAGAATAAGAAAATTGTTCAAGAATATCTCCACACCAACAAGCAACTTGCTGATATAGTCACATAAGCCTTGGATGTGAATCGTTTTGAAAGCCTGAGGTCGTCACTTGGGTTGTGCGCTATGGACTTATGATAAAGCAACAGTCTGAGGGGGAGTTATAGGTGGGTATTCTCTCTGAAACGACATAATCAATCCAAACTGACCGGTGGCTCGAACAATGGCTCTATCGAGAGCATGAAGAATAGGAATAAGAAATACAATGGTGGTTGTAAATCTTGGGATGAAGAAGCGTTAACCAGCAACAAGTTATTCGGTGTATGCATCTATTCTGAAGGTAATAGTGTATGCATCTATTCTGAGGGGGAGTTATTGGGCTCGAGTTCTTGTGCCTAAAGTATAGTGTCTATGGCTACTTTTTTAGGCAAGCAGGGGGAGATAAGTTAGATGATGAAGTCTGAAGAAGTGAACTGCGCAAGATTAGAAGCAACACAAGACTGTGCAAGACTAGAAGTAACACAAGACTAGATGCAAGCAAACGAAAGGCATATGAAGATGAAGTCTGAAGTGAATTGCTTGCCTAAAAAATAGCCAAATGGGGAGATTGTTGTTACGTTTATTATTGGCTCTATTTTTAGGCAATACGAAAGATGTCGAGCATCTAGTCAGGAAAGATGTCAAGCAGCTAGTCTCAACATCTTACGTGACATCAGTCAGGAAAGATGTCAAACAGTTAGTCTCAACATCATGCGCGACATTTTTGGATCGCAGCATTGGAAAGTTTCCTTAAATAGGAAACATATTGCGATTGGAAAGATCCAGCTGTGTACAAGGCTTTCGGTAAGTCTTTATTGAGTCATGATTCTGGAAAGCTTCCTATTGTGCTAGAGACTCTAAAAAGATATCGGCGTAAGGGATTGGGGAAACCTAAATCGTCTAGGATTATGGTAACCCTAATGTGTTCCGGAATTAAGTTTGCAGCTGCTATAAAAGCTTAGGCTCCACCCTTAGCAGCGTGCGCGACTCCTTTGTAGTTTCTTCGGTAAATACAGAAAGCTCTTAGACGTGCAGGACTGGCAGGCTGAGAGGTTATGTGTTCCCCGAAGGACGATTGTGTATCACTACCATAATAGGAAGGTCAAGTCTGAGTGATTAAGGGTTTCATGTGAATGCGTGATTGAAGGTTCACGCACAAGAGTGGAATCAATTTGGAGGCTTGGATTCAGGGGGAGTCCCTGAGATAGATTTGCGCTGGGAAGGGTAGCATAAAGTAGTGGTTTGTGTGATAATCACCGATACTTGTATGTTTTGACTTGTTCCATTATAGTGAAATCTTTCCACTGGCAAAGCGCCCCCAAACGTAGGTGAGTTGCACCGAACTGGGTTAACAATCTTGTGTGTCGTTATTTGCTCTGTACTCTTTATATTGTTTTTGTCTGAATCTGTTTACTAACAAGTTGTTAAGAACATTGTCTTAACATTATTCTTGACATTGTTTTTGACATCTTGTATAACTGTTATAATCAGAATTTCAAGGTAAATCATTGACTAGAGTTAGCGTGGTATTCTAGGGAGAGAAAGACCTTTTATTCACCTGGGAGAGGGTTTTAGGTAGTATAATAGTTCTTGTTACCGCCCTGAATTAGAAACACCAACAAACATATTATTAATTTAATTTATTTTCTCAAATTTGTCATTTGTATGTTCATTACCTCAACTCGTGTTAGATTAATATAAATTTAATTATTTATGTGATTTTTCATTTTTATTCTTTGTTAAATCTCATACTTAAACCAAGTGGAGGAAGTACATTCAGCCTCAAGTGGCGAAAGGACATTCAACCTCAAGTGGCGGAAGCAGTATCAGACCTCGATGCTGCCTTCTAGTTGTTGTGCACGAGGGAGCTAAAGAAAACAGCCCTAAAAGTTGCGGGACGACATGGTGAATCTAGTTTGTAAGTTGAAAAAGATTTTCCTTCATTATTTCTGTACAATTATGGTTCACTTTCTACTACATCTTCCGTATCAGGCTATACGGTCCGGCCCAGTCCATTTCACTTGGATATTTCTAATTGAACGGTATGATCATTGACTAAGAATTATCATTTTCATTTACCATCGAACCCTATAATCGAATCTAACATTCACATTACCCGCGTAGGCAACTTGGCGTGTACAAGAAAAGTGTGTGCAACCCGCGGTATCTAGAAGGTTGTATAGCGCAACAATATTTGATGCACGAGTCGGTCACCTTTACTCAGATGTACCTCGACCGCGCCAATTTAGCCAACGAAACAATTATTAGTCCAACTCTAGGTTTCAACTTATTAGTTGTTTTCCCACATGTACAAGTAAAGGGCATGGTGCAAAAAGAGAAATTAAGCGCAGCCGAGATGTTCTAGGCGAATTGGACAGTTATTGGTAATTGTGTCAGAGTAGATGTATTCGTAGAATCAAATCTAGCAGGGTTCATACAACAATACCCTAGGAAATCTCATCAGGACAGAGTGATTTCGTTCGTCTTCGATATTCAAAAATGTGTAAGTACTAAACATGAATTATGTGTTCATTCTTGCAAATTTGATATGTGAACTAACAGTGAATAACGTATGTAGATGAGTGCTCCAGGTATGCAAACAGAGTTGGTATTACTATCCAAAGGTTCTCGTTCATCGGCCATTCATTCGCAATGTACTGTTAACGATGTCAAATTTTATGCTTGAGAATCGACGAGAGCCTGAGAAATCAAAATTCAGGGGTCATGATTGAAGAAAACGACATATGTTACTACGGTGTTCTTATGGACATATGTTTCCTTACATACTCTAAAAGCATGTCAGTCATTGTATTCAAGTGTCGATGTTACGACGAGCAGACTATGAAGAATGACGAAAATGGGTTCATTTCAATCATCACATCCACAAGTTATCACAAACAAAACCCGTTTTGCCTTGCTTTAATGGCAAAACAGGTGTACTACATCGATGACCCGAAATGTGTTTGGTGGAAGGTTGTGAACATCGTGTCTCATAGGGTTTACTACAAACCGAGCACTTTAGCACGTGCGACTAAGGTCGAGCTGGAGTTCAAAGTCAATGAACCTTACCAAAAAGATTGAATTGACATCCTCAAAATGGGTGATATTACTATTTTCTTAAGATATTTACCCCAGGCAGTAAGAAATCCACTACCAGTCGCTGCAGCTGAGAATGAGAAAATCGAAGACATCGAGGAAAACGAAGATAACGACGAGAAAAACAAGGACAGTGATATGGAAGGGCATGAAGATTATGTATCTAAGAACTCTGATAGTTAGTATACATTCATGTTCGATCGATTATTAATAATTGGTTTATATTTGTTTCAACTATCTTTTTAATGGTCTTGAACTAGAAAACGGTGAACTGGCTTTAACGTAATGAAAACTTTTTGTCTAAGTGTGAAATTGTAACAGCGTATGATGAAAGATACACCGTTAAAATAGTTAACAATCTTGACCATCCCCTAGTCTAGATTGTTTATTTTCCCTTGATTTCGTTTTTTCGTTCGGTTTTCATTTATCAACTGCAGACGCAAATTACCATAATCATATTACACGACATAAAAATTATCATATAAAAATTGTGTGCAACGAGGGTTTGACGGTTACTTTCAAAGGTAATCACGGGTGATCGATTTGGATCAAAGTTCATACATTCTCAAAATTGACTAAATTTTTTGCACTTCAAGTACCAACCATTGCGTTCAAATCCGTACGGTCGGATCAAAACATGATTTTGAACGTATACCACTTTGTTTGAAAGTGTGAGTTTAGGGTACAGAAAGGTAAACCCTATCCTAAACCCTAAACACATTGATCCTTCAACGTTCGATAGATTAAATTTATTTTTATAAAATCCAAACCTTTCAATATGTTGTAAATAACATGCATGTGGTATAGAAAATTTTTCCTCCGCCTCTCAGCAACTGAAAATCGCTGTCACTACTAGGCTCATCCACGAGTTGATTTGGCTTCAACTTCTTCGTTGTTGCAAATGCAAACAATAGAGAATATGAAATTATGACCAAACATAAATCCGATTAAATTATCGACTCAACCACATTGATTTTTCTACAACAAAAATTACACGCATGAACACAAACACAACATTAAGTAAACGATTGCTCGGGGACATTCAATTACATAACACCCGTCAATCCCTAATTTATGATCCACCCATAAAAACCCAACATCCTACGGATAACGCAAAATTAACTAAGATTATCAGATGATTTCGAATCGACGCTTACACCCTTCCTCATTGTGTTCTTCAGTCGAGCCATTGTGCTTTTAGAATCGATCATACAAGAAAAAAACAAAACCATACGGTAAACACTACTGTTGTTAGTAAGAACAATGCATGTCGACAAAAACGCCACTCATCGAACAAACCCCGGCCCATGTTGAACAATCAATTCAAGCAGTGAGAAAATAAAATCTCGTTGGCGAGATCTTTGCAGAGCACACGATTCCTTGGAGCGTCCTTAGCACAAGTTCGGCGACAGTGATGTCAATCGAGGATGACAACAAAAAAAGATTCAACCCAATTTAATATGCGAGATACTCTAGGTCAACGATGTCAAATTACAGATCTGCCCTCGCTCATACATAACAACTGCGCATGGAGTAGATGGCAACAGATAACAACGTCTATACAGATCACATCTTCATCACCACAAATTGACGGCTACGATTTGTTCTCATGTTCTAATGTTGGGTAAGTGTTTTCACTTGATTTATATATATATATATATACACATACATAAACACACACAATCTAATGGAGTTTCCCAGATTTTCATGAGAGGTGGGTACTTTGGCGCCGGCGGGTTCTCGCCGAAGAAGATGGTCGGCGAGCCCAAGTTCGTCGTCGATGGCCTCCTCGAGATCCCAAACAATGACGCTTCGATAGCCGATGAGTTCTTTGGCGTCGTCGCCAATTCCGACGATTCCTGCTCCCTCACGCCCGTCGGGAGCTGCAACTTCTCCGTGTTCGGCGGCAACGCCCATATCTTTGGCGCCACTGCTCACTTTGATAGTGACCTTTGCGTCCCGGTAATTGATCGATTAAACCCCAATTTTCAGCTTTGATTTTGCAATTTGCGATGTGGTTTTGTAGATTTTTTGATCAATTTGGGGAATTTGGGATGATTTGAGTTATTCCTAAATTTGAGGTTTTTTTTGCAGTATGAGGACATGGCGGAGCTCGAGTGACTGTCGAATTTCATGGAGGACTCTTTCTACGCTGGAGAGAACCTGAGGTCGCTCCAAGTGGTTGCCAAAGTTAACTGACGCCAGGTTCTCGAGGAGGCAGTCGACGATGAACTGGGGGTTGCCGACCATCTTCTTCGGCGAGAACCCTTCAGCGCCGAAATACCCACCTCCCATGAAAAATCTAGGAACCTCCATTAGATATGTGTTTGTGTGTGTGTGTGTCTATATATATATATATGAGGGAGAGAGAGAGAGAGAGAGAGAGAGAGAGAAATATGATGGTGGAGACTGTGAATGTGAGGAGTGTTGAGTTTTGAGGAGAGGGATGAGGGTGAGAAAGAGGAGGGGGTGGCAAAGGAGTAAGAGATGATAGAGGAGGAGGAGGAAGAGAGAGGGTGGTGGAGGAGGAAAGGGGTAGGTTTTGAAAATTTATAATAGATTTAAGGTCATTTTGGTATTTTCAATAATATAAAAAATTGTACCGGTTCTCTCAATTATAGCAAAATTTAATTTTGGTTCAATTTCAGGGGTAGTTTAGGTATTTTTAGTATTTTAGGAGTAGATTGTTTCAAAATAAAATTTAGGGTACTGAAAAAAAAAGGTAGGGTATAAAAGTGGGAATTGTGTATAGTTAGGTGGACAAAAATGTCATTTTCCCTTAAAAATACCTGAAAAGGGTATTTTCGAAATTATTGGAAAAACAACCTAAAGGGTATTTTGGAATTATTGAAAAATCCTTGTAGGATATTTTGGGACGTCGAAAGAAATTATATAATAAAGGTATTGTTGGCATTTATTAAGATCTTGCCTTATGCAATTTTAGATAATGTCATCGAAGAGTAAGGCTAGGGCACTTAGGCGGTCTACTTGTGACCCTAAGTTTTTCGTTGCTACACAGATAGTTGTTGCTATACCCCGTTGCATCGGAGCCGGCCGATCCGGCCTAGTAGGATCCATTTAGATTGTCATTCCAGGGGCTGCAGCAGAGGGTTAGGGTGGATTCCTAGTTTGAGCAAGATATAAACTTGCTCAACGACGGGTCGCCTACTCCATCGAGACCCTCACCAGCCAGGGAAGGGTGTTCATCGGGTATGACTTACCTGTTGAACGAGTGGAAGATTCTACCCCTTGAGGCCTCAGAGGATGCTAATTACGAGTTATACTTTGATGAATATGTCAAAGATGACTGTCTGACTACCGAGAGTTGGAAGAAGCTGTCGAAGAATCCAAAAGTCGACGTTAAAACCAAAGTGGAAGAGTGTGAGATTGAGAAAAACAAAGGCCTTATTTGATTGGAGTCGTTAGGTGGCAGTTGCTTACGCCCAGTTTTTGGCCAATGCAAAAAGTCGTGGTATGAAGAGATTAACGAGAATTAAAGGTAAGTTTATTCAGAGCGAGTGCCCCGCTACCTACCAAACTTGGGCCAATATTCCTCAGTCCGACTACCGAAAGTTTTGGAGTGCATTTAAGGTAATATAATATAATTAATTAATTAATACATTTACAATTTTTCTAGGTCATATTTCAAGTTTTGGATATTGAAGCGTGTCAGTTTTGTGATTCAGGGCATTTATGATTGGAATGTTATTTCGAACAACCTAAGGTAGTGGATTCGTGACGCGACCATGACCACTTACAAGAAGAGAAAAACAAACATAAATTCTTTGTACAATGTCTACATCTCGCGCACTTTAAACCATAATGGAATTTCGCGGATATATAAAAGGAAGAAGGAACAATAGCGGTGGCTCGTTCGGCACTTTGACAAGAATAGAGTACTACTACTTTATCAAATAATTTTTTATATAACAAATATATTTCTCTACTTAATTTGAATTATTTTTTTATTTTTTTTTCTATGACCTTGGAGAGTATATGAGTGAAATCCAGAAGAGCGCGAGCAAGTTGGACCACAATTCCGGATCCAAATCATTTTGACAAGTTTAGGTGGAGAAAGAAAAAAAAATGCGAGATAAATATTTCCAAAAAGTTGGAGACCTGACTCGAGGTTCACCCGAATTAAAGGAACAAACCGAAATACATAAGTTATTATTTTTTTTCACTTACTAACCATTTTTTTAATTTATTATATTAATTTTTTTTTATTATAGGCATTCATTTACGCGGTTGCGAGCCGGAGCAGTCGGAACCTGAGGCTGATGGGGGACGGTCGATGCTGTATGTGACTCCGTAGTCTCTGCTCGAGGCTCGCGGGAGAAAACCGGGGTAGTGAGTGAGTGTCGTCCAACTACAACTCTAAGGGTGCGTCCTCTCAAAATCGACATGTGAAGAGCCGAGATCGCCTCTGTGCCCGCCTGCTCCGAGGCTAGGTGAACAAAACCGTAGCCCGTCTGACGCCCCCTCCTCGGGAGGGTCACCTCTAAAACCTCCCCGAACCTCCCGAAGAGGTTTCGGAGCTCCTCGACTGATGGGCGGGTCGGTAAATTACCCACGTACGTCGGAAAAACGGATTTGGAAGCCTCCTCCAATTTCCGATCCGCACCTGGAGTAATTTTAACAGTCCGACCGCCTAAATTCTCACAATCAGTGTTAGTCGCCTCATAGGTAGGCCCTAGATCGTCTTGAGCCGGGGTATTCAACATAAGGCATAACGACGTCACTCTTATCTATTCAATCATGTTCCTTGATCTCAAGATGACTGAAAACAATGACTCTTTATGAATAGTACGACCGTACATTCCCTCTCAGTCACACTCATCAAGAGGCCTTTAAAAGATATCGTTCTCATAAGTATATGAGGGACAAATCCTTTAACCGTCATTCGTATCCCTCATACAACCATTCGCACAACCAATCATACCCTTTTATCATCCTATTACGGACGAAGTAGGTGAGCATGTCAAACTATGAAATTAATTATATAGAAATCAACGAAGACACCAAAATCTTAAGGATTCAATGATACTACGACAACTGAGAATGCTCATGACTGTATCTATGAAACATGCTCAAGTCGGGTTGTCCAATATCATTTCTCTAAATTATATCTATAATCTTACTTGGTAACCATTTACCTATGATCAGTAGAGCGTGATCATCAGTCATCCTCATAATGGTCGCTTTATAAACATGTTTAACTAAGGACCTGTTAAGTACTGTAGTTACGATGGTTTTAGAGATTGGCTGATTTTTAAAGGAACTGAAGAAAATGTTACAAAGAATGTCAAAGCATCTTCTGCGACATCTTGTGTAACATTGTTGACGGCGTCTCGGCAAACATCCTGATCGACAGAAATCAGGAAAGTGCAGTTTCTGCAGAAAGTTCGAAGACAATTAGGAAATTCCAGAAACGACTTCAAATCTGGAAAGAAGAAAGACGGTGATTAAGAGGAAACCCATTAGGGTTAGTACTCATCCTCGATTGCTATAAAAGCTTAGGCTACCCCCTTAGCAATCGTGTGGTTCTTTATTTGTTTCCTAGCAACAATTTGCAAGGTTCTTAGACGTGAATGTTTGCGGGCTAAGAAATTGCAGATTGAGCTAAGGATATTGTGCATCACATAAGTATTGAGAGTTAGGTGATTGAGGGTTTACTAATCGCGTGAGTGAAGACTGCACGCAACCACCAAGTTGTACGAAGACTTGAACTGACAGAGCAAGGCGATTGCTCGAAGAGTGGAATCAAGACGGAGTCTTGGATTCAGGGGGAGACCCTGAGATAGATTGCACTGTAAGACGTAGCATAAAGTATAGATCTAGGGATGATCACAGGTACTTGTATGTTCTGACGAATTACTGATAAGTGAAATCTTTCCACTAGGCTGAGAGCCCCCAGACGTAGGTGACGTTGCACCGAACTGGGTAAACAATCTCCATTATCATTGTTTATAGCTTTATATTTCTGTCCAGCGTTATCTACACAAGAAGTTATACACAGTGTTATAGCTTCATACGTAACATTGTGTGTGACATCTTGCACGACTAGATTGATCAAAATTTCAATTGGTATCAGAGGAGGCACCTACAGCTTTAGGTGAGTTTCTAAAACAAATATTTTGATCAAGATGGACAATACCAGAGAAGGAGGATCCATAAATCGACCACCTGTTCTAGATGGAAGCAACTACGGTTATTGGAAGGCTCGAATGTGTGCCTTCATGAAGTCACTTGACAACAAAACATGGAAAGCTGTGATCAATGGTGTGAATGCCCCACAACTCAGTGACAACGATGGTAATCCTATTGGTCCAAAACCAGAAAAAGATTGGACTGATGATGAAGACGAGGAATCACTTGGAAACTCACGAGCTCTGAATGCTATCTTCAACGGCGTTGACAAGAACGTATTCAGACTAATCAACACATGCACAACTGCCAAATCCGCATGGGACATCCTTGCAGTTGCATATGAAGGAACAACGAAGGTTAGAGAACAAAAACTGCAATACTTAACAACCAACTTCGAAGCCCTTGTCATGAAAGAGGACGAATCAATTGCAGAATTCAATGTTCGTATTCGTGATCTAGCCAATGAATCCTATTCTCTGGGAGAACCAATGTCTGATGAAAAATTAGTAAGAAAAACCTTGCGAAAGTTCATGATGAAGATCACTACAATTGTGAAAGTTCATGACCTCAAGATCTTGAAATTTGATGAGCTGATGGGGTCTCTAATGACCTATGAATTGTCTCTGTCTAACATCGACAAAAAAAACAAAGGAGTTGCTTTCAAAAGCTCAACACATAAGCAACCAGATCCTGAGAAATCTGACTCTGACGAAGACATCGATGCTACAATGGCCCTTCTCACAAAAAATTACAACAAAGTCATGAGAAGATTCAGCCGAATGGGTGGGCGAAATGTCACAACAAATGCCAGAAACAAAGCTCCACAAAAAGCTCAACCAGGAGGAAGTCTTGACAGACCAAACAAGAGTGGAGAAGAAAACAACAAAAACAAAGGACTTCAATGCCATGAATGTGAAGGATTCGGCCATCTTCGCAGAGAATGTCCAAATTTCCTCAAACAACAAAAACGAGGATATAATGCCACCCTATCAGATGATGACAATGAAGATAGTGGATCTGAAAAGGTAAGCAACTTTGTTGCATTCACTACTACTACTCTTGTATGTAACATTGATAATTCTGCCAATATCAATGATGATCACTACCATCCAACTCCAAATGAGAATTGGACTATAGAGCAACTAGTCGAGGCATACAAAGGCTTACATACCAGATGGATCAAGGAAACTCTGATACATGATCAACAAAGTAAACGGATTATCAGTCTTACCAACGACAAGTCTAGATTTCTAGAGAAGATCGTGGAGCTAAAACGCGAAATCACCAGACTTAATGGAGAAATTAGTCTTATGACTAAATCAGTAAAGATGATGAATCCTAGCACGGAAAGCCTTGACAAGATTCTATCAGTGGGTAAGCAGTCCAAGGATACGACAGAACTAGGGTACACACACGATATCCCCTCAACAGCAGTGACGAAGTTTGTCCCACAACAAGCCATGATTGACAAAAAACCACTGGATGCCCCAACACATCCTACAGGTCGACCTACAACAAATGCCATGACATCGTCTACAACATGTTCTTGTCAAGCAACTGTCAGAAGACATCCTCCACGCAGACAACAATACTACAGAAGACCAGCTTATCAATATCAATGGATATGTCATTACTGTGGTCAACAAGGTCACATCAGACCTTTTTGTTTTCAACTTCTTGAGAGGAAGGAAGCTCAACTACCACAAAAGAGACATCAAAGGCATCTTTCAACTCCTCAGAAAACATCCCGCCTTGAATGGAGACCTAAGAACCTAGTCTATCGAGCTAATGTTGCATATACATCCTTAAGTGCATCAACAAACAAGGACTGGTATCTCGACAGTGGATGTTCTCGACACATGACAGGTACTCCAGAGTTTCTTTCCAATCTCAAATTATATACAAACTGCTATGTTACTTTTGGAGATGGGATTCGAGCACGAATCATTGGAAAAGGAGTGCTCAAGAAGTCAGGAGCTTCCTGCCTAACCGAAGCATTACTTGTAGAAGGACTTAAGGCAAACCTGATTAGCATCAGCCAGATCTGTGATCTAGGTTCGGAAGTAAAATTTACTAAAGAAGGCTGTGTAGTAAAAGACTCCGATCAAGTCACTATTCTACAAGGAATCAGCAAAGTGTTTTGTCTCCAAAGCAGAAGAAACCAAACTATGGCACAGAAAGCTTGGACATCTAAATCTTAGAAGCATGCAGAAGGCAATATCCTAACAAGCCATCACTAGAATACCAAACCTGAAAATAATAGAAGGAAAGATCTGCGGAGAATGTCAGATTGGGAAGCAAACCAAGATGTCACACAAGAAACTACAAAACATCACCACCTCTCGAGTACTTGAGCTAATACATGTTGACCTAATGGGGCCAATGCAAGTTGAGAGTCTTGGAGGAAAACGCTATGTCTTTGTGTGTGTAGATGATTACTCACGATACACATGGGTTGACTTCCCTCGTGACAAATCAGATACATTCTCGATCTTCAAGAATCTGTGCATCCAAGTCCAACAAGAAAAAGGGGAAACAATTGGCAAAATAATTCGACTTCATAGTGATCATGGACGAGAATTCGAGAATAGCAAATTTGCAGAATTCTGCAACTCAGAAGGGATAGCTCATGAATTCTCAGCACCAATCACTCCCCATCAGAATGGCATTGTTGAGCGCAAGAACAGAACTCTACAGGAGATGGCTAGAGTTATGATGCTGGCCAAGGACATACCAACTCACTTTTGGGCAGAAGCACTTAACACTACGTGCCATATCCACAATCGAGTCACTCTCCGACCAGGTATGTCAGTAACTCATTATGAAATATGGAGGGGGAGAAAGCCCAATGTTAAGTACTTCCATATCTTTGGATCCACTTGTTATATTCTGGCTGATAGAGAGCCTCGTCGAAAGCTTGATCCAAAGAGTGATGAAGGCATCTTCCTTGGTTACTCAAGGAATAGTCGTGTGTACCGGGTCTTCAACAAACGAACCAAGACCATGATGGAATCAATCAATGTTGTTGTTGATGATGACTGTGAAGATGCCTCAGAGGATGCTACAGATGAAGACGGAGCCTATCCCAACAATGCTAGGAAGAATGTTGTTACTGATGTCAGAGAAGATGCTAGCAGCAAATCAGAAAACAATGATGCTAGTCTGAATGTCGATAATGATGAGACAGTTCCTGAAACCAGCAACAAGAATCCCTCGCGAAGAACCCTGACTAATCATCCTATCTTTGGAGTAATTGGAGACCTGAATGAAGGCATACGGACTCGGTCAAAAACTCCTGAAGACTACAACGAGATGAAAGGCAATATTTGCTTCGTTTCAAAAACAGAACCCAAAAATATCAATGAAGCCATCAATGATGAGTATTGGGTCAATGCTATGCAAGAAGAGCTGATTCAATTTGAGAAGAACCAGGTGTGGGACCTGGTGCCCAAACCAAGAGAAGGAAATATCATTGGCACAAAATGGATCTTCAAAAACAAGTCCGATGAGTTTGGTAACATCACTCGCAACAAAGCCAGGTTAGTTGCTCAAGGGTATACTCAAATTGAGGGAGTCGATTTCGATGAGACCTTTGCTCCTGTAGCAAGACTTGAAGCAATCTGTCTCCTACTAGGGATATCATGCCATCTACAGATTAAGCTCTACCAAATGGATGTCAATAGTGCATTCCTAAATGGGGACCTCAATGAAGAAGTATATGTGTCACTACCTAAAGGATTTGTTGATCCTCACTTTCCTGATCATGTGTATAAACTCAAGAAGGCTCTCTATGGGTTGAAACAAGCACCAAGGGATTGGTATGAAAGGCTCACAAAATTCTTGATTCAAAGCGGCTACACTAGAGGGGGAGTCGACAAGACTCTATTTGTGAAGAATGAGGATGGGAATTTGATGATAGCTCAAATTTATGTTGATGACATCGTCTTTGGAGGGATGTCAAGCAAGATGGTAGAGAAATTTATTCAACAGATGCAATCAGAATTCGAGATGAGCATGGTGGGAGAGCTTACCTATTTCCTAGGCTTCCAAATCAAACAACTAAAAGACAGCATCTTCATATCTCAGAGCAAATATGCGAAGAATATTGTCAAGAAGTTTGGGCAAGAGAAAGCCTCACATAAAAGGACACCTGCAGCTACACATATCAAGCTAACTAAAGATGATCCAGGAGAAGCTGTCGACCAACACCTATACAGAAGCATTATCGGTAGTCTACTCTACCTGACTACGCGTCGACCAGATATTGTCTACTCTGTAGGAGTATGTGCACGATATCAAGCTAATCCCAAGGTTAGTCATCTCTCCCAAGCTAAAAGAATTATAAGATATATCTCTGGGACTATAGACTTGGGTTTATTATACTCATTCGACACATCCTCTACCCTGGTGGGGTTTTGTGACGCCAATTGGGCTGGAAACACAGCGGATAGTCTTGGCAACAACCTCATATTATGGTTTAGTAAAAAGCAAAACTGTGTTGCCCTTTCCACTGCCGAATCGGAGTATATTGTTGCTGGGAGTAGCTGCACACAACTACTATGGATGAAGCAGATGTTAGTCGAATACAATGTCAGACAGGAAGCCATGACTTTATATTGTGATAATGTGAGTGCCATCAACATCTCCAAAAATCCTGTCCAACACAGTAAGACCAAACACATTGACAATTGACACCACTTCATTCGAGAGCTGGTCGAAGATAAGAAGATCATCCTAGAGCACATCCCTACAGAGAAGCAACTTGCTGATATTTTCACAAAGGCATTAGATGCGAGCAGATTTGAGTATCTCAGATCATCACTCGGTCTGTGCACCATCAACGAACAATAGAAGTTGTTGAAACGGTTGAGAGGAGTTAGTTGGTGCCTCTTCATGAACCGGTCCAAAATCCCAACACATGTCATTGGGCCAAGCATACCAAAAGCCCATATAAAGGAAGGAAAAGTCACAAAAGATACGCTCAGACTTCAACAGATTTGATTTGAATCAACCTGTGTTCAAAATCTAAACCTAGTCTGCCTCTTCTCGCTTTCGCTCTCATCTCCCTCACCTTCAAACTCTGCAACGAAAAACCACAGATATGGTGAAAACTCGAAGCACCTTAGCACCAAAGAAGGCCATTGAGAGTAAACGATCTGAACCCAAGAAAGCAGAAGCCAAAAGCTCTAAGAGCATCAATCCAAAAACCAACAAGCATGGAGACCGAATCAAAGGACCAAAGACGCTGAAGAAAGCTGAAGAATCTCCCAAAGAAACCTCACCGGAGGAAGCCCCAATGCCCACTTTTTCTCGAGTTCCTAAACGATCTCGAACCGGAAGCTCAGCATTCTCCATGACAGACCTAACAGGGCCAGAAAGGGAGACTGATCTTGGCCAAGGAAGTCGAGAAGCGTCCATGCAGATTGTTCCTGTTCCAGTACCAACAAATTTCCCAGGTATCGACTCTTCCATTATTTCAAACACCGATACCTCTAGAAACAATGACTTGTTGGAGTCTCTACTGGAAAACCAAGAACCACCTCAAGAAGGTGTGGTGGAGGAACTGATTAATCCGGGAGGAGAAGCGAAAGACTTGACCCCGGTCAGTCATGGGTTGGAGCGTATTGCTGAAGGAGAAGGAGAGGAAGAAGGTACAACAGATGTCATTCCTGAAGCCACAAAGGAGGCTGTAGTAGAAGAAGAAGTCGCTGTCTCGGAAGAAGCCGGGGAAGAAGCTGAGAAGAACAACAGTGTCGCCACAATTAACACAGAAGAAGTTTCTCTGAATGACAGAGAAGAGGCGACAGAAGATGTTACTGAGGCAGCACACATAGTGTTGTCATCCCTGAAAAAGAAGGTAATAGAAGAAAATGAAAGTCTACCTGTGATGGTTGAAAAACTCAAGGAAACCAAGAAGAGGAAAGAGGTGAAAGATGCTGGAGGCCCCAGCAACAAAAAGACGAAGATGTCCGTCAAGGAAAAAGGGAAGAAAAGTGTCCCCAAAAGGAGATTAGTGGATGAAGCAACTGATGATGATGAAGAGGAGGTTACCACAAGGAAAGCAAGGAAGGAAGAAGGCCTAAAGAAGGACAATAACACATTGAGTGTTCCCTATGACAATGTGTCATTTCACTCTGCGGACGGTGCCAAACGGTGGGAATTCGTGTTCAAGAGAACGGCGTATCCCGAGAAGACCCTGTCATCAGAACTGCTGGGACTAGAAGCCATTGTCCAACTTCTGGAGCAGGCAGAGCTTATGAAGACCTTCACGAACATTGGTAACCACTATCCCCTCTTGGTCAAGGAATTTATTGCCAATTTGCCTACTGGGTTTGGGACTCCGGATGATCCGAATTTTGAGAAGGTGTATGTCAGAGGCATTCGCTTCAACATCTCCTCTCACATCATAAATGACTTCCTGGGGAGAAAGCGTGTTCGATCTATGCCTCCACCTGACCTGAACAAGGTACTCCGTGAGATTACCGGAGACAAAAGCAGAAAGTGGCCTACCAAAGGCACTGTGGTAGCATCGGACCTCACATCCAAGTACTCCATTCTCTTTCGCATCGGAGTAGCAAATTGGGCTCCCTCCACACACGCATCTTCTATCAAACCAGAGCTGGCGATACTCATTTTCCAAATAGGTACTGGGTCTAAACTTGATTTTCGGCAATTTGTTATTGATCATCTTATTCGACATGCCAGATCACTTGCTGTAAAAATACCTATTGTCTTTCCCTCCCTTATCTCTGAGCTGCTTGTACATCAACACCCTGGAGTGTTGAAGACAACGGATAAGGTTGGCAAACGAGGAGGACTGATTGTGGTCAGCCACAAGCTGTTTGAGGGCAAGCATGCTCCTGATCTTGTCAGGCCAGAAGCCAAGGCAACGACCAGTCGAGCCACAAGTGCTGCCCCTCCAACCAAGACCACCAGCAGGGATGCAGTTATGCTTGAAAGAGAGATACCCGTGTTTGACGAGGACATCGTCAATCTGAAGACAGCCCTGAAGCATCTCTCCCAGCGACGATCACATTGTGCCAACCTGCTAAAGTCCATGTCCCCTCCTAACTCCGAAGATGATGACACCACCTCTCTACCAAATGCTCCAGAAGAATCTACTCAAGATGCCTCCACTGACGCTACTGAAGAAGAGACTAACAGTTCCGGCAGCAACTCAGTTTAATTTCATAAACTTTCTGATTACCAAACAACTGAACATCTTTATTCTGTAATTTTTGTTAAACACTGTTTCACACTTACTCTCGATTGCTGATAGGGAGTATGTGTGAGTTAAGTTTGGATTTGTTTCTTATTACCCTATTTTGAAATTATTGTTTAAGATTTTGGCTCTTTTTGAGCCAGCAAGGGGGAGTAAGATAGATACGCATGATACGAGAAACATAGAGACGACGCGAAGACACGATGATATGTGCGGTGATACACACTATGCGAAAAAGACGCTACGAGACGCGAAACGCATACAAAGACTTGATGACTGCCGATCGTGTGCATCGACGACAAATACGACGCAGAATGCGAAGAAGAATGATGTCCTTAAAAATAGCCAAAGGGGGAGATTGTAGTTACGATGGTTTTAGACATTGGCTGATTTTTAAAGGAACTGAAGAAAATGTTACAAAGAATGTCGAAGCATCTTCTGCGACATCTTGTGTAACATTGTTGACGGAATCTCGGCAAATATCCTGATCGACAGAAATCAGGAAAGTGCAGTTTCTGCAGAAAGTTCGAAGACAATTAGGAAATTCCATAAACGGCTTCAAATCTGGAAAGAAGAAAGACGGTGATTAAGAGGAAACCCATTAGGGTTAGTACTCATCCTCGATTGCTATAAAAGCTTAGGCTACCCCCTTAGCAATCGTGTGGTTCTTTATTTGTTTCCTAGCAACAATTTGCAAGGTTCTTAGACGTGAAGGTTTGCGGGCTGAGAAATTGCAGATTGAGCTAAGGATATTGTGCATCACATAACTATTGAGAGTTAGGTGATTGAGGGTTTACTGATAGCGTGAGTGAAGACTGCACGGAACCACCAAGTTGTACGAAGACTTGAACTGACAGAGCAAGGCGATTGCTTGAAGAGTGGAATCAAGACAGAGTCTTGGATTCAGGGGGAGACCCTGAGATAGATTGCACTGTAAGACGTAGCATAAAGTATAGATCTAGGGATGATCACAGGTACTTGTATGTTCTGACGAATTACTGATAAGTGAAATCTTTCCACTAGGCTGAGAGCCCCCAGACGTAGGTGACGTTACACCGAACTGGGTAAACAATCTGTTGTGTCATTGTTTATAGCTTTATATTTCTGTCCAGCGTTATCTACACAAGAAGTCATACACAGTGTTATAGCTTCATACGTAACATTGTGTGTGACATCTTGCACGACTAGATTGATCAAAATTTCAAGTACAATTTTTAGCAATATCTGAGAGTTATACTATGAGAGAGTTCTCTCTGATGACCTTAGACAAAATTAAATATTTAACTTATTATCACAACACAATGATAATAAAGTGTCGTTTTATTGCTAAAAGATGATGTAAGGTTTACACATAAATGTGATTGATCTAGGCATATTTCTTTCAGGGTTAACACGATAGTAATAGCCATAGGTTACCAAAGTCAAAAGTTAGTAGAGTTCACAAAACTTAATACTTTCAACTAGTTAAATCATGATTAGGGATAGCTTGATTACATAAGTTGAATTAAGACCTTTTTTTACACGGGATGATTCTTAGGTGGGTTAGGAGGTCTCTTTACCGCCCTAAAGTTAGCAACACCCGACAAGAGTATTTATTTTATTTTTTAACTCATTGTTATTATTCATAATGTTCATTGCCTCAACCTATTCTCGTATGTCTAATATTTTAATTTTTATTATCTTGCATGCGAGTATTTCATCATTTTGCTACACATCTTATCGACTTACTGAGATTAATTATACAATTAAATTTAAGTGATTAATATCGATAACGAATTTTTCTTTAGGTTCGATAACTCAAGGTCGTAATCTTACTAGCCCGTATTACTTTAGACATGTACACTGGCGAGAGTCCTGAGATCCGGTACATATTATTGTGTGTCGAATTTTAGGCATCAATCATCTAGGTTATGATTGTGCATATGATTCTCTGACTTGAGGTAACACGATTGCCCACATATAGGTGATTGTAGTTTATTACCACTAACATGCTCGTACTAGCCATGTGTGAGTATCTCGTGTATGATGACTTTGAAAACTTATGTGTAGGGTAAGTGATTAGCTAATAGAGGATTCATTACCTTGAGTAAACAAGGATAAGATCATATGCTAGCTTAGTTGTTATCGATGAAAACCGTTCTTGGCCAGGACAATAAGACTTGGTCGAATATTAGAAAACATGGTTTCTAATATAAGTCTTATTTATTGATAACTAGAACCGAAGATGTGGTCATAGTATCGAAACTATAAGGGTTTGAGTATTCAATGACCCTTATCGAGATCGGGATCTTGTAATGAAGGGATTTTAGTGCGCGGTAATCATGATCATTAGGTTTGCAAGTGAATGATATTATAATGTCTTATCCATTCATCTCTTTGAGAACTTTAGGTTTGTTGTGTTAGACGATACCCATGATCTTTGAGAACTTTAGGTTTGTAGGGATACAACCTTAAAGTATGAAAAGTGTTTCCAATAATAGTAATGTGTTAATGTTATAATCTCAATGCCAATTAGATGTAAACCTAGAAAGTCAAACATAAAATAGTTCATCTAATTCAAGACATTATTCATTTTAATAATTGATCAAAGTGGTTGATTAATTTATCGAAATGAATAGATTCAATTTGCAAGTAAGCAAGAACTCCAACATATCTTAAAATTGAATCTGAGATGGTTGCTCATATACATTTACATTACTTTACATGAGATATAAATTGGAAAACCAAATGTCTACGTCTTATTCATGATAAAAATATGAATTATTGTTACCAAACACTATACAGTGATGAGAGTTAGTGGAAAAGGAGGTGAGACATGAACAACACATTTTCATGTGTGTTGTCATAAACATGCAAGAGTGGTCCTGCATTAAAGACATTGGTAAGAGTCTAGCAAACTCTAACAATCGTTTAAAAGATGAGATTTTAAAGTTGTTAATTACATGCAAACTAGAGAGAAAAAAAGTGTAGAGAAAGGAGAAAGTGTCGCTCAAACTTTCTTTCATTTATCTGTAAGTTCATGAGAGATTGTCTTCATGAAATTCTTGCTAAAAGTTAAAGGCACAAGAAGGGAGTACAAAGCTTGCAAAACATCCAACATTATGAAGAGAGGTGTCAAGAGCTTCAAGTTAAAGTAAGAGGAGGTTTCAAAGACGAACTTCATGAACTTTGATCCTCGTTCGAGTGGGGTACATAGGCAACACAAATATGATGTGGGTTCACGTCTAGATCAATGTTTTAAGCTAATAAAGGAGGTTGTATCAAGGGTTTATAAATAAATGAGACAATATGGTATTTCTCTTTATCTCTCTTGCATACATGGGTCTGAGCATAATCAAGATTGATCTTGTTGGTTTGATTTATTTATTTTGGATGAATGTAATCTATAATTTCTCCCTCCCTCCCCCCCCCCCCCCCCCTTTCGCTGCGACCAATAGTAGTGTCACCGATTGTGGTGCAAGGTCAGGTCGTGGCCTGATCATCGTGTGATTTGATCATGGTTGCGACGACGTAGTCACCGATTTTGAGGATGCTCCACATAGAATTTTGCAGAAGAGTCAGGTTAGAGAGATAGATTTTTCCCATGAGGCGGGATGAGGGGTACGAGTAAAACCAAGCTTTTACCAGATAGATAACCTTAAGGTCGTCGGTACAAACCCAGAATCTGATACCACTTGTCACTACCTGTGAGGTTTGATTCCAATGAACGGCACCATACGATACTAGGAATGTCGCTAGCAAGCCTTTCTTTGTGAAACCAGTGTGTTTCGAAGTTAAAATTGAAGGAATTCCATGCGTTCCAAACAATTAAATTCATGCAGCGGATTTGAAAGTAACCATGAAATTAGAAGAAAATAGATATTTATGTGAAAATTTCACCGTGCAAATAATAAAATCAGATATGAAATCTACCTTTTCAAATCGATCAAAACACAAAGTTTATGTGTTCTTTAGATCGTCCACACAAGCACAACACCTCTACCAAGGTTTCTACATACAAGTATACTATTGTTGTGTGTAGAAGAAAAGCAAGAACTCTACAATGGAGGAAGAGAGAGGGGCGGCAAGGAGAGAGAAGAGGGGGCCAAAAATTAGAGGATTTTAGGGTTAGAGTTATGTGATAAAAACCTGATTTTTAATATCTATTAATTCACATAACTAAACCCCCTTAAAACCTCTTATTTACACTTAAGCCCCAAACTAAGAATGGGCTTTAAGCCCAATTAGCTAAACTTAATTAAACCCATTTAAACTGGGTTCTAATTAAATGGTTTAGCTAAACCGGTCCAATCTCTTTAATTTGATTTCCTCAACCGTCTGGTTAATAAATCTAGGCCAGAAATCAACCGAATCGTTTTCAATTTGACTAAATCAAAAAGCGGATTCTCCCAATTTCCATCCAAGCTTGTTTTGCTATATGTTGTACTCAAAGTGTGTGACCCTTTAGGCTCACGACCCGTTGGCAGATTGGTAAAATTACTATTTTATCCTTTTCCATCATTAGTGGCCTCTAGCAAGACATTATGATTACCCAACGTCAGTGATTATCGACGATTCGACTTAACTTGTTATCGTACATGTCACTATCCTTTTATCAAACCGATATCCAGATTGATCAATAGGTATAGAACTGTCATCCTAATTTATCAATTACTGTTTCTTGATATCTGAGATGACTGAAAACTGATACAAAGGTATCACCTGCATGGCCATGCTATTCCTTCAGTCATACTCATCAAGTGGCCTAGACATATATCTTTCCCATACCGGAGTATGAGTGATAAATCCCTCAGCCGTCTTTCGAGTTCACTAATGTAATTCATAACCAAGCCAATCAGAGTCGTTATGGATACCCTTTTACAGGTAACGTTAGACTAGGTCAAACTTAGAGATTCATTACATAGTGCACACAAAGACTCCTTGGTCTTAGGATATAATGACAAGCTACGATCTGTGAGTATCTCATGACAGTATCTATGCTGCATATCTATGATATAACTCTGGCACTTACTTTGCCATGTTCAGTAGAGCGTGATCACAAGGAGTTAGTCTTGTACTAATCGCTTCTTAAAGAAACTTAGCTGATCAGGAACACATGAAATGTAACTCTTTCTGATCTATAGTTCTAGTATCAGTGGTTATACACATAATGATATAGATCAAATTACATTCGACATATTACTACACCACATTAGTAATATAATGTCGTTTTATTGATTCGAAAAATGATAAACCATTACAATGTAGATTAACTTATTACATTGGAATAGGGCACAATCCTAACAAAAATTGGTGCGTTGGGGTTGGAGTTTTCTAGCGTGACGCTTTCAATTACTCAGAGAGAGAGAGAGAGAGAGAGAGAGAGAGAGAGAGAGAGAGATTCACGAGCCTTTATTTTATTAGGGTAGCTAGAAGGTCTTGACATTCAAACAAGGTTGTGTAGGAAGAATCTGAATCTGAATTACAATGAAAAGGGTAGCCTCTATTTATAGGCTTTTTACATGAGTTTATTTTCTAATACAAATCTAAAAAAGAAAAATTAAATACCCTAATTACGTTCCTAATAAGAAAAGGAAATAATAGGAGTCAACGTGCAAAAAGGAAAGAGAGAGGAGGTGGCGCGCGATGACTTGGGATTAGCCAAGTTGGATCGGGCTGCTCAATTGGCTTGTTGCGTTTATGCTGGCTGCTCAATTGGGCATGTGCTGGGTTGTTTACTTCATGTGATGGGATCGGTATTTTACGTAGGCTCGGGTCATCGGGTTGCCTATGGGTTACTAAGTTGCTACTGGAGGCCTGCCTGATCTACAGTTGGGTATCATAAATTGATCTGATTGTACACTTATACTTTGCGGGACTCATGTCTATCGGACCATTAGTTGGGTGATGACCGAGTCAATCGAGTTATCGAGTAAATATTGGACACCTTAATGAAAATATATCATAATTTAAATATTTTCTTAAATATAGTTTAACATAACTGAGGGCCATTGACAAATGTTCTTGCAACATGGTTTACTATAGCCAATGGACATTGTTCAATGCCCCATTGGTAGTATGTGAACCTAGATGGTGCAATTTGTACCAAGTAATTGTGTCAGTACTATGTTCACTGAGTCGATGCAATTATTTGGTACATGTTGTATCGGCTAGGTGTACATAGTATCGATTGTACATGTTGCGTTGTCAACTCGTCGTTATTATGACCACATAGCCAATGTAGCATGTACCAAATAATTATGTCGGCTATTACTATGTCAGTATTATGTATATTTAGGTGCCACAATTTAGTGGTAAGTATTGCGTCGGCTAGATGTACATAGTACTGACGGTACATAACAAGGTTGGTAATATGTATACTTAACCAGCTAAGCTTTATACTACATCCGCTGTGGCTTATTTTAGCCAACTAAACTTTATCGGCACACTGTTACATACACTCATAGTTGGCTACCCCTAATCAACCATTTGGGGCAGTAACATGTTTTGTACTTAGTGATGAACATGAATATGAATTGACTAATAAATTAGTGCTTAACACATAATTTACAACTAAATATTCTTCTTTAACTTCAGACAAACTAAATCATCACTTCCTCCAAAAGTTTATTGTCCAAAGTAGCCAAACCCTGAAGACTGAAATTGAACTCAACATAAATTTGCAATTAGATACTGTAACCAATCCAGAAGCCAATTGATTTCATTAGGACGAGAAGAATAGTACCAAATTCCAATAATCAAAGGGGTAGTAAAGTTTAGTCTAAAAGGAAAAGGTGGTCAAAATAGCACATTGAGGAGTTGGTGCACAAGATTAAAGAAAGCAAATGTCACTCTCAAAGAAACTAAAAACTAATCCTGAAATACAATCATACATGAGAAGAATTAACAACCTTCCAACTCCATTTATATTCTTGAAAAGAGAGAAGGGTCTACCCTTACTTATAACATACATGTTAGGGTAAATTCCACATGACCCCCTTAATTATACTCGTGTCTCACATGCCTCCCCTTAACTAAAAAATCAATTTGTGAGGTGCCTTAACTATCCAAAAATCTCACTTTACCTTTTTTTGTTGACTTTTTTCAAAATTCTGTCAAGTTTTTTGTGAAATGACGAAAATACCCTTGTATCTGAAAAATTAAAATAAATAAATAAATATGATTTTGAAATTTTTTTTCTATTTTCTCATTTTAAAAAATAAAGAATAAAAACAATATTTTAATATTATTTTTTATTTTAAAAAAAATTATTTATAAAAATTAATAAAAATAAAAAACGATGTTTAAAAGTAAATTTTTATTTTTAAATATTTTTTATAAAAAAAGCTTTTTAAAAATTATTTTTACTATTAACAAAATTTTATTCTTTATTTTGTACAACGAGAAAATTAGAAAAAAAAAATTTAAAATCATTTTTATTTATTTATTTTAATTTTTCATATACAAGGGTATTTTCGTCATTTCACAAAAACTTAACAGAATTTTGAAAAAAGTGAACAAAAAAAGGTAAAGTGAGATTTTTGGATAGTTAAGGCACCTCACAAATTGATTTTGTAGTTAAGGGTGGGCATGTGAGACACGCGTATAGTTAAGGGGAGTCATGTGGAATTAACCCTACATGTTATTGTTAAGCTGTGATCTTCATTTAATTAAATATAATAATTTGGTGAAATGTATAAAGTAGAATGTCACTTTCATAGTTTCGTGTGATTTATAACTTTCCACGACAAATAATTTTATAAGAGTTAATCCTTATGTGTCAAGTACAAAATGACATCAACTATCAATCAAGTCGATCATCTCAACCTTACAAGATATTGATCTTTCTTCTATGACCCATTTTGATCCAACCCATGAATCACGAAACATGTTCCAATGAACAAGGTTTCAACAATCCAAAGGGATAAGGTATCCATATACATCCTGTCTGGTCATATAGAATTATTAATGTTGAGCCAAAATTTGTTAAAAGAGTTGTCTACGAGCCTACAAATACGTAGGTGTATAATACATGTTATAATATTTTTAGGTGCTGTGCGTATCTCGTGTATGATAATGTAAGGTGGGTGGATTTGTTCTTAATTCATTTTATTTTGGCTGGTCATTTGATTTATTTGTAGATTAGGTTTTTGAGTTTAGTTATCAATAGTTTTGTAGAAATCTTTAAGTCTCAGTCAGTTGAGCAGGACTTTTAAGAACTAACTGAATTTTTATTTTTTTTAATTGTATTAAATAAATCAATATAGTTATTAAATAAAATTATGATTTATGCTATATATTAAATGTTTAATGTTACATTTTGAAAATCATTAACCTCTCAGGACAGGAGCATATATTGTAAAGCATGGTGTATTATAATTTTGCTTGAACTCTCGACCTCGAGTCAGGTAGAGCTTACTTGAACTACTGCGCCAAGTACACTTTCATATATATCATGATATTTTTACTTTTCCTATATTGTTAGGTAATATTTTCAGCCACATTAGTTATAATTATTAAATATAGGAAAAAAAGACACTTTGTGCATCTGAATATACATTTTTCTCACTTTCATACCCTACCTTATTTTTTCTTTTTTTCAGTACTCTGAAATTACATTTTGAGACACTTTACTCCTAAGATACTAAAACTACCTAAACTATCCCTGAAAATGAATCAAAATTAAATCTAGTCTAATTTGGTTCAATTTCAATTGTGAAAAAGGCGAAACTACCCTCAATTATTCATCAAATTTTCAAGTGAATTTCACTCTCTCCACCTCCCTCCTCCCCTCCTCCGCCGACCCTTCCTCTTCCTTACCCTCACCTCCGTCCTCTCCTTCGCCACCGTCAACAACCACTTAGATTCTGTCGAGACCCAAATGGAAACCTAGGGTCAAACGGGTACAGTAACAGCCATGAAATTAGGTCTCGACGGAATCGAAGTGGTTGTTGGCGGTGGCGAAAGAGAGAATGGAGGCGAGGGTGAGGAAGAGGAGCGGCGGAGGAGGAGGAGGGAGGGAGGTGGAGAAAGTTGCATTCACTTGAAGATTTGATGAATAGTTAAGGGTAATTTCGTCTTTTTACACAATTGAAATTGGAACATATTAGACTAGATTTAATTTTGATTCAATTTCAGGGGTAGTTCAGGTATCTTTAGTTTTTAGGAGAAAAGTGTTCTAAAATGTAATTCAAGGTATTAAAAAAGAAAAAAAAAATGTAGGTAAAGAAAGTGAGAAATGTGTATATTCATAGGCACAAAAATATCATTTTCCCTTAACTATATTAGTTAGTCTTAATTAGACATCTTAATGGATAGATACATGTATAGTAATCACCTACTTGATAGCCAATCCTATATCATGAGTCACGGATGAACTTGATGTGCATCTTATTCTCCATAAATGATGTTAGATATGTGCATTGACAAAGCATGGTGTGATGGGCCTTAGTGGTGTTACCGGCCTATATTTTTAGTTGACAGTTTTTCTTTTTAGCCCAAATTTTGCTCGTCTATATTTCTTTTAGAAAAATTCGCTTATCTCCCTTAAGTAAACAGTAGACTTGATTCTCACTTATCTGCTCTAGCTATAAACATATTTTCTAAGTCTTCTTAAGTTTTAAGCAGTTTTAATTTATCTTGTTTCATTAACTTTTCTCAAAAATCATGTCAATTTTTGATAAATGACGAAAATATATTTGTATTAAAAAATTTTAAATAAATAATAAAAATTATTTTGAACTTATTTTTTCTAATTTTGTAAAAACTAAAGAATAAAAAATTATACCGGTATTTAAATAAATTCTAAATAGTTTATATAAGAAAATATTTTTAAAAATCGTTTTTTATTTATTTTGTTCGTAAAAAATTAATGATAAAATAATTTTTATTCTTTGTATTTTTAAAATAATAGAAAATAATTTCAAAATAATTTTTTTAATGCAGATGTATTTTCATCATTTCAAAAAGTTAACAAAATTTTCAAAAAAATTAACGAAAAATGGTAACGTGGAACTTTTACAAACTTAGAGAGGATTTGGAAATTGTTTTTATAATTAAGAGAGTTAAGTAAGAATAACCTATAATTAGGCGGTGATATGTAAATTTTTCTTCTTTTTTTAATTTTTGATATATTTGGTTTCTAGTTCAACTGCTGAACCGGTCGAGAACTATCGGTTGAAAAATGAATAACAAAATATCAAGTTAGTTTGGTCCCCACTTCCTAGTGTTATGGATTGTGGCTGATATCGGCGAAATAAAGCGAAATTTTTTACCTTTCCAAGACGAGATGGAAAATATCGGCTCAAATAACGGTCAACTGGGTGAAATTCAAATTATTTTCGTTCTAATGCAGTTAATTTGGTCCAAGTTAATTAGTTTCAGTCTAATATAATTAATTTTGGTCTAATTTAATTCACCTAATTAATTTCGGTTTGGGTATATTAGTAATAATTAATTACTTATAATAACAATTCTTATTAATTTTGTAGTTATTATTTATTAAATAATATAGTGAAACTTTCTAATAATATAACTCACTTAAACGAACTCTGTTTCAGACCCATAATATATCAAATCTAATGGAATTGGAGTATTAACAACTTCAAAGGAATAAAATGAGACTTAAAAAGACTTTAATATGAAGATCAAATATGTGTTCTTTTTTTATGTGACAAATTTATTTTGCAAGTGATTGACTTTGTGTTGCAAAATGCAATAGATAGTATTTAACTTGAAACTATTGTATATTGTTTTGTGATTTTAATTCAAATTGTGTAGGGAAAAATAGTGATTATTGACAAGTTCGAAATTCAAAATTATTAAATAAAATTTATTTCGTATTTAATAAATAATATATATATATATACACACATATATATATATATCAGCTACAAACCAATTAAAACTATTAAAACGTCCAAACTATATAACATGCAGTGTAATGTTGTATAACCACGTAGAACATGTAGTGCAATGTTGTATAACATGATGGATATGTGCAAAATTGAAGTCATGTATAACATGTTGGACTCTGCCACGTGTCGCAATTTGAGATAACGTGCGTCTCAAATCCGACAGTTCTATATGGTTTGAACGTTTTATATAAGTTTTGTCCCGATCTCCTCACGATCTCCCTGAGTTTTCTAGATCTTTTTATTTATCAGATGTCTGATACCTTCCTGAGTTTTGAGTTCCTCAACCTTGCATGTTCTTATAAAATAGAAAATGAATTTGGCCCGAACTGGCCCCGAACATACACGAATTGACCCGAACAGGAACGAAATGGACTGCCTAGGCCGCCTCGCTTGGTCCAATTTGGAAAGGTAGTTGGATTTCGACGTTAGTTGGCGCCTAGGCGGTCGACTGGGTCAAAATCTTCAACATCGGTTATAAACATATATGATCCGTCGAGTTGTTAATGACCTCTATGATACACTTGAGTAGTGTATCAGTTGATACGAGATAGATATAGAACGAAAAAGGGAGAGGTTTTACTGAATAATTCCAGGTAATTCGAGAGACCTGGTTTCTCTCCAGCTTAGGGCTCAATTACAATATAATTCTCTGTAGGGGTGGGCACTTTTTACCCAAAATCGAGACCGAACCAGGATCCAAACCAAAACGAACCGAAGAACCGAGAACCGTGGATATCGGATCGGGTTTGGATCTCAAAATTGAGAACCGAATCAATTCGGTTCGGTTCCGGTTATAAGAGTGTAGAACTGCTAATTAACCTTTTCGGAACCGAACCGATTTTGGGGGTTTTAATTAGTATTTTTTGTATTACAATTTTATGTTTTAGCCTAAAATGAGTATAAATATGTATAATTTTCACCATAAATTGAACAATGTTTTAATATCACATTAATTAGATCTAATTAAGCAAAACTATACAACTATATTAGAGAACCGGACCCCTAATTTCACAATTAATCATTCAATTGGGTCTAATTGGGTAGCATCGTAGAACTGGGCCCAGAACCGAACCGAAACCCACTTATTCGGTTCGGATTTGGGTCCCCAAAATGAACCACTTGACCCGCACTACTACTTTGACCAGATTTCCTAATTTCCTAATTTGCTGCCCCACAGCCCATCAACCCCTTTTTCTTACTTCTTGAATATTTTAGATGAGTTGGTTGTGCATCATTACCCGCCGCCCAAACTTTCACCTTGTCCTCAAGGGTGAAATGTGGAAAATGTCGGTCCAATGTTTGGTAGTTCTCTCATATAGACTCGAAGAGGGGAAATCCTTCCATTTAATTAGAACCTCGACGTTCCCCTTGTCTTCGTAGTGATGCCCATGCAAATTGAGGACCTCTGCTAGTTCGACAACGAGTTCCACCAGGTTAGTCCCATGGGCTAGGCACAGTTGTGAGATGTGAAACACGGGGTGGACCGATGTGGTTGTCGGGAGTTGCAACTTGTAGGTCACCTCCCATACTCGAGAAATCACCTCGAAAGGTCCATAAAAACGGGGAGACAGCTTTTCATTTCTTCTTTTCACCAGAGATTTTTTCCTGTATGGACAGAACTTAACGAACACTTTATCCCCTATGTCAAATAGGTCGTCCCTCCTCTTCTTTTCAGCCGTTTTTTTCATCTTTTGTTGGGCTCTCAACAGGTACATCTTGAATTCGTCCAATTGAGCATCTCTGTCGGCTAGCAACTTCTCCACTGCTGAAACCAGAGTTCCCCTCTTTTGGTATCGGATGATAGACGGGGGGTCTCTGTCTCTGCCATATAACACTTTGAAAGGAGTGTGTTTGGATGTTGAGTGAAAGGATGTGTTGTACCAGTATTCAGCCCATGTTAACCAGTGCATCCATGAGTGAGGCTGCTGGGACACATAACAACGCAAATGTGTCTCTAAACATCGATTCATCACCTCTAACTGACCGTCAGTCTGTGGGTGGTAAGTTCTGATGTGCCGTAGGTTAGTGTCTTGAATTTGAAGAATTCTTGTCAAAAGTGACTCATAAAATTTGTATCCCTGTCAGAGATAATAGAACTCGGTATCCCATGAAGGCGGACTACCTCTCGCTCAAAAATCTCTGCCACTGAACGAGCTGTGAATGGATGCTTTGGTGGTATGAAGTGGGCATATTTGCTCAGACAGTCTACCACAAGTAGTATGATATCCATCCCTTGTGAACGGGGGAGTCCTTCGATGAAGTCCATAGTCAAATCTTCCCATACTATAGACAGTAAGGCAATAGGTTGCAGCAGCCTTGATAGGGCTAAGTTTATTGTCTTATGTTGTTGACACACTTGACATTCTCGTACCCATTCTGCCACAGACTTTCTCATGCCTATCCAATAGAAATCTGATGCCACCATGTTGAAAGTCTTATCCTCTCCTGAGTCCCCTCCTAAGTCGCCCTTAGTATTTCAGTATCTCATGTTCCAAAGTAAATCCTTTCACCCTTTCCTTCCCTTGTTGTAGGTCTGATATGATTTCGGCCACAAATGAGTCTTGTTGAACCTCTTGGTGCACTGTTACCCAGTCAATGCCTTGCGAGACCATTAAGTGCATCAAGTCTCCAACGGGTTGCACTCGTGACAGAGCATCTGCAACTCGTTTTCCAACCCCGAGCTTATACTGGATCTCAAAGGTGTATCCCAGTAGCTTTTCCACCCAACGTTGATACTCGGGTGCAACTATCCTTTGTTTTAATAAGAACTTTAAACTTTGTTGGTCGGTGCGTACCAAGAATCTCCGGTACAGTAAATACGGGCATCACTTATGTACGTCAAACACAATGGCATCAGCTCTTTTTGTATATATGTTTTAATCGGGTATGCTAACCCAAGGTTTGACTGTAGTATACCACTGGTCATTGCTCTTGCATTAAGACTGCCCCTACTTCATACCCTGATGTGTCGGTCTCTACCACAAAAGACTTCTTAAAGTTTGGTAAGGCCAAGACTTGTACGGTAGTCATTGCCTTTTTGAGGCCTTGAAATGCTTTTGTCGCCGCCCCGTTCTACTTGTACTTATCTTTCTTGAGTTGTTCCGTTAGTGGCCACACCAACTCACTATATCACTACAAATTTTCGATAATATCCGGTTAGCCCCAAAAATTCTTGTAACTCTCAAATATTACGTGGTTTTTGCCAGTCCAGCATGACTTGTATCTTAGACTGATCGACCGCCACTTCCTCTCCGAAAATCACATGACCTAGGTAATCCAGTTTTTCTCGAGCAAATAAACATTTCTTGCGATTAGCATAGAGTTGATGTTGTGACAACAGCAGGAGCACGATAGTTAAGTGGCGAGCATGTTCGCTCACACTACTGCTGTATACCAAAATATCGTCGAAAAATACTAATACAAATTTGCGTAAGTGGGGGAAAAATACCTCATTCATCAATGATTGAAAAGTGGCCAGGCCATTAGTGAGACTGATAGGCATTACCAAGAACTCGTAGTGACCGTCATGTGTACGAAAAAAGGTTTGGGAACATCTTCGGGCTTAACACGTATATGATGATATCCTGATTTGAGGTCGATTTTTGAAAAAATTGTAGCCCCATGGAGCTCATCCAGAAGTTCCTCAATCACGGGATCAAAAATTTATCTGACACTGTTTTTCGATTTAATGCCCTAAATTCAACGCAAAATCGCCAACTTCCATCTTTTTTTTGAACCAACAAAAACGGGCTCGAGAATGGGCTACTGCTAGGTCGTATAATTCCAGCTGCTAGCATTTATTTCACCAACAACTCGATGGCGTCCTTTTGTATTTGTGGGTACCTATAAGGGCGAATATTTACTGGTCTCGAGCCTTCACAAAGGATTATTGCGTGATCTCAGTCACGAGCGGGGGAAGAGTATTAGGCATGTCAAAGACCTGTTGAGATTGTTTTAGTGTTGCGACTATTTCGGGTGGCATTTCATCTTCGATAGTTTCCATAGCTGCAAGATTCCTCAACTCGACCAATATTCCTTTTCCTCCGCGCCTGATGGCCTGATTATAGCCTTAAGCGAGACTTGAGTCTTATGTATTGTTGGATCTCCCTGGAGATGTATTACCTTTCCCTCTACGTTAAATCTTATTCAGTGGGCCTTTCAGTTGATACGAGTGTCACCAAGAGTTTTTAGCCATTGATATCCCAATATTATATCTGAACTTCCTAATGGCAGGGGTAGAAAGTCTTCTATAACCTCTAAGCCTTGTAGGTTTGATGCGACTCCCTGGAGAACCCCTTGAGTTCGAGTAGATCGTCCATTTTCTAGTTCAACTCCATATGGGGTCGTCTTGGCAACAGGTAAGTGCAACTTCTCGATAATTTCTGGGCGGATGAAGTTATGTGTTGCGCCACTGTCGATTAAAACTACCATTGGTTGGGCTCTAATGTGCCCTTCTAATTTCATTGTTTTGGGAGATGTTAGGCCAATCACATATCTGAGGGATACCTCTACCGTTTTGCTTTCTAGATCAACATCATGTGCCCCTGCCTCTTTTGATTCGATGTCACTGTTCACTTCCCCTACTTCATCCGAAGGTTGTAATTCTTTTTTATTACATCGGTGGCCTGTAGTGTACTTTTCATCGCACTTGTAACATAACCCCTTAACCTTTTTCTGATGTAACTCCGCCTCTGATAACCTACAAAAATTTGGTTCTTCCCTGGTACTTGTCTGGCGCGGTGGAATTGAGCGTGTGAAAGGAGTTCCAGAGTTGACCCCATAGTTGCGGTTGGGTTGGGGATGATATTGTGCCAATAGTTTAGTTTCTACCTTGCAGGCTAGTTCCATCGCGTGCTCGAGCCTAGTTGGCCCAAGTACTGTAACTTCTAAGCCGATCTCTGGCTTTAAACCGCGATAAAGGCAGATTCCAACACGTGCTCGCTCATTCCTTCTAGCGATGAGGCTAGCCATTCGAACTTCTTACCGTATTCACGTATTGTCCTTTCATGTTTCAAAGCGAGGAACTTGCGGTACAACGATCCTGTGGGTAGTGCCCGAAACTTCTAGATCATTTGTCTCCTTAAATCTACCCAGCTTGTGAACGGCCTCCGTCGATTTTTCCATTGAAACCATATAAGTACTTCACCCTCAAAACTCATGACTGTTGTTTCCACGCATTCGACATCCGTCAGGTGGTGTTCAGCCTTTAAAATTCACCCATCATATTTGTCTCCATTGAATACGGAGAGCTCAATCCTTCGAGGTCGAATCTCCCATCTGGGATTTGGAGGAGGAGAGTAATTTCTATCTTCCCAACCGATCCCTTTCGGACCTCCCATTCTGGCCATGGGTGCCCTTGGGTTCGCTCCTCGTCGCGTGCCCGTAGAACTTGCCATTGCATGTTGCCTAGGGACGAAGACATGCCCCCCAGTTTTGCCTCTTATTACTTGCTCTTGGTTGGCTAATGCTCTTGTTCTTACTCTGATATTTTCAATTCTTGATTTCCTTCAGCTCTGACTAGTTAGGCCACCTGTCCCGTCATGTTGTGATTTGTCCTGTCATTGTTGTCATCTCAATTTTTATGTTTTCCATGTCGGTTTGAAGTTGGGTTACTACTTCTTCCGTTGTTTCTGTTCTTGCTTCAGACTGTGTCACCATGTTCCCGAATGGTGCTCTGATACCAATTACTTGAGTAGTGTATTAGTTGATACGAGATAGATATAGGATGAAAAAGGGAGAGGTTTTATTGAATTATTCCACATAATTCGAGAGACATGGTTTCTCTCCGGCATAGGGCTCAGTTACAATATAATTCTCTAATATTGACCATATGCTGCTCTGCCTATTTATACTACTTCAACCAAACTAACAGGAAACAGAAAAATAGGAAAGACAATAAAAGCATTAACTTGTTGGGCAAGTAAACTTGACCCGCACTACTACTTTGACCAGATTTCCTAATTTGCTGGACCACATCCCACCAACCCCCTTTTCTTATTTTTTGAATATTTTAGATGAGTTGGTTGTGCATCACCCTAGAGACGAATAACTAACACAGGGCCAACCTAAACATAAGGGAGAAAAGGCTTTCGCTTTATGTACAGACTTTTATAAGGCTCTCACGTGCGGGTGAATCGTCTCACGGGAAAATAGTGAGGACTCACTCTCTTCCCCATGCACATAAAAGAGTATCGGTTGTGTAGTAATATAAGGGAAGCGGTTTGTGACCCCAAATTTATCAATCTCATCAGTAGGTGTAATCATCAAACACTAGCCTATGCGTTCGAAATTGCTAGCCTCAAACGAAATTAAGCAAAAATAAAATATAAACACTAAAAATTTATGTAAAATTCATAGAAATCTCACAAGCCAGATATTCACACGTAAATAAAAGCGATTAAAAGTTAGCAATTAAAGGCGTTGAACGTCCAAGGATTGATTGGGATTTAGTGACAAGATCAATTAATATATCAATAAGTTGATTAAATTATTATAATTAAGGTATTAGGCTCTTCAATTTTACCTAAGCTCTAACTCTTTCGGAGCTGCAAAAAGTTGTTCAATCCACTAGTCATATTTAACACGAAACGATTAAGGCTAAGCTAACCTCATTCACCTATTAGACACCTTAGCTATTAAACCAAACCCACTAAAGTATTTCACCAATTTAAGCCCGACCTTTAATCATGCACACATTTCAATAAAATAGAAAGCATATGATTAAAGCTACGAACCATAACCCTATGCCAAATTAGTTTCATGATTAAATCACAAAATCTTACTATCACTATCAACCCAACAATTGCTCTACTCAATAATCATCAACCAAAAACCCAATTGACAATTATCAAAGAAAAATACCCATCATGCTCAATCATCAATAATAGTAATTTAAATTTAAATATTTATTCCAATCCACGATCCATTATCAAAAACTACAATTGTCAGTTAAAAAATAAAATCTCTACTTCATTACAAAAATCAACTACAAAATCCATAATCTAATTTTGTGTCCTTTTGATTTGAGTCCATAATAACTTTAGGTTTCAGATAAATCCCAAATAGAAATTACGAAGAGGTTATTTCTATCTCGAGTAAAACGAAGAGGGAGGAAGAAAGTACTGAGAACAATCAACATAATTACTTCTAACTGATATTCCATACAATCTTTAATCTACTCTAAATCATATCAAAACTAAATAGATAGAATGAGTTACAAAAGGATCGAGAATCCACTTTAAGGTTCACTCTTCAACCCTTGGCCTTTAATGGCTCCTCCTAGCCGTACCTTCTCTCCCAGACTACTCTTTGCTTGTTCATGTTCCTTTCCCTATCCTAAACCTAATCTATTTAAGATTCTCTAAGAGGGGCATATTGCCTTGTTGCTCTTCATTGCCCAAAAATGCTTGTTTTCTTGTAATTTACCCAATGCTCAAATCAAACTAAAATAGTATAAAAGTAGCTCTATACATACTTAAATTCATGATTAAATGCGTGGATTTGACTCATGAGAAGATGAAAAATCCTCCCGTATCATGCCCCAATCTTTCGTTTTGTATAAATTCATGTTCATAATTCTAGCCCGCTAATGGTCTTAGTGCCACAAATAAACTTCAAAATATATGTATTGGCTCATATTTTGTTCAAAATTTTAAACATTTCTGAGCCCATAACATGTGTTTTAAAACAATTTTAGTTGAAGTTAGGTTATATAAATTCCTTTTGTTTTTAAAGTATTTATTCGATTTCAGATAGTCCATAAAATTTACTAAACTATTTTAACAAAACTACGAACATAAAAAAAACTCTTTGATTACCAACTTATATCCATCGATGCCACCCTCATGTATAGTTTTAGTTCATTTTATAAACATAGGAATATATTTTAAAATAATCTATTGCACAATAAATATGTCGATTTTATGTAGATATATTTTAGGTAAAAGTACATATAACTATCATAATTATATATCATCTCTACTTAGCTACACCCAATTAAGATTTGTGTAGATTAGTAGAATGACAAATAATTTATATGATGCTAATAAAATATTATTATTAATTATTTTAACGGCTTACAAAAATTATTAGTAAAATTAGAAAAAAAAATTACAAAAATTATTGATAAAATTCTTCTCAGCGCACCTATTGAAGAAATGAGTCAGTTGTAGTTGTGTGGAAAAGATGTCAAATTAACTGTAGTTATGTGAGATTATCCCTTCTTTTATTTAAATCTACGTATCCCTTTTTTTTAAATTTGTAACACCACTTCAAATTATTCAAACCTATAACATCTCTTCAAATCCGTGTATCCAAAAACAATTATCAATTAATATAAAAAATTTAAAATAATTCTTGCCCAAAAATTGTTCCAAAGAAATATTTCATCTACAAAAACAACGACACATTTCTTTTCAAATCAAAACAGAACTAAATAAACTTTACAAAAAACCCCCTAAACCCCCAGAAAATACACTCACGTTTCACTGACAATGAGAGGTTCAAGAAATAGAAAAAAATAATAGAATTTCATCAGAGCACGTCTTTGTCGGACCTGATGCTCGTCCGGAGCACTCCGTCGTCGACCCTAACGCTCGTCAGGAGCACCCCGTCATCGGACCCGACACTTGCCTCGAAAAGGTTTGTCGCGAGAGAAGATTTTGCAGAGGACATTGTGTTGTTGTTTCGGAAAATACCATCGAGACTTGAAGAAGATGAACTCAAGTTTCTTGCTTTTTAATTCCTTTTGTGGTTTTTGCAATTTAATTTATATATAAAAGAAGTAAAAAATTTTGACAAGTGGCAATTGTTTATTTATATATAAAAGTGTATATGTGTGTGTGTGTGTAGGGTGTTTATGTTGTATTGGTGGTGTTGATGGGTGCAATTTGTCATTTCATGTGTAGCCCGTGGATTATTCTCGGTTAGAATGTTGGTCGTCGTTGTGGTCCTCAGACTATGTGTTTGCGTTAGCGGCTGCAATAATGTTTGATATTTTTTCGATTGAGCGATCACGTGGTAGGTCTAAATGTTGAGTTGCCGCCCTCATCCCGTACTATATTGTAATTGTCTTGTTTCCCGGTATTGTTGGTGTTCTGAGGTCATTTGAGTCTTGTTGTTCTTGGTTTTTTTCTTCTTTGGTCATGGTGGTTGTGGTTGTTCTTTTGTTTCTTTTCTTTTGCAGAGGTGATTATGGCGTTGGCTTTTTTGTTCTTTTCTTTCGACGGTTGTTTGGGACGTCGGGAGCGGGAGTGCGGTAGGTTGGTTTGTTGTGTTTGAGAAATGGACGCGAGTCAAGGACCGAGACTGTTGGCATGTTGGTGTTCGAGCTCCGTAGTTGGAGATGTGTTTTCAAGTTCTTGAGATTGTGTGTTTATATTCTTGGTGTTGTCTGTTGGTTTCAGCGTTAGTTTTATTTTCTTACCATATCGTGAGATTTGGTTGGTAACGTAGTTATTTTCATTTGTTCTTAATTAGTTATGTAGTCTTGTGTTTATTGATAATAGACTTGTTTTATATGATATGTGTTTGCATGTTTAAAATGACAATGTTAATGTTCTTGGTTTTTTTGCTCGTCGAGCGACATGGTGATGGACGGGTTTTGGTTTGCGAGAAACGGGGCAGCAACGTGGAGGTGAGAGACAATGGCAACGGGAAGGTTTTGGCTTGTGGAAGAGGAGGGGCGATTGGAATGTTTTGGTTCGTCAAGTCTCGCGGTGGAAGATATTTGGGTTACTGTTTTTGCTCATTTGTTAATTTTGTGAGTTCTTTTTCAAGTTTTGCTATATGGTGTGTGGTTTTCTGCGTTTTAAGACAGAGAGTTAATTTTCTTTCTTGTTGTTTGTTGGTTTTAATCGTTGTGTTTCTTGAAATGAAAAATCTAAATTATAATTTTTAATACTGATTTGTTTTATAACAACTCTTAACATTCATTATGTCACATTCAATATTAAACAAGATTGATTTGTCTAGTATAATTATTATCCTTTGTTTTATACATTTTTTTCTTTCAATTTCATATTGAATGTATTTTTGATGAATTTATTTTCTTATTGCGTAATATATAAGACAAGTTAAATTATAATTATGAATGATACAATTAATTTTGTTGTTAAATATTTAGTGAACAACTATATGTCCAAAACTCTTGCATATAGAAGGTAGTAATTGATTATATAGAATTTTAGTTAATATATGGTCAACGATCAAACTTTTTCACAATATTCAAACAAAAAGTTTGAATGTATTTATCATATATTATTGTTCTCAATATCTTTTCTCCAAAATTTTAGAATTATTATTTATAATAGTGTAGTTTATGGTTAACAATATGTTAGTATATATTTAGTTTAGACGATAACTCGTTTGAGAATAAAACATGTTATAAAGCTAATTCATAACTAAACATAATTAAAATCTAATTAGTTATCATGAAATTTCAAAATTTGGGTAAAAATAAAATTGAAAAAAACATTTTTCACTAATTTGTTGCTTACTTCGATAAAAAAAAACTCTAGCGAAAGTCATTTATAAAACTAAATTTTCAAACAATAATATACCAATTTTTTAACTAATTAGATACATTAATTTTAATATGATATAATCTGTTGTAATATAATTATATCACCGTATTACTCAATTTATTAAGTGTGTTTTATACAAATTAAATGACTTTAAATCCAATCATTTTTATTTGCGTTCGAGGTTGAACTTGATATAAAAAACTGGAATTTGACAATTTTAAGAAATGAAAGTTCACCATATTCTACTATAATAATACAGAAAAGTTCATTTATGTTATTCTTTTTTTAAAAAAATTATATAATTTTTTAACACATAAATGTTATATACTTTAATTCATAATGACAATTTTTAATTATATTTTTATTATGTGATATTGAGTTTGATTATATAATCACTTTGATTCGTGATATTGAGTTTGAAGACATTTTGGCTATTTTGAGATATCTGGGGCATTTTACATTGTATATTTAGAACATTTGGCACATCTATTTTTGGACAATATTTTAAAATGTTTGGGATGTTAGGCTTTCAACATAAAAAAATATATTTTTTCATATTGTTTTCTTAATTGTTGACCTATTTCTATATTTAGATTTTGAAAATAACCATGGTATTAAATTCTTTTCGAATATTGTGACAAGTACAATGTTTGTTGTTTTGTATTATATTGTGTAATTTTAAATTTTGGTTGTTCTTTTTGTGTTTCTTGTTGTTTTGAAGTATTGGGAGCACATATATAAAGTCGACTATTTTTTAAATGGAAAGACTTATACAAGAAGTTAAGGTTGGGTTTGTTTTATTCTTTATTAAGTCTTGTTATGATGTTTGTTATGGTTTTTACTTGCAAATATTTTTTATTGTGTTCTATTGATATATATATATGAAGTCGAGTATTTTTAAATGGAAAGGCTTATACAAGAAGTCAAGGTTGGTTTGTTTTTCTCTTTATTAAGTCTTGTAATGATGCTCGTTGTGGTTTTTACTTGCAAATATTGTTTATTGCGTTCTATTAATAGAACATGTTAATCGGCATTAGTGATGGATCCGAAGATTTTTTATTTTTGATGCTTGTGAAGGATATAATGTTTATTGTTTGAATGTTCGTTGTATTTCCCACCGTGTTTAAATAATATATTTGTTCATTTGTATTTGTACGTGTGATATGCACTTTGTCTGGTGATGAATATAATATTATTTGGTTATATATATTGCTGATTAATAAGTGAAGATAGTTTGTTAGTAGTTGTATGTTTTGTGTGATAAATCTATTTTATAAGTTTTCTTTATTTAAAAATTGTATTGTGACTTAAAGATGTATGTGATGTAGTTGGTTATATATTATTTTATAGTGCGTCTATGCTATTTTCGAATACCAATTGCTTTGAGTTTTTTTTGTTTAATGTTAGGATGTTAAATTATTTGTATTGTTACTTGTTTGTATGTTTTTTTTATTCTTATTATTTGTTATTCTTTGTTAAATTAATGTATGTTATGATTAAAATTCAAAAAAATTGCCAAATATTTCGTATTTTTTGTTTTGGTGAATCTGATTTTTGAATTATTGTTTTGGTTATAAATTATAAATTATTATTTATTATTTAATTTGTATTATTTATATAAACTGTTAGTTTTAATTTTGGTGTTGTAAAAATTCTAGATTCAACGTTTGTTAAATTTATCATCAACTAATCTTCTATTTAATATGAAAGATTTTACATTTTTTATGTGGAAAAATTTTTAAATTAAACAATCGAACATATAGGAACATGTAAAACTGATCTCATAAACCATTCATACAAGACTCTCGATGGTCTTCATATTTTTCATGGTTGATTTGAGAGAATTTGGTTTTTGTTTCCAATTTTGAGTTTTGCTTGCCAAATATATCTAAAACTGTGATGTGACCTTTTGAGATCGATAATTGATCCTAGTTTGTTATGAGAATTACTAAATTTAAACTATCATGAATTGAATTAGTGGCAGTAGCTCTACCTTTTTTCTGTAATATAGTTTGTGTTTTGTTGGTTTCTTCAAATATAAGATATTGAATAACACTAATTTACTCCATGAACTCATGGATTTATTAGTAATTTCAAGTCAATTTTTGTCATCGTAAGATAGAATATTGAATAACATATTCATTTGTTATAAATTGTTTGAATTCAGTTTGTTCATTATAAACATGCTTTGGTTTTTATCAGGGATCTTCAGTTCACTTGTAACATATTCGTTCGTTATAAACTGTTTGAATTCAATTCGTTCATATAAACATGTTTTGGTTTTTTTATCAACAATAGTCAGCTCACTTCTCTAATCGTAATAGTTTGGAACATGATCCTGATTTTGTTTCTCAATCCTTCTCTTTATATGCTCGAATTAATTCACAACGATACGATATTATTCAATTTCAAACTATTATGTATTATTTCTAGGATAGTGCAGTTGGATCATTCGCGATTGTTATTCTTTGATATGAAAGCGTTTAATATATTTTGGATTATCGCTCCGAAATTATGAATACCCAGATTCATTGATTTGATATTGTTATTTTGGTTTCGTGCGTTGCTCGATATGAGTCTTGTCACGTAACAGATGTCTCGAAGAGACAGATAGAGATACCAAAAATATTGATTCACTGATAGTCTAAGCAAATTCTGAATTGCATATATTTGTTTTTAGTTTAGTGGTTAGACACGGTTTCGGCGGAGTATCATCACAACTGATTAGACTAGTGCACATTTTAAGAGAAGATCAGAATAAATTATAATGGCAGAATCTAAATCAAATTTTAGGGCTATAAAAGTTGTTAGAAATTAATATAACGTCTTGATATCTATAGAAAATGTTTGCTTATAGATTACCAATCTTGATACTAATGAAGTCGATCACTACTTTGTGTTCGATTTTAATTGCTGGTTTCAAATTTGAATGCACATATACATTTGCATTATGATCGATATATATGTCACATTTCTTTCTTACCAAATCAGCATCGTCGTTGGGTTAGCCTCTTGCATGAATTTGTTTCTCATTCCTCCGATAAATTAACACCCACCAATATATGTGAAGAACAACTGAACAAGTAAACAATATAAGAGTGCAATATCTTTACTTTATGTACATGATAACAAACTAAATGGTTTAGTTTTAGAAAAGTTCTATCATACATTATGGATATCTAAAATAAGTTTTCAATCGATCAATGTGGGCAGACTTAATTTATTTACCCTTCCATTTTGATTTATTTCTCAAATAGAGAGAAATGTTTCGAGATGTTTTTGAGTTGGTGCTTTCATATTGTCAAGTTATATTTATGTGGTGGGTAGTTTACAAATTCTTGACATTTCTAATTTGTTTTTGTTCTGGTTGAATCTTGACTTTATTGTTTAACTCATGGTGGAGCGTGTCTTCACTCGTGTCCACATTCTCTCGGGGTGCATGATGAGACTCTGTTGTCTCACTGCAATCTTATATTTGTTAGCTATTAATGTGGGGGATGATTGATGATAATGATAAAAAAAAAATTAGTTTTCTCGAGAAAATTGTGGGGTTGAAGCCGAGGGAAACTGGTTTGATAATAACTACATGATAATTTTCTTACAAATAATTGGGTGTGGATGGGTGTTTCCACGATTAACCTTTCATGGTGTCCATAAAATCACGTGCAAGTTAAGATGATGTTTATTGTCACCGGTTTTTTTCCAATCAATTTTCGACTCGATAAATTAATAACTCTTTATTATCATAATTTTTTTTAAAATTTCATCTCCATGTACTTTTTTAGAGCTCAAAATTAGGAATGTTTGTTTAAATTGATTACGGAACTGGTCAAGATTTTATTTAATTATATATTAATAATAATTAAAGACTAATAAGTATAACTTAAATGAAATAAACGTAGTTGATTTCAGTTTGAACATTATTGTTTGAATTGTTCATGTTAATTTTTCGAAATATTTAAGTAAAAATCAAATCAAAGTGGACCAAACAGTTCTTAATAGTAGATGATTATATTTAGTATTGATGGAGAAATTCAGGTTGATTATAGTCGGTATAATAATCGAGTGATTTTTTGTAGTAAATAGAATGAAATATAATGTGATGTGTTATAACAGAGTGTTTTAGAGCTCAAAATTAGACATGTTTGATACAAGAATTGAATTCAATGCTAAATTTATCATGTTTGATATTTTCGCAAGTTGGTTTGATAAAATTTTATTAATTCATATATTTTTTGAATTATTTATTAAATACGAATGAATATTTGTGCATAAAGTAGTGCTTTGGGAAGATATAGGTTTAAATTACATACATTTACCACAATGGGTTTCGGTTAATGTGTAGATCGTAACTTTGAACGATTTATTTTAGTTTGATTAGATTAATACATTATTAAAACTCATCATAATTAATTGGTAAATAATATGTGTGTGGTTTGTGTCTAATATGTCAGTTGCCTTTTATACTCATATACGAAAATGATATATTTATTATAATATTTCAGAAATTTAAACAAAACACATTCTTCCTTTGTTTTGAAATGCACAATATTATTCATTACTTCCGATTGTACTTGGATGCAATATTAAAACATTACATTTAAATTCATATAAAACATCTTCAAGTATGTGTAAATGGTAGATGTCTCTCAACGGATATATAATTATGTTTTAATATTGATATTTTCTTAAAAAAATATCGATACATTGAGTTTTCATGGAAAACATCGTGCATCGCGTGATGCTCTACTATGCGCGTGTGTATTACACTAATTATTATTAATATTAGGTACTAAAGTGAAATATTTAAGCGTAATAAGATATCATTTTTACTATAAAGGCCATTAATTAATTGTTCAAGTGTATTATAGTGTTTTTATAATATCGGTAAGTGGAAAAAATAGGTGACGTCTTCCCAAAACAAAATGAAGGTTAGTGAAAGCCGTTGGGCCACGTATATGTTTCTGAACACAAAACGCTTCTCTGCTCCTTCAACAATCGAAGATCAACAGAGCTCCATTTCCCAATTCTTTGAAGCTCAACAATGGCTCTTCGAGGAGCAACCAAATGTATCTCAAGAGCAACAACCCCATCTCTCCTATCAATCTCTCGCTCTCTCTTCTCTCCTTCCCATCCCCTTCATCGCCACCTACTCATCTCTCATCCTCTTCACCGCTCTGGTAATCAACCAACCCTCTCTCCTTTGCTTTCTTCTTCATAAATCTACCTCGACTCCATTTTATAATGGGTACACATTCGATTGCTGATAATATGTCTACGTTTGCTGTTTAATTTAATTAATCCAATCAAATCGTTCTGGATAAATTTTGTGGGTTCTTGTGATTTTTCCATTGTGGTTTCATTTTGCAAGTACCCAATTCATACATTTTTGCAAATTTTAGCATTTCTCTGCATGATTACTTGGATTTCGAATTTGGGTTTTATGTTTACTTGTAATGGGTATGTGTAATTGTTTGCCCAGCAATATGTGTGCAGTTTATATTATCTTATCTGGTTTAATGGTGGAAATTATTCTAGATATATTTGTTTGTTGCCTTGATTTCCTAGATTGAGTTGGGTGTCATTTTATAGGATTGAAGTATCCAATTCGTGCAATACAAGGTGCAACTGCTGAGCCAGTTGCTCTGAAGAAAAAGGATGGAGAAGAACCAGCTCCTAATTGGAAGATTAAGATGCTTTACGATGGCGACTGTCCACTTTGTATGCGCGAGGTACGGACTAGATCTATTCTTTTGTTTGTTTTCTAATGATTATTATGCCGAACTAGGGTAATTTCTTAATTGAGGGTGGATCACAATTTTTTTAACCAATGGCAGGTCAATATGCTACAAGAGAGGAATAAAAAATATGGCACCATCAAGTTTGTAGACATAGGCTCAGATGACTACTCTCCGGAGGAACATCAAGGCTTGGACTATGAAACTGTAGGTTACATTATTTGAGATTTTCTTGTTGTTAGGGTGGTTAATCTACTAAACAATTCCAGCACAATTGTCATGAGAATTTGCAATTTTGGCAATTTCCGTGCATCCAAAATGATAAGATTTAAGCTGGAATGCATATTTTTATGAAAACAAAAGCAATCATATCGGAAAAATTCAGGTACCCTCCATTTAATTCCTGAGCTCAGAGAGAATGGTGGATGCTTATTGGTTTCACTTTCCATCATTTTATGCAAACCTTATAGCTTGTGTTTGTGCAATATCATTCATGTAGAGAAATGAACTGTGAAATATGATACAAAGATTGCCCTGTACTTTGTACCCTCTTTGTCCCAAAATAAGTTGCTACTTTCATTTTAAATTGTCAGATAAGCATGATTACGAGTAAAATCCCTTTGTAAAATATAAAGACTCTGATATCATTGATATTGAAGATGTTACATTTATTGGCTCTTAACAGATATTCTCAAACCCTTAAAACCATTATTTTCCTCTATGTCCTAGCCTTATCAACCTATTCAAACTTAAACTTATCTCCATCTCTAACACCCTTCGTGAGTTAAATATAACAACTTGAATGGTGAGAACGAGTAAATGGTGGAAAGTCAAGCGCTATAATTTGAATGTACAATTTTTGCAATCAATCAAATGAAACACTAATATTTTGATGGATAGAATATATAATTTTGTAAACATCACTTACTCAAATCTATTGTAATGTTTGTTTTAACAGACTTTTGTTTGCTTGCTTGTTAGGCTATGGGAAGAATCCATGCAATCCTTTCTGATGGCACTGTAGTAAAAGATGTGGAAGTACGCCTTCTATCCTAAATCTACTGTTGCATTCTTTATTTCGAGATTAGTAGTACTTCTAAGCCATTCATACAACTTGTTACTTCTATCCCGTTTTTTGTTTAGGAAGTTAGTTTGGCATGACTTATCAATTACATCCTTGATTTGAGTTATTTATAACCACTTAGTGGTGTAACATATGGAGATCATGTGGACAGGTTGTGTGAAAGAAAGTTCCAACTCTACTAATCCTTAGTTATGTACAGATTATGTTTTAGTGCCAAATTCATACCGAGTTGTATTTTATCTGGATGGTAATTTTGGCAGGCATTTAGGGAACTCTACGAACAAGTTGGTCTTGGATGGGTTTATGCTATTACCAAATATGAACCAGTAAGTCCTCTAATCCTCAGAGCATGACTTGGATTGAACCTTATTGGCTACTTTATGACATATATTGCTATGAATACGATGCTGAACATGTCCTTTCTTCTAAATCTGAACGGGCATGTCCCTTTAACTTGGAAGCAAGGCCGCTTTCCATTTTACCAACATGTTATGAGTGACTGGAAACCTGTCTTTTACAGGTTGCAACTTTGGCTGATGCTGTATATGGTGTTTGGGCCAAATATCGTCTTCCACTCACAGGTGAATCTTATTTATTTTATATAACGAGTCTAGTATGTAAAATGTTGAGCAAGTCTTATTAGCTACTGAACGACAGATAGTGGTGATTGGTGAAACCCTTGGAATATTGTTACACGGAAGCAATTAAGTATTTCTTGATAGAGAACCATGGTTGGGAAGTTGCTAACATAATCATGCAGACTACCCTATAGAAGAGGATGTTATCTGCTTCCAATTTCATGATAAACTAAGTTGTACAGTAACTGCTTCCAACTTGATATGCATATGTTCTTTTTGTTAGTAACCAGATCACATCGAGCTGTTCTGTTCAAATACTGAATGCAAATGGCTTTCTTGGTTTTAGGTCGAGAACCTTTGGAAAAGATATTGGAAGCTCGGAAGAAGAACAAGGTAAGACTCACTACATGGATTACCCTGCCTCCAATTCCTTGCTTTCAACATATGAAGTCATATTCTTACAATTATAATTTTAACTAAAAAAGCTTAACACTTTGTTTGATAAACAAAATATTCCATAGATGGTTAATGAAATGATAGAATTGAGAAGTGTCCGTGCTTCTTTACAGGCTGAAGGATGCAGTGACAAGAATACTTGTAAAAAATGAAGTCGCCGAACAAGTATTGGCTGTATTGTTGCCTAAGCGTCATTTGTGACTGCTTCCACAATCAATAACAGCCTCTAAACTTGCATATACAAAACTAGCTTCATATATAGAATTGGCAAGGACTAGGGACCTGCTTCTATAAGGATCGTTATATCTATCTGATACTACTTGTATGTTTATATGCAGCATCTTTGATATAAATTTGGCTGAGGCTAATTCATTCTGCACTTAATGTCATTTTTATTTGAGCAAGTACTGTTGGTCCTGAGATTTGAGAATCTTTTCCATTTCAGTTTAGCCATTTTTGTGATTTAATGTCGACTAACGATTATTTTGACACATTAACTGACCCAAAAAAATATCCAGACCAGTGTAGTGAAGTTTGCAAACACTAAATGATCCTTAAAAGAGGATTAAGAAGTTGAATCTAAGATATATATGTTATACTTCATATTTGTTTTGTTTGTACTGATAGTTGAAAACAGGCTAGTACTTAATTTGTTTGATTACGTGGATTTCATAATATGATTATCAGTTAAATTTGCTACAGACCCTCCTAATCTCTCCTCGAGAACCAGTCTTGACACCGATGCGGCCCATCTTGACCATGGCCGCTGCAAAGTCCTGTGAAAACGAGGTAGCAGGTCCCATGTAGGAGTCTGTTATTCGCTTTGTGCTCCTGTCATCGTACAGCCTTGCATCCGAAGCTATGACAGCAAACCCAAATCTTATGTTCCGAAGGATCTGATCATCAACCACCGCTGCTGTCACCGGATCCAGAGGTATCCTCTCCCCGTTGCTCCCCGGAGGACACTGTGCTTTCAGTTTGGTTAGAAACCGGGGGCTGATGGCCGGATCAGTGGAGCCATTGTGGCCGTCGAAGTTGTATAGTCTCTTCTGCATAAAGAAGCATGCAGTTGTGCCCACCGTATGTGCAGCTGCACAAATAGTGTACTAATTAATGTTACACATATTCCATATTCATGAAGAATAAGGTATGTACGTACCAGTTAGAAGGACGAGGTCTTTGTCGGAAAGTCCCTTTTCCCTGAATCTTGACTTGAGCAGATCGATTGAGTCATCGACCTCAGGCATCTTGGCAGCCAGATCGATATTAGAAACCCGCCCGTCCCTCCGCCCTGTCTCCACTTGATAAAATGTGCCTCTCCCCTATCAACCATCAACCATTTTTGTATTAGTTGTTGAATTAAAGGAAAGAAACGATAAAGGAGACATTACTTACTAAGAAAATGGCATCTCTTGCCATCAAAGCGACGATGTCAGCGCAAGAAACGACCCCCGGGCATGCTCTTTCCAGCGTAGCTTTGGCTGCTTCAACCACCTCGAACCCTTCCACTCCTTGGTGCCCAAATGCTTTTCTCTCGTCCTTTGCGCTATCCCTATCTATCAGAATCGACCCGTCACACCCCTAACCAGTTGAGAATGAGGGTTAGTCAAAGGAAGTAGGGAGAAATTAAAAGGAGTAGAGACATGAAACGAAAGCTGACCTCGACGAAGCAGTCATGGAAGTGGAGCCTGAGCAGAATGGGAACATTCCTTGGATTGGACTGCACGGCTGCTCTGACAACGGAGGCCACAATGGATTCAGCGCTTGGGCAAGTTCTCGAGTAGAACCCGACCCTCAGCTGCGACTCGGCTGCTCCAACGAGCACAACAACAATGACCAACAAAAATGAGAATGAGGTGTATGCCATGATCACAATTCACAATGGAGTTTACAGAATTAAGTTAAAGTAACATTTATATCAAAGAAAAGGTAGATGAAGCCAAAAAAGCTTTCAAGACTAGAATTGCATCAATAGCGAACCACCTCTTCCCTGTTTTGTGCTTTCATCAAAGTGGCGAGTGTCCACAGCTCAGCTACTGCTTGTTTTAATGTGTCTTGTTTTGTCAACAAGCCCTGCATTTATGCAGATGGATAGAAAGAAGGCTAATTCCTCATTCCACCAACATGACGCATTCAAGATCGAAAATGTCAAAAGAAAATGCCAAGTTTTGGTACTTTGTACACAAAGGTTTAAGAGAAGCATCAGCCCGGCTTTCCTGCAAGGGATAGGTACCCTGTTAATTGCAAATATAGTGGTGAAGATGCAGAGTAAGTAGGTAGGCTCAGCTCAGCTGTGATGATATTCTGAGAAAGACTCAATTCTAGCTTCTTTCCTTAAATGACACCATATATGAAAATTAGCACACTAGAACTAGATTCACAAATTAACGGAAAATGGCAAAACATTTTTGTAAGAGGGTTGTTTGCTTTATTAACACCACCTTGTGAACTTTGAATTTTTGTGTAAAATTTGTATGTTCATTCAAAAATAATGAAATTGTCATTAAAATTAAGAATTCAAATTTTAAAAAAAGATATTTTTTAATAATATAACTGTATTTGCACAAACTCTCCATTCACTGTATTTTTGCAAAATTCTCTCACTCATGTTCAAATTTGTACCGTCTGTGCAAATCCGTGAAATTAACGGAAGTGTTAATTAAGTGTTGGACGTTTGAGTTAGCACATTTAGGGGTGGGCATGGGTCCAGAACCGGACCGAAACAGTCAAGAATTAGACCGGACCAAATTCTCCGATTCTCTATTTTAAGAACCAAAACCGTTACTAGTGGTTTCCGATTCCGTGTCGGTTCAGATTCGGTCTTCGGTTCCGTTGCCAAAGTGTCCACCCCTAAGCTCGTTTGAGTTAACATTTCAGTGACATTTTCATTAATTTTCACATACTTGCATAAACAGTACAAAAATGAACATAAGTGAATGAAAGTATTTACAAAAATACAATGAAACGAAAAGACAAAATTATAAAGAGACTTTTTGCAATTTTCCACGACAAAACACACGTCATCCTCCTGGTAACAGTATAGAGCCCTTTTTGCCATTTTCCCATACACAGATATGAAATGACAATAGTTTTATTAGGTAGCTGCTTTCATAATAAGTAAAGGAAACACTTCCCAATCAGCCCTCTGAGGTAGTCACAGCAAAAGAGCGCCTAAATTTGTAACTTATTTACCATTAATCTCGAAAGATGCAATGGCATTTTCTGATCTATGACTAAGTGACACAAAATATTTCCACAATTACCAAACTCTATGAGCTGCACACAGACACTAGCTGGTCGGACAACGCTTCCTAATATAGTATTTGCAATAGCGACTGAGGAGCTACCATTTATTTGGAATATCTCAAGAGCTTTTTCTTTGAATCCAGCTCCCTCTTGAGTGAGAACCATTTTAAGACACTGATCACTTTTCTCCATCTCCTCTGAGCCCTATCAACGGAACGGGACATGAGGAAGCTATTAAGTGCACTGTGTAGATCAGCTGGTGATTCCAAACTGGAAGGTGTCCCATCTGTGTCAAAATATTGCAGGTGATCATCATTGAAAGCTTGAGTGATGGACTCTGTATCGCATATCATGGAGCTGACTCCGGCCCCGGGCCCTGTCCCCGGGAAGCTCATACTGTGCTCGTATCTCAGATTCATACCATCCATACTGTGCAAGGCAATATCATCCAACCCCCCAATGGAATAGATGGATGATATGATATCTGGCGAGGAGGCGCTCGCTTGTGCATAGTCAAATCCACCAATCTTGTGCGAAGAGAAAAACTTGTTGCTACCAGAATTCTCCATCCTAGGCGAGCTTGGAGTGCGAGGTTCATTGCTCAAATTTGATGAGCCGCTCGTTAAAGATGCCTCGTTATCAAATGAGACAACTTCATCCCAATGTTCAAATGCATATAGTATGAGGTGTTGGGCCTCAACCTGATGTCAAAGTTGATCAGCGTTTTAGAATAAAGAAAGAGGAGAGTAATATTGGAATGATAGGGTGACGAGAAATATGCCTTTTCGGTTTCAGACAGTTTGTCGATAGGAACATACTGGAATTCTGAGAGGAGTCCCATCAATTGTCCCACGACATTGAAGACCACACCAGTTTTCTGTGGAGATGTAGGTGGACAGTACAAATAGATCCTCTTATCAAGGACGCATGTCCGGGCATGCTCCACTGTTACTTCCCACATCTTAGCAGACATGCCTGTCCCGAGGATCTGTACATGGTTCAATCAACAGAAATCATTATTACTATGACAAAATGTAAACTTATCCAATCTTTACTCTTCAGCAGTTATAACTAGTGTAACTGAAATGGATAAAACATGAATGTTTACTGTCATCTTAGAATTCTTATAGGCCATTTATTGGAATCTTTCGTTTTAATAAGCAGAGTAAGTGCAGATAATTCACAGACTTTTATTATCCACAGCCCACCCGACTTGTACAACATTGAGCTACAAGACTCAATAAGGCCCGAGTTATAATTTTTTTTACTGTACTGCATTTATCAGATGATATTCTCAGGGGAAAAAAAGGAAAGATTGAGGATCTGTTTATTCAAGAAAAACTTCCACCCAAGGATATTGCCCAGAAAAATTTTCTTCCATTTTTTTAAAACTGGGAGCTATTTTCTCCAGCAGAAACACAATGTTTCTCTTTCTTTTTTCTTGTCATAAGAAAGGTAGAAACAAAGAAAGAAAAAATAGAGGAAAGGAGAATAAGTCATGAGAAACTATATGACAGAGATCGTGCCTTGAAAAGAAAATGGTAAAGATTATTGCAAAAGTAATTATAACAGTTAAGAGATATTGATGAATACATTTCGAAGCCTTGAAGAATCTATGAACAGTAGAGTCAGAAAATCCTTCACTGAGTTTATGTTTTCCCGTCCCAAACGCTTGTGGAAAGCTCCGTCTTTGCCTATCTTTTCTAATCTCCATACTTCATCAAACAGAGATGGAGGATGGTGTTTCTTGTACACTGCACGACAAGACAGAATCTCGTAGTGTAAGAAAAGGATACGCTAGACAAGAACGCATGAAGGAACTTCCAACTTAAGAAAACATGTATGCTCTGTATTCCTGATAGAAGCACTAAGTATTAATTGTAGGAGTTCATAGAGCATAGCAAATCACAGCAAATATTACTGCTTGGCAAGAACTTACATTCTCCACGGTGATCCCTCACAATGAATGGTTCTGTCTTTGCCTCTTTTATTCTAGTTCCATCGGAGTTATCAACAACTCTTGCTCCTAACCTGAATCTGCGGCTCCTTGTCCAGCTTGAATTGTCTGCAAACGAAATTTCACCCACCAAACCAATTCCATCTTTGAGATTAAGAAATGCATCTCCAGTGAGAAGTGGTTTCTTGCCTTCCCTCTCTCTTACAATGTTATTCTTGAATTCTTCAAGTGTCCAATTGTCACTTTCATCACCGTCAAAATCGCCCTCCAGGACTACAATTTCTACCCGTGCTGAGGACTCAGGCCCAGAATTAACAATCTTCCCAGTAAGAGCATCAATCAAAGCTATTTGGAGAGTTGAACTATCTTCTCCTTCAATACGAGCTCCCGTGAATACCGGAAGAGAGAGGTTTCTTACAAACTTCAGTTGTAAATTCCTAACTCTTAATTCAGGAGAATGTACTTCTTTCCCACAATTCCTGCATAGCGAAGTAACAAAAAGATAATATACTAGTCATAAATTCCCATTTCAATGATAGAAGAAACATATTGATCCAATGGTGTTTTTATTACCCTTTCATGCTAGTCAAATGCTTTCTCAGGGCCAACTCAACTTCCTCTTTCACCTGTAAACACATAGCAATGATGAGTAACTAACAAGGCTATATAAAATCAACTGAAAGTATGATAAATATATCTACAATTATCCAACGCCGGCTAAGAATGGAATAAATATCCTGACAGAACCAGGAGACATCACTCAGATGAAGAAAAACATTATTTTCGCAATGAAGAACAAAACTGCAAAGTTCATACATAATCTATTAAAGTCAGAAGCCCCAACAAATTAATTAAGCAGGCTGCAAGAACGTTAGCTTTACATTGTTCCAATGTGGAGTTTTAGTTTAACCAATTATAGGTACATGGAGGATGGGGGTGATGCGTAAAGATCCTATGGGCTCTATCACCTGAAATAGCTCTGATGTACCAAAACATTGATTCATTTTTGGTTAGATTACTTATCAAATATAGAATGCAAAGAATGGGGATGAAAGTTGAGGACCGTTAAACTTACTCCAACCTGTGGTCATTGAATCCTCATCCTCCCAATGTGGGACACTTCAAAAAGGACCATAAATGTGTTTTGTGTATGGCAAGCAATGAGGATAGGAAATTAGAGTGTGCAACATGTTTTGCTTAATGAAGTTTTTACATACTCCCAAACATTAGAAGGTTCGACAGACAAAAGAGTGAGATAAGAGCAAGCACACGAAACAAGGCCGATGACTGTCAAAAGTTTTGCAGATCAAATGGTTGAGTAATAGTAATAGGCTAACATCGCAGCTAAGGAAAGTCATCGACCTGGTTTCATAGGGTCAAAACGGAAAGCTGAACCTGAGATAGAACAAATACGATTTTGAAAGGGCTGCCTAGAGTTGTGAAAGGAGATAACATAAGAGTGTATCACTTTAAAGCTGCAATTGCAAAATATGGAGGTTTCTTACAATTCCTATATTTCAAAGGGTCTATTTTGCATAGTCCATAACAGTTTTGGGGCTAGTGTTTACAAGAGTCCTATTGATATATGGCTTCAAGAAATTAGTAATTGCAAAATAAAAGAAAAGTCTGAAAGGCGTCATGTAGCTTATGTCTGGACTGGAATACAAAATCATTTTCCATACATTTAAATAAATAAAAAAAGTATCAGACATACCACTCTACGAATCAAGGGCTCCAAAACAGGCTCCAGCAAGTGCTGCACTGATTGTATCTTCATGACTTCCAGAACCACACTAACATCATCATTAAAAATAAACTATCAATTCAATTATCCAAATTAAATTAACCAAAGTATTAAACATAATTTATAGGCAGTCCACTCCACTCGCATAAATTACTAATTAATTAATCAAATTAGTGCACTGCCACATCTGAATCCTAGCCAGTTCAATCTTCTGAAGGGAGAAGTTGAAACTATTGAAGGTGTACCTCCAAACAGAAAGCATATGAAACAAGAACTTATGAAAGAAATAAACATACAAAAACACAAAACTCAAAACTCAAAAATGTTGTTGCAAAACCATATTTGAACATAAAAACAACATTTCATTCATGAACCCTATAACTATGCCAGAATGAGAAAAGTACCCATGTGAATTGTAATCATTAGAGCACCAAAACCCATCAAGTTCCAGAAGGGCAATGCATATTTTCCTAGTTCTAAAACAAAACAAAGAGAAAAATCGAGATGGGTTTGAATCTGAAAGTGAGAAAGAAGAGGTACTTCTTCAAGGAAGGAAGCCTCCTGCGCTTGTCGTGGGGGTCGGATGGAGGGTTGGGGTCATCGGAGTGCCTCTTGTGCGACATCATCGGCAAGCACAGACCGACCAACATGCGGCGCGGCAATAGAGGATTAGATATAGAGAGATGGATAGAGGAATATACAGATTTTCTGGGAATAATTTTATTAATACAGAATGCAATAAATGCTAATAAATGGGATGGATCCAAAATCAAGTACATGGGTCTGTCGCGGAGCCCAGCTACTTGTTTGTCAGAATTTGGCTCCTATAATTCTTCTTCCTCACCGTGAAATCGAACTCACTCTCTTCTCTTGGGCCCACCTGACACGTGGGCAATTGTTGGTGGAGGATGTGGGGTCTATTTTAGGTGCATAGGATACTCCTTCATTGCCAATTTGGGGTCCCATTTATTGCCACATAGCTTCCAAGATGAGTTCAAGTTCTTCACTCAATTCAATTTCCATGGTTATGGTCTGTTACAAGAGTGAGTAGGGGTGATAATATTTCACAGCTTTGAATTACAGAGATCTATTTAAAATATATATCTATGTGCATGTGAAGCATTGCAGATCGGCGGTGGAAAATTAATGGCATTATTTTTGTTACACGAAATATATGTCGATTCAATCACAATTCTTAATTATATAAAAAACATTAAACTTTATTTAAGGGTGGTTAATTGGATTTAAGGCATGACAAATATGGTTTCAAATATACTCACTTTATCCCAAAATTTATTTGATAAAATTTGATCATTCATGAAGTCAAGATGCCTTTTGAGTGGAAGTTTAGAAATGATAACTGCTAGAATATTATCATAATACATAAATTGCGTTTGGATAATTTTGATGAACACTAATCCTCATACAAAGATGTATAATTTATTTTCTCACAAGAATGTAGTGTTGTTGTATAGAAATATGATCAATTTAAGACGTATATGACTTTTAACTCAAAACAAGTAATTGCCATTAAATGTGAAAAATTTTTAGATCAATAACTTTTCCAGTACGTATTGAAATTCTAAGGACATCATATATATATATGTGGAGATTTTTATTATTATTTGGATAAAATAAGCAAAAATATTATATTTACAAAAGGTGAGAAAACGGGCAGAAATGCATAGTGATAGTTGAAACTTTGTAATCACGTAACCTAAACAGATTCTATGAGAATTTTGGTTCTGTTGTCATTTAGTGAAACTCCATATTAAAGCATTGGAGAAACTTGTCTTCATAGGAAGATCCAAAATGAATGAAGCTTCGAGGAGGTTCGTGATGTAAGAAAACAAAGAAGGTAAGACTCACATATAACTTATATTTCACCTCTCTACCAATATCTGTTAGGCCGATTTGATTTCGGACATTTGCTACAAATGTGTCTTTCATTAATTTAGTTCTCGATTCTGATTCTATTCCTATGGCTACCACGGATTTATATTGTTTTTATAAATTGTTTGTTGTTCTTGTGTTAACGCAGTTTGATATTGTTCTTACTATTTGTTTGTTGTTTAGGTCTCAAGAGAAGTGTCGTATTTTTAGTTCAAATAATTTTGAGTAGGGCCGAAAATAAGCTCTACTTTTAGCGAATTAGTCGATTTGTATCCTTTTAACTTTTGTTTCAATTACATTAAATCAAGTTCAAGTTGAATTTAATTTAAAATTTATATTTAATGAATAAGTCAAACTCGAAACTCACTTTTCAAAATTCGGTAGACTCATGAATCATCTTGTTTAAACTTTAATTGTATATATAATAATATATTAAAAGAAAAATTATACATCACTACGTCGAACTATCGTCTATTCTCACACTATCATCCAAAACTAAAAAAAAACTCGATTTTGCACTCATCCTTCTCTTTTTTTTGTTACACATAATTCTAATGGGTTAAATCTAAAAGAATTTAAAGGTAAAAAGACCAAAGTACCCTCACTATATGTTTTTTCATGCATTTAATCATTAAATATGGAATGACATATTTACTCTCGATCAAATAGAACATTTGACTTCTGACTTAAGGGTAAATATGTCTTTTAAAATAAAAGACAGATTTTTTTTTTACTTCGTTGAAAAGACCAAAATATACCTTCAAACCAATTTTAAATTTTTAAACCGTAAAATAAATCTAGGAACTATCGTGAATTAGAGAGGAACATCTCCATGGCGCAGGCGATTGGCATGGTCGTGGCCTCCACTCGGCCAGTGGCGGATCCAGAAAATTTCATAAGGGGGGCAAAATTTTATACTAAATTTTAATTAATAAATAATATAATTAATTAATTAAAAATAATAATTTATTAATAAATAATTACTAAATGTATATAACAAAAATTTATTCAAGCTTAATTATTTATTTTTTTAGTTGAGTTTAAATTTAACTTTTATACATATATAAATACAAATTGAGTCGATTTGCGAGCCTTACAAACTCTAATAGTTTGAACTCGAGTTTGATTCGTTTATCAAACGACCCACCATTGGGCTTAATCTCTGCATAAATAAAATTCACAAAATTGCAATAATTAAAAAATAATTTAATTAATATAACATAATCGACAAAACAAAGAGTTTAATGAAAAATGAAAAAACAATTTAATTAATGCAAAAGTTAGTAAAAAAATAATTATACATATGAATAAAAAAAGGGTTTTAAAAAAAGTATATACAGAATAAAAGATGTTCCATTTTAAAAGCCCAACTATTAAAATAAATTTAAGTTCAAAGAACATTAAAAAGCACAAGGTTTGAAACTGAGACCTCAAAAAAAAATACTACAACTTTACCACTAAGCCAAATAATATTCATTATTAAGTTGCACAGTTTTTGTATACATATCAGAATTTAGGGGGGGCATATCCAAATTTCTGAAAAATTATATAATTTTTTTTTGGAATTCCCGGGCCAAGAGGGGGGCCCTGGATCCGCCACTGGACTCAGCTGACGAGCTCGCAGGCCATGAGTTTCTCCAGAGATAAGCGTAGATGTGACATACTCTCCATAGATATCGTCAATCTCCAATTTTGATTTTCGTGATATGAATTGAACAAAACTGAGAAACACAAGTCTCAAAATCATCCCTAAGTTATCTCAAAAACGCAAGTCATAAACGGTTGGGCTTTGGGCTATTTTCTCTTTTGAGTTTGCTAATTGGATGAAAAAAATCAATTCCTATAATTCTGAGTTCTAGAGTCTGTTTGTTTCCCCCTAATTTTATGAAAATCCAAACAAAAATTTGATTCATTGTGATGTGTGGTGGATAGTGACGCCCTAACTCGTCACAACCGTTGATAATACAGTCAGTCATGCCCTCGCTGGTGAAGTCCAACTTTTTTTGTGATAAAAAACTAGATCTAAGATCTAATTTTTTAGCTTTAGCCCTTTTCATTTTCATCGAGAATTTTGTTTAGATAATTTGATGAAGAATTGAGTAGTGGGTTGATGATCAATTTGGTTGATTGAAGTAAATTTTGATGGTTCGTGTTCCATTTAAAGGAATCGATAGAGTAGCTTATTAAAACCAAAGAAAAAAAAGAGAGAGATAGTAATTTCACAATCCCTTTTCAAATTTTCACTTATTTTTTGTAAAAAACCAATATGCCCTTGAACACAAGATTAGTTTATTATTTAAATGAGGGTAAAACAATCTTTTGACATTTATCAAATATTATATAGTGAAGGAGTTTTTGGCTTTTTACCTCAAAATTCTTTTTAGATTTAACCCAATTACAGTCAAATGTAGCAAAAAAAAAATAGTTAGGTGAGTGTAAATTGAGTTTTTTAGTTTGGGATAGTGATGTGTAATTTTCCCTACATTAAATCTATATTTTAAAATTTTAAGGCCAAAATGAATTGTACCAAAATTTGAGTTAGAATATATTTTTATATCAAACTCGAGTTCTACTATATAAACTATTTTGAATTCGAGTTGAACAATGTTCTTCAAGCTTAGTTGAGTCGGGCCCCAACAAATTAAAACTCAATTTGCCTCATTTACACCTTGAGTTTTGAAATGTATAACATAGCTCATAACTAAGTGATCTCCATAGGGCCGGTCTACGGAGATCACAGGTAAATCTAATGGTGAAGTATTATATTGAAACTTAAAGGATTTCTCTTCCTTCGAGCTTTATCTAGACCCCAACCTTGTTGGTCTCCTAGTAGCTCCGAGCTACCATCGAGACTTCATTCATTTGCTACTACCGTCTTCTCGACTTCACTTGTCCCGATCTTGGTAATGTAAATAAATAATTAAAATTTTCATAATGACACGCATGTCATATTTGATTTACATTCCTCAAAACCATAGCAACACGCAGGTTGCAATAAAAGAATATTACAACCCGAAAGAGAAAAAAGAGAAAAACGGTAAAAAAAAATCACACGGTTCTCAATGGGCTATGCTTTACACCATGGTATACATCACATTACATGTTATCACACATAATGTTATCACTCATTGATGCATATACCGATTTATCTTGCTTAACCAATTAATTAAGGTGATAAAATCTGGTTTATCGAAACTATTTAGAGTGAAAAATCCTAGTTTACCGAAATCGAAAAATCTGAAATTTCTGCGGCAGGGAAGGCGCCACGGGGCCGCCACGGTCCGTGACCACCAAGTGGTCAGACCGTGGCCATGGCCCTCAGAGTATTGAGTCACGCCATAGGGCCACGGCGCCGTGACCACCAAGTGGTCACGCATCGTGGCTCGTGACCATCCAATGGTCATGGTCGTGGTGTAAATGTCGCCACGGGCCCATGGCCCGTGACCACCTAGTTGTCACGCCCGTGGCCAGACTTCTGCCACGGACCCCGTGGCCAATGGACACGGACCCCGTGGCCAATGGACACGGACCCGTGGCGGTCGTCTTCTCCAAAAACCCAAAAAATTTCAACGATGATGTAACAATTACACATTAACTGAGATTTCCTTAAGTCACAACTCCTATGTATAGTTTTTACACCATTAAGCACCTCCGATTTCGCGATTATCTACTCTTAAATGCACTATATGCTAATGAAAGCCTTTACTTTTGAGAATAGAAGTCATTTTTGTGTAACTAATTTCGTTTATGTGACCTCTTAAATTAAAAATAAGCAGATGTATTGAATATTTAGATGTAATTTTCAGTTTGATCATCTTTCACTTAACATTTTAAATAAAATAAATTGAAAATAATGTTATAAAATGACCAAAATGTCCTCCCTCTTCAACCTTCGGCCGTGGAGCTGAGCTCCGTCACTGACCAGACCGAGATTGGCGGAGTGATTGGGGTCGCCGGACGAGTTCTCGATGCCTCCGAATTTGCGCCGACGTGAAAGTCTCTCTCTCTGTCACCGATTCGACGCTGCAAAATATGCTCAAATCACAAACCTATCAGTAATTTAACGCTCACCATACAAATCTTCAACACACCTAAAAGTGGCGTGATCCCTAACAAGCAGAGCCTCCTCTCATTCTCAGCCTCCAACTGACCGCCCTCATCGACCACGTTGATTTGGACCTCCTCGACCGAGTTCCCGGCGACAGCTCTACTCTCGTACGTTCCTTCTCCTTCGATTATCTAAATTTTGGATTTTTAGGTTATGGATACGAGGGTGTATGAGAATCAATTTTGAGTTTTGTTAGTCTCTGATTGCGGAATCAATTTATTGGGTGTTTTGGTTGTATTGATTGGTTTTAGATTGGATCCTCAGTTTGAAGTCTTGCATTTGTTGGGTTCGTGATATCACTGGAATGATGTCGACCGGTGTTGGTGGTTCTCGTTGGCGGCGAGATCGAGCCCGGTGATCTTACTTTGCTTCAAATGAAAAGGGTGAGGGAGATGGATAGTTATGGGCAAGAGAGGGAGGTTACAAAATTAATGAGAGGGTGTGTGTGGTTGAAGAAGAGGGGTAAAATGAGAATTTCACAAAGTTATTTTTTTAATTTGTTTACTTTAAAAGACAAATTTGCCCACGATATATTTGTTCAATTGATTATTTAACTAGAGGTAAAATGGACATTTCATAATAATCACAATAGTTATATAAGATTGAAAATTATACCTACTAAAAATATTGTTGTTATGTTACTTTGAGTGTAGCAAAAGAAATTCTTGCACTACACCATATTGTCTTAACGCCTGCGTACATAGAGCACGTGCGCAGGAATTAGCTAAGGCAAGGACAGCGCATTACCGTTGTATGCAGGCACTAGCTAAAACAAGAACAACTCACATTCAAATACGCAAGCAAAAGTTATGGACTGCGCATCTAAATATGAGTGAGCATGTGCAACCGTAGCTGAGGACAGCGCATCATGTTAGTGTGCGCATGTGTTAGCTAAGGCTGGCGCACTTTTCATTGTGCGCAGTCCTTAAGTTTAAAGTGTTGACTTTTTTTCAATACACGTTTGACCTCAATTTCCCGATTAGATTTGAAAATATTCTTGTAATTGTGAGTGTACATATGATAGTTTGTTTCCTATGCATGAAATCGAATAAAAAATTAATTGATTAAACAAACAGGTTAGCTAGTACTCTGATGATCTCGTTATACATGTACACGTCTTTCGACTCATCCAGTACTTGATCGAGGTTGATTTAAAAATAAAATTATTCAAAATTTTACCCGACATAGAGAAACATATCTTCGGTTTCATCCGTAAGGTTGGATTAATTTTTTATTTAAAAAAAATTATTTATAAAAATTAATAAAAATATAAAAACGATGTTTAAAAGTAATTTTTTATTTTTAAATTTTTTTTGTAAAAAGAACTTTTTAAAAATTATTTTTACTATTAACAAAATTTTATTCTTAATTTTGTACAACGAGAAAATTAGAAAAAAAGTTCAAAATAAATTTTATTTATTTATTTTAATTTCTCAGATAGAAGGGTACTTTCGTCATTTCACAAAAACTTAACAGAATTTTGAAAAAAGTCAACAAAAAAGGTAAAGTGAGACTTTTGGATAGTTAAGGCACCTCACAGATTGATTTTGTAGTTAATGGGGGGTCATGTAAGACACGCGTATAGTTAAGGGGGGTCATGTGGAATTTACCCTATATATATATGTGTGTGTGTGTATATATGCAAATAGATTTTCCTTTTGATCTCAGTTGGGGTTTAGGGTTTCGATTTTCATAACCTGATTTTGAAAATTTTGTATGAAAATTGTGGGAAATTGATTATTGATTTTCAATTGGGATTATCAAGCTGTGATTAGGGTTAGAAAACAAACATCCAACACTATTAATTACATATATTTTATCTTGCAGTACCTTGTATAATTTTCAATAGTCTCATTTACAAAGCCTTAAGAACGGCGCACGTACAAGGATGTGTTGTCCTTAGTTAACGACTGCGCACATGTACATGTGTGCAAGCCCTAGGAAGTAATTGTGCACATTAACACGGGCGCAGTTGTTAACTAAAGAATGCATATACTTGTACGTGCGCCGTCCTTAAGTCCTAACTGCATACTCAAATAAACGCGTGCACAGTTGTTAACTAAAGAATGCACATACTTGTACGTGCGCCGTCCTTAAGTCCTAACTGCGTACTCAAATAAACGCGTGCACAGTTGTTGTCTTATAACTGCGGGTTAGCAACAGTGAGGCAACGCCTGCACACTGTGCGCCGTCCTAACATACTACCTGCATTTTTTGACTTCCCGCATGCGCGCTTTGTGCGTCGTCCTTGTGACAAAAGTCTTGTAGTGTTGAGATAGTTCTAAATAAATTTATAACTCAATATAATGAAATTAGAATCAACTAAATAGTTTGGTACAGTGATATGTTATTACCCACAACGTACATTATAGTTTCCCTTTGTACCATCTTCAATTATTGATTAAAACTAGACATGCATGCATACGTTCACCTGCAATTAATTTAATCCATAAAACCAAACCCTTAGATTTATGAGTAATACGTTCGTACTTGAAACTAGAAGAATTGCAAGACACGTATATATGGTATCAAAAAGTAAACATTGTTTTCAAGAAATCCCAAAGTCAAAAGTGGTAGGACACAATTGATATTGTGGCTCGAAAGAAGAGAGTAAGCTTTATTTATTGAGTTTAATTAGAGTCACATGTTATAGGATTAATGATCGTTGGTGTAGAAAGAGAAGAGAGTAAGGAGGAGGTCATTTTCATGAATACAAACACATCAATATAGTAAATGATTTTATTCATTTGTTTCCACGAATCTTCCTAATTCGTACATCCTATTGTACTTTTCAAGTTTAAATCCAAACAAATTTATATATGATAGTTGAAAGCAACCATAATGATATGAATACCCTATGCATGCGAATATTCCATGCTTATGGAAAAGGTATAGACATAATTCTCTTGTAATTTCACTATTATTCAAGTATGTACGGATAATTTTAAACTATAGATATTTTTTACTTGATTAGGATCAGGAGAGACACAAAATTCTCATTCAAAATAAGTATTAAAAATGGTAGAAGATGAAGGCCAAATTTAGGGTGACAAAAAGAATCGATAACATTTATTTGATTCCAAAACTTATATGATATGATAAATATATAGGAATATTTGTTTAACTCATATAGACCCATGCATCCATGCATATATGAAGGATTGGAAAGAGAAGTTCAAAGAAGCCTCACTTTCACAAAGTAAAGCCTTTTTATATTTACCTCTTTTACTTTACTGCTTTTTATTTTTATTTATTTATGTCTACTTTGAAAAAGGTTTCCAATATTTCAATTATTTCGCAAAACAAAGTTGAAAGCACAAAACATATTACTTTCTTTAACTGCCCATGAATTGATGAAATCTCAAAAGTAACTTATACTCATTTTTAACATGATAATTAAAATTGGAAAAAAATACGTTACAAAATTTCATTTAAAGTACTAATTAAAAAATAGGCGATGGTGCCAACCATAATTTATTTTCTTTGGGATTAATTTATATATATATATATATAAACCAGCTTAACCGCTTCATATTTTGTGTTAGAAAGCCAAAATTCATAATTTATAATTACCATAATATTGATTTGATTGTAACATGAAGATTTATTTGATAGAAGCGGTGGCATGCAGAAACACTGTACATGTTGCACATGGTGAAGATGATGGGTCATACTCATCGAGCCATCATGTGTGTGGTTCAGAGGATATAATAACCTCCTTGGACGAATATAATGTTTCTGTTTGTGGGTCCATGCGACAAAGATTTCACCACCTCATATCCTACCTTCCAAATGTTTCATTCAACCAATTACATTCCATTTTTATTATAAATAAATATACAACACATGCATGAACTCAATTATTTCAAAATATAATTTATAATAAAATAATGTATCAATTCATGAAATCCCTACAAAGGGTATAACCTAGCTAGATACTGAAATATTTTGCCGCTAAGTTAAATCTAGTTTTCTTGGAACATGCATATGTTCATCATTTTAAGGAATTATTTGACATCCATTAAAAACACATATGATAAATAACATAAACTCATTATTAAATGTCTGGTGTGGATAATATATTCGATTTCTTGATAAGTGTGTATGCAAAAAATATATATTGATACACACAAAAGCCTAAACACATATGTCAACATGTTTTGAAACTTAAATGGAATTTGCTAATTCTATTAGATTTTTTGGTAGTGACGGCGGCAAACACCCACTGTCGTTAGATCTGCTAGCCCGACGTCGTCGTGATTAATAGTGAAGGAGGATTTAGGGAGAGACGTTGTCACTATATAGAGTGACGGCGAACATCAATGTTTCTGCCATCTTGATAGTCATGACGTTTTGTCCACTGCGTTGTCTCCGTCAACGATAAGGACGGAAGATTCCACCAGTTTGATGTTACTATAAGGCGGGTGGACTGGGAGAGATTTGTCTCCACTATACGAACGCCATACCTTGAAACGTTTAACGTCCTATTAATGACGGCGTATATAGCCCTGTCCGAGATTAAGGAGATCTTATATTCAAACACTCGATTCTTGTGTGTTTTCCTCGAGAAGTTTATTGGAAATTTGAATTGTAATCAATGGCAATTCGTCAAAAATTTAAATTTTTAAGTAAATGAATAATTGAAGGGTAATTTAGACTGTTTAAAAAGTTTTAAAAGAAATTATTGTAAATAGAGGGAATGTCTGTCACCAGCAGAATTAAAATAATTATTTAAATATACCTAGGTGAAAATGTGAATTCTGAATAAATATAGCTCAATTACAAATATCTGATGATGTCATAAGACAATGAACAAGTTAAGTCCACTTCTAATATCACATTTAGTGTACAATTCACCTAAAAGTGAAGTATAAAATGATTTTTTTAAGAGAAATATGTAACGTAAGACTCTATTCACTTATAGTTTCAATCTTTAACTTATTAAGAGATACAAATTTTGTATTATGGCTCATGCAGTTTTTTTTTGTCCATGAAGTGTTCATATTTTCATTACCATTATATATATATATATATATATATATATATATATATATATATATATATATATATATATATATATATATATCACTTATCATGATTTGTTATCGATAGTAGTAGTTCAATCATTTTTGAAAAAACTATATTATTATTTGAAACGAAAGATATGATTGATGAGTATATATTTATGAAATTTTGGGTGGCCTTTCATCTTCCGAAGAGGTAACGATAATTTTTAGGAGATCGAATGAGTGAGTGGGCGCAAGGCATTTGAATATGAATTTTCCATTATAAAACGAAAATGAAATTATCATTGGTTATGTTTGAATCAACATTGATACATATATTTTAATTAGTTTACGTAAATTTTTTAAAGAATACCATAAAAAATTCATGAATAATTCCATTAAAAAACTAAAGAATACTCTGTGTTTATCAAGTTTTGATCTCGCCAAAATTTCAGAGTTTCAATTGAATTTTTGCGCATGAAGTAGTTCCGATACTCGTTATTTTAATTTTTGGATGACCTCGACCAATAGAGTGGCATGTTTACCCTTTTTTGGAGGGGGGGGGGGGGGTGTTTGCACATACATTTTAGACGCTTATGTGTTTTTTTGTAAATTATTTTTTCATTCTTCTCGTATATTAATTTCCTTTGTTGTCTATAAAAAAAATGTTGTTGTTGCGTTCATTTTCCCGATTGCCGAAAAAAAGTTGTTTCCTTAACTTGATTTCATGAAATTTCTTGCGAGAATTGTAACAAACATTGCAATATCACAGTATGCATCTTCTTTTTTATTTGATGTTTTCATTGTATGATATATTCAATTACGTGGGAATTGGTAAGATGGAAACAAATTTTGTGGTGTAAATCAAGAATCAATGCAAGTTTATACTTATACTTGTTTAGACTTTTAATTATATTTTCATTGTATATTTACACTCAAATTTATAAGTTCATAAAATATGATTCTTAATTTGAGTCAATATAAACCAAAAATAGCCTGTCTCAAAAAATCATTTTGAAGACACTCTAATAAGTTACCAGTTAAATAACAACTGAAGTGAGAACGATTCCCATTAAATTGAACCAAATGGATTACCAAAGGAAAATGGCAAGAAATTGATAGTTGATCACCCCAACTTTCTTACCTAAGAATAAAAATAGTGACAACCTAAGCCTCATCATGCTTGGCCAAAGGAAATACAAGAAAAGCCAAACCAAAACCAATATCAAATACAAATGTGCATTTCAGACATTTACAAACCAAGTCCAATCCATTCTCTCTCATTTCATTTTCTTTAACCTGAGTTAAATTACATACATACCTGTATCTGCAATAATCCCCATTACATGTTTCCTTTATCTATTCTTTTTCTTTCTTCTTATTATTCTTTTGTTTGCAAAAAGAATTTGATCCTACTTGTTTAGGATAGCCAAAGGCCGCAGTAGCCTGCAATGCTGCATGATCTTCGTCTGCAGTTGGTGGCGTCAACTCCACAATCTTCATCGGTTATACATCTGTGGTCAACCTGACTATCACAGATGTGGCATGCACTTTCTACCCGCTGGCCAGTAGCCGGACACACTTGCAATGACATTGCACTGCTTGCTCGTCTTGCCTCATTCCCATTCTGCTAACAAAAATTCAAGGTCAAAATGAGATTTGGTATGTTAGTTATGAATAAAAAGGTATAGATCACATGTACTGTACATACCGCCATGAAGGTCCAATTAGTTGGGATGTATGCCTCTGGAAGCCTATCCTGCCAAGCCCTCAGCACTGGGAGAGGATGACCCTCCGTTGTGAATATATAATTCCGGTTTTCCAAAAACGAATCGTCAAAAAGAAGATATAGATACTTGCACCTGTAATAGATAGAACAGTTGATAATGTTTTTATGAGAGCTTAATAAATTGCATAACAAGAGGGGAAGAGGAGATGGCATTACGTTTCAGCAAGGAAGAAACTATGTTGATGATCTTCCAATTGCATAGTCGTCACATCCCTGATGCTTGCAAAACCTCCTTCCACTTTGGTGTATGAATTAAGAGAATTCACAATTGATTCACCCACTTCCATGTACCACGGATCTGATCACACCAAACAAAAATATATCATTAAAGACACCACTTAAGGGCCCCAATAATGTATGTGAACGTCTTGACTTCCCCTTCAGTCTGACAAAACAGTGCCTTGCCAAAGTTATGTAAATATCCCAGTACCAAAACAAGTGTCATATTTGACTTCTTTTTTTATTTTTGCAAAATTAAGGATTAGCCATATAAGTGTTTTCACTTTCCCCACGTGCACTTATGTGCTTCCTCGCATTAACACACTCAAAACAAGAAAGTATGTTAAGTCATGCACGAGTTACCTAAACAAGAAAGTGGACTTCGGACAACCATATCGGACGTAAAGGATACTAATTTTTGGGACAGGGGGACTAGGATACATACAATGTTAACTTGTGCCTCAAAATTAAAACTCAACAACATCAGTATTCATTGTCAATTCAAACAGAAAATAAGGCAATAAAGCATACAAATCGTAAAAGAGGAAAAGAGAAGAGATGAGAGACCTTTGGTGGCTTGATACAAGTAGAATGTGGACTCTGCCAATTCAGGCCGCAGAGGATAATATTTCTCCGTAGGATGCAACATCTGATAGTCCAGTAAATACCTGCAGAATTATATATTTTCTTCATCAACTACAGAGAAATGCTAAAGCAGAGACAAGTAGATATGAAGAATAGGAGGGTCACAATGAGAGCACGTTATTACCTCTCTGGCAGTACACCAAACCTCTGCCATACATGAAAAAACTCACGGTGGGATAAATTAGCAGCTGGAATATCCCCAACAAGAACCTTTATACAATAAGTCAAGTATGGTTTCAGAATCTCATCCAAAATCAGTTCAAAAACTTCAGCAAACTTAATCACCTGTAGGCCAGGCCAAAATGCTTGAAGGCTTGTAAGCTGCCAGTGTGTTGGAGTTCCAGTCCTCATATCAGCTTCATGATACCTACATTACAGTAAAATGCACGACTAATCAGCATAACTTTGTGTCCTAACATGGTAATTCAATGAATACTACTGATTTGCAGGGACAATGAATACTGAATTATGGAAAGAAAATATAAATAGTACAAGGAGCTTGTACTGAATTCAGAATTATGCAGGGACAATGAATACTGATTTGCAAGGATAATTCAGTATATGCACATTGAACATTATCAGCTGATAATGCCATAATAATTTTGTTTGAACATTATCAGCTGCAAATCAGTATTCATTCTTCACATACAACCAAAAGCTTGATTTCACAAAACATTGGCATTATCAGCAAATTCTGAATTATGGAAAGAAAATATAAATAGTACAAGGAGCTTGTACTGTATATTTGTTTTTTTGGAACTAGAAGACAAATTCTCTATGACTGGGAAAATATAGTCTACCTATGCATCCAAGTCCACAACAAAGAGAAGAGGAACTAATGTTTAATGGACTGGGAAATAATTTTGAGCATGTCAAAAACAAAGAAAGCAGTGAACTAAGATGAATGCTAAGTGCAGTACCATGGGCCATGTCTGAAATATTTCTGCACGGCAACATAAGCAGACTGAAACATTCTCCAGAACTCTTCCTTTCCGAAAAGGATGTGGGCCTTAAATAGATACTCATAGAATGAATCAACACCTTAAAGAAGCCACACAATATCTAGCATCAGAAACAATTAGATCTCTCATCAGAGACAGGGAGAAAGTTTATACCAAGTACACAATGTAATTCACGATCAACAGGGCATTTTAAGTTCGATACAGTTATTTAATTATAAGATGTAAGATTGGCATATGAATATAACGAAGCTGACTTATAAGATCAATACGATAAGTTAGATGAGGCAACCTAGAACCCAAATAAGTATCAAATGCAAAGAGAACACACCAGCCCCAATCCCAGATGAATGCTCAATCCACTGGCCTGTTACCACATCCAGCGTTGTTCCCATCAGGTTCAAAGAACTACGCATGCGCCATAACTTACGTAGAGCACGTAAAGCAGCAGCTTCGTATCTGGGATTGCCTGTTAAGCGTGATAATGCTCCCATTTCAAGAATCAGAGAGCCTGAACAAAGCAATTAACTTTTATCAATATCAGGAGAACACGATTTACGGTGGCCCATCTCGATAGTAGAAGATGATGTTCTCACCACACCCTGAAGTGCTTGTCTCGGTGGTTTCATCTTTTGTCACTCCATACTGTACAGGAATTTTAATTGGCGAGGAATCATATATTTTACCATTAAAACACACATATTTCAATATTTAAATCAATATATTATGTAAGACCCCATCAACAGCCAAACACTGTCATGTAAATACAAATTTATACAAATATACGGCACCATTAATCCATCTCAGCATTTAACTGATGACATTGTGTCACTTTGAACTAGACAGTACAGATTATTAAGCAGTCAACAATACAAGACAATTCAAACAATGATTTCCATCTTTGAGACAAAAAGCATCCCAAACAGAGTTCAACGAGGCACTGCATCTTTATAGTTCTCTATGTTATGAACAAGCTTTGAAAGGAAAGTTTCTTCTAGGCTCGTTATAATGAGGAAGACTTGCTCTCTTCGTCCCAAAATGAGTGTCCTACTTCGCTATATTGGATGGCCCAAAACAAGTGTCCACTTTCCTTTGGAACTTAGTTATGTAGGAAATAGCTATAACTGATTAGATATCACCACTTGGTGGCAGTGGCGGATCCAAAAATTTATGGGGGGGGGGGGGGGGGAGCAAGCTTTCATACTAAAAAAATGTACTTAAACATGATTATCCATATATTTACTTTTCGACACAAGATCCAATGCGATGACGAGGTAGTAGTTGATTTCTACGACATGCCATATTTTGAAAACGATTCAAAATTGCATCATTGTCAATGCTCATAAATACTTCTTTCTCGATATATACTACTAAGCTGTCATTTAACCATTCGTCTCCCATTCGATTTCGCAAATCACTCTTGACAATATTCATTGCTGAAAATACTTTTTCAACAGATGTTGTTGCAATTGGCAAAAGTAATGCCAATTCAATTACGCTGTAGACCAATGGAAAAATGCAACCTTTTCTGGTTGCAACCATTTTTTTTGCAAGACTTCCTAAATCTTAAACATTAGAGAACTCTGCATCACTTTTGATATTACAAAAGTACATAGGAAACACAGATGGGAATGTGGTGTGGTGTGGAGTGGAGACAAAGAATTGTGAGTCTCTTTGACTTGAAAAGCCCAACATTATTAAAAAGCCCACAATACAACAATTTAAAAAAATTGATGTTAGTCGGGATTAAACCCATGATCTCAAGTATTAAATGAGTAAGCCATTGACTTTGTTGATAACTACACACAACTTTTATATATATTAGAATTCAAGAGGGGCATATACAATTTTCGAACATAAACTTACATTGATAATTTTCAAATGTCGTATTCAATTTGGAAAAACATTATACAGGCAACTATACTTTCATCATCTAGAACCCTAAAATTCAATACTGACGATACCAACAAGTAACAAATGCATATTTAATGTATATCAATTGTGCAATGCAAACAGTGCTAGGGCGGCACTCTTCCAGAATTCAATGGAAAAAACAGCATTAATTTGGAAGTGAAAAACTACTGTACGATTTTAGCCAGCTATAGGTGATACCTTCAAATTAATCCAAGCATATGGCAATCCAGTAGGTGTATCAAATGCAGGTAAAAAGCGTTTCCCTAAATCTTCAGCTAGATAAAGTAGTTGATTCTTGTATATTCCTTGAACCAACCTGTTTGTAGAATCAGTTGCAAGAATATGAGCAGAAACAAGTCCTCCAAGAACTCTAATGTTGCACTACACAATAGCGATCAAGTGGAAAAAAACACTATTAAAAGAATTCAGGTTAAATGTCACCCCAATAATAAATTTTAATCATACAAAACTACATTTATCAAGCTCCATGATTTTCAAGTTTCAACCATGTCGAAACTATACAATAAAAAGCTTTAAAATCCATTAACACAACTAAAACTCCTCGCATTGGGAAGGAACTTCAGAGTATAATACCTCAAATAGATTTATCCTTGCATCAACATCAAATGATAAATTGTCAGAAAGCCAAAGAACTGCCCTTTCAAATTCTGTGTGATTACCTAAGACAACAAGGCTGAGAACCAGACGGGTTATATATTAGAGCAAACCAACCAGACAACAGATTAAAGGAAAAGAATAGAAAATTCAGCAATCAAATAATGCAATAGAAAACATATTATTTGCAGTTTATGATATGTGTGTATCATTCAGTTGCGTATCAAAATGAAAAGGCTATAAAGAATGTCAGAAAATTGGATTTCAGCACTTCTTCACCTCCCTAACTGTTAGGAACAAACTCTTTTTCCTTATCTTTGTCCAATATCTTAGAACTATCCAACAAATTTATATGACTTACATTTCCTTTCCTTCTCAGTACAAAGGAATAAAGAAGGCGCAAGAGAAAAGCCAATAATTGAAAAGAAAAAAATCGAGAATCATCTAACATATATGGACAAAATGGTTTTTGAATATATGTTTCTGTCTTTTGGCAACAACATAGACTACAAAAAATTTCATGGCGATTGAATTTCTGCAATAGCACATAAGTTTCTTCTTTGGATAGGCTCTTTTCTATTAAGTATAATAAATATAATATATCTCTTACAGCCATGAGCAGTAAGAGAAGTATATGAGTTTAAATGTAAGGAATTTTAAATTTCTAAATTATTTCATTTCTCAAATTATTACATTGGTTTGCCAATTTGATTATGATGCTACATAGGATGCTATATATACATATATTTTTCAAGGCAGTTGCTAGCATATATACAGATGAGCTATCTGTAGGAATGTACCGTTAGTTTAAAGACGAAACCACAGATAGCAGGACTGTATATCCAGAGTCTAATTACTTGTAAAAAACATTTGCTCTAGTAAATACCTCGATAGTGATTCAATGAGTGTAAGAGCTGATCCGTTATAGTTTTGGGGCAAGTGTTCAAGCTGAAAATGAAACAGTATCAATTATTTTCCCCCAGAGGTTACTCTCTTCTAGTAGGGATAGAAAGGTAAACTACCTTCAAATTCCCAAGTTCGCTAAGGGAGTTGGTGAAAGATTTTGTAAGAGGCCTAAGCTCGTCACGCTGTCAAAGAATATATCGTACATTTATATATTGAAAGGATATGACAATCATCACATTCACCACACTGAAGAACATGAGCTAACCGGAAAGGCATAAGTCATGTAGTTGTCATATGCATGGTAAAACCTGCAAAGAGAGAAAAAAAACAACTCGAGAATTCAATTTAAGTTTTTCACCTTGCATTACACAAATTAAAATGATTATACCAGCCAAATTTAAATCCTTAAATCCCCCTCCCACCCTTCCTCAGTACCAACTTTGCAAAAATTGTAGCCATTAGATTAAAAGGTGAATGGCAAATAAAACATGTAAACATCATCTCAATTAAACACCAAACAATAACACAGCCAAAAGCATTCAAGAATACAGTCATAGGAACCCTACCAACCACTATCCAGGATACCCATAACTAATATGGTACTAAAAATCGAACTTGCAGAACAGTCACTTCCAATGAGAGACAATACAAACCAACAAACATACAAAAAAGAGGCCAAAAAAACAAATGGGTAATTGAGAAATTGCTAGACTCGGATAGAGACATACATCTTGCGGACTTTCTCTCTCATGTGAATCCTCTTAGCCTCCAAGCGAGAGTCGAGTAGAGAGAAAGATGGCTGTAGGGAGTGAGAGAAGACAAAGAACACGAGAACCCATGTCACAAAGCTGCGACCGAACATGCTTGTGAAATCAAAATTGCGTATTGGGTATCGGGCGTAGATCTAGTGGGTGGGTGCAATTGCAGGCTACCAGCAGACACGGACGGAAAGGGGTGGAGGATTAGGAGACAGAGAGGACGAATTGAGCAATTAGCGTCAGCGATTGTGCTAAATCATGAATGCTCACTACGATTCCGCTGAAATGTGTTGGTGGCTGGCTGGATATTTCAGATCCCAAACAAGGGGATAAATTAGTCAGCGGACCCGAATCAAACCTTGTTTTTTCACTCCCTATTTTATCCCAAAAAACTTTACAAGCATGTTAAAATAAGGAAAATAAAATTACCATTTCTTAATCTTGTTTAAATCGATTGACACTATTTCGAAAAATAACAATTCTAGCACTGAAAACAGGAGCTTTACAAGCAAGGGAAATCAGATAAGGAGAAAGAAGAAGGTTAGATTCGGATATATCTGATGAATCGTCAGACATGAGCGAGTCAGAAGCATCATCGGCGAGGCCTCGGGAGGGGGTCCACCAGGAGCCATGAGTGCTCTAAGTTGGAACCGCCGAGGGTTGGGTTTCCCTCGGGCTATTCAGTTCATATTATCATCTAACAATCTCCTATTTGCCCCTAGTTCCAAACTAAGTTTCGATCTACTCTCATAGACCTTGCATGTTCTTCATGCCTAGGCTGCGGTAGAGCCTTCGTCAAGGGATCGGTCATATTATCATCAGTCGAATCGTGCTTAATCTTCACATCACTTATATCTATGATAACTCTGATGAGGTGATATCTTCTTACTATATGTTTGGATCTGTTGTGGAATATGGGCTCTTGAGTAATAGCTACGGCACCTGTGTTGTCCCACAACAAGCTTATCGGATCAGACGCTTGCGGCGTTGCATCTAATCCAATCATAAAGCTTCTAATCCATACGACCTCTTTAGTTGCTTTCGTTGCAGCTATATACTCAGCCTCCGTTGTAGAGTTGATAGTTGTGGCTTGCTTAAAACTCTTCCAGCTGAAAGCGCCACCATTCAACACAAAAGCATATCCAGACTGAGTTTTGAAGTCATCAGGATCTGTCTGAAAACTAGCATCAACATGTTCTTTGGCTGCTAGTTCTCTATCTACACCCCTATACACTAGGAATGCATCCTTGGTCCTCCTCAAATGTTTGAGGATGGCCTTTGACAACAATCCAGTGTTATTGGTCGGGGTAAGATTGGGATATGCTGGTACAGCTGAGTGCGAACGAGACTTCCAATCTCGTGCATATCATGGCATACGTGATAGATCCTATAGCTAAAGCATATGGGATCTTATTCATCTACTCAGCTCATCAGGTGTACTAGGACACTGTGTCTTCCTGAGCTTAATGCCATGATGCATGGGTATGTATCCTTTTCTTAGATTCAAGCATGGAGAGTCTTCTCAACACTTTATCTATATATGTGTTCTGACTTAGGCCCAAAATCCTTTTGAAATGATCTCTATAGATCTTGATGCCCACAGTGTAGCACCACCTAACCAAGTTTTGGAGGCAAGGTCGGGATGTCATTCCCGATGAATAAGTACCAGGAATACAATATTACTCCCACTCGCTTTCTTATAAATGCAAGGCTCACTTTCATTCTTGATGAAGTCGAATTCTTTTACAACTTCATCAAAACAAAGGTTCCAACACCGTGAAACTTGCTTCAATCCATAAATGGATCTATGCAGCTTACATATCTTTCCGGGATTCACTGGATCAACAAAACCCACAGGATGTGTGATCAACAAAAACTTTGTTCTCGCTGGATTTGTAGAAGTTGTATCTATTAGTTTCTTAAGGATACCTTATGAAGACACACTTATCCGGTTTGGATGCAAGCAACCCTGCAACCCAAATCATTAGGAAAAACATATTAGGATGTTTTCCACACCTTATATGAATATGGTCCAGTTCTTATTTGGCTACTACGCGAAGGCGCACACATCCAAATAGAACTGAACATCTCATCCGACTCGCATCCCAATGAATACTATGTAGGGATTTTGGGCTCACCAAAACATCATGGCAGCGGAAGCATAACCCAATATTTTCCCAAGATCATGAAACCATTAAATTCCAAGGAAAAACCAAATCACAAGATTTTACCTTTCGGTTTGATCGTGAATCTGCCCGACAGAAAACATGAGTTTGAAGCTCCATATCTCGAGGTAAAAATCTCCAAATGCTTCGGTTCTTTCTCGAGAGTGAAGCCCAGCCAATTGTCTACAACTTTCATGTTTTGTTGTTCACCCAGTTCGGATGGCAGGACCTCCGTCTGGAATAAAACAGTTTGGTCAATGGTGCTGGATAGTGCTGACCGGGTTCTTCGGTTTTCGGCCTTGTAGCTCCCAAACCATAGCTCTAATGAGAAATTACCATTTCACTAAACCTATAGAACTTTGAGTCTTCTTTAATATGCCGCTGGTTGTTGGAATATGATACCCGAAATGACGTGGCACGTAACACCGTATTCAAATCCTTTTGTTGTCGATATATGATACTAAGCAGACGAAGAAGAATAAATCAGAACCGCGCTGTGGTAAGGAGGCCACTGACTTGAAAGTAATTATTCCGGGTGGACCGTGGTGGTGATCGAATTCGATTGCTTCTGAGGTTAACACGGTTGTCCCTCAGATGTGAGCCCACTCGCACAACTGAGGTTGGAACAATGTACGCTTTGACCAGGGGAAAAAGATCTTACCAAAGAATTTCCGCCGATTGAACAAACAACAGTCTGGAAGACCGTGTGATTGTGCAATCGAAGAAAGACGAAGGAAGAAAGCTGAAGAACAGTTCGAGAAATTTTTTGGCAGCGATATGTTATTTTTGGCAGCAACATGTGTGTATCAAATGGGGAGACACCCCTCAGTATTTATAGAAATATTTGAGGGGAAATCAAATAAACTCACATTTAAAGACACATTAAATCAGCCCATCAATGCCTCGAATAAATACATGAAACTGACATAATTAATTCACGAATTAAAAATAGATTTAAATTCAAAAACGATTTGAATTCGAATTTTAAAAATCATTTAAAATCAGATTTAAATTCAAAACAAATATATTTTTAATAAAAGTTTTTTATTTTTATTAAAACCAAAACTAAAATCAGGTTTAGCCCGCACCGCAGGTGCTCTACCAAAGCCCAAAGCCTAAAGCCGAGCCGAGCCGAGCCGAGCTGGACCCGGTCCTGTGCCCGTGCCCGTGCCCGAGCCCGAGCCGGACGGACGAGGGCGGCGCGCGTGTGGGTTTGGCCAAAGTCTCAGGTTACCCATTATTAGGCCCACACAAATTACAAAGGAGAGCAAAACAATTTAAAACCAAAATACCTTTTCAATTCTTTCAATGTGGGATTCCAACAAAGGAGACTTTTAACCAATCACCCCAACAATCCCCCACAAAAAGCCTTACAAATAAAGGGTTTAAAAAAAGAGAAGTTCCTGGACAAGGGAAGATGTGATACTTAAGTGTCAATGTCGTTCGACTTGAATTGACACATGGTGAAGTGAGGCAACAACGTACTTGTGAAAACGATTGAATTGCTTCTTGAACTTGTTTTCACTTTCCGGTGAGACCCCCACAGCACATATCTTATCTTCTAACCTACATGTTCCGCGATACCTGATCTACGCTTTTAAGGCCATGCGTACACCTTGGTCTCGCGAGTGTATTTGAAATTTTTTTCGAGTCTTCCACTGATGGCGGCCAAACCATCACATCTGCATAGGTAGCTCGTCAGGTACGTCACGCCAGTACTGACTAATGAGCTATTAAGGACAGAGAGTCCAACCTGTCAGTTCAGACGAATCTCATAAAGTGTGTCTCGATAGCACCACCAAGAACTGGTTATGAGTCATCAACATCAACAATCCATCTAGTGCGCCTCGATAGCACCACCAAGAACTGGTTATGGATTGGTCGTCCAGAAACCCATCAAGTGCGTCTCAATAGCACCACCAAAAGTTGGTTATGGAATTTCAGACTGGAGATCCATCAAGTGCGTCTCAATAGCACCACCAAAAACTGGTTATGGAATCTCTAGCACAACTTTATGGAAAAAGTAGTGCATCGAGGGTTATATGGTTTCGTTCGATCGGTCATTGGTATTCACCATACGTTCACGATGAGGGCTTAAGCCCCATCCCCCTCGAAGTGTCAAGGACAACTTTCCTTGCTAATCCCTTTGTAAAAGGGTCAGCAAGATTTCTTTCGGATCTCACATAATCCAAAGAAATTACTCCATCTCTCAAGAGTTGTCGAATCACACTGTGGCTTAGGCGAACATGTCTTTTCTTTCCATTGTAGACATTGTTCTTTGCCACGCATATGGTTGACTGAGAATCACAACGTAGTGATTCCGGAATTGCATGTCGTCCCCAGATGGGCACGTCGGCCAACAGGTTTCTCAGCCAGTCTGCTTCTTGCCCTACCAACTTGAGTGCAATCAGCTCGGATTCCATCGTGGAGCTGGTAATGCACGATTGTTTGGAGGATTTCCAAGAGATTGCGCCTCCACCCAAAGTAAAGACATAGCCGCTTGTAGAAGTTACCTCATCCTTACTTGAAACCCAATTTGCATCACAGAATCCTTCTAGAACAACAGGAAACTTGTTGTAATGCAATGACCAGTCAATGGTCCCTTTCAAGTACTTGAGCAGACGAAGAAGTGCTTCCCAATGTTCTTTACTAGGGTTGTGAGTGTAACGACTCAACCTGCTCACCGCATAGGCAATGTCGGGTCGTGTACAGTTCATGAGGAACATCATACTTCCTATGATCTTGGCATACTGGACTTGTGACACGCTGTCTCCCAAGTTCTTCGTCAAATGTATGTAAGGATCATAGGGAGTTCTTACAGGTGTGACATCAAAAGAGTTGAATTTCTTCAACACCTTTTCAACATAGTGAGATTGACTTAGAGAGATGCCATCAGAGTCCCTCAAAACCTTCACTCCTAAGATGACATCTACCTCCCCTAAGTCTTTCATCTCAAAGTTGGATGATAGATACTCCTTGGTTTTTTTTATAACACCCAAATTACTACCAAGGATTAACATATCATCGACGTAAAGGCATATAATCACACAATCTGATCCAATCAACTTTGTGTAAACACACGAATCAGAGTTGTTGACAGTATATCCGTTACTCACCAAAGTGTTGTGGAATTTCTCATACCTTTGCGTTGGTGCTTGTTTCAGTCCATAAAGTGACTTCCTCAACTTACAGACATTTTCCTCTTGACCTTTTATCATGAATCCCTCGGGTTGTGACATATAGATCTCCTCAAGAAGATCTCCATTCAAGAAGGCGGTTTTGACATCCATCTGATGAATAACCAACTCATGGATGGCAGCTAGAGCGATTAGTGATCTAATCGTAGCTATCTTGGTCACAGGGGAATAGGTGTCGAAGTAGTCAATGTCTTTCCTCTAAGTGAATCCTCAGACCACTAGTCTTGCCTTGAACCTTTCAATTGTACCGTCATGCCTTAGTTTCCTCTTGAATATCCACTTACTACTAATGGGATTACACCCCTTAGGTAGGTCGGATAATTCCCAAGTCTGATTTGACATGATAGAGGCTAGTTCATTATCGACAGCTTCCTTCCAAAAACCAGCATCAACGGATCTTAATGCTTCTCCGTAGGTTTTAAGATCATCTTCTGTCAGATAGGCGGATACTAGTTCTTCACTTACAAAATCCACATTCACGATCTCAGTTAGAAAACGAAGTGACAAAATCATCTCTAAAGTCCTTTTCGATTCTAGGTCTCTTGCTTCGTCTTGGTTCATCATCCTGAACCTCTGGAGCAGAAGAACTGACATGCTTGTGGAGCTCTTCAGACACGTTAGGTACATCCTCCGGTGCTGAAGACGACGAGGGGGTAGCGACATTCTTCTTCAATGGGAACACATGCTCAAAAAACTAGGCGCCTCTTGCCTCAGATATGGAAAGATCATGTGAATATATGAATCTGTAGGCAGGGCTGTTTAAGGCATATCCGATTAGAACACAGTCACAGGTCTTGGGGCCTATGTTGGTTCTCTTCGGAGGAGGTAGACCGACTTTAGCTAAACACCCCCACACCTTCAAGAAACTCAAGTGTGGGGCGTAACCCTTCCATAACTCATAGGGGGTCTTGTCAAGATTCTTGTGAGGAACCCTGTTAAGAATATGACAAGCTGAGAGAACAGCTTCCCCCCCCCCCCCCCCCCCCCTCACATCTCGTCTGGAAGACCGGAACTTAGAAGCATTGCATTCATCATGTTCTTCAAAGTTCTGTTCTTGCGTTCAGCTACTCCGTTCTATTGCGGTAAGTAGGGCGCACTCAACTCGTGAATAATTCCGTTCTTCTCGCAGAAGTTGACTAGGAAGTTTGAGCCATAATCTCCGCCTCGATCAAATCTAACTCTCTTGATCTTTCGATCAAGTTGGTTTTCCACTTCATTCTTATATTTGATGAACATCTCTTCAGCCTCATCTTTTGTTCGAAGCAAGTATACTCGGGTAAACCGTGAAAAATCATCGATGAATGTCACGTAGTAATGTTTACCACCTTTACTCCTAGTATTCTTAAAATCAGCTAAGTCGGAGTGAATTAAGTCTAGGAGATTTGAATGCCTTTGAGTTACTAGTTTACATGCCTTTCTTGTAAACTTTGCTTCGACACAAGACTAAAATTTGGATAATTGTGAGGATGCTAATTCGGGTATTATAGATAAGCTTCTTAACCTTTTAATAGATTTTTCATTTACATGACCCAATCTACCATGCCAAAGATCTATTGACTCAGAGATGTAAGCAGAAGTTGAAGCTTTATTACCAATAACGGAATCAACATTGATTACAAAGAGACCATTGCTATAATACTCTTCCCCCACAAAACTGTTCTTGAAACTAAATACAACTGTATCAGTTTCAATCACAGTCTTCAGTCCAACTTTGTTGAGAAGAGGACCTGAGATGAGGTTGCGGCGAAGAGAGGGAACGCAGAGCGCATTGTTGAGAGCAAGCGTCTTCCCAGAGGTCAGCTTCAGTGTTATCTTTCATGATCCAGCAATCGCTGCAGTTGAGTCGTTCCCCATATAGACGACCTCTCCCGGTGCAGCTTCTAGAAAGTTGGTGAACATGTCCTTGTGCATACACATGTGGCGAGTTGCAGCTGAATCCAGCACCCAGTCTGTGGAGTTAGCCATCATATTTGCCTCTACCACCACTGCAGCAATGATGTCATCATCTTCAGTAATGTTAGCTCGAGCAGGAGTTGACCTTTGACGTTGAGAACATTGGTACACCTTATGCCCATCCTTCCCGCAAACCCAGCATTTGACCTTCACACGGTTTTAAGTTGATCCAATCGGAGGTGCATGATTTTTGACCGACTTCTTCTTAAACTGGTCCTTCTTAGGTTGGACTCCCATCTTGCCTTTGCCTTTCGCTTTGGAGTTTGGAGGGCCAGAGGACTCCACGATATTTGCCTTGATAGAATGAATTGATAAAGAATCCATTTTGTCCTTCAGGCGGTTTGCCTCCTCGGTTCGCATGTGGGATATCAGCTCTTCCATCTAGAACACGTGGTCGATTGATGGATCCTCCTTCTCTGGTATTGTACATCTTGATCAAAATATTTGTTTAGGAACTCACCTAAAGCTGTAGGTGCCTCCTCTGATACCAATTGAAATTTTGATTAGCTAGTCGTGCAAGATGTCACACACAATGTTACGTATGAAGCTATAACACTGTGTACGACTTCTTGTGTAGATAACGCAGGACAGAAAATATAAGGCTATAAACAATGACACATCAGATTGTTTACCCAGTTCGGTGCAACGCCACCTACGTCTGGGGGCTCTCAGCCTAGTGGAAAGGTTTCACTTACCAGTAATTCGTCAGAACATACAAGTACCTGTGATCATCCCTAGGTCTATACTTTATGCTACGTTTTATAGTGCAACCTATCTCAGGGTCTCCCCCTGAATCCAAGACTCCGTCTTGATTCCACTCTTCGAGTAATCGCCTTGCTCTGTCGGTTCAAGTCTTCGTTGAACTTGGTGGTTGCGTGCAGTCTTCACTCACGCGATCAGCAAACCCTCAATCACCTAACTCTCAATAGTTATGGTGATACACAATATCCTTAGCACAATCTGCAACCTCTCAGCCCGCAAACCTTCACGTCTAAGAGTTTTGCAAATTATTGCTAGGAAACAAATAAAGAACCACACGATTGCTAAGGGGTAGCCTAAGCTTTTATAGCAATCGATGATGAGTACTAACCCTAATGGGTTTCCTCTTAATCATTGTCTTTCTTCTTTCAAGATTTGAAGTCGTTCTGGAATTTCCTAATCGTCTTCGTACTTTTCTGCAGAAACTGTACTTTCCTGATTTCTGTCGATCAGGATGTTTGCCGAGAGTCCGTCAACAATGTCACACAAGATGTCACATAGGATGCTTCGACATTCTCTGTGACATGTTCTCTAGTTCCTTTAAAATCAGCCAATCTCTAAAACCGTCGTAACTACAATCTTTTTCTTCTTTGTTGATTCAACAAAACTAAAAGGTAAACTCTTGTGGAATAAGTTTTGTCTTGAGATTTAATAGTTTATGTTCTTGGACAAATTTTGGAGTTTGTATTGTTATTGCTTCCGCTATTTTGATCATCTTGAAAGCTCCAAATCCCTACATTATCAAGTTCTCAATCGTCTTCCATATCAAGTAACGATGGTTGATTAAACAAGAATGACGACTCTATGCCTTGTGATCAATCAGGATGTCTAGAGATAATAGGATAGTGACTTGTACGCACAAGGTTAAATCGAATTATCGATCATCATGCACCTTGGGTAATCATAATATCTTACTAGAGGCCCCTTATGATGGATCTGGAAAGAGAGATTTCTTACGCCAATCTACCAATGGTGGCATGAGCCTAGAGGGTCACACACATGCAATATGGGTAACTTGAGACAAGGAAAGGTTGGCGTTTCTTGAGGAGCAAGACATGGCCAAAACTGAGGGTTTTAGGCCTTGGGTTCGGTTTTGTGAGAATGATTAGCGAATCGAGAAAACTGAGTTTGTCGTCGATATCGCGTCGGAATTTGTTTGATAAGTGACGACAAAGGGTCGGATAATTTTTGGACACGGCACGCGACCGCATGGGCGAGCCCATTGGGCTCGGCCCATGAGGCCACTAGGCCGGCCCATTAAAGGCCTGACAAAGACCAAATAAGCATGGCTTGGGCGGCCCACTTGGTGAGGCCAAGTGTGGGGGCCACACACCATGTTTAGTTGGTGTTGTGGATTATGATGAAGAGTGATTTGTGGGATTAGGTGGTGACATGCCTTTTAACCCATGGCTTCATCATTTGTTACTTCATAATATATGATTAAGTACTCAAAATATCACAACACACAAAAAAGGCTCTCATTTTCTCACTCTCTCTCTCAAAGTGGTCGGCCAACACTTCCCCTCCTTCTCCCTTCCTTTGCTCTCTTATTCTTCACACTCTAGTTCTAGTAGGCTAAGTGTGTTGGATCAAAAGAATCATCCTATTGTTGTGGACTTGCTCTAGAGAAGGAGATCATCTAGTTCTTCTTTCTTGATTCAACAAAACCAAAAGGTAAACTCTTGTGGAATAGTTTTTGCCTTGAGATTTAATGGTTTATGTTTTTGGACAAATTTTGGAGTTTATATTGTTGTTGTTTCCCCTATTTTGATCATTTTAATAGCTCCAAATCCCTACAATGGTATCAGAGGGTGGTTAACTCTCTTGATCTTTGTTTTGTTGAACTTATTTCGGTTTTATGGGGATTTACATGCCATATTTGTTGATAACATGATTTTAATGCTTTTATGGGTTAATTGCATGAAATATGTTAATTTTGAAAAATATATTGAATTTGAAATTTTTTGGATTTTGATTGGATTGTTCGAGTCTGAGACGGGACTCTCGGGGAGCCGAATTGGAGATACCGGAGGTAGGTCACCGGAGGCCGGCGTTGGCCGCAAGTTTCCGGAGCTGTCCCCACCCTTGGCCGAGGCCGAAAGTGGAGGCAAGCCCATTTTGGGTTTTTCTAAACCCAAACCGGGCCGTGGGCTTCGGCTCGGCCCAGTGGGCTTGGGCCAATTGGGCTTGGGCCCGAAATGGTTAGTGCACAGTGATTTTTGATCCGTGGCACGAACCCGGGATCCAATATTTCGAAAACTTTCAAATTTGATCAGTTTCGATAAACCGTTTTGGAGGAAGTCCAAGAGCTAGTGGGAGCCCAGATGGGGAAGGCGAGAAGATGTTTTGTCTCGTAGACTTAGGGATAGGATGGGCTATTGATGCATATTTAAACGCTTTAAAATGCTTGCTTGAATTATTAGATGATAATTTATATGCTTGCATGCTTAGCTTATGAGATTATAAGCCATCACCTCACATGGAAAGATTAAAAACGGTTTTATTTATTTACATGTTTAAAGCGTTGTGAACCATCATCGCACGGGTTATGATGGATGAGTTCAATTTGAAACGTATTTGCACGGGTTGCAAATGACGACATCAAATGAAGATAGTATGTGATACAATTAGAAACGTCACAACACTTGTTGTTAATGACGGGTTCGTAATTGTATCAAAATACTTTCTAATTATTAAACACAACCAATCACACCTTAATTTGAGTCATGTGAGATGCCACCCAAATTCATACCCATGTAGGGACATTGTCTCGGTGTCGTGCGCCTTAGCGGAGCACCGATGGAATGTTAAACCTTGTGGGATGTCGTGCGCCTTAGCAGAGCATCTGCACAATACTGATGCATATGTGAAGGTTAGTTGACTCGATCACGATTCTCGGCCTGAGGTCGAGCTGGGGCATCAGAAGGGTAACCTGTGTGCTTTTGCACATACCCTGACCAAGAATTACACAGGTTGTAATTGGATGAACGTCCTACCCAAATGGGTCAATTGGAGCAGTGTGCCTTAGCGTACTTCAATTGACAAATCAGGATCTTGGTTTAAAGATTCTAATCCTTAGAATCAAATGGTTGATGTTTAATTCGGATCTTTGTAAATTTATTCAACTTTTATGATTAAATTTACTTTCTTCGTGTAGAAAATGGATAGTAATTCAACAAACTCGTCTAATTTGTCATTGAGGGCTATACTTGATAAGTGTAAGCTCAATGGAACAAATTATCTGGACAGAAATTTACGACTTGTGTTAAAGTTGGAACGCATGGAGCCAGCTGGCAACGCGACGAGGGTCGTTAACGATGCGTACCAGAAACACCTTAGCGACTCTATCGACGTTGCGTGTGTCATGTTGGGCTGTATGGAGGCGGACCTCCAGAAACAGTTTATGGAGCTATCCCATGATCCTTTTGCTATGTTTGCACAGATCAAGGATATGTTCAAGGAAAAAGTACATATTAAAAATTATACTGTTCTCTGGGAACTCAGTGCCTGCAAAATGTCAGCAGGCAACTCCGTAGGTCCACACGTCCTACGAATGAAGGGACATCTCGATCACCTAACTAGTCTCGGGTTGACTATGGAAAAGGAGATGGCTACATTTTTCATTCTACAATCCCTTCCTCATGCATATGGTGGTTTCGTCATGAACTATCAAATGCATGACATGGACAAAACCGCATCGGAGTTGTACAGCATGCTCATGACTGCCGAGAAGAGCATAAGGGGCAATGCGCCCAAAGGTGTTCTGATGGTAAAGAAGGGATCCGACTTCAAAGCTGGTGGTGAGAAGGGTAAAGGCCCAATGCACCTGGCAGGAAAGAACAGACGACCTTTTGTTCCTAAACCTTCCAAGCCCATGAAGGGCAAGGGGAAGGTAAAGGAGTCCGTCTGCTTCTACTGCCACAAGCCTGGTTATTGGAAAAAGGACTGTCAGCAGATGAAGGAAGATCAGAAGAAGAGCGGTGGGGCCGCTACTTCGCCAGGTATTCCCTTAGAGCTAAATCTTTCTATTAAAAATACTCGGGTACTTGACACTGGAGCTGAGTCTCATGTCTGTGCGGATGTGCAGGTACTGCGTAGTAGAAGAGATGTGGGCAAAAACGAGGTGGACCTAAGAGTTGGGAACAACGTGCGTGTTGCCGCAACTGCTGTGGGTTTTGTTGATCTTGTTTTGCCTTGTGGGCTTGTAATAGAACTCTTTAATGTGTTTTGAGTACCTGCTTTCAGCAGGAATATTGTATCTATATCTTTTCTTGAAAAAGAAGGTTATTATTTTGATATTAAGAACATGTTTTTTAATGTTATGCGCAGTAACATATATTATGAAACTGCTCACATAGTTGGAGGTTAATACATATTGAATATGCAAAACTCGAATTCCAACTTGCTCTATAATATTAATGTTAAGAGGTCTAAAACTGATGATTTAGACCAAACTCTTATATGGCATTGTCGTCCAGGTCACATAAACGAGAAACGCATCTCAACGCTTCACAAGCGCGGACTTTTAAGTCAATTCGAATTCCAAACGATTGAAAGGTACGAGACTTTTTTAATGGGCAAGATGACTAAAGCACCCTTCACCGGAACAGGTGAAAGGGCAGGTGATCTATTTGGTCTAATACATTCAGACGTATGTGGACCAATGATTACACCAGCTATGGGTGGTTTAGGGTACTTTATCACATTTACTGATGATTTCAGTAGATATGGTTATGTCTATCTCATGAGACATAAGTCTGAAGCTTTTGATAAATTCAAAGCTTTTGATATAGTTGTCTATCTCATGGATATGGTTCGATCAATGTTAAGTCACATTGATCTCCCGATCTCCTTCTTGGGTTACGCTCTACAAACGGTCGCGTTCATATAAATCCGTCGAAAGCAGTGGAAGGGACATCATTCGAGGAATGGTGCGGGAGAGAACCCGTTTTGTCTTTCCTAAAGAGCTGGAGTTGCGAGGCTTTTGTAAAACGGTTGCTAGCAACCAAGCTTGAACCAAGGTCAGATAAGTGCATTTTCGTCGGATATCCCAAAGAAACAAAGGGATACTACTTTTATAAACCAAGCGAGAACAAAGTATTTGTCGCCCGTTGTGGGATATTCTTGGAAAAGGAATTTGTTTCCAAGACAGTCAGTGGGAGGACTATTCATCTTGATCAAGTTCTAGATGAGATAGTCACTCAGGAACCGTTGGACGACCCCATAGAAGAAGTAGAGCCAGAAGTGGTCGTTGAGCAAGAACCAATAGCTGCAGTTATTGAGGACGGTCCAAGGCGGTCTGAAAGGACCAGTCATGCACCTATCAGATACGGTTTTCTTGTAACTGGAGGTTATGAATTGGTGTTAGTGGACAATGATCCACCTACCTTTCGAGAAGTCATGGACGGACCCGACTCTGAGAAATGGCTGGAAGCCATGAGGGAAGAAATGCAATTCATGTCGGATAATCAAGTGTGGGATTTGGTAGATCAAACCCCTGGCTTAAAAGTCATTGGGTGTAAATGGATCTTTAAAATAAATATAGACAGGGATGGTAAACCTCAAACCTATAAAGCACGACTGGTAGCAAAAGGTTATAGACAAGTCCACGGAATTGACTATGTTTCTCCAGTAGATATGGTCAAATCTATTCGCATTCTACTTGCCATAACAACTTATCATAATTATGAGATATGGCAAATGGATGTCAAAACCGCTTTCCTTAATGGGAGGTTAGCTGAGGATGTTTATATGTCCCAACCTGAGGGTTTTGAGGATCCAAAGAATAAGGGAAAGATTTGTAACTTGCTCAAATCAATTTACGGTTTAAAGCAAGTATCTCGGAGTTGGAACCGACGTTTTGATGAAGCTGTGAAACAGTTTGGCTTCATCAAGAACGGTGATGAACCTTGCGTATATAAAAAGGCAGATGGGAGTAAGGTAGTCTTTTTAGTGCTCTATGTCGATGACATATTGCTCATTGGAAACGACGTCCCTACCTTGCTTTGGACAAAGGCTTGGTTAAGAGAGTGTTTCGCAATGAAGGACTTAGGCGAGACTTCTTATATCTTGGGGATCAAGATATATAGAGATTGTGCCAAGCGGGTCTTGGGCTTAAGTCAGAGCACCTATATAGACAAAGTGTTGAGAAGATTCTCAATGCAAAATTCCAAGAAGGGAATGCTACCCATGCGTCATGGCACAAAGCTTAGTAAGAATCATTGTGCTGAGACACCTGAAGAGCTAAAAAGAATGAATGAGATCCCATATGCTTCGACAATATGGTCCATAATGTATGCCATGATATGCACGAGACCGGATGTCTCGTTCGCCTTAAGATGTACCAGTAGACATCAATCCAAACCCGATGAGGAACACTGGATTGCAGTCAAGGCAATTCTCAAATATTTGAGAAAAACCAAAGACGCTTTTCTTGTATACGGGGGAAGGAGTGATGATGATCAAGTCGTCAAAGGATATATTGACGCTAGTTTCCAGACAGACCATGATGACTTTAAGAGTCAGTTAGGATATGTGTTTACGTTGAACGATGGAGCATTCAGTTGGAAAAGCAAGAAGCAGGACACCATCACCGACTCTACAACGGAAATTGAGTATATTGGTGCATCGGAAGCAACAAAGGAGGCTGTATGGATCAGGAGTTTCATGGTTGCGTTAGGTGTAATTCAAAACGCATCTAACCCAGTAGACTTATATTGTCACAACACCGGGGCCATTGCGCAAGCTGAGGAACCCAAAGCACATGACAGATCCAAGCATGTACTTAGGAAGTATCACATCATCGGGGACATAGTTGTTAGAGGTGACGTGAAGATCCACTACGTTGCATCTGATGATAACACAGCCGACCCCTTGACCAAAGCTCTACCTCAAGCAAAACATGATAAACTTGTTAGGCCAATGGGGATAGACTGGGACTTAGATTTGAACTAGGGGCAAGTGGAAGATTGATAGCATTTTTGTGCCCTAGTCCAATTGCTAGTAGTCTATAAATGTCTATGTATATTAATAATCGTTTGTAATAAATAAAACGGCTTCGTATTACTTATGTGTTGAAGTAATATGTTGAGCATGGTCTGATTTATGACCACTAAAGTAGTAGAACCATAAATCTGTACGGATCACACTTAGCAAGTCCCTGGTCAATCTACGCTTCAATAGAAGCGACCAGTATGAGGATGGTTCTCAATGATGTAGTTCTGCTTATCATAGGGATGTGGGATCCCGGAATCATATCATAGATATCATGAGGTGATTGATATCAGACGACCCGCTTTGAATAGTGTTTCATAGATTAAGCCATGAATATATTTAAATGCGATAGCTTATCACAATATCCTTAGACCAAGGAGTCTTTGTGATCGGTATGCGGTCGACGTACGGCTTTGACTTGCGCCTAACTCTTTCTGTAACAAGATTGCAATAACGGGCATGATTGGGTGGTGGAACGGATTGCATGAGTGACACGAAAGACGGCTAAGGGATTTATCCCTCATACTACGGTATGGGAAAGATATCCGTTTAGGCCGCTTGATCGAGAGTGTCTGAGAGGAAGTGCATGGCCATGCCAGTGATACGAGTTATCAGTTCTCAGTCGTCTCGCGTATCAAGTAACGATGATTGATTAAACAAGGATGACGACTCTATGCCTTGTAATCAATCAGAATGTCTAGAGATAATAGGATAGTGACTTGTACGCACAAGGTTAAATCGAATCATCGATCATCATGCACCTTGGGTAATCATAATGTCTTACTAGAGACCACTTATGATGGATCAGGCAAGAGAGATATCTTATGCCGATCTGCCAACGGTGGCATGAGCCTAGAGGGTCACGCACATACAATATGAATAACTTGAGACAAGGAAACATTTGCATTTCTTTAGGAGCAATACATGGCCAAAACTGAGGGTTTTTAGGCCATGGGTTTGGTTTTGTGAGAATGATTAGCGAATCGAGAAAACTGAGGTTATCGTCGATATCGCGTTGGACTTTGTTTGATAAGTGACGACAAAGGGTCGGATAGATTTTGGACACGGCATGCGACCGCATGGGCGAGCCCATTGTGCTCGGCCCATGAGGTCACTAGGCCGACCCAACAAAGGCCTAACAAGGCCCAATAAGCATAAGGTGGTCGGCCACTTGGTGGTTCCAAGTATGGGGGTCACACACTATGTTTAGTTGGTGTTGTTGATTATGATGAAGAGTGATTTGTGGGATTAGGTGATGACTTACCTTTTAACCCATGCCTTCATCATTTGTTATTTTAATCAATCAACTTTATTAGATGATGAAGTAGACAAAAATCAAACAACAATTGAAACAACTCATTCTCTCTCTCCTTCACAATCTTGGCCGGCCACACTCCCTATCCCTCTTCCTTTGCTCTCTTGTTCTTCACACTTTAGTTCTAGTAGGCTAAGTGTGTTGGATCATAAGGATTATCCTCTTGGTGTGGACTTGCTCTAAAGAAGAAGATCATCTTTTTCTTCTTTGTTGATTCAACAAAACTAAAAGGTAAACTCTTGTGGAATAAGTTTTGTCTTGAGATTTAATGGTTTATGTTCTTGGACAGATTTTGGAGTTTGTATTGTTATTGCTTCCGCTATTTTGATCATCTTGAAAGCTCCAAATCCCTACATTATCAAGTTCTCAGTCGTCTCGCATATCAAGTAACGATGATTGACTAAACAAGAATGACGACTCTATGTCTTGTGATCAATTAGGATGTCTAGAGATAATAGGATAGTGACTTGTAAGCACAAGGTTAAATCGAATTATCGATCATCATCCACCTTGGGTAATCATAATATCTTACTAGAGGCCCCTTATGATGTATCTGGCAAGAGAGATCTCTTACGCCAATCTACTAATGTCATTGAGGGCTATACTTGATAAGTGTAAGCTCAATGGAACAAATTATCTGGACAGAAATTTACGACTTGTGTTAAAGTTGGAACGCATGGAGCCAGCTGGCAACGCGACGAGGGTCGTTAACGATGCGTACCAGAAACACCTTAGCGACTCTATCGACGTTGCGTGTGTCATGTTGGGCTGTATGGAGGCGGACCTCCAGAAACAGTTTATGGAGCTATCCCATGATCCTTTTGCTATGTTTGCACAGATCAAGGATATGTTCAAGGAAAAAGTACATATTCAAAATTACACTGTTCTCTGGGAACTCAGTGCCTGCAAAATGTCAGCAGGCAACTCCGTAGGTCCACACGTCCTACGAATGAAGGGACATCTCGATCACCTAACTAGTCTCGGGTTGACTATGGAAAAGGAGATGGCTACATTTTTCATTCTACATTCCCTTCCTCATGCATATGGTGGTTTCGTTATGAACTATCAAATGCATGACATGGACAAAACCGCATCGGAGTTGTACATCATGCTCATGACTGCCGAGAAGAGCATAAGGGGCAATGCGCCCAAAGGTGTTCTGATGGTAAGGAAGGGATCCGACTTCAAAGCTGGTGGTGAGAAGGGTAAAGGCCCAATGCACCTGGCAGGAAAGAACAGACGACATTTTGTTCCTAAACCTTCCAAGCCCATGAAGGGCAAGGGGAAGGTAAAGGAGTTGGTCTGCTTCTACTGCCACAAGCCTGATTATTGGAAAAAGGACTGTCAGCAGATGAAGGAAGATCAGAAGAAGAGCGGTGGGGCCGCTACTTCGTCAGGTATTCCCTTAGAGCTAAATCTTTCTATTAAAAATACTTGGGTACTGGACACTGGAGCTGAGTCTCATGTCTGTGCGGATGTGCAGGTACTGCGTAGTAGAAGAGATGTGGGCAAAAACGAGGTGGACCTAAGAGTTGGGAACAACGTGCATGTTGTTGTTAGAGCTATGCCCCAATCCAATATAAAAGTGATCTATAGATGTAATGTTTTATCATCTTTCCGAATAAATAAATCGGCATATATTACTAATGTGTTGTAGTAATATATCGAATGTAATTTGATCTATGTCATTACGTGTGTAACCACTAATAGTAGAACTGTAGATCAGAAAGAATTACATTTGATGAGTCCCTGATCAGCTAAGCTTGTTTATAAAGCGATCAGTATGAGACCAACTCCTTGTGATCACGCTCTACTGAAAATGGCAAAGTATGTGCCGGAGTTATATCATAGATATCATCAGGTCGATGATATCGGACAACCCGATTGTGAGTATGCTGCATATATCCAGTAATGAGATACTCACATATCGTAGCTTGTCATTATATCCTAAGACCAAAGAGTCTTTATGTACACTATGTAACGAATACCTAAGTTTGACCTAGTCTAACGTTATCTGTAAAAGGGTAACTATAACGACTTCGATTTGCTTTGATATTTATTACATTAGTGAACTCGAAAGGCGTCTGAGAGATTTATCACTCATACTTTGGTATGAGAAAGATATCCGTTTAGGCTACTTGATGAGTATGACTGAAGGAATAGCACAGCCGTGCAGGTGATACCTTAGTATCAGTTTTCAGTCATCTCAATTATCAAGAAACAGTGATTGATAAATTAGGATGACCATTCTATGCCTATTGATCAATCTGGATATCGGTTTGATAGAAGGATATTGACATGTACGTTAACAGGTTAAGTCGAATAATCGATAATCACGAACGTTGGGTAATCATAATGTCTTGCTAGAGACCACTTATGATGGAATGGGTAAAATAGTAATTTTACCAGTCTGCCAACTGTTCGTGAGCCTAGAGGGTCACACGCATTAAGCACGATACATGAAAAATAATTGTGGATGAAAATTGAGAATGATTCGGTAATTTTCTGGCCTAGGGTTTTAACCAGACGGTTGAAGAAATCAATTCGAGGAAATTGAACCGTTTTGTCTAAACCGAAATTAGAACTCAAGTTAATGGGTTTAATTTGGGTTTTAGTTAAACGGGATTAAAGCCCATTTAGGGATTCAAGTTATGAATGGGGAAGAAGTGCAAATAGGAGTTTAAGAAGGGTAGATATGCAATTATTAATTTGAAATTCAATTTTATTTCAAATTAAAATTCCAAAATATCTTCCATCTTTTTCTCCAACTATTGGAAACCACTCCCCCTCATTCTCTCCCTCACTTGAACGATCCTCTCATCCTCCATTTTCCTCAATTGTTGATTTGTCAAGCTTCTCAAGAACACTCATAGTAAAAGTGTGAGAGAAAACCTTCTTCGGTTGTGGTGCTTGTGTGGACCTAATAGAGAAACACTAAGCTTGTGTTTTCATCGATCAATAGAGGTATTTTCAGATTCAAAAGGTTGATAACATGTTGAATTTACATTAAGATCAAAGATTGCATCGATCACCATGGTTACACAACTTCCGCTACATGAAATTTATGGAATGGAACCCATGGTGATCTCTTTCAGTGGTATCATAGCATGGTTGTTATGTACTTCTTCAACATGTTTAATTCTGATTTGTTTTTGGGTTTATATGTTCATCACCTTAGCATGCATGTGAATTGAAAAAAATTTCAGATTTGATTGATTTTGGAAAATTGGAAAATATTTTTTTGGTGTTTCGGGTTAGCCATGGCCGACCAGAGTCGAGACCCTTGGTGGACCATGGAATGACCTAGGGCAGACCATGGTCAGCACCAAGGGCCGATGAGGGTCGCCTACGGGCGACCATGGCAGCCCTCGCGGGCGACCATGGTCGCTGCCGCGGGCAACCACGGTCTGCCCATGCGGGCGACCATGGCAGCCCTCGCGGGCCACCATAGTTGCCTCGCGGGCGACCAGGGTCTGACCTAGGGGCGACTATGGCTGTGTCTATCTCATGAGACATAAGTCCGAAGCTTTTGATAAATTCAAGGAGTTTAGGACTGAAGTAGAAAACCAACTCGGAAAGAGTATCAAGGCACTCCGTTCTGATCGGGGTGGAGAATACTTATCCGAGGAGTTTCTTAGTCAACTTATTGAAAGTGGAATACTATCTATTCTACTGAACAACCCATTGGAAGAAGTAGAGCCAGAAGTGGTCGTTGAGCAAGAACCAATAGCGCTATCTCGATACAATAGCGCTATCTCAACGACCATTTCTGGCTCGGATAAGTATCTTAGATAGTATTCCACTTTCGGTAAGATGACTAAGAAACTCCTCGGATAAGTATTCTCCACCCCGATCAGAACGGAGTGCCTTGATACTCTTTTCGAGTTGGTTTTCTACTTCAGTCCTAAACTCCTTGAATTTATCAAAAGCTTCGGACTTATGTCTCATGAGATAGACATAACCATATCTACTGAAATCATCAGTAAATGTGATAAAGTAGCCTAAACCACCTCTGGCCGATGTACTAATTGGTCCACATACATCTGAATGTATTAGACCCAATAGATCACGTGCCCTCTCACCTAAACCAGTGCAGGGCGCTTTAGTCATCTTGCCTATTAAACAAGCTTCGCATCTATCAATCGTTTGGAATTCGAATTGACTTAGAAATCCGCGCTTATGAAGCGCTGAGATGCGTTTCTCATTTATGTGACCTAGACGACAATGCCAGATTAGAGTTTGGTCTAAATCATTAGCTTTAAACCTCTTAGCATTTACATTATAGAGCATGTTGGATCTCGAGTTTTGCATATTTAATATGTATAAACCTCCAACAGTGTGAGCATTTCCATAAAACATGTTGTTGCGCATAATATTAAAAAAACTCGTTCTTAATATCAAAATAATAACCTTCTTTTTCAAGAAGAGATATTGATACAATATTCCTGCTGAAAGCAGGTACGCAAAACACATCAGAAAGTTCAATTACAAGCCCACTGGGCAAAATAAGGTTAACATAACCCACAATAGTTGCGGTAACTCTCACGTTGTTCCCAACTCTTAGGTCCACCTCGTTTTCCCCCATATCTCTTCTACTATGCAACACCTGCACATCGGCACAGACATGAGACTCAGCTCCAGTGTCTAGTACCCAAGCATTTATAGTAGAAAGATTTAGCTCTAATGGAATACCTGACGAAGTAGCGGCCCCACCGCCCTTCCTCTGATCATCCTTCAGCTGCTGATAGTCTTTCTTCTAGTGACCAGGCTTTTGGCAGTAGAAACAGACCGACTCTTTTGCCTTCCCATTTCCCTTCATGGGCATGGAAGGTTTAGTTATGAAAGGCCGTCTGGTGTATTAGGCCTTTGCCCTTACCACCACCAGCTTTGAAATTGGATCCCTTCTTGACCATTAGAATACTTTTGGGCGTACTGCCCCTTATCCTCTTCTCGGCAGTTACCAACATGATGTGCAACTCCGATGTGGTCTTGTCCATGTCATGCACGTGATAGTTCATGGCGAACCCACCATATGCATGCGGAAGGGATTGCAGAATGAAATCCGCAGCCATCTCTTTCTCCATAGTCATTCCGAGACTAGTCATATGATCGAGATGTCCCTTCATACGTAGGACGTGTGGACCTACGGAGCTACCTGCAGACATCTTTCAGGCAATGAGTTCTCGGAGAACAATGTATTTTTCAATACGTACTTTCTCTTTGAACATATCCTTGATCTGTGCAAACATTGCAAACGGATCATGGGATAGCTATTAGGTTTGTGCCCTAGTCCAATATAATTCCTCAATCTATATTGTAACGGACATCATTATTCTACATAATAAAAGGCATAATATTACTAATGTGTTGTAGTAATATATCTAATGTGATTTGATCTATGTCATAATGCGTGTAACCACTTATAGTAGAACTATAGATCAGAAAGAATTGCATTCGATAAAGTCCCTGATCAGCTAAGCTTCTTCTGAAGCGATCAGTATGAGACTAACTCATTGTGATCATGCTCTACTGATCATTGCAAAGTGCGTGCCGGAGTTATATTATAGATACCATCAGGTCAATGATATCGGACAACCCAATTGTGAGTATGCTACATAGATCCAGTCATGAGATACTCACATATCGTAGCTTGTCATTAAATTCTAAGACCAAGGAGTCTTTGTGTACACTATGTAACGGATACCTAAGTTTGACCTAGTCTAACGTTATCTGTAAAAGGGTAACTATAACGGGTTCGATTGGCTTTGATATTGATTGCACTAGTGAACTCGAAAGGTGATTGAGGGATTTATCACTCATACTTCGGTATGATAAAGATATCCGTTTTGTCTAAACCGAAATTAGAACTCAAGTTAATGGGTTTGATTTGGTTTTTGATTAAACGGGCTTAAAGCTCATTTAGGGATTTAAGTGATGAATGGGAACAAATGCAAATAAGAGTTTATGAATGATGGATATGCAATTTTAATTTGAAGTTCAATTTTATTTTTCAAATTAAAATTTCAATATATCTTCCATTATTTTCTCTAATTTTCAGCAACTACTCCCCTCATCTTCTCCCCCTCATTGCCGAATCCCCTCACCCTCTCATCTTCCATTTTTGTCAAGCTTCTCTCAAAAAATTCATAGCAAAAAAATTTGAGAGAAAACCTTCTTTTGTTGTGGTGCTTGTGTGGACCTAATAGAGAAACACTAAGCTTGTGTTTTCATCGATTAGAAGATGTAATTTTCAGATTCAAAAGGTATATATAGCATGTTGAATTTACATTAAGATCAAAGCTTACATCGATCACCATGGTTATATAACATCCGCTGCATGATATTTATCGAATGGAACCCGTGGTGATCTTTTTCAGTGATATCAGAGGCATGGTTGTTATGTATTTTTCAGCATGTTTAATTTTGATTTTTTTAGTTTATATGTTCATCACCTTAGCATGCACGTGAATTGAAAAAAAAATTCCGATTTGATTGATTTTGGAAAATTGAAATTTTTTTTTGGTGTTTCGGGTTAGCCATGGCCGACCAGGTCGAGACCCTTGGTGGACCATGGAATGCCCTAGGGCAGACCATGGTCAGCACCAAGGGCCGACGAGGGTCGCCTACGGGCGACCATGGTCGTTGCCGCGGGCGACCACGGTCTCCCCATGCGGGTGACCATGGCAGCCCTCGCGGGACACCATGGTTGCCTCGCAGGCGACCAGGGTCTGCCCTAGGGGCGACCATGGCTGCCCTCATGGGCTACCATGGTCGTTCTCGTGGTCGACCACGGTCAGCCCCGCGGGCGACCTCGGCAACCCTCACGGGCCACTGTGGTTGCCTCCGCGGGCGACCTCGGTTGAGCCGGTTTGGCTCAACCAGATTCGAGCTGAACCGGTTGGTTCGCGAGAATATTTTGAAACCCTGAAAGTTTAATATTCAGATTTGGTTCGATTTCGATAAACCACCGAGAACCGGTTCAAAATTACATTAATTAGTTAAACCGTCCGATTTCAATAAACCAGAATTTTCCACACTTAAGAAAGATAAAATTTGGAAAATTTATTTGTTTGATAAGCATGTTGATTGTATACATGATCTTTGATAACATGATGTTTTCCACATGATGCAAGTTAAGCCCTTTAGATTTGTATTTTAATTTCGGTTTTGCAACCTGCGTGTTGCTTAATTTTGCGTTGTAGTAAATACGGCCTGCGTGTCGTGATTTGTATTTCATTTTATTTTAATTTGTAATCACGAAGACCGACACAAGAATCAATTCAAGAGGAAGACTCGGATTGGAGGAGGCTCGAAGCGAGTGGGAGTTCACAAGAATGGAGCAAGTTTGGATCTTGAAGACCATGTCTTTAGGATCAGTATTGCTAGATTCTTAAGAACTTAAGATGGGCTTAGTTATGCATATTTTGAATGTATGAATGTATGATAATTTAAATATACAAGTTTATGTATGATTTGCTATCACCCACATGCAAAGATTAAAATCGGAATTTAATCAGACTCACATGTAACCTGCTAAGGGATCATCTTTGCATGAATTTGCAATTGATGATTCCAGGTTAAGATTGTATCGATATACAATCAGACTTTTATAATTCACTTAAACGCAAATAATTACAAGTCAAGCGTGATACCATCCAAGTTTGGGCACTCAAAAGGGCTTTGACCCTATGGATGTCGGTACGCCTCCGCGTAACATTCATAGAGAAGAAGTCTGGATGAGATGGGTAGTTCTGTGTGGGTGCGTGCACCTCCGCGTAGTAGTCACATTAGTTCTATCCATAGTTCAAGCTTGGTAGACTTGTCTACGATTGTCAGCTAGGGCTGACCTAGGGTATCAGTATAGGGTATGCCACGTACTAACAAGTACAGACCCTAGCCAGGAACTACATGGTTTTGTAGATGGATTCACTCCTACCTTGATGCACTCAATTGGAGCAGTGAGCCTCCGTTCACTTCAATTGAGAGTATGATGGGATCCTGGTTCAGATTCTAAAGTTAGAATCAGAAAGTCTTTTATAATTAAATCTCCAACTTCAATTTTAATTAATACTGATTAAAAGTTGTTTACTGTGTAGATATAAAATGGCAAACACGAATCATTCTGGTAGCAGCGCGCTTAGGTCACTAATCGAGCATGATAAGCTTAACGGCGTAAACTTTCTCGATTGGGACCGGAATTTGAGACTCGTTCTCAAGCATGAACGTAAGGATTATATCCTTACCCAGGAACAAGCACTGAACGCCTCAAGGGCGCTAAGGGATACCTACCAGAAATTCCTTAACGATCGAATCGACGTGCAGTGCATCATGATGGGCAGCATGGTGCCTGACTTGCAGAAAGAGTTCTTGGATATTTCCGAAGATCCCAAAGACTGTATGGCTGAGATCGAGAAAATGTTCAAAGAGAAAGCGCGTGTCGAAAGATACGACACTTTCGTTGAACTGATGTCTTGCAAGCTAAAGGCTGGAGCTCCTGTCAGTCCACATGTCCTTAAGATGAAACGTCTTTTGGAACATTTGACCAGACTAGGTCATCCTGTGGACAAGGAAATGTCTGCAGACTTTGTGCTGCATTCACTTCCAGATGCATATCGTGAATTCGTTGGAAATTACAATATGCATGACATGAATAAGACCGTGACAGAGCTTCATGGTATGCTCGTGACTCCTGAAAAGAATCTCAATGGCAAGACCAAGGAGGTTCTTATGGTCAACAAGCAAGTGAGCTTCAAGAAAGCCAGCCTGGGCAAGGGTAAAGCTCCTATGCACCTAGCAGGGAAGATTCGACAACCTAAGGGTCCAGCAGCTCCAAAGGCTGTTGAGAATCCTAAGAAGGATGTCATCTGCTTCTATTGCCAAGGACTGGGGCACTGGAAAAAGGATTGTAAGAAACACAAGCTGTTTCTTAGGAAGAATGGAGCTTCCACATTTTCAGGATCAGGTATTTTTGTTATTGAGCTCAATCTTAGTTTATCTACTTCAGATTCTTGGGTACTTGATACCGGTCCAGAATCTGACATTTGTGTTAATGTGCAGGCTCTAGGAAGTAGAAGAGAAGTGAGCAAGGGCGAGGCGGACCTACGAGTTGGCGATGGCAATCAAGTCTCGACAACTACTGTAGGAGATATTAGTCTCAGTTTGCCTAATGGGCTGGTTTTGTTTTTAAGTATGTTCATTGTGTACCTGCGTTTCGCAGAAATATTATTTCTATTTCCTTGCTTGACAAGGAAGGATATTATTTTTCTATTGATAATGGAATTTTCAACATTTTCAAGAAAAACATGTTTTATTGCAATGCTTCATTAGTTGGTGGTTTATATATTCTTAATATTCAAAACACTGACACTAGCACGATTTTTAATATTAGTAACAAAAGGTTTAAATCCGATGATTTAAACCAGACTGTGATATGGCACTGCCGCTTAGGCCATATAGGCCAGAAACGCATCTCAACACTTCACAAGTGTGGACTTCTAGGTCCGTTTGAATTCACTTCAATTGAGAGATGCGAGTCATGCCTTATGGGCAAAATGACAAAAGCACCTTTTGCCGGTTTAGGTGAAAGAGTGAGTGACTTACTGGGTCTCATACATTCCGATGTTTGTGGGCCCAAGAGCACTCAGGCCAGAAGAGGTTTTCACTACTTCGTTACATTTATTGATGACTTCAGTAGATATGGGTATGTTTATCTTATGAGACATAAATCGGAAACCTTTGACAAGTTCAAAGAGTTCCAGAACGAAGCACAGAACCAGCTTGGCAAAAGTATAAAGGCGCTTCGATCTGACCGAGGCGGTGAGTACTTTGACCAAGAATTTTACAGTCATTTAAAGGAGTGTGGGATCCTCTCTGAATTGACTCCGCCTGGAACACCTCAAATGAATGGTGTATCCGAACGGAGAAATCGGACCCTGCTTGACATGGTTCGATCAATGATGAGTCAGGCTGACCTCCTTATCTCCTTCTAGGGCTATGCCCTAGAAACGGCCGCATTCATATTGAATCAGACTCCTACAAAGGCAGTGAAAAGCACTCCATATGAAGTATGGAACGGGAAGAAACCCTTATTAGCTTTCCTTAAGATTTGGGGATGTGAAGCTTACGTCAAGCGTCTGCTAGGCGATAAGCTCGAACCCAAATCAGACAAGTGTGTCTTTGTGGGGTACCCCAAGGAAACAAGGGGGTACTATTTCTACAAACCCAGCGAGAACAAAGTTTTTGTTGCTCGAGGAGGGGTATTTTTGTAAAAGGAATTTATTTCCAAAAGAGCTAGTGGGAGTGCCGTGCATCTTGAAGAAATTCAAGAAGGTACGAAACAACCCACAATGCCGGATGTAGAAATACAGGAGCCAGAAGAGGTCATTGATCAAGAACCAATCCCCACAACTATTTCAGATGGTCCAAGAAGGTTTGAGAGATCTCGTCAAGCTCCTATCAGATATGGCTTTCTGGCCACTGAACGAAATGACTTGATGTTGGTGGATCAGGATGATCCAGAAACCTTCAGACAAGCTTTAGCCAGTCCAGACTCCAAAAAATGGTAGAACGCCATGAATGAGGAAATGAAATCCATGTCCGACAACAAAGTCTGGCGCTTGGTGGATCTAACCCCTGGGATAAAACCCATCGGTTGCAAATGGGTCTATAAAATTAAGACCGACATGGATGGAAAACCTTAGACCTATAAAGCTAGACTGGTTGCGAAAGGTTATCGCCAGATCGAAGATATCGATTATGACGAGACTTTTTCACCTCTAGCTATGGTCAAGTCTATCCGGATCATTCTAGCCATAGCAGCATACTACGACTATGAGATATGGCAGATGGATGTCAAAACCGCCTTCCTTAACGGGAACTTAAAAGAGGATGTGTATATGACACAACCCGAGGATTTTGTTGATCCAGAGAATCCCGGAAAGATTTGTAAGCTGCTTAGATCCATTTATGGATTAAAGCAAGCTTCACGGAGTTGGAACATTCGCTTTGATGAAGCCCTAAGGGAATTCGGTTTCATCAAAAACGAAAGTGAACCTTGCGTATATAAGAAAGCGAGAGGGAGTAAAATAGTATTTCTATTGCTATATGTCGATGACATACTGATCATCGAGAATGACATCCCAACCTTGCTTGAGGTTAAAGCTTGGTTAGGGAAATGCTTTTCGATGAAGGACTTAGGTGATGCTGCTTTCATTATGGGCATCAAGATCTACAAAGATCGACCAAAAAGAATATTGGGCCTAAGTTAGAGCACTTACATAGATAAAGTATTGAGAAGATTCTCAATGCTTGATTCTAAGAAGGGATACCTACCCATGCGGCATGACATTAAGCTCAGCAAACAACAGAGTCCTAAGACTCCTGATGAGCTAAGCAAAATGAGTAAGATCCCATATGCTTCGGTTGTGGGATCCATCATGTATGCTATGATTTGCACGAGACCGGACGTCTCGTTCGCACTAAGCTGTACCAGCAGATATCAATCTAACCCAGGCCAGGAGCACTGGATTGCTGTCAAGAGTATCCTTAAATATCTAAGGAGAACTAAGGACGCATTCCTAGTGTATGGTTGGAAGGATGGAGAACTAGCAGTCAAAGGATATGTTGATGCTAGTTTTTAGACAGATGCTGATGATTTCAAATCACAAGCAGCATTTGTATTCATGTTAAATGGCGGAGCATTCAGCTGGAAGAGCTTCAAGGAAGCCACAACTGCCGATTCTACAACAGAGGCTGAATATATAGCTGCAGTAGAAGCAGCTAAGGAAGCCGTATGGGTTAGAAGCTTTCTAACCGGATTAGATGTAATGTCGCGAGCGTCTTATCCAGTAAGCTTGTTGTGTGACAACACTTGGGCCATAACATTAGCTCAAGAGCCCATATTCCACAATATAACTAAACACATACAGAGGAAGTATCACATTATCAGAGAATATATTGATAACGATGATGTGGAGATTACTTATGTACCGACTGATGACAATGTTGCTGATCCCTTGACAAAGGCTTTACCGCAGCCTAAGCATGAGGCGCATGTGAAGTCTATGGGGGTAGATTGGAACTTAGGTTGGAACTAGGGGCAAGTGGGAGATTGTTAGGTTTGTGCCCTAGTCCAATATAATTCCTCAATCTATATTGTAACGGACATCATTATTCTATATAATAAAAGGCATAATATTACTAATGTGTTGTAGTAATATATCTAATGTGATTTGATCTATGTCATAATGTGTGTAACCACTTATAGTAGAACTATAGATCAGAATAAATTGCATTTGATAAAGTCCCTGATCAGCTAAGCTTCTTCTGAAGCGATCAGTATAAGACTAACTCATTGTGATCATGCTCTACTGATCATGGCAAAGTCTGTGCCGGAGTTATATCATAGATACCATCAGGTCGATGATATCGGACAACCCGATTGTGAGTATGCTACATAGATCCAGTCATGAGATACTCACATATCGTAGCTTGTCATTATATCCTAAGACCAAGGAGTCTTTGTGTACACTATGTAACGGATACCTAAATTTGACCTAGTCTAACGTTATCTGTAAAAGGGTAACTATAACGGCTTCGATTGGCTTTGATATTGATTGCACTAGTGAACTCAAAAGGCGTTTGAGGGATTTATCACTCATACTTCGGTATGAGAAAGATATCCATTTAGGCCACTTGATGAGTATGACTGAAGTAATAGCACGTTCGTGCAGGTGATACTTTAGTATCAGTTTTCAGTCATCTTAGATATCAAGAAACAGTGATTGATAAATTAGGATGACCATTCTATGCCTATTGATCAATCTGGATATCGGTTTGATAAAAGGATAGTGACATGTACGATAACAGGTTAAGTCGAATAATCGATAATCACGAACATTGGATAATCATAATGTCTTGCTAGAGACCACTTATGATGGAAAGGGTAAAATAGTAATTGCTCGTGAGCATAGAGGGTCACACGCATTAAGCACGATACATGACAATAATTATGGATGAAAATTGAGAACGATTCAGTAGTTTTCTGGCCTAAGGTTTTAACCACATGGTTGAAGAAATCAATTCGAGCAAATTGAACCGTTTTGTCTAAACCGAAATTAGAACTCAAATTAGAACCATTTAGGAATTTAAGTGATGAATGGGAACAAATGCAAATAAGAGTTTATGAAGGATGGATATGCAATTTTAATTTGAAATTCAATTTTATTTTTCAAATTAAAATTCAATATATCTTCTATTATTTTCTCTAATATTCAGCAACCACTCCCCTCATCTTCTCCCCCTCATTGCCGAATCCTCTCACCCTCTCATCCTCCATTTTTGTCAAGCTTCTCTCAAAAAATTCATAGCAAAACACTTTGAGAGAAAACCTTCTTTGGTTGTGGTACTTGTATGGACCTAATAGAGAAACACTAAGCTTGTGTTTTCATCGATTAGAAGAGGTAATTTTCAGATTCAAAAGGTATATATAGCATGTTGAATTTACATTAAGATCAAAGTTTACATCGATCACCATGGTTACATAACGTCCGCTGCATGATATTTATCGAATGGAACCCGTCGTGATCTTTTTCAATAGCTCCATAAACTGCTCTTGGAGGTCCGCCTCCATGAAGCCCAGCATGACACACGCAACGTCGATAGAGTCGCTAAGGTGTTTCTAGTACGCATCCTTAAGGACCCTCGTTGCATTGGCAGCTGGCTCCACCGGGATAGCCTTGTCAAGGACGTACTCCCTGCGTTCCAACTTTAACACAAGTCGTAAATTTCGGTCCCAGTCTAGATAATTTGTCCCATTAAGTTTACATTTTTCAAGTATAGTCCTCAACGACAAATTAGACGAGTTTGTTGAATTACTAGCCATTTCTACACGAAGAAAGTAAATTTAATCAGAAAAGTTGAATAAATTTACGAAGATCCGAATTAAACACCAACCATCCGATTCTAAGGTTTAGAATCTTTAAACCAAGATCCCTTATTTGTCAATTGAAGTACACTAAAGCGCACCGCTCCAATTGACTCATTTGGGTAGGACGTCCATCCAATTACAACCCGTGTAACTCTTGGTCAGGGTATATGCAAAAGCACACGGCTTACCCTTCCGATGCCCCAGCTCGACCTCAGGCCAAGAATCGTGGTCGAGTCAACCAACCTTCACTAATGCGTTAATTTTGTGTAGATGCTCCGCTAAGGCATCCGACATCCCACAAAGTTGACCATTTCCATATAGAACCCATTCCATCGATGCTCCGCTAAGGCACACGACACCGATAAAATGTTTCTACATGGGTGTGAATTTGGGTGGCATCTTACTTGACTCAAATTTTGTTGTGATTTGGTTGTGTTTAATAATTCGAAAGTATCTTGGTACAATTACGAACCCGTCATCAACAACCCATGTTGTGACGTTTCTAATTGTATCATATACAATCTTCTTTTGAAGTCGTCATTTGCAACCCGTGCAAACACGTTTCAAAATCGAACTCATCCATCACAACCCGTGCGATGATGGTTCACAACGCTTTAAACATGCAAACAATTAACATCGATTTTAATCTTTGCATGTGATGTGATGGCTTATAAACTTATAAGCTAAGCATGCAAGCATGTAATTATTTAAATAATTCAAGCAAGCAAACATAAAGCGTTTAAATATACATCAATAGCCCATCCTAATCTTAGGATTCTACGAGTCACCACATCTTCTCGTCTTTCTCATTCGGGCTCCCACTAGCTCTTGGACTTCCTCCAAAACCGTCATTGTGCTCGATTTTCCATCCTTCTCGTCTTTGAGTAGTAATTACAATTAATACTCGGTTCGTAGACCGGATAAAAAATAATTACACTTTATGGGCTCGAATGAAAGAATAATTACACGCTAACACTAACGGTGTGCAAACCGTGAAAGCAATAAAATCTAATGGGCTACTAATGCATCATACATCTCATCACATCATCCAACATGTTATCACACAAACATGTTATCAAATAATATGCAATTATTCCGGTTTTAATTTTGCCAAGTTGCTTGGTCGGGTTTATCGAAACTAGACCTTTTCGAAAAACGGTTTATCGAAACCGATCAAATTTAAAAGTTTTCAAAATATTGGATTGCGGGTTCATCCATAGACATAATCAACGTGCACGAACAAAGTCGGGCCAAGCCCAATAGGCCGAAGCCCATTGGGCCGAGCCCAACACCACGGGTCGGTTTGGGCCTAGAAAAGCCCAAACCGAGCTCGCCTCTCCTCTCGGCCTCGGCCAAGAGGAGGAACGGCCCCGGTCACCGTCGGCCTCCGGTGACCTTCGTCCGGTACTTCCGATCCAGCTCCCCGAGAGTCTCTTCTCGGACCCGACAAATCCAATAATTTCCGAAAAATTTCAAATTCAATATATTTTCCAAAAATAACATATTTCATGCAATTTTCCCAAAAATCATTAAAAACATGTTATCAACAAATATGTCATGCAAATCATCATAAAACCGAAACAAGTTCAACAAGACAAAGATTAAGAGGGTTAACCACCCTCTTATACCACTGTAGGGTTTTGGAGCGTTCTTTAACATCGAGATAGCGGAAGCATTTAACAAAAGCAACTCCAAACCTTGTCCAAGAACATTGAACCATTAAATCCCAAGGCAAAATCTATTCCACAAGAAATTTACCTTTGAGTCTTTGTTGAATCGATAAAGAAGAACTTTGTGATCTTCTTCTCTAGAGCAAGTCCACACCAAGGGGATGATCTTCAAGATCCTACACTTAATGCCTACTTGAACAATTAAGTGAAGAACAAGAGAGCAAGAAGAGAGAGACCTATGGGGTTGTCGGCCAAGGAGAGAGGGAGGGATTGATGAGAGTGTGTCGTGTAATTAATTCACTTGATATTTCTCTACTTCATCAATCATTGTTACTTGATATGTGAGATGGCTGAGAATTGATAACCCGTATCACTGGCATGGTCATGCTCTTTCTCTCAGTCACTCTCGATCAAGAGGCCTTTAACGGATATCTTTCTCATACCGTAGTACGAGGGATAAATCCCTTAGCCGTCTTTCGTGTCACTCATGCAATCCGTTCCGCCACCCAATCATGCCCGTTATTGCAATCCTGTTACAGAAAGCGTTAGACGCAAGTTAAAGTCGCACGTACATTGCAATGCGATCACAAAGACTCCTTGGTCTAAGGATATCGTGACAAGCTATCGCATTTGAATATGTTCATGGCTTAATCTATGAAACACTATTCAAAGCGGGTCATCCGATATCAATCAACTCATGATATCTATGATATGATTCCGGGATCCCTCATCCCTATGACAAGTAGAACTACGTCATTGAGAACCATCCTCATACAGGTCGCTTCTATTGAAGCGTATATTGACCAGGGACTCTTTCTCTCAGTCACTCTCGATCAAGAGGCCTTTAACGGATATCTTTCCCAGACCGTAGTATGAGGGATAAATCCCTTAGCCGTCTTTCGTGTCACTCATGCAATCCGTTCCGCCACCCAATCATGCCCGTTATTGCAATCCTGTTACGGAAAGCGTTAGGCGCAAGTTAAAGCCGCAGGTTGACTGCATACCGATCACAAAGACTCCTTGGTCTAAGGATATCATGACAAGCTATCGCATTTGAATATGTTCATGGCTTAATCTACGAAACACTATTCAAAGCGGGTCGTCCGATATCAATCACCTCATGATATCTATGATATGGTTCCGGGATCCCACATCCCTATGATAAGCAGAACTACATCATTGAGAACCATCCTCATATTGGTAGCTTCAATTAAAGCGTATATTGACCAGGGACTCGTTAAGTGTGATCCGTATAGATTTATGGTTCTACTACTTTAGTGGTCATAAATCAAATCATGCTTAACATATTACTTCAACACATAAGTAATACAAAGCCGTTTTATTTATTACAAACGATGATAAATATACATAGACATTTATAAACTACTAGCAATTGGACTAGGGCACAAAAATGCTATCAGTATCGTTTGCCCTCAGCTGTGCCAGCAGATTTTAGTCTAACCCAGGCCAAGAACACTGGACTGTCGTCAACTGTACCCTCAAATATCTGAGGAGAACAAATGACGCCTTCTTAGTGTATGGCGGGATAGGAAGAGAACTAAGCGTCACTGGATATGTTGACGATAGTCGGTGTGGGTCAGAAGCTTCTTGAATGGATTAGGTGTAATGCTGCAAACGTCTGATCCCGTGAGCTTAAAGTGTGACAACACGGGGGCCGTAGCACTTGCTAAAGAGCCTAGATTTCACACAGGACCAGGCACGTCGAGAGAAAGTATCATATCATCAGAGAGATGGTTGATAAAGGTGAAGTAGAGATAATCTACGTTTCAACGCATGATAATCTAGCTGTCCCCTTAACTAAGGCACTACAGCAGCCTAAGCATGAGGAGCATGTCAGGGGAATGGGTTTAGATTGGAATACCAATTGGGTCTAGGGCAAGTGGGAGATTGTTGGGTTTTTGTACCATAGCACAATGTATTTTCAATCTAATCATGTAATAAGATTATTAGTTGAAATAAAATCGGCATTCATATTATTAAGTGTTGTAGTAATATCTTAAGTATGATTTGATTTGTATCATTGATGTGTCAATACATAATAGTAGATCTACAGATCAGATAAAATCTTACTTAAGCAGTTTCCGATCAGAATAACTTCATAAGAAGCGATCAGTATGAGGCTAACTCTAAGTGATCACGCTCTACTGATCATGGCTAGAAGGGGGCCAGAGTTAGGTCATAGTATCACCAGACAGGGGTGATATAGGACGACCCGATCATGAGATGTTACATAGACAAAGTCATGAACATACTCATATGTCGGAACATGAAATCACATCCTCAGACAGAAGGATCATTGAGGTCACTATGTAATGAGTGACGAGTTTGACTCAGTCTAACGTCTCATGTAAAAGGGTTACAATAACAACTGTGATTGGCTCGATCACGAATTACATGAGTTGATTCAATAGATCGCTGAAGGATTTATCCCTCATACGGACGTGTGAGCAGATATCAGTTTAGGCCACTTGATGAGTACAACTGAAATACAATAACATGGCCATGTAGTCGATACGTAGTATTAGTTATAATTCAGTTAACTGAGAATCAAGAAACAAGAAAATTGAATGAGGATGACTTGTCTATGCCTCGTGGTTGTCAAAGATATCAAGAGGATAAAAGGATAGATTCATGTACGGCAAGGTTAAGTCGAAATCTCGATAATCACAAGCGTTGGGTAATCATGATGTCTTGCTAGAGGCCACTCATGATGGAAAGGGTAAAATGGTAATTTTACCAGTCCGCCGACGTGTCGTGAGCCTAGAGGGCCACACACTAAAGGTTGAGTAAAACGGATAGAATCATATGGAGGAATCATGAGAGTGACAAAATCCGGTTTTGGATTAAACTGGATTAGACCGATTTCGGTTTAGGACTAAACCGGAAATAAAGAACGGTTTAGCCGGACCAATTAATTATAATCTAAATAAATAGATTTAATTAATTTCCAAAACCCTACTCTCTCTCTCTCTCTCTCTCTCTCTCTCTCTCTCTCTCTCTCTCTCTCTCTCTCTCTCTCTCTCTCTCTCTCTCTCTCTCTCTCTCTCTCTCTCTCTCTCTCTCTCTCTCTCTCTCTCTCTCTCTCTCTCTCTCTCTCCCTCCCTCCAAGTCCCTTCACGTCATCGAAGCCAAACATTGTCGGATCATCAAGCCTCTCCGCCCGAACCTCCTCATCTATCACCCTGATAACTGTGAAACCCATCTGAGCTCGTCCATTGTCCAGAGGAGACATGATAAGAATCGTCCCCATCCCTCGCCCTCAAATCCAGATCCATAATCGTCCCCATCCCTGTGCTCGACCGAGAAAGTGAGCAAGACATGTCATTTTGAAGAAGTACGTTTATGGGTTTCTCAAAGAATACAACATGGTCCTAACTTCTGCGACCATCAACCTCAAGCTCCATGAAGATGGCTCTCGGGCCATTCTTGGTGTCAATTTGGCTTCATTTCTACTATATTTTCATCATTGTGGGTTTCGCTTTTTCTAGCTTCAATTTACTCTGTTTCGTGATTAATAATTGTTGCCCTAATTTTTTTATTGTGCCCTAGGTGTTCCTAATCGTGCATATTCATGTGGTAGTAGCTAACGGGTCCATGGACTAATAAGTGTAATCTAATTGATATGAAATTTCAGTTTTTGTTTGTGATCATGACTGTAATTCATGGTTTTATGTTTTTGTAATTCCAATTTGTTGGGGCACTTCATGGCTTTGATACTCTGGATTTCTAAAAGAGAGGAGAGAGAGTTATAAAGAGGTTTGAGTTACATTCATGAGTGAGAGGAATAGAGAGAACACATAAGTGAAAGAGTGATGGTGGAGAGAAAGAGAGGAGTTTAAAAAGGAGGGCAAATTAGTTATTTTTCATGAGATTTTCAATTTGTTTATTTATATTTAATTTGTTATTTAAAAGGACTAACATACTCTTGTACTGTAAGCTTAGGTTATTATTGAAGCGAGGGTAAAATAGTATTTTTCACATTTACTGATAATTATAAACTTGGAATTTACATAGTATTGGATTTTAGATTTTTACAAAGCACATCAGCTAAACCTCATATAATTTAACTTAAATGTAACGTAATGAAACTTAGGAAATCGAGAAAAAAAAATTACAAACTTAAGTGAGTGATCATATAATGAGTTTTAGGCGAATATACTGATTTGTAATTATCACTAAAATGTATGATTAACATAAAAAAAATTTCTTCTAAGTATTATGCAAGTATTCTCTACTCTGAGAGAATTGTCTTTCTTGCTCTTCTTTGGTCTTAACTTATTAATTATTTGATTATTTTCAATGGTGATTAATATTTTTTGTTACAAATGAAATGTTCAGAGAATCTTTTAAAATGCTACTTTTTATCTTTTCAGTAAATCTGGTTGTTCGAATTAATGTTTACCTACTAAAAACAACTTTCGGGAATTCAAATAATTTACATTAAATATATAGGTATGTATGTAAACTAGAGTTGTTACTTACAAGAAAAATACAAGTTAGAAAATAAGAGAAACTTTTACTCCACTTAACTATAAGTTATTCTCAGATTGCTATACTTAAGTTTTAAAATTTTTTCAATAGTGTAATATTGAACAAAAAAATACCTTCCATCATCATTTTAATTTTCAAGACAATGTCACTGACTTTTCTCCTTTTCCCTTTCTTCCTCTATTCGACGTCATTGAAGCTCGTTCTCTCTGTTTTTTTCTTCAACATTGTCCTCACCAACTTCGGTCTGACGTCCAAGTAAGAGATATTGTTATATTGTAATATGGGTCATCTCGTACACTGGCAATCCACTCAGGTAATAGTTCAAGTCATAATTCTACAGGTCAAATAGACCAGAGTTCAAGTCGCTCTCTGATTAAAAACATATTGGAGGAAAGAAAATAAATTAGGACATATTGATTTGAATTTGTTATGGGTGGTTGTGAAATGGCTAATGCTACCCCACTGTGGTTGTGGCTGTCGCCATGGTCTTGGGGGTTTCTTACTGGATTGGCTTAAGAGAGTTAAGGAACGGGAAAGTGAAAAACATGATAGAAATTTATTGGAAAATGTAGTAGCACTACATAGAAAAATGAAATGTGTTTGTCTATGTGAGGAGAGGAGAGGAGAGAGGGATTTCAAGATCAAAGAGAAATTGAAAATCAACCCTCAAAATGATCTGGCCATTGAGATTTCAAGGTCGGGATGAATTATATCTCAAGCATATGGAAACCATAGCTCTCCAACTTTTTGGGCTTCAATCAGGTCCAGTCAACTCAGAGGAGAGTGGCTAACCTCATCGGCGAACTCCTCTGCTCAGTCGATTTGTCCACGTCGTCGAAGACAAGATAGAATACTGTGAGTGAAGAAAATAATAAGATTGTTATTGAATTGATTGTTGTCTAATGAGATTGTTACAATATATATAGGTTACAGGTAACTAAAGTTACAATACAAAATAGGCAACCTATTGTTTATAGGAAATATATATAGCAAATATATATATACAGTTAACACACCCCCTCAAGCTTAAGGTGGTTTCAACAAATTAAGCTTGAAAACTAGAGTATTGAACCGTCCAGGAATCAGGGGCTTGGTAAAGATATCAGCAGTCTGATCATCTGAAGAGACGGCACAGAGAGTGATAGTGCCCTGATTGAGGTGATGACGGACAAAATGACAGTCATTTTCTATATGTTTGGTGCGTTCATGGAAAACATCATTATGAGCGATCTGGATAGCACTTTGATTGTCACAACGAATAGAAGTAGCCGAGCTGTGAACAATACCCATGTCATTAAGCAACCAACGTAGCCAAAGGAGTTCAGAGGTAGTATCAGCAAGAGCCCGATATTCTGCCTCTGTACTAGAACGGGCAACAGTCGTCTGCTTCTTACTTCTCCAAGAGATCAGAGATGTGCCAAGAAATAAGCAGTATCCTGTAGTTGAACGCCGGTCAGTAGGATCACCAGCCCAATCTGCGTCAGAGAATGCATGTAATACCATAGGTGCTTCACACGAGAAGTAAAGCCCATGAGATAGAGTGTCTCGCACATATCGTAAAATTCGAAGAACGGCCTCATAATGTGTAGTACGTGGTGCACACATAAATTGACTTACCACGTGTACTGCATATGCAATATCCAGACGTGTAGCAGCCAAATAGACAAGACTACCAACAAGTTGTCGATAAAGGGTAGCATCCGGAAGAAGCTTTCCGTCAGAGGGTGTCAGCTTCTCTTTTGCCTCAATGGGGGTGGAGGCGACTTTACTATCAGATAAGCCTACCCAAGAAATAAGATCAGCTGCATATTTTGTTTGAGACAAGTAATAACCAGACGACACTGACGAGATTTCCAATCCAAGAAAATATGTGAGTGTACCAAGATCCTTCATCTCAAACTGCTCACTGAGATGACATTTAAGGTCGGAGATACCAGAGCTATCATCTCCGATGATGATCATGTCATGCACATATAGAAGAAGCAAAATATGGCCACGAGTAGTCTTTTGGACGAATAAAGCAGTATCATAAGGACTAGAGGTGAAACCAAGATCGATCATCTTCCCACTGAACTTTGAAAACCATGCCCTTGGAGCTTGCTTAAGTCCATACAGAGCCTTTTTCAAGCGACAAACTGTGTTCGGGGGATGATTATATCCAGGTGGAGGCTGCATATATACTTCCTCGGTTAAATCTCCATTAAGAAACGCATTTTGACGTCCATATGAAAAAGGTTCCACTTTCGTCCGGCTGCAATTGCCAATAAACTACGAACAGATGTAAGTCTAGCAACTGTAGCAAATGTCTCCTCATAATCAATCCCATATTCCTGAGAAAATCCTCTTGCAACAAGGCGAGCTTTGTAACGCTCAACATTACCATCAGCCTATGTCTTCACTTTATACACCATTTGCAACTCACCACAGACTTATCCTTAGGTAAATGTACGGGATCCCAAATATGAGTTTTCTCAAGGGCCTGAAGTTCCTTAGTAATTGCTTGCTGCCATAAAGGATTAATGCATACCTCTCTATATGTATGAGGTTCATAGACAGACATGACAGTGGAAGCGACTCGGGAAAAATTGGGCAATGTTACCTGATAGTCTTGAAGATGAGACGGAGGGTGTGTTTGACGGAGAGGACGGGATGAAATCACAGGATCTGCTGGCGGAACATGATCTATGAGAGGAGCCGATGGAATGTCCAAGGTGCCTGTATCTGGAAGCTCAAGAGGAAGTTCCAAAACATCATCAGGGAATAAATCTAAGTCAGGATTGGCAAAAAAAGGTGCAGATGGGGATATATGAAATTCAGACATGGATGAGAACATCTTGTGTTCCCAGAAAGTGATGTGGCGAGATATGCGTAGACGTTTAGATAAAGGATCCCAACAACGATATCCCTTGTGTTCAATCCCATACCCAACAAAACAACAAAGACGAGCACGAGGTTCTAGTTTATTTCGTTCATGAGACTGTAAGTGGACAAAACAGACACAACCAAAGACACGAAGAAGATTATAGGAAGGTGACTGACCATAAAGACAATCATAAGGGGTTTCGTTCCCTATGACTGGAGAAGGAACCCTATTGATAGTGTAAACTGCTGTGAGAGCAGCCTCTCCCCAAAAACGTTCAGGACATGCTGCAGAGATGATTAAAGCACGCGCAGTATTAAGAATGTGGCGATGTTTACGTTCTGCTCGATCATTTTGCTGAGAGGTTCCCGGACACGATCTCTGCATGACAGTGCCATGAGAGGCAAGAAGATTCAAGAAAGATGTCTCTTTGAATTCAGTACCATTATCAGTACGAAATACCTTAATTATTTTTGAAAACTGTGCCTGAATCATGCTAACGAATTGAGATTACACTTTGTTAAGATCGGATTTGTTGTTCATTAAATAGATCCAAGTGAAACGAGTATGATCATCAACAAAAATGACAAAATAACGAGCACCCCCCATAGACAGAGTAGGAGATGGACCCCATAAATCAGAATGAATAAGATCAAAAGATTCAGCTGACGTAGAGTTTTTATTTGAAAAATGTAACGTATGATGTTTGGCTACCTGACAAGAAACACAATCACTTAGTTTACTAGAAGTAGAACCTAATAAGCCACTAAAGACTAGACTACGAAAAGGCTGAGAAGAAACATGACCAAGGCGTGCATGCCAGACATCTGCAGGGACAATAGCAGCACACTGAGATGAAGATGGTGATGGAACATGTAAGCCTGTGAGCTTGAACAAACGACCCGTCTTACGGCCTGTCCCATAGATTTGTCTCGTTAGTGGATCATGCACAGAGACAGAAGAGGAAATGCTAGAAAATATTACATCAAGACCCAAATCACACAACTGACCTACATATACAAGATTAAGAGATAGTTTGGGAACAAGCAATGTGTCTGGAAGAGAGAACTATGAAGTAGACACAGTGTCAGAGTGTGATGCTGAGATAATTGAATTATCAGCAGTATGAATGGTAGGTGAATGCTTAATTGGTTTAATATCAGAAAATGATGGCGAGTAAGGACTCATATGATTAAAGCATGCAGAATCCATATACCAAGGGTTCGAATTACCTGACATGACCGATGGGAAATGATTACCAGAATGGGAAGCGATTAATGCTTGTCTGAGGGCTTGGAGATCAACCTTACTTAGTAGAGTGGTCATATCAAGCGAATCAGCAGATGTACTAGGAGAATCTGAGGGGGCAGCAGCAACAACATTAGATCTTGTTTGAGACACAGAGTTTTGAACACCATGCCATTCTTTTCCTTTGGAGCGCAAAATCGGGCATTCTGATTTCCAATGGTCTGTTTGTTTGCAATAATTACACCGTTTCTTCTTTGAGGAATGATACATTTGAGAAGAATTCTTATTCTTCTCGTTACCAGGACTTGCATTAATGCTGGCAAAAACTGTATCAACAGGACGATGAGATAACATACCCGATCAGAAACAACTATTTCAAGTATGGGAAAAGGATCTCTATGTAGTAAGGAGCTGCGAACAGTCTCAAATTCAGATCGGAGAGCCTGGAGAAATTGCATAACTCTGAGACGATCCTGATAGTCAGCAAAAATAGTGGAATTAGCAGAGTCTGTCCATGTCGGTTCAGATGCAGCCAATTGATCCCAAATAGCCTGCATTTGAGATAAGAACTCAGAAACAGATTGTCCAGAGTCTTGTTTTAACAGATGAAGACGACCAAGAAGTTGGTACTGGTGCGCAACATCTGTGGTAGAGTAGAGTTTCTCCAAATGCTTCAAGACCTCCTTTGCAGTGTCAAAGCGGCCAAAGTGAGATTTAACAGACGGACTGCATGTGTTGCGAAACCAAGTAAGGATTTGATGATTCTTACTATCCCACTCATCAAATCGATCATTAAATGCTTCTAGAGTTTCATCTTTAACTTGAAGGGGAGCAATAATATCACCGGTCACATATCTCCATAATTTTCTGCCACGGAGAAAACTGGACATCTCTTTACCCCACAGAACGTAATTAAAGCCATCAAATAAGACAGATTTAGGTTTCAAAATATCTGATTTTTCCATCACAGAAAAAATACCAAAATTTTATGAGAGAAAAAAAATAGAAATTCTGGAATTCGAAGGCGGCGGCGCGTGAGACTCACGCGCGGCTGAGGAAGGTGCCTTCTGCACAAAAACGCCGGAAAAATCCTCCTGAAGGTGGACGTGCTGGCGGTGAGGTTAGCAAGCGTCCCAAAACTGTCCAATCGATCGTTCGAAAAGTAGATCTGGGACGTGATAATCGACCGGATCCGAGGTCGCCAGCGACTGGAGACAGGGCAGAGAGGCCGAACTTGGGGCCGGGAGCCTTGACTTGCTGGCGGTGAGACGAAAATCCTTGTGGTGGCCGAGTTCGAACGTCGCCTGATGTCGTCGCGTGTGGTCACGAAGCTGAGGCGAGGCGCGTGTGGTCACGAAGCTGAGGCGAGCTTCGATGCAGAGGCGAGCTTCGAAGCAGAGGCAGTGGTGGTCACCGTGTATGGTCACGGCAGAGGCGAGCTCCTGTTGCCGGCGAAAAGGTGATGCCGAGGGCGAGGTCTCCTCTGCGCAAGAAAGGTAGACCAAAAAAAAAACTAGACCAAAATATTCCTCTGCGCAAGAAAGCTAGACCAAAATATTTGGGATCAATTCAGGGTAAAAAAAAAACAATCTTTAGGTTTGGACCAATATTGCCTCTGATACCATGAAAACAATAATAAGATTGTTGTTGAATTGATTGTTGTCTAATGAGATTGTTACAATATATATATAGGTTGCAGGTAACTAGAGTTACAATACAAAATAGGCAACCTATTGTTTATAGGAAATATATATAGCAAATATATATACAGTTAACAGTTTGGATAATTTAGGGTTTTTTAATAAAAAATTACAAATTGTGTGTATATCACGTGACGTGACGAGAAAAGCATTTTTAATCTAACATCATTAAAATGGTAATAACATGCAACATGTTCAATTTATAGGGAAGTCATTATACAAACTTTTGTTTACTTTGTAAACCATGTTAAAGTGGACAAAATTTAAGCAGACAGCTACATGATTTTCATGGTCCTTAGGGCAAACCCAGTCAAGCTTCCATTGAAGTGGTTGGTGTCTCAGTAACAGCAATCATTCAGAGCCACCTTGGTTTAGCACCAATAAAAAGTAAAACAAACCTAGCTAGGCATGTATGTATGTACATCCAAAACTAGTGCCTAACATGTTCTCTAAAAGCTCTCACCCTAAGCTATGAAGTTTTTCAGATAATCATGCTAGAGATGTAAACGCAAAATGCATAGGATTAACTGAATTACCGAGGCGCTTAACTTGTGGTGTTAACGTACTTTAAAAGAGGACACTGGTTATCTTCTAATCCCTTTCGTTGCTGGTTACCACCTTTCTTTGTGCATTTACGGCAGAGCTTTCCGTGTGTGAACAGAAGACAATTCAGATCAAATTTAAGTTCATTTGGGATGCGATGATTTAGATGAACATACGCCTTATTCCTGTCCGCTACAGCTGGTACCCAACCTATGGTTTTCCCAATCTCAAATACCTGAGGGGTAAATATTAGTCAAATCCTCAACATGTAAGATAATGTTTCTTTTCTGCAAGTTCAACGAAATAAGACTCACATGTGTGTCTACTGGGAAATCATCCAGCTGAAGATTGAACATCAAAACACAAGCCACCTGTCATCCATTTTCAATATCTAACTTGTAAGCAATCCAGAAAACTAAAATTCAGAGCATTTATCATTCGGCGAGGCTCAACAAAGGTTTTACAACAGACTGCAAATGTTTTCAAGGGAAAATATACAGTTGGATACCATATATGTAATATGATAGCTTGAAATGGGCAATATAGCATCTTCTGTTCCTTTTCAATATCTTCAACGATGCACGTCCAGGCATGCACATTCAGGCATACATAAGGATACTAACAAAAGATAAAATTATACCTTTTGAAGATTATAAGAATGTATTTCTAAACATTTTGAAACGCGAGGTCCCAAGGATCATATTTATTCACGAAAGGAAATCAATATACATTTCCAGTCCAAAATTCATTGATTACTTAATTCTTTTATTTTGAATGTATGCACTCTTTAATGGTCTATTTGGAAACTAGTATTTCCTTCAAATCCTAGTTTTGTGCAAGATCAATTTTCGGCTGTCCAAAACATTTGGCTTTGGCAATTATAATACAACTCAGAATATGACTAAAAGAAGGGGTTTCAAATGATGGCTCCATACGGTCATTTGAAATAGCATGACAGATATACGAATTTGAATTTTAATAATGGAAACATGAATTTCTAATCAATTCCATCAATCCAAACATAACATAATTCAGTTTTAAATAGTAAAGTAAATTAATCTAATTTTTGTCAACGGTTCACATCCTTTCAAATGACGAATCCCTCTGAAGGAATACGTTTATAAGGAATTTATTGGTTGCCTTCAAATTAAAACCTATATGCGACAAACACTACTTTTCCCTTTGTGTACAAGATTCTGTAGACTGACCAAAGGCTAATATTATTTATGTGCAAATAGTAGTCACCCTCTTTCTTCTCCAACAGAATTCATTTCTTAGCGCGTATACGCATAACCAAACCCTTCTATTAGCTCAGTCAATAATTATATGGATTGATACTACCAAGCAGGTGAAATTTAGCCAAACACCTGGCTTCATGATGCTCAGGTTATTCATCTATTCTATGGAATAAAGGAAAAATTGAAAGAGTACTTCGTTCAAAAAATAACCAATAAGAGTTCATTTGAAAGAAATGAAAGAATATCGGGAACATTCCAAGTCCAAACATCTTTTAGTCTATCAGCACAAATAAAGATGAGTTACAAAGTGGTTTTCCAATCTGTTGATGATTTTTGGGTTAGAAAACAGATGCAATTAGCATATACAACACAATCTTAATGTGGATCTGGAGTATGTACACCATAAACTACAGTTCGGCTCCCTAGATAAAACTTATAAATCACTGGTGCAAATTAATAGTGGCGCAGTATAGAAAGGTAGTGAGTTTATAAACTGTCAAGTATTTTCATAAAAACACTCTTAATTACATAAGAACACGCTATATATAGGCAAAATCAACTCACTTAGACATAATTTGATGTTCCAAACTGCAAAAAACTGTGATCAGGGGTTATCCAAAGGAAATGCAGATTATTCTAATTGCCAAGAGAAGCAGGAAAAGAAGATACTAATTCCAATAGAAAAGGCGCAAACATCACTATAGAGAATATCCAATAAGACTAATGAAACGTATAACTGAATGAGAACAGATAAATCTTCGGTGGTATCCATACATGAAATATAACACTAAACAAAGCAGCCATCTCTAAACAGACAATTTCTTTTTTATCAAAAGATAATGGTATATATTGAATTGTTCATAGGAAGAGGAATACCGTTTTGGGGCCGATTCCTTTGAAACGAGAAAGCTCTGCCTTTATTTCATCAATTGATAAATCTCGCAAGTATTCCAAGCATAATTTGCCTCTTTTTTCCAGCAAGCAAGTCAATATATTCTTAATACATGAAGCTTTTGTGGGAGCTAAACCTCCACATCTAATGGCATCTTGTATAAGTTTTGAATCAGCTGCAAGAACCTTTAAGAAGGAGCAAAATATAATATTGAAAACCAGAGAAAAACATGAAATTTGAAGTCCTAAAAAACTAACAAAATCACTCAAACCACTTCATCAATTGATTACCAATCAGATCGCAAATGAATTAAATATTCATACTCGAGTCCGGAAACACCCAAGAACACACATTGCAATTTGAAAAGGTTAAGTTCCATTAAGAAGAGGATTAAGGGGAAAGTAAGAGAAGCATACATGGTCCCAATTGGGGAAAGCGGATTTGAGAGAAGAAAAGGCCTTGTTGCAATTAGCATCGGTGGTGTTCTGGGAGAGGACAGTCTTGACGAGACCGTCGAGAACAGACTCGTGAAGAGGAAGAGAAGGGTTGAGCCTCTGGTTGCGGTAGTGGGCGAACTGTAGAGGGAAGCCGTGGAGGGCCAAGAGGTCGTCCCGGACGGCCTTGCATTCATCTGGGGTGGGTCGGCTGACGCTCGGAAAGGGCTCTTCCTTCTCCTTGCTCGACGACCGGAGCTCCTCCACATGCTTTCGTTTCCGGCTCTTCTGCATTTGCTTGGCTGATTCCTACCCTAACTGATTTCACTCTCATGCAAATTTTGATTGTAGGGGTAAATGTAAACACAAGTTACTCTACCCTTGTAAAAAAACATCTCTTGGACGGGAACCTAACAATCAATATATTAGGATGTTCTGTAGTCAGAAACCGACCCGACCCGACTAGGTTCGGTTCTTAAAGATGAAGAACCAAAACCGACTAGGCCCAGTCGGCGATTTGGGTCTAACCAACTTGAACCGTCGATCAATTCTCGGTTTGACTCGATAGAAATCGACTCCAGCGTGAACTCGGCCTCTTTAATGGTGAGTTTCCTCTCGATCTGATCAGCCGCGACCATCTTCGTAGTTTTCAAGACCGTGGTCCCCAAAAAATCCATCAACCAGAAGGGATTGGAAACATCGTCGGTGTGCTTGAGCTTTTGGTTTGTATTTTCTGAACCGCCATCGGTTGGTTAATTGTGCGGTTCCAAATTTTGAGCTGTAATCAAATCGACTTCCCTTCAATTTTCAGGCAAACCAACCTGATTGGAACTGAACCGGCAAATTAATTAATTCGACTAGTCTTATTTGGTCAGTGTGGTTTCAAATAAACAATCCTATATTATATGCTAATGATCAATGACTGTTGTTAATAGCAACAATTATGAACAACTCAATTCAAAAGATTAGTATATTGTTGTTGTTCATAAATGAATATGAAGGCTAAAAATGTACGATCTTTTGTCGAGAAACTTATGTCATTGATGAACAATCGAAAATATTATTGTATGAATTAATGTAATGCTTGAATATTGCATATGATTTATTAACGAAAGTAATACATAATCCTAAGTGTCTCGAAGCAAACGCATAATATTTTCTTATAAAAATACTTGGAATATTATGACGAAAAATTAATATAAGAATATTTGTTTTGGCAAATATGAAGGTTTTTTAACATACTGCTTGCCAGCTGAAAAGGAAATTGGTGCTAATAATAATATTATACATTATGACAGATAAAATAATATATTTTGGGACAAAATAGTGGAAAATATGGGTTTATTTGACAAACTTGGAAACAAATGAGAGTCGTTCCTTTTTTAGATATACGACACAAGATCACGCTGTCAAGATATAAGGGCACAGAGTGTAAATAAGTAGTGAGTTTATGGGTAATTGGTTATTGGTGAGATGAGTGAGGGTGTTTAGGTAATTATATGTGGATCACATTGTTCATGGGTAACTGAATCGCTAGTGAGTGGTTAGGCTAACCCCGATTTATTAGTTGATTTAGGTAATTTAAGTTTGGACGTGTTTTTCGCAGATCATTAGGTATTTGTTTCTACACGGTAAAGTAGTTGTGTTGATCTGAGATGTTGTCTCAGCGTATAATGAACATTCCTAGGAAGAACAAGCTTGGTAAGTTTTCTATTTTACATTAGTATGTTGTTCTAGTGAGGATTAGAGTTAGGGAAATCGAATTTTTAGAGTTTTTTACTCAATGTATCTAATAATAGGTGTGGGTAGAAGAGTTGGGTGTTTTGTAGCTAGTTTATTTGGTGATTAAACTCCTAACGGGGATCATACGATGGTGTCTGAAGGTGATATGGGTTGTCACGTGAATTTACTACTCAATTGTGTGGCAATGTTTTGTGTAGATATGTCATCAAATATGTTATGATTATGTTTGGTGTTACTGTGTTGTTGGTGAGCGTCATAATTTGAGGTTTGTCATGTTCATAAATAGATATGACATGAAAATGTAAGATAGGTATATTTCATGGTTGAGTGTCATGGTTTTTTAATTGTTGTTGTAAATTGATGGTTGTCGAGGGTTGGTTTAGTTGTGCTATGATTGTTTTGTGTGATGGTATCTGTTTGTATGGAAATAGTAGGACAAGTTTTTTTTCATGGTTCTGTGTAGCTATAGAAAATTTAGTTATTTGATTTACAGATGTATGTGCTATGTTATTATTCACGCTTTGCATTGTAATTTTGTATATGAAGTGGAAGGAAGTGTGTGGTATACAATTTTTAATTGGAGTTAGTGTGTTATAGAGAGTGGAGTTATGAAATATGCAGTTTGACATAGGTGTTTATATGTTTTGCATAAATAAGATTATGGTATGTGATATTTATGTTCAAAAGTAATAGGTTTGTTTCGTTTTGTCATTACTTGGTTTATGTGTGACATGATTTTTTTGTCATGGTTATGTGATGGTATAGAAAAAGTATGACATGTTTTTCTCGTGATTTTGTGTAGCTATGGGAAATTTTCTTACTTGATATACATATGTATGTGTCTTATGTTATTGTATATGTATTGCATTATAATTTTGTGTCATGATTTTGTATAAAAAATGGAAGGAAGTGGGTGATATAAAAATTTTAATTGTAGATAATGTGTAATGTAATTGAAGCTATGAAATATGCAGTTTCACGCCGGTGTTTTTATGTTTGCATGAAATAAAATGATGATAGATGATATTTATGTTCAAAAGTTATAGATTTGTCATTGTCTTTTGTAACTTGGTGTTTATGTTTTTGTATATTTAAAGATGTTTGATGACGTGGGTGATTGGCAGTGGGTTAATTCTATTTCAGTGTGAGAGATGATTTGCTTATGTATGTTATTTTGGTTTTTGTTTGATTTGTAGGCATGTGAATTTTTTCAGATGATGGTGCACCTCCAAAAGTTATGGTCGTGGATGTCTTTGATTCTGATGACAACTTGACTTTGAGAGGTTGACGATGATTAGGACTGCTACACATTCTGAATCCTGCGGCAACCAAAGGTCTTGTAAACGTCCCTATACATGTGGGACAAGTAAAAGGGGATTTCATAAGGTCGTTGATGGCAGATGTGAGGCATCATGTCGTGATAGGATTGCTGGTCTAAAGCAACCCTTGATGAACATTCCACCTAGTATGCGGTCTTTGACTCGTATCAAACCGAAGAAGAAAGCAATGAAGTACACAACACGTGAGTGGGAGGCTCATGCAAGATATTCGAGGTTAGATATAGTGGTGTCCCAAAATGTGTCGTTCATGACTATCAGTTCTCTGAAGGAGAAGCGGACGTATGACGTGGAGGAAATGGGATTTTGTTTAGTTTTGAAACTTAGGACAGGACATGTGCCAGCCACCATTGGGTATTGGTTGGTCGAGCATTTTCAGCCCAGTTCTCGCTCATCGATTCTAAATTGGGACATTAAATTATGCATTACAAAGGAGGATGTTCATGCTACATTGGGCATTCCTCAGGGGATGGGAAGATTGTTTGTTCGTCTCCAATATACGCATCTGATGCATTACTTCACTAGCATGCTTAGTATAATATAGAGTTTAGTACCATTTGACCATACGATATATGCTCATATTTGTAAGAAGGAAAGTGATGGTGTACTTTTCAAGTAGAATTTCATGATTTTGTTAACGACTATATTGGTGGAGTTTGGCACGAGTATGTATGCAAACCATACCAAATTTGAGGCAAATGTGAATATTGATAGGGAGGAGTATTAATGATGCTCACCTGTCATTGATAGCTTGTTGAAGCACAAGCATCACGGGTCGGCCAACAAGTATAGGCCGAGGAAGCGTTTTTATGGGCCTATCACCTTTCTGCTGGTATGTATTTTGGTTTTGCATTTTGAGTTGTTTTTATTTATTTATTTAAGTATTATCATTCAATATTTTGAATTTAGTATTGGTTGATTTCGTTGTGTTGGGTGGCAGATGTTTTATTTGGGCAGAGTCGAGTTCGAACGAATTTGGTGAATCATGTATATCGGGCGAGCTCTAAGTTGATAAGATTAATGTGTTTGGAACTGAGTTTGTATTGGGGTCAAGTGTTCAAATACCATATGCAGTGGGAGCTAATGATGGTCCACGAAGTGGTGTGACTGAAAATTTTCATAGTTTAATGCCTGATAATTGTGGGGATGGAGTAGCAACTGGTGGAGTGAGTGGATAACCAGGGAGTGTATGAGAAGGTGATGTCGTGGGCAAGGATGTGAATGAAGATGCACCTCAGGATCAAAATCAGGAGTCACCTGTAAAAGTAAGTATTTTCGTTAATGAAAGTAATTATGTTCACTGAATTTATAATATGTTTTTGTTTTTAACTGAGTTTCCATATCAGTTATAACATATTTGAGTGATTTATTTGATTTGTCATAGACTGTCTTGAAGGCTCTCTCATTTGTGCGACGTAGAGTTCTTACAAATATTGTTGAGCTTCGTAGGGTGCTGGTGGAGGCCAAGGTTATAATGGGTCGGGCATAAAAGTACAATGAGAGGCGTCGTGTAGAATTTAATGCGTCAGCTGAAAAGGGTGGATTTGACGAATCATTCTTGGATCAACCACACATAATTGATACTTGTAATGTGTTGTTGGACGAAATTTCAAAAAGGTAGTGGCAAAGTTGTGCCACATGTTTTTTGGGGAATCTCAAGTTCTAGGCGCAGGGGAAAATTGATTAACTGGGAAACCCCTCGAGGATCGTATGCAAAACCCTAGATGAATCATGAGAAGGCAAGCTAGTTAGAGAGCCTACCTTTTGTAGTCTCTACACTTAACTCCTAAATCCGATTTTGAAGCGTGTTTACGAACTCGCTCTCCAGGGATGCACACACGATTGGGCTCGAAATTCCTGAAGCCAAGACCCACCCAATGACTATCTCTCTCGATGTCCTAGCTCTCTAATGCAAAAGCTAGAACTTTCTAGGTGTATTGGCTAATGGTGCCTTTTAGCTTAAGGAGGCTCCCACCCCAAGGTCTCCTTATATAGGCTTTGGGTAAGGGGCCTCGTCAAACATGAGTGTCGATCGACACCCTTCTGGAATGGAAGGTGTCGATAGACTCCACCTGCGTGTCGAGGCACAGATTGACACCACCAAGGTGTCGATCAACACCACACACGCGATGTGTGCCGATCGACACCACACTTGTCATGTCTACGCAATTTTCATACTTAACCTATTTTGAACCTCTTGAGTCCCATCGAGTTGCTCGCTTCTTTCCACTGGCGTGTGACCTTGTAGGCCCGTCACCCATTGGCAGATGGGCGTGAAATACCATTTCACCCGATCAAATCACCAGTGGCCTCTAGTAAGACGTAGTGATTACCCAATGTCCACGAAGTATCGATCGGTTCGAGATCTTCTCTCTGTCATCTGTATCATTAACCCTTGCGATCGAGATGAGGCATAGAGCCGTCATCCTCATCGACTCGATCGGGCTCCTTGATCTAGAGTTGACTAAGACGTATCCGGTGAAGCCGCACACTTCTCAGTAATGCTCATCAAGGGGCCCAAAACTATACCCTTCACCACGTCTCACCGCGGGGAAATAAATCCCTTCGGACGCAATGTGCGCTCCCACTAAAGTCCGTCCAAGAGCCAACGATGTCCGTTATAAGTACCCTGTTACAGGCAGCGTTGGGGCATGTCAAACTAATGGAGTGACGTGCATGTGAGCCACTCGCTCCAAGGTCTTAAGGCCGCGATGGGGCATGTAAAACTAATAGAGTGACGTGCATGTGAGCCACTTGATCATAAGTTATCCTCACGCTAGTCACTTATGGATAAATATTCAAATAGGGATCCGTTTAACGTAATTTCATAGCATCTAAAGGTTCTACTATTAGTGATGACACACTCAATGAATTTAGATGAAATTATCGCTTGACTCATTACTACTACATAATAATAATGAAAACGCCTTTCATTTCTAAACAGAAGATTACATAGAAAAGACTTGGACTAGGGCACAAGCTCTTACAATCTCCCACTTGCCCCTAGCTCCAATCTAAATCCGAACGTAACCTCATTGACCTTACATGGCCTTCATGTTTAGGCTGTGAGAGAGCCTTTGTCAATAGGTTGGATGCATTATCTTCTGTCGCAATCTTACAAATCTTCACTTCACCTTGTTCGATGTACTTTCGAATCAAGTGAAAACGCCGACGTACATGTTTGGATCTGGCATGCGCTCTAGGCTCCTTAACTTGTGATATGGCGCCAGAGTTGTCGCAGTACAAGTTCACCGGATTGGACGGATTTTTCATTACGTCCAATCCGGCCATGAACAGCCTCTTTTTCCGCTTCTCCAACAGCTATGTACACGGCCTCTATAGTAGAATCTGCGACGGTGGGATGCTTGAAGAATCTTCCAGCTGAAAGCCCCACTATTGAGCACGAACACATACTCAGACTGTGCCCATGAATCATCCGAATTAGTCTGAAAACTGGCGTCGACGTATCCCATCACCTCCAGCTCCTTCTCGTTACCCCCGTAGACAAAGAAAGCATCCTTAGTCTTCTTGAGGTACTTCAGAATCATCTTCACTGCTGTCTAGTGGTCCTCACCAGGGTTGGACTGGAATCTGCTAACGCATGATACAGCGTAAGAGACATCAGGTCTCGTGCAGATCATGGCGTACATGATGGATCCTACTGCAGATGCATAGGGGATGCCACTCATGCGCTTAAGCTCATCAGGTGTTGTGGGACACTGAGTCTTGCTGAGTTTTATTCCATGTCTTATGGGGAGGAAACCCTTTTTGGCCTCGTGCATTGAAAATCTCTTCAAGATCTTGTTGATATAAGTTGTCTAGCTCAGCCCAATGATCCTCTTTAGGCGATCTCGATAAATCTTGATCCCCAGGATATACGCGGCTTTTCCCAAGTCCTTCATCTCGAAACACTTCCCAACTAAGCTTTTTTGGCTGGGATGTCGTTTTCGATAAGGAGTATGTCATCGACATATAACACTAAGAACACGACTGCACTCCTATTTTCCCTCTTGTCCACGCAAGGTTCGTTTTCATTTTGCATAAATCCAAATTCTTTTATGGCTTCATCAAAACGACGGTTCCAACTCCGAGAAGCTTGGTTCAATCCATAAATGGACATCTGCAGCTTACAAATCATTCCAGCATTCTCTGGATCGACAAAACCCTAAGGTTGTGTCATATGCACGTCCTCAGATAGCTTCCCATTGAAAAAAGCAGTCTTGACATCCATCTGTCATATCTCGTAGTCATGATATGCAGCAAAGGCGAAGATAATGCAGATTGATTTGACCATGGCCACCAGCAAGAAGTTTTCATCATAATCTACTCCTTGTATTTGCCTTAAACCTTTCGTAACTAGTCGGGTCTTATAGGTCTGAGGAACTCCATCCAGGTCATGCTTGATCTTAAAGATCTATTTGAAGGTCTTAACACCAGGGGTTGGATCCACCAAGTTCCACACTTGGTTGTCATGTATGGATTTCATCTCCTCCTTCATGGCTCTCAACCATTTTTCGAAATCATAGCTCCCAATGACTTCTTGAAAAGTTTTCGGATCGTCGTTATCCACAATCTCCAAGTCACCACCCTCAGTTACCATAAATACGTATCTGAAGCGTGCCTGATGTGGCCTTTCAGAACTTCGTGGGGCTTCAGGAATTATGTTTGGCATCGCATGCGCCTCTTGGTCCAGCTCGGGCTCTACCTCTACACTGTCTAAGTGGAGATCCCGAAATTCTTCAGGATTCTCAATACTCGTGCCATCTAGGACTTTCTCAAGATGCACAGTTCTCCCATTTTCTCTTTTGGAGAGGAATTCCGTCTCCAAAAAGACACCTTTCCGGGACACAAAAATTTTGTTCTCATTAGGTTTGTAGAAATAGTATCCAAAAGTCTCTTTCGGATATCCTACGAATATACCCTTGTCTGATCGTGGTTCGAGCTTGTCCGCCATGAGGCGTTTGACATAAGTCTAGCAACCCCAAATCTTAATGATCGACAACTTGGGACATGTCCCACTCCATACCTCGTATGTTGTTGTCTCCACCGCATTCGTAGGTGCTTGGCTCAAAATGAACGCAGTTGTCTCAATAGCGTATCCTCAAAAGTATACGGGGAGATTTGTCTGACCCATCATAGAGCGAACCATGTCTAGTAAGGTTCGGTTCCTCATTTCGGACACACCATTCAACTGAGGTGTTCCCGGCGGAGTCCACTCAGACAATATCCCACACTCTCCTAGATGGTCGATGAAGTCATGGGTCAAGTATTCGTCACCTCGGTTTGAGCGAAGTTCTTTAACTTTCTTCCAAGTTGATTCTCAACTTCAGCCTTAATCTCTTTAAACTTGTCAAACGAGTTAGACTTATTTCTCTTAAGATAGACATAACCATATCTACTGTAATCATCAGTAAATGTGATAAAGTATCTGAATCCCCTTCTAGCTTGTGTGCTTATGGGCCAACATACGCCAGTGTGTATTAGGCTCAACAAGTCAACCGCCCTCTCACCCCTACCAGTGAAGGGCGACTTCGTTATCTTGCCCATCAAGCAAGATTCGCACCTATCAATTTGTCTGAATTGAAACGGACTTAACAGTCCACACTTGTGAAGTGTTGGTAGTCGTCTCTCGCTTATGTGGCCTAGACGGAAGTGCCATAACCGAGTTTCACCCGATTCATCAACCTTGAGCCTTTTGGTATTTACATTGTATATGTTACGCTCGTTGATGTCCTTAGTTTTCAAAACATAGAGCCCATTAACAAGCGTTGCTTCCCCATAACAAATATTCTTTCTATAAAGTTTAAATAGACCATTGTCATTAGTAAAATTGAAACATTCAATGTCTATTACAGAAATAGAAATAATGTCTTTACAGAAAGTCAGTACACAAGAAACATTGTTCAAAATCAAAAGAATTCCTAACGGGAGACTGAGACAAACGACCCCTACAGCAGTTTCCCAACACTCTTTCAATCTGCAACTCGTATGTTTGCTTCATCCCCAACTAAATCTCGTCAACTTTTCAGCACCTGCACATCAACATAACTGTGAGATTGAGATCCAGAATCTAGCACCCAGCCAAAATTAGTAGACAGATTTACTTCAATGAAATAAATACCTGAAGCACCGGCTCCACCGGCCTTCTTCTGCTCCTCCATGAACTTCTTGCAGTCCTTCACGTCTAACTTGGCCTTGCCTTTGCCCTCCTTCACTGACTACGATGATTGCAGAAGAAGCAAAGGACGTCCTTCACGTCTAACTTGGCCTTGCCTTTTCCCTTGGGCGTAGACTTGCCGTTTTGGATCATGGGACCCTTTCCTCTCCCCTCAGTCCGTGTGGAGGACTTGACCGTGCTCCCACTAGCTTTCTTGAAGCTAATGCCCCCTTTGTTCACCATCATTATCTCCTTGGTTTAACTCTTTAAGGTTCACCTCAAAGGATATGGGCATCCCATGGAGCTCTGCGATGGTCTTGTTAATGTCATGCATGTTGTAGTTCATGATGAACCCATCATACATTGAAGGGAGAGTTGACAGGATCATGTCGACCTTCAACTCATTAGTAAATTTAACACCGAGTCAGGCAAGGTGTTCAAATTGACCATTCATTTTCAGAATGTGATGGCTGACTAACTCTTTAGATGGCATCTTAGTGAACATTAAACCCTTGACGGACTTGAACCTTTCGGTCCTAGCCCGCTCTTTGAACATCTCCTTGAGTTGTCACATGATGGCGAATGAGTTTGCACTAATATCCATCAATTTTTTTTGGAGATCAGCCTACATCGTGCTCAGCATGATGCATCCCACATCGAGCGAGTCGTTGAGGTGATTTTGGTGAGCATTCACAACACTCCTCATGGAACCAGCCGATGGCTCAGGGGGAATGGACACGTCAATCACATATTCCTTCCTCTCGTGTTTGAGTACAATCTCAAATTACGCTCCCAGTTGAGAAAGTTCGCGCCGCTAAGTTTCTTCTTCTCCAAGATCGACCTTAGTGACACGACGTGTGTTTGGCTCGTTGTCATTATCTATATAGATAAATAAATTCAAGTTAGATTCTGATTTTAACTATGAAGATTTGTTGCAAAACATTTTGACCATTTTGATTCTTAGCATGAATCAAGAAGCAAGACCCTTGATTCACCCGCTTTGAAGTGAGCTAATGCAGCAACGCTTCAATTAGGCTATGTAGGTGGGAGTACTTTCCAATCACATATAATGTGACTAGATAGAGCTATCATCCTCATCGACTCGATTGAGTTCCTTGATCTAGAGATGACTGAGACGTATATGGTGTGGCCGCACACTTCCTCAGTCATGCTGATCAAGGAACCAAGAACCATACCCTTCACTACTAAAGGGTTTCCATGGGTTCCATAAACTATTAATTTAATGCAGAAGCATAAGAGTAACAATGAATTCTCGAACCTTATTCTAATAAGATCTTCACGTGATGAAATTTCAGCAAGAACATTTGTATAAAATATGGAATTTCACCGTCCCAAACCTTGTATCAAAGCAAGACAAAAGGTATCATGTTCTTTAGTGAATTCAACACAAACAAGGCACCTTATGTCCAAGGTTTTCTCAAACTTTTTTGTTAGTCAAGAATAAAGAAGAAGCACAACCAAATGATGGAGAAGAAGAGGAGGAGAGAGAGGCGGTAAGGTAGGAGAAGAATTGACGAAATGGGGAGAAAAATATGGGAATTAAAGTGAAAATCAATTCTATTTGATTTTCAAATTAATTCCTTTATTAAATCCCATATTTTCTTAATATAATTATATCATAATTATATGAAGAATGGGCTTAAAAGCCCACTTATCTAAACTTTAATTAAACTTATTTAATTGGAGTTCTAATTAAATGGTTTAGCTAGTCTGATCCAATTCTTTTAAATCGATTTTTGGTTTAAACTAATTCGCTCTGATTTAACTAAATTGAAAGGCGAATTCTCCCGATTCTCATACTTCTTAAATGCTGACTTTTCCGAGTCCATTTTGCTATATACCTTGCTTAAAGTGTGTGACCCTCTAGGCTCATGACCTGTTGGCAGACTGGTAAAAAAACTATTTTGCCCCTTCCATAGTAAGTGGTCTCTAGCAAGAAATTATGATTACCCAACGTCCATGATTATTGATGATTCGATTTAACCTTTTATCGTCCATGTCACTATCCTTTTATAACCTGATATCTTGATTGATCATAAGGTATGAAACCGTCATCCATATTTAACCAATTACTGTTTCTCGATATCTGAGATGACTGAAAACTGATACTAAGTATCTCCCGCATGACCATGCAATTTCATTCAGTGATACTCATCAAGTGGCCTAAACATATATCATTACCATACTAGAGTATGAAGGATAATTCCCTTAGTCATCTTTCGAGTTCACTCATGTAACTTATAACTAAGGCAATCAGAGCCGTTATAGCTACCCTTTTATAGGCAACGTTAGACTAAGTCAAACTCAGATACTTATTATATAGTGATCACAAAGGCTCCTCGGTCTAAGGATACAATGACAAACTACGATATGTGAGTATGCTCATGACAACATCTATGCTACATACTCACCATCGGGTCGTCTAATATCATTTTCCGAATGATATCTATGATCTAACTCCGACACTTCCTTGTCATGATTAGTAGAGCGTGATCATACAAAATTAGCTTTATACTAGTCGCTTCTTAATTAAGCTTAACTGACCAGGGACCCATTAAATGTAATTCTTCCTGATCTACAGTTCTACTATTAGTGATGACACGCATAATGATATAGATCAAATTATATCTAATATATTACTACAACACATTAGTAATACATTACCATTTTATTTATTCGTAAAGATGATAAAACATTACACGTAGATAACTTATTACATTGGACTACAGCACAACTCTAACAATCTTTCACTTGCCCCTAGTTCCAACCTAACTTCCTATCTACTCCCATAGACCTCACATGTTCCTCATGCTTAGGCTGCAACAGGGCCTTCATCAAGGGACTGCCATATTATCATCAGTTGAAACGTGTGAAATCTCCACATCACCTATAACAATGATATCTCTGATAACATGATACTTCCTGAGTATATGTTTGGATCTGTCGTGGAATCTGAGCTCTTGAGCAAGAGCTACGGCCCCCGTGTTGTCACACAACAAGGTTATCGGATCAGACGCTCGTGGCATTACACATTATCCGATTAGAAAGCTTCTAATCCATATGGTCTTCTTAGTTGCTTCTAATGCAACTATATACTCATCCTCCATTATAGAACCGACAGTCATGGCTTCCTTGAAGCTCTTCCAACTGAATGCTCCACCGTTCAACACAAAGACATATCTTGCCTGAGATTTGAAGTCATCAGGATCTGTCTGAAAACTAGCATCAACATATCCTTTGACTGCTAGTTCTCCGTCTTTCCCTCCATACATTAAGAATGCGTCCTTAGTCCTCCTCAAATATTTGAGGATGGTCTTGACAGCAGTCCAGTGTTCTTGACCAGGGTTAGACTGGAATCTACTGGCACAACTAAGCGTGAACGAGACATCCGGTCTTGTGCATATCATGGCATACATGATAGACCCTACAGCTGAAGCATATGGGATCTTACTCATCATGCTCCGCTCATCAGTCGTACTAGGACATTGTTTCTTGTTGAGCTTAATGTCATGGTGAATGGGTATATATCCTTTCTTATAATACAACATTGAGAATCTTCTTAACACTGTATCTATGTAAGTGACTTAGGCCCAAAATCCTTTTGGAACGATCTCTGTAGATTCTGATGGCCAAAATGAATGCAGCATCACCTAAGTCCTTCATCAAGAAGGACTTCCCTAACCAAGACTTGGTGGCAAGCAAGGTAGGGATGTCATTCCCGATGATAAGTATGTCATCGACATAAAGTACCAGGAATACTATATTACTCTCATCTGTTTTCTTATAAACGCAAGGTTCATCTTTGTTCTCGACGAAGCCGAATTCTCTTACAGCTTCATCAAAACGAAGATTACAACTCCGTGAAGCTTGCTTCAACCTATAAATGGATCTTCACAGCTTACATATCGTTCCGGGATTCTCTGGATCAACAAAACCCTCGGGATGTGTCATATACACATCCTCTTTTAAGTTCACGTTAAGGAAGGTTGTTTTGACATCCATATGTCATATCTCATAGTCGTGGTATGTAGCTATGGCAAAAATAATCCGGATAGATTTGACCATGACTACTAGTGAAAATGTCTCATCATAATCCAGGCCTTAGATCTAACGATAACCTTTTGCTACCAACCTAGCCTTATAGGTTGAGGTTTTCCATCCATGTCGGTCTTAAGCTTATAGACCCACTTACAACCGATGGGTTTTATCCCAGGGTCTTGATCAACCAAATTCCATATTTGGTTATCGTACATGGTTTGCATCATCCCGTTCTTGGCTTCGTGTCATTTATCGTAGTCGGTACTTGTCAATGCTTGTTGAAAGGTTGTTGGATCATCCTGATCCACAACTATCAAGTCATTCCCCTCAGTGGTTGTAAATCCATATATTACAGGAGCTTGACGAGATCTTTTATACCTCTTTGGACGATATGAAATTTCTGTAGGGATTGGTTCTTCATCTACGACTATCTGAGCCTTCTGCACTTCTACATCTTGTATAGTGGGCTCCTGAATCTTCAGGTTGTTCCATACCCTCTCGAATTTCTTTGAGATACATGGCACTCCCACTAGCTATTTTGGAAATAAACCCCTTTTCCAAAAACACCCCACCTCGAGCAACAAACCTTGTTCTTGCTTGGTTTGTAGAAGTTGTATCTCTTAGTTTTCTAAGGATACCTTATGAAGACACACTTATCTGATTTGGATGCAAGCAACCCTACAACCCAAATCATTAGGAAAAACATATTAGGATGTTTCCCACACCTTATATGACTATGCGGAGGCGTACGTATCCACGGTAACGGGAGTCGTAATGAGTGTTATGTGGTGTACCTTCCGTGACTCTGGTCCAGTTCTTATTTGGCTACTAAGCGGAGGCGTACGCATCCAAATAAAACTGACCATCTCATTCAGCTCGCATCCCAATGAATACTACACGGAGGCGCATGTATCCATGGTAATGGGAATCGGAATGACTGTCACAATGTGTACTTTCATTTTCTTCGTCGGAGCCCAATTCAAAAATAAATGTGGTCGTTTCCAGGGTAAAGTACCACCTCGATCGGAACGAAGTACCTTGATACTTTACTAAGGCTAGTTCAGTACTTCATTCTTAAAGTCTTTGAACTTGTCAAAGGCTTCAGACTTATGCCTCATAAAATAGACATACCCAAATCTACTGAAATCGTCTGTAAATGTGATGAAGTAGTTGAACCCTCTTCTGGCCTGAGTACTCATATATCCACATACGTCGGAATGTATTCGACCTAACAAGTCACTCGCTCTTTCACCTAAACCCGTGAAAGGTGCCATTGTCATTTTGCCCGTTAGGCAAGATTCATATGTTTCAATCTGAGTGAATTCAAACGGATTTTAAAGTCCATACTTGTGAAGTGTTGAAATGCGTTTCTCGCATATATGCCCTCAACAACAATGCCATATTTAAGTCATTTCTTATTTATGTTATAGAGATTAAGCTCAACAACGTAAACACCTGATTCTGAAGACGTGGATGCCCACTCTTCTTCACATAATCCTTGTATTACTTGCAATCCCTCTTCCAGTGTCCTGGCTCATTGAAATGATAGCAGACCTCTGCCACTTTTTCCTTAGCCTTCATATCAGCTTTGGGAGCTGTTTGAACCTTTGGAACCTTGGGGTGTCTGATCTGCCCTGCAAGGTACTCAGGGCTTTATCCTTACCCTTCCCAGCTTTCTTGAAGTTGACCTTCTTGTTGACCATAAGGACCTCATTGGTCTTGCCTTTGAGGTTCTTTTCAGTGGTCACAAGCATCCCATGAAGCTCTGCCACAGACTTGACCATGTCATGCATATTATAATTCACAATGAAATCATTATATGGATCTAGAAGTGACTGCAACACAAAGCCCGTAGCATTTCCCTCTGAACAGCAAAACCGAGTCTGGTTAGGTGTTCTAGAAGACGTTTCATCTTCAGGACATGTGGACTGACAGGAGCTCCAGCCTTGAGCTTGCAGGACATCAGTTTAGTGAAAGTGTCATATCTTTTGACATGCGTTTTCTCCTTGAATATTTCCTTGACCTCTACCATCAAGGCCCTAGGATCATCTGAAATGTCCATGAATTGCTTCTGCAAGTTAGGCATCATGCTGCCCATCATGATACAATGCACATCAATCCGGTCGCTAAGGAACTTTTGGTAAGTATACATTAGCGACCTAGCAGCGTTCAGTGGTGGCTCAACAGGTAGGTCCTGGGTAAGGATATAATCCCTACGTTCATGCTTGAGAATTAATCTCAAGTTTCTGTCTCAATCGAGTAAGTTAACACTGTTAAGCTTATCTTGCTCGATTAGGACCCTTAGTGCCTTGTTACTAGATTGTGTTGTGTTTGCCATGATATCTACACGATAAAGAATTTTAATCAATATTTGTTTAAAAATTCAAGTTGGGGATTGAACTTTAAAATAAGTGTCTGATTCTAAACTTTACAATCTGAACCTGGACCCTCGCGTACCCTCAATTAAAGTGAACGAAGGCTCACTGCTCCAACCGAGGGAACCAAGGTAGGAGTTCATCCAATTACAAATTCATGTAACTCCAGGCTAGGGTTTGTACATTAGATGTGAACGAATTTCATGGGTTCCATAGATTTAAATTCATGCAGCGGACAATAATCTAACCATGGAATTCGATAATAAAAATCTTATGTGAAAAATTTCAGCATGCAATATGAAATTCAAATATGAAAATCACCTTTAGCAAATCGATCAAACACAAAGATTATGTGTTCTCTAGATTTTCCACACAAGTACAACACCTAAATCAAGGATTCTACACACAAATTTACTAGTATTGTGTGTAGAAGAATAGCAAAAATTAGCAAGAAAGAGTGAAAGGGATCACCATGGGTTCCAATCAATAATTTCATGCAGCGGAGCTAAATGTAACCATGTGATCGAAATGAAAACTTGATCATAATGAAAAATTCATCATGTTTATGAACTTTATAATTTGAAAAATTACCTTTGTATAATCGATTAAAACACAAGATAGTGTTTCTCTATCGAGTCCACACAAGCACAACAATCACCGAATGATTTTCTCTCACACTCTTGCTAATGATTTTTTGAGAAGTATAAACAAAGAAAACCCATGGGGGAAAGATATTGAGAGGGTCGGCCAATGAAGAAGGAAAAAGGGGAGAGAGGGTGCCAAAATTATGGGAAATTAAAGGATAGAGATAATGTGTAATTATGTGAAATAATTATCAAAAATCTGATTTGAAATTCAAATAAAATAATTACACATATCACCCCTTTAAACTCATAATTGCACTCTTGCCCTTTCATGAATCGAAATCTCAAATGGGCTTCAAGCCCGTTTAACTAAATCTAAATTAAAACCATAAAATTGAGTTCTAATTTTGGATTAGATAAATCGGTTCAATTTCCTCAACTTGATTTCTTTAACCGTCTGGTTAAAACCCTAGGCCAGAAATCAACCGAACCGTTTTCAATTTGACTAATCTAAAAACCGGATTCTCCCAATTTTCATCCATACTTGTAAGGACCGCTCCCGGTCAATTTGGGTCAATTTTGTGAAAAATGGATAAAAATTTAAAAATTCGCGATTTGACCAAATTTTGACCCGAGAGTCACCAAAGACTACTATTTGAGCCATTTTAAGTTGAAATTGTAATGTTATGGATATTAGGTTCATATAGAAGCTAAAATTTAGCGAAACGTCACGGTTCCAACGGTTTCGAAAAACGTGTCCGTTTCTGACGATTTCGGGTCCGAAATGACAAGTGGATTGTGGGACCCCCCTACTTTACACATGACATGGTTTTAGAGGGGGAGACTTTATGAGTGGTTAAGATTAAATGTGTTAATTTAAATTTAAAAAAAATTGGAAATTGGAATATTTAAATAGTTTATTGTTTAATTAATAGAGTTTAAGTGATAAAGAGGGGGAGGAGGGAGCCACATTCGGCAGAAACAAAGAAAAGGAGAGAGAGAGGAGTGCTTGGCCAAGAGAAGAAGAAGGAAGAAGAGGAGAAGAGATTTTGGCAATTTCCCGACGATCCGGCCGCGTGATCGACCATTTCCTTGCGTATTCGGGTTCCTCACATCATTGGCTCCGGTAAGCAACTCACTTTTTCTCATCGTGATGAGTTTGAGTTTGGGTTTAATGAGAAATGAGTGAAATGATGATGGATTGGAGTTGTAGGGGTATTTTGGAGCATTTTGGGACGTTTTTAGAATTTTCCGGCGGCCGGAGGGTTCGCCAGAGCTCCGGCCGGTCACTAGAGCTCCGGCCAGGGTGGTGGCGCACCAGAGGTGGTCTGACAATTGCCAGCGCCCTGCCATGGCTGGCCGTGGCAGCCTGTGGGCGACCGTGGGCAGTTTGGGCCTCTTGGGCCGTGAGTGGCCCGGGTGGTCCCACGAGCCCGGAATTCGGGTTTGTGAGTTTCGGTAGGTCTCGGGTAACTCTCGAATCGATAGTTGGCACCCTTGGTGATTTTTGGATTTAAATTACGAAAATTGGAAAATGTGTGTCGAAATTTTAAATTGCGCGATTAAATCGCTCGGGTGTCGGAATTCGATTCCGTCAATTGCTTTGGTCCTCTCGAATATAATTAGGAATTTAGACACAAATTTGGGAATTTTCGGAGTCCCGAGGGACAAGTTCACACAATCGGGCAGATTCGACTTCACGGGCAAAATGGGCCGTTCCGGGCCCATTTTGACAACTTAGGTTAATTAAGAAGTGTTGGAGTGAGCGATACTTGTCGGGGTGGAAATTGGGTTTAATTTCGTGAAAATCCGGATTTCGGTTAGTTATTAAAACTTGTGATTTTGTCACTTTTAGATTCCTTTGACGACCGCGGGAAAGGAAAGGCATAGCTTGGCGTCGCGAAAATCTTAGGAGCTTACGTTGGAAAATTTGAGGTAGGGGGATATAGCTTACCTAGACTCATTCTCTTGATGCATTGATTGAATTTATTTGAGTATTTAGTTGAGATAAAATGAAATGTTTGAACACCTTTTGCTCGATGTTGTGAATTAAATAGCATGTTGATGTGTTGATATAAATGCCTCTCTGTGAATTAGTTGAGTACCAAACTTGAACTGCTTGTGAGCACCTAGTTGTGCATGGTTATATTATTGCCTTTCAGACGATGACTTATTCCGTCTCGTACTTGTCTTGTTTGTGTGGATGTAAATGCCTCTCTGTGAACTAGTTTCTTGCACTTGGTTTGTTTTCTGTGAATGTATCGAAGGGTGTTGGGGTGTGGTTGGTAAGGGTGTTGTGATGTGGAAGGGTGGAAAGGTGATGGGAGGCTGTGTGTTTGGATGGATAATCGAGTCAGGAGCGGTACCCTTCCTGGCCGTGATCGATTTCCATTCGGAGGTTGAACCGAGTCAAGGGTGGTACACCTTGGCCGTGATCGGTTACCTCAATTGTATGGCTGTGTGGTTAGATGGATAATCGAGTCAGGGGCGGTACCCCTCCTGGCCGTGATCGATTTCCATTCGGGGGTTGAACCGAGTCAAGGGTGGTACCCCTTGGCCGTGATCGGTTACCTCAATTGTGTGGTTGTGTTTGGATGGGCAATCGAGGCAGGAGCGGTACCCCTCCTGGTCATAATCGATTCCCGTTCAGAGGTTGAACCGAACAAGGGTGGTACCCCTCGCCGGTCGTAATCGGTTACCTCGGGAGTTGTGACGTGGTTGGTGGATGAGTAGTGGCAGTGTTGTGATTCGTACTTTACTGACTTCTTTGTGCTTACATGTATGTTTTTCTTATCCTTACTGTTTGTTTTAGTCTCTGGGTAGCGTGTTCACCCCTACTTGTAGTTGTGCAAGTTGGTGATCCTGAGTACACTTTTGGTGGGAGCTTTTGGGGATGTGTCGTGTCGACGCACTGTGTTTTTTTTTTGTTGACTTTTGTAGACTCTGGTCAGAGTCATTTGCCATGTATATTTCTGTATCGCAACTTGTCTAAAATATTTTGATGTAAATATTTGATTGTCTGGCCATGTCGTGCCTCACTTTTGTACGCGTTACTTGTTGGTTTAATATAGATTTTAAAAGGAGAAATGGTATTGATGTATTTGTTGTAAACAGGTTTCTTTATTTGACTAGTGCAATCCCATTTTGAACTAGGGACGCCTAAATCAAAATGTGATGGCCTCGTGCGAGGATAGTTATGTTGTAATTTGAGGACGCTCGAGTTATTTCATAACTATATCGCATCGTGTTATTTCAAAGGTTTTTAAATTCTTCGGGTAACGACTTTAATTCGGGAAACCGGATTTTGGGGCGTTATAGTTTGGTATCAGAGGTCTCAGGTTCAACACCTGTGCCTTACGTCGACACGTCGGGTAGAGTCAGTTGTAGGAAAGTTTGCGTGATTTTGGTCAATTTGGTCTTGTGGTGCGTGAATTGGTTGTTAGTGTGAGTCAAATGACGACTTGTGTGCGTGTGGTGACAGTAAAATGACATGGTGACGGGTGGAGAAGTACCTGTGTTAAGGTTGTGAAATGTTGATAGTGAAACGTTGCAGCATGAAAATGAGTGTTAGCACGTTAGTGTGAATCTTGTTTGTTAGGATTGGACTGTACTAGGATAACAATCAGTTAGTACGTAGAGTAAATGTGGAGAATGTGAGAAGTTCTCCTCGCCCTTTTGCGCGGTGTTCTTTTGAAAAGAAATCCTAATTATGAACCGTCTTTCGTGCAGTAGTGCACATGGCTCCGAGAACTAGGCGAGGTGGCGCCTTGAGGGGGAGAGGAGCACAACGAGCGACGCATGAGCCTCCCAGGGCCGAACCCGGGGAGAGGACTACAGGGGTGGAGACGCCATCCACGGAGACTGCGTCAGGTAGCGCAGGACAGGCAGGGACCGCGGCTGAGGTGCCCCCGTCCACTGCAGGGATCCCCGCTGTGGCTACTACCACTCCTCCCAGTGATCAGGTAGTGGGCGAGATACTACGGTCGATACAGTCGTTAGTGGCCATGTTGGGACAGAGGGAGACCGTGCCCACGGCTCCTGAGATATCACCAGTGCCGCCAGAGGTACCTACAGTGCACGCACTCCGAGACTTCCTGCGCCTGAACCCTCCAGCTTTCCATGGAGAGCCAAACCCTACGCGAGCTGAGCAGTGGCTGCGACAGATCACCCGCGACCTTGATACGTCGGGGGTTACAGATGGGAGGACCAGAATCACCTTTGCCGTCCATCAGCTCAGGGACGATGCATACTACGACATAACTATCCTCGCAGAGCGTCTATGTACATTATCATTGTTTGTAATATATATAAAACGGCTTTATATTCCTTATGTGTTGAAGTAATATGTTGAGCATGATCTGATTTATGACCACTAAAGAAGTAGAACCATAAATCTGTACGGATCACACTTAACGAGTCCCTGGTCAATCTACGCTTCTATAGAAGCGACCAGTATGAGGATGGTTCTTAATGACGTAGTTCTACTTGTCATAGGGATGAGGGATCCCGGAATCATATCATAGATATCATGAGGTGATTGATATCGGACGACCCGCTTTGAATAGTGTTTTCATAGATTAAGCCATGAACATATTCAAATGCGATAGCTTGTCACGATATCCTTAGACTGAGGAGTCTTTGTGATCACTATGCAATGTACGTGCGGGATTAACTTGCACCTAACGCTTTCTGTAACAGGATTGCAATAACGGGCATGATTGGGTGGCGGAACGGGTTGCATGAGTGACACGAAAGACGACTAAGGGATTTATCCCTCATACTACGGTATGGGAAAGATATCCGTTAAAAGGCCTCTTGATTGATACTGACTGAGAGTAAGAGCATGGCCATGCCGGTGATACGGGTTATCAGTTCTCAGCCATCTCCCATATCAAGTAACAATGATTGATTAAACAAGGGTGACGACTCTATGCCTTGTGATCAATCGGGATATCTAGAGATAATAGGATAGTGACTTGTACGCACAAGGTTAAGTCGAATCATCGATCGTCATGCACCTTGGGTAATCATAACGTCTTACTAGAGGCCCCTTATGATGGATCGGGCAAGAGCGATCTTTTGCGCCGATATGCCAACGGTGGCATGAGCCTGAAGGGTCACACACATTCAAGACGGATAAGTTGAGACAAGGAAACCTTAACATTTCTTGAGGAGCAATACATGGAACAAACTGGAGGTTTTGTGCCATGGGTTCGGTTTGAGAGAATAATTAGCGAATCGAGAAAGCTGAGTTTTTTTGTCGATGTCACGTCGGATTTTGTTTGATAAGTAACGACAAAAAGGGTCGGGCGTTTTTGGACATGGCACGAAACCACATGGGCGAGCCCATTGGGCTCGGCCCATGAGGTCTCATGGCCGGCCCAAACAAGGGCCCATTTAGGGCCCAATAAGCCCTCTTGGCCGGCCCACAAGGTGGGTCCATGTGTGGGGGCCACACAACACCATGCTTAGTTGGTGATTGTGGATTAAGATGTGAGTGATTTAAGGGGTATGGGTTAAAGCACCTTTAAGCCCATACCAATCACTTTTGACCCTTGCTTATGAGTTGGATGATGAATTGAAATATCTAACATTCATTCATTAATCAAATAATCACACAACTCACAAGAACTCTCTTTTTTCTCTCTAGTGGCCAACCAAGACTCTCTCTCTCCTCATTCTTGCTCTCTTGTTCTTCATTTAATTGTTCTAGTAGGCAATTAAGTGAAGGATCTTCAAGATCATCTCCTTGGTGTGGACTTGCTTTAGAAAAGAAGATCCGAAAGTTCTTCTTTATCGATTCAACAAGACTTAAAGGTAAATATCTTGTGGAATAGATTTTGCCTTGGGATTTAACGGTTTATGTTCTTGGACAAAGGTTTGGAGTAGATTTTATTAAATGCTTCTGCTATCTCGACGATCTAGAACGCTCCAAAACATTACAACTTATTTGTCATGTATTGTGCTTAATGCGTGTGACCCTCTAGGCTCACAAACAGTTGGCACACTAGTAAAATTACTATTTTACCCTTTCCATCATAAGTGGTCTCTAGCAAGACATTATGATTACCCAACGTTCGTGATTATCGATTATTCGACTTAACCTATTATCGTACATGTCATTGTTCTTTTATCAAACCGATATCCAGATTGATCAATAGGCAAATCGTCATCCTAATTTATAAATCATTGTTTCTTGATATCTGAGATGACTGAAAACTGATACTAAGGTATCACCTGCATGGCCGTGCTATTCCTTAAGTCATACTCATCGAGTGGCCTAAACAGATATCTTTCTCATACCAGAGTATGAGTGATAAATCTCTCAAACGTCTTTCGAGTTCACCAATGTAATTCATAACCAAGCCAATCACAGCCGTTATGGCTACCCTTTTACAGGTAAAGTTAGACTAGGTCAAACTTGGAAATTCATTACTCAGTGCACACAAAGACTCCTTGGTCTTAGGATATAATGACAAGCTATGATATGTGAGTATCTCATGCGGTGTCTATGTTGCATACTCACAATCGGGTTGTCCGATATCATCGACCTGATGATATCTATGATATAATTCCGACACATACTTTGCCATGATCAGTAGAGCGTGATCACAAGGAGTTGGTCTCATATTGATCGCTTCATAAAGAAGCTTAGCAGATCTTGGACTCATCAAATGTAATTCTTTCTGATCTACAGTTCTACTATTAGTGGTTACACACGTAATGACATAGATCAAATTACATTCGATATATTACTACAACACATTAGTAATATATGTCGATTTATTAATTCGAAAAGATGATAAAATATTACATTTGTAGATCACTTTTATATTGGACTGGGGCATAACTTTAACAAAGAGAGAGGGGAGGGTTCGGCTAGGGTAGAGATAGGGGAACCGAAAATGAGAGTTGTGATTAGGTTAAAATTATGAAAAAAGTCTGATTTTATTTATCATTATTTTTCTCATAATTAAATTCTTAAAAAACTCTTAATTAAACTTAAACTCAATCTCAATTAACATCAAGAATGGGCTTGAAGCCCAATTAGCTAAAGTTTAATTAAACCCATTTAATTTGGGTTCTAATTAGACGGTTTAGATAAACCGGTCCAATCTCTTTAATCTAATTTGGGTCGAATCCCTTTAATCTAATCGTTTTCAATTTGACTAAATCGAAAAGCGGATTCTCCAAATTTCCATCCAAGTCTGTTTTGTTATATACTGTACTTAAAGTGTGTGACCCTCTAGGCTCACGACCCGTTGGCAGACTGGTAAAATTACTATTTTACCCTTTCCATCACAAGTGGCCTCTAGCAAGACATTATGATTACCCAACGTTCGTGATTATCGATGATTCGACTTAGCCTTTTATCGTACATGTCACTATCCTTTTATCATACCGATATCCAGATTGATCAATAGACATAGAACCGTCATCCTAATTTATCAATCACTGTTTCTTGATATTTGAGATGACTGAAAACTGATACTAAAGTATCACCTGCATGGTCATGCTATTCCTTTAGTCATACTCATCAAGTGGCCTAAACAAATATGTTTCCCATGCCGGAGTATGAGTGATAAATCCCTCAGCCGTCTTTCGAGTTCACTTATGCAACTCATAACTAAACCAATCAGAGCCCTTATGGCTACCCTTTTACAGGTAACGTTAGACTAGGTCAAACTTAAAGATTCATTTTATAGTGCACACAAAAACTTCTTAGTGTTAGGATATAATGACAAGATACGATCTGTGAGTATCTCATGATAGTATCTATGCTGCATACTCACCATCGGGTCGTCCAATACCATCGCTCTGATGATACCTATGATATAACTCTGGCACTTACTTTTCCATGATCAGTAGAGAATGATCACAAGGAGTTAGTCTCATATTGATCGCTTCTTAAAGAAGCTTAGCTGATCAGGGACACATCAAATGTAATTCTTTCTGATCTACACTTCTACTATTAGTGATTATACACATAATGATATAGATCAAATTACATTCGATATATTACTATAACACATTAGTAATATGATGCCTTTTTATTAATTAAAAAATGATAAAATATTACAATGTAGATTAATTTATTACATTGGATTAGGGCACAATCCTAACAAGATGTACACAACATACCCCATCCTGATACCCCTAGGTCAGCCCTAGCTGACAATCGTAGACAAGTCTACCAAAACTCAACTATGACACGGTTTAATATGGCTACTACGCCGAGGCGCACGCGTTCAACTCATTCGTCCCTTCTCCCCTATGAATGCTCCGTGGAGGCGCACCCACTCACAGGTTCGAATGCTTTTTAAGTGTTGAGGTTTGGGTGGTATCTCGTTTGACTTGTAATTATTTGTGAATAAGTGTTTTAATACTCCCTGATTGTATATCGATACAATCTAAACTGTAATCATCAACTACATATCGATGCAAAGATGATTCCAAATCCTTTTACATGCAAAACTGATTAAAGTCCGTTTTTAATCTTCTGCATGTGGGTGATAGTTTAACTACATTAACTCATGCATTTAAACTACACATACATTCATACATACAATATAAATGTAAATAAACATGCATAATCTATCCCGTCTTAAAACCTAGGAAAAAACGAAGAACAAAACCTAAAAACTAAATCTTCATATTTGTGCTTGCTCCTTCCCCGTGGACTCCCACTGGCTTCAAGCCTCCTTTGGACTCCACTCTCCTTCTTGAATTCTTCTCGCATTGGTCTTCATAATTACATTAATACAAAGGAAATTACAGAAATACAACGACACGTGGGTCGTAATTAAATCACAAACCAAAGCAACTACGCAAGTTGCAAAATAAATTGAAATCTAAACGGGCTAAGCTACACATCATATTGAAATCAATCATGTTGTCAAACACCATGTTATCAATATTATGTAAACAAACAACAAAATTAATTCCAAATTTTATCTTGCTTAAATGTGGGAAAAATCCGGTTGATCAAAATTGGACGGTTTAATTTGATTAGTCGAAAATGAACTGGCTTACCCCCGCTCTATCGAAACTGAACCGACACACCCATGGACGGCCCGCGGCCTGCCATGGTCGGCCCAAGGGCTTTCCATGGTCCACCAAGGGGCTCGGCCATGGTTAACCCAAAATAGCCACAAAAATCAATTTTAACCATCAAAATCTAATTTTTTTTTTCATATTCTTGTGAATCATAAACCCATAATCATACATGAATTTTTCTAGAGATTAATTCAACCCCTAACATGCTCAAAATCAACATCATAATTATACCATACCTTTGATACCACTAAAGGAATTCATGGGGTCCAATCAATTAAACTCATGCAAAGAGGACGCGAATTTAACAATGGATTCGTATACACATAAACCGATCATCATGTGATGAAATTTTAGCAAGAACATATTTATAAAATCTGGAATTTTACCTTTTCCAAATCTTGAATCAAAGCAACACAAAAGGTATTGTGTTCTCTAGTAAAGTCCACACAAGCAAGGTACCATATGTCCAAGGTTTTTTGAAACTTTTTTGCTAGTCAAGAATGAAGAAGAAACAAAACCAAATGATGAAGAAGAAGAGGAGAGAGGGGCGGCAAGGTAGAAGAAGAGTCGGCCAAATGGGTAGAAAAATATGGGAATTAAATTGAAAATCAATTTCATTTGATTTTCAAATTAATTTCTTTATTAAATCTCATAATTTCGTAATATAATTATATCATAATTATATGAAGAATGGGCTTAAAAGCCCACTTAGCTAAACTTTAATTACACTCATTTAATTGGGTTCTAATCAAATGGTTTAGCTAGTCTGATCCAATTTCCTTAAACTGATTTCTAGTTTAAACTAATTCGCTCTGATTTAACTAAATCGAAAGGCGAATTCTTCCGATTCTCATATTTCTTAAATGTTGACTTTTCCAAGTCCCTTTTGCTATATACCTTGCTTAAAGTGTGTGACCCTCTAGACTCATGACCCGTTGGCAGACTGACAAAATTATTATTTTACCCTTTCCATCATAAGTGGTCTCGAGCAAGACATTATGATTACCCAACGTACATGATTATCGATGATTCGATTTAACCTCTTATTTGTCCATGTCACGATCCTTTTATCACCCGATATCTTGATTGATCATAAGGCATATAACCGTCATCCTAATTTAACCAATCACTGTTTCTCGATATCTGAGATGAGTGAAAACTGATACTAAGTATCTCCCGCATGGCTATGCAGTTTCATTCAGTCATACTCATCAAGTGGCCTAAACAGATATCATTCTCATACTAGAGTATAAGGGATAAATCCCTTAGCCGTCTTTCTAGTTCACTCATGTACCCTATAACCAAGCCAATCAGAGTCGTTATAGCTACCATTTTACAGGCAACGTTAGACTAAGTCAAACTCAGATACTTATTACATAGTGATCACATAAACTCCTCGGTAGTGATGGCAACGGGTTGGGTTTGGGGCGGGTTTGACCAAACCCGCATCCGTACCCTAAAGATTTGAACGGGTACCCGACCCGAAAAAAACCCGCTTAAAGTAAGCGGGAGCCCGCCCCGCTCAAAACCCGTGGGATACAGGTTTAACCCGAAACTTGACATGAAAACCATCCAAAATGAAAAACGATTGAAAATGTCCATAATATATAATATATATAATTGTTTTATATTTTATATATAATGTATAATTATCTGCATAATTTCCTTAATTGAAAATTGTTTAAATACTTATTTGTTATAAAATAATTATATATAATATGTAAAATAATTTATTTATTTTATATGGTACAGGAATTTGGAACGGGGCGAATATAGGTAAAACCGTACTCGACCCGCACCCGGCCAAAAACCCGTATCCGACCCGTTCCTCCTTTTTTGCGGGTTTTACCGGTTCTGATCGGGGTGGGTTAATCGGGTACCCGTCCGGTTCGGGTAATTTTGCCATCTCTACTCCTCGGTCTAAAGATACAATGACAAACTACGATGTGTGAGTATGCTCATGACAACATATATGCTACATACTCACCATCAGGTCATATAATATCATTCCCCGAATGAATATATGATCTAACTCCGGCACTTCCTTGCCATGATCAGTAGAGCGTGATCATAAAGAGTTAGCATGCCTCACACTGGTCGCTTATTAATGAAGCTTAACTGACCAGAGACCTATTAAATGTAATTATTTCTTATCTACAGTTCTACTATTAATGATGACACTCATAATGATATAGATCAAATTACATCTAATATATTACTACAACAAATTAGTAGTACAATACAGTTTTATTTATTCGTAAAGATGATAAAACATTACATGTAGATAACTTATTGCATTGGACTAGGGCACAACTCTAACAACCACATCTCACCGCGGGGAAACAAATGTCTTCGGACGCAATGTGCGCTCCCACTACAGTCCGTCCAAGAGTCAACGATGTTCGTTATAACTATCATGTTACAGGCATCGTTGGGGCATGTCAAAGTAATGGAGTGACGTGAATGTGAGCCACTCGCTCTAAGGTCTTAAGGCAGTGATCACACGACGACAGAGTATGCGTTGGTGACTTAATCTATGCGACATACTCCAAGTTGGGTCATCCGATATCATCATTTTGATGATATCCGTGATATGACATTGATCAGCAGAATTTTATCATAAGTCATCCTCACGCTAGTTACTTATGGATAAGTATTTGACTAGAGATCCGTCAAGCATAATTTCATAGCATCTAAAGGTTCTACTATTAGTGATGACACACTCAATGACTTTAAATGAAATTATTGTTTGACTTATTATTACAACCCAATAATAATGAAAATGTCTTTCATTACTAAACAAAAGATTACATAGAAAACACTTGTACTAGGACACAAGCTCTTACAATGTTCTTTTTATTGGTGCTTCATCATTTTCTCTTAGTCTATCTCAGTTAGAGATGAATTATGTTGGCAATTTGGTTAATGGTAGTGTTGTTGGAGGTGGTGATGTTCTAGCTGGGGCGTGTAGTGGTGTCCGAGAAAATGTTCAAGTGGAGAACATATTTGATGTCGAAGTTGGACGTAAAGAATCTCACACATAGTGTGATGATGTTGTGGGGCCTGGAGGTGGCATTGTACTAGGGTGCTGAAGTTTGATAAAGTTGATGATGATGGTCAGAACCGTTCATTTTTAGATTATCACCATTTACCGACTGAGAGACAGATTTTTCTATAGATTTGTAGGCATATGAGAATAGATTTTTTTGCATGGCTTATGGGTATCAGTATGAAGGGAGATAAGTGAGTGGTTTATTTTTCTTTTTTATTATTATTTTATAGTTGAATTTTAATTATTTTCTGGTGTGCAACTCTATTTTTTTTTAAGGATGGGGATATGTTCCCATCATACCTAATTGATGTTCATACATTGATGAAGGCCAAATGGGTTGACTACAACGTCATCGATACATGGAGCATATTTCTAAATGATAACGAGTTGTATAAGAGCCATGCATCTCGGACAGGGAGTGGGAAAATTAGGTAGTAAGTGTTGTGTGTGATTATGGCATTCTAGATTTTAATTGTTGACATGTTTGTGATGTATGGTTGTTTGTGTGCTGCAGAGGCAGTGTATGTGTGCATACATATGAAAGTTGGACAAAGAATTCGCTCGTAAGTTATTAGTGGCTGAGATAAATAGGCATGATCCCCCATGAGCCTCAAAGTTAACTCGAGAAGAATGTTAGGTTTATGCAGTGTGTTACCTTGAGAATTGCATGAGACGTAATAACTAGAAGGCGGAGCTGAAGAATGATTGTTCGAGTAAATTGTATTTGTTGATTTTCTTAATTCCTTATTTGTTTATATAAAATATGTAGGTTTTTATTTAATGTTCTTATTTGTGCAGGATACATAAATGTTCAAATTGGGGGTTCGTTATTTGTTCAAGATTATGACATGGAGGAAGAATGTGATGTATGAGACATTATACGGTCAGGCCGTGAGGTTTTATCGCAAGCATAATATGAACTTCAAGATACACTGTGAGGATCGGTTTTAGTACTTGGCTTAGTAGAAATTTTTGGTTGTTTTCATGTCATCATCCAACAATATTATCTATAATTTTAAATGGAGGAGATAGAGGTGGTGGCGACAGAGGGGGAGGAGATGGTGGTGGTGGTGGTGAAGGGGGCGGAGAGAGGATAGTGGTGGTGGTGATGGAGAAGATGGAGGTAGTGAAGGTAGTGGTGGAGGAGATGGGGGAGGTGGCGACGGAGAGGGAGGAGATGGTGGTGGTGGAGGGGGCGGGGAGGAGATGGTGGTGGTGATGGAGGAGATGGAGGTGGTGGTGGCGGCAGTGGTGGAGGTGGCGGCTTAGAGAGAGAGAGAGATTTTTTGAACCATATCTCCAAATATGCAATACTTATCACCCAATAATTGAGTCTTCATCCAATAATTGAGTCCTCCAACCCAATATCTAAAACTATCTCTATTTGTCACAACAAACATTATTTTAATAATAAAATAATTTACACAATTTATTTTATCCAATTCAATTTTATTATTATAATTACTAATGAATTATAAATTATCACAATAAACAATAGATTTAATAAAAACATATTTTGCAACAAAAAATACATAATTTAAACCTTTCGCCTAATTGCAAAAAATAAAATTAATATCTAACATAATTAATAATACCTAGACTTTAATACATAATTTCAATAATAAATTTTTTTGCATATTTCATTTTTATCTTAATTACTTAGTATATTATTACAATAATTAATTAAAATGATAGTAAATAATTTAATTAATTCAAATTGATAGTAAAGGTTTAAAATTTCTAAAGCGACTCATTAATCAATTAAATGTCATTAATTAAATTAAATGAGCTATGAATGTCATTAATTAAATTAAAGTTGATAAAAATGGTAATAAATTTATTAATTAAATGATTCAAAAACAATTAAATAAATTAAATTTAGGCTGTTCATTAACCACCACTCATTCATTTTCTTTTCCAATACTCTACACCCTCTCATCTTTTCTTCTATCTTCTTTTAGAGAGAGAAGGCCTCAGAGAGATCCAGATCCTTCCTCACCACCTCCTCAACAAGATCCAAAACACCTCGGACGTCCGGTCTCCAGCCTTTGGGTCTCCAGCCACCGCGAGTCCGGGCGTCCTCGCTTCCAACCACCACCAGATCTGGCTCTGTCCCTCCTCCACTTCTTCGCCCCCAACGAAGCCAGATCTGGTCGTCGCCAGTTCCGGGCAGAGTCTCCGATAACCCAGCCAGATCACTCGTATCAGCGCCGACTACTCCAGCCAGGTTTCGGTTCTGTTCTGTTCCGATTAGGTTTCCAATTTGAATTTTTCTGATTCATTATATTTTTACGATTTGATTTTTTCAATATGAGTATCGGATTATCCATGTCCGGTTTTATGGATATTTGTCAATTTGATTCTGATTTAGGACTGATTTTTGGTTTTGTGCAAAAAGATTGAATAAAAAAACTGGGTTTAATGTTTGGAGGCTGCTACAGTGTGTCTTCAAATTTGAAGACTTCCTATAGCAGTTTCCGTATATTTGCATATGCATATGCATTTCTTGCATTCTCCATTGGAAATGCAAGTCTCCATATTTGACCTTTTTTGCATATATGGAGACTGCATTGAAAAAAACAAATATTGAGACTGGTTTCTCCAATGGAGTATGCAAAAATGCATATGCATATCCAAATATCTAGAAACTGCTATAGGAAGTCTTCAAATTTGAAGACAAATTGTAACAGTCTTTAAATATTATAGTCCCTTTTTTTAATCAACTCATTTTCTTTTTTATTTTCCAAAACCACAATACTATATAATAAAAAGCCTAATGGATTAAGATTTAGATATTATAAAGACAAAATAAAAAAAATTACATATTGGAACATAAAAAATGAGGGGAGATTGGTAAATAATCAAAATTCGAAAATAATTGATCGAAAGTTAGTTACATGTGGTATCTACCGGAAGTGGAGGTGGAGGTGGAGGCGGAGGTCGGAGACTCCATCTGGAGGAGAAGGTGTTGGAGGAGACTCGATTCGGCGAGAGCTCCGGCGCTTTCCAACGTTCATTGGAGCTGAGATGGCGCAGATTTGACTCTGTGATGGCATATCGACAAATAAGGCAGTGGCACACGCGAAGGGAAGTCTCTAGCGGCAGAGGAGGTAAGGAGCCAGATCCTGAGCGCAGAGGTCGGAGCCGGCCGGATGTAGTGGAGATATGATAGCGGTACAACTGAGAGAGAGAGAATGCGGAAAGGCAAAGAGAGAAACGAGAAGTAAAATGGGGAAAATAAGATCGAGAAAGTAATTGAAGAAGAGAAATTAGTAGTAGGTAATAAATAATTAGGTGAGTTTTTATTATATTAGTTTTAAATATAATTAGAAATACTTAAATTATCACATAAATTAGGAAAACATTAAAGAAAAAATTAATTATATTATAAATCATTACCATAAATAAAATAAATAAATCAATTTATGATGAAAATTTTAATATTTTATTGAATGAAAGAGAAAAGTTTAGTTAATTAGGGAGTATTTTTTATTAATTTCAATTATAGTAAATTTATGAAGGAATTGCAAATCAAAATTTAATAGTTGATTATCACATAATATTTATAAATTCTTTTAAATATTTATCAATTAAATACAAATAATAAGTTTGATATTTTTAGTCCATAAAAATTTATATTCCAAAATCTAATTTTAATTTTAACATAATGAATTATAAATAAATACTCGATAAAAATTATTTTTTGATCGGAAAAATATACTGACCGAAAAAAACATAATAAACTAATTGATTATATTATTTATTGTAATAATGTATTAAGTAATTACAATAAAAATGAAATATGTGAAAAACATTATTATTAATGGAGGAGAGCAACATGCACCAGAGCCGGAGGCGAGGCTGGGGTCTTCGGCGCTGTTCGGCATCCCTTGTTCTCCGGCGAACCGATTTGAGTCTGATGTGCAGAAAGAAGGCCAAGGTTACAGAGAGAATGAAAAGAAAAGGAGGTAGAGATAAGAGAAGGGAAAGAGAAGAATGAAGAAAGAGAAGAAGGGTTAGGTTAGAATAGGATAAGATTATGTTTTAAAAATTATAAATTTTATTTTCTTCTTCACAAATTACAAATAAATTTATTTACAAACAAACTTATTAAGAAATAAGTTTTTCTTCTAAATTATAAGTATAAGCCTAATCATTTAATTAACTACAAACAAGTTAATTATAAGTTTTTTTTATAAATTACAAGTATGCCCTTAATTTTCTAAATTTTGTTTGTGATTTTTTTTCAAAATATAATTTTAATTTGAACACGACATATTTTAAATAAAAACTTGTCAAAAACAACGATTTTCAATAACAAAAATATATAAACGAACACATGAATTATATAATATTTATTTTTAGTAAATTAAATAAATTATTTAATCATGTTATGCATATTGAAAAGTGGTATTTGATAGCTGGAAGATACGGGAAAAAAACCCTAATTGGGTGCGGCGGCATGTACCCTTATGTTAGGGTTTGTTTTGGTACAATTGGGTGAAGCCTCCCGGCGCCGACCTCTTATGGGTGTTGACATCTGCCTGGTACTGGCGACGATTGTTAGAGTTATGCTCCAGTCCAATATAAAAGTGATCTACACATGTAATGTTTTATCATCTTTCCGAATAAATAAATCGGCATATATTATTAATGTATTGTACTAATATATCGAATGTAATTTGATCTATGTCATTATGTGTGTAATCACTAATAGTAGAACTGTAGATCAGAAAGAATTACATTTGATGAGTCCCTGATCAGCTAAGCTTCTTTAAGAAGCGATCAGTATGAGACCAACTCCTTGTGATCACGCTCTACTGATCATGGCAAAGTATGTGCCGGAGTTATATCATAGATATCATCTTGTCGATGGTATCGGACGACCCGATGGTGAGTATGCAGCATAGATATCGTCATGAGATACTCACAGATCGTAGCTTGTCATTGTATTCTAAGACTAAGGAGTCTTTGTGTGCACTGTGTAATGAATCTCTAAGTTTGACCTAGTCTAACGTTACCTATAAAAAGGTAGCCATAACGGTTGTGATTGGATTGGTTATGAATTACATTAGTGAACTCGAAAGATGTCTAAGGGATTTATCACTCATACTCCAGTATGAGAAAGATATCCGTTCAGCCCACTTGATGAGTCTGACCGAAGGAATAGTATGACCATGCAGGTGATACCTTAGTATCAGTTTTCAGTCATCTCAGATATAAAGAAACAGTGATTGATAAATTAGGATGACGGTTCTATGCCTATTAATCAATCTGGATATCGGTTTGATAAAAGTATAGTGACATGTACGATAACATGTTAAGTCGAATAATCGATAATCACGGACGTTAGGTAATCATAATGTCTTGGTAGAGGCCACTTATGATGGATAGGGTAAAACAGTAATTTTACAAGTCTGCCAACGGATCGTGAGCCTAGAGGGTCACACACTTTAAGTACAATATGTGACAAACAAGCTTGGATGGTAATTTGGAGAATCCGCTTTTTAATTTAGTCAAATTGAAAACGATTCGGTTGATTTCCGGCCTAAGTTTATTAACTAGATGGTTGAATAAATCAAGTTAGAGAGATTGGACCGGTTTAGCTAAATCATATAATTACAACTCAATTAAATGGGTTTTAATTAGGTTTAGCTAAGTGGGCTTAAAGCCCATTATTGGTTTTAATTAATAATGGAGCTTAAGTGCAATTAAGGGTTTTAAAGGGATTATTGTGTAATTATAAAGACGATTAAAAAATCAGATTTTTTATTAATTACACAAATATATTTTCCTAAAAATCCTAAGGAATTTCGAAATCCTCTCCCTCTCTCTTATCTTTGGCCGACCCTCCCTCTTCAACTTCTCCATTGTTGGTTTTGTTCGATTCTACACACAACGCTAGCAAGGGTGTGTGTAGAAACCTTTCCCAACGTGTTGTTCTTGTGTGGACGATCTAGAGAGCACAATTTTTTTGGTTTTGCTTTTTCAAATTCGAAATCCTCAAAGATGAAACAAATCGGGATAAACCTAGAAAATCTGTCCAGCACTGACGAGTAAGATGTTTTGCTTTAGATGATGATTTTGCAGTCCGAACTGGAATTTATACAAAACATGAAAGTCGTAGAGAACTGGATGAAGTTTACTCTGCAAAAAGAACCGAATCATTTGGAGATCTTTAGCTCAAGTTAGGGCTTTTAGAAGTTACGTTTTTCTGCAGGCAAATTCATTAAAGCTGCTTTGTGTTTTTGATTCGAAAAGGTATAATTTCAGATCTAGAAATTAATTTTGCATGCTGAAATTTTAACAATAAGATCTTGTTTATTTTGATTCTCATGGTTATTTCAAGTCCGCTGCATGAAATTAAATTCTATGGAACCCATGTGAATCCTTCAACGACGTCAGCTGGTGCAGCGGTAGGAGCAGAGCTCATGTGGAGGTAGATTTAGGTCTGATGAAGGTGTAGTCGGGTGATAAATCGGGTTTTGATAGAGGCGAGGTCGGGTGGTTTGGGGATGAGCTGAGACAAGTGAGACTAGAGTTGTAGATGGGTCGCGCCTGGGTTGCGACGACGGAGCATCGAAGGCTGGGGGGTTTTTTCTTTTGGTTGGTTGGTAGGCTGGTACTGGAAGGGAACCGGAGTTATTTGGCGTCGGTGGGCAGACTCATGCAAGCATACCGAACTAGGGGGATCGGCTTGCTCAAGATTCAATATGTGTCATATTGAAATCAGTACTGGAAGGAGACGGGGGTCCCTGGTGTCGATGTGTTGATCCGGTTAAACCCAATGAGCTGGGAGGATTTGAATTTCGCGATGGTCATATTGATCGCATGGTTGATCGAGGAAGCTAGTTTAAGTCGGTATGCAGCAAGACCACGAGGTTTCTCCATCTGTATGAGTTGGAGGCCGTGGCTCTGCATGATGTTAACTGGTTCGAGTCGATTCGTATTTGGGGTAATCAAAGATGCTTGTGTAAAGCATTCTGCAGCAAAATCACGAGGTTACTCCATCCGTATGAGTTGGAGGTCGTGGCTCTACATGATGCTAAACGGGTCGAGCTGAACAACTTTGGAGAAATCATTAGCAAACGGTGTTGCGTACTATCCATTATCGGAACTTATGTGTTTTGTTTTGCTCGTAATCAAATGGCTCACGAATTGGTCATGTTTGTTTTAACTAACAGTAGCTGTGATTATGATGAGGGATTTGTCTCACGATATGTAGTTTCAGCTGTCCGGCTTGATGTTTTGTTAGTTGCTATTTAATTAATAAAATTCGTTTTTCCTTCAAAGAAAAATGGTATTTGATATGACAAATAGACATATTTTTAAAAGTCGGGTTGAAGAAATATGAAGATGGAGACTCAATGATGAGATAATAAGTATTGAATATTTATATAAGGTTGGAGATGAACGGATGGAAATAGATGTGGATATAGTATTGAAAATATGGATATAGTAATGAAAATATGGATATAAATAGATCCAAACTGCATTTTCCCTAAGATCAATCAATATTAGCTAAATAATAATAAAGCAATAAATGGACTGTGAGTGAGCTGTGATCAATCAATCATTCAGAGTTAGAAACACAAACCCATTGATTCATTTCACTACTAACAAGATGACCATTTATTAAAAGTATAAAAGACGTAACAGACGAGACCCCATTTAGAAAACAGAATCTCTACGTCTCTATGCCTCTCTATCCTCCTCCCTTCCATCAATAACAAAAGCAAAAGCATTGCCCAATAATCCACCCTTTTCCCACCTGTTTGTTGCCATTACTTGTTTTATCCTCATAATTCTCCTGCCTCTTTTCAACACATACATACTCTACCAGTTGATTACAAATTATAAAAACAATAACCCAAACTCATCTCATCTCCATAAACTATAACTAAAATCCAACAACACTATACATGCCAAAATCTGCACTATTATTTACAAGACACAATTCGTTTACAATGCGTGTCACAAACATCCCCATTGAGCTGATTCTGATCAAAATATGAATATAATGCAAACTTTTTCAGCCCCAAAATGACAACAAAACATCCAATGCTAGAAACAAAAGCCATTCATAAAAATAATCAGAAGTTGGTGGAATTTGGACCGAGTGGGTACCTAGAGGTTGCTCCGGCGCCGGAGTCGAGAATGCGCTCCCAATCAATGGAGTCCCTGGCGGCGTCGCCACCGTCCCTACCTTTGATTATCTGTAGTATCCTCTTTGCCTTCTCTCTGGCCCTTTCGCTCCCTCTCTCGGCCACCTCCCTCAGCACCTCCACCGCCCTCGCCTCTTTAGCCAGCCCCTTGAACCTCATGCTCCCATGGCTCAGCGCGTACAGCGCCGCCACGCAGTTCTCTCTCCCCGATTCCGACTCCCCGCCGCCCCTCAGCATCCCCACCAGGCACGCCACCGCATTCCCGTCCAGCATCGCAGACCTCCCTTCCGCGCATGCCGCCAGGTTGCACAGCACCAGCAGGACCCGGCTCGACAAATCCTCCGTCTTCACCATCGCCAGGAGAGTGGGCACCGCCCCGAGCTTCACCAGCTTCACCTTATTGCTATGAATTAAGGTCAAATGGTAGAGCGCGAGGGCAGAGTCGTGGCGGGTGCGCTCGCTCTCCGACCTGAGCGCGTGCATCAGAGGCTGCAGCGCTCCCAGCACCCCAATCGCCATCTGGTTGTCTTCCTCCAGCGCCAGGCTGAACAACGCGCCCGCAGCGTGCTCCTGCGACTCCCCGAAACCGCCCTTGAGCAGGTCAATTATGGGAGGAACGAGCCCCGAGCGCACGATTTTGACCTTGAGAGGCTTCTCCAGGGACAGGTTCACCACGGTCGCCACGGCGTTTGTCTGCACGACGCTGTAGCGGGACGCCAGCAGAGGGCGGAGAGCCGCCAGCAGGCGGGGGGTGCAGATGGAGGCGCGGGTCTCCTCCTTCGTTCTCGTCATTTTCCGGAGCGAAATCACGGCCTCTTCCTGCTCGAACACCTCGCTGCTCGTCAGCCTGGCCACCACCTCGTCTTCCTCGGGGGAGGAACTCAGGTCATTTCTGGTGATTTCAGAAGAGGAGGAGGACGAAGAGTAGCAGGCGGGTCGGGTGGTCAGGTGTAAGGGAGTGGTGGGGCTGACCGTCACGATCACCGATTCATCGGAGGAGCTGGAGTAGAAATGGTTGAATTTGGGGCTGAGCTCCGTGGTGGCGTGGGTGAAGAGGACAGGAGGCTTGTCAGCGACGCCGTCGAGGAGCTCCCTCTCGGAAACCCTAATCTGGGGCTCAGAAAACGAAGCAGCCATCGACGCGCGGACGAGCTTCTCGACGGAGGCGTAGTCCATCGGCGCCGGAGGCTCGAGATGGTGGGTGTGGAACCAGGTGCAAATGGTGGATTTGAAGGCGAGATTGGGGATAACAGCAGAGAAATCGGGGTGAGAGGCGTCGTGGAGGGTGGGGACGAATCTCAAGTCCCTGCAGACCTGGACGGAGACGCGGTCGAAGGTGTGGCCGGAGGAGACCACGACCGGGTCGGACATGAGAGAGCCGGAGATGGGGCAAGTGAACTCGTTCGGGGGCTGGGCATCTTCTGGCTTCGGAGACCGGTGGTAGAATGATATCTTCCACCTGTGCTTGCCATTACCGCCCATGGTAGAGCTTAAAGCTTAAACCTTCAGCTTCTCACAGAGACTAGTGAGTGGTTGTGTTGAGGAAGGAAGCAAATGGGAATTGGGTGTGATGAGGTGATGAAGAGTGGATCTGTGAGGTAGGAGAAGAGAAGACGGAGTCTTTTGGGAGGACGAGAGAATTGACCCTGGTTTGTGATAGCTTGACTAAGACTTTAGGGCTGAGCCTGAGGGGGTAAAATGGGAAGAAGAGGTGGTTTAGTGAACGCTTTTCGGTAACAGTGAATAGAGAATGGGCAATTGGTTTCCATCTGTGTTTTGACATTTTCCAGATTGACCAAACCAGCATGTCGGCATCACCAACGTGTGGGTCTAGTTGCGTTTATGTATAAATTTTGGGTTAATAGATGCACAAGTCGGGAATCATTCATAGTTGTTAACTTGGGTAATTTTATGTAATACCTAAGTTTGCCTCATTCTCAAATCAATACCTTAAATTTGAAAAGGTTTTTTATCGTTACCTCAAGTTTAATTAGTTGCAAATAAGGTACTAAGGAGATTAAATCTAAAAGAATTAGTATGCAAAAATACCAAAATGCCCCTCACCGTATCATTTGAAGGTAATTATTTGAAAAATATGAAATTACGATTATACCCTCCATTGAATAACAAAGTGTACATTTATTTAAAGGGCATATTGGTATTTTTAAGTAAATAAATAAAATAATCAAAATTAACACGTGAAATTACAATGTTGCCCTTCTTCAACCTCAGCCCTAAAAGACTCTTCGTCTCCTCTACTTCACAGTAGCCTCCCTTCGACAAACTGGCTTGGAAGTCCTGTAGAGCGGCGCCGTGGTCGGTGTCAAGGGTGGCGGAGAACGGTGATGATTCACGATGGACAGCGTTGAGGGCGGCGGAGAACGGTGATGACTCCCGACGGACGGCATCGAGGGCGGCGGATCAGGAGTTGTCCAATTCGATTCGAGGAGGCGTGGAGACGGTGATGACTTGGCCCTCCAACACCAGGCTTCCCATATCCACCGCGAGTGACGTCAGGTTCACCAGAATTTCTGGGAACTTGCCGTAAGCAGGTCCTAGAGCAGGCGCTGGAGAGATCGATGGTCCCGAAGAGATCGCGACAGAGGTGGACAGATGGAACGACAGAGATGGGTTTTGATGCGGCGGGTCTCCGGCGAGGCTTCAGGGAGCACGAGTTTGGACCAGGAGTCGTCCGGTCATGGCGGATCTGGACCATGAGCCGTTGGGTCATGACAGATTTGTTCACCGGCACTGCCCTCATCGAAGAACTCGATGCAGTTGTATTTGACTATGTAGCTGTCCATATAAACCAAAAAGAATAAATAAGATTTGGTTTTTCATTTGTTCGGATAATTTGTGGGCAATGATTTGTGTTCTTGATTTTTGGGTAATGATTTGTGGATTTGTGTTCATGACTCTCTGTGTCTGGAAAGAAGAAAGTATGATGGTGGTGTGAAGGGATGTTGAAGAAGAGGGACATATTGGCCATTCTACAAGCTCTTTTTTATTTTGTTTCATTTATTACTTGAAAAGACTATTATGCCCTTGGATCAGAAGGTTAATTTATCATATAAGTGAGGGTAAAATAGTCTTTTCACATTTATCAATAATTATAATTCTATAATTTATACATCGAGGGACATTTTGGTCTTTTTGCATACCGGTTATGTTAGCTTTAACCCCCTTAGTACCTTATCTACGACTAATTAAACTTGTGATACCGGCAAAAAACTTTTCAAACTTGGGGTACTTATTTGAAAATGAGGCAAAATTGGGGTACTGACATGGAATTACCCATTGTTAATATAATAATATCAGGGGGAAATGACAGATGGCTACACCAAACTATATCACTTTTCAAAACCAATACCCCAACTTCAAAAATTTCATTTGGGGTACCCGAATATTAAATAAACGACACTTACCTCAACTTTTGTTAAATCTAACTAAATAGGTTTGTTACAAAGTCTAAATTGCCCTCAATAGTTTTTTTTGAAATCAGATTAGTTTGACCGGTTTAAAATCGATCTGATCAATTCAAAACGGTCTAATTGGTTCAAATTAAAAAATTATCCTTATTTGATAAATTGTAATTACTATTTTTCAATAATTAAAATGATTTATAATAAAATTGAAAACAGCATGTACAATTACAGTTTTGCCCTCTTCAACCTCTTTCTCTTTAGTAGGAATTAATTTTTTTTGAAACACTACGAATCAATATGCAAGAATTTTAAACCCAGAACTCTCAAGTTCATTACACTCCAGTTCACAGCTCTCATCAACACCGTCACTCATTCCCGAAACTCTATTTCCACAATCCTTACTCATCATTCCAGTGAATTAAGGTAATTTATTTTGGGGTTTTCGATGGATTAGGGTTTTTTTGATTTGGGTATTTTGAACCTAGCATTGTCGGAGACAATGTCGTCGCGTAGAGGTTGAGCCCAATTGGTCGGAGCATGGCTTCGGAAAAACCATGACCTCTCTCACCTCAATCGTGAAGGAAATCGGCCGGGGCAAGTAAGGGCCTGACGAGGCACCTCAGATCATAACCCTCATCCAGTGCCTTCCTCACGATCTGCCTCCTAGAATGCTCGTGTTCCCAATCGACATTCTTGGAGCCAGATTCGCGGCTCCGATCATTTGGGTCGTACACGTCACCACAGGATGCGCGCGAGACCTACCTAAGAATCGAATCGAGACGGGGCTCAGAGAGAGGGAAATCGAGACATGTGGGCGAAGGGAGGAGCGAGTCTGGTGCTAGAGAGCGATGCCATGAGAGGGAAGGCCTGGATTGGTTATCGAAGCTTCGGGGAGTTGGGTGATTGGGACCCTCAACTATGGGTGGACATATAAACCCGGAAACCGGAAAACCGACCGGAACCGACACAAACCGGACCGAACATAACCGGAACCGACACAAACTGGGATCAATTCGGTTTTAATTTGTGAAAACCGGTAAGAACCGGTCCGGTCTGCGATTTTTGGTTTCAATAACCGCGGTTAACCGGTACCGACCGGTACTGGTTAACCTTTGAATTATTAATCAAATCTACACCGTCCATCACATCTTCCCTCAACACAAATCAATGGCCCTAATTTTTCCACGTTGCGCACTCATTATCAGCCACACACACCCACACATGTTCACCGACTCACCACTCACACGAATCACGAACCCTCACCACGACTCTCAGCCTTCTGATCTGATCACACATCAAACCACCTCCTCGACTCCTCTCTCTCTCCCTCTCATCTCATCAGGCGCGCCTCTTCCAGTTCCCCAAACACTTTCATCATCACATTATCTAGGGTTTGGGGCTCCTCTCTCTCTCTACTCTTGCATACATCTCTCTCGTCTGACTCTTGGCTCTCCTCTCCTCCATCCTCCTCTCATCTGAACTCGATCTGAAAAATCTCCTCCCATCCCATCACCCCACCCTTCGATCGATAATGTTTACCTTTACAAAAAGGCAAGTCTTCTCTCTACATCACTCCTCCCTAGTTCAGTTTCCTCTCCCTCTCCTTCTCTGTGCTCGTCCTTCACCATCTACGATCGGTCCACCGCATTTAATGCGGTGATATCGGATGCCGTTTGTGCCTGAATAGAAATCCTCCGCATTTAATGCAGAGATCTCAGTCTAATCTTCCTACCGTTGGTGGTGACTGACTGGAAGCATAAGAGAGGAGCGGATGAGAGATGAAGCTTCAGGAGGAGAGAGACCTCGAGGTCGGTGATTTCTCTATAAATAGAAGGCAAAATCTGATTTCAAATTCAGATCTGAACTTCACATTCAAAGATGGAGACTCGTCAGCAACATGAGGTGAAGTGAATGCATGCTATTGCTATCTCTCTCTTTCATTTTTTTTAAATTAGGGTTTACAAGATTTTGGGGGTTTCATAATTTGATTTAATTTTTAAATTAGGGTTCATATAATATTTTAGGGTTTCGAATTTTGGGGGTTTTTGATTTAGGTTTAAATTGGGGGTTTCTATTTAATTTAAACTTTCTGTATATTAATTTAGGGTTTCTGATTTATTTTCTGACTACTCATGTGTTTTCTTTCTATGTTCATTCCTAGAATGTCATTGGAGTACAATTGGGAGGGGGAGCAGCACCACCACCTGCATTAGGAGCTGGAGCTGGAGGAGATGCAGCTGTTGTAGTGCAAAAGGATGCAGTGCCAGAAGCAGCAGCTGCTGGTACTGCATTCCGAGGTAAGCCGCCTAAAACCCGTCCCCGTAGAACTCGTAAGAAAGATGGTAATGTGAATGTCAAGTCTAAGGCTTGGGATCACTTTACTAAATTAGATGTTAATGGGGAAAAGAAGGCTAAATGCATGCACTGTGGGGGCATATTAGCTGCTGATTCAAATTTGAATGGTACATCTTCACTCTTAACACATTCTAGAACTTGTTTGAAAAATAAGGCCAATTTTGATAAAAAACAGAAAGTTTTATTGTTTAGGAGTGAAGGCACCGGTGAATTAACATCTTGGCATTTTGATCAAGACGCTTGTCGAGATGCTCTTGCCAAGATGCTAATTACTGATGAACTACCATTTAACTTTGTGAGTGGTGTGGGTTTTAAACTGTTTATGCAAACTGTATGTCCCTCATTTCATATACCATCTAGAAAAACATGTTTGCGTGATATTTTTGATTTGTATGTGGCTGAGAAAGCTAAACTGTATGCATACTTTACTTCCAAGAAACCGAGAATTTCTCTGACTACTGATACTTGGACTTCAAATCAGGCGGTAAGCTACATGACTTTAACTGCGCATTACATTGATGATGAATGGGTCTTACATAAACAGATCCTCAACTTCTGTCCTATTAAGTCTCACACATGTGAGGAGATAGGCAAAGCTGTTGAGGGATGTTTAAATTCTTGGGGCATTGATAAGATCATGACGGTAACTGTTGACAACGCTAGTGCCAATGACAAGGCCATTGAGTACTTGAGTTGCCGCATGAACTTGCTGTCCACCAATATTTTGGGTGGCAGGTTCATGCACATGCGATGCATTGCTCACATAATAAACCTAGTTGTTGGCGATGGTATTGGTATGTTGGGATTATCGGTTGAAAGGATTCGGTTTGCGGTAAGGTTTATAAAACTGTCTCCTATGAGGTTGGATCGTTTTAAATCTGCTGTTGAGCAAGCTGGTATTGAAACTAAAAAGTTATTGTGTCTTGATGTTGCTACCCGCTGGAATTCCACATATTTAATGCTTGATTCTGCTTGCAGGTTGGAAAAAGCATTCGAGAGGTATGCTATTATTGACCCGTGTTTAGTGATTGAGATGGAAAAAAAATTGAGGAAAGACGGTACATCTCTTGGTCCCTTGTCTTTTTCAGATTGGAATGACTTAAAAGCTTTTATGTCTTTCTTGAAAGTTTTTTATGACATCACTACTCGTGTTTCTGGTTCTTCTTATGCAACTGCCCATACAATATTAGATGACATTACAGATGTATTTCATTTCATTAAGATAGGGTTATCTAGTGACACTAGGGACATGAAGAGTATGGCATCTAGAATGGCACTTAAGTTTAATAAGTATTTTGCTGATATGGATATGCTTAACATGTATACATTCATCGCACCTGTTTTAGATCCACGCAAAAAATTGGAATGTGTCATTTACATGATCAAGCATCTTTATTCTCCTGCAATTTATGATGAACTTATACCATGTGTTACACAAGCATTGAATGATTTATTTGATGAGTATGCGAAATTGTATGGTGGTGTTCATGATACTCTGTCACAAACTTCCACCTCTACTGATGGTTCTAACCCGGGCAGCCAAGTTATGTTCTCTGATTATAAGAAACAAAGGCTGTCCGAAGAGGGAAGTGTGAAATCTGAACTTGAACGTTATCTAAAAGATGACGAGGAAGAAGGTGATATAGATATTCTGCAATGGTGGAGTAAGAATGGCCATCGTTATCCTGTCCTTTCACACATGGCTCGGGATATATTGGCCATTCTCATCTCCACTGTTTCTTCTGAATCAGCCTTTAGCACTGGGGGCAGAATTATCAATGATTGTAGGAGTTCTTTGAGCCCTACTGTTGTGCAGTGTCTTGTGTGCACACAAGATTGGCTTAAAGTGCATGTTAACACAAAGGCATTGGAGGAAGAACTTGAGAAGCTTCAAATTTTTGAAGAAGGTATGCTTTTCATTTTCTTTTGCCTTTCATACATTCATTTTTTTGAACTATTATATCAATTCTAATCATTTTGTTTACTTATTCATTTTGCAGAAATAGGAGCATCAGCAAGTACCATTGGTGCTCATATACTAATGTGAACTTGATGATCATGAAGTATAGAGATGATGAAGCATGAAGCATGAAGAAGAAGCTTGCTTGGAATGTTTTTGATTTGCTTCTGTTTATAGCTTTTAATGCTTGTAATTTCATGCTTGTATTTGTAACTCTGTCTCAACTTTTGTGTTTTGAGGTATTAGTTTTAGGGGGTGTATTTTGATCATTAGGGAGAGACCAAATTGAGTGCCTTTGGCACTCTTTGATCCATCCTTAATAGTTTTTCATCCATTAATGAAAAAAAAATTGAAAATTGTGGGCTTGTTTTTAATTTTCGTTTTTTACATTCAGTTTGGGCCTGTTTATAAGGCCCAATTATTAAATATATTCGGTTTTGATTTAACCGGGTTAACCGACCGGACTGAACGGTTAACCGGATGTCCGGTTCACAAAAAAAATACCAGCTTCAGTTCTCAAAATTGGAAACCGGTCGCGACCGGTTCGGTTACCAAATCATGGGTCCGGTCCCGGTTAACCGTATATGTCCAGCCCTACCCTCAACACCATTTAATATTTAAATATTAAATATTTTAGTTATTCAAAAATAGTAATTATTATTTATCAAATAAAGTGATAAAAATTTAATTCAAAATGATTAGACCAATTTTAAATTGATCAGGCCGATTTTAAACCGGTCAAACCAATCTGATTTCAAAACAAAACTATTGAGGGCATTTTTGAATTTTTAACAAACCAATTCAGTTAGATTTAACATGTGTTGGGTTAAGTGTCGCTTATTTAAAATTCGAGTACCCCAAATAAAAATTTTGAAGTTGGGGTATTGATTTTGAAAAGTGACATAGTTGGGTGTAGTCATCTGTCATTACCCTTAATATTAAATGTTATTTGAGAATTATGGAAAAGTTATATATCTTACTCACCTAATTGATGTATTTAATGCAAATATTTTAAAGAATATAATAATTCACTAATCCTAAAATATACATCTTTTGCACGTAGTTATCTTTAGTGTGATAACAATCTGGTACAAACACTCATAGAGGTGTTCAAATTAAACCGGGAACCGAGAAACCGACCGGAACCGAGCATAATCGGACCGGATAAAATTCAAATCGGGACAAACCGGACTTAATTCGGTTACAATTTGAGATAACCAGCGCATAATTGGTTGGTTAGCGGTTCGAGAAGTGTATTTCACGGTTAACCGAGATAAACTGAGATTGAATAATAATTTTACATGATTAAAATAGAGTCGTTGATAAGAATTAATCAACGGTTGTCTTCCATCCACACGGTCTCTTCTTATCCACACGTGTGTGAGTGTGAGACATGTTGTACCCACCACTCCACTCGTGACAATAAAATATTTGTTTTTATTTACTCACTCTCTCTATCTCGTCCGTCCCTAACCTAACCTAATCATTCGCCTTTGGTCTCTTCTCTTTTCTCGACTCTCTTAGACTCTCAGTCTAATTTTCTTCGATTCTCTCACATCTCACACCCTCTCTCTCTTGTCCCTTTACCTTCGTTCTCTCTCAACTATCTAGTATTTTTTCCCTCTCACAGATTCATTTCCCCATAAATAAACCCTTCCCCTTTCACGATTGCTTCCTTTCTCGATTGTACTTTAAGGCTTTGAAAGCTTCTATGTGGCCTCCCACTACCATCATTCATTTCCCTTCTCAATCGACCCATCTCATCGACTCCAAAACCATTTCTCTCTCTGCCATCTTCTATATGTCTCTATATCTCTCCTCTCCACTTTCTACCTCTCCTCTCCAAGGTGCTGCCTTCATCAAAAATCGATCCTCCGCATTGAATGTGGTAATATCTGACACCGAGCCCCATACCTTGTTGCCTGAAAACGTATCCTTCGCATTTAATGCGGAGATCCCCGTCAAATCGTCTCCCCTTTGTGACTGGAAGCATAAGAGCATGAGTGTGAATGTAGAGTCTAAAGAAGAGATACTTCTCTATAATTAGAGACCCAAATCGGGCTTCAAATCTCAAATCTCAAATTTCAAATTCGAGATTATGAATTTATCCTCTTCAATTTTAAAATTAGGGTTTCGAATTCTAAAGTTATGGTTTCTAATTCAGAGATTGTGTTTCTATAATTAGGGTTTTCAAAATTAGGGTTGTTCATTCAGGGATTGTGTTTTTTAAAATTAGGGTTTGTTCTAATTTAGGGTTTCAGTTTCTAAAATTACGGGTTTCAATAGTAGGGTTTTTATTTATAAATGTATGATTTATATTTGTGCAAATGTAAAAACTTACTTGCTACTTGCTTTGAATGATTGATTTGAATAAATGTAAGGTTTATAACTTGTTTGTGGTTTATGTTTACAGGGAGGGGAAGTCGAAGCAGCAATTGTAGCTGGAGGAGAAGTGATGGGTACAACATCATCTGTTGGAGTTGGAGTAGAACAGCTAGCAGCAGCTAGAAATGGAGGAGATAGGGATGCAGTGGCAGCATCAGCTGCACCTGCATCCCATGGTAAGATCTGCAAACCCCGTAAACCTCGTAAAAAATTTGTTTCAATTAAGTTTAAAACTTGGAAACACTTTTCAAAACTAGATATTGATGGTGAAAAAGACTAAATCGAGGAAAAGACTAAATGTATGCATTGTAATAGTATTTTTGCGGATGATCCAAAATTAAATGGTACATCTTCACTCTTTACCCATATTATAATTTGCCCAAAAAATAAGGAAAATATTGATAAGAGGCAAAATCTATTATTGTTCAAGAGTGGAGCAGGAGGTGAACTAACTTCTTGGCATTTTGATCAAGAAGCGTGTCGAGATGCTCTTTCCAAGATGTTAGTAACTGATGAACTATCATTTAATTTTGTGAAACGTGCGGGGTTTAAACTTTTTAATGGAAATTATCTGTCCTCTTTTCTAAGTAACATCTAGACACACACGTTTAAGGAATGTTTTTGAGTTATATGAATCTGAGAGAGCAAAGTTGCATGCATATTTTACTCCTTGTAAACTAATAAAGTATCGTTAACAACTGATACTTGGACTTCCAATCAGCAGCGAAGATATATGATTCTAATTGCCCATCACATTGATGTTGACTGAGTTTTACACAAGCAAATCTTCAATTTCTGTCCAATTCAATCTCACAAATGCAAGAATATTAGCAAGGATATTGAGGTTTGTTTGAATTTATGGGGTATTGACAAGATCATGACTGTAATTGTTGACAACGCCAGTGAAAATGACAAAGTGATAGAGTATCGGACTTGTCGAATGAACTTGTTGTCCACCAATGTTTTAGGTGGCAGGTTCTTGCACATACGATGTATTGCTCACATCATCAACTTGGTGTTAAGTGATGGTATTCGTATGTTGGGTACATCGGTTGAAAGGGTAAGGTTTGTAGTAACGTTTTATCAAAATATCTCCTTTACGATTATCTCGATTTATAGATGTTGTTCAGAGAGCTGGTATTGAATGTAAGAAATTGTTTTGTCTTGATGTTTCCACTCGTTGGAACTCTACTTACTTGATGCTTGATAATACTTGCAGGTTAGAGAAGGCATTTGAAAAGTATGATGTTATTGCCCTATTTTGGGGATTGAGACGGAAAAGAAACTAGGGAAAGACAGTACACCTCTTGGTGACTTACTTAATCTAATTGGTCTGATTTACATTCATTTATGTCGTTCTTGAAATAATTCTTTAACATCACTGTTTGTGTTTCTGGTTCTTCATATGCGACGTCCAATTCTATTTTGGACGAGATTAGTGATGTTTTCCATTTTATCAATACGGGTCTCTCCAGTGAGTAGAGACATGAAAAGCATGGCAAGTAGAATTGTATTGAAATTTGATAAATATTTTGTTGATTTTGAAATGTTTAACATGCACACTTTTATTGCACCTATTTTAGACCCTCGAAAGTGAAGGAATTGTTTGAGGGTTCCAGACAATTAATTTCATGCCCATACAAGAAATTTAACCTCAAAGTTCCATGATTAAATATGGATCTTGCATGATCATGAATTGATCATGAGATCTAGACTAGATTAAAATTTAAGTTTACCTTGAATCAAAATCTCCTTGTTACTAAATAGGATTTAGTAACCTCTAAAGATCGTCCACACAGGAAGAGCAATCCAAAGGATACTTGCAACGAACCTTGCTAGAAGATCGAAGCAAGCAAAACGGACGGAGCACGGGGAGGGGAGGGGCCGGCCGAAACTGGCTAGAGAGAGAGAGAGAAGACGGCTAGGGTTTTCAAAATTAATTGTGTCATTTTCAGATCTGAAAATTTCCCTTTTATAGACCTTAATCGGGCTTTTAATTAATTAAAGGCCTTAATGGGCTTAAAGCCCAAAACTCTTAATTAATTGTGTAGAGAAGCCCATTCTGGCTTAGCCCATTCTGGCTAGGCCCAGTTTAGCTAATTTAATTAAATCTATTTAATTAGATTATAATTATAATTAATTAGTCCTGCTAAACCGTTCTTGATTCCGGTTTAATCCTAAACCGAAATCGGTCTAAATCGGTTTAATCCAAAACCGGATTTTGCTCTCTCATGATTCCTCCATATGAATCCATCTGTTTTACTCAACCTAAAGCGTGTGACCCTCTAGGCTCACGACACGTCGGCGGACTGGTAAAATTACCATTTTACCCTTTCCATCATGAGTGGCCTCTAGCAAGACATCATGATTACCCAACGCTTGTGACTATCGAGATTTCGACTTAACCTTGTCGTTCATGAATCTATCCTTTTATCCTCTTGATATCTTTGACAACCACGAGGCATAGACAAGTCATCCTCGTTCTATTGTCCTGTTTCTTGATTCTGAGTTAACTGAATCATAACTGATACTACGTATCGTCTGCATGGCCATGCTATTGTGTTTCAGTTGTACTCATCAAGTGGCCTAAACTGATATCGGCTCACACGTCCATATGAGGGATAAATCCTTCAGCGATCCATCTAGTCAACTTATGTAACTTGTGATCGAGCCAATCACAGCCGTTATTGTAACCCTTTTACAGGAGACGTTAGACTGAGTCAAACTCGTCACTCATTACATATTGACCTCAATGGTCCTTCGGTCTGAGGATGTGATTTCATGATCCGACATATACTGTGTCTATGTAACATACTCATGATTCGGGTCGTCCTATATCACCCCTGACTGGTGATATTATGACCTAACTCTGGCCCCCTTCTGGCCATGATCAGTAGAGCGTGATCATTTAGAGTTAGCCTCATACCGATCGCTTCTTATGAAGCTATTCTGATCGGGGACTGCTTAAGTAAGATTTTATCTGATCTGTAGATCTACTATTATGTGTTGACACATCAATGATACAAATCAAATCATACTTAAGATATTACTACAACACTTAGTAATATGATTGCCGATTTTTATTCAACGAATAATCTTTATTACAAGATTAGATTGAAAATACATTGTGCTAGGGCACAAATCCCAACAGAAAGAAATTGGATTGTGTTATTTACATGATTGAGCATATTTATCCTCCTAATATTGTTGACCAACTAACACCTTGTGTCAAACATGTTTTGGTTGATTTATTTGCTGAGTTTGTAAAACTCTATGGGGTTGTTGTTGAGAGTACATCACAAGCATCATCCGGACATCCACGTGATGTTAATCTAGTATAAGAAACTAAGGGTGGAAGAAGAAGGGAGTATGAAGTCATAACTCGAACGCTATCTAAGATATCCTAAGGAAGAAAGTTCGAATTTATTTGATGTCTTGCAATGGTGGCGTATGAATGGTCATCGATATCCATTCATTGCACATATGGCTCGAGATATCTTGGCCATTCCTATTTCCACGGTGTATTCGGAATCGACTTTTAGCACTAGAAGGAGGATCATAACTAATTTTAGGAGTTCTTTGAGCCCTGCAGTTGTACAATGCCTAGTGTGCACTCTGGATTGGTTGAAGGTTCCATTGAATACGGAGGATTTGGAAGAAGAGCTTCATAAGCTGCAAATTGTGGAGGAAGGTAACTTTCTCTACCATACCCTTCTAATTTGTTAACTTTCTCTATTATATAGTTTTTGTTTTGGAAATTTTATGTTTCGTTAAGATTCTAACTTAGGTTTCTGTTTTACAGAAATTGGTGAAACGGTAAGTCCCATTGGTTCCCCTAATCTTATTTGAAATCTTGAAGACTTTTGTGTTTTTGTGGAGGAATGTAACTTTCTCAACTCTACTCTTTTGTTTTCTTAACTTTCTTTACTCTAATCTACTCTCATGTTTTGTTAGTTTCTATTAACATTCTATTTTGTTAACCCGCTAAACTCCACTAATGTTACCTCGTCGTAAGGTTCCATAAGGGTGTTCTCGTCTTTTTCATGCGTTGATATTTCAGTCTACAAAAGGTATTCGTTACACTGTATACAAAAAGAACAAAAACAAAAGATGTTCGTTGTTGTGGAGGAATTGCTAGAGGAGAGTTGTCAAAGAAGACGAGACCACAGTGGAATATTTGTCGACAGAGAAGAGAAGATAAACTGGTATGTCATTATTGTTTGTGATCCAGACAATTCTTCATATATTTTTCCGATTGTTGATACTTTGTGGAGAAACTAATATAGGGTTTTGGGGGTTGTGGTAGTTCAGGTTGAAATGGCTCGCGGAAGAAGAGTTATTCAAAGCCCGCAGTCGTCGGAGGCATCTATAGCCGACGGTAAATATAAGATTTACAAATTTAATTTCTAGGGTTCATATTTATGATCAGATTATTTGATTTTAGTTTAAGTTGTTATATTTAAAAGACCAATGTCGCACTTAGATGGACAAACCATCCACTTAGATTTCCAAACCTTCCACTGAGGTTTCCAAACATGCCACTTAGGTTTGCAAACTTTACACTTAGATTCCTCAACCTTCCATTTAGATTTCCAAACATTCCACTCTGATGGCCAGACATTTCACACGTTATAATTGACTGTGCAATATAATGCCTGACTTGTTTTCTAGGTACGGATTTTGCAAATGCGGCATTTGCAAGAAATGTGCCTCTTACTCAATGCTCCCCGATTGTTGAACAAGTTTTCAGAATGAGGGTGAAGAGGATGAGGGGAGCTCTAGGTGGCGAGCCCGGTGATAGTAACTTCAAGCTCTATTACCCTACAATTACCCTAATTGAAAATGATTTCAATTTAATTTTCAGTACAATGTTCCATACATTTATGTGGAAGTATAATTTTTTTATATTTGATATATGGTACAATGTTATTTGAATTTCTTGACTAAAAGTATTTTTCACATGTTTGACATTTTTTTAGAGTAGAAGATTCAATTTTGGTGCCAAAATCAGCTCAATAAATGAAGGTGGGTGTGTGCACACACTAATCGGTTCACGTGCAACAGTTTAGGGTAACAATATATTCAGGTGTTGTAACAGTACACTCAGGTGGTTCAACATTATACCCCAGAAAGGAAACATTTTACCCTTCGCACACACTCACGTGGTTCAACATTATACCCAACAGATGAAACATTTTACCCTTTGCACATAACATTACACCTATGAGGTATAAAGTTCTACTGTGTTGTACACGTAATCACACAAACAATTTTGTACCTATGTGTAATTTATTTTCATCGAATATGCTCCTGAAATACGTGTTGAACGTCGTGAACGATGCCGATTCTGCAGGAATCAAGTCAGAAATTAGATTGGCAACAAATTTTCTCAAATGGAAAATGACGTTCTACCTACCTGATCCAATCAGGTTCAATTCTTTTACATCTAGATTTTTCGAATTCATGATCATGGTCTTCAAGTGTGAAACTATACTCTAGTGAAGCTCGAAATTATTCTCGACATTTTACTCCCAGAACTCTATTATATAGCCATGGTAGTTTATAATTGGGGCTACACATAATTTCGTTTTCGGGGGCATTATATTTGAGAAATATTTTGAATCAAATTTCGTACAAACAAATGGACGAGAATCAACGAGACAATTGGGAGGAAATTTCCAAAATACCACACATATGCGCGTTAAGTATAATGTCAACTCGCTTTTCGTTACTTTTTATCTGCCGAGTCTAGATGGAATCGAATGGCTACCAATCATTCGTTGGGTTCGGACGCTCCACTGATTTGTAGTGGAGTGTGCCCTATTTTTAGGGTTAATTATAATGACTCATATTACAATAGTCAGTTTTAAACTTTACTACAACTATTAAAATGTTTAATTTGAGATCATTTAATAAAAAATTTACACGTTGCTTTAGCACCATTATAATTTGGACGGAAAACATATTTTTTTTTTAGAAAAGAAGACAAAAATATTCTTGAATTAATTTGAAATCAATTTAACATGGGTTAGCTCGCACCGATAATAAATTATAATTGGGATCTGATCTGGACAATTGGACTAGTTCGACTAGTCTCATCTCTTTTCTTAATTGTTCATTGCAAAATGACAAAATTACCCTAAATTGTTCAACATATTTTTAAAATCATGTCATTATCTTCTTCTTTCTCATTCTCTCCACTCATCTCTTTCTCTCTCTCCTTCTTATCCTCCATCTATTACATTAATGTTTTTTTATTTTGATAAAAAAAACATGTTCTCAAACCTGAAAGTTAATCATCTTATTAACCATATTAATTTGAAATTTCACTTTCATTCTCAACCATTACAATATTATAATACACAACCCAAATATTCGAAGTAATAAAATTTGCTTTGCTGCATCTAAAATTTGGCCACAAGAAAATAGCAAAATTTATGTATATGTTAATTAAGAATTAAACCTATGAAGACCTAGCGACTCGAGGCCACCAGGGAGGTCCACCCTCTACGCCGACGTCGGAGTAGCGTCGTCCCGCCTCCCTCGAAACCCAACTCGCCTCTTCCCTCCCACCTCTGCATTGCCAAAAAAATTGACAAGGCCAACACCGTCGATATTCAATAACTCCACCAAACGACCATGACATACGGGCTATCTTCCACCACCGCCATGCCGCCCACCGTCAAAGCTAGGTAGCGAAGGAGAGACTACCGGAAGAAGAACCATATCTAGTCTTGAAGTTCGAGCCTGCCATCAGTTCTGTATGTTAAGAACCAAAACTGAACCAAAACTATATGGTTGTTTCAATTGAAGAACAAAACTGGAACTGTCAGTATAGTTCGCAATTTTTCGATTTCGGCTCAATCTCCAATTTCGTGTCTAAATGCTCACCTCTATTTGCAACGTATTGTACTTTATTCAAAGTTATAATTTGTGCTTGAAAAAAAATGTAAGGACCGCTCCCGGTCATTTTGGGTCAATTTTGTGAAAAATGGATAAAAATTTAAAAATTCGCGATTTGACCAAATTTTGACCCGAGAGTCACCGAGGACTACTATTTGAGCCATTTTAAGTTGAAATTGTAATATTATGGATATTAGGTGCATATGGAAGCTAAAATTTAGCGAAACATCACGGTTCCGACGGTTTCGAAAAATGTGTCCGTTTCGGACGATTTCGGGTCCGAAATGACAAAAGTGGCTTGTGGGACCCCCCTACTTTACACTTGGCATGATTCTAGAGGGGGGGGGGGAGACTTTTTGAGTGGTTAAAAATTAATTGTTTTAATTTAGATTTAAAAGAAAATGGGAAATAGGTATATTTAATTAGTTTAGTGTTTAAATAATTTGGTTTAATTGATAAGGGGGGGGGGGGGGGGGAAGCCATTCTCGGCAGAATCAAAGAGAAGGAGAGAGAGAGAGGAGGGCTGGCCGAGAGAGAGAGGAAGAAGGAAGAAGAGGAGAAAAGCTTGGGGCGATTTCCCGACGATCCGGTCGCGTGATCGACCGTTTTCTTGCGTATTCGGGTTCCTCACATCATTGGCTACGGTGAGCAACTCATTTTTTTTCCATCGTGATGAGTTTGAGTTGTGGGTTGATGAGAAATGAGTGAAATGATGATGGAGTGGAGTTGTAGGGGTGTTTTGGAGCATTTTGGGACGTTTTTGGAATTTTCCGGCGGCCAGAGGATTCGCTGGAGCTCCGGCCAGTGTGGTGGCGCGCCGGAGGTGGTCCGGCAGTGGCCAGCCCCTGCCTTGGCTGACCGTGGCAGCCTATGGCGACCGCGGGCCGTTTGGGCCTCTCGGGCCGTGAGTGGCCCGGGTGGTCCCACGAGCCCGGAATTCGGGTTTGTGAGTTTCGGGAGGTCTCGGGTAACCCTCGAATCAATAGTTGACACCCTTGGTGATTTTTGGATTTAAATTACGAAAATCAGAAAATGTGTGTCGAAACTTTAATTTGCGCGATTAAATCGCTCGGGTGTCGGAATTCGATTCCGTCAATTGCGTTGGTCCTCTCGAATATAATTAGGAATTTAGACACCAATTTGGGAATTTTCGGAGTCCCGAGGGACAAATTCACACAACCGGGCAGATTCGAATTAGCGGGCAAAATGGGCCGTTCCGGGCCCATTTTGACAACTTAGGTTAATTAAGAAGTGTTGGAGTGAGCAATACTTGTCGGGGTAGCACTTGGGTTTAATTTCGTGAAAATCCGGATTTCGGTTAGTTATTAAAACTTGTGATTTTATCACTTTTAGATTCCTTTGACGACCGCGGGAAAGAAAATGCATAGCTTGGCATCGCGAGAATCTTAGGAGCTTACGTTGGAAATTTGAGGTAGGGGGACATAGCTACCTAGACTTTATGGCTTGATGCCTTTGTTTGATTATATATGTGTGTATATATACGTGTGAGCATGATTTGGCACTATGGTAGTGGCGTGAATATGCTTGGTGTGATTATATGCGAATAGTGAGATTTGCATGATAATGTTGGGTGAATTAGTTTAGTATAACTCTGAACTGATTGTATGCACGGGATTGTGCCAGGTATTATATTATTTGCTTTCCAGACGATGATTGATTCCGTCTTGCACCTATTATGTTTTCTGCATGAGTATGGTGTGATACTTGTGTTGCAGGTGGTGTGTAAGGTAAACCGAGTTGAGGGTGGATTCCCTTCATCGAGATCGGTTACCTTTATTTGTGGTAAGGGTCAACCGAGCTGAGGGTGGACTCCCTTAGTTGTGATCGGTTACCTTTATTTAGGTGTGAGGTAAACCGAGTTGAGGGTGGATTCCCTTGATCGAGATCGGTTACCTTTATCTTTGTGGGAAAGGTCAACCGAGCTGAGGGTGGACTCCCTTAGTTGTGATCGGTTGCCTTTATTTAGGTGTAAGGTGAATCGAGTTGAGGGTGGACTCCCTTGATCGAGATCGGTTACCTTTACCTAAGGGAGGGTGAACCGAGGCAAGGGTGGATTCCCTGGGCTGAAATCGGTTACCCTAGGGTGTAGTTAATTATGTTATACAACTACTTTTGCATTGTTATCATCTTGTGTATGTGCGATGTTTGAGTCTTGGAGGTAGTGTGTTCACCCCTACAACTTGTGCAGGTTATGGATGCGTTTAGATCTTTTGACTGGGAGCTTGGGGGGCGTGTCGTGTCGACGTGTCTTTGCCAGTGGTGTTTGGTCGGCGGTTGTAGACTCTGTTGAGCCGTAACCTGTTTTGTTATTGCTTTTCATTATCCGGTTTATTACTTTATTTTGTAAAACACTCGGTGAGGTGGCGTTATGCCTCACCATTATGGTATTTATTTATGAGTTACTTGCTTCATTTTCAAAGGATGTTTTGATGGAATTGTTTTAGAACTGGTTTACTTATTGTGCAATCACCTTTAAGTTAGGGACGCCTAAACTAAAGGTGTTGACTTTGTGCGAGTATAGTTATGATACACTCGAGGACGCTCGAGGTGTTTCATAACTATTTCGTATATGTATTTTCGTATATGTATCTTCGTATATGTATTATCGATACTTGTATTTTATCGCGTGACGACTAAGATTCGGAGAACCGGATCTTGGGGTGTTACAAAATAAGAGAACACAATAAACTAAATGATAACCTAAACGAGGTAACCAGAAGTGCCTAATATTTTCACGAAACCTTTTGAATTTATTTTGGGGAAAAGGACATTTTTTGTGCACCTGATTATACCACTTTCCCACTTTGATATCTTAATTAATTTTCTTTTTTATAGTACCTTAACTATCATTTTGGAACAACTTACTCTTAAAATATCAAAAATACCTAAACTACCATTGGTTTAAAAATTAGAATTGAACTGGTTCAATTTGATTTAAAAATCTAAAATTAAACAAGTTCAAATAAACTAAATAAATCGAGGTTGTCTCCTACGTAGGGGTGTTCAATTATAACAGAAATGCTCTGAACCGGAACGAACCGGACCAATCGGTTGGTGAACCGAACTAAATTCAATTTTGGCGGTTGGTTAACATGGCAACCGACAGGTGAGCCGGTTCGGGTGCGGTTTGATTTCTTAAAAATCAGTCAGAGCCGACCGAACCAACCATGGTATCAATGAAACACACGCGCTTCCACCTGGCTTATTTAAACATTTTGTTTCGTTCGAATCTAGACTCTTCTGAAGTGGACCTCTTTTCAATTCTCACGCAATCTTCGCGCAAAATCGATTCAGTCAATGATTACAAGGAGGTGAGAGAAAAATATAGGAAAGAAATCAAAGAAACCCTAATTTCTTTACCAATCGAACGTAAATTCTTCCACTTCTTTCTTAATTTTTTCTCATTCTAACCCTAGTTTGTCACAGTGACATTCTAACTAATCTGACTGTACAAATGTCAGATTACAGAAATAGAAAACGACAAAACTCCTCCTCCACCATATCCAAATTCTGCATCACTTACAAAGGTAATTTCTTTTGGGTTTGTTTTTCTTGCTTTATTTGTAATCTTAATTTTTAGTTGTTCAAAACTCTAAAAGTACAAGACATATAACTAACTTGTTTACTTGTTAATTATAAGGCAATTGATGATGCAAGTGACTCTATTGCTGCTGAAGTGCATGATGATGCAGCAGCTCCTGCTGGAGTTGGAGATGCCCAACAAGTTGATATCGTAGTTAATGATGCAGTTGCTGCTCCTACTGCACCAGATGGTAAGCAACCATCACAATCAACTACTAATCATAAAGTTAGTAGAGCATGGAATTTCCTTGAAAAAATATTAGATGAGGACAAGGTCTTAGTTCATGCAAAGTGCATAGCTTGCGGGAAAGTATTTGCTGCTAAGTCTAAAGGAAATGGGACAACAAACCTTAATAATCGTATTGATGTATGTCCAAAGAATCCTGAAAATAAGGTAGTCGGAAATAAATAACAACAATTAATTCTAAAGGGTAGTGATAAGGGTGTATCCTCTTGGTATTTTGATCAGGATGTTGGCTGAACTGCATTAACTGAAATGCTTCTGATTGATTAATTGCCATTTAGATTTTTGATGAACCGAGGTTTCCAAAAGTTTCTCAATGATGTATGCCCGATGTTAAAAGTTCCTTCTAGGGTCACTTTAACTAGGGATGTGCATAAGTTGTATGAATCGGAAAAGACGGAATTATATGCATATTTTGGATCTACCTCTTTTAGGATATCTTGCACCACTGACACATGGACATCTAACTAGAGAATTAATTATATGACATTGACTTCTCATTTTGTCCCATTCTCAGTCACAAGGGCGAGGATATAGGAAGAGGTATTGAGGCATGCCTTCAAGCTTGGGGATTAGATAAAATTACAACGATTATTGTTGACAATGCCAAGGAGAATGATGTTGTAGTTGCTTATTTAAGAAAACGATTTAATATATTATCAACTAATCTGTTGGGTGGTAGTTTTATGCACATGAGGTGCTTAGCTCAAATATTCAATTTGATAGTTAGTGATCAAATTAGTATGTTGGGATAATCTATAGAGAGGGTAAGGTTTGCAGTGAGACAAATAAAAACGTCTCTGGGGAGATTGGCTCGATTTAAGTCTTGTATAAAACAAGAAGGTATTGAAAGCAAGCAAGGTTTGTGTTTAGATGTATCAAGAAGATGAAATTCTACATATTATATGCTCCATGCAGCTTGTGCATTAGAGAGAGGTTTTGACAGGTATAATATAAGAGAATCGAGCTTGAGGAATGAGATGGACAGGAGAACCCAGAAAGATAGTGATGAACCTTTAGGTTAATTTACTGAGCAAGACTGGTATGAACTTAATTATTTTATGACATTCTTGTGGTCTTTCCATCTTATGACGGAGAAAGTGTCTGCTTCAAAGCATGTGACATCAAATTTAATGTTAGAGTGTATATTTGATATATTTCATATGATTAAAAGTGGTCAATCGAGTGCTAATCATGACATGCAGAACATGACTAATAAAATGAGGGTCAAATACGAAGTATTTTGGAGACAAAGATAAGCTTAACATTTTCATCTTTATAGCGCTAATATTTGATCCTAGACATAAGATGGACTTCGTAGATATAATTGTCCATGAGATTTATACTCCCGAAACCGCATCAATTATGATGTCAAATGTGAAGAAAATGTTGGATGATCTATATGGCGAGTATGACACGGTATATGGGAGTGGTATTGCTGGAAGTTCAGAAACCACCAATTTGGTTGTTGTAATTAAGAAAGAAGGAGTTGGGCAAGCTAGAACTAAATTTAAGAAACAAAAATGTAACCAAGATGGAATTCCAAAGTCGGAGTTCGAGAGGTACATAAGAGAGAAAACAGAAGAAGATACACCAAAATTTGATCTATTAGGTTGGTGGAGCAAGAATTGCCATATGTTTCCGGTCATTTCAAGAATGGCAAAAGACATTCTATCTGTTCCAATCTCTACGTATCCTCAGAATCAACTTTTAGTACTGGGGGTTGAGTCGTGACTGATTATAGGAGCAACTTAAACCCAATAATGGTTCAAGCAATAATTTGTACACAAGATTAGTTAAAATTGCCATCGACTGAAGTTGCTGAAGAAGATGTTAATGGAGTTGAAGAAGGTATAATTAATTTTATTTGTTAACTTTTGAAGTTTGTATTAATGTTCATTGTTGTTAATTACATCGTTTATACCATACACTTGCAGAAATAGCTGAATCTGCTGTAGTTGAGGGGGTCCCTCAAATGTTTTGATATGAAAATAATATATAGGTAAGTGATGATGATATTAAGCTTGATATAAGTTAACGGGCTAATAATTAGAATTCCAGTTTTTATGATTCACTGTTTTCAATTAATTTTGTTTCAGGTACTTACGAGGAATGAACAGAAGTCGTGAAATTGAACTTGAAGATGTTGATGTTTTTTTTCAATTTTGTTACTTTTGTTTATTCTTTTTCATTTCGTTTGCTGATGTCGGTTTGTAATAATTTTAGTTTTAACTTTCTATTGCGATTAGGTTTTAGGTGGAGGTTTTTTCATCATACGCACGTTTACTCTTCAACATTTGTATATGGTTTTTCCTCAAAAAAAATAAAAAATAAAAAATATTGAATATCATGTATTCTATATTAGTGTATTTACTTGGCAAATGGGCATGAAAGCTTGTGCGATAAACAATTTGAAATGTATATTAACTTGAAAATGGGCCAAAGCATTTTAAAAACTAGAGCCAAGAACTAAATTTGGGCATGCGAAATGGGCCAAAACATTTGCGGTTTGGTTCGGTCTAAATCGAGAATCGATCGATCATCGGTTCGGTTTCAGATGAATCAAATAGGGCATGCGGTTCGAGTTCAGGTGGAAGAGTTGGAGAATCGAGCCGGTTCGGTCGGGTCGGTTCTTCAACCGTGAACACCCCTACTCCTACGGGCTCAAATATTGTGATCATCCGGCTTTGACAACCCTAACCTCGAGACTTCATCTCTATCTCTCCCTCTTAGTTCGTGAACTGAAAATGATTGAGAATATAGGATCTTAAATATGATACTGATTATCTTTAAATTTCAATTTTTTAATCCATAAAAACCCAACCCAAAATCCTTGACATCGGCGGCGACATCTCCGGCCTCGCCACCGGTAGCCTTTGTCCTTGCCAACAGTCATGACTCTAGTGTTGCTCCGGTCGTCCCATCTCAAACTCTCACGGTTCTTCTTGGAGATTCGAGGTGGCAAGTTGGATTCGCGGAGCAAAGATGAAAACAATCTCTGCAACAACTGGGTTGGGGTCAAGTGTAACCCTAGACCCAACAAGGTTTCTGATCTCGATCTTACTGACTTTGTTCTTTCCGGCAAGATTGATCGAGGTTTGTTTAGGATTCAATCTCTAAGGAACCTTTCGCTCGCAAGGAACAACTTCACTGAAACCCTAACTCTCAATTTCGCGAAGATCGAGAACACCCCTAATTCACGAGGATCAAGACAGAAGTTCTCGCTCGCGAAGCTCGAGAGACCTCAATCTGTGCGATAATAGCCTCTCTCTAGAATTCTACTAGATGATTAACCTCGCCAGAGCCTTCACCTCGACTGCGTTTTCGTTTTTGTTTTTTGTTTTCTTTGTAAAAAGACATTTCTGCCATGTAACTTTAGTTACATAATGGGGTAATTGTAATTGCATGTTAAACATAAACCAAATTGAACTAGAAATGAATTAAATTGAACCAGTTCAATTCTGATTTTTTTTAAGTAGTTTATGTATTTTCGATATTTTAGAATGAAGTTGTCCCACAATGATAATTAGGTTGATGTGGACCCTATCAAAGTCCTTTTCGACGCCTTATAACCCACAGTTAATGCCTCATTATCCCTCGTTTTGGGCTAAAAGAGCCCTGCTTATGCCACTTTTATGCTTTCGGGTATATTCGGTGTGAGTGTGCAGAATACAGGTGAAAAGGACCAAAACTGAGCTAAATCGAGAATTCGGGAAGCAAGACAAGAAAAGGAAGAAGAACTGAAGAAGTGACGATCGTTACACCTCCAAATCCCGAGACAGGGAGTTGTAACGCTGACGTAACAAACGGTGTAACGCTGATGTAACAATGGTGTAACGATCGTTACATCCACTGTAACGATCGTTACAATTCCAAGATGCAGAACAAATTATAAAAGCCAAACACGATTTCTGAGAAAGGGTTCTGAGTTTTGACGAGTTTCAGCCCTCTTTTTGAGTTTCCAGAGCCTTAATTCACCTCTCATCACCTCTGATCAAGAAGACTCGCACCAATGCGAAATTTGGAAGAGAAGATCGAAGACACGAGTATCCGATCCGGGACTGAGTGCCTAGAGTTTGCCCGTTTTCTTCTCCTTACTCTTCAATTTCAGATTTTGTCTTATGTATTTTGCACCATGATGAGGGGCTAAAACCCTAAATCATGGGTGCTAGACTTATGACACTTATTGTTTGATACTAGTTGGATGATTAATTGACACTTATAAATGGAATTTGCTAAGTCATAGTAATAACCTAGGTTTGAAGCTAATCTCGAGAGAGATAGTGGATAATTGAAGTAAGTAGATTTGAGGGATCGGTCTTCTGGAGTCAATCGATGAGCGAATTGCTGTAGTGAACTGACTATAAAAATCTAGAGTGAGTCGTTGGTTCACTATTAAGTGTCAGCCAGTGTCAAGAGACGGCTGACATATTTATAACATAGGTCATTTCTCTGAATATGTATTGATTAATCATCTGAACTTGTATTGGCAAATGTATGTATCGATTAATCATCTGAACTTGTATTGGCAAATGAGTCGTCGGTCTAGCACTCATGGGTGCTAGTTTAAATTGATTTCAAAACATATTCATTTCATGTTACTTGTTTACTTTTATGTTATTGGTTGCTTAAGTGACCCTTACACGCAGTTCATTTCGCAATTTTAATATAAATTATTTGCGTACGAACCCTCATTTGATCTGTGTGGAATCAACCCGAATATAAGCCGGTTACAAATTACTTGGCGAACACCGATTACGCCCTCACTCATACGGCTCGGTTGTGAACCCCAACTGAGTTTCGGGTGTCATGGTAGAAAAATAATAAGGTATCAAAATGAAAGAAAAATGGTATAATCTAGTAAGAAAAACATTATTCTCCCTTCATTTTGTGCTGATTTTTTGTACTTTCAAAATTATAATTTTTTGGTGCTGAATTCATTTTGTGTGTTGATATGATACTGTTCGTGAATTAGCTCTTCCCCAAATCCCCAAAAAGTTGTTGTATTGATGCTATCAGGATCAATTTCTATAAAAACTAGAAAGTTACAACACAACACAGTACCCGCTGTAATCATATACTAGTGGTCGGAAGTAGATGACGCATAATTGAACCGAATCCAAACCACAATTATTAGGCTCGAGTTCATCAGATAAATTTTGCTTACTTCAAAATTAATCTAAATTTAACTCAATTAAAAAATCGTATTTAAGTCCCCACAAACAACCACTCTAGTTTTGTTTTGTTATCGACATGAAAACGATGAAAGGAGACAAGTATCCTCGATTTGGTCACAACATAATTACAAAGTATGTTCGAGCATGAAACTCTCCACCTCCACACCAATCTATTCAATATATTAAAGGTGGATCACCAGTGGCCGGGCCCGGAGGAGGCACTGAAGGCGGTGGAGGCACCTCCGGAACCCGACCCGGCACAGGTATCTCGGGAATATCAGGAGACGGTATCGGGAACTCGGGGATATCAGGCGTCGGTGGTATCGGGAACTCGGGCGGCGGCACGACGTCAGGAGGGTTCACTCCAGGGGTCTCAATCTCCGGCTTGTCGGGAATGACATTCGGGATCTCAGGCTGCGGAACGTTGGGCGGCGGAGGAGCCTTTTCCGGGGACGGACTATCACCGGGGTATTCGGGTGGCCCGAGGGCTTGAACAACCTTGTTGACATCGCCTGCGAGCAATAAGAGGGGCTTTGGTCGCTGAGACGGTGAGATTGTGATGGAAATGGGTTTGTTCACCAAAGAGAAGGAGAACAAGTGAGAGTGAGATGATATAACTGAAGCCACTTTTGTTGTCCCCATCTTCACTGAAACCATTACTCTATTCTCAAACTCGAACGGTGCTATGGGTTCCATATATGAATGTGCCACCGGTTTCAAGTTCACTGTCAACCAACACGTCTGCATCCAAATTATACGTGTCAATTATACACAGCTCTCTACTTCCACCTCTTTTCAATCTGCTACTATTTTTATTTTATACTTTTCTTTAATAATTATTAGATTTTCTAAATTGAAATTACATAATTCCACTTATAAACCCATAAAATCATTACCTCCCTTTAACCGAATTCGAATCCACGGGCTCGCCATTGTGCATGTGAAACTAAAACCTTTAGTGCGTCCCATTAATTAAGACAAATAATTGTATAAAGTTAATAATTAAACTACATAACAGGCTTTTTCAATTGGTCTAGAAAATGTCTTTTTGTAAACAATTTGTCTTAATCACCATATAGTGTTCAACCCTTGGCAGAATTTTTTTCGCCGGGACGTAACAACAGCAGATTAAATATTTCTTATTTCCTATACCAATTTTAAGGTTGTAGTTTGAATTTATGTACTGATTTAACGTTTTATACTAGCAAAAAGATGAATGTAAACAAACTGAATTCAGTCTCGTTTTAGCAGGTTTCGGCTTGATTCGTGAAAGAAGTGCTCGGCTCGAATCGAAAGAGTTTATCTAACTAAACTTATATTCGTCTCAAATAAAATAGACAAAATCGAGCTTGTACTCTGCTCGATTCTTTTCACTTAAATTTCAATAAAAATATTCCCTACAAATAATTAAATAATAAAATGAGTCAAGTTGAGATTGACTCGAATTGTTTCGAATCGTCTAGTTCCATTATAAATATTTATTAAAACTTTAAAAGTACATAAATATAAATATATAATTCATTAAATATTATACAAGCTGGTCGTGAATAGAAATGACAACATGTCGGGTTTAGCCCAACCCGTAAAAAATCTGTCGGGTACGGGTTTTCCCCAAAACCCGACCCAAAAATAAAAATTCATTTAGTGAAAAACAAAATTTCTTCACAATGCAAGCTAAAAAATTCTAAACATCAACCATAATTTACCAGTTATAGTTCTACCAGATTTTATTCAACAATTATTTCAAAAAATAAATTTATTAGGCCTAAAATAATTGAAAATATAAAAAACACAAATTTTAGTTTCTAGCAATTGAATACACTACATACACAGCAAGAGCAGTGACCAAACTGTCCAAATAAATTTCATGGAGATAATTTTTGAATGTGACCATCCAAACCTTAGCAACAATTCAAACATATTCAAAGTTCAAACAAACATATGCAACACAAGTCCAAGCATAAGCAAAAACAACCCAAAGTCCAAATATAAGCAAAAAAACAGTCCAAACACATCAAAATTATATCTGCAGCATGTCCATATCAAAAACTAACTTCCTCAAGCATGTTTCATCTCTAATTATCTACATTGCTTTCCTACACAAAAATAAGATTTGAGAAATGTTAAAACTAAACAAATTCGAAATAATGAATTATGTCAAAATAATAATTTAAGATACGTTAGTAATAATATATTGCAACAACATTGTTGTTAATTTCCTCGAATTCAATTGTCTGATGATGAGCATCCATCTCCAGAGAACAAGTCTCTTAAACACACATTGAGGAAAAAATAAACAAATCAAAAGTATTAGCTTTCATATTAACTAAAAGTAACTAACTTATCCAAAATATTTGTGTTCTGTTAACTTTGTTCCATAGCCAACTTTGGGAACACATTAGTGCTTCTAAACTATTCGCATGAAGCCTACTATGATGATGGGTCACCCATCTATCGCTAGGTACTAAAAGCATATTCGTAAGCAACCGTTGAAATTGGAATAACTAGAAAATCCTTAGCTATTTTTCGCAAAGTGACCCACTTAACCAATTAGTTTTCCACCACATCAAGATGTCGAATTCCACACTCGCATTTCTTGGTATGTATTTCTCTTGCAAATAATGCTCTAGCTCAAACGCCAATGGCAGATCACCTGCTTCACTAACAAATGAATCAAATGCAGACGTTGTACTATCATATGAGGCACTCGAGATGATATGACTTACCATACTAGATGAACACCCTTAATTAGAACATTGCATTACATTAAGACATTATCCTGTAGAATCTCTTGCTTGATATTTTTCAAGAAGTGCATGGAAAAGTGATCTTACCTTCTCAAACTCTAAAGTAGATTGACTACTATAGATTTGAGAAAAAAAGAACTTCGAGAGTTTCATTTTGAACCTCGGATCCAATATAGCAGCTACACTCAGTTCCATGAATGACAGACCAATATTTTTTCAACTTTATTATCATATATGTTGCCGTTGAATTTATCAACTCACATGAAGATATACTAATTAAAGGTGTTCATAGTGGGATATTTAGTTAAGGGTATTCAAAATTCAGGGAAAAAATGTTAGTATTGGGATATTAAATTCCAGAGAACTTCTCGGTCACAATATAAAACACTTCTACCTTATCACATACTTCTTGAGTTAGATCCCATATTATTTTACAACCAAGGGGTAACTTCTTTATACTAGGAATATTCAATTGATGTGTTGACTCCTCAAACTTTTGAAATCTTTTCAAACTTACAGTTCAAAATGCAACATTTTCTCTCACATTTTAATACTTTGAGAGAGATAATAGATAACCCAGCTTGAACAACTATGTTAGGATGTGAGCACAATAACGCATACGAATCAAATTTTCATGAAATACAAGGGAGTTGGAAGGGAAAATCTCTAGTAAATTGTTAATCATAGCATCATTAGTTGTGCAATTATCTACTGTCAATATAGATAACTTTCTGATCCAAATTTCAATCAAGAACACACTTCATGAAAGCATGAGAGAGAACATCAAAAGTATGTGGGGAAGACCCGTAAATAAACCTAAACACCCTAAATTTAAGTATAAGAAACCTATTATCTAAATTTTAAACCCCGATAAGATTATGTGAAAATAAAAAATTAAGAATATGAAATGTGAACTTAAAATAAGATAACTTATTATTTTACTTTGCATCATTCAATCGTTGTGTATGAAATGTGTCGTGATTGCCATAAAACCAATAATTTGATTGTTCGACGTTCACATATCCGTGGTCATTGCAATCCTACTTGTATTTTCTTTCAAAATATTCATGATTTTGTCCTTCTCGAAATCATAGATATTCAAGATATCTCTCTTGATTGTGTTCCGACACTTAAGTCCGATTAAGGCCTTAAGTATGGTGTGTACCTCATACACACCATAGTCGAGTTTATTGAGTCAAGCGTTCAGTAAAGCCCTAAGTGTCCATAATCGAGTCTTGAATAATATGCATTCATGTTTACTTTTACAAATATGTTGGTATGTTGTGTGTTAGAATTATGTTTTTGGTTAGCTTGAATGCCCGAAATTTCATTTAGTTTTCATCCTTGATAACATGACTAACTATTTCCTGGGTTTGTGCCAAAAGGATGTTGTTAGCATGTTTAAAGTTTATTGAATAAAGGTGAAACTTGAGAATTTAGTACATTGTTTAAATTTCTTATGGTGTTTGATAAAGTATTTGTGTTTGTGGTTCCACTTTTTTCCAAACTTTCACACATTGAGTACGTGGACTTAAGCTAAAGGGTGAGAAACTAGCCACAAAAATCATAAAGACGGGAACGACGGTAAAGGAGGCAGGAGCGCCACATGGGACCTTTGCACTCGAATCCTAAAATATCTGAAATAGTGGCAAAATCCCCAAACTTTATTGAACACAAATTTTTCAAACACGTTAAGATAAAATCAAGTCTCATTGAAATATTAACTTTATAAGATTTAAAAATATTGGGAAAAAAACTTTAAGAAATAGAGTTCATAAGTGGAAAGTAATGAAAATGGGTTGGAATGAAATATTTGGTTTGGGCGAAATGGTTAATGTCTAACATGACATGAAAAGGTTAGATGAGTTTTGAAAGGACAGACACTACTGCGAAGCTTGAAATATAATATTTTATAATCACATATGCGTGAGTTTAATTTTTGAGTTGTGATCGCTCGATTTGTGATAGTTTGATTGTTAAAATTTTGTGTATATGTGTGTAGTGTAGTGTAAAAGCATTTGCATTCATTGGGTTGTGGGTTGCTAGCCTAAAAACCCTTGAAAGACACTGAACTTCCCCTATCGAGATTAATTTTAGGTTTTACTCGGCAATTTAATGCTTATTTGTTTTTCTTATCCGGGACGATAATACTTTAAGTGTGAGGTGTTGACGCGGGCTCGTGATGGCCCTGCATTTACATTTCTGACCCATATTTTTAGCACATTATTTTCCTCGTTTTTAGCTTAAATAATATTTTTTGGTGCATTTTGATGTCGTGATTTTTTTGGGGTGCCATTTGTAGGTTTGAGGCCAAAATGTTAAGAATTGGAGTCAAACTCGCCAAAAGAATCATGGAGCAAAACTTAAACTTGTGTGTGTGTGGGGGGGTGGGGGGGGGGGTTAGATTTCTCGTCCAAACTCCAATTTAGGCCCATTTTATATGTCGATAAGGATGGATTTTGTTGATATGCGCACTAGAGAAATTTCAAGGTGTTACACCCATCCCATCGGGCGTTACAACTAATCAGAGGCTCAAGTTTTTAAGCAAAAATGACCTAGATTTAAAAAGGTTGCTCCTCTTTCATCCTCTCCTCTAAACTCGAAACCCCTTATTCTCCAAAGGTCCTAGCACTCACCCCTCTCTCTTTGAACCCAATTTTTGGTGCTTCAAATGGAGATGTCCACTACCACCACCATAGGAAGAAGTTAAGGATGCAAGAAGATTCAAGAAATACCAAGATTACATAGTTTTCTATACCCTTTGTGAGCGTTTATTTATTTTATTTCCCTTTCTTGAATCTTGTATTTTCTTGTTGTTGAATGCTTGAACACCATGGTTTGGGGCTAAAAACCCTAGGCCATGAGGGCTAAACCTTGTTTTTAACTTAAGCTATGAAATTTATGGCTAATTAGTTTTTTATTTCATGAATGTTTGACTCTACTTTATACTTCATGTTGTATGCTAAAATTGATCATTTATTTAGTATGCAAATTTTTATCCGTGATTGATGTACGAGAGGAGGAATTAGAGATAGACCTAAGTAGACTCAAGATGTCGACACCTAGCGCCTACATCTTGGTTCGAAAATTGTCATTGATACTGCAGTCAAAGATTGGTAATAATTCCCGAGAGGGTTGCTAGTTAGAGATTAGGTCGTTTCCAATGTCGAGAGGCGAACTCGGTAATTATGGCATGGGGCAAATATTTCATGTCAAAAATAATTAATTAACTGTGTGTGGATTAGTGAATATATTTTGATTTAGTGAGAAATTATTTTGTTGTATGGATGTTTGTTTGACTCTACTTTGAGCTTCATTTTGGATGTTTGGTTGATCACTTATTATTCAATTCTTGATTCCCGACTCACTCTGAAAGATGCTTTTGGTGGTAGGCCTAAGTAGACTCGAGAGGTCGACGCTTGGCGCCCACTTCTTGGTTTGAAAATTGTCGGTTTTAATGCGATTAGCTTAGGGTCATGGGGACATCGGGTAGTGAACACACTTGCTTAGGTGACATTGTGCAAGTGTGGTTACATCCGTGGATGCACATGATTTAGGTTAATTAGACGATATCCAATGTCGAGAGACGGGTAAGGTATTCAAAACATAAGCCACATGAAATTGAATGCTTGTATTCAATTCTCTCTTTCTACCCCTTTCTAATTCACTATGTATAAGTAGTTTAGTGCCTTCTAACTTTATTAGTTTATTAATTAAAAATCACCATATTTGAGCATTTACTATATTTTTCCTTTTTGATCAGAAGAGAGAACCCGAATTAGCCAAGTAAGAGACCCCAATTTGGTTTCCGAGAGTTGGCTCAACCCTCACCTTTTACCTCAAGTCAACATGATTTCGTGTGTGATTTTTACAAATTAAGGTCACAAGCACAAATTTCTTAATCATACTATACGAGCATTAACAACTTCGTACTCAAAATTGACTAATTTACCCTTATTCACAAACTCTAGCATGCAAACAACCACCTTCTTTCACTATCCCGAGAAAACTCCTTATATAAAGTATGCTATCAATGTGGATTATCATACTCAGTTCTTAGTAGTTAAGATCAATTTAAAAAAATTCACAAAAAAGTAGCACAAAAACATAATAAACCACATAAATAAACATGAATGCATATGCATTAACCTAAATGAACTGCACACATTACACACTAAAAAGTTTGCATGGTCCCGTGCGAAAAGAAAGACTTAAAAACAAAAAAATGACTTCGTCAAGAACCAAATCAAAACGAGGATGGTGGTGGTGGACCAGGAGGTTGAGGGTTATTATAACAGGGGTGATACATATTAATCAACCAAAATAGGTGACTCATATCGGATGCATATAAGCACATCCATGCGTCAACTTTCCCTTAGATCATCTTCTAGTTGTGTTGCGGGTTATTTTGCCCCACCACAGCTCTGTTTGGGTAAATGACATATCACGTATCATATGCTCGATCATGTCGAGATATGATGGCTCATAATGCAGAGTTGGGGACTGTCTAAGATAATGGCTATGAGATTGGCCAAAATAAGGGCCCACATGCCACATCGTGAAAGAGACAACGGGAGGCTCGCCAAAAAATTTGCGGGGTTATTTTCTGAAGGGGGCTAGACCACATTGAAATTCTGAATCGTAGCCGAGTCAAGAAGTCGAACACAAAGTCGTAACTTGTGTATCGACTACTTGCCTAAAACGTAAACCGTAAGTTTAAACAATAGACAGATAATAATAACAACACCAGAGATGATTACCCAGTTCGGTGACTCTGCACCTATGTAAGGACCTCTCCTGGGCAGTTAGACTAAAATCTGGGAAAATTCAAAATTTTTGAATAGTGACCAGATCGAGTCTGATCCTGACCCCGAGAGTTGTTTTGGACATTAGATGACGTTATTTTCGACCAAGCTAAGTTCAGGGCGACTAAAGACCACTTCGTGACCCATTCGGGGAAAGTTGACTTAGGTTGACTTTTTGCCGGAAAAGTCAACCGAGGACGTTTTGGGCGATTCTGGACTCGTTAAGTCCCGAATCGCAAAACGGTCGATGCAGTATTCTTAGTTAGCCCATTTTAAGTCACTCGGGAGATTTTGCTAAAATCTCGATAAAAGTGCCCGTTCGGGGTCCGAAACGTCCGATTTTGGGAAATCTGATCCGTTTTCGGTTGGTGGAAAAGGTGACTGATGTGATTGATGGGTTAGGTATCAAGGGGACAAGGAAGTGACTTGTGTGTGGGGTTTGGTGATGTTGGGAAAGAGAAAAAATGGTTGATTTTTGGGTTTTCATTTTATTTAATTAAGCAATTAATTAAATAAAATGTGTTGTTATAAGGAGGGGGAGCTCCCATTTCATCCGAGAACAACCAAGAGAGGGAGAAGAGAAGAAAGAAGGAGAGAGAAAGAGAAAGAGAAAGAGAAAGAGAAAGAAAGAGGGAAGGAGAAGGAGGGTCCGGCCAAGCAAGGAGGATTTCCCGTCAATCCGTCTGTCGTTTCTTCGAGATTTCTTCGTATTCGGAATCCCGGCATCGAGGACTACAAGAGGTATGGTTCTCTTTTCAATTTGGAGCAGTTTGGTTCGTGGGTTTTAAGTAGAAATGTGTTGTTTTAAGTTTAGTTAGACACTAGAGATGATTAGGCATGTTTTAAGACAAATTTGAACAAATTCCGGTGACCGGAGGGTCGCCGGAGCTCCGGCCACGTTGGTGGCTGATTCCGGTGGCCATGGAACGCTGACTCAAAGTGCTTCAACCTTCATCTTCTGAGTTTTTCCAAAGGAGCAACGGTTTGGGAGCTAGAAGCCTGGGAAGTGACTGAACCGCTGAATCTGTCCAGCCGGACGGACAATCTGTTTTGCTCCAGACGGAGTCGTTCCCGTTCGAACTTGGTTCCGAGCAAAACATTAAGTTTGTAGAGGACTGGCAGAGCTTCAACTTTCATGTTTACGTGTTTTCCAGACGAGCTACGGATTTGGAGCTGCAAGTCCGGGAAGTGGACTGTTCTGCCGAATCTGTCTCTGGACAGATTCGAAGTAAATCCCGTAGCTCGATTTTGTTTCCCGAGAATTAATGTGGTGGCTTGTGTGGGCCCACGAGCCCGGGGCTCGGGTTTTGTGAGTTCGGGTGGTCCCGGGTGACCTCCGAGTCGATAACTTGCGTATTTGATAATTTCCGGATTTAAATTGTGAAAGACGGTTTTTCCACCAATAACTTTAATTGAAGTATTTTAACGCTCGGGTGTCGGAATTCGATTCCGTTAATTGCATTGGTCTTAGAATATTAAATGAGAAGTTTAGAAACAAGTTTCGTAATTTTCGGAGTCCCGAGGGTCAAAAACTCGTTTCCGGGCAGATTGGGTGTTTCGGGGAAAATGGGTCATTCCGGACCCATTTTGGCTACTTTGATTAATTTGAAGTGTGTCCAAGTGTTAGGCACTTGTTGGAGTACACTTGTAAATTTATTGCATTCGTTTCGGAGTCTGTTTGAGTTTTTAATTATTGAATATAATTATTAGTTGATATTGACGCTCGCGGGAAAGGCAAGGCGTGAATAGCTCGAGCGGGAGGCTAGGAGCGTACGTGGAGCTTTCCTAAGGTAGGGGGAAATAGCTACCTAGACTATATGGCTTGATGCCTTTGTTTGATTATATATGTGTGTATATATACGTGTGAGCATGACTTGGCACTATGGTAGTGGCGTGAATATGCTTGGTGTGATTATATGCGAATAGTGAGATTTGCAAGATAATGTTGCGTGAATTAGTTTAGTATAACTCTGAACTGATTGTATGCACGGGATTGTGCCAGGTATTATATTATTTGCTTTTCAGACGATGATTTATTCCGTCTTGCACCTAGTATGTTTTCTGCATGAGTATGGTGTGATACTTGTGTTACTGGTGGTGTGTAAGGTAAACCGAGTTGAGGGTGGATTCCCTTGATCGAGATCGGTTACCTTTATTTGTGGTAAGGGTCAACCGAGCTGAGGGTGGACTCCCTTAGTTGTGATCGGTTACCTTTATTTAGGTGTAAGGTAAACCGAGTTGAGGGTGGATTCCCTTGATCGAGATCGGTTACCTTTATCTTTGTGGGAAAGGTCAACCGAGCTGAGGGTGGACTCCCTTAGTTGTGATCGGTTGCCTTTATTTAGGTGTAAGGTGAATCGAGTTGAGGGTGGACTCCCTTGATCGAGATCGGTTACCTTTACCTAAGGGAGGGTGAACCGAGGTAAGGGTGGATTCCCTGGGCCGAAATCGGTTACCCTAGGGTGTAGTTAATTATGTTATACAACTACTTTTGCATTGTTATCATCTTGTGTATGTGCGATGTTTGAGTCTTGGAGGTAGCGGTTCACCCCTACAACTTGTGCAGGTTATGGATGCGTTTAGATCTTTTGACTGGGAGCTTGGGGGCGTGTCGTGTCGTGTCGACGTGTCTTTGCCAGTGGTGTTTGGTCGGCTGTTGTAGACTCTGTTGAGTCGTAACCTGTTTTGTTACTGCTTTTCATTATCCGGTTTATTACTTTATTTTGTAAAACACTTTGTGAGGTGGCGTTATGCCTCACCATTATGGTATTTATTTATGAGTTACTTGCTTCATTTTCAAAGGATGTTTTGATGGAATTGTTTTAGAACTGGTTTACTTACTTGTGCAATCACCTTTAAGTTAGGGACGCCTAAATTAAAGGTGTTAACTTTGTGCGAGTATAGTTATGATACACTCGAGGACGCTCGAGGTGTTTCATAACTATTTCGTATATGTATCTTCGTATATGTATTATCGATACTTGTATTTTATCGCGTGACGACTAAGATTCGGAGAACCGGATCTTGGGGCGTTACAGTTTGGTATCAGAGGCTCAGGTTCAACACATGTGTGCCTTGCGTCGACACGTCGGGTAGAGTCAGTAATAGGAGAGTATTACGTGGCTTTGGTCTTTGAGTTTTGTGGTGTTAAGTTGGTCAGTAGTGAGTTAGCCTGACAACTTATGTGCAGTGGTGTGACTGTATGACTTGAGAAATGATGGACAGGTTGTGGTACTGTGGTAGTACATGAGGTTGCTTGTTAACGTGAGTATATTATTGACATGTTTGATTGATGACATGTGTTGACTGGTGGGCATGTTAGTGAGAACATTGTCGGTTGGTATTACTACGCTAGGATATTAGTACCTAGTATGATTAGTAATGGTAGTAAATCAGTGAAGTTCCATTGTCCTTTAGCGCGAAGTCCGCTTGATCGTGGATCCTGATTGTGATCTCATTTCCGTGCAGTAGTGCACATGGCGTCGAAGACTAGGCGAGGAGGTACCAGGGGGCGGGGAGCGTCGAGGGCAACTCAGGGAGCTCGAGTTGCCGAGCCCGCGGAGCAGATCACTGGTGTCGAGACACAGTCCGCGGAGACTGCCACCGGCAGTGCTGGGCAGGCGGGAACTCCCATGGGGATGCCCGCTGCCCCGACGACCGCTCCCGACAGGGTCCCGATGGGGGAAGAGCTGTTGAGGTCGATACAGTCCCTAACCGAGGTCATGGGGCGGAGGGCAGCTTGGTCCACCACACCTGAGGCAGCACCAGTTCGGGCTGCAATACAGCCGTCGCACGCATTGCGAGACTTCCTACGACTGCACCCACCTGCTTTCCACGGAGAGCCTGATCCCTCGATAGCCGAGCAGTGGCTACAGCAGATCACTCGGGACCTGGACACCACAGGGGTCAACGAGGGGAGCATCCGCATCACTTTAGCTGTTCACCAGCTGAAGGGCGATGCCTACTACTGGTGGGAGCGGGTGAGGGCCCGGGTTGGGCAGGACTTTGAGGAGTTCCGGGAGGTCTTCCTCGAGAGCTACTTTCCAGAGTCGGCGCGGGATAGCCGGCAGCAGCAGTTCCTGGAACTGCGCCAGGAGACCCTGACGGTCGCCGAGTACGAGGCCCGTTTCACGGCCTTGTCGAGATTTGCTCCGGATCTGGTGAGGTCCGATACGAGCCGTTGCAAACGGTTCGAGGGGGGCCTGAGGCCCGAAATCTTCGACCGGATCCTTGCTCTTAGGATCCGAGTGTACTCGGTGATAGTGGACACCGCCGCAGCCATCGAGGAGGGGATGGCAGAGACCCGAAGTCTCCGTGCACAGAGGCCCCGACCGAGTGGCCCTTCGGAGTCTAGAGACTTCAAGAGGCCCCGTCATTCGGGATTTCCGCCACAGCAGGCTGGACGGATGGAGCAGAGGCCGCTGGCTTCGCTAGACACAGCAGCTGCCAGCTCGGCAGGATCGAGACCACCAACCACTTGCTACATGTGCGGGCAGACGGGACATCTTTGTCGGGAGTGCCCACAGAGGCATGGGACTGCGAGGCAGAGTCAGGGCGGACAGCCCGAATCGCTGGCAGGAAGGCCGGGAAGTCAGGCCGGGTCTCAGGGAGGCCGGGCCAGCGCAGGACCGCCCACATGCTATAGGTACGGACGCCTCGGGCACATTGCCAAGGCCGTGAATAGACACCGGTACAGTCATCCGCATCACGGCAGGACTACCGGCCCAGGCAGTGAAACGCACCAGCACGGTCGGCAGGGCCGAGTACCGGGCAAGGGCAGCAGACACGGGGCAGAGTATATTCTGTTGCGGGCCAGACTGAGACGCCACAGCCTGATGACCAGAGATCAGCGCAGGGTACGTTTCTTGTTTTTAATTCGTGGGCGTCTATTCTCATAGACACAGGTGCCTCGAATTCTTTTATCTCTGCACGGTTTGCACGGTCCCTGGCATTGAGGGTCGAGTCTTTGAGTCCGCCCCTGCGTGTTGATACACCTTTGAGGGACGACACTGTTCTAGACAGGGTCTGCAAGGCATGCGAGGTGCGCGTAGCCGACCATCCCCTTGTGGGGGATCTGATTGTACTTGACATGACGACATTCGACGTCATCCTGGGTATGGACTGGTTGAGACGGTACCGAGCGATCATCGACTGTTACAAGAGGAGAGTGACAGTATCGAGCGGTGGCTGTACTGTCACATGTCCATTAGGGAGTCGGAGTGGAGTCCTACTTGCAGCACTATCCATAGCGGGCAGCGGCCCGACGGGCGGAGGCCGAGGACTACCACGGGTTGTTGATGAGTTTGCGGGCGTGTTCCCAGACGATCTGAGCGGTTTGCCACCAGTGCGAGAGGTGGAGTTCGCGATCGAGTTGTTGCCGGGAACGGCGCCTATTTCTGTGGCACCCTACCGTTTCGCTCCCGCGGAACTCGGGGAGTTGAAGAATCAACTCCAGGAGCTACAGGAAAAGGGGTTCATCCGGGCGAGCACTTCGCCTTGGGGTGCTCCGGCGTTGCTCGTAAAGAAGAAGGAAGGTTCACTCCGGATGTGCATCGATTACCGGAAGCTGAACAGGGCGACAGTAAAGAACCGTTATCCGATGCCGCGGATAGACGATCTCTTCGACCAGCTCAGGGGTTCGAAATGCTTTTCCAAGATCGACCTGCGATCTGGTTATCATCAGTTGAGGGTGCGAGAGGAGGACATCCAGAAGACGGCATTCAGGACACGGTATGGCCACTTCGAGTTCTTGGTGATGCCGTTCGGTTTGACCAATGCTCCAGCAGCGTTCATGGACCTGATGACACGGATCTTCCGGCCTTACCTTGACCAGTTCGTCATCGTGTTCGTAGACGACATCCTTATCTACTCTCCGGACGAGAGGACTCACGAGGCACATCTGAGGATCGTGCTTCAGCTACTCCTATCGCACCAGCTTTACGCGAAGTTGGAGAAGTGTGAGTTCTGGCTCACTGAGGTGAGGTTCCTCGGGCATGTAGTGTCCAGCGACGGTATCTTTGTTGACCCGGTGAAGATTGAGGCAGTCTCGAGATGGGCACAGCCGACGAGCGTGTTCGAGATTCGTAGTTTCCTGGGGTTAGCAGGTTATTACAGAAGGTTCGTGAAGGATTTCTCACGACTGGCAGCACCGATGACTCACCTTACACGGAAGGGAGTTAAGTTTGAGTGGGACGAGTCCTGTGAGAACTCATTCTTGGAGCTGAAGACTCTGTTGACCACGGCTCCAGTGCTGATAGTACCAGAGCGAGGCATAGGCTACGACGTCTACTGTGACGCGTCCGGCGAGGGACTGGGTATTGTGCTGATTCAACTGGGGAAGGTGGTCGCGTTCGGGTCCCGACAGTTGAGAGTGCACAAGAAGAACTATCCAACGCACGACCTGGAACTTGCGGCAATCGTATTTGCACTGAAGTTATGGCGTCACTACCTCTATGGCGAGAAATTTCAGGTCTTCTCTGATCACAAGAGCCTGAAGTACCTCTTTTCTCAGAAGGACCTCAACATGAGACAGTGGCGCTGGATGGAGCTGATTGAGGACTACGACTTTGACCTGCTTTACCACCCGGGCAAGGCAAATGTTGTTGCCGACGCCCTCAGCAGGAAGTCACTCCACAGTCTCGTTTCCGTAGCTGTACGGGAATGGAAGATGCTGGGAGAACTCGGCGAGTTCAAGATGGAGCTAGAGGAAGTCACAAGGCAGGTGGCTCTATGTTCCTTAGTAGCGCAGCCAGATTTGATCAGTAGGGTACTCGAGGCGCAGATCGAGGATGCGGAATCAGTGACATTCCGAGAAAGGTTGACCAGCGGAAGCGAGTCCGAAGGGTGGTCACTGGGCAACGATCAGGGTCTTCGCTTCCAGAGCAGACTGTTCGTGCCCCAGAGTCTCCGCGAGGCGGTACTACATGAGTCGCACAGCTCGCGACTCACAGTACATCCCGGGGGGACTAAGATGTACCACGACATCAGACGTCATTTCTGGTGGAGTGGGATGAAGCGCGAGATAGCGGAATTTGTGGCGAGATGCCTTACTTGTCAGCAGGTGAAGATCGAGCACCAGAGACCAGCAGGTCCGCTACAGCCACTAGAGATCGCTGAGTGGAAATGGGAGCATATCACCATGGACTTCGTGTGCGGTTTGCAGAGGTCTACGAGGGGCAATGATGCTGTTTGGGTAGTGGTTGACAGACTGACGAAGTCCGCTCACTTCCTGCCTATGAAGATGACGGACCCAGTGGACAAGCTGAGCAGGTTGTATGTGCGCGAGATAGTCAGACTACACGGGGTGCCGGTGTCGATAGTGTCGGACCGAGACCCTCGCTTTACATCGCGATTCTGGGACAGCCTTCAGGGCGCTATGGGGACGAATATTCGGCTGAGTACCGCTTACCACCCGCAGACTGATGGTCAGTCAGAGCGAGTGATCCAGATCCTGGAGGACATGCTCCGGGCATGTATTCTGGACTTCCATGGAGCATGGGAGGATCACTTGCCACTAGCAGAGTTCGCCTACAACAACAGCTACCAGGCCAGCATTCAGATGGCACCATTCGAGGCGTTGTATGGTAGGCCGTGTCGTTCACCCGTCTGTTGGGCGGAGGTGGGCGACAAGAGCCTGTTAGGACCTGATCTGGTTAGGGAGACTACCGAGAAGGTAGCCCTGATCCGAGAACGGTTGAAGACGGCGCAGAGCAGACAGAAGTGTTACGCGGACAGGAGGCGTCGACCGCTTGAGTTCGAAGTGGGCGACCATGTCTTCTTGAAGGTTAGCCCGAAGAAGGGGCTGATCAGGTTCAAGAAGGCAAGGAGCGACGGGAAGTTGTCGCCGAGGTACATTGGGCCCTTCGAGATCATTTCCAGAGTAGGAGCAGTGGCTTACCGGCTTGCTTTGCCACCATCCCTTGCGGCAGTGCATAACGTTTTCCATGTATCCATGCTGAGGAAGTACCACCACGACCCGTCACACGTGATAGCTTGGGCTGAGCTAGAGTTGACTCCGGATGCGACTTATGAGGAACGGCCAGTTCGGATCTTGGACTCTCGCGATTAGGTGCTGAGAGGCAAGACCATCCCGTTAGTGCGAGTGCTGTGGCAGCATCACGGGGAGGGGGAGTCGACGTGGGAGCGGGCGGACGAGATTTGCGCCAAGTATCCCCGACTCTTCGAGAATTGAGGTACGTCCTTAACTCTGTTTAATTTCGCGGACGAAATTCCTTTAAGGGGGTAGGTTGTAAGGACCTCTCCTGGGCAGTTAGACTAAAATCTGGGAAAATTCAAATTTTTTGAATAGTGACCAGATCGAGTCTGATCCTGACCCCGAGAGTTGTTTTGGACATTAGATGACGTTATTTTCGACCAAGCTAAGTTCAGGGCGACTAAAGACCACTTCGTGACCCATTCGGGGAAAGTTGACTTAGGTTGACTTTTTGCCGGAAAAGTCAACCGAGGACGTTTTGGGCGATTCTGGACTCGTTAAGTCCCGAATCGCAAAACAGTCGGTGCAGTATTCTTGGTTAGCCCATTTTAAGTCACTCGGGAGATTTTTCTGAAATCTCGATAAAAGTGCCCGTTCGGGGTCCGAAATGTCCGATTTTGGGAAATCTGATCCGTTTTCGGTTGGTGGAAAAGGTGACCGATGTGTTTGATGGGTTAGGTATCAAGGGGACAAGGAAGTGACTTGTTGTGTGTGGGGTTTGGTGATGTTGGGAAAGAGGAAAAAGGGTTGATTTTTGGGTTTTCATTTTATTTAATTAAGTAATTAATTAAATAAAATGTGTTGTTATAAGGAGGGGGAGCTCCTATTTCATCCGAGAACAACCAAGAGAGGGAGAAGAGAAGAAATAAGGAGAGAGAAAGAGAAAGAGAAAGAGAAAGAGAGAGAAAGAGAAAGAGAAAGAGGGAAGGAGAAGGAGGGTCCGGCCAAGCAAGGAGGATTTCCCGTCAATCCATCCATCGTTTCTTCGAGATTTCTTCGTATTCGGAATCCCGACATCGAGGACTACAAGAGGTATGGTTCTCTTTTCGATTTGGAGTAGTTTGGTTCGTGGGTTTTAAGTAGAAATGTGTTGTTTTAAGTTTAGTTAGACACTAGAGATGATTAGGCATGTTTTAAGACAAATTTGAACAAATTCCGGTGACCGGAGGGTCGCCGGAGCTCCGGCCACGTTGGTGGCTGATTTCGGTGGCCATGGAACGCTGACTCGAAGTGCTTCAACCTTCATCTTGTGAGTTTTTCCAAAGGAGCAACGGTTTGGGAGCTAGAAGCCCGGGAAGTGACTGAACCGCTGAATCTGTCCAGCCGGAGGGACAATCTGTTTTGCTCCGGACGGAGCCGTTCCCATTCGAACTTGGTTCCAAGAAAAACATTAAGTTTGTAGAGGACTGGCAGAGCTTCAACTTTCATGTTTACGTGTTTTCCAGACGAGCTACGGATTTGGAGCTGCAAGTCCGGGAAGTGGACTGTTCTACCGAATCTGTCTCTGGACAGATTCGAAGTAAATCCCGTAGCTCGATTTTGTTTCCCGAGAATTAATGTGGTGGCTTGTGTGGGGCCCACGAGCCCGGGGCTCGGGTTTTGTGAGTTCGGGTTGTCCCGGGTGACCCCCGAGTCGATAACTTGCGTATTTGATAATTTCCGGATTTAAATTGTGAAAGACGGTTTTTCCACCAATAACTTTAATTGAAGTATTTTAACGCTCGGGTGTCGGAATTCGATTCCGTTAATTGCATTGGTCTTAGAATATTAAATGAGGAGTTTAGAAACAAGTTTCGTAATTTTCGGAGTCCCGAGGGTCAAAAACTCGTTTCCGGGCAGATTGGGTGTTTCGGGGAAAATGGGTCATTCCGGACCCATTTTGGCTACTTTGATTAATTTGAAGTGTGTCCAAGTGTTAGGCACTTGTTGGAGTACACTTGTAAATTTATTGCATTCGTTTCGGAGTCTGTTTGAGTTTTTAATTATTGAATATAATTATTAGTTGATATTGACGCTCGCGGGAAAGGCAAGGCGTGAATAGCTCGAGCGGGAGGCTAGGAGCGTACGTGGAGCTTTCCTAAGGTAGGGGGACATAGCTACCTAGACTATATGGCTTGATGCCTTTGTTTGATTATATATGTGTGTATATATACGTGTGAGCATGACTTGGCACTATGGTAGTGGCGTGAATATGCTTGGTGTGATTATATGCGAATAGTGAGATTTGCAAGATAATGTTGGGTGAATTAGTTTAGTATAACTCTGAACTGATTGTATGCTCGGGATTGTGCCAGGTATTATATTATTTGCTTTTCAGACGATGATTTATTCCGTCTTGCACCTAGTATGTTTTCTGCATGAGTATGGTGTGATACTTGTGTTACTGGTGGTGTATAAGGTAAACCGAGTTGAGGGTGGATTCCCTTGATCGAGATCGGTTACCTTTATTTGTGGTAAGGGTCAACCGAGCTGAGGGTGGACTCCCTTAGTTGTGATCGGTTACCTTTATTTAGGTGTAAGGTAAACCGAGTTGAGGGTGGATTCCCTTGATCGAGATCGGTTACCTTTATCTTTGTGGGAAAGGTCAACCGAGCTGAGGGTGGACTCCCTTAGTTGTGATCGGTTGCCTTTATTTAGGTGTAAGGTGAATCGAGTTGAGGATGGACTCCCTTGATCGAGATCGGTTACCTTTACCTAAGGGAGGGTGAACCGAGGCAAGGGTGGATTCCCTGGGTTGAAATCGGTTACCCTAGGGTTTAGTTAATTATGTTATACAACTACTTTTGCATTGTTATCATCTTGTGTATGTGCGATGTTTGAGTCTTGGAGGTAGCGTGTTCACCCCTACAACTTGTTCAGGTTATGGATGCGTTTAGATCTTTTGACTGGGAGCTTGGGGGCGTGTCGTGTCGACGTGTCTTTGCCAGTGGTGTTTGGTCGGCTGTTGTAGACTCTGTTGAGTCGTAACCTGTTTTGTTACTGCTTTTCATTATCCGGTTTATTACTTTATTTTGTAAAACAATAAATAAATACCATAATGGCGTTATGCCTCACCATTATGGTATTTATTTATGAGTTACTTGCTTCATTTTCAAAGGATGTTTTGATGGAATTGTTTTAGAACTAGTTTACTTACTTGTGCAATCACCTCTAAGTTAGGGACGCCTAAATTAAAGATGTTGACTTTGTGCGAGTATAGTTATGATACACTCGAGGACGCTCGAGGTGTTGCATAACTATTTCGTATATGTATCGTCGTATATGTATTATCGATACTTGTATTTTATCGCGTGACGACTAAGATTCGGAGAACCGGATCTTGGGGCGTTACAACCTACGTCTGGGGGCACTTTACCAGTGGAAAGGTTTTCACTATTAGGTAGTCAATAGTACAACTTCAAGCACCAACTAGCTATCACACAAATTATTGTCCTAAGCTACTATAGATCTCACCGTGAACAACCTCGACCAAGGGCCTCTCCCCCTGTCTTTGAGATCCTCTCAATTCCACCCTTCGAGCAAGCCTATGCTCGGTGTCGTTGTCTTCTTTGACGGAGTTGTGAATCTTCAATCATAAACAAAAACCCTAACTGATCCAAACACTTAGTCTTCGCGACTTAATGTTTGACCGGAGCAAAAGTCCGTTCTAGCGAATCTTAATCAGCCTCTCAACACGCCAATGGTGCACGGTTAAGAGCTCTGAGAAATCTTGCAATTGTTAGAACAAGAACGGATGATCTGCTAATGGAAAGCTCAAGGCTTTTTATAGCAGCTCACATTCCTAATCCTTCTCGGACCAGGAACGGGAAGTTTCAGACTTCCTGAATAAATCAGGCAAGTCGTTGCCGCCTTCCATGTCAGCTGGAAGTCGTCTTGCCTGTTCTGACTTCCTGAATAAATCAGGCAAGTAGAGTTGCCGCCTATTGATGACGTGTTACTGCCAGCTGGAAGTCGCATGACTTGTCGACGTCACTCTCTTGCACTCCAAGTCTTCGTGATGTCTTTCTTCTTTCGTTCCAAGCTTCGTCGAAATAGGAAAGCCTTCAGATCTTTTCTAATCTAGATTGTAACAAGTCGCTCCACATGTCATGTAACATGTTGTACGACTTCTTACTTTTGCGCTAAAAAATTATGCCAACAATTAAACGTAGCAACAATCTCCCCCTTTGGCAATTTTTTAGGCACATCGTTCATCTTGTGGCAGTTACGCACAGCAAGTGAGTTATCTTGTGGCAGTTATGCACAGTAAGTGATGTGACTTAAAACACATTTCAGGCACATCGTCACCTTGAGGCAGTTACGCACACAGCAAGTATGTGACTTCTGATGCGACTTCTTGTGCGTCTTTCTGGTTTATCTTCTGGAGCGGCGACTTCTGGAGCGGTGACTTATGTACGCAACTTTCCGGTGCGACTTCTGGCGTAGCCTCTGGCGTAACTTCTGGCGTAGCCTCTGGCGTAACTTCTGGCGTAGCCTCTGGCGTAACTTCTGGCATAGCCTATCTATCTCCCCTTGTTTTTCTAACAATATTGCCAAAGGCAATCATACAATGAAATTCGACTAAACAGCAGGGTAAAAACCAGCTCACACCATGAGCAAAATAAACAGCTCAAACATGAGCAAATATCTAGCTCAACCATGAGCAAATAAAACCAGTGTCATAGTGTGCAGAAAAGTAACTCGGACATACCCCGAGGATTTAAGAGTGTGTTTGGAACAAGTTTTCAGAGTGATTCAGAGAAATACTTAAAATGAGTTAGAGTTATCAACATCATCTTCAGCAGCAGGAGCAGAGCGGAGGTCATCGAGCAGAGCTTTACATGCGACTTTGCGGGTTGATAGCATCGCAATTGACTTCTCCAGATCATTGATCATCTCCACCAATTCTTCCTCCATCCTAGTGCCAAGTGGTCCTGAGGGTCGGGAGCTTGAACCAGCTCCTGATGCTTTGGCCATAGGAGGTGCGAGGTCCTTCAAATGCTTGCCTTCGAAGTTCTTGAGGCTGATAGCAAGGGGTAGTGGCTTCTTACCCGGAACATCCATCTCTCGAACAATGTGGGGACATTGTTGGAGAAGGAGACCGGTGATCAATGAAGGAAACCCGATAGGAAGCTTGACAGCGCATGATTTGGCATGCTTGACTAGATGTTCAATAACATATGAGCCAAAATCAAGAGAAGATTGCGTACCTATTTGGTATATAAGTTTAGCCAATTCAGTTTTGATGCTCGACCCATGTGTAGAAGGTGCCCAATTTGCCAGTCCAATGCGGTAGAGTATTGAGTATTTGGCAGTTAGCTCAGTAGTCGCAATGGTGTCTTTGACGGGCCAAACCTTCTTCCGTCCTCCAGTGATTTCGACCGCTACTTTGTTCAAGTGTGGGACTTCTGGAGTGACTTCTGGGTCTTCTCTACCAAGATATGCATTGATAGTTAAGGCAGATATTTCGAAGCATTCTCCCCGAACGAACACCTTTCTGTATTCAGCGTCTTCTGGATCATCAAACTCGCTTGATAGGTTGACAATAAACTCTTTGACCAATGCTGGGTAGAATGGCCCAATATTTATGACCGTATTGGTCAGACCTGCTTTGCGGAGAAGTTCCATGATTGAGTTTATCCCCTGCGCTTCTGTGGAAAGTTCTCTTTCTTGATAGATCTTGCGCTGGTATACATACTGCCACTTAACCGCATTGTCTACAGAGTGGAAGGAGACATTATCTGTAGGAGCTTTAGGCACATTCTTGGGGAGTTTCTGCCCTCCCATTGCCTTTTTGACCCGTGGTAGTACAATCTAGGTGTCTTCTTCTTCAGATTCCTCTTCTTCTAGAGCAGATGTTCCTACAGAAGTTAGTGACTTCCTTCTAGACTTCTTTCGGCTGTTTAGAAGCAGATGCTCCTCCTTTCTCTGTGTTTTTCCTCTTTGGGGTCAATCTCCTCGGTATTTGAGGATCTTCTTCTTCATCGACCAACCTTCTTGTTGGTAGCTTCCTTCTCTCAAGCCTTTTGGGCACAGCTTCTTTTTCCATGGCTTCCTTTTCCATAGTCTCAGTGGCGACTATTTCTTCGATGTTAACAAGTTCCTCTATAGGTCGAGTGACTTCTGGAATAGCTTCCGGATCTTCATTAAGCCCTGAATTACTGTCCGGGTCGACATGGGAACTTCCTTCTTTCTGCAAGTCCTCGTTTAGAGGAGATTTATCTGGTGCTGGTGATAGCATTTGTGCCCTAGTCCAATGTGCGCATATGGTGGGTTCGTCATGAACTATCACATGCATGATATGGACAAGACCGCGTCGGAGTTGCACAACATGCTAGTGACTGCCGAGAAGAGCATAAGGGGCAGTTCGCCCAAAAATGTTTTTATGGTCAAGAAGGGACCCAACTTCAAAGCTGGTGGTGGCAAGGGTAAAGGCCCAAAGCACCTGGCAGGAAAGAACAGACGACCATTTGTTCCTAGACCTTCCATGCCCGTACAAGGCAAAGGGAAGGCAAAGGAGTCGGTCTGTTTCTACTGTCAAAGCCTGGTCATTGGAAGAAAGACTATCAGCAGCTGAAGGAGGATCAGAAGAAGGGCGGTGGGGCCGCTACTTCATCAGGTATTTCATTAGAGCTATATCTTTCTACAATAAATACCTGGGTACTAGACACTGGAGCTGAGTCTCATGTCTGTGCGGATATGCAGGTATTACACAGTAGAAGAGATATGGGGGAAAGCGATGTGGACCTAAGAGTTGGGAACAATACCAGAGTTGCCGCAACTGCCGTGGGTTCTGTGAACCTTGTTTTGCCCAGTGGGCTTGTAATTGAATTTAATGATGTGTTTTGCGTACCTGCTTTCAGCAGGAATATTATCTCAATTTCTCTTCTTGAAAAAGAAGGTTATTATTTTAATATTAAGAACGGGTTTTTTAATATTATGCGCAACAACATGTTTTATGGCAATGCTCACACTGTTGGAGGTTTATACATATTGAATATGCAAAACCCGAGATCCAACATGCTCTATAATATAAATGCTAAGAGGTTTAAAGCTAATGAGACCAAACTCTTATCTGGCATTGTCGTCTAGGTCACATAAATGAGAAATGCATCTCAACGCTTCATAAGCGCGGACTTCTAAGTCAATTCGAATTCCAAACGATTGATAGATGCGAAGCTTGTTTAATGGGCAAGATGACTAAAGCGCCCTTCGCTGGTTTAGGTGAAAGGGCAGGTGATCTATTGGGTCTAATACATTCAGACGTATGTGGACCAATGAGTACACCAGCCAGAGGTGGTTTAGGCTACTTTATCACATTTACTGACGATTTCAGTAGATATGGTTATGTCTATCTCATGAGACATAAGTCCGAAACTTTTGATAAATTCAAAGAGTTTAGGACTGAAGTAGAAAACCAACTCGGTAAGAGTATCAAGGCACTCCGTTCTGATCGGGGTGGAGAATACTTATCCGAGGAGTTTCTTAGTTATCTTACTGAAGGTGGAATACTATCTCAGTGGACTCCGCCAGGAACACCGCAACTTAATAGTGTGTCCGAGCGGAGGAATCGGACATTGTTGGATATGGTTCGATCGATGTTAAGTCTCACTGATCTCCCGATCTCCTTCTGGGGTTATGCTCTGCAAACGGCCGCATTCATAATAAACAGGGCTTCGTTGAAAGCAGTGGAAGGGACATCATTCGAGAAATGATACGGGAAGGAACCCGTTTTGTCCTTCCTAAAAATCTGGGGTTGCGAGGCTTATGTAAAACGGTTGCTTGCAACCAAGCTCGAACCGAGATCAGATAAATGCACTTTCGTCGGATATCCAAAAGAAACAAAAGGATACTACTTCTACAAACCGAGCGAAAATAAAGTTTTTGCCGCTCGAGGTGGGACATTCTTGGAAAAAGAGTTCATTTCCAAGACAGTCAGTGGGAGGGCTGTTCATCTTGATGAAGTTCTAGATGAGATGGTCACTCGGGAACCACTAGACGACCCACTAGAAGAAGTAGAGCCAGAAGTGGTCGTTGAGCAAGAACCAATAGCTACAGTTAATGAGGACGGTCCGAGGCGGTCTGAAAGGATAAGTCATGCACCTGTCAGATACGGTTTCATAGTAACTGAAGGTGATGGTTTAGTATTAGTGGACAATGATCCAGCTACCTTTCGAGAGGCCTTGGACGGAACCGACTCTGAGAAATGGCTGGAAGCCATGAGGGAAGAAATGCAATCCATGTCAGATAATCAAGTGTGGGACTTGGTGGGACATACCCCTGACGTAAAAGTCATTGGGTGTAAATGGATCTTTAAAATAAAGATAGACATGGATGGCAAACCTCAGACCTATAAAGCAAGACTGGTAGCAAAAGGTTATAGGCAAATCCACGGAATTGACTATGAAGAGACCTTTTCTCCAGTAGCTATGGTCAAATCTATCCGCATTCTACTTGCCGTAGCAGCGTATCACAACTATGAGATATGGAAAATGGACGTCAAAACCGCCTTCCTCAACGGGAGGTTAGCTGAGGACGTTTATGTGTCCCAGCCTGAGGGTTTTGAGGATCCAAAGAATAAGGGAAAGATTTGCAAGTTGCTCAAATCAATCTATGGTTTGAAGCAAGCATCTCGGAGTTGGAATAGCGTTTTGATGAAGTGGTGAAACAGTTTGGCTTCGTTAAAAACGATGATGAACCTTGCGTGTATAAAAAGGCAGATAGGAGCAATGTAGTCTTCTTGGTGCTTTATGTTGATGACATACTGCTCATTGGAAACGATGTCCCTACCTTGATCTTAACAAAGACTTGGTTAGGTGAGTGTTTCGCAATGAAGGACTTAGGCGAGGCCTCTTACATCTTGGGGATCAAGATATATAGAGACCGTGCCAAGCGGGTCTTGGGCTTAAGTCAAAGCACCTACATAGACAAAGTGTTGAGACGATTCTCAATGCAAGATTCAAAGAAAGGATTGCTGCCCATGCGTCATGGCATGAAGCTTAGCAAGAAGCAGTGTGCTGAGACACCTGCAGAGCTAGCAAGAATGAATGAGGTCCCATATGCTTCGGCTATAGAATCCATAATGTATGCCATGATATGTACGAGACTGGATGTCTCATTTGCCCTGAGCAATACCAGTAGACATCAATCCAAACCCGGTGAGGCACACTGGATGACCGTCAAGGCGATTCTCAAATATTTGAGAAAAACCAAAGACGCTTTTCTTGTATACGGGGGGAGAAATTATGATCTAGTCGTCAAAGGATATGTCGACGCTAGTTTCCAGACAGACCCCGATGACTTTAAGAGTCAGTTGGGATATGTGTTTACGTTGAACGGTGGAGCATTCAGCTGGAAAAGCAAGAAGCATGACACCATTGCCAACTCTACGACCGAAGCTGAGTACATTGCCGTATCTGAAGCGGCAAAAGAGGCTGTATGGATCAGGAGTTTCATGGCTGGGTTAGGTGTAATTAAAAACCCATCTAACCCAGTAGACTTATATTGTGACAACACCGGGGCTATTGCGCAAGCTAAGGAACCCAGGGCACATGACAGATCCAAACATGTACTCAGAAAGTATCACATCATCCGCTACATAGTTGCTAGAGGTGACGTGAAGATCCACTACGTTGCAACTGATGATAACACAGCCGACCCCTTGACCAAGGCTCTTCCACAAGCAAAACATGATAAACATGTTAGGTCAATGGGTATAGACTGGGACTTAGATTGGAACTAGGGGCAAGTGGGAGATTGATAGCATTTGTGCCCTAGTCCAATTGCTATTAGCCTGTAAACGTCTATGTACAATATCATCGTTTGTAATATATATATAAAACGGCTTTGTATTACTTATGTGTTGAAGTAATATGTTAAGAATGATCTGATTTATGACCACTAAAGTAGTAGAACCATAAATCTGTACGGATCACACTTAACGAGTCCCTGGTCAACCTATGCTTCCTTAGAAGCGACCAGTATGAGGATGGTTCTTAATGACGTAGTTCTACTTGTCATAGGGATGAGGGATCCCAGAATCATATCATAGATATCATGAGGTGATTGATATCGGACGACCCGCTTTGAATAGTGTTTTCATAGATTAAGCCATGAACATATTCAAATGCGATAGCTTGTCACGACATCCTTAGACCAAGGAATCTTTGTGATCACTATGCAATGAACGTGCGGCTTTAACTTGCGCCTAACGCTTTCTGTGACAGGATTGCTATAAAGGGCATGATTGGGTGGCGGAACGGGTTGCATGAGTGACACGAAAGACGGCTAAGGGATTTATCCCTCATACTACGGTGTGGGAAAGATATCCGTTAAAAGGGCCTCTTGATGGAGACTGACTGAGAGTAAGATCATGGCCATGCCGATGATACGGGTTATCAGTTCTCAGCCATCTCGCATATAAAGTAACAATGATTGATTAAACAAGGGTGACGACTCTATGCCTTGTGATCAATCGGGATATCTAGAGATAATAGGATAGTGACTTGTACGCACAAGGTTAAGTCGAATCATCGATCGTCATGCACCTTGGGTAATCATAATGTCTTACTAGAGACCACTTATGATGGATCGGGCAAGAGCGATCTTTTGCGCCGATCTGCCAACGGTGGCATAAGCCTAGAGGGTCACACACATTCAAGACGGATAACTTGAGACAAGAAAACCTTAACGTTTCTTGAGGAGCAATACATGGACAAAGCTGGAGGTTTTGTGCCATAGGTTCGGTTTGAGAGAATAATTAGCGAATCGAGAAAACTGAGTTTTTTCGTCGATGTCGCGTCGGACTTTGTTTGATAAGTAACGACAAAAGGGTCGGGCGACTTTTGGACACGGCATGAGACCACACGGGAGAGCCCATTGGGCTCGGCCCATTAGGCTAGGCTCATGAAGCCTCATGGCCGGCCCATTAAGGGCCCAACAAGACCTCTTGGGCGGCCCACAGGGTGGGTCCATGTTTGGGGGCCACACAACACCATGTTTAGTTGGTGATTGTAGATTAAGAGGTGAGTGATTTAAGGGGTATGGGTTAAAGCACCTTTAAGCCCATACCAATCACTTTTAACCCATACTTGTGAGTTGGATGATGAATTCAAATACAAGACTTTAATTCATTATTCAAAAAAAATCACAAAAACACACACAAAACTCTCTCTCTCTCATAGTGGCCGGCCACCCCTAGTCTCCTCTTGTTCTTGCTCTCTTGTTCTTCATTTAATTGTTCTAGTAGGCAATTAAGTGAGGGATCATCAAGATCATCTCCTTGGTGTGGACTTGCTTTAGAGAAGAAGATCCGAAAGTTCTTCTTTATCGATTCAACAAGACTTAAAGGTAAATATCTTGTGGAATAGATTTTGCTTTGGGATTTAATGGTTCATGTTCTTGGACAAGGTTTGGAGTAGATTTTCTTATAATGCTTCCGCTATCTCGACGATCTAGAACGCTCCAAAACCCTACAGCTGGTGTCGACTTAGAGGGGCTGGATTGGTCCTTGGTGATAGTACCATGAATTTCAGGAACAAGGGTTCCTAGACCTTCTTCAGGCAGGCTTTCATCTACAGTGTTTACTTTAGAGAGGATAGCGGATTTACCTTGTGTCGGGGTCTGAGTAGAGAGAGAGGCTTCCTCTTCTATGTTCGCAGATTCGACTAAAGTGTCGTCCTTCTCAACGACGGGAGTTGTTTCTACTGGTGTGATAGTTGGAAGTGAGATTGTTACTCCTTGAGGTGCTGCCGAACTTTCCCCTGAGGTTTTTCCTCCTCGAATCCTTACTTCATGCTTGTTTGTCGAGGATTTTGAGGCTGATAGCTTTCGAGCGATCATCTTTACCCTCATCTTTGCTCGTAATTTGGATGCAGATGGTATGCGTCCGCTTCTAGTTCCAACCATTTGCTCGATCGGTTTTGGTTTGGAAGAGAAGAGCAAAATCTTACAGTTGCAGATTTGTTTTAGCCTTTTTGAGGTGCCCTAGCAGTTTTTGGGAAGATGGAGAGGATTGTGCAGGCTTTTTCTGCGGAAGTTGAAGGGGGTTGAGAGCTGATTGGATTGTCGTCAGTTTTTTTCTATCATTCCCCTTTTTGAATTTTTAAACAAATAATTCCACCTGAGCTTCTGATAATGAGATTTGGGCCCGGCTAGATTTTGTGGACTCTGGCTGATCCAGATAGAGAGAGAGTAAAAATTCACTCAAAAGCTCTCCCTCTTCTTTCTTGACTTCTGGTTATTCCAGACAGCAAAGTCCAATGGATGACCTTAGACTTTCAAACCTGTTAGCATCTAATGCTTTGGTAAAGATGTCAGCGACTTGTTTCTCAGTGGGTAAATAATCGAGTTTTATCTTCTTGTCTTCTACAAGCTCTCGAATAAAGTGGTGCCTGATGTCAATATGCTTTGTCTTGCTATGTTGCACTGGGTTTTTCGAGATATTGATAGCACTGATGTTGTCACAGAACAAAGTCATGACTTCTTGCTTGACTCCATACTCTGCCAACATTTGTTTCATCCAAAGAAGCTGAGTATAGCTACTTCTGGCTGCAATATATTCGGACTCAGCAGTAGATAAAACAATACAATTTTGCTTTTTGCTGAACCATGATACAAGATTGTTCCCCAGGTAGAAACAACCTCCAGAGGTACTTCTTCGATCAGGTGTGCTTCCCGCCCAGTCAGCATCACAATATCCAACAAGAGTAGGAGAGGTATCAAAGAAATATAGTAGACCCAATTCAGAAGTTCCCGAGATGTACCTTATGATGCTCTTGGCATGAGCTAAGTGACTGACTTTTAGATTGGCTTGATATCGAGCAGAGACTCCCACGGAGTAAGCGATGTCGGGTCGACTTGCTGTTAGATAGAGAAGGCTTCCTATTATGCTTCGATAAAGGCTTTGATCAACTGATTCTCCCATCTCGTCCTTTGTGCATTTGTCATGTGTGGCAATAGGAGTTCTCTTGTGTGAGGCATTTTCTAACCCGAACTTCTTGACAATGTTCTTTGCGTATTTGCTTTGGGAGATAAATATTCCATCTGACATCTGCTTGATCTGAAAGCCTAGGAAGTATCTGAGCTCACCGACCATACTCATCTCAAATTCAGACTGCATATGTTGGACGAAACGTTCCACAATCTTGTCTGACTTTCCTCCAAATACAATGTCGTCGACATATATTTGAGCAATCATGATGTCCTTTCCTTCCTTCTTCACAAAGAGAGTTTTGTCTACTCCCCCTCGAATATAGCCATTCTGAACTAGGAATTGAGTGAGACGTTCATACCATGCTCGTGGAGCTTGTTTGAAACCGTAGAGAGCTTTCTTTAGTTTGTAGACATGATGAGGAGAGTCATGGTCTTCGAATCCCTTTGACTGAGCCACATAGACTTCTTTGTTGAGATTTCCATTAAGGAATGCACTCTTTACATCCATCTGATAGAGTTTGAATCGTAGATGGCATGCTATGCCGAGCAGAAGTCGTATGGCTTCCAGTCTGGTTACCGGAGCAAAGGTTTCTTCAAAGTCGACTCCTTCTACTTGTGTGTACCCTTGAGCCACCAGTCTTGCTTTGTTTCGAGTGATGTTTCCTTACTCGTCAGACTTGTTTTTGAATATCCATTTTGTCCCGATGACATTGACATTGTCAGGCTTAGGTACTAATTCCCAGACTTCATTCCTTGCAAATTGAACCAATTCTTCTTGCATTGCACATACCCAGTACTCATCATTGATGGCTTCCTATATATTCTTTGGCTCAATTTTGGAAATAAAGCAAACGTTACCTATCATCTCTTTGTAGTCAAGAGATGCCTTTTGTCGAGTCCGCACTCCCTCATTTATGTCTCCAATCACATCCTGGGGTGGATGATTCTTCTGAATTCTTCTTGACGGAGCTCTTTGTCTTGTAGGAGATGCCTCTTTGTCCGGGATGATTGGGCTTTCATTTTCAAACTCTATATTGCGCTCATCGCCACTGACTTCTGATCTGACTTCTCCTTTGACTTCTGGTCTGACTTCTCCTGAGAGATTTAGGACTTCTTCGTCCTCGTCACTGGGTTGCTCGTTACTGTCATCGATCACGACATTGATGGATTCCATGATAGTCCATGTGCGTTTGTTGAATACACGAAAAGCCCGACTATTTCTGGAGTATCCGAGGAAGATGCCTTCGTCGCTTTTAGGATCAAGTTTGCGTCGAGGTTCCCTATCTGCAAGTATGTAGCAGATTGATCCAAAGACATGAAAATATTTGACATTCGGCTTCCACCCCCTCCATATTTCATAAAGAGTGAGCGAAGTTCCAGGGCGGAGGGTCACTCTATTATGAATATGGCATGCCGTATTCAAAGCTTCAGCCCAGAAGTGTTGCGGGATGTCTTTGGCTAACATCATGACTCTTGCCATTTCTTGAAGAGTGCGATTTTTTCTTTCAACGATCCCGTTTTCGTGTGCAATTCCTTCAGCATCACAAAAGTTTGCGAAGCTGATGTTCTCAAACTCCTTTCCATGATCGCTTCGAAGTCGGATGACTTTTCCAATGACTTCTCCCTTTTCTAGTTGAACTCTCCGACATAGGGCTTCAAAGACTGAGAAGGTGTCTGACTTTTCTTGAATAAAGTCTACCCAGGTGTACCTCGAGAAATCGTCTACACAGACAAATATGTACTTCTTCCCTCCTAGACTTTCTACTTGCATCGGTCCCATAAGGTCAACATGAAGAAGTTCTAGAACACGAGAAGTAGTAAGATGTTGTACCTTCTTGTGTGACGTCTTGACTTGTTTCCCAATCTAGCATTCTCCACAGATTTTTCCTTCAATGATCTTGAGGTTGGGAACTCCAATGATCGCCTTTTCAGAGAGAATCTTTTGCATGCTCCTCAAATTGATGTGACCAAGTTTTTGATGCCATAGCTTTGTCTCTTGAGCTTTAGACAAAAGGCACTTGGTTGGCAAGGTTATGGCTGTTGGGGACCATAGAAAAAAATTATCAAGGAACCTGTGGCCTGTCATGACTTCCTTCTGTTGTTCGTCTTTGACCGAACACTTGTCACGAGTGAAGTTGACATCCAGATTTAAATCACATATTTGACTTATGCTGATGAGATTTGCTGTGAGACCTTCTACCAGTAGAGCCTCTTTCAGACATGGTGAGTTGGGAAGGTTGAGTTTTCCTTTCCCGGGAACTCTAGCTTTTACTCCATCTCCAAAAGTGACGAAGCTATTTGTGCAAGGTATTAAAGTGACCAAGAATGAGCTATTACCAGTCATATGTCGAGAAGATCCACTATCAAAGTACCAATCAGTGCTGGTTGAAGCTTTTAGAGCGGTGTACGCGATATTAGCTCGATAGTTTACCTCCTCAACTCGTCATTCCTTACGTGGTTGTGCTTTCTTCATGGTGTTCCTTTGCTTGACAACGCTCCTTCCATATAGACGATAGCAGAAAGGTCGAATATGTCCTCTTCGTCCACAGTGGTGACATACCCAGTTATGTCTTTTGTTCTGCGTCTTTGAAGCGGCCGAGGTAAGAGGCTTTTTGGTCGCTTGGTCAGGCGTGAAGTTAGGAGACTTCTGACGGGGCTTCTAGGAGACAGACTTCTGAGGGACGAAGATGGTGTGTGTGATGATGAGGCTTCTTTCGAATATCCAAGACCTTCCATATTCCTAGCTGGTTTCCCGATCGAAAGTATTTGGTCAAGAGTGTCAGTTATTGGATTCATCATCTTCACTGACTTGGTGACCTGCTCTAACTCGCTTTTTAGTTGAGCCACTTCCTTTTTGAGATCAACAGTTGTCTCGAGAAGTCTTGACTTGTCTTCATTAAGAGTAAGAATGAGAGCATTCTGTTTTTCGATTACCTGAGAGTCTTCAAGCCACTTGACATACCATTCGTTGTAAGCTTTGTTAAGGGTCTCATCGAATAGCTCATCATCAGAGTCATACTTTTTTAAGCTTTCAGCTGGTTGATCTATTGTGGAGGAAGTGAAAGCAACATAGTTACTTGTATGCTCAAGGTCACTGTCTTCCTCATCTTCATCGTCAGTTAGAGAGGCATTGAATCCCTTCTTTTGTTTCTTTAAGAAGTTGGGACATTCTTTCTGCATGTGTCCATACCCCTCACATTCAAAGCACTGAACTCCTTTACCTGATCGTTCTCCTCGTCTACCATCGTTAGTTGTGCTTTCGAGCTTCTGAAACTTGTGCTGCGGCTTGTCTCTAACTTCTCGGGTGACGTTCCTCCCTGTCATCTGGCCGAATCTTTTCATGACTTTATTGTAGTTTTTGGCCAGCATGGCGATAGTTTCCTCAATGTCACTATCCGAATCAGAGTGCGTCAAGTTCTTCTGCTTTTGAGTAGAACTCTTGAAAGCTACACCTTTGTGTTTCTTCTCGATAAGAGGTAGGGAGAGCTCGAAAGTCATTAGAGATCCCATGAGCTCATCAAACTTCAGTGTTTTTAAGTCATGGACTTCTTCTATAGCGGTAATCTTCATCTTGAATATGGGACTTAGGGCTCTCAGCGTTTTTCTGACCAAATCTTCATCGGTCATAGGCTTGCCAAGTGAATATGATTCATTGGCCAGATCCTTGATGCGCACATTGAACTCCGCAATAGTTTCATCTTTATTCATGGTCAGGGCCTCGAAGTTGGTCGTGAGGTACTATAACTTCTGCTCTTTGACTTTGGAAGTACCCTCATAAGCAACCGCAAGAGTGTCCCAGGAAATTTTGGCACTTGTGCATGTGTTGATGAGTCGAAACACATTCTTGTCTACTCCATTAAAAATAGCATTGAGTGCACGAGAATTACTTAGGGCGGCTTCATCTTCTTCCGCGCTACACTCCTTTTCTGGTTTGATGCTCGTTTGATTTCCAGGAGCATCAGCATAGTAAGGTTCCTCCCATCCATTGATGACAGACTTCCAGGTTTTGCTGTCGAGAGACTTCAAGAAGGCACACATCCGAGCTTTCCAGTACCCATAATTTGTTCCGTCAAGAACTGGTGGTCGATTTACTAAACCTCCTTCTTTTGAGTCCATATTGGCTATTCAGAAATTTTGCAGGAAAATCACCTAAAAGAAAAGGTGCCTCCTCTGATACCAATTGAAATTCTGAATAGTAGCCGAGTCAAGAAGTCGAACACAAAGTCATAACTTGTGTATCGACTACTTGCCTAAAATGTAAACCGTAAGTATAAACAATAAACAGATAATAATAACGACACCAGAGATGATTACCCAGTTCGGTGACTCCGCACCTACGTCTGGGGGCACTTTGCCAGTGGAAAGGTTTTCACTATTAGGTAGTCAATAGTACAACTTCAAGCACCAACTAGCTATCACACAAGCTATTGTCCTAAGCTACTATAGATCTCACCGTGAACAACCTCGACCAAGGGCCTCTACCCCTGTATTTGAGATCCTCTCAATTCCACCCTTCGAGCAAGCCTATGCTCGGTGTCGTTGTCTTCTTTGACGGAGTTGTGAATCTTCAATCACAAACAAAAACCCTAACCGATCCAAACACTTAGTCTTCGCGACTTAATGTTTGACCGGAGCAAAAGTCCGTTCTAGCGAATCTTAATCAGCCTCTCGACACGCCAATGGTGCACGGTTAAGAGCTCTGAGAAATCTTGCAATTATTAGAACAAGAACGGATGATCTGCTAATGGGAAGCTCAAGGCTTTTTATAGCACCTCACATTCCTAATCCTTCTCGGACCAGGAACAGGAAGTTTCAGACGTTTGCCGCCTTCCATGTCAATGGTGCACGGTTGCCGCCTTCCATGTCAGCTGGAAGTCGTCTTGCCTGTTATGACTTCTTGAATAAATCAGGCAAGTAGAGTTGCCGCCTATTGCTGACGTGTTACTGCCAGCTGGAAGTTGCCTGACTTGTCGACGTCACTCTCTTGCGCTCCAAGTCTTCGTGACATCTTTCTTCTTTCGCTCCAAGCTTCGTCGAAATAGGAAAGCTTTTAGATCTTTCCTAATCTGGATTGTAACAAGTCGCTCCACATGTCATGTAACATGTTGTACGACTTCTTACTTTTGCGTTAAAAAATTATGCCAACAATTAAACGTAGCAACACACATGCATCATGTCATTGCCCTACTCAGGCTCAACATGGGGAGCAGTGACCACAACCATTGTTATGAAACTCGTCGGAATCCGGGATTTTAGGCCTGAGCGAGTCGAGTATGCCATAAATCGGCCAAAACTCGATTAAATCCAGTCGAATCTGGTCCAAATTTGGGGGAAAATAATATTGTTTTACTGACTTCTCAACTCTCACTCACGGACTCACCACAACAAAAATCAGATCATAAATTAGGTCAAAAACTCAAATCACACAGAGAGCTCATGTCCGATTCCATGCCTGCCAGTTTTGTTCCCGTCCAACATCTCTTGTTCCGTTCCGGCCACAGTCGTCGAAACGCGTCGCACACGCAGGTCATCTCCAGTCCGTTCTTCAAGTTTCAATCTCAACCTCTTTTTATTTTATTTCTAAAAACCAGAGGTGTACCTCTCTGTTGCTTAATGGTCACATTTATTTGTGCTCTCTATTTGCATTGATTTGTGTATAATATTTATTTGCATATAATATTTCCTTTTTACTCAAAAAAGAGTATTAATTTTTGTGTGTGGTGGATTGGAAAATTTGAAACTTTTTATTGTCATATGACTTTTCCACATTTTAGAGTAAAGGTGCGGTGGATTGGAAAATCAGAAATGTTTTATTATTATAGTTATTTTCCACTTTCTTGAATAAGGACAAAGATGATTAATGGTGGTATTCTAACTTGGATAGTAGACTTTCTTATTGTCAATGAAATTGTATGAAAATTAATGAATACTTATTTTTTGGAATTATAATAAATGCAATTGATTTAATTCAAAATGGGTAAGAAATTTGTAATAAATGCAACTGATTATTTATGAATAATGAATACATTTTTTATTCTCAATTTTGGGTTAATAGGAATGAATGAATGCTAAACCTTATTGATTATTTTGATTCTCAATTGGTTCTTTATAAGTAATGAATACATTTTTATTCTCAATTTTGGGTTAATATAAAAGTATAATTGCTAAACCTTTTTTATTATTATGTAAATGATAAAATATTCTTGATGTTAATTTATTGATTGATTTGTGTAAATATAAATAATTCGTCGTCGTCCATGACTTTAAATTCTATATTATTGATCTCTTCTAGACCATCATGGAAAGATGTTGGTTGGTGTTAAGGGAGATGGTTAGTCCACCCAATGTGAGATTAGTATGATAATTTAAATGTGGTAAAATATATCAAGGGGTGTTACCAGAATGAAAGAGCATATCACTAATGTAATTGGAAATGTAATTCCAGGTCCAATGTCCACTGATGAAGATAAAAAGAAATGTTTAGACGTTATTCATGCCACAAAAGGACATAAAGAGCAAAAGAGGAAACATATAAATGACCTTGTAAATGAGGTGGGCATTTCCGTTACCGAAGAAGAAGAAGAAGAAGAAGAAGAACCGAATCCGTGCTAGGTCACATGTTCTTGGACCAATGGATAGGTATGCTAAGCCTAAGCCAATAAATGCCGGTGCAAGTAGTAATTAACAAATGGGTGTTCAAGAAACAACTTTCAAGAAAAGAAAATTACAAGCTCAACAATATATTCCGCGTTAGATGTATCGTGCGGGTGTTCCTTTTCATTGCATTGATAACGACAAATTTGTGGAAGCTTGTCAAGCAATAGACCTAGGTGAACATGGATTCCGACCTTCAAGTCAACATCAATTGAGGGGGACAATGTTGAAAGATGAGTTCCAAAACACAAAATTGTCACTCAAAAAATAAGAGGAAGAATGGAAAATAAGTCGGTGTTCGGTGATGACCGATGCTTGTAGCGATCGAAAACGAAGAAGTGTCATGAATTTATGCATTAATTGCAAAGAGGGTACTTCGTTTATTTTTTCAAGGGAAGACTCAAACTCCTTGCAAATGGGCAACTATATTTTTGATTATGTTGACGAACATATTGAAAAGATCTGCGTAGAATATGTTGATCAAGTGGTAACGGATAATGCTTCAAACAATATGGATGTGACGGTTCTTCTAATAGATAAGAGACCCACTATATTTTGGAGTTCATGTGCCCACACACGATAGACCTCATGCTTCAGGGAATCGGGAAACTTGAAAAGTTTAAAGAATCAATTGACAAGGCCAAGAAATTAACGATATTCATTTATGCCCATACTAATGTTTTGGCCCCCATGAGAAATTTTACAGGTTCAAGGGATATTGTTAGGCCGAGAATCACTAGATTTACCTCATATTTTCTTACTTTAGGAAGTATAATGAATAAAAAAAGAAAGTTTAGGCACATGTTCATGAGTGATGATTGGAACAAAAACCCGTGGTCCAAGAGCGACCAAGGAAAGTTGTTGTCATCGACGACCATTTTGTACGCGCCATTTTGAAATGAGATTAAATTATGCTTGAAGGTATTTTATTTTATTTTAGTTACTTTATGTTTTCAATTATATTAATAGGTTTGTTTTTAATTTTGGTTTTTTTTCTTAAAATGTATTTGAGCCTTTATTCAAGGTTCTCCGATATGTTGATGGAGATAAGAAACCATCTATGAGTTTTGTGTATGGAGAGTTATTAACAACAAGGAAGAAGATTAAATAAGCATATAACACGTCTAAAAATGTGGAGGTCCAATATAAACCAATTTTAGCTATTATAAATGCAAAAGTAAAAGGGAGACTCGATACACCATTGCATTTAACGGCTTACATGTTGAACCCGTATTACATATATAAAGATCATGTTGCAGTAAAAGATACTCCAATGGTGAAGACGGGTTATATAAGTTGTGTTGAAAGAATGTATCCTGGTGATTTCAAAAAATAAGATATAATCGGCAATATGGAGGCTTGGAAGTATTTAAACCAACAAAAAGTTTCACCAAACTAATGACACACAAAATATGTTCCAAGAGCATGAAGATATTTCATCTCGGTATGTAATCTTGACTTATATGATACATATTATATAGGGAAAACTTCACGTAGCTCCCCTGCATTATATGCAATTTTCACTTACCTCCCTCGAAAGATAAAAGTGGTATGTGGAGTCTTTGAAGTTATCGACTTTGGAACTTATCCCTAACGGTGTTAGTTTGCTTGTAAAAAGCCTAAAATATCCTTCACCAACCATTAAATTTTCACAAAATTCCCACTCATTCTCTCTCTTTCAGAAACACCTCTCTCCCTCTCCAACCACAAAATTACAGCACCTCTATCCCTCTTCTACGAAATTGCAGCAACCTCTCTCCCTCTTCAACAAAATTGCAGCAAGCTCCATAGTCCACCCCTCCTCGCACGCGTGCCTCGCCTGAATCCTCCGCTGCCGCTCTGACAACCTCCTCGCCGCGCCCTCCCCCACTACCTCGGCCGAGAATCGGCCGTCCCTCACCTCAAGGAACCTACCATATCTGCACAAGGAACCCAAAATCACATGGACACCTCAAAAAAACCCATCACCGACCCACAATCGAGCCTCTACCAAACAACCCATTTTTCCAAATCTCCAATTTGATTGATTTTTGAAATTTAGGTTAATGGGTTTTGTACTAGGATATGCTAATTTGCTATTGTTGGTGTTTTGATTGATTTTTTGGGTGTTGTTTGTGAGAAATTTGGACAATTTGAGGAAATTTGGACAAGTTTTACTAGTGTCGGTGGTCGGCAACTGGCGTGGCGGTGGAGGAGCGCAAGTCGTGGTCATGGTGGCGCAGTTGCAGTCGACGGTGCTGGGTTCGTCGATCTGTGCAACGCGAAAGAGGGAGGGGCGAGCTCGCTCTGATGGTGGTGGTGACGGAGGCTGACGACTCTCCTCCTTCGTCGGCGCGGTGGTTCGACCTCCCAGATGGCCGGGGGTCGCTTGGTCGTCATTGCCGGCGGGATGGCCGGCGAGGAGTTTGCCGAGAGGTCTGTGTCGCTGATGGCGTTTTACAAGAATTTTAATTTTAATTAGTTTTTAATTTTGTTATATGAAAAGACAAAAAACATCCTAACAATATGAGTTAAATTTTGTATTTTAACTGAAAGCAAAAGTGTCATTTTACAGTTAATTTTAAATTTTTTTTTATGAAAAGACAAAAAATATCCTAACAATATGAGTTAAAATTTGTATTTTAACTAAGGATAAAATGGTCATTTCACATTCATGAAATACTTAATCCATTGGAGAGAAGGGTATTTCCATCATTTTCATAAAATACAGCACTCATGTACTGGTCACATGACCAATAATTAACGGAGTTGGGGCTAAGTGCCAAAGTCGACTACTTCAAGGACTCCACAGACCACTTTTATCTCTCGAGGGAGGTAAGTGAAAATCGCGTATAGTACATGAGAGCTAAGTGAAGATTTCCCTATAATATATTCATATATACATACATTCATTGACTCTTGAATTTTTTTTTTTGAATAACTCAACGGTGGAATATGTACGGAGATGAATTGCCTAACTTGAAACGCATAGCCTTACGAATTTTAGCATTGACCAATAGTTCATCGAGGTGTGAGCGAAATTGGAACACATTTGAAAGTGTAAGTGTGCTACATTTTTTTTATAATATATTCATTCGTCAAAAATTTTAAATTTAATTTCTCATTTATTTATTAGGTGCATACCAAAAAAGGAAATAGATTAGAATCAACAAGATTGAACGACTTGGTATTTGTTCAACCAATAACAAACTTCTCCACAAAAGGAGGCGAACACATGAGGAAGGCAAAGATGTGTTGAGTACATGTAATGATACTAGTAAAGCTCAAGAATGAATGAGAGAAGATGAAAGTGGAGATGAAGATGAAGAACTTTGGGAAGCAATAAGTGAAGCTCCTGAGGCGGATGATAGGAAAAATGTCCGAATGAAACTAATAGATGAAGATGTAGTCGAGTTGGAACGAGAGAGAAGAACACATCAATGTTGAAAATGATTAAACACCTTTAATGTAATAGCGTTAATCATCTACATTTTCACTGTTTCAAAGAATGTAGATGATTAACACTTTTGAACTTGTCAATACTTATAATTTAGTAACTAAATTAAAAAAGAAAGAAAGGATGATTATTGACAAAATTTGAATTACAAATAATTAATTTTGTCTATAATAAATATTACATATGAAATTATAAATATGAAATTATTTTTTAATATAAAGCGAGTTTTTTCGAGTTCACTGAGTTTTTCGATTTTTGCTCGAGTTTCGAGTTCTTCTCATTTTTTGGCGAGCTGAGTTTTTGCACGAGTTACGAGTTTCACAATCTTGACCACAACACGTGCGTGCTCTTGATGAGCGGGTGCACACTGTAGTGGGACGTCATTGTCCTCCTTGGAGTCAACCTCACTGATGTCATCACTTGAGTTGTCGTCAGAAATCACGAACGGAGGTGTTTGAGCCTCAACCCACCAACTTGCCATTGGTGGCACAAATAATGTTTTGAGGGATTCTACATGTTTCTCAGTTACAATACTCTTCCTATACTCTCACCTCCAATCTATCTTCCTGGGTAGTGTCTATGTTCCACATTGGTGGATAATCATCGACCATTAAATGCACGCCAACGACAATGTATGTAACAACTGCTCCATAGTAAATATTACATGGCTTCTGGGATAGAATCTCTAAGATGTGCTGTATCAATGTAAAGACAAATAAGCTTTTCTCTCATTCATATATGCACATGTCAATTGAAACTCATTTGTATTTATATATCCGATATTAGTACGCCAAAATAGTAACACTTTATGAAAATATTTTGCCAAGGGGATTTTATTGTAGTGGTTGTGGAGTTTGAAGCATGATACTTCAATCTCCTACCTATCCAATCCCGCCACATAAGCTTGATCTCGAAAAAAGGGGGAGTGTTACACTCAGATGCCAACCCAAAAATGATCTTCAATTGAGTTTCCGTTATTTTGAAAAATCTTCCACAAACGCGGAATCTAATAAAGTCAATATCCTCATCAAAAGTGGAAGGAAACTCTATTATCAATTTTTTTCTAAACTAGAAACGAAAACCCAGTCATCCCGGCCAACCAACAGAGTTCAAACTAGCATGTATTTCTAAATGAAGCCCCACCTTTTGCATTGTTTGATGATCATAGAATTTAGCATTTTTGAAGGTGCACTTCTTCACCAAGTATGCGTTGATGCGCGGTAAAAGTAAGACAAGGTACATAAGGATTTAGGAGTACCTAGAAATGTTGGGGCATCTTCATTTTCTATGCTTCTTGCCACTGAGTTGTTTGCTCTTCCTCGGATGGTTGTTCCACACTGAATTTTCCTCAAAAGGTGATTCAGAGACATTTGATGGACTACAGTCTCAAGAAGTTTTTGGCAAACCACGCTGTAATTACTTGCCCTAATTATAATTTAGCGTAGATAAGTGTACTTTTCCCGCTACAAAATTAGGGAATGAAAACCATAATGTTACAGCAAGTCCATTACTGAAATACAAAAATAATTGAATTTAGAACTTAGAAGTCACCCGGAATTGGAACTTAAAATTGGGTGGCGTTTGAATTAAAAAGAAAGGATAGGCAGAGGCGGCAAGGCCAACAAGATGATAGTGTCCCGTGCCAACTTCTTCACTGTCTCTCTTCCGTTCTCTTTCATCAAACACCTTGCTCTCGCCAACCCAAATACCTTCCTTCCTCGCAGAATCAATGCGAGAAACATCTCCTCCACCCGAATCAAAGCTTCCCACTTCGAAACCCTAGATTCCCACCAAAAGGAACGGATTCATCTCTACGTCGATGCTCTTCTTCACTGGAACCTGGTCCGTCTCTCTTTTTCTTGCCAACTTTCTGTTTGTTTCCGAGGAAATTAAACTATATATGCGCATGTATGATTGGTGGTTTTGCTTCTCATCACTTCACTCTGCAGAAGATGAATCTCACGGCAGTGAAGGAGAGAGACGAAGTGATGGAGAGGCACGTCGAGGACTCGCTTGCGCTTATACGGCCTATACGTGACTCTTACATTTCGCATTGTGGCGATTCGTGTGAGGAAATCAGTATGGTTGACGTTGGAAGTGGAGCGGGACTTCCCGGCTTGATTTTGGCTATTGCGTGCCCAGGTGAATTGAAGTTAAACTGGATTGGTTTCTGATGAATTGATACGGATTCGGGCTTTCATTTTCTTATTATCATTGTTTTTGTTTGATTGGGTAGGTTGGAAAGTGACTCTTTTGGAGTCCTTGAACAAGCGTTGTGTTTTCTTGGAGCATGCCGTTGGTGTTTCTGGTCTGTCTAATGTTCAAGTTGTAAGAGGGAGAGCAGAGGTGCTGCTTCTCACCTCCTACTCTTCTCATAGGGTTTTAAATTTCTAGCGGAATGGACCCAGAAAAACTTATATGTATGACATGTGGCCTAAATAATGTTGAGGTGTTAAGGTTTATGAAGGGGAGAACTAGATTTGTGAAAATGTGGAACTTGTTTCATAATGGACTGTTGGTACTGAACTGTATGTTGTCTGGTTATTATTGAGAGAGGGAAAATGAATTCCTGGGTGTGAATAGTGGGTTCTTTTTGAACGAGGAGAAATGAGCGCCCAAGAAGATCTAGAAGTTGGTTTGTAGGAAATTCGCATCACATTCTCTGCCTGAAATCATGACTTGTAGGATTAAATTTGTTTAATCCAAAGCATTAGCCTAAAGTGATGCTAATAGATTGATTAGAGTGTCTTCTATCCACAGCTTATTTTGCAATTTCTTCAATTAGTTCTAGTATTATTTTTTGAAGACGACAAGTAGAACCTCATTTTAGAGGTGGAGTGTAACCATTTTCTTTTACACTTAGTACTATTGTTCATTGGATTGGATGCAATGAAATGAAATGGTGATCTCATTTACCTTTTGAATTATGTCCGTGTTACCAAGTTTATGCTATACCAAGGCGAGGTCTGGTTTGTTTCCATAGTTCTTGATTAACCAGCAATTGTTTTTAGTTTTGTGTACACAAACTTAGTGCTTTAGTCCTTTAATTATGTGAGTATATAAATTCTACAGTCATGAATGAAAAGTGACAATGTATAGGGTTAGGCAATCCTAGTTCCTTGCGAGCTACCAAGCTGCTCTACCCCGCCCTGACTAGAAGAACTAGGAACGATCGAAGAGACAAACAAAACCAAGGATTGAATGCGCCCCTCTCGCATATCTGTATAAATAGTATAGCCCATTTATACAGAATAGTACAAGGGCGTGTTCTCATATAAATTACTAGGAATCATGCAGTCTCTCATGTTTACCTTTTTCTTCCTCCATGGGTGCTCTATTTGATTTTAACATTTCTAGATCATTAGAACACAATCAGCTGTATTATAAATTTCCAATAAATACGCGTCATGTGATATGTTGGACTTTGTTGTATGACAGACCATGGGGCAAGATTTTTCATACCGAGAACAATTTGATGTGGCAATTGCAAGGGCAGTGGCAGATATGAGGATTCTGGGTAAGGGCATACACCTGCATCTCGGTCCTGTTTGCGTGTCTCTATGAGTCATTATTGATTCTTGTTTGATGGTTTATATGCAATTCAGCTGAATACTGTCTTCCTCTAGTGCGTGTTGGTGGATTGTTTGTAGCTGCAAAGGGCCATGATCCTCAGGTATGAATTTCAAATATGTCCATGTCATTGTTGTCATCAGGATGTCCCTCTTAATACCAATTGGCAACAAATGGACTTGTCCATATTACTTATTAACTAGGAAATGTCTTCACATCTACTCAATGTGAGAGAACTTTAGCTGTTCTCTTCGCTGAAGATTCATATGTCAAACAAAGCAAACAGATAAGTTTGTCTCTATGATTTAAAAAGTCCATGAGGTGCATGCTGCGTAAGCGCAATTGAGCTCAGGTTGCATGGCTGAGTCGCGCAATAGATGAGTCGAGATAATTTGATTGAGGCTATGGCGAGGCTCAAAAGTCATGCTCTTTTAAGTTTACTTTCTTCGATGAAGATTGATCTGTTTTATCTTATATGGAGAATAGTAATGAGGATTGAGTTGTTGTCCACAATCCAGACCTTGTTTAACTGGAGATAAACACCTTGTTGGCTAAAAGAAGGATCAGGGTCTACTGATTAGTATTATGTTAAAATTATATACTTCTATTTAATTTTGCATTGCTTTGTTGAAGTCCATGCCTCAATGTGTGCCTCCAACCTGGGCTCCTGAGGATCATAGCACCTCGAATATGCATCTTAAAACAGTGAACTGTCTATGTTTAGGGTGTACATACGGCAAGTTTCTCATCTATATCATATTTTTTCCATATGGCGAACACACTCTTTTCTGTTCTGTAACTCTGTTTCTTGAGCACATGGTTGTTAGTCAGTTACCATGGTTGATGGAAAAACAGTGACTTAAAAACGATTGATCCACACTGTACTCTGTTTTGTCAATTTGAAGTTAAATTTGTTTCCTTGTAGAACTTGGGGTCTTCAAAAACTCCTTCAGCCATACATATTCTGAGTACCTTTTGAGTCTCTACTAAAATGTTGGTTTACTTCTTATATGCTTTATGTGGACATAATAGCCTATTATCCTTATCATTAATTTGTTTAGGAGGAAGTTAGGAATGCAGAAAGAGCAATTCAATTGATGGGTGCTTCGACATTGAAACTTTTCCCTGGTATGGTTGTTTTACTTTCCTTGCACATTTATTTGTTATTTAATAAAATTTAATGGTTTAGTTGTTTGTTTGATATTATTGAAGTACCAAATCAACCAAATTTTGAGCTCATAGTTGAAGCCCCAATTATAGAAAACTTGCTATCATTAATGTGAAAAGAATGGTGTATTTATAGGAGCTTCACATAAGTCCTGATGATATACAAACTTTACAAGATATTAATGAATCCATATTTAAATTTGAATATGATTCACTATAGTCCCCCTCAAGCTGAAGTATAAAAATTAATCATGCCCAACTTGTTATAAAGATAGTCAGATAAGAGTATAAATCCACAGTTTGAGCCATTTCTCTATACTCTGATTCTGCTTCTTGTTTCACAGAATAAGTGTCTATTTTATTACTGTCAGTAGCATGTAGTTCATTATTTTATCCTTAGTTTTGGAGGGTGATATTTACGTACTTCTTGGATGCAAAGTCATCATATATGATTGGGCTTAACAAACACGATTTTTTACTTATTCATTCATCAAGTATGCAATCATATAGGATTTTAGTAGTATGACAGCTTATTCAATTCAAAGATAAGAATTTGGCAAAATCTGACTTGTACTCTGGGCTAAGATTTTGTTAGGGATTTTATGTACTACCTTAGGTTCCATTATCTTTTCTTATTTTGTTTACAAATACTTATCCGATTCAAGTAATGGTTACATTAGCTTTTAAATTATTTTAGATCCTACTATTAAGTCTGTACTAAATTCATTCTTCCTATTATCTTAATTTCATTCCTGTTGGTTTATGATCTTCAACCAGAATCAAATCATAGCCAATGCTTCTATTACTAGTAAACAAATCCTTACCTTGCTTATTAAACTATCCTATATTTCTTAGCTGCCAAAGCTATTTTCATGTCATGATTTTTTTATCAGCAATACTGCCACCTATAAGGTTTCAACCCAAGAACTTGGGTCAAGGAAACCAACCACTTAAACAGTTGACTAATTCAAGTAAAGAACAAAGTGTACTTTGGTCTTCTATGAAAACAGTGGGCATGAACTGTGTTCCTGCTGGAATAATTAGGTTACTGTGATTCTTCTTTTAGGGAATGAAATTAAGACGCACCCTTGCTGGAAGACTCATAATCCTCGAAAAAATGTATTGGGCACTTTCTCTTCCCAACAACTCATTTTTCGTCTGGATGGACAGTAGAAACTTCACTCTTCATTTTGCTTATGCCAGTGTTCTTTATTCAGGAAAAGATTAACTTATTTTCCTTGGAATATATTGCTTTTCTAGGATTCTATTGATGGCTTGCACTACTGGTGCTTAAATTCTCACCTATTTAAGGATTGTAGGGAAATCAGACTAAATCCTTGCAGTTACGTCTTCATGGTCCAAAAGGATGTGAAGAGGATTCGTGAAAACTGATAACTTGTAATCACTAGATGATAAAGTTATGTATGATGTAGTTGAATCCATCACTAGTATTCATGAAGCCAATCCCAACTTTGTTTGGGAAATGGCTTGGTTTGCTGTTGTTAGTTAATTAGTGGACTCTATCTGTTGAAGACGTGGGAGAAGGTGTGAAGTTCTGATGTGGGCACTTCCAATCTCAACGGTCCACGTTGTTTCTTTTTCCAATGAGTCAACCAAAGTTCTACCTTCATTTGGTTTGATAACATTCTGCGCATACTAAAACATTGTTTTCTAATCCTTAAGTATGCTACGCTACCAATGAACTAGTCATTATGCAAGAAGCCAATTTGAGCATGAAGTAAATGGCTAAATTTGCAAGTTATCTTGAGTATCATACCTCACCTACATTTGAAGGTTAAGACTAATGTACCTATTATGAACAGTATCAGCATGTATCACAAGATTCTATCTGTTGGTGCTATATTCCTTGTCCCCTCTACCCTCAGTATTCCATTAGATCACAACATGGTCTGAGCTATATTTCATGGCACTTTGTTGTTCTTATTAGAATGAAAATGTGCCTGCTCTCTATTTTAATTGTAATTATGACAATTGAAGTGAATTAATAAAGTTCCTTACCTAGAAAGCTATAGTTATTTGTTATTTATAAACGCTCTTATGCATAAAGTCGACCTTGCAGTTGCAGTGTTAGTTGTGCTTATGTTTACTTAATTGACATTAATTTGGTACAAGTTTATGCCATCCAGTTGAATCACATAGTCCCTTTGGAAAACGAAGTGCCATTGTATGTCTTAAAGATCATCCTACGCCGAAGAAGTTTCCTCGTGATCCAGGTACACCAGCAAAAATGCCATTGTAGATATTCAAGGTCCCAGTTCTATCTATTGTTCTCTGTCCTGATTCTTTCCTCACCCTTTATTGCCAAACAATTATTTGTCAACTTTGTACTTGAAACTGTTGGAAACAAAATACATCATTCTGAATAAGAGTCTACTTCTATTTATGCAAAGGCTTTGTGTATGAATTTATACTTCAATGATTTTGTACTATATTTAGTTATGTGGTATTAAAGGTTGGTTGGAGGATTTGCAAATTATGTACCGTTGTCGTGCAGTGAGAAAGTTAGTTGGTATATTTTCAGCTTTTGTATTGGTGAATGTTTAATTTCTTGACGGTGAGATCTTCTGAACTCTACCTGGATGGTTTTGGTTTGCTCTTATTTGTTAAAAAAGATTGTTTAAAGGAAAACTTTAACTCAATGGAATCAGACTCCACCCCACAGGAAACAGTAACTTTGCAATAGCATTTTTGTACTTGTCAAAGATTTCATCCAACTCTCCCAGGTTTCTAGCTGCATGGATTATGGATGATCCTGAGCTTTCATAAATATGCAGTAAGTTATTGTTCTTTCTCTCTCTCTCAAGCATATACATATTTTTGTGCATAATTACCAACGGTGCACACAACTGGTGTCTCTAATGCTATAGCTACAAGTTTGGACATTAAAATGAAGTACTTGCTGAAGCCTTTGCTTCTACCTTCTTTCTAGCCAAGGTTCTAAAATTTGGGATTGGGGGGAACTCGGCGAGACGACAAATAAGGAGTTAAGGAGTTTTGAGACCTCAACAAAACTCGTTTATATATATATATATAAACCATATTGCTCATATGTAAGAAAATAACTCTTCCCACTAAGTATTCAACATCAAGAGTCTCCCTGATTTATAGCTAGAGGAGATTCTTGAACAATGAAATTAGAAATTTAATAGATAACTGAACTCCATATTAAAGTGACTTGTTACAAATGTTTCAAAACTTGATTTACCAACATACATACAGAGGACCACAAGTTATAGGCTGTGCTACTGTTCCAAAACAGCCTATTTGTAATGTCAATTAAGAAATAAACTATGTGAAAACATAATAAATTAAGAAAATTGGGTACTGAGTTTTTAATAATATATCAAAAATTGACCAGTTAGACCATAATTGACTTGGGTTTGACAAAGTTTTATCGAGTTTTGGTCCGATCTCCCCTTCTTTTTCTTGGTAGTTCATTTCTACCGAACTCTTCCCAAGTTCTCCCGAGTTTTAGATCACTGTTTCTAACACTATTGAGGCAGCCAGTCCTAATGCTTTCTTATCTTTAGTAGGTTAAAAACTTAAAAGTGATAAAGCATTTTGTTGATCTTTTTGCATGTGACAAAGATCAGAACAAGAAGTTAGGAGTTAGCTTACACTTGGATGTCAAACCAAATAATGAACCCTTCACCCTTCTATGGGGTATTTTTTTTTTCATTTCTTGAAATGGGTAAGGTAAATATGTGAAACCCTTTCTCCTTGAAGCTTTAGGGTGTCCATGACACGAGAAAATTGACTTTTACCTAATTTCCCCACTTGTGATTAGTTATATAGACCCTAATAAAAGTATTATTAAAGCAAAGTATTCCAAGAAGGTAGATGATCTCTACGACATAAGAGATAAGGCTTACCCTGTTAATATCTTACAATATTTGATTGGTTAGTTTTAACAAATAAATATATTCCGACAACAGTCTTGGTGCAAGTATTAGGTCCTTTTCTGTACCTATTTTATTCATATGTATTTCATGGCCAGGATTTGTTTGTTCTTATGTCACGGTGATGCATTCTGTTATGTGTTCACTTTTTAGGCTGCATATGCATGGTCCCTCATTGGTCTCCTTTTTCTCTTTTCTCCAAAATTTGTCCTAACCCCTGGCCTGAAGGGGGTGCAACTATGCTGTTTTCCTTGATTTAATATACTGCTTGAGCTGAACTGAATCAAGTATTGTTGATATCCGAACTAAACTTGATTAGATTGACAATCTGTTTTGCCTTTCGTTTCTACCCATACTTAACTGAAGCTGAGTGTACGCGATCAAACAGATATAAGAAGTCTGCATTCTATCTGGCCCTTGATCAAGTCTGGAATATCATTTATACTCGATCATTTTCACCTAACTTCCTCTTCAAGGGCCCGTGTTGTAAAGTGAATTTGGCTAAAATAAACATCAAAGATGCACATCATTTTCCACAAAATATCATACAGCATTCAAGGTGTAGGAATAAATAATTTCACATGCCTTTTGTTTTGCTTGCATTATTTATGAAACCTAATTTGTTTCTGCATATTATTCTAAGACCATGTTGGTTACAGAATGTAGGTATGATCTTAGAATTCTGGTCTGGGGGGATGGATATTTGTTGGGAACATGCTCGTCTCTGGTTAATGGAAGGTGATTATGAGTTTCACTACACAATAAGATCTACTTAATTACAGTTCCATGACCTTTTTGTGTCCCAGCCCAAATCGTTGCACTTGGCATGAATAAAGAACCCCAAGTTGCATTACTTTATGCTTGTGCCACTATTAGAACATTCCATAGTCTTTAAATGTTATAAAGCTTTGTAAGATAGTTTCTTGAAATTTAGCAATTTGATCAGAAATCAGGGTCATCAGTAAAGGTGCTATGATAAATTATTTCCCTCCAAGAAATCAGTAAAAACTGAGTCACTATTAGATGATACATACAAACCTCGGCTAATACTGAGATATAAGACTTATAGCAGTAGAACAGGTTCAGTAATGGAAACACTCAAACTTGTGACATTATTTACAGAAGGGCAGCGGCGTAAGTGGTCTAGAGAAGTGAAGCAGAAATCTGCCATACCTTAATGTCACAGTCCAAACTTCCACTGTAGACAAGATAAGAAGTAGAAGATGAGTCAGAATGATGAAGCTGTGCTGTCAAGCACTTGACTGGACCACTGTGCCCTTCCAAGACTGCCAAGCAAGAATAATTTCTGTGAGTAGCCCTCCAAATCCTTACTGTTTTATCTTCAGAGCCACTACACAAGAGATCGTATGCAATGGCCAAACACAGTATGGACTTGGTATGCCCCCGTAGTGCCCCCATAACCATCATGTCACCATCCTCATCCTTCTCCCAGACCACTATTGACCTGTCGCAAGCACCAGAGTACAGAATTGACCCGTCTGTGCTCAGCGCCAACGCGTTGACCCCGGATTTGTGCTTCTCTAGTGTAGCGACTAGAGAATGCTGCTTCTCTCCTGGATTCTTCCTCCATTTCTTGATTTTCTTGTCTGCCGATCCTGTGTAAACATGACCATCGTTTGACAGTGCCAGTGCATTTATGGCATCATCATGTGCATTTGTTACTGATTCCAAGCATTTGAAGTCTGATGTCCTCCAAATTTTGAATGTCCTGTCCCAGGAAACAGAGTAGAGCAGGGAGTGGTCGCTGGAGAGGGCAAGGGCGGACACAGTGTCAACATGGTGGACCCAGGTGGATTTCTTGTGCCTCCGGACTTGAACATGGTTCTTGGGCAATAGAAGCTTGGCTGCTCGGTCACCAAGCGTTGGCAGTGTGGCTATGTGGGTGCACTTGTGCTGACCATCTTCGTTGTTACTGATTTTCCATACTCTGATTTTGTGATCTTGGTGAGCTGTGAAAATTTTGTCAGCTGACACAAGTATGGACTTCACAGCACCCTTGCCAACCGCCACAATGTTGTCAGTAATGTTTTGGTCGTAATCTATGTCAGGGTCTAAAGGGTTGGTCTTCCATGATCGGATTTCATTGTCAGAAGAGCCAGTATATAGGAACTCCCCGGCGAGGGTAAGGGAGGAGATGTAGGAATTGTGACCTTTAAGAGTGGCGAGGCAGTGGTGGTGGATGCTGTGAAGATGGCCGCTGGGTTGTGAAATGAGAGAGGGAACTGATTGGAGACTGCGCTGAGAAAAGAGTGTTGGTTGAGATTGATCAGTTTCGAAAAGAGGGCCATTGGTTGAGTAACAATTGTGCTGGCGCGGCATGATTCCCATGTTAAACTGGGAATGAGAAAGCCAAATATTTATACAGCAAATAACAAAAAAGAAGTAAATGAGAATAAGAGGACGTTTAAGTTAGCAAAATGGTTAAGAATAGTGCAGAGAAGTGGGTGGAGAATAGGAAGTTGGTTCTGTTTTGCAGAGTAATGAGGCATGAATCATTATGCATCTTGCAATGTTTTTCTCTCATCTTTTTGAATAATGGTGTTTCCATTTACAGGAGTGAAATGGTTCTATAAAAGAGGATGGTGCAGATATTAGTTGAGAAATGTTCCCATTTTAGTGTATCCAGAATTGATTGGCAGGTTTTGTCCAGTATGAGGCATGACAAATTTGGCCCACCACTCAGTATTAACCCTCACCCTCTAATTTGTTATTGCATTCAAAATCATCCCATGGCCTCACAGCTAAAGTTGATGGTCTCTATCACAAAGCTGGCTAAAATATTTACTCGCCTTCTTGCTTTGAAATAATACGAATCAACCGTTGACAAAAACCTTAGATGTGTAGAGTGTCTACTTTTAAGACAACGATGTGTATCCGACTAAACTTTCAAATCTCTTAATTTGAGTTCATGTAGCGTTAGGCATAATCCAGAGGGCGAGTGGGTAGATCGAAGCAGGTCGATCATGTGTAACAGTGATCAAAACTTCTTCGCAACTTATCAATGGATATTACCCCTTTGGCATGAATAGTGTATGTGCTTGTTAAGAAACCTTGCTTCAGCCTATGAAGATTATATCAATTTTCTGCTTGCCTTCCTTGACTTTCGTGGTGGGATCTACCGCGCGGGGGTATTGCGTTGAATTAATCGTATCCTTCAAAATGCAAAAAAAAGAGAGTTAATTTAGCACAAGATAGAATTAGGCGAATAATCTGTAATTGACTCAACATATGAGTAAGGCGGATCAACGACGAAGGAATGTTCAATTTTGAATCCCACGTGGGTTACCTTAGACAATGAAACGTACTTTTAAGTTAGGATGCCAAAAACTGTGTGCTATATATATGTTTGCACATAGTTTGTTAATGGTAATACATGTTGCAGTAATTTATTTTTATACTATTAATGATATTGTTAATAACAAATTTGAAAGTTGAAAATACTTTTCAAATTAAAAATGAAGGTAAATGGTAACATTCATTTTGTAGATTGCCTGCACTTGAACCCTTAACTAAAAATTTAATTTTTAACCACCCTCTTATTATTTTACTTAGCTTAATCAACTTGTTTGTTTTCAACCTGCGGATGATATATAGGGCTGTAAACGAGCTGAATCGAGCTTCATTTTGACTGGGCTCGGCTTGAAATAAAATAGACAAGTTCGAGCTCGAGTTCGGATCGATTCGGTTCACTTAGATTTCAATAGAAATATTCGTTTAAAATTAAATAAATAATAAATGAGCCAACTTGTGATTGACTCGACTTGATTCAGCTCATCTAACTATATTATAAATATTTATTAATATAAATACATAATTAATCAAATATTAAATGAGCCGGCTCGCGAGCCTTAAAAGGTTAGGCTCGAGCTCGACTCGTTTATTAAACAAGCCCAAGATTGAGCTCGATTTTAATGAGTCCGAACCGAATATTTAGCTCGAGCGACTCGTCAAAAGCTCGACTCATTTACAACCCTATACCAATATTTTTTTTTAATTTAAAATTGCCCTTGATCAATAATTGTTAGGGGTCCATTAGTTATATTTCTTTTTCTTTGGATGCGTTGCTGCAAGGAGTGGTGGCGCTTCCCATTATTTCCGTTTCAATTACAGCTATCCCGTCAACCGAGCAATTCAAAACTGTAAATAGAACGCCTAAAAAATTCAAATGGGTAGGGATTAAAAAAGTTGTCCCCGTCTATGGATGAGAACATCCTACTGTCGATAAAATTGGTGAGCTCTCAATTTACTGTATCTTAATGACCAAGGTACATAATCACTTTACTTGGAGGTTTCAGTCAACATGCTAAATTCATATCGACGCCAAACCCATATCTAGGGTTTGACTCTTTTATTGATGACGAAATCGAGATCGGTTATACCATAATTTTTGAAGTAGTAGGAACGATTCCCGAATTGATATTATTTTTGTTTGGCTACATTTAAGTCATTTTTTGAAAGATAAAATACATTTTATTTAAGGTAAAAAGAGAAAAATGACAAGTATTTGAAAATTTAATAGAAAGTTAAGGGCACAATTGTTTTTTTTTCTTAAAACTAACAATGTTAGAGGAAGTGTTATAACGTAATACTTAAAGGAATTAGTTAGGAGGATATATTTTCAAACACTGCATAGAGAAACTCCAGCACATGCCCCCAAACCCCTATATATTTTTAAGGGAGCACATGCCCCCAAACCCCTATACATTTTTAAGGGATAATTTTATATGGGTACCCCTGGTTATGTCCCATTATCACATGATATACTCTAGAAATTTTGTATCAGGGTGAATACCCTAGCATTTCATTTGTCTCACCGTTACTTATTCCGTCCAATTCCGCTAGTTTTTAACATTTTTGACATGTGAAATGACTAAAATACCCTTCAGAGTAAATAAATTGTTTGTAAATTGAATGAAATGACGCAAATACCCTTCACTATTCATTTAATTTTCAAAAAAAATGTCTCTCTCTCTCTCTCTCTCTCTCTCCTCAGCAAGTTGGATCCAATTCCTCGGTTCCAAGCCGTCGAGCTTCAAACACTTGACCGGTAGAGTCGGAACTTGAGACGGACTGGCCGCGATTCTGCTCGGCAGTATCGTCTTCTCCGGCGTTGCCGCTTCCAGCTCCTCCACTGATCGTCTGATTCACTCTGAAAGCTTGAGTCCAAGCTCGTTCCGGCGACGATTCACTCTGAAAGTTTGAGTCCAAGCTCGTTCCGGCGACGAGGAGCTCGTAGCGACAGCGAGAGCGCTCGTCCATCTCCGGCGATGTCACGCTCCTCTGGAGATCTAGCCTCCGGCTCTAGTGATGAAGAGCGTTTGGTTCCGATGCCGAGAACCTCCGGTTGCTCAGATTTGGACCCTCTCGGCTCCGGCAAGTCCTGGCGAGAGCGAGCTCTCAGCTCCAGCGAGCTCGCGCCCTTGATATTGGCGGTTTCGCTCATTGGAGCTCGCTGCGGAGCTTGCGACCACGCCGACGGCGACGCTAGCCTTGCTCGGTCGGTTCTGCGCGCCTCTGCTGGAGTTGATGTCGGACCTCCGAGAGAGCCTTCGATTCAATTCCGACGGAGACGAAGAGGAAGAGGCTGCTCCGGCACTGCTCCGACGCTACTCCAACGCCGAGTTGTGGCTTAGGGATTGAAGAGGAAGGAGTGGCAATTTTTGAAAATTAAATGAATAGTGAAGGGTATTTGCGTCATTTCATTCAATTTACAAACAATTTATTTACTCTGAAGGGTATTTTAGTCATTTCACATGTCAAAAATGTTAAAAACTAACGGAATTGGACGGAATGAGTAACGGTGAGACAAATGAAATGCTAGGGTATTCACCCTGATACAAAAATTTATAGGGTATATCATGTGATAATAGGACATAACCAGGGGTACCCATATGGAATTATCCCTATTTTTAAATTCTCATCCCAATCCCTATGTTTTTAATATCCTAATATTTATCCTAAAAATCTTTCTCACCCTTATCACAATAGGGTTCGAAACTAAAATCTCTCCATTAATAGTGTAAGGCTCAACAATTGCGTCGTCACTTGGGGACATCCCCATCCCCATTTACACAGACTTGTGATACTAAGTCTACATTCACTGTAGCATGCTGAATAAATATATATATATATATATATATATAGTAGGTATCAAATACAATCAGAGGAAAATATCCAAATGTCCAAAATGTATAACATGCAGTGCAATGTTGTATAACCGTGTAGAACATGTAGTGCAATTTTGTATAACATGTTTGAACCTGTGCAAAATTAAAGCAATGTATAACATGTAGTGCAATGTTGTATAACTGCCACGTGTCGCAATTTAAGATAACGTGCGTCTCAGATCTGACAGTTATACATTGGTTTGGATGTTTGGACATTTTGGGTGAGTTTGTATTGGAGTGCACACACACACATACACACACACACACACACACACATATATATTGTGGTGTGTAACTCGATACTCTCGTGCTGGGTTTTTTCGGTGGGTGCTCAAGCACACACCACACTTAAGATTTAATAGAGTTCTTGACTCAATACTCTATTGCGGTGTGTAACTCGAGTACACACCACACTTAGGACATGCAATACAGCCTAAGCAACACTAAGAATAAAAACCCTTATCACTTAGTTTTCGACTTTTTCAGGAATATATTAGCCACCACTTAGGACTTAACCGAGTCCCTGACACTCTACCAAGACTAAAAAAATAAAACAAAATATTCAATTACAAAAATGAAAAATTACAAAAAAATTTACGTGAATACAAATTTGAAAGAAAACCACTTTTTTTGATAAAAAGGGGAAAAGAAGACTTTTGTGCACCTAAATATACACTTTTCTCACTTTCATACCCTACATATTTTTTTCTTTTTTTCAGTACTCTGAATTTCATTTTGGGACAACTTTACCCTAAAATACCTAAATTACCCATGAAATTACGGTTCAATTTCAACCAGATCCAACTATAATTTAATTAATATGAAATTACTTTTTTTACCCTCCATTGAATAACAAATTTATCTCACAATTTAAGGGCTTTTAAATAACAAATTTAAAACTAAAAATAAATGATCAAATTACTATTATGCTACCCCTCTCTCCTCTATGTTCATCATCTTCTCCGGCATCCCTTCCGCCAGCCCTCCAACGGCAAACCGGGCCGTGTCGGCGGGGAGGAGGTGGTCGATCTCATAAATTGAAGGCGAGGGCATGGAATTTCGCGCCGATTAGGTAGAGGTCGAGGTCGAGAACATCGCAGCAGAAGGTGGCGGAGCCGTCGGAGAAGTGGAGGCAGGTGTGGGTGGAGGAGGGTTCGAGTCACAAAAGTGTATGAAAGTGAGAAAAGTGTATATTTATGTGCACAAAAGTGTCATTTTCCCATAAAAATGATTTGATAACCATTTAATCACTTCCCTATGTAAGCGAAAAATATTTTTATCAAGTGCACGAAGGTCCTTCTCTTTAAAAAATTATTTATTTTAAAGGGTAAGCAATGAAAATTATGCCGAGAGGCACTAAAATTTTGAAGTGTAAAAATACACATGTCCTTAAGATTTCCAAAAAAGTTATGCATCAATTGTGAATATGATGCAAATCAGGAGCAAGGAGAGATATCACCTCAATTTAATTAAAACGTTAGCTCTTTTTCCGTTTCCTGCTTCCTCTGCTAACTTCTCGAGCTAGTACCTTTCATGATCCAAACACAATGCATTAAAAATTAATATACGTATGGATAAGTCATTGTCATTGAAAGCATATTTAAAAAATTTATGTAGTCGGAATTTGCTCAAAAGTAACTCAGACAGGTATGAGATATTCTATCTCAAAGCAAGGGTTATCATGAATGTGAAAAAAGGTAGAGCCTATGTTTTGGTGTCAACCACAAGCTCCTTTACCAAAATATCCATATCCTTGTCGCGGTTGACTCGGTCTTCATTTTCAAGCCTTGGCTCCACCTTATGCTCCTTTCCATGCCATTGTTGACCTCCTGAGGAAAATCGACTATCAATCCTTCTTGAAGTAAAGTTAGATCATCTTCGACCTTCTGTGCTAATAGTGGCTCTCCGACCATTTCCGTTCATCATCCGGAGAGTATTCTTCATCAAACAGTTCAAGGAGCTCGTAAACCTCATCATCAGTCTCTTGCACGTTTGACCACTCCGTGATGCGTTTGGGCTCTACGACCCCTATTGGATCGATAATTGTGACGTTAAACAAGAACGTGCCAACAATCTCCTCTAACTCTTTCTCGGTTAGAGCCTCAAAGTTAATGATCCTGGGGATCCCATTGACCACTTTCGCAATATTTCGCTATTCACCAATTTGCGGCTCTTCCAAAATTTGCCAACTCTTGCTTGAGATTACAGTGACTTATTCTCCATGGTGTTTTTGTATTTAGCTCAAGACTCGCCGCATCTCGTTTAGGTCCGCCTCCCATTTAATGGCTTTCTCTTCTTGACGATCTTGCATAAACTTCATCACCAACTCTTCTATTTTTGACATTCCCTCTTATATGGGTAGCAATGTAGCGGGGTCTCGTGGCAGTGGTAATTTTGGATTTCTCAGACCGATGGTGGAGGATCATATCTGGGGTAATAGTCATCATTATGGTAAAAGTAATAACCCGTTCTCCTCCATAACCGTCATATGGATCATACGAGGTGGATTACTCTTGAGGAGTACACTCGTAGTCCGGCTGACTCGTCCTTGTTTGATGATATTCGATTTCTCTTCAATCTGGCCGTGCAATAATCACACACAAATTATCATAAACCAATAATATTATACAAAAAAAAGAAAAGAGAAATCTTTATGGGTTTTTTATTTATATAAAATATAAAATACTCGAATCATGACGTCAACTAGGCTGATAGATATCTACACCTCCCCGATAATGGGGCCAAAAACTGACGCGCGGGAAATTGAAGCCGATCCGCCGGAGGCGCGGGGACACTACTCCCTTCCCGTGCACACGATAGTTTACTGGTTGCGCAGTGATATAGGGACGTAAAATTACGACCCCGAGTTATCGATCCCACAAGAAGATAGTAGCCAACGGGCACTAGACTACAATAATTAGCACTGTCGGGCCCGAGTAAAATAATTCTAAACTATTCCAAACCACAAATCACACAAATAATGAAAATCAAATAACCAAATGTGAATTTACCAACACTTGCTTGACCAATTAGTTAAGCACTTGAACTTGGGCCCAAAAGGTTATCGGTTCGAGTCACGCTGCGGTATCTCGCTTTTATTTTCAACTTCGGTTGGACCTCTTTCCCAACTTCTTCTACACAAGGGTGTGTCTTGAGCCCATTATTGATATAATAATCTTAAGAACTCTTAAGAATCACAAGTTTGGTTAATTAAAAAATTATCAAGGTTGATCATTAATTTTGGACCCACCCTAACACCCTTTAGAGCTTTACTAGCAAGACGAAAGGTCGGAAAGACCGAATTAATTCTAATAAGCACATTAACTAAAATTATCTTAATTAATCCATCTTAAAGGTCGAGTAGAAATCCCCATCTTTCAATTTGGTACCCTATAGATGTAAACCGTACCCAATGATTTTATACAATGTAAGTTCGGTCTCTAAAACACTACGGTCAACCTATGTCGATTGCTATCACCCTCTTCCTATATTTGATATGAGTTCAAGCCTACCCGAGGCTGGGAGAACTAGCATTATGATCATGTTTAGAGCCTTAATCCATTCTCTAACCCATTAATTATTAACCAATCATTTCTATTCATCAATTTACAACCTCCGTTCATCCTCTTCCCAACATGCTATTAGTCAGTTGATTCTATTCTAGCCATTTCAACCATTAAAACATAAGAACAATTCAATTCCATGGCATTCAATATTCCACGAATCATCAACAATATTCGATATCTGAATTCAAGCACGAATCCAATTTAAATTTCATCATTAATATCTCAATAATCTCATTAATATTCATTTCAACTAATCCCAATAATCCAAGTTCATACACCATATTAAATCTAAAACATTAGTTTACTCCTAAAATTTAAACTAGAGTGAGAATCATAGCAAGAAAAATCTCAAATGACATATGGATTGAAGCTCCCAGGTCTCTACTCTAGCCTCCTCTTTGATCTATTATTTTCCTCCTCTTCTCTCTAGCCTCCTTTACTATAAACTGATATTGAACTCCCCTTTTTGAAGCCTTAGCCGTTGGGTTAAATAGGAGATCCAAAATATTCAAAATTGGGAAAGAATCGCAAAATATCAGCACAGTTCGCACAACTTGCCAGGTCAACCGGCGGGTGGACTCCGGCAGGTTAGCTTCTCCTCTCGTAGCTCGAATGGCCTGCTGGAATAACACAAAACTACCGAATAAACCTGACGGGTTGAGCCTGGCAGGTTACTAATATGCAAAAACCATCTTTCTCACTTTTTTCTCTCTTTGAGTCTTCTTTAATTTGACGCAAGTTTCAGCTGAATTGGACTTCAGACGAAGGAGTTATGCATTGCACAAGAATAGTTGATGGTGCTGGAATCGAGAATTCGGGGAGCCACTTCGTGCCCGGAAAACCTGCAGTTCTAGATCTTGGATGAAGAAAGTCCCTGATTCAATCTTGTACCTTGTTAAGTCCTCTTCAATGTGGTGAAAGTTTTGTGTCATTTTGATTTCGGATGAAAGAGTTTTGAACTATGCAAGATCGGCCGGTAGCGTTGGGAATTTTTGTGCTTTTTGCATCTTAGCTCCTTTTAACCCCTTTTCGACATGTTTTCACCTAAAATTGTCTTAGAGTACTCGTGAGGTAAAAAAGATATAAATTATTCAAAAATCTATAAATTTGGGACAAAATGGGGTTAAAATGAGGAGGTTTGACTCGGGAGTACAATAAAATTTTGACCCTATAAAATCCCATCAGCAAAGGTGACGATGCAGTGACGGTCTCTTTAAACTTTGACACCATTAGATCTAGTACGACATTGAGCCCACCAAGCAGAAAATCACTTCCTTCGAGTTTAATTTTCAAGAAAATCGATCGAAGAGGTTTTCGATTTCTTTCCCAAATATGTTTTTCTCGAATGCCTAAATTACCTCCTACATGTATACCAAGTTAATAAATAATAGAGATTTATGATGAGGTTTTCTTAAGAGATTACATTTGATAGAGAGGAAAGACTAAAGAGAGTTGGAAACTCCAGAGATGGGTAGTGGTCTACTGGTTGGGATCTAGATTTGGGAAAAGATGACAACAAATGAAGGTGTAGTAAGTTGAGCGTATTGTTTTCTTTTTTCAAAAAAATTAACAATAAATCAAGTTAAAACAAACGGGAATGAATAATATATAACTTTTGTTGTAATTAACTGAGTTCAGAATAACTGTTTTATAATAGGTGTAGTAAGTTGTAAAAAACTTCATATTAAGCACAATTTTGTGTAATTATCACTTTATTACAATAGTAATAAATTATGAAATTTGAAGAATTAAAACTATGAATACATTATGATGATTACAATAATATTCGAAACTAGTCGAGAGACATGTTGGATATTTTTCTTAAACTATATTCACTCTCATTCAAGTGTTGAAATCAACACGCGTACTCCTCACATGGTGCAACAAATTTGAACTAGTACTGTACAACAAATGTCTAGTTCTTGTGCATTTGAACTTGTGTCTTTTTCTATCATTAGAGTTAGGAAGAACATTTGAAGACTAAAGACTATGAGAAAGAACAAGAGCGTCAAGTTTTTCTTATCAACGAGAAAATTTAACTAACGTATACAGAAGTACATACAGTGCCCGATAGGGGAAAAGGAAATAAATTGGGAAGTGAGAAATCCAAAAACCCTAACGAAAAAAGGGAACGAGGCGTGTTGGACACTTTCCTTAAAGTGTATTCGCTCTCCCTCGAGTGTTGGAATCAGTGAGCGTACACCTCCCAGGATACAACGACTTCGAACTAGCACCGTACACCAAAGGTCTAGTTCCGGCGAACTTGAACTTGTATCTTTCTCTATCACCATACTTACGAAGAATATTTGAGACCAAAGAAAGAGATGAAAAATCAAGAACTCATGTTCTTGGTTATGAGATGAGTGAAAAGAGAAGAGATGTGACTATCTATTTATAGTCTTCAACTCTTCAACCAAAAGACATATTGAATCAATGCAAATTAATGAAAAAATTGAAAGGTTTGTAACATAAACAAACAAGAGAATCAAATGCCCATAATGAACATTTTATCTCATGAATAAATAAAATTCATTTCAATTTCATTTAATTAGGATAAATATAATTATTTAATTATATTTTCCAACAAAATATATCATAAGTAGGAGATGAAGGTAGAGCCCATATTTTTGTGTCAACTATGGGCTCCCTTACCAATGGAGCCTTTTCTTCCTCATAGCTGAATTCTTTTTCAATTTCTTGGATTTGCTCCACCATTAGCTCCTCTTCTTCTAGTTGATCGATCTCCTGAGGATAATCGATTTCCATGCTCTCTTGAGATGCCCAGGTCTCTCCCTCGACCTCTTAAACCACTCCTTGCTCCTCTTGAGTATCTCATCCTCAAATAAGCAGCCCAACTCATAAACTTCACCTTACTCCCCTCGCACCTTTCTTGGCACAAATCTTGGCACCTCAATGGAATCAATGATATCGAAACCATTCACCCACCCTAGGGGGCATTCAGATTCTTCAACCCTCTTCCTCTCTTCCACTTTCATATGGTGAACCCAAGTCATTTTACGAGCCTCTTCTTGTGCATGCCATTCATTTTCCAAGTATGTTCGATCATTTACCCGTTGTGCCTCCTCAACTCTCGCCGCAAAGGCTTCTTCATCACTAATCAATAGTTGAGGTGCACGGGGGATTTTTGACTCTATGGCAAGTATTGGCTCAACCCATCTTAAAGTTGACATTGATGTGCCACGAATCCATCGTAACTCTTCTTCTGACAAGGCTCCGAAGTCAATGATCCTGCTGATCTTCTTTACCTCCTTAGCTACATTGGTAGCCCCTTTGCTCCCATGTTGCTCCTTGCCCAATGTTGCCTCTTCAAAAATATTTCCACCCTCAGCGAAAATTGTCTCTTCATGCCGCGATGCCATTCCATTGATTATGCGTTTCGTCCTCTCCCAATCTGCATCCAGCTTGTCTCTTTCCCTTTTTCTCTAATGTTCTCGCATTCGATCTTACTCTTCATATTTGCGCAGGAGGTCCATGATCTGCTCCTCTACCGATGGTTCAATTTCTCGAGGTGGAGGGTTGTAGGATGGTGAAGGATTATAGGGGCGGTGGTAGTTTTGTGGTGGCCCTCGGTTGTAGCCATATCATTGCTCCTCATGGTGAGAGTAGTGGGCACCGCCTTGACCATGATTAGCTCATCTCGCAGAATCCTCCCGGTCCCATCCATTATAGGCCCCGTACGACGTGGATTGGTCTTGAGGAGTCCACTTGTACTCTGTCATATACGACCTCTCATAACAAGAGTCATACTTCCTCCAATCTTGCTTCATCATATTTACCTTATCTCCGATGTTTCTCAAACTCTAAAATCCAAGAAAACTAACAAGAAAAAGGTGAGAGCACAAGTGCGAAGCCGCACGCAAGCAAGATAGCGGGCAATAATATACACACAAATAATAAATAATTTTTATTTTATTTTATAAAATATATACAATGCTTAAAGCACGACTTAAACACCTTCCTCCCAGGCCAACATATATCTAACAGTCCTCGAAATCTCGGCAAGCCGAAATCTACCCGCTCCTGAGCACACGGCAAGTACACCAGTCGTCAAGTAATATAAGGCATTTTAAAGCCCCGAGTTATCGATCCCACGAGGAGCGTTAGCTTCTGAACATGGGAGTACGAGTGTCTAATGTGTCGAGTCTAAGAGATCAAAAATGGGTTTTGTTTTTATAAAAATATTATATTAAAATATCAACACGAGCATGCAGTATATGAAAGCGTCACCAATAACACAAAGCAAGCCCAAGAAATATACAATTAATACGTGAGTAATTAAATATATAAAGGCGATCGAGGAGTCGGAATTTCGGGAGATATGTCATTTTACCAATTTTAGCGGATTTGATTATTAATTACGGGAAAGAAAATTTTAAGAAGTGGAATTAAGTGTCGAGAATTCAAAACCCACCCCAAACATATTTCTGGTTTGCAAGGGTTTCGTCTGATTAAAATATAATAACTAGATCATTAACTAAAATACATAATCAGAGTCAGCTTAAAGGTTATGTAGGAATCTCCATCCTTCAGCCTGGCGCCTTATTGATGTAAATCGTACCCACGGTAAGATACCTCCATCACAGGTTGCAATTACGAAGTCGTCACAAATCAAATTACAACCCCAAGACACACCATGTAGATATGGCCCCCAAATGCTACGGTCCACTTAGGTCGATTGCTATCGCCTCTTATCCTAGATTTAATCTAAACTCAGGCCTACCTGGGAGAGTTAGCATTAAGTTCACATTCAGAGTCTTAATCCATTTCACAAACCCAATAATTTCAACCATGAATCCGTTAATTTATCAAATTAATATCCCCGTTCATCCCTTTCCTCGACCTAAATACTTATCTACTCATGGCAATCATCCTCAATTCTATCATACAATCCAACGCAGATATCATAAAAATAATTCGTCTTTTAAATTCCCAATTCCCAATTCTCAATCACAATCATATAAATCCCCAAAAACAATATGAAAAATAAACCTAAAAAAAGTTACTACCAACCTCACAATCTTGCATCGAATCTTCCTCCAAGTCCTCTCGTTGTCGCCTCCCAATAGCCTCCAAGTGATCACCCACGATCCTCCTCTTCTCCCTACCTCTAATCCTATCTAATTATATGATTTTTTTATAAAATGGGTGATAGTTTCGTGGTTAGGGGGTGTGAGTATAAATAGGTGGGAAAAAATCCATTCAAAAATAAAAAACCCAAGATTTTAGGAGCTATTTTGACTAGTCTGACGGGAAGGACCTGACAGGTCAACCTATTTTTTTCTTGCACTGCCATCGGGTTGCCGGGTTAAGTGAGGACCTGCCGGGTACCACCCGGCAGGGCAACCCGTCATGCTGCTTTGAAGGTCCCCGGGTGAGCTCCCGGGGTGTCTCTCCGTGCTCTTCTTCGCCCATTTTCGACCTGTTTTCATCAAAAAGTAGCACGTTATTCACCTAAAACTAATAATTCGGAACAAAATGGGGATAAAAAATGAGGATATTTGACTAGGTTAGATACATAATATCCGACCACATAAAACATGATTCAGGATCCGAACAGGTATTAGAAACTGATTTTGAAAACAATGGAGAAATGCAAAAAGAAGTTGAGGCTCATGAAACTCATCAAGACCATCAACATAATGTTGAGACTGAGAATGAGGAAGAGGTAGAGCCTAGAAGAAGTAAAAGGGCAAGGACTGAAAAGTCGTTCTGCCCAGACTTCTTAGCCTATATGGTTGAGGAAAAACCTTAGAATTATATGAAAAGAGGTTATTCGAAGTGAAATTGATTGCATCATGCAGACTCACACGTGTGAACTAAAGGAACTTCCTGTAAGAGCTTGTGCCCTAGTCCAAGTCTTTTCTATGTAATCTTCTGTTTAACAATAAAATGCATTTTCATTATTATTGTGTTGTAATAATGAGTCAAGAGATAATTTCATCTAAATTCTTGGCGTGTGTCATCACTAATAGTAGAACCTTTAGATGCTATGAAATTATGCTTGATGAATCTCTAGTCGAATACTTATCCATAAGTGACTAGCGTGAGGTTGACTTAAGATCAAGTTCTGCTAATCTAGGTAATGGGATTACCAAAGTCATATCACGGATTTCATATGAGAGATGATATTGGATAACCTGACTTGGAGTATGGCGCATTGATTAAGTTAACAACGCATACGGGTTGCGGATGGAAAGAGTGTCGTGGCAACAGCCGTAGGGGTCGTTCATCTCAGTCTCCCATCCAGACTTCTCTTGGTTTTAAAAAATGTTTATTGTGTAACCTCTTTCTATAAAGATATTATTTCTATTTCTATATTAGACATTGATGGTTTCAATTTTGTTATTGACAATGGTATTTTCAAACTTTATAAAAAGAATGTTTGTTATGGGGAAGCATTGCTTGTTAATGGTCTCTATATTTTGAAAACTAGTGACATCAACGAGGACGAGGTATAAAATGTGAATATCAAAAGGCTCAAGGTTGATGAATCGAGTGAGACTCAATTATGGCACTTCCGTCTGGTCCACATAAGTGAGAGACGACTATCATCACTTCACAAGTGCGGACTGTCAAGTCCGTTTGAATTCGGACAAATTGATAGGTGCGAATCTTGCTTGATGGTCAAGATGACGAAGTCACCCTTCACCGGTAGGGGTGAGTGGGCGGGTGACTTGTTGGGCCTAATACACACTGACGTATGTGGGCCCATGAGTACACATGCTAGAAGGGGATTCAGATAATTTATCACATTTACTGATGATTACAATAGATATGGTTATGTCTATCTTATGAGGCATAAGTTTGACTCGTCTGACAAGTTCAGAGAGTTTAAGGATGAAGTTGAGAATCAACTTGCAAAACAAGTTTAAGCACTTCACTCAGACTGAGGTGGCGAATACTTGATCCAAAACTTCATCGACCACCTAGAAGAGTGGGATATTTTCTGAGTGGACTCCGCCTTGAACACCTCAATTTAACGGTGTGTCCGAAAGGAGGAACCGAACCGAACCTTGCTAGACATGGTTCGCTCTATGATGAGTCAGAAAAATCTCCCCATATCCTTTTGAGGATATGCTCTTGAGACAGCTGCGTTCATTCTGAACCAGACACCTACGGAGGCGGTGGAGAGAACACCATACGAGGTGTGGAGTGGGAAACGTCTCGAGTTGTCGTTCATCAAGATTTGGGGTTGCGAGGCTTACATCAAATGCCTTTTGTCGGACAAACTCGAACCAAGATCTGACAAGTGTATCTTCGTAGGGTACCCGAAAGAACAAAGTATTTGTTGCTCGAAAATGTGTCTTTTTAGAGACGAAATTCCTCTCCAAAACAGTCATTGGGAGAACTGTGCATCTGGAAGAGATTCGAGATGGCACGAGTACTGAGAATCCTGAAGAATCTCGAGATCCCCACTTAGACAGTGTAGAGGTAGAGCCTGAGCTGGAACAAGAGGCACATGCAGTGCCCAACATAGTTTCTGAAGCCCCACGACATTCTGAAAGGCCTCGTCAGGCACCCGTCAGATACAGATTTATGGTAACTGAGGGTGGTGACTTGGAGATTGTGGATTCTGACGATCCGACAACCTTTCAAGAAGCCATGGGGAGTTCTGATTCCGGGAAATGGTTAAGAGCCATGAAGGAGGAGATGAAATCCATGCATGACAACAAGTATGGAACTTGTTGGATCCAACCACTGGTGTTAAGACCATCGGTTGCAAATGGATCTTTAAGATTAAACATGACATGGATGGAGTTCCTTTGACCTATAAGGCCCGACTGGTTGCGAAAGGTTTTAGGCAAATCCAAGGAGTTGATTATGATGAAACCTTCTCGCCAGTGGCCATGGTTTAACCAATCCGGATTCTATTCGCATTAGTTGCATATCACGATTATAAGATAAGGCAAATGGATGTCAAGACTACTTTCCTTAATGGGAAGCTAATTGAGAACATGTATATGATACATTCTCAGGGTTTTGTCGATCCAGAGAATGCCGGAAAGATTTGTAAGCTGCAGAGGTCCATTTATGGACTGAAGTAGGCTTCTCGGAGTTGTAATCGTCGATTTGTTGAAGCTATAAGAGAGTTTGGTTTTATGCAAAAGGAAGACGAGCCTTGCGTGTATAAGACAGAAAATGGAAGTGCAGTCGTGTTCTTAGTGCTGTATGTGGATGACATACTCCTTATCGAAAAGGACATCCCCACCATGCAAGCCACAAAATCTTGGTTGGGAAGTATTTCGAGATGAAGGATTTGGGTGAAGTCGCGTATATCCTAAGGATCAAGATTTATCGAGATCGCCCAAGGAGGATCACTGGGCTAAGCCAGAACACTTACATCAACAAGATCTTGAAGAGATTTTTGATGCACGAGGCCAAGAAGGGTTTCCTCCCTATGAGACATGGAATAAAGCTAAGCAAGACTCAGTGTCCAACAACACCTGATGAGCTAAAGCCCATGAGTAGCATCCTCTATGCATCTGCAGTAGGATCCATCATGTATGCCATGATCTGCACGAGACCTGATGTATCTTACGCCCTATCTTGCGTTAGCAGATTCTAGTCAAACCCCGGTGAGAACCACTGGACAACAATGAACACGATCCTAAAGTACCTAAAGAGGACTAAGGATGCCTTCTTGGTCTATGGGGGTAAGAAGGAGGAGCTGGAAGTGATGGGATACGTCGATGCCAGTTTCCAGATTGATCCGGATGATTCGCAGCTGCAGTCTAGATACGTGTTCATGCCCGACGGTGGGGCTTTCAGCTGGAAGCGCTTTAAGCAGCCAACCGTCGCAGATTCTACTAAAGAGGCCGATTACACAGCTCCTGGAGAAGCGGCAAAAGAGACTATGTGGCTCTGGAAGTTCATGGCAGGATTGGACGTGATGAAAAACTTGTCCGATCCAGTGAACTTTTACTGCGACAACACTGGCGCCATAGCACAAGCTAAGGAGACCAGAGCGCATGGCAGATCCAAACATGCACATAGGCGGTTTTACTTGATTCGAGAGTACATCGAACAAGGTGAAGTGAAGATTTGTAAAGTTGCGATAGAAGATAATGCAACCGACCCGTTGACAAAGGCTATCTCACAGCCTAAACATGAAGGTCATGTAAGGTCAGTGTGTTTACGTTGGGATTTAGATTGGAGCTAGGGGCAAATGGGAGATTGTAAGAGCTTGTGCCCTAGTCCAAGTGTTTTCTTTGTAATCTTCTATTTAGAACTAAAAGACATTTTCATTATTATTGTGTTGTAATAATGAGCCAAGCGATAATTTCATCTAATGTCATTGAGTGTGTCATCACTAATAGTAGAACCTTTAGATGATATGAAATTATGCTTGACGAATCCCGAGTCGAATACTTATCCATAAGTGACTAGCGTGAGTATGACTTAAGATCAAGTTCTGCTGATCTAGGTAATGAGATTACCAAAGTCATATCATGGATATCATATGAGAGATGATATTGGATAACCCGACTTAGAGTATGGCGCATAGATTAATTCACCAACGCATACTTTATCGTCGTGTGATCACTGCCTTAAGACCTTGGAGCGAGTGGCGCACATGCACGTTACTCGTATAGTTTGACATGCTCCAATGATGCCTGTAACAGGGTAGTCATAACGGGCATCGTTGGCTATTGGACAGACTGTAGTGGGAGTGCACATTGCGTCCGAAGGGTTTTGTTTCCCCACGGTGAGACGTGGTGAAGGGTATGGTTCTGGGCCCCTTGATGAGCATGACTGATGAAGTGTGCGGCCGCACCAATTACGTGTCAGACATCCCTAATTCAAGGAACTAGATCAAATACATGAGGATGACGACTCTATGCCTCATTTCGATCTCATACACCTTAAAGCAAACAAAGGGTCTGTGATACAGATGACAGAGAGAAGATATCGAGCCGATCGATACCTCGTGGATATTGGATAATCACCATGTCTTACTAGAGGCCACTAGTGATGGATAAATTGAAATGACGTTTCACGCTGATATGCTAGTGGGTCACGGGCCTACAAGGTCGTATGCCATGAGCAATAAGCGAAGCAATTCATTGGGACTTAAGAGGTCAATGATGGAACGATAGTTGAATAGAGATGGTGACCACATGTGGGGTGCCGATCGATACCTACGGGCGTCGATCGACACACGTCACATGTCGGGTCGATCGGTACCTTGTGGTGTCGATCAGCACATAGACATGGGTGGTGTCCATCGACACCCATGTCTGACGGGCTCTAAGCCCAAGGCCTCACCCAAAGCCTATAAATAGAGGCTTTTGGGTGAGAGCTTCCATAGCCTTGGGCACCATTTGCTATTTACTTCCAAAATTCTCTAACTCTTGCATCTTGAGGGTTAGAGACCTTGAGTAAGGAGGGTTTCTTGCTCGGTCTAGTAGCCGGGAAGAGGATTCTCGCTTCGTTATCAAGCTCCCACGTGTGCGAGACGGTAGAGGACGGGTCCCGAGGACGTGTCTCTTGATCGGTTCATCTTGCGCTTCGAGAGGTAAAAATCCGATCTTTCTCGACACATGATTCATCTAGAGATTGAACTAGATCCTAGACGGGATTCTCGACTAATTTCGGCTGGGACAAACCCCGGGAATCCCCAACACTTTTTTATGCAATTAAACCACTAAGTTACAAGTGGATTTTCAAGCGGAAAATGAAAGTAGATGGAACAATAGACAAGTACAAGGCCATGTTTGTTATAAAAGGTTATAAACATAAGGAATGACTTGATTCCTTTGATACTTGTTCTCATGTGTCGAGAATAACTTCTATTAGGATGATACTTGCAATCGCCGCTTTACAGGGTCTTGAAGTACATCAGATGGACGTAAAGACAACTTTCCTAAATGGAGATATGGAGGAAGAGATATACATGGAACAACAGAGGGTTGTATATCTCCTGGATAGGAGCAGAAAGGTTGTAAGTTGGTAAAACCGCTTTATGGATTAAAGCAAACTCTCAAACAAAGGCATAAAAAGGTTTGATGATGCCATGATAGCTAACGACTACAAGATAAATGAGTGCGATAAGTGCATCTACGTAAAGATTACATATGAAGGATATATTATATGTTGTCTGTATGATGATGACATACTCATTGTGGGGAGTAATGATAAGATGGTTAAGAGGACCAAGGACATGTTGAACTCTAAGTTTAGTATGTAAGATATGTGACTAGCATATGTGATTTTGGGTATTCAAATCAAAGGCTATGCTAATGGTATCATATTAACCAAGTCACATTATATAGATAAGATACTGGACAAATTCTGTAAGGAGGATAATGGTGAAGCCAGAACTCCAAAGACGCTAGTCAAAATCTATCCGAGAACAAATGTGACAGCGTGGACTAAGTGGAAAACACACGAGGGATAGACAGTCTAATGTATCTTATGAGTTGTACTAGACCTGATATTGCATTCACGGTTAGTACACTGAGTATATTCACAAGTAATCCAGGGAAAGACCACTGGAAGGGAATCGTGAGAGTACTAAGGTATATGTGAGGAACCAGTAACTATGGACTGCACTATGCAAAAGAACCTACCATGCTAGAGGGATACTTTGATGCCAGTTGGATATCTGATATTAAGGACTCCAGAGGCACGAGTGGATACGTATTTGGCCAACGACCAGGCTCCATGCTTGAACTTGTGTGCGCCCGCACGACGTGGGAGACGCGAATGCTGCAGAAAATTGGTGGGCCAGATGCCCGCGACATTTTCTTGCCTTTTCCCATAAGACTTATCAACAAAGTTTCCAAATTGTAATTGAAAAATATTTTATTTTCGATACACTTGTAATTGAAATTAAATATTTTCGAATTACATGATTCTGGGAAATATATTTTCGAATATTTTATTCATGAATAATATATTTCCGAATATTTTTTCGGAAATAAAAGCGTGGTCAAATGGCATTAAAGGAAAAATATCTCAATCAGAAACTATGAAAATATTCTGAGATAGAGTCTTTCTCCCCAAAAAAGAAATTCGTAATTATTTTTTTCCCTTTTACGTTTCGACTTTCCCTGAGCCTATAAATACGTGGTTTCTGTAAAGACGAGATACACAAAGAAAAATACCCTAGCCGACCACTTCTCTCTACTTTGTTCATACATGATTCTCCCTACATCACGGTTCGGAGTTCACCTACGATCATCGTTGTATCCTGGAAGCGATTTGCCCCTACAGGAGCAATATGCGTCTTAAGAAAAGCGGACTACCGTGCGTCGACGATAATCTCTTCCTCCTTCATTCGTCCAAAACCGAATCACATGTCAAGTAATATTTATTTGTATTTGTGTTTAGGTGTTGAATAAATAAAGATATTTTATTTTATCTGTTTGTATGACTCGATCTTTTTTATTATCCTTTATTTTTAAATTTACGTTTATGGAGTAAAATGTCTACCACAAACATCTAAGGGGGCCTAGACACCGTCTAACTTCGATCCTAGAATAAGATTGAGCATGTAATAGACCAGGGCTCATACAAAGACAATGATGATTATTTCCAACCGCGTTAAGTGGATCAAGTCAGGCTGTTAATCACACAAGTATAGAAGGTTTCGGTTTCACGCTTTACCTTTTAGTTATTGCATAACTCATAGCATAAATGATCAAATTATATGGACATGGGGCTATCACTACCCATAATTATGTTCAACATATTTCAGAGGCAGTCAGTATACAAAAGGAATATTGAGATACTAACTTGGGTATCAAATTCCAACATATGCTCCTTGCGAAATTCTTGTCTATTCATACTTTATTTTCCCTGATGTTTTTGCGAGGCATTATTTTTGGGGTTTTATACTTTTTGGAATTAAATCTCTCAGTGATAACTTCCACTCAAGTTTAACTAATCCAGATAGAAATAAAAATGAACAAACATATGAACTACTATTTTGAAAATGCTTCTTGCGATTTAATTTGAAATGAACTTAAAGCGAAACAATATTGATAATAAAATTATAAGATTACAAATACGAGAGTACAAATATACGATGAAAAAATAAAACAAGTGTAATTATCCCCAAGAAAGATTAATTTTTAATTTTTAATTTTTAGTTTGGGTTAGTTTGATTGGAGGGTTAATAAAAGTATTCATTTGATGATTGAAAAGAGAAATAAATATTTCAAAAAATATGACAAATAATCTATATCCCTATAAATAAATGTGTTAGGGTTCCCAAACTATTCAGATGTATATCTCTAGCCTTCCATGGATTCTAGACAACGAATACTAAAATATTTATTATATTCTTTAGATGGCATAAAAATAATTAAACATAGCTAGCTAGGCATAAGAAGTAAGTAGGGGTGTCCTAGGTAGCTATGTATGTATTGTCTAGTAATATTCTTTGTAGGCTTAGGCTTATCTTTTATCTTGTGTCAATATTCTATCATGCAATTACGACTTGCTAACAAATTCTTGAACATAGCTGCAAATAAGTTAAAGATTTTTAAGCAAATCTTTCATCAACTTTTAGAATTTCCCATATGTGATGTTATATCCATCTTTATATATAAGCCTCAATTGTCATCTTGTTGATGTTTCATACTCTATTATACACTTCAAACCATATAAATTTTACTTTTCTTGCTTGTCCGTGGATTTGTTGGGGAATGATACGATCATACGAGCGTAGCAGAAGCATTAAAAATCAAACCTTTATATCATCACAAGCATGGATCGACTTGCATTTGAACTAGAAATGATGTAGGAGAAGAAGCATGACAAGAGAGTAGAGATTTCGAAATTCCTACCTCTCTAGCAAGATGATGAACAAGAAGGTGTAGAGAATCAAGAGAATCGTCTCTAAGCTATCCCCGCAAGGCTATCCCTCCATAGGTAATCCACACGAACTAGGAGGTATGTAATACCGATCTCCAAATGCCTGTACAACAACTTGGAGATTCCCGAGCAATTTTGGCAGAGGTTCCCTAAGGTTTCAAGATACACAAATCAAGAGGGGAGAACCTCTGTTTATAGAGAATGAGAGGCTCTAGGGGTTTTTCTAGCAATTAGGCAAAATTACTAGAAAGTCCCTAAAAATAAGGGGGTACCACACCCCAAAAAGAGGGGGGACCACTCCCATGGACAACTCCCTCATAAGAGAGGGAGCCTTAGGGTTGCGGTTTGGGCCCTAATGGGCTGGACCGGCCCAAAACCTTGGGCCTTTGTCCGTTTGGGCTCTTGGCCCATTTTCCTTGGGCCCGTGGCCCAAAAGTCAATTTTGGCTTTGGCCCAAGGCCTCCATTTTTCCCTCTTCTCCCTTTTTCATAATTGCCTCGGGTCCTAGCCCATTGCGTGTGACCCTATAGGCTTATGTCCCGTTGGCAGATCGGCGTGAAGTCCAACTTCACCCATATATTTTAAGTGGTCTCTAGTAAGACATTATGATTACCCAAAGTATATGATGATTGACGATTCGACTTAACCTTATGTCGTCTATAACACTATCCCTTTGTCACATATATCCAGATTGATCATAAGGCATAAAGCCGTCATCCTTATCTAATTAATCACTGTTCCTTGATCTCCAAGATGACTGAGAACCGATACATAATATCAATAGCATGGCCATGCATTTCTCCTTACTCCATCTCATCAAGTAGCCTGAACGGATACCATTCTCATACCATCGCATTAGGGACAAATCCTCCGTCTGTCCTTTGTACTCCTCGTACAGTCCCTCCCCGAGGCAATCATATCCGTTATGGCTAACCAGTTACAGAATAGCGTTGGGCGTATGTCAAAATTGGTTGATGACTGCACATTCGTGGCAAAGACCCCTCGATGCTTAGGATACATGTCATACTACGACAACTGAGCATGCTCATGACTGGATCTATGCCACATACTCAGGTCGGATCGTCCAATATCATCTCCCAGATGATATCGATGATTTGACTCTGACAATCCCATTGCCAATGATTAGTAGGGCGTGACCATCAAGAGTCCTCCTCATACTAGTCGCTTCAGAGAAGCTTTCTTGACATGAGACCCGTTAAGCGTCATCCTTAAGAATGTATACTTCTACTATCAATGATGACACACTCGATGATATACATCAGATTACACTTAACTATTATCATAACACAATGATAATATATTTCCGTTTTATTTATTGCAACGACGATAGAACATTTACACCTAAACTGTAAATTGGGCTAGGGCACATTTTCAACAATCTCTCACTTGCACGTAGATCCAATCTACCCTTAGATTCAATTTAAGTTACAATTTATTCCACAGACTTTGCATGACCATTATGTTTAGTCAAGGTGTTGGCCGTATTATCACCAGTAGCAATGAAACAGATCTTCATACTGCTCCAGCAAGAGAGTATCCTTGTGAGTATTTGTTTGGACTTTTGTGATCTTGGCTCATAGTCATTGCTATGTCCATCGATGTTATCACAAGCAAAGTTCACCGGTTTTGACGGGTTTGGCAGTACGTCTAACCCAACTGTGAACTTCTAATCCATACAGTCTCCTTAGCTACTTCCAAAGTAGCTAAATACTCAGCTTCCGTTTCGCAAATCGATGATGATGGTAGCCCGGAACCATTCCAGATTACAATGCAACCAAAACACTTGACTGGGAGGATTGGGTCGGGTCTTAATCCTTCTTTCATCGCCTTGATTTCGAAGATTGAGACCTGCGAGATTTCGCGCACTTTCGGCCGATCAATTTGATTTCGAGACCTTACAAGCTTCTGGCTAAGGTTCTCTCGATCTAGTTGTGACGATTTATCGGTGATTTGATTGGGGAGGTTCAGTCGGGTTTCATCCGGGGGAGACACCTGGTAGATGGCGTCCTAGTGGCAAACGAGTTGATTGATATGGTTCGTAGGGCGGGCTCCAAGGTGGTTGTGGTCAAGCTTGATTCCGGGAAAGCTTTTGACCGGGTTGATTGGGGCTACTTTTGGAGAGTTATGACAGATATGGATTTTGGCCCTAAGTGGAGGCATTGGATAGGTTCTTGCCTAGGTTCATCAGCTTCTGTCCTGGTCAACGGCTCTCCCACGAGCCAGTTCAACATCAGGAGAGGAGTAAGACAGGGATGCCCCCTATCCCCTCTCTTGTTTATCATTGCAGCAGAGGGGTTACATCTTCTTCTTCAGCATGGAGAGAAGTCGCTTCTTTTTAGAGGGATCCGGGCAGGTGCTGAGGAGAGAGTCTCGCACCTACAGTTTGCTGATGATACTCTTCTGTTTGTGGAGGCTGAGCCTCACCAGGTGTTTCAGCTCAGGCTGGTTCTACAACACTTCGAGTGGGCGTTAGGGTTGAGGATCAACTTCAACAAGTCAGTCTTGTTTGGGTTGAACCTGGAGGAGGGTGGTGATGGTCGCTTGGCTCGAGCTTTTGGCTGTGTGATTAGGCAGCTCCCCTTACCTTATCTAGGCTTCGGTTTGGAGGCAGACTATTAGTGAGTGGTGACTTGGGAGCCGATTGTGGCCAAGTTCAGGGCCATACTTGTTTTATGGCAGGCGAGCAGTCTTTCCTTTGGTGGCCAGATCACGTTGATTAAGGTGGCTCTCTTGAGCTTGCCTATATTTTATATGTCTTTGTTCAGGGATCCGAAGACTATTGTGCTTGTGATGGAGTCCATTATGAGGAGGTTCCCTAAAAGGTCAGATGGGAGTCAGTGTGTAGGCCAACCAAACAGGGCGGTTTGTGCATTCGCCGCTTAGAGGAGGTCAACATCGCTCTGTTGTTGAAATGGTGGTTGCGTTTCACGACAGAACCAAATTCCTTGTGGAGGAGGATTTTGTGCGCGCGATATGGATGGGACGGGTCAACATGGGATCTCTCCTCTCTCCCTTTCTCGGGCCACACGGGGTCGAGGGCTCTACCCCATTCTAGGGTTGACATCTCATTAGGCATTCCCTAGGATTTTTTGTCAGGGCTGTGTTCGCTGGAGACTTGGTGATGACAGTCAGATCAAGTTATGGGATGATTGTTGGCTGGGAGACTTATGTTTGAGGACTAGGTTTTCGAGACTCTACCACTGTGTGAGTAACCCAGGGCACACTGTTCGAGTACAAACAGACGAGGGTCGTGACATTTAGTATTGGACGGGGGAGCGTGCTTTACCCACCTGGTGCGCAAACCCGAGGACAGTACTTCGCTCTATTATCTCTTAGCCTTTTATCGTTATATGTGGCTTTTGCTTTTGGTTTGGGGCTCAGTTTTCCCCTTTTTACTTTGATGTACTCTTTTTTCTTCCTCTTCATTTATAATATATTTTATTGCTGATAAAAAAAACACAACCAAACTATGATGAACGATCATTCCTAGTCTGGCAACCTGCATCGTCGTATCCTTAACAACTAGCCTAATATCGAAACCCTTGTATGGCTGGAGAGTGTCCTCAGTGCTTCCAAAGTACTGGAGGATACTTTTCATTGTCATATGGTATTAGACTAATACTTACTAGTACGTTCTTAGGTTAACGAGATATCCTATATCATTTGAGTCATGGCATGGACGATCGATCTACTGTCCAAAGTACATGTGATCGCATCAGCGCGTTCAGTTTATCAAGCGACCTAGGACACTTGAGTCTTGTTGAGTCTCATGCCATGTCACGTGGGCAAGAATCCTTTCTTGTATAGTGCAGTGAAACCTCGTTTCTTTGTCTCCAAGACAATTGTACTCCCACTAGCCACCATGTGTACACAAGATTTCGACTTGTGTAGTGCATTGAAACTATGTTTCCTTGTCTCCAAGAAAATTGCACTCCCACTAGCCATCTTGTATAGACAAGAGTCCAACTCCAAGACATCTACTATAATCCATAAATGGATTCTACAGCTTACAATCTTTTCATCATTCTTCTCTAAGCAGAATATTAATTGAAGTCTTTTCCTTAAAGAGTACATCAAAGTAAAAAGGGGTTTCCTTAAAGACCCCTACTATAAGTCTTTTCCTTCAAGACTTACTTGCAACTAATGGGTTTTACATCATCGGTTGCCTCAACCAAGTTCCAAAGTTGGTTACTTTACATGGATTGCACCTCCTCTCTCGTAGCTCCAAGCCAAAACTCAGAGTTGGCGTAGTTAGACTTATGCCCCAGTCCAATATAAAAGTGATCTACATATGTAATGTTTTATCATCTTTCCGAATAAATAAATCGACATTAAATTACTAATGTGTTGTAGTAATTTATTAGATGTAATTTGATATGTATCATTATGTGTGTCATCACTAATAGTAGAACTAAAAATCGGAAAGAATTACATTTAATGCGTCCATGATTAGTCAAGCTTCATTAAGAAGCGATCAGTATGAGGCTAACTCTTTATAATCACGCTCTACTGATCATGGCAAAGTAGTGATGGAGTTAGATCATAAATATCATCAGGGAGATGGTATTGGACGACCCGATGGTGAGTATGCAGCTTATATACTGTCATGAGAATACTTACATATCGTAGCTTGTTATTATATCTTAAGACCAAGGGGTCTTTGTAATCACTATGTGATGAATCTCTAAGTTTGACCTAGTCTAACGTTACCGATAAAAAGGTAGCCATAAGGGCTCTGATTGGTTTAGTTATGAATTGCATGAGTGAACTCGAAAGACGGCTGGGGATTTATCATCCACACTCCAGTATGTGAATGATATCTATTTAGGACACTTGATGAGTATGACTGAAGAAATAGCATGGCCATGCAGGAGATACTTAGAACAGTTTTCAGTCGTCTAAGATATCAAGAAACAGTGATTCGCAAACCACATTCACTTACACATACCCATGGCCCAAAACGCCCAGTTTTGCACATGCCTCGTCTCTCGAGAATTGCCGACCTTTCCTTGTCTCTCAAAATCCATATTCTATGTGTGTGTCCCTTTAGGCTCATGCCACCGTTGAGAGATTGGTTTAATAAGTGGCCTCTAGTAAGACGTTATGATTACCCAAGGTGCATGAGGATCGATGGTTCGACTTAACCTCATGTAGATTGATCATAAGGCATACACGCGTCACCCTTATTCAACCAATCTCTGTTTCTTGATCTATGAGATGACTGAATATTGATAACCCGTATCATTGGCATGGTCATGCACTCCCTTCAATCAATCTCCATCAAGTGGCCTAAACAGATGTCTATCCCATATTGTAGTATGAGGGATAAATCCCTTAGCTGCCTTTTGTATCACTCATGCAGTCCGTCCCCGTGTCAATCATGTCCGTTATGATTGTCCTGTTACGGAAAGTGTTAGGAACAAGTCAAACCCGGATGTTTATTGCATAGCGATCACAAAGACTTCTCGGTCTAAGGATACAACGACAAGCTACCACAACTGAATGTGTTTATGATTGTATCTATGCAACACCATTCAGAGCGGGTCGTCCAATACCACTTCCCAAGTGATATCTATGATATGATTTCGGGATCCCATCCCAATGGCAAATAGAAGTATACCATAAAGAATCATCCTCATGCTAGTCGCTCATCGAAGCATATTTGACCAGGGACCCGTTTAAGTGTGATCCGTACAGATATAGGATTCTACTAGTTTGGTGGACATATATCAGATCATACTTAACATATTACTTCAACACATAAGTAATACAATGCCAATTTTATTCATCAGAAACTATGATAAATGTTTACATACATTTACAGACTAATACAATTGGACTAGGGCACAAAAATGCTTTCAATCTCCCACTTGCCGCTAGTTCCAATCTAAGCCCCAGCCTATACTCATTGATCTCACGTGCTTTTCATGCTTAGGTTGATGAAGAGCCTTGGTCAAAGGGTCGGCTGTGTTATCATCAGATGCAATGTCAGTGATCTTTACATCACCCCTCTCGACGATTTCTCGTATCTGGTGATATTTTATGGGTGCATGTTTGGATCTGTTATGTGCTCTAGGCTCTTTAGCTTGCGTAATGGCCCCTGTGTTGTCATAAAATAGGCTTACTGGATTAGACACATTTGGAATTACGCCTAACCCAATTAAGAAGCTCCTGATCCATACAACCTCCTTTGCTGCTTCTGAGGCAGCAATGTACTCAGCCTTCGTTGTAGAGTCAGCTGTGGAATCCTGCTTCTTGCTCTTCCAGCAAAAAGCTCCTCCATTCAACATGAACACATATCCTGACTAACTCTTACAGTCATCAGGACCCGTCTTGAAACTAGCGTCAACATAACCTTTGACGACTAGCTCATCATCATCCCTTCCCTCGTAAACAAGAAAAACGTCTTTGGTTCTCCTTAAGTATTTGAGGATTTTCTTGACCGCAATCCAATGTTCCTCACCGGGGTTGGATTGATGCCTACTGGTACAACTTAAGGCAAACGAGACGTCTGGTCTTGTACATGTCATGGCATACATGATGGATCCAATACCCGAAGCATATGGAATTGCACTCATCCTTTTCAGCTCATCAGATGTCACATGACACTGAGTCTTGCTAAGTTTTATGCCATGAAGGATGGGTAAGAATCCTTTCTTGGATTCAAGCATTGAGAACCTCCTCAATACTTTGTATATATAGGAGCTTTGACTTAAACCCAAGACCCACTTGGTGCGATCTCTTCATATATTGACCCCCAAGATGTAAGAGGTTTTGCCTAAGTCCTTCATTGAAAAACACTCGCCTAACCAAGCCTTTTTCAAGTGCAAGGTTGGGATGTCGTTTCCAATGAGTAATATTTCGTTGACATATAGCACCAAAAAGATTATCTTACTACCATATGCCCTTTTGTAGACGCAAGGTTCATCATCGTTCTTGATGAAGCCAAACTGTTTAACAGCTTGACCAAAACATTGATTCCAACTATTCGAAGATTGCTTTAATTCATAAATGGACTTGAGAAACTTACAAATCTTTTCCTTATTCTTTGTATCGACAAAACCCTCCAGCTGAGACATGTAAACGTCCTCAGCTAACTCCACATTAAGGAAAGCGGTTTTGACATCCATCTGCCATATCTCGTAGTCATGAAATGTTGTGATGGCAAGAAGAATCCGGATACATTTGACCATAGTCACTGGAGAAAAGGTTTCCTCAAAGTCAATTCCTTGGACTTGTCTATAACCTTTTGTTACCAGGCGTGCTTTATAGCTCTGAGGATTGCCCTCTATGTCTGTCTTCTTCTTGAAGACCCATTTACAGCCAATTGTTTTTACACCAGCAATTGGATCAATCAAGTTCCATACTTGATTATCGTACATGGATTGCATTTCCTCCTTCATGGCTTCTAGCCATTTCTCGGAGTTGGTACTATATCCATGGCTTCTCGAAGGGTGGTGGGCTTATCAACTTGATCCACCAATACCAGCTCATCACCTTGACACATAAAATCCATATCTCACAGGTGGATGACTGGTCCTTTCAGACCGCCTTGGACCATCCTGAAGAACTGTAGTGGGCGGTTCCTGCTCTATTACCTGCTCTGGCTCCAACTCTTCTACTGGGCTTTCCAGTGGTTCTCAAGAAACTACATCCTTTGGAATTTCATCCAGATCTATATTCCTCCCATTGTCTGTTTTGGAAATGAATTTCTTTTCCAAAAACACCCCACCGCAAGCAACAAAAACTTTGTTCTCGCTCAGTTTGTATAAGTGGTATCCCCTTGTTTATTTGGGATACCCAACGAAGATGGATTTATCTGATTTTGGTTCGAGCCTATTTGAGAGCATACGCTTTACAAAGGCCTGGCAGCCCCAAATCTTGAGGAAAGAAAAAATGGGCTTCTTCCCGTACCATTGCTCAAACGGTGTCCCTTCTAATGCCTTCGTTGGAGCCCTATTCAATATCAATGCAACAGTTTCGAGAGCATAACCCCAAAAGGAAAGTGGTAAATCAGTGTGACTCATCATGGATCGAACAATATCCAACAATGTTCAATTCCTTCGCTCGGACACTCCATTCAACTAAGGTGTTCCTAGCGGAGTCCACTCTCACAATATCCCACTTTCCACAAGATGATTGAGAAACTCTTGGGATATGTATTCTCCACCTCAATCCGAACGAAGTGCTTTAATACTTTTCCCGAGCTGGTTCTGTACTTTAGTCTTAAACTCTTTGAATTTATCAAAAGCATCTACTGTAATCGTCACTAAAATTGATAAAGTAACTGTAACCACTCCTGGCAAGTGAACTCATTGGCCCACACACATTCGAGTGTATAAGGCCCAATAGGTCACCCGCCTTTTCACATCTCCCGATGAAAGGTGCTCTAGTCATCTTGTCCGTCAAACAAGCCTCGCATGTCTCAATTGAATGGAATTCGAATGGACTTAAAAGCCAACACTTGTGAAGTGCTGAGATGTGTCTCTCATCTATGTGGCCTAGACGAAAATGCCATATTAGAGTTTGGTTTAAATAATCGGATTTAAACCTTTGGGTATTAATGTTATAAAGCTTGCTTGTATTGGGGCTTTCCATATTCAACACATATAAACCACCAATTGTACTTGCACTTGCATAATGTATGTTATCACATTTTATATTGAAAATCCCGTTCTCAATATCAAAAGCAAAACCTTCCTTATCCAGTAAGGATATAAGTATAATGTTTCTACTGAAAGTATGTACGTAATATACATTATCAAGTACAAGAACAAGCCCATTGGGATAAACAAGCGTAACGGATCCTACAACAGTTGCGGCAACACAGACTTTGTTCCCAACCCTTAGGTCCACCTCGTTCTTGCCTAAATCTCTTCTATTTTTCAGCACCTGCACATACGTACAGATATGAGATTCAGCCCTGGTACCCAATACCCATGAATCTGAAATAGAAAGATCTAGTTCTAAAAATAAAATACCTGATGAGCAGCGGCCCCACCGCCCTTCTTCTGATCATCTTGGAACTTTCTGCAGTCCCTTTTCCAATGACCGGGCTGTTGGCAGTTGAAGCTGACTGACTCCTTTTTTTTTTTAGCCTCCCCGACTTTAGGAGGTTTAGGAAGCACAACAAGTCTCATCTTTGCTGCCGCGTGCATAGGGGCTTTACCCTTATCACCTCCAGCTTTAAAGCTAGATCCCTTCCTAACCATTAGAACATCCTTGCCTCGAGTGACTTTTATGTTCTTTTCGACCGTTACAAGCATTTGATGCAACTCCGAAACGGTCTTGTCCATATCATGCATATACTAGTTCATCACAAAACCATCATATGTATGAGGAAGGGATTGCATAACTAAGTCTGCTGCCATCTGCTTTTCCATCCTGAGACCTAGTCTCGTCAGGCCGTCGAGATGTCCCATCATTTTCAGGACATGTGGACCTACAGAACTGACTGCTGACATTTTGCAGGCGAGGAGTTCCTTGATAATCTCAAATCTTTCGAGTCGAGCCTTCTCCTTGAACATGACCTTTATTGCGCCATCATGGCCATAGGGTCCTCGGACAGTTCCATAAACTGCTTCTGGAGCTTTGGCTCCATAGCGCCAAGCATCACACACGCCACATCGATATTGTCGCTAAGGTGCTTTTGGTATGTGTAGTTAGGACGTTTTTGGTGATTGACTTAGTTTTAAGGAACTAGAATAGATGTCATAAAGAATGTCGAAACATCGTATGCGACATCTTGTATGACATTGTTAGCGACATCTCGGCAAACATCACGTTCGACGGAAATCAGGAAAGTCCCGACTCTTCATAAAGTACGACTATAATTAGGACTTGTGAAAGTTCCAGCACGTCTCCGATTCTGAAAAGAAGAAAGACGGTGATAAAGAGGAAACCCATTAGGGTTAATACTCATACTCGATTGCTATAAAAGTTTAGGCTACCCCCTTAGCAATCGTGTGGTTCTTTTATTGTTTCCTAGCAATAATTTACAAAACTCTTAGACGTAAAGGTTTACGGGCTAAGAGGTTGTAGATTGTGTTGAGGATATTTTGTATCACCTTAACTATTGAGATTTAGGTGATTGATGGTTTACTGATCGCGTGAGTGAAGACTGCACGCAACCACAACTTTCAACGACAACTTGAACCGACAGAGCAAGGCGATTGCTCGAAGAGTGGAATCAAGGCGGTGTCTTGGATTCAGGGGGAGACCCTGAGATAGGTTGCACGTGCAATAGTAGCATAAAGTATAGATTTTGGGATGATCATATGTACTTGTATGTTTTGACGTATTACTGATAGTGAAACCTTTCCACTAGGCCTAGAGCCCCCACACGTAAGTGACGTTGCACCGAACTATGTAAATAATCTGTTGTGTCATTGTTTATTACGTTTTGATATTAACTGTCCTGCTTCATCTACGCAAGTTGTCATACACTATGTTATAACATTATACATAACATTGTGTGTGGCATCTTGCACAACTACCTAATCAAAATTTCAATGGGTATCAGAGGAGGCACCTACAACTTTAGGTGAGTTCCTAAACAAAAATTTTTGATCATCAAGATGGACAACACCAAAGAAGGAGGGTCCATCAACCGACCACTAGTTCTAGATGGAAGTAACATTCGCTATTGGAAGGCTCGCATGTGTGCCTTCATGAAATCCCTTGACGATAAAAACATGGATGGTTGTGATCAATGGTTTAAATGCCCCACAACTCAGTGATAGTGATGGTAAACCTATCGGCCCAAAACTAGAAAAAGACTGGACTGATAACGAAGACAAGTAATCACTGTGAAACTCTCGAGCCCTGAATGCTATCTTTAATGGTGTTCACAAGAATGTATTCAGACTAATCAACACATGCACAACTGCAAAATCCGCATGGGATATCCTGCCTGTTGCATTTGAAGGAACAACCAAGGTTCGAGAACAAAAGCTGCAATACTTGACAACCAACTTTGAAGACATTTTCATGAAAGAGGACGAATCAATCGTTGAATTTAACGTTCGTATTCGTGATCTAGCCAATGAATCCTATTCTTTGGGCGAACCAATGTTTGATGAAAAAATGGTTAGAAAAACCTTGTGTGCTCTTACCCCTAGATTTAAGATGAAGATCACCCCAATTGAGGAAGTTCATGACCTCAAGATCTTAAAATTTGATGAACTGATGGGATCTCTAATGACCTATGAGTTATCTCTGCTCAATATCGACAAAAGGAATAAATGAGTTGCTTTCAAAAGCTCAACACACAAGCAACCAGAATCTGAGGATTCTGATTTTGATGAAGATATCGATGCTACAATGGCCCTTCTCACAAAAAATTACAACAAAGTCATGAGAAGATTCAATCGAATGGACGGAAGAAATGTTACAACAAATGCCGAAAACAAAGCTCCACAAAAAGCTCTGACAGGAGGAAGTCTTGAGAAACCGAACAGAAGCGGAGAGGAAAACGGCAAGAACAAAGGACCTTAGTGTCATGAATGTGAAGGATTCGGTCATCTTCGCAGGGAATGTCCAAAATTTCTCAAACGACAAAAACGAGGATATAATGCTACCTTATCATATGATGACAATGAAGATAGTGGTTCTGAGGAGGTAAGCAATTTTGTTGCATTCACTACTACCACTTCTGTATGTAACATTGATAACTCTGCTAATATCAATCATGATCTCCATCATCCAACTCCCGAACGAGAATTGGACTAAGGAGCAAATGGTTGAGGCATACAAAAGCTTACATACCAGATGGGTCAAGGAAACTCTGATCCTTGATCAACAAGGAGAATGGATCATCATTCTTACCAATGACAAATCTAGATTTCTAGAGACAATATTTGAGCTAAAATGTGAAATTACCAGACTTAATGGAGAAATTAGTCTTATGACTAAATCAGTGAAGATGATGAATCCCAGCACAAAAAGCCTTGAAAAAATCCTATCAGTAGGAAAGCAGTATATGACGGGACTAGGGTACACACATAATACCTTCTCATCAGCACTCACAAAGTTTGTCCCACAATAAGCCATTACTGACAAGAAACTACAAGATGACACGACACATCCTACAGGAACACCCACAACAAATGTCGTAATATCTCCTATAACATGTTCTTGTCAATCAACTGCCAAAAGACATCCTTCACGCAGACATCAATATTCCAGAATTCCAACATGTCATTACTGTGGTCGAAGGGACACATCAGTGGTTCACCACGCTTTAACAACCCGTGCGATGATGGTTCACCACACTTTAACATGCAAAAAATTAATTTCGGTTTTAATCTTCCCGTGTTGGTGATAGCTAAAACAAAATTAGCTAATCATGCATACAAGCAATTTATCTACGAAATAAATTATAGCATGCGTTAAAGCGTTAAATGTGCACAAATAGCCCACGCTAAGGTCCTAAGTGTCTAACGAGGCTCAAGCTTGAGCAGACCATCTCCATAAGCTCTTCTCGTCATCACTACTTAGGCCTCTCCCACTAGCTAGTGGACGTCCTCCAAGACCAACATTGTGCTCGGTTTCCATCCTTCTCGACTTGAGCAATCAATTACAATTAATACTCGGTTCGCCGACCAGATGAAAGAATAATTACACTTTATCACTAGCGGTTCGCATCCCACATAAAAGAATAATTACACGCTATTACTAGCGGTTCCCAGCCCGCAAAAAATAATATTTACACGCTACATTCTAACGGTTCGCAGACTGTATAAAAGCGGTAAATAAATAAACACTCTAGTGGGCTACCTATGCACCATGCATAGCAACACATCACACAACATTTTATCACACAAGCATGTTGTCAAAAAAGATGTATTTCCGGTTTTAACTTATGCCCAAGTTGCTCGGTTGGGTTTATCGAAACTAGACCTTTTCGAAAAGACGGTTTATCAAAACCATTCAAATCTGAAAATTTTCAAAATATTAGACTGCGGGTTTGTGCCACGGGTCAAACACCGTGCAACAAACAACCCAAGCCCAAGCCCAATGGGCCAAGGCCAAATGGGCAGAGCCCATACACACCGACGCGCTAGAGTTTGGCAACCCTAGTCGTTGGGTCTCCACCGCCGGCCTTGGCCATGATATGACTGGCGTCGGGGCAGGGGCGGGTTGGCCATATGACCATGGCCATTCAATGGCCACGGCCCAGTCCAGCTCCGGCAAGCCAGAGCCCCCGTCCGGTCATCCATCTCGGCTCCTGGAGAGTCCTGTTCTGGTGACCCGACAAATCAAATTTTTTTCAAAAAATTCCAGATTTGATATTTTCTCTAAAACTTCATTTTTCATGGTATTTAAACTCATATATGAAAAATAAGCATGTGGAAGCAACAAAGCAAGCAAATCAACAACAAAACCGAAACAAACAAGGATTTAAGAGGGTAACCATGCTCTAATACCACTGTAGGGATTTTGAGGCTACCAAGAACACGATGGCAACGAAAGCAACAACAAACAAAGCCCCAAATCTTCCCAAGATCATGAAACCATTAAATCCCAAGGAAAAATCAAAACCACAAGACTTTACCTTTTGTTTGTTCGAATCAAGCAAGAAGAGCACTTGAGACCTTCTCTCTAACTGTATCCACACGGATAGGATGATCCAAATGATCCTTACACACTCAACCTAATAGAATTGATGAGTGAAGCTTGAGAGGGAGGGGAGGTGTGAGGCTCAGCCGAGAGCTCCTTGAGAGAGAGAGAAGAGAGTTGTGTTAGTTTTGTGTGTGTTGTTTGATGATGTGGTTTCTCTTGGTTTTAGACAAATGATGGTAATTAGATGGGCCACCATTTGAACTCTCCCAACCACACAATTGGATTAAGATAAGCTCATCTAATCATCATTCATTAACCAAGATTAGTGGACAAAGGGACCCACCCTTTGTGCCGCTTTGGGCTTTATTGGACTGGCCGCATAGGGCCTCATGAGCCGAAGCCCAAATGTTTCGACCATGTGGTCCTATGCCGAGTCCAAATATTATCTGACCATTTTCCTGAACTTATCGCACAAAGTCCGACGCGACATCGACGAAAGACCTAGTCTTTCTCGATTTGCAAACCACATTCACTTACACATACGCATGGCCCAAAAAGCCCAGTTTTTCCCATACCTCGTCTCTCGAGAATCACCGACCTTTCCTTGTCTCTCAAAATCCATATCCTATGTGTGTGACCCTTTAGGCCCATGCCACCGTTGGCAGATCGGCATAAAATTCAATTTTACCCGATCCATCATAGGTGGCCTCTAGTAAGACGTTATGATTACCCAAGGTGCATGATGATCGATGATTTGACTTAACCTCATGTAGTACATGTCACTATCCTTTTATCACCCGGTATCTAGATTGATCATAAGACATAGATATGTCACCATAATTTAACCAATCTTTGTTTCTTGGTCTATAAGATGACTGAATACAGATAACTCGTATCATTGGCATGACCATGCACTCCCTTCAGTCAATCTCCATCAAGTGGCCTAAACAGATACCTATCCAATACCGTAGTATGAAGGATAAATCCCTTAGCCGCATTTCGTATCACTCATGCAGTCCGTCCCCGTGTCAATCATGTCCGTTATGATTGTCCTGTTACGGACAACGTTAGGAACAAGTCAAACCTGGATGTTTACTGCATAGCGATCACAAAGACTCCTCGGTGTAAGCATACAACAACAAGCTACCACAACCGAATGTGTTCATGGCTGTATCTATGCAACACCATTCAAAGCGGGTCGTCCAATATTACTTCCCAAGTGATATCTATGATCTGATTCTGGGATCCCATCCCAATGGAAAATAGAACCATACCATAAAAAATCATCCTTATACTGGTCGCTTCATCGAAGCATATTTGACCATGGACCCATTAAGTGTGATCCATATAGATATATGGTTCTACTACTTTGGTGGACATATATCAGATCATATTTAACATATTACTTCAACACATAAGTAATAGAATGTCGATTTTATTCATCAGAAATGATGATCAATACTTACAGACATTTATAGACTAATACAATTGGACTAGGGCACAAAAATGCTATTAGATTTCAGGAGCAGTGTCACGATCTCCCACACGATCGTGACATATTGGCGTTGCAACGACAGATAGGCGATGCCACGATGCTGTCACGATCGGGGCATGTTCATGACCAGAAGACAACAAGAGAAGACTGTCACGATCACGGTGAAGAAAACCATGGGGTCCAAATCAACTAAACTCATGCATAGCGGAAGCGAATTTAATAATGGACTCAAATAAACTATGAACGGATCATCATGTGGTAAACAATTCAGCAACATTAAATCTGAAAAATCTGGAATATACCTTGTAAAATCGAATCAAATTAACACAAAAGAGACTTTTATGTCCTCTAGGTGTATCCACACAAACAAGACTCTTTGGTACTCAAAGCTTCTTCAAACTTTTTGCTAGAAAGATAAGAAGAAGAAACAAAAGGGATTAACCGTGAAAGATAAGAGGGAGGGGCGACACTTGTGGAGTTTTGAATCGGCTAGGTTAAGGAAAATATTTAGGAAATAATCTGAAAATCGATTAATTTGATTTTCTAATTATTTTCCTAAATAAATTCATAATTATCTTAATATAATTATATAATTATTTATTATTAGAAATGGGCTTAAAGCCACTTAGCTAAACTTTAATTAAACCCATTTAATTGGGTTCTAATTAAATGGTTTAGCTAGACCGATCTAATGCCCTTAAACATATTTCTGGTTTAAACTAATTCTCTTCGATTTAACTAAATCAAAGGCGAATTATCCTGATTCTCATACTTCTCAGATACTGACTTTTCCAAGTCCCTTTTGTTATACCTTGCTTAAAGTGTGTGACCCTCTAGGGTCAAGACCCGTTGGCAGACTGACAAAATTACCATTTTGCCCTTTCCATCATAAGTGGCCTTTAGCAAGACATTATGATTACCCAACGTCCATAAATATCGATGATTCGATTTAACCTCTTATCTTCCATGCCACTATTCTTTTATCCTCCCGATATCCAGATTGATCAAAAGGCATAGAGCCGTCATCTTTATTTATCAATCATTGTTTCTTGATAACTGAGATGACTGAAAATTGATACTAAGTATCTCCCGCATGGCCATGCAATTTCTTTCAGTCATACTCATCAGGTGGCCTAAAAGGATATCAATCTCATACCAGAGTATGAGGGTAAATCCTTTAGCCGTCTTTCGAGTTCACTCATGCAATTTATATCTAAGCAAATCAGAACCGTTATGGCTACCCTTTTACAGGCAACGTTACACTTGGTCAAACTCAGAAACTTATCACGTAGTGATCACAAAGACTCCTTGGCCTAAGGATACAATGACAAGCTACAATTTGTGAGTATGCTCATGACAACATCTATGCTGCATATTGACCATTAGGTCGTTCAATATCATTACCCTGATGATATCTATTATCTCACTCTAGCACTACCTTGCCATGATATCATCAGTTATGCTGTCATCAGTCGGAACATATGTAACTTCCACGTCACCATTATCTATGTACGTCCTGATAATGTGATACTTTCTCTGTATGTGTTTGGTTCTGTTGTAGAATCTGGACTCTTGAGCAAGCGCTATGGCCCCCGTGTTGTCAGACAACAAGCTTACCGGATCAGACACTCACGGCATTAAATCTAGCTCGGTTAGAAAGCTTCTAACCAGTATTATGGATATCAGGAGATCGCGGCGAAATCGCAGAAATTTTAATATATCCGCGACGACTGCAAAAATTGCCCCCAATACCGGTCAACTATGGTAAAACCGGATAATTTCAAATTAATTCTGGTTTAATCCGGTTTATATCAATTAATTCCGGTCTAATTTGATTTAAATCAATTAATTCCGATCTAATTTGATTTAAATCAATTAATTCCAATCTAATTCGATTTAAATCAATTAATTTCGATTTAAACCAATTAATTCCTATCTAATTTAATTAATTTTTGTCTAATTTGATCGGTTTTGTTCTAACACACTTAATCTGGTTTGACATTTATGTTCTAAATTATAAATAATAAATATCATTCATTTTCCATATAAATTATAAACTAAATATCATTCAGTTAGGTTATGCCTCCGGTCCAATGCATTTAAAAATGAGTAAATATCATTAATTTTGTTTATAATAAATAATAAATATGAATATTTATTTAATTATTACAAAACGCATTCTATCGCGATCTTCCCGCGATCTTCCTGAGTTTGTTAAATCTCCCTTTTTTCATTTGGTCGATATATCCCGCGATCCGATATCCATAACACTGCTTCTAACCCATACGACCTCCTTAGTTGCTACTGCTGCAGCTATATATTCAACCTTTGTTGTAGAATCGGCAGTCGTGGCTTCCTTGAAGCTTTTTCAGCTGAATGCTCCACTGTTCAACACGAATACATATCCTGCCTGAGATTTTAAGTCATAAGGATCTGTCTGAAAACTAGCATCAACATAGCCCTTGACTGCTAGTTCTCCATCCTTCTCTCCATACACTAAGAATGCGTCCTTAGTCCTCCTCAAATATTTGAGGATGGTCTTAACTGCAGTTTAGTGTTCTTGGCCTGGGTTAGACTGGAATCTGCTGGCACAGCTAAGCGCGAACGAGACATCCGGTCTCATCCTGCTCAACTCATCAGAAGTACTAGAACTTTGTTGCTTGTTGAGTTTAATGTCATGACGCATGGGTATGTATCCTTTTTTAGAATCAAGCATTGAGAATCTTCTCAGCACCTTATCTATGTAAGTTCTCTGACTTTGGCCCAAAATACTTTTGGGACGATCTCTGTAGATCTTGATGGCCAAAATAAAAACGGCATCTCCTAAGTCCTTCATCGAGAAGGACTTCCCTAACCAAGCTTTGACCTCAAGCAAGGTCAGGATGTCATTCCCGATGATCAGTATGTCATCGACATAAAGCACTAGGAATACAATGTTGCTTCCGCTCGCTTTCTTATAAACGCAAGGCTCACTTTCATTCTTGATGAACCCGAATTCTTTTACAGCTTCATCGAAATGAAGGTTCCAACTCCGTGAAGCTTGCTTCAATCCATAAATGGATCTATGCAGCTTACATATCTTTCCGTCCATGTCGGTCTTGAGCTTATAGACCCATTTACAACTGCTGGGTTTTATTTCAGGGGTTTTAACCACCCAGCTCCATACTTGGTTATCATACATGGATTTCATTTCCTCAATTATGGCATCCTGCCATTTATCAGAGTCGGTACTGGCTAAGTCTTGTCTAAAAGTTTCTAGATCATCCTGATCCACTATTATCAAGTCATTTTCCTTAGTGGCTAGAAAGCCATATCTGACGGGAGCTAGACGAGATCTTTCAGAACTCCTTGGACCCTCTGGAATTGCTGTAGGGAAGGGTTCTTGATCTACGACCATTTCAGGCTCATGTATTTCTACATCTTGCATAGCTGGCTCTTGAGTTGCTTCAGGCTGTTCCGTACCATCTTGAATTTCTTCGAGATGTACGGGATTTCCACTAGCTGTTTTGGAAATAAATTTTTTTCCAAAAATACCCCTTCTCGAACAACAAAGACTTTATTCTAGCTGGGTTTGTTGAAATAGTACCCCCTTGTTTCCTTAAGGTATCCCACAAAGACACATTTATCTGATTTGGGTTCAAGCTTTTCACCTAGCAAGCGCTTGAAATAAGCTTCGCATCCACATATCTTTAGGAAAGCTAATATGGGCTTCTTCCCACATTGGCTTTGTCGGTGTTAGGATTATGCCCTAGTCTAATGTAATTCCTTAATCTATATTGTAACGGACATCATTCTTCTACATAATAAAAGACATAATATTACTAATGTGTTGTAGTAATATATCTAATGTGATTTGATCTATGTCATAATGTGTGTAACCACTTATAGTAGAACTATAGATCATAAAGAATTGCATTCGATAAAGTCCTTGATCAGCTAAGCTTCTTCTGAAGCGATCAGTATGAGATTAACTTCTTGTGATCATGCTCTACTGATCATGGCAAAGTGCGTGCCGAAGTTATATCATAGATACCATTAGGTCGATGATATCGAACAACCCGATTGTTAATATGCTGCATAGATCCAGTCATGAGATACTCACAGATCGTAGCTTGTCATTATATCCTAAGATCAAGGAGTCTTTGTGTACACTATGTAACGAATACCTAATTTTGACCTAGTCTAACGTTATATGTAAAAGGGTAGCTATAACGGCTTCGATTGGCTTGGATATTTATTGCATTAGTGAACACGAAAGGCGTCTGAGGGATTTATCACTCATACTTCAGTATGAGAAAGATATCCGTTTAGGCCACTTGATGAGTATGACTGAAGGAATAACCCGGCCGTGCAGGTGATACCTTAGTATCAGTTTTCAGTCATCTCGGATATCAAGAAACAATGATTAATAAATTAGGATGACGATTCAATGCCTATTGATCAATCGGGATATCAGTTTGATAAAAGGACAGTGACATGTACGATGACAGGTTAAGTCGAATAATCGATAATCACGAACGTTGGGTAATCATAATGTCTTGCTAGAGACCACTTATGATGGAAAGGGTAAAATAGTAATTTTACCAGTCTGCCAACTGTTCGTGAGCCTAGAGGGTCACACGCATTAAGCACGATACATGACAAATAAGCATGGATAGAAATTGGGAGAATCGGGTTTTCAATTTAATCAAATTGAAAACGATTCGGTTGACTTCTGGCCTAGGGTTTTAACCAGACGGTTGAAGAAATCAAGTTGAGGAAATTAAACCGATTTATCTAAACCAAAATTAGAACTCAATTTAATGGGTTTAATTTGGTTTTAGTTAAATGGGCTTAAAGCCCATTTAGGGTTTTAATTGATGAATGGGGAAAAGTGCAATTCAGAGTTTAAGAGGGGAAGGTATGTAATTATTTATTTGAAATTCAAATCAGATTTTTAGTTTAATTTCAAATTAATTCATAAGGCTCCGCTGCGTGAAATTAATGATTGGAACCCACGGTGATCCCTTTTCAGTGGTATCAGAGGATGGTTGTTATGAATTTTATTCAACATGTTTAATTCTGGAATTTTAATTTGTTTATGTGTTCATCACTTGAGTATGCATGTAATTGAAAAAAATTCTGATTTAATTGATTTTGAAAAAATTGGAAAAATAATTTTCTGGGCTGTTTCGGGTTAGCCATGGCTAACCAGGGTCGAGACCCTTGGTGGACCATGGAATGCCCTAGGGCAGACCATGATCAGCACCAAGGGCCGACCAGGTCGCCTACGGGCGACCATGGCAGCCCTCGCAGGCCACCATGGTCGCTGCCGCAGGCAACCACGGTCTGCCCACGCAGGCGACCATGAGAGCCCTCGCGGGCCACCATGGTTGCCTCGCGGGCGACCAGGGTCTGCCCTAGGGGCGACCATGGCAGCCCTTGCGGGCCACCATGTTCGCTCCCGTGGGCGACCACGACAGCCCTCGCGGGCCACCGTGGTTGCCTCCGCGGGTGACCTCGGTTGGGCCAGTTCGGCTCGACCAGATTCGAGCTGCACTGGCCGGTTCGCGAGAATTTTTAAAAGCTCTAAAATTTTAATTTTCAGATTTGGTTCCGTTTCGATAAACCAGCAAGAACCGGTTCAAAATTCAATTAATAAATTAAACCGTCCGGTTTCGATAAATCGGAATTTTTCACGCTTAAGAAAGATAAAATTTGGAATATTTTGTTGTTTGATAAGCATGTTGAGTGTTCACATGATCTTTGATAACATGATGATTTCCACATGATGCATAGCTAAGCCCTCTAGACTTGTATTTTAATTTCAGTTTTGCAACCTGCGAGTTGCTTAATTTTGGGTTGTAGTAAATATGGCCTGCATGTCGTGATTTGTATTTCATTTTATTTTATTTAAATTTGTAATCACGAAGACCGACACAAGAAGAAAGTCAAGAGGAAGACTCGGATTGGAGGAGGCTTGAAGCCAGTGGGAGTTCACAAGAATGGAGCAAGTATGGATCTTGAAGACCAAGTCTTTAGTATCAGTATTGCTAGATTCTTAGGAACTTAAGATGGGCTTAGTTATGCATAAACTTACCGTTACATTTGTATGATTGAATATATGAATGTATGATAGTTTAAATATACAAGTTCATGTATGATTTGCTATCAAGACACATGCAAAGATTAAAAACCGGTATTTAATCAGACTCGCATGTAACCTGCTAAGGGATCATCCTTGCATGAATTTGCAATTGATGATTCCAGATTAAGATTGTATCGATATGCAATCAGACTTTTATAATTCACTTAAATGCAAATAATTCTAAGTCAAGCGTGATACCATCCAAGTTTGGGCACTCAAAAGGGCTTTGACCCTATGGATGTTGGTACGCCTCCGCGTAACATTCATAGAGAAAAGGTCTGGATTAGATGGGTAGTTTTGTGTGGGTGCGTGCGCCTCCGCGTAGTAGCCACATTAGTTTAATCCATAGTTCAAGCTTGGTAGACTTGTCTACGATTGTCAGCTAGGCTGACCTAGGGTATCAGTATAGGGTATGCCACGTACTTACAAGTACAGACCCTAGCCAATAACTACATGGTCTCGTAGATGGATATGTTCCTACCTTGATGCTCTCAATTGGAGCAATGAGCCTCCGTTCACTTCAATTGAGAGTATGATAGGATCCTGGTTCAGATTCTAAAGTTAGAATCAGAAAGTGTTTTATAACTAAATATCCAACTTCAATTTTGATTAATACTTATTAAAATTTGTTTACTGTGTAGATATAAAATGGCAAACACGAATCATTCTGGTAACAACATGCTTATGTCACTAATCGAGCAGGATAAGCTTAACGGCATAAACTTCCTCGATTGGGACCGGAACTTTAGACTCGTTTGAAAGAGATCACCGCGGGTTCCAATCGATAAATATTATGCCGTGGACGTTATGTAACCGTGGTGATCGATACAATATTTGATCTTAATGTAAATTCAACATGTTATATATATATATATATATATCTTTTGAATCTGAAAATTACCTCTTCTAATCGATGAAAACACAAGCTTAGTGTTTCTCTATTAGGTCCACACAAGCACTACAACCGAAGAAGGTTTTCACTCAAACTTTTGCTATGAATTTTGAGAGAAGCTTGACAACAATGGAGGATGAGAGGGGAGAGAGAATTCGGCAATGAGGGAGAGAGGATGAGGGAATTAGTTGCTGAAAATTAGAGAAGATAATGGAAGATATATTGTAATTTTAATTTGAAAATTAAAATTGAATTTCAAATTAAAATTGCATATCTATCCTTCATAAACTCTTATTTGCATTTCTTCCCATTCATAACTTAAATCCCTAAATGGGCTTTAAGCCCGTTTAACTAAAACCCAAATTAAACCCATTAACTTGAGTTCTAGTTCCGGTTTAGACAAAACAGCTCAATTTCCTCGAATTGATTTCTTCAACCGTCTGGTTAAAACCTTAGGCTAGAAAACTACTGAATCGTTCTTAATTTTCATCCATAATTGTTGTCATGTATCATGCTTAATGCGTGTGACCCTCTAGGCTCACGAACAATTGGCAGACTGGTAAAATTACTATTTTACCCTTTCCATCATAAGTGGTCTCTAGCAAGACATTATGATTATCCAATTTTCGTGATTATCGATTATTCGACTTAACCTGTTATCGTATATGTCACTGTCCTTTTATCAAACCGATATCCAGATTGATCAATAGGCATAGAATGGTCATCCTAATTTATCAATCATTGTTTCTTGATATCTGAGATGACTGAAAACTGATACTAAGGTATCACCTGCACGGCCGTGGTATTCCTTCAGTCATACTCATCAAGTGGCCTAAACGGATATCTTTCTCATACCGAAGTTTGAGTGATAAATCCCTCAGACGCCTTTCAAGTTCACTAGTGCAACAAATATCAAAGCCAATCGAAGTCGTTATAGTTACCCTTTTACAGATAACGTTAGACTAGGTCAAACTTAGGTATTCGTTACATAGTGTACATAAAGACTCCTTGGTCTTAGGATATAATGACAAGTTACGATATGTGAGTATCTCATGACTGGATATATGCAGCATACTCACAATCGGGTTGTCCGATATCATTGACCTGATGGTATGTATCTATGATATAACTCCGGCACATACTTTTCCGTGATCAGTAGAGCGTGATCACAAGGAGTTCGTCTCATACTGATTGCTTCTTAAAGAAGCTTAGCTGATCAGGGACTCATCAAATGTAATTCTTTCTGATCTATAGATCTACTATTAGTGGTTACACACATAATCACATATATCAAATTACATTCGATATATTACTACAACACATTAGTAATATATGCCGATTTATTTATTTAGAAAGATGATAAAACATTACATCTGTAGATCACTTATATATTGGACTGGGGCATAACTCTAACAATCTCCCACTTGCCCCTAGTTCCAATTTAAGTTCTGATCTACTCCCATAGACGCTGCATGTTACTCATGCCTAGGCTGCGGCTGAGCCTTTGTCAAGGGATCGGCCATATTATCATCAGTCGAATAGTGTTTAATCTCCACATCACCTCTATATGTGATAACTCTCACGAGGTGATTCCTGCTGAGTATATGTTTGGATCTATTGTGGAATCTGGACTCTTGAGCAATAGCTACGGCACCTGTGTTGTCCCACAACAAGCTTATCGGATCAGACGCTCGCAGCGTTGCATCTAATCCGATCAGAAAGCTTCAAATCCATACGGCCTCTTTAGCTGCTTTTGTTGCATCTATATACTCAGCCTCCGTTGTAGAGTTGGCAATTTTGGCTTGCTTAAAGCTTATCCAGCTGAAAGCGCCACAACTCAACACAAAATATATCTTGACTGAATTTTAAAGTCATCTGGATATGTCTGAAAACTAGCATCGACTTGTCCTTTGATTGCTAGTTCTCTATCTTCATCCCCATACACCAAAATGCATCCTCGATCGTCCTCAAATATTTGAGGATGGCCTTTGACAGCAATCTAGTGTAATTGGTCGGGGTTAGATTGGAATCTGCTGGTACAGCTTAGTGCAAAGACACATTTGTCTGATTTGGATGTCTGCATCTCTGCTACCCAAATCTTTTTGGAAAAACATACTAGAATGTTTCCCACACCATATATGACTATGGTCCATTTCTTATTTGGCTACTACGTGAAGGCGCACGCATTTAAATATAACTGGCCATCTCATCTCGCTCCCATCCCAATGAATACTACGCGGAGGCGCACGCATCCATAGTAACAGGAGACGTAATGCGTGTCATGTGGTGTACCTTCTGTGACTCTGGTCCAGCTCTTATTTGGCTATTACGCGGAGGCGCACGCATCAAAATAGAACTGATTATCTTATTCAGCTCACATCCCAATGAATGCTACGCGGAGGCGCACGCATCCACAGTAATGGGAGACAGAATGACTGTCACAAGGTGTACTATCGTTGTCTTCATCGGAGCCCGATTCAAAATGAATGCGGCCGTTTCCAAAGTCAAGTATTAGTTCAACTCTCTTCTGGCCTGAGTACTTATAGGTCCACATACGTCGGAATGTATTAGACTTAACAAGTCACTCGTCTTTCACATAAACCTGTGAAAAGTGCCTTTGTCATTTTTCCCATTAGGCGAGACTTGCATCTTTCAGTTTGAGTGAATTCAAACAGACTTAAAAGTCCACACTTGTGAAGTGTTGAAATGCGTTTCTCGCTTATTAGGTAAGACTTGCATCTTTCAGTTTGAGTGAATTCAAACGGACTTAAAATCCACACTTGTGAAGTGTTGAAATGCGTTTCTCGCCTATGTGCCTTAAATGTCAATGCCATATTATAACTTGGTTTAAATCATTAGATTTAAGCCTTTTCTTATTTACGTTATAGCGAATAAGCTTACCAACGTAAATATCTGATCCTGAAGACGTGGATACCGACTCTTCTTCACATGATCCTTGTATTGCTTACAATCCCTTATTCCCGTGTCCTGGCTCATTGCAGTGATAGCAGATCTCCTCCAATTTTTCCTTAGAATTCACAGCAGTTTTGGGAGCTGCTTGAACCTTTGGATGCTTGGGGTGTCTGATCTGCCCTACAAGGTGCCCAGGAGCCTTACCCTTACCTAGATCAGCTTTCTTGAAGCTAACCTTCTTGTTGACCATAAGGACCTCATTGGTCTTGCCCTTGAGGTTCTTTTCAGCGGTCACAAGCATCCCAAGAAGCTTTGTTAAGGACTTGTCCATGTCATGCATATTGTAATTTACTATGAAATCACTATATGTATCTGGAAGTGACTGCAACATAAAATCCGCAGCCATTTCAGCCTGATCATCAAAACCGAGTCTAGTTAGATGTTCCTAAAGACATTTCATCTTCGTGACATGGGGACTAACAGGGTTTCAGCCTTAAGCTTGCAAGAGTTGAGTTCTCTGAAAGTATCATATCTTTCGACACGAGCTTTCTCCTTGAACATTTCCTTGACCTCTGCCTTATAGGTATGAGGGTGATCTAAAACGTTCCTGAACCGCCTCTGCAACTCTGGTATCCTACTGCCCGCCATAATGCATTACTCGTCGATTTGGTTACTAAGGAACTTTGATAAGTATCCTTAGTGCCCTAGCGGCGTTCAGCGGTGGCTCAGCAGGAGGTTCCTTGGTAAGGATATACTACTTGCGTTCATGCTTGAGTACAAGCCTCAAGTTTCTATTCCAATCTGAATAATTCACGCCCTTGAGTCTGTCCTCAATCTGGACTCTCAGTGCGCTATTACTCTTTTGTGTTGTGTTTGCCTTTTAGTTCTACATGGTAAAATTAATTAAAATTCAAGTTGGAGATTAAGTTACAAAACACTTGTCTGATTCTAACAATAGAATCTGAACTAGGATCCTATCATACCCTCAATTGAAGTGAACGGAGGTTCACTGCTCCAATTGAGAGCATCAAGGTAGGAATACATCCATTTACAAAATCATGTAATTCCTGGCTAGGGTATGTACTAAAAGTACACGACATACCCTATACTGATACCCTAGGCCAGCCCTAGCTGACAATCGTACACAAGTCTACCAAGCTTGAACTATGGATAGAACTAATGTGGCTACTACGCGGAGGCGCACGCACCCACACAAAACTACCCATCTCATCCAAACCTTTTCTCTATGAATGTTACGCGGAGGCGTACCGACATCCATAGGGTCAAAGCCCTTTTGAGTGCCCAAACCTGGATGGTATCACGCTTGACTTGTAATTATTTGCGTTTAAGTTAATCATAAAAGTCTAATTGTATATCGATACAATCTTAATCTAGAATCATCAATTGCAAATTCATGCAAAGATGATCCCTTAGCAGGTTACATGCGAGTCTGATTAAATTCCGATTTTAATCTTTGCATGTGGGTGATAGCAAATCATACATAAACTTGTATATTTAAACTATCATACATTCATACATTCAAACATATAAATGTAATGATAAAATATGCATAGCTAAGCCCATCTTAAGTTCTTAAGAATCTAGCAATACTGATCCTAAAGACATGGTCTTCAAGATCCAAACTTGCTCCATTCTTGTGAACTCCCACTGGCTTCGAGCCTCCTCCAATCCGAGTCTTCCTCTTGACTTGATTCTTGTGTCGGTCTTCGTGATTACAAATTAAAATAAATAAAATGAAATACAAATCACGACACGCAGGCCGTATTTACTACAACCCAAAATTAAGCAAAACGCAGGTTGCAAAACCGAAATTAAAATGCAAATCTAAAGGGCTTAGCTAGCATCATGTGGAAAACATCATGTTATCAAAGATCATGTATACAATCAACATGCTTATCAAACAAATAAATTTTCCAAATTTTATCTTTCTTAAGTGTGGAAAAATTCTGGTTTATCGAAACCGGACGCTTTAATTAATTAATTGAATTTTTAACCGGTTTTCGCTAGTTTATCGAAACCGAACCAAATCTGAAAATTAAATTTTTAGGGTTTCATATTATTCTTGCGAACCAGCCGGTTCAGCTCGAATCTGGTTGAGCCGAATCGGCTCAACCGAGGTTGCCCGCGGAGGCAACCACGGTGGCCCGTGAGGGCTGCCGAGGTCGCCCGCGGGGCTGACCGTGGTCGGCCACGGGAACGACCATGGTAGCCCGTGAGGACAGCCATGGTCACCCCTAGAGGAGACCCTGGTCTCCCGCGAGGCAACCATGGTGGCCCTCACGTGCTGCCATGGTCACCCGCGTGGGAAGACCGTGGCACCCGCGGCAGCGACCATGGTCGCCCGCGAGGGCTGCCATTGTCGCCCGTAGGCGACCCTCGTTGGCCCTTGGTGCTGACCATGGTCTGCCCTAAGGCATTCCATGGTCCATCAAGGGTCTCGACCTGGTCGGCCATGGCTAACCCGAAACACCAAAGAAAATATTTTCCAATTTTCCAAAATCAATCAAATCTGAAATTTTTTTCGATTCACATGCATGCTAAGGTGATGAACACAAAGACTCCTTGGTCTTAGGATATAATGACAAGTTACGATATGTGAGTATCTCATGACTAGATCTATGCAGCATACTCACAATCGGGTTGTCCGATATCATCGACCTGATGGTATCTATGATATAACTCCGGCACATACTTTTCCATGATCAGTAGAGCGTGATCACAAGGAGTTGGTCTCATACTTATCGCTTCTTAAAGAAGCTTAGCTGATCAGGGACTCATCAAATGTAATTCTTTCTGATCTATAGATCTACTATTAGTGGTTACACACATAATGACATAGATCAAATTATATTCGATATATTACTACAACATATTAGTAATATATGCCGATTTATTTATTCGGAAAGATGATAAAACATTACATCTGTAGATCACTTATATATTGGACTGGGGCATAACTCTAACATCGTTCTCAAGCATGAACGTAAGGATTATGTCCTTACCCAGGAACCACCTACTGAGCCAGCACTGAACGCCGCAAGGGCGCTAAGGGATACCTACCAGAAATTCCTTAGCGACCGGATCAACGTGCAGTGCATCATGATGGGCAGTATGGTGCCTGACTTGCAAAAGCAGTTCTTGGACATTTCCGATGATCCCAAAGCTTGTATAGCAGAGATCGAGAAAATGTTCAAAGAGAAAGCGCGTGTCGAAAGATACGACACTTTCAGTGAACTGATGTCTTGCAAGCTGAAGGCTGGAGCTCCTATCAGTCTCCATGTCCTTAAGATGAAACGTCTTTTGGAACACTTGACAAGACTCGGTCATCGTGTGGATAAGGAAATGTCTGCAGACTTTGTGTTGCATTCACTTCTAGAGAAATATCGCGATTTCATTGGAAATTACAATATGCATGACATGGATAAGACTGTGACAGAGCTTTATGGTATGCTCGTGACTGCTGAAAAGAATCTCAAGGGCAAGTCCAAGGAGGTTCTTATGGTCAACAAGCAAGTGAGCTTCAAGAAAGCCAGCCTGGGAAAGGATAAGGCCCCTATGCACCTAGCGGGGAAGATTCGACAACCTAAGGGTCCAGCAGCTCCAAAGGCTGTTGAGAATCCTAAGAAGGATGTCGTCTGCTTCTATTGCCAAGGACAGGGGCACTGGAAGAAGGATTGTAAGAAACACAAGTTGTTTCTTAGGAAGAGTGGAGCTTCCACATCTTCAGGATTAGGTATTTTTGTTATTGAGCTCAATCTCAGTTTATCTACTTCAGATTCTTGGGTACTTGATACCGGTGCAGAATCTCACATTTGTGTTAATGTGCAGGCTCTGGGAACTAGAAGAGAAGTGGGCAGGGGCGAGGCGGACCTACGAGTTGGTGACGACAATCAAGTCTTGACAACTGCAGTAGGAGATATTAGTCTCAGTTTTCCCAGTGGGCTAGTTTTATTATTGAACGATGTTCATTGTGTACCTGCGTTTCCCAGGAATATTATTTCTATTTCCTTGCTAGACAAGGAAGGATATTGTTTTTCTATTGACAATGAAAATTTCAATATTTTCAAGAATAATATATTTTATTGCAATGCTTCATTGGTTGGTGGTTTATAAATTCTTAATATTCAAAACACTGACACTAGCTCAATTTATAATATAAGTAACAAAAGGGTTAAACCAGACTATGATATGGCACTGCCGCTTAGGCCATATAGGCCAGAAACGCATCTCAACACTTCACAAGTGTGGACTTCTAAGTCCGTTTAAATTCACTTCAGTTGAGAGATGCGAGTCATGCCTTATGGGCAAAATGACAAAGGCACCTTTAGCCGGTTTAGGTGAAAGGGCTAGTGACTTATTGGGTCTCACACATTCATACTGAATCGAGCTCCTACAAAGGCAGTAGAAAGCACTCCATACGAAGTATGGAACGGGAAGAAACCCTTATTAGCTTTCCTTAAGATTTGGGAATGTGAAGCTTACGTCAAGCGTCTGCTAGGCAATAAGCTCGAACCCAAATCAGATAAGTGTGTCTTTGTGGGGTACCCCAAGGAAACAAGGGGGTACTATTTCTACAAACCCAGCGAGAACAAAGTTTTTGTTGCTCGAGGAGGGGTATTTTTGGAAAAGGAATTTATTTCCAAAAGTGCTAGTGGGAGTGCCGTGCATCTTGAAGAAATTCAAGAAGATACGGAACAACCCACTATGCCGGATGTAGAAATACAGGAGCCAGAAGAGGTCATTGATCAAGAACCAATCCCCACACCTATTCCAGATGGTCCAAGAAGGTCTGAGAGATCTCGTCAAGCTCCTATCAGATATGGCTTTCTAGCCACTGAAGGAAATGACTTGATGTTGGTGGATCAGGATGATCCCGAAACCTACAAACTAGCTTTGGCCGGTCCAGACTCCGAAAAATGGCAGGACGCCATGAATGAGGAAATGAAATCCATGTCCGACAACCAAGTCTGGTTCTTGGTGGATCAAACCCCTGGGATAAAACCCATCGGTTGCAAATGGGTGTATAAACTTAAAACCGAAATGGATGAAAAACCTCAGACCTATAAAGCTAGACTGGTTGCGAAAGGTTATCGCCAGATCGAAGGTATCGATTATGACGAGACTTTTTCACGTGTGGCTATGGTCAAATCTATCCGGATCATTCTAGCCATAGCAGCATACTACGACTATGAGATATGGCAGATGGATGTCAAAACCGCCTTCCTTAACGGGAACTTAAAAGAGGATGTGTATATGACACAACCCGAGTGTTTTGTTGATCTAGAGAATCCTGGAAAGATTTTTAAGCTGCTTAGATCCATTTATGAATTAAAGCAAGCTTCACGGAGTTGGAACCTTTGTTTTGATGAAGCCGTAAGGGAATTCGATTTTATCAAAAACGAAAGTGAACCTTGTGCATATAAGAAAGCGAGTGGGAGTAATATTGTATTCCTAGTGCTATATGTCGATGACATATTGATCATCGGGAATGACATCCCAACCTTGCTTGAGGTTAAAGCTTGGTTAGGGAAATGCTTCTCGATGAAGGACTTAGGTGGTGCTGCTTTCATTCTGGGCATCAAGATCTATAGAGATCGACCCAAAAGAATATTGGGCCTAAGTCAGAGCACTTACATAGATAAGGTGTTGAGAAGGTTCTCAATGCTTGATTCTCAGAAGGGATACATACCCATGCGGCATGGCATTAAGCTCAGCAAACAACAGAGTCATAAGACTCTTGACGAGCTAAGCAAGATGAGTAAGATCCCATATGCTTCGGCTGTGGGATCTATCATGTATGCCATGATTTGCACGAGACCAGACATCTCGTTCGCATTAAGTTGTACCAGCAGATATCAATCTAACCCAGGCCAGGAGCACTGGATTGCTGTCAAGAGTATCTTTAAATATCTAAAGAGAACTAAAGACGCATTCCTTGTGTATGGTGGGAAGGATGGAGAACTAGCAGTCAAAGGATATGTTGATGTTAGTTTTCAGACAGATCCTGATGATTTCAAATCTCAGGCAGGATTGGTATTCGTGTTAAATGGCAAAGCATTCTGTTGGAAGAGCTTCAAGAAAGCCACAACTGCCGATTCTACAACAGAGGCTGAATACATAGCTGCTGCAGAAGCAGCTAAGGAGGTCGTATGGGTTAGAAGCTTTCTAACCAGATTAGATGTAATGCCGCGAGCATCTGATCCAGTAAGCTTGTTGTGTGACAACACGGGGTCCATAGCATTAGCTCAAGAGCCCGAATTCCACAACAGAAGTAAACACATACAGAGGAAGTATCACATTATCAAAGAATATATCGATAACGGTGACGTGGAGATTACTTATGTACCGACTGATGACAACGTTGATGATCCCTTGACAAAGGCTTTACCGCAGCCCAAGCATAAGGCGCACGTAAAGTCTATGGGGGGAGATTGTTAGGATTATGCCCTAATCCAATGTAATTCCTTAATCTATATTGTAACGGACATCATTCTTCTACATAATAAAAGGCATAATATTACTAATGTGTTGTAGTAATATATCTAATGTGATTTGATCTATGTCATAATGTGTGTAACCACTTATAGTAGAACTATAGATCAGAAAGAATTGCATTCGATAAAGTCCCTGATCAGTTAAGCTTCTTCTAAAGCGATCAGTATGAGATTAACTCCTTGTTATCATGCTCTACTGATCATGGCAAAGTGCGTGCCGGAGTTATATCATAGATACCATCAGGTCGATGATATCGGACAACCCAATTGTGAGTATGCTGCATAGATCCAGTCATGAGATACTCACAGATTGTAGCTTGTCATTATATCCTAAGACCAAGGAGTCTTTGTGTACACTATGTAACAAATACCTAAGTTTGACCTAGTCTAACGTTATCTGTAAAAGGGTAGTTATAACAGCTTCGATTGGCTTGGATATTTATTGCATTAGTGAACTCGAAAGGCGCCAGAGGGATTTATCACTCATACTTCGGTATGAGAAATATATCCGTTTAGGCCACTTGATGAGTATGACTAAAGGAATAGCATGGTCGTGCAGGTGATACCTTAGTATCAGTTTTCAGTCATCTCAAATATCAAGAAACAATGATTGATAAATTAGGATGACGATTATATGCCTATCGATCAATCTGGATATCGGTTTGATAAAAGGACAGTGACATGTACGATAACAGGTTAAGTCGAATAATCGATAATCACGAACGTTGGGTAATCATAATGTCTTGCTAGAAACCACTTATGATAGAAAGGGTAAAATAGTAATTTTACCAGTCTGCCAACTGTTCGTGAGCCTAGAGGGTCACACGCATTAAGCACGATACATGACAAATAAGCATGGATGGAAATTGGGAAAATCAGGTTTTCAATTTAGTCAAATTGAAAACGATTCGGTTGATTTCTGGCTTAGGGTTTTAACCAGACAGTTGAAGAAATCAAGTTGAGGAAATGAAACCGATTTATCTAAACCAAAATTAGAACTCAATTTAATGGGTTTAATTTGGTTTTAGTTAATTGATGAATGGGGAAAAGTGCAATTAAGAGTTTAAGAGGGTAAGATATGTAATTATTTATTTGAAATTCAAATTAGATTTTTGGTTTAATTTCAAATTAATTACAAAATATGTTTCCCTTATTTTCTCTCTAATTTTCGGCAACTCTCCCCCATTCCCTCTCCTCTTTGGCCGACCCTCTCATCACCATTCCTCTATTTGTTTTTTTTGTCAAAAAATTCTCAAAACATTCATTAGCAAGTGTGTGAGAGAAAACCATTCGTAGTTGTTGTTCTTGTGTGGACTCGATAGAGAAACACTGTGTTGTGTTTTAATCGATTAACAAGATTGAAAAGCTTTAGAACATGCTGAATTTTCATTAAGATCCTTCATCTTTTTCGATCACCATGGTTACATAAGGCTCCGCTGCATGAAATTAATGATTGGAACCCATGGTGATCCCTTTTCAGTCGGAGCCCGATTCAGAATGAATGCGGGCGTTTCTAGGGCATAACCCCGGAATGAGATAGGGAGATCAGCCTGACTCATCATTGACCAAACCATGTCAAGCAAGGTCCGATTCCTCCGCTCAGACACACCATTCAACTGACGTGTTCCAGGCGGAGTCAATTCAGAGAGGATCCCACACTTCTTCAGGTGACTGTGAAACTCTTGATCTAAGTACTCACCACCCCGGTCAGACCGAAGCACCTTTATACTTTTTCCAAGCTGGTTTTTACTTCATTCTAGAACTCTTTGAACTTGTCAAAGGTTCTGAATTATGTCTCATTTGATAGACATATCCATATCTACTGAAATCATCATTAACTGTTACGAAGTAATTAAAACCCCTTCTGGCCTGAGTACTCCGAGGTCCACACACATCGAAATGTATGAGACCTGATAAGTCACTCGCCCTTTCACCTACACTGGTGAAAGGTGCTTTAGTCATTTTACCCATTAGGCATGATTTGCATCTCTCGATTGAAGTGAATTCAAACTGACTTAAAAGTCCACACTTGTGAAGTGTCGAGATGCGTTTCTCGCCTATGTGTCTTAAACGACAATGTCATATCACAGTCTGGTTTAAATCATCGGATTTGAATCTTTTATTGTGTATGTTATATATAGAACTTTTGTTGGTGCTTTGAGTAATAAGAGTATACATACCACCAACCAATGAAGCATTTCCAAAATAAACATTATTCTTATAAATGTTGAATAATCCATCATCAATAGAAAAACAATATCCTTCCTTGTCAAGAAAGGAAATAGAAATAATATTTCTGCGAAATGCAGGTACGCAATGAATATTGTTTAAATATAAAACAAGCATTGTGGGAAAAATGAGACTAATATTTCCTACTACAATTATTGAGACTTGATTTCCATCTCCAATTGGTAGGTCCGCTTCGCCTCTGCCCGCATCTCTCCTACTTTCTAGAACCTGCACATTAATACAAATGTGAGACTTTGCACCGGTATCTAGTACCCAAGATCTGAAGTAGATAAATTGAGATTAAGCTCAATAACATAAATACCTGGTCCTGAAGACGTGGAAGGTCCACTCTTCTTCAAATACTCCTTATGCTTCTTACAATCCTTCTTCCAGTGCCCCTACTCTTGGCAATAGAAGCAAACAACCTCCTTGTCCCTTGGATTCACAGCAGCCTTGGGAGCTGCTTGATTATTCGGACCCTTAGGATGTTTGATCTTCCCCGTAAAATACATAGGAACCTTACCCTTAACCATCTCAGCTTTGTTGAAGCTTACTTGCTTGTTGACCATAAGAACCTCCTTGGTCTTGCCCTTGAGATTCTTCTCTGCGGTCACGAGCATCCCATGGAGCTATGTCACTGTTTTATCCATGCCATGCATATTGTTATTTCCAACGAAATCACGATATGTATCTAGAAGTGAATGCAGCATAAAGTCTGCAGTCATTTCCTTATCCACAACATGACTGAGTCTGGTCAAGTGTTTTATAAGACGTTTCATCTTAAGGACATGGGACTGATAGGAGCTCCAGCCTTAAGCTTGCAGGACATCAGTTCACTGAAAGTGTCATATCTTTCGACACGAGCTTTCTCTTTGAAAATTTTCTCGATCTCTGCCATCAAGGCCTTGGGATCTTCTGAAATATCCAAGAACTGTTTCTACAAGTCAGGCACTATACTGCCCATCTTGATGCACTTCACGTCGATCCGGTCGCTAAGGAATTTTTGGTAAGCATCCCTTAGCACTCTAGCGGCGTTCAATGCTAGCTCAGCAGGTGGGTCCTGGGTAAGGATATAATCCTTAAGTTCCTTCTTGAGAACAAGTCTCAAGTTCTAGTCCCAATCGAGAAAGTTAATGTCATTACGTTTATCTTGCTCGATCAAGGACTTAAGTGCGATGTTGCCAGAGTGTATTGTGTTTTCCATTATATGTACATAGTAAAACAAATTTTAATCAGTATTTAATTAAGATTAAAGTTGGAGATTTAGTCATAAAACACTTGTCTGATTCTAAACTTTAGAATCTGAACTAGGATCCTCGCATACCCTCAATTGAAGTGAACGAAGGCTCACCGCTCCAACTAAGAGAACCAAGGTAGGACCCCATCCAATTACAAGTCCATGTAATTCCTGGGTAGGGTTTGTACATGAAAGTACACGACATACCCTACCATAATACCCTAGGTCAGCCCTAGCCGACAATTGTAGACAAGTCTACCAAAACTCAACTATGACCCAGTTTAATATGGCTACTACGCGGAGGCCCACGCATCCATATTGAACTGTTCAACTCATTCGGCCCTTCTCCCCTATGAATGCTACGCGGAGGCGCATCCACTCAAAGGTTCGAATGCGTTTTGAGTGTTGAGGTTTGGGTGGTATCTCGCTTGACTTGTAATTATTTGAAAATAAGAGTTTTATTACTTCCTGATTGTATATCGATACAATCTTAACTGGAATCATCAATCACGAATCCATGCAAAGATAATTCCTTAACCGATTACATGCAAGTCTGATTAAATCCGGTTTTAATCTTAGCATGTGGGTGATAGTTAAAAATACATCAAATCATGCATATAAAACTACACATACATTCAAATCTACTGAAATATATGTAAAGCCGCAAGTATAGTCTAGCCCGTCTTAAAACTTAAGGAAATCAAAATGCAAATCTAAGACTAAGTCTTCTGGATTTGAACCAGTCTCCTCCTCTTGAACTCCTACTTCTCCGAGCCTCCATAGGAACTCCATTTTGATTTCTTCTTGCGTCGGTCTTCGTGATTAAAATTTAAATAAGAAAATGAAATTAAAAATTTAACGACACGTAGGCCGCAATTAATACAACCCAAATCTAGCAACTCGCAGGTTGCAAATTAAACCGAAATCTAAACCAGGCTTGGCTATGCTTCATATTGAAACCAGCATGTTGTCAAACATCATGTTATCACATATCATGTTATCAAACAACAACATTAATTCCAAATTTTATTTTATTTAAAAGCGGGAAAAATTTAGTTTATCGAACCGGTTTTAATCTTGATTAGTTAAAATTGAACCGACTTGCCCCGGTTTATCGAAATCGGACCGGGTCTAAAATTGAAAATTTTGGGAAATATCTTGGGGAATCTTCATGGGCCAAAACCGGCCCAAAAACCCCAAAACTGATCAGCCCGCCTCGGACCGTCTCAAAGTCGCCCGTGTGCGACCATGGGATGGCCCGTGGGCGCCGATCTGGTCGCCCAAGGGCTGAACAGTCTGGTCACCCGCGGCAGCGACTACAGATGGCCCGCGGGCCACTCATGGTCGAGCCGAGGGCTGACCCCTGGTCGCCTGCGGCAGAGACCACGAACGGCCCGTGAGCCTACCATTGTCGCCCAAGGCGACCTGGTCGGCCTTTGGTGCTGACCATGGTTGACCCAAGAGCTTTCCATGGTCCACCAAAGGGCTCGACATTAGTTAGCCATGGCTAACACAAAACAGCCCAAAAATTTAATTTTTAGATCTAATTTTAACCATCAAAAATATAATTTTTTTCATGTTTCATGTAAGATTTAAATCCATAAAAAATACATGAATAGTTAGAGATTAAACTAAAACCCTAATCACGCACAAAATCAATTCAAATATTAACCAGGCTCTAATACCATTGAAGGAATACACGGGGTCCAAATCAATTAAACTCATGCATAGCGGAAGCGAATTTAACCATGGGTTCGAATAAACTTTGAACGGATCATCATGTGATAAAAATTTCAGCAAGAATAAATCTGAAAAATCTGGAATTTACCTTGTAAAATCGAATCAAATTAACACAAAAGAAACTTTTATGTTCTCTAGGTGTATCCACACAAGCAAGACTCTTTGGTACTCAAAGCTTCTTCAAACTTTTTGCTAGAAAGATGAGAAGAAGAGACAAAAGTGATTAACCGTGAAAGAGAAGAGAGAGGGGCGGTACTTGTGGGGTTTTGAATCGGCTACGTTCGGGAAATTATTTAGGAGATAATCTGAAAATCAAATAATTTGATTTTCTAATTATTTCCCTAAATAAATTAATAATTATCTTAATATAATTATTTAAGTAATTATTATTAAGAATGGGCTTAAAGCCCACTTAGCTAAACTTTAATTAAACCCATTTAATTGGGTTCTAATTAAATGATTTAGTTAGACCGATCTAATCCCCTTAAACCGATTTCTAGTTTAAACTAATTCGCTCCGATTTAACTAAATCAAAGGCGAATTATCCTGATTCTCATACTTCTCAGATACAGACTTTTCCAAGTCCCTTTTGTTATACCTTGCTTAAAGTGTGTGACCCTCTAAGCTCACGACCCGTTAGCAGGCTGGCAAATTTACCATTTTGCCCTTTCCATCATAAGCGGCCTCTAGCAAGACATTATGATTACCCGACGTCCGTGAATATCGATGATTCGATTTAACCTCTTATCGTCCATGTCACTATCCTTTTATCCTCCTAATATCCAGATTGATCAAAAGGTATAGAGTCGTCATCCTTATTTATCAATCACTGTTTCTTAATATCTGAGATGACTGAAAACTGATACCAAGTATCTCCCGCATGGCCATGCAATTTCTTTCAGTCATACTCATCAAGTGGCCTAAACAGATATCAATCTCATACCGGAGTATGAGGGATAAATCCTTTAGCCATCTTTCGAGTTCACTCAGGTAATTTATATCTAAGCCAATCAGAGCCGTTATAGCTACCCTTTTACAGGTAACATTAGACTAGGTCAGACTTAGAAACTTATCACGTAGTGATCACAAAGACTCATTGGTATAAGGATACAATGACAAGCTACGATATGTGAATATGCTCATGAGAACATCTATGTTGCATACTCACCATTGGGTCGTCCAATATCATCCCCTTGATGATATCTATGATCTAACTCTAGCACTACCTTTCCATGATCAGTAGAGTGTGATCATAAAGAGTTAGCCTCATCCTGATCGCTTCTTAATGAAGCCTAATTGACCAGGGACGCATTAAATGTAATTGTTTCTGATCTACAGTTCTACTATTAGTGATGATACACATAATGATATAGATCAAATTACATCTAATATATTACTACAACACATTAGTAATATAATGTCATTTTATTAATTCGAAAGATGATAGCACATTACATGTAGATAAACTTATTACATTGGACTAGGGCACAACTCTAACACGCGGCACGTTTGTGAGACGATCGGGACTTGAGAAGAAAAGAGTGTGATGATCGTGACATAGGCGGCAGACTGACGGTAATTAAAAAAAGGGTTTTCATGATCGTGACAAGAGGTGTCAAGATCGTGACAAAGTCGCATAACTGCTATTTAAAAGTGTGAAAACCCTAATTTCAAGAGCCACACACAACACAAGTCAGATTTGCTCCCAAGTTTCGAGCTCTCAAGAGCCTAGAGGGAGAAAGAGCTCTGAAGCCCTCCCTTGGAGGCCATTTTTGGTGCTCCAAGGGAGGGTTTCCACCACCACCACCATGGAAAGAAGAAGAGGAGGAAAGAGACTACTTGGAGAAGCTACATTGGAGGGTTTTGAGCTTCCCAACACCTATGTCTTTGAGTTTGGGTTTGTAATTTTCTTTCCTTGTATTGAATCTAGTTGTTTTTTGTAGATGAATGCTTGAGCACCATGAATTGTGGCTAAAAACCCTAGGTCATGGGAGCTAAACCTTGATTTTGACTTAAGCTTTGATATTTATGATTTATTAATTAATTGCTGCATGATTAAATTGTGTTCTACTTTGCTCTGTATGCTTTAGTATAAAATCTTGTGATTATTAGTGAGATCTTGTGATTGCTTGCATGATTATTCTTGTTTTAGCTCATAAACTTGTCTGAGAGGAAGGCTTGTGAGTGGATACAGGTAGAGTCGAAGGATCGGCTTGTAGAGCATTTTCCCTTGGACCAAAGATTGTTGGGCATTAAAGCCGTCAAGGAGTTAGCCGTAACATCCCGAGAGGGTAGCTAACTCCAACACGTTGCTTTCACCAACGTCGAGAGATGGTGACGATATTTGAAAATAGGTCCAATTTACATGTGATAAATTGATTGATTGATTGAGAATTGATAAGTGAGTGTCGTATAATTGAATGAGTTTTGATATTCATGCATGTTCGTTTGAAATCTACTTTGTGCTTCATTTCATATGCTAACTTTGATCACTTAACATATGTTCTTTCATCGTGGATCGACTTTAAGAGGAGCTTGCTACGATTGACTGAGGTCGATTCGGGGGATCGGCTCGTAGAGCATTTTCCCTTAGACCAAAGATTGTTAGGCATTTGAGCCGTCGAGGAGTCAGTCGTAACATCTCGAGAGGGTAGCTAACTCCAACACGTTGCCTTCACCAATATCGAGAGACAGTGACGGTATTTGAACATAGGCCAAATGCATGATATTGGCGGACATGCTCGAACCACGATATGAAAAATGTATCTTCATAGGTTATACGAAAGAAACTTTTGGATACTACTTCTGCAAACCCGAAGAGAACAAAGTATTTGTTGCTCTGAAAGGTGTCTTTTTGGAGACGGAATTCCTCTCTAAAACAGAAAGTGGGAGAACTGTGCATCTTGAACAAATTCGAGATGGCACGAGTACTGAGAATCCTGAAGAAATTCAGGATCCCTACTTAGACAATGTAGAGGTGGAGCCTGAGCTGGGCCAAGAGGCACATGCAGTTCTCAACATAGTTCCTGAAGCCCCACATCGTCCTGAAAGGCCCGTCAGGCACCTGTCAAATACATATTCATGGTGACTGAGGGTGGTGACGTGAAATTTGTGGATTCTGATGATCCGACTACATTTCAAGAAGCCATGGGGAGTTCTGATTCCGGGGAATGGTTGAGAGCCATGAAGAAGGAGATGAAATCCATAAATGACAACCAAGTGTGGAACTTAGTGGATCCAACCCCTGGTGTAGGTTGCAAGTGGATTTATAAGATCAAGCATGACATGGATGGAGTTCCTCAAAAGTTGCAGAGATCCATTTATGGATTGAAGCAGGCTACTCGGAGTTGGAATCTTCGTTTCGATGAAGCCATAAAAGAATTTGGTTTCATGCAAAATGAAGATGAACCTTGAGTGTACAAGAGGGTAAATAGGGGTGCTGTCGTATTCTTAGTGCTATATGTCGATGACATACTCCTCATCGGAAATGACATCCCCACCATGCAAGACACAAAAGTTTTGTTCAGGAAGTGTTTTGCAATGAAGAACTTAGGCGAGGCCGCGTATATCCTGGGGATCAAGATTTATCAAGATCGCCCAAGGAGGATACTTGGGCTTAGTTAGAGCACTTATATCAACAAGATTTTGAAAAGATTTTCGATGCACAAATCCAAGAAGGGATTCCTCCCCATCAGACATGACATAAAGCTCAACAAGACTCAATGTCCAACAACACGCGCGAGCTGAGGCGCATGAGTGAGATCCCCTATGCATCTGCAGTAGGATCCATCATGTATGACATGGTCTATACGAGACCTGGTGCCTCTTATACCCTATCCAGACTGATGAGGATGACTCGCGGTCTCAGTCTGGTTACCTGTTTTGTGTTCAACGGTGGGGCTTTTAGCCTTAAGAGCTTCAAGTAGCCGACCATTGCAGATTCTACTACAGAGATCGAGTACATAGCTGTTTCAGAGGCGGCAAAGGACACTATATGGATCCGGAAGTTCATGGCAGGGTTGGACGTAATTCAAAACCCATCCAGTCTGGTGAACTTGTATTGCAACAACACTGGCGCCATAGCACAAGCTAAGGAGCCCAGGGCGCATGCACATCCAAACATGTACTGCGGCATTTTCACTTAATTCGAGAGTACATTGATCAAGGTGAAGTGAAGATTTGCAACATTTGCAACAGAAGATAACGCAATCGACCCGCTGACAAAGGCTCTCTCACAGCATAAACATGAGGGACATGTAAGGTAGATGGATTTACGATGGGTCTAGATTGGTGCTTGGGGCAAGTAGGAGATTGTAAGAGCATGTGCCCTAGTCCAAGTCTTTCCTATGTAATCATCTTCTGTTATGTAATAAAGAGGCATTTTCATTGTTATTGTGTTCTAATAATGAGTCCAGCGATAATTTCATCTAAAGCCATTGAGTGTGTCATCACTAATAGTAGAACCTTTAGATACCATAAAATTATGTTTCACGAATCCCTAGTTGAAAGCTTATTTACAAGTGACTAGCGTGAGGATGATTTATGATGAAGTTCTACTGATCATGGGTAATAGATTACCGAAGATGGTATTGGATGAGCCGACTTGGAGTATGGCGCATATATTAAGTCACCAACCCATACTCTGTCGTCGTGTGATCACAACCTTAAGACCTTGGAGCGAGTGACTCACATGCACGTCACTCCATGAGTTTTACATGCCCTAGCGCTACCTGTAATGGGGTAGTCATAACGGACATTTTTGGCTCTTGGACGGGCTGTAGTGGGAGCGCACGTTGCGTCCGAAGGGATTTCTTTCCTCATAGTGAGATATGGAGAACGGTATAGTTCTGGGCCCCTTGATGAGCATGACTGAGGAAGTGTGCGGCCGCACTAGTTACATCTTAGTCATCTCTAGATCAAGGAACTCGATCGAATCGATGAGGATGACGGGTCTATACCTCATCTAGATCGTATACGCCTTAAAGCAAACAAAGGGTTAGTGACACAGATGATAGAGGAGATATCGAACTGATCGATACCTCGTGGACATTGGGTAATCACTATGTCTTACTAGAGGCCACTGATAATGGATCGGGTGAAATGATATTTCACACCGATCTACCAATGGGTCATGGGCCTACAAGGTCACACACCAAGAGTAAGAACCGAAGCAAATCGATGGGACTTCAGAGGTCCAAGATAGATTAAGTGTTGATTAGGAATGTTGACCACGTGTGGGGTGTCGATCGACACAAATGTGGGATGTCAATCGATACTCAGACGCGGGTAGTGTCGATCGACACTCAGACGCGGGTGGTGTCGATCGACACTCAGACGCGGGTGGTGTCGATCGACGCCCCTGTCTAATGGGTTTATAAACCTAGGCCTTACCCAAAGCCTATAAATAGAGGCCCTGAGGTGAGAGCCTCTTCATGCCTTGAGCAATATTAGTTATTCACACCAAAACCTCTCTAGCTCTTGCATTGGGAGTTAGGGAATCGAGTAAGGAGAGGGTTCTACGGTGGTCTACTAGTCGTCGTGAGAATCTACGCTTCAAGAGGTTCGAGCTCACGTGTGTGTGCATTCGTAGAGGACGGGTCCAAGGCCACGTCTTGGGTCGAACTCGAGAGCTACCTATCTTGCCTACAATAGGTAGGATTTCTTGATTGCTAGTAGTCGTATATCAAATTGATTTATCTAGTGTCTGCAAGAGATTCCTACAAGGGATTTCCCGGTCAAAATTCTAATTTCCGTCGTGCATAGATTCTGGGAATACCCAACACTTCTGTCATTGCTCCTACTTGCCACTAACCGTGCTTCTAATAACAGTTGTTAAAAGTATATTATAACGTGAAACATTTCTCTTGCAATAAGTGACTAGGAGAAATAAAAAATAATAACACAAGAACAAATGATGTACGTGGTTCAGCAATTTTCCAACGTCTACAAATATATTACTATTTTATTATTGCTCTCAACTTATGAATAGTTTTAGAATTACAAGTACATGTATTTATGTATTTATAGTGAAATATAAAAGAAAATAAGAAAACCTTAAATTTTCTAATTTCTTTTGCATTATCATAAATCTTTGTCTAGTATGAAATCTTTCATAGTTCACTCTTCTAATTCAATTAGAAAAGCTGTGACTTCACTAAATAAATTGGAAAGTGTCGACAGCTCAATAGCAATAATTGTTCAGAAAATAGAGATGGTAAATTATTCTCTATATTAATTAAAAATATAAATTAGTGTCAGAGAAACCAACTCCTACAATCCTAATTACTAGGTAACATTAGACAAAGAGTAGGCGAGGGACTTACCTTTCAACTCTGGCGTCATCAGATTTTTGACTTTGTAGGTGAAGTTAGTGGCACGCAGATTAGTGGAAATGAATAAATGGCCTCCTCTTATTGGATGGTAGTACAATACAGGAACTCATTACTCTTTTTGTCCCATTTACCTCCTCCATCACCATCTACTCTTCATTTGCTACTCAAACACTAAAGCTATAGTTCATGAGTAGAAGAAGCTATTGTATGTGTAAATTATTAAAAAGTGGAATATGGAGTCGGTTAATTCACGACACGTTGCTCCAATCATTCTAGACAGTACATTGACTCTCTCTCTCTCATGCAAATTAAATCAACGGCTCAACTTAAATTAAGGTGATGTGAGATAATTGAGGGGACCCTTTTTCCTCTATAGGAATTGAAACGTACTCTACCAAAGAACGAAGAAAGAGAGTGGCTATATTCAGCAACAAGATGAATTGGTCTGCCTTGTGCTTTTTCATTAATTGTATGATTTCATTTGGAGCACGACATGACAATATGATGATTCGACGACAAGTTTGGGGCAGGTGTTGCGACCACGTCCTTAACAACCGCAAGTGTTTAACGTACCTTTGCTGCAACAAAAGTGATGAGAGAGAGGTTTTGGTAAGGTCGATTCCCAGTCGTGGCGTATGGTGTGATACGTGTATGGCTCTTGATGTATTGGAGCTACTTTTTCGTAATTTGTGTGGAAAGTACAAGTGTTATTGCTATCGGCTTCGTTTCAAACGTCATATCAGACCTACACATGAATGCTCATGTACGGGGGCGGAGGTAGAAATTACTTAAAATATTGTAAAATTTCATACTAAGTAATTTAATTTCACTAGACAGTACATTGGCTCTCTTTCTAAAATGTCTAAAATACCTAAATTACTCTTTGTGTAAAAAATTATAAATTGAATTGGTTCAATTTTTTTATCTTTGGTTCAATTTGATTTGTACTTAAGATGCAAATACAATTATGCCCGAAAATATAAAATTAAATTTGAACCATTTCAAATATGGTTTGATAAATCATATTGGACTAGTTTTATTTGATTTCTTAAATAAGGGATATTTTAGTCATTTTAGCATAGATTGTCACAAAAAGTTTGTTAGGGTATTAAAAAAGAGACAAAAATAGTTAGAGTATGAAAGTGTCATTTCGCTATAGTTAGGTGTAACAAAGTGTCATTATCCCTAAATTAAATGAACAAAAAGTTAAATACTACTGTCGTTTCAACTCTTAACAATATTAGGAAAAGTCCAAACTCACACTAATAATGAAATAGCTGCTATTTTACTAGTGAAATGAAGAACCATATTAGTAAGTTTAGACAATATTTACATATATTACTGATAGAAATATTGAGGGATATATTATTGATTGTGTATTGTGAATAACAAGAGACCTATATTTATAGAATCTAATATAGAGAAGAAGGGAAAGAGAGGGAATAGGTAACCCTAATACATATATGAGAAAAGAAAACTAGAATATAATCTAACAGCCCCCTCAAACTCAGTGCAGTGAAACAAGAATTGAGTTTGAAGCTTGATAATATTGAGTTGTGGCGAGGGTTGCGGCTGCCGAGGATGATGTCGAGGTGATGCAGCGAGGATTGAGGATGGAGGATGCGCGCCGCTCACGGCTGATGCCCGTATGTGCTGAATGATGCATGATGCCCGATGATGCATGTTGATGTCCGATGATGCCTGATGGCAGGTGACAAGATAGCAGCTGCCCGATGATGCCAGATGCCTGATGGCTGATGGCGAGATAGCAGATGCCCAATGATTGCCAGATGCCTCATGGCTGATGGCGAGATAGCAAAAGCCCAATGATTGCCAGATGTCTGATGACGAGATAACAAATGCCCAATAATTGCCAGATGCCTGATGGCTGATGGCGAGATAGCATATGCCTAATGATTGTCAGATGCCTGAAGGCTGATAGCGAGATAGCAGCTGCCCAATGATTGCCAGCTGCCAGATGCTCTCCTCTCGATGGTGCGGTGTCCAAATTACGGGATAACTTTCCGAATTACGGGGATGTACACGTGTCAGTTTCGGGATTACGGGATAACTTTCCGAATTACGGGGATGTACACGTGTCGGTTTCCAGATTACGGATAGCTTTTCCAATTTACGGGATGTCCAAATTACGGGATGTCCGAATTACGGGATGACTAATTGATAAGTTGATCGGATTACTTAGCGAGAGGTGCTCGGATCGATGGAGGCTTACGGCTGCGTGTGACGGCCCGAGAATGGGTCTGCTTCGATGTCGCGATGATCCGAGATTGGGCTGAAGCAATAGACTTGGGCGGTTGCTGCGATTTGAAAGTGTTAGCTATAATATAATTGTAATATATATTATAATTATAGTTATAAAATACTTAACAAAAATTGGTGGATGGATCTAGAAAAATTGTAGAAGACTCGGTGGACCGTGTTTGTGTTGTGTGAAATAGGCAAGATGCGAGGAGTGAGGGGAAGTTGGTTGCTTGAGCACCAAGAATGAAATAGAGAGACCAATATGATCACGTGAGTGGTTGTTGAATGGAAAGTGAACCAATTTGATTTGAGAGTTGGTAGGGATGGTATGAGATTGATAGAAATATTGTGAGTATGAGAATGTTACGTGTCTCCGATGGTGCCGATTGGTGTGGATTGAGTGAGTTGGTAATTTGTGTTGTTGATTAAGTTTGTGTGGGTTGATTTGGGCAACAGGTAGAGAAAGAGTAGGGATTGAGAGATTGGGATTGATTGAGTTATGGGATCGAAGTTCGGTGTTGTTTTGATTGTTTGCGAAAGCGATAGGTTAGAGATTGAGAGAAATTGAGATTGAATTGTCTCGCCCACCCGTCAGAATCACGAATCATCGACGAGTGGGCAAATCTAGAAATTCATTGAGATCTAATGAGGGATATATTATTAATTGTGTATTGTGAATTACAAGAGACATATATTTATAGAATCCAATACAGAGAGAAAGGAAAATAGAGGGAATAAGTAACCCTAATACATGCATGTGAAAAAGAAACTAGAATATAATCTAACAATTACAATTTATATAAAAACTCGCAGATACTTATAATTCAAAAGAATAAATGAAGGATTCATATACGACATCTCGTTCTTTTATCAACGGTACGACCAATTTATATGTTCTCGCGAATAATCGAAAGTGTACATTTACGTCTTTTTATATGTCTTCGTCTTCCTCTACAGCTTTTTCTTAGTCATTATTTACAGTATTTTTTAATAAGTATTCATCTACTACAGCTAAAAAATTTGCTAAATCTGAAAAATCTTCCATATCTGAAAAATCTTCTATATTTATTATTAAAGCTTCCGCCGTTGGGCTCAACATTCATGTAGCCCAACATTTAGTTGAAAATTGTTAAAAGTTTACTTCCGAACCGAATATGAAAAAGATTTCAACACGACATCTTCAATTAGTTGATGCATTCAATGCCTAAGATGAGTTCTTAATTTACACAGTAATTAACTATTTTATTTTCTTAATCTCATATATATAACCTTATAACTAAAATTTACATAATAATATATAAGAAATTCAGGTAATAACTATGAGATCACTTATTTAAATCCCCATACTTGTATTGGTTTGTGAGAATTATGGACTGCTTCATGTATTCTTACAGCATATAATGAGCACATACGTATCGTACGACCAAACTCCAAATATTTGAAGCAATTGCGACCCAAATGATTTTCTTGTTAAATATATGCGCAAATGGAAGTTAGGTTTTAGGCGACAATCTCATACATTGTCTAGAATACAAATGAGTAGCTTAAAGTTTAGTCAACTCGGTCTGCATCGTCACATGGACGTTAAATCTTGTAGCTTATAGACATGGACAATGTAGGAAGAAAACATACACGCTGCCTAAAGTATAATAGGCGACATAACTATTTAGTTCGTGTGTGACTTCAATATTCGTTATTTATAAACAATGTGACTAATGCATTACATCGCCTAAAGTCTTATCACGGTAGAGAGCGCAATTGTTGGAGACAATTATTTGATTCGCGTAGAACCTGTAGAGCATTTGCGTAGAACCTGCAGAGCATTGCGTGGAATTTTAAAGCCAAAAACAACAAGAGGTAAGCAATATAATCTCTCTCGATTAATCTGAAATTGCATGGATACTTGTGACAAAAACGTAGTTAAATTTAATGCTTCTGGAGTGTATGAGATCCTGCATTTTCCTATACATTCTACTAATGTTATTGTTTATTTGATAAAACTTTTATATGTTTATTCTTTATGAATAAACATTATACATTCTACAAATTTTCAGGATTTATAGTTGACAATTTGTCAAGATTTATACAAATTGTCAAGACCACCACCGTTGGGGCGCTGCCCCTCACCCCGCGGGGTGTTGCTCCTGGACCCCTCTAGGGACCAGCCCCTAGAATCCCGATTATGATGATCATAGTTCGTTAACAAATTAGGTTAATGATTAATATGTGTTTCAATTTGATAAAAATAATGAGAGATTTATTATTGATGTGTGTATTATGATGGACAAGAGACCTCTATTTATAGATGGATAGAGAAACCCTAATACATGTGAGAACAGGAAACATAAATATAAGAAACTTAATGTAATCTAACAGCCCCCCTCAAATTCAATACGGTGAAACAAGAATTGAGTTTGAAGCTAGATAGTATTACTTGTGGCGAGGGTTGCGGCTGCCGATGATGCTGTCGAAGTGATGCAGCGAGGATTGAGGATGGAGGATACGCGGCGATGTTTGATACCTGATGCTTGATGCTGCCCACTGGCTGATGACGATGGCGAGATAGCAGATGCCCGATGATGCTAGATGCCAGATGCATGATGGCGAGATAGTAGATGCCCAATGATGCTATATGCATGATGGTTGATGGCGAGATTGCAAATGCCAAATGATGCCAGATGCATGATGGCGAGATAGCAAATGTCCAATGATGCCACATGCCTGATGGCAAGATAACAGATGTCTAATGATGCAAGATGGATGATAGCTGATGGTGATTTGTTGAAGCCGACGATCCGATGAAGTTGATGAGGCTATGAGAGGTTTGATATGCGGTGATTCTGTGAGAAGAGTAGCCCGACAACTTTGATTTGATAAGCTTGATTATATGAGAAGATTTGCGAGTCCAGACATTTTGATGACAATGACGATTGGTTACGATATTGGTTGCGAGATTGGTTACAAGATTGGTTACAAGATTGATTACGAGATTGGTTACAAGATTGGTTATGAGATTGGTTACGGGATTGTAGAGCTGATTGTTTGCGCAAGCGAGAGGTTAGAGATTAAGATTGAATTGTCTCGCCCACCCGTCAGAATCACGAATCATTGACGGGCAAATCGATAAATTCATAAAGATATGACCAAGGATCGGTTATGCCTCTGATACCATGATAGAAATAATGAGAGATTTAATATTGATGTGTGTATTATGATGGATAAGAGACCTCTATTTATAGAGGAATAGAGAAATTTTAATACATGTGAGAAAATGAAACATAAATATAGGAAACCTAATGTAATATAACAAAATTGTATGATAACATGTTTATATTAATCGGTGTATGGAATGAATTTCATTTCATGATGCACATCATAGCCCATTCAGACCATTGCGAATGAATGGATGACTTTTTTTAATGAGATGTAATTAATTTTGCGACATGCGTGTTACTATTGAAGTTTTGTTTATGTAATTAAGTACAACATGTGTGTCATTTAATTCATTGCAATTTCATTATTGTATTTAGGGGAAAGGACAAATTAATACACTTAATAAATACTAATTCTAACTTTAATGCACGCAAGTTTAAATTTTCCATTTCCGCTGACTCGAATTGCCAAATTTTTGTCTATGCCCTAACAAAGTTACAAAAAAATTAAATTTTTATTTGTTAAAAAATATAATTTTACAAAAATACCAAAAATTCCCTTTACACTAAAAAACACCTCCCATTTATGCAATTTTAATCGGGCAATAAACTGAAATTTTTTTCTCCCCCATCTTGATTGTCAACCTAATTTTTGAAGTTTTGAATTTAAAATCGTGGAGGTGATAGAAAACAAATCCAGATAATTTTTTTGTGAAACAATGGACAAGAGCAAGGTTGGGATGAGATTTGACTAGTAAATCTCTAGGAAAATGGAGATTCTCATATTTGGGGGTTCAGTTTATTCTCAGATTTGAAGATCTCTCTAGTTCAGGACTTCCTTCGAACAGGTGGTGCGCGGCTAAGAAATTAGCAGCCCCACAGACCATGAAAAAATTTATCTGGGTACAAGAGTCTGGACGAGACATGATTTAGATCTCTGCAACTTTATCAATTTGAGTCCAATAATATCTTGTAATTGTATTGTCACACCTCCACCACACCTCCGAGTTCTGCGACACCCACTGGTTTTGGCGGTGGACCTGGACAAAAAACTGAAACAGAGGAACTGGTAGTTGGCTGGAGGTTGAAGATGGAGCAGATAATAATAATAATACATTTTAAATAAGAGTGAGCTTTGAGCAAGTTTGGTTAGTAGTTCAGTGGTTAAGGAGTTATTTGTAATAATGGCTAGTACACGAGTTCGAACCACACCAATAAAGTGCGCCTCTAACCGCCAAGTTAGATGTATTTTTGGTTATTTGTTAACTTGATTTTTACATGTATTATAATAGTCGATTGAAAAAATCTAAAAACGACACCGTTTATTATTACTTCAACCTCCAACTCTTGAACTTCCCTCTTTTCAAGTTTCATCTGAATATCACCCATAACATTTCCTGCATGACTCTGAACTTAGTTATTTTAAAGCCAAAATGTTAGAAATTTAAATGTCTACACATTCATATCTAAATTAGGCCAAATATAAAACTAATAAAAGAAGTCAAATCTCCAACTAGAGATCGTGGCCATGGAGGCGAAGGGGACCAACACAACCATGGATTTGAGAACCAGCACTGTCGAAAGGAAATGAACAGTTCACCAAGGCAATAGGTATGAGGTGGATTGGAGGAAAAAATGGGGCTGAAATGTGATGGTTTTTAAGTTTTTCTTATTTTTAATTTGTTTACTGTGTACATGCATATTTGTGAAAATTTAAAAGGCAATAGAGGGTAATTTAGTTTTTTATAGTAAAATTAACACCGTCACTAACGGAAGGAAAAAATGGCAAATCGGGTGAGCAGAAATGGCAAGTTTAAATTTGAGTGTACTAATGTTAGAAACGGTATCTATTAGGTTTATCAATCTGTCATTTCCCCTTGAATTTACAAGACCAATATAAGAGAGAGAGGTCAGCGATAGTGGTCTTAATGGTGACAAGAGTTGGCGTAGAAGGAATGTCCTTGTGACGTAGAAGGAATGTCCTTGTGACGTAGAAGGAGTGTCCTTGAAGCGTAGAAGGAGTGTCATTGCGTCGAGGAAGGAGTATCCTTGTGTCGTCGTGTGTTCTTCACCTCTTGAAGTGACCTTTGATCTTCATATTGGCCTTATGATGATCAACTTAGATTTGAACTATGATATGTGTTTACCATGTGCTTATATCATATGCACGTGATGAATGGTAGCCTTATTTGCATGTGATGAATGATAGGCTAGTTTAATATGCATGTTAAACTTAGTGGTATACAAAAAAACCGTAACCGAGATAATCGAGCCAAACCGAGCCAAAACCGAGTCAATCGGTAGCCGAACCGATTAATTCGGTTAAATTGGTTTGGTTATGGGGTTTAACCGACTCCTGTTCGGTTCGGTTGTCGGTTACTGTTGGGATTTTGTCCCTAGCACAATTTATTTTTCGATCTACTCATGTAATGAGATTATTAGTTGAAATAAAATCGGCATTTATATTACTAAGTGTTGTAGTAATATCTTAAGTATGATTTGATTTGTACCATTGATGTGTCAACACATAATAGTAGATCTACAGATCAGATAAAATCACACTTAAGCTGCCCCCGATCAGAATAGCTTCATATGAAGCGATCGGTATGAGGCTAACTCTAACTGATCACGCTCTACTGATCATGGTCAGAAGGGGGCCAGAGTTAGGTCATAGTATCGTCAGATAGGGTGATATAGGACGACCCGATCGTGAGTATGTTACATAGATACAGTCATGAAGATACTCATATGTCGGTACGTGAAATCACATCCTCATACGGAAGGATCTTTGAGGTCACTATATGATGAATGACGAGTTTGACTCAGCCTCACGTCTCCTGTGACATGGTTACAATAACGGTTGTGATTGGCTCGGTCACGAGTCACATGAGTTGACTCAATAGATCGTTGAAGGATTTATCCCTCATACAGATGTATGAGCAGATATCTGTTTAGGCCCCTTGATGAGTACAACTGAAATATAATAGCATGGTCATGCAGTCGATACGGAGTATCAGTCAAAATTCAGTTAACTCAGATCAAGAAACAGGACAATTGAACGAGGATGACTTGTCTATTCCTCGTGGTTGTTAAGATATCAAGAGGATAAAATGATAGTTTCATGTACAACAAGTTTAAGTCGAAATCTCGATAATAACATGCGTTGGGTAAACATGATGTCTTGCTAGAGGTCACTCATGATGAAAAGGGTAAAATGGTAATTTTACCAGTCCGTCAACGTGTGGTGAGCCTAGAGGGTCACACACTACAGGTTGAGTAAAATGGATGGAATCATGTAGATGAATCACGAGAGAGATAAATTCCGGTTTTGGATTAAACCGGATTAGACCGATTTCGGTTTAAGATTAAACCGGAAATCAAGAACGGTTTAGCTGGACCAATTAATTATAATCTAAACCAATAGATTTAATTAATTAATTTCAGCTAAATAGGCCTAGCCAGATTGGGCTAAGTCATAATAGGTTTCTCTACTTAATTAATTAATAAGCTTTGGGCTTTAACCCCATTAAGGTTTTTAATTAATTAATTCTTAAAAATAGATATAAAAGGGAAAATTATCAGATTTTAATGACAAGAAAATTTTTCTAAAACCCTAGCCTCCCTCTCTCTCTCTCTCTCTCTCCCTGGCTGGTCGGCCCCCTCTCCCTCTCTCCTTCCCGTTTTGCTTGCTTCGATCTTCTAGCAAGAATCGTTGTGAGTATCTTCGGATTGCTCTTCCTCTGTGGACGTTCTTTAGAGGTCATTGAATCCAAGTTAGTGACAAAGGGATTTTGATTCAAGGTAATCTTGTAATTTATTTTCTAGCCTAGATCTCATGATCAATTAATAATCATGTAAGATCCTTATTAAATACGTTTTAGGCTTTAAGCCCATTAAGACTTTTAATTAATTAATTCTTAAAAAGAGATATAAAAGGGAAAATTTTTAGATTTTAATGACAAGAAATTTTTTCCAAAACCCTAGCCTCCCTCTCTCTCTCTCTCCCTAGCCGGTCGGCCCCCTCTCCCTCTCTCCTTCCCGTTTTGCTTGCTTCGATCTTCTAGCAAGGATCGTTGTGAGTATCTTCGGATTGCTCTTCCTGTGTGGACGTTCTTTAGAGGTCACTGAATCCAATTTAGTGACAAAGGGATTTTGATTTAAGGTAATTTTGTAATTTATTTTCTAGCCTAGATCTCATGATCAATTAATGATCATGTAAGATCCTTATTAAATATGGACTTTTGACGTTAATTTCTTGTGTGGGCATGAAATTAATTGATTGGAACCCTAAAAAATTTCTTCAACGGGACCCCCGGAACCGCCCGTAACCAAACCAAAACGAATAAGCGATAATAATAAATTCAATAATATCTAACCTAACAACCTATTCTAGAACACTCTCTCGTCTCATCACTCATATCATCATATCTGAACACTCTCTCACTCTCTTTCCACACAGTCGCTCTTCCCTCTCTCGTCCTCCTCCCGCGTCCCCGTCCTCTCTCAGCTTCCAACATCGTCTCGTCCTCTCTCAGCCTTCTCTTCCTTTCTAAAGCTACTGAGCAACACATCTCCTCCTCTCTCCACTGCTTCCAAAAACATTGAAGGTATACATCAATTTTAGGGCTTTTTATTTCTCTTGTCATCTTTTCAAGATTTTCATTGATTCTGTCATTTTTCCATCATTACATATTCAACTGTTAATTTAATTTAATTTCATAGTTTGAGCTACAAGAAATCAAAAATAAAAAAAAAAACTTAAAGAAAAGCTAATAAGAAATTGATCTCCTTAGGGTCATGGAAAAGAATTCAGTGAACTCACGAACGATGAGCCCTCCTCTTCTGATGTCTAAGAAGTTCTCAAATTCTTTACCAAATCAACAAATGAGTACAGATCAAGAGCATTCTCCAATCAACAAGAACAAGGTAAAAATTTATGCTTTTAGGTTCATTTTTTGAATTAATTTTAGGGTTTTAAAATTACAAATTATAATTACAATCTGTTTTAGGGTTTTAGGGTAATATGTGAATGAATTAAAAATCTGTTTTAGGGTTTGTTAATGAATTAAAAACTATTTTAAAATATGTGATTATAATCTGTTTTTGGGTTTTAGGGTAATACAATCTGTTATTGGTTTTAATTATACTACCATTTTGAAATCTGTTTGTAGAGGAAGCGTGTGGAAGAGTCAAGCAAAGCAAGTGATGCTTCAGCCCCTGTTTCGGCTCCCATTGGCATTCATGATGCTGCTCCTGCTACAACAACTGCTTCGGCTCCCTCGGCTCCCCCCCCCCCCCCCCCCCCCCCCCCCGCTTCTTCTCAAACCAATAGTAAGGGTAAGGCTTCTAGCACTACCACTAACTCTAGGCAGCCCGCAAAATGTTGGAGTGTGTTTGAGAAATTTTTTGATGATGACAGTGTACTTATTAGAACGATGTGTACATGGTGTAAGAATACACTTGCGGCCAATCTCAAGGACAATGGAACATCAAACCTCAACGCCCATATGAATTCTTGTAAGGCAAATCCTGAAGAAAAAAAAACTTACCTAGGCAGCCCCAAATCCACTTTGACAGTAAAGGAATAGTCTATTGGCAGTTCGACCAAGAGGCATGTAGAGCTGTCTTTTTCAAGAGGCAGGTTGGTCATCGATGAATTGCATTTTTCATTTGTAGAGGGTGAAGGGTTCTTAACTTTTGTGAAAGTTTTATGCCCTAGTTTTAGAGTCCCATCAAGAACTACTGCAACTCGAGATGTGTTTGAGTTGTATCTACTCCAAAAGAAGATCTTGCATTATTTTTATCCCTCAAATCCCCTACGGTGTCCCTTGCAATGGACAACTGGACTTCCATAAAACAAGAAAACTACATGGCCTTGATGCCCACTTCATTAGTGAGGATTGGGTTTTGCACAAGAAAATTATCAACTGCTGTCCCATTGTCAGTCATAAGGGTGAGGATCTAGGGAGATGTGTAGAGGCTTGTCTACACTCGTGGGGAGTAACCAAACTGATGGCAGTCACCGTAGATAATGCCACACCCAATGACATTGTTGTTTTTTTACTTGTCTTGAAAAATGAATGTGCAGTCCACAAATGTGCTACGAGGTTGGTTTGCGCACATGAGGTGTATTGCTCATATCATCAACCTAATTGTGAGCGATGGAATTGCTATGATAGGGTTGTCCATTGAGAGGGTTAGATATGTTGTGAGATACATAAGAAACTCTCCAGCGAGAATTACAAAGTTCAAAGAATGTGTGACAAGGCTGGGAATTGAGAGCATGAGATTGTTGTGCCTAGATGTTCGGACCAGGTATAACTTAACATATCTGATGTTGAAGTATGCATGTGAGTTACGTGAGGTAATCAAATCCTTTGGTAGGAAAGAACCGGCATTGAAAAGAGAGATGGAGTTGAGTAAAAGGAAACCTGGTAGTGAGTCATGGTTTCTTGGATGGTTGACTGAGTCTGATTGGTTGGAGTTGTCAAACTTCATGCTGTTTCTGGCCTTGTTTTATAAGTTGACAATGAAGGTTTCAGGGTCTAAGTACATAACCTCTAACGTGATAATGGAGGATGTAATTGACATGTTTCATTTCATTATGACGGGCTTGGAAAGCGAATTACAAGATATGGTTAACATGACAACAAAGATGAAGGCTAAGTACGATAAGTACTTTGGTAACGTGGAAACCGTTAACATATACATCTTCTTAGCCCCTATCTTTGACGCTCGTCATAAGATGAAGTTTATTAGATGGTCGATGGAGAAGATATATTCTACCGAGGATTATGAAAAACTACATGCTTCTATACAATCATGTCTAGTACACATGTTCAACGAGTACAATAAGGTGTATACAGATAAGTTAGGTGCGGCTGCCCCGACCAGAAAAGAAGCAACAAATCCTCCTCCTCCTGTATCATTGACAAATACTATGATTGGGGTGAGTAAAGCTTTATTCAACAAAGAGGAGTGTGGTCAAGGGGAAAATGTGAAATTTGAGTTACAAAGGTATTTGGACGAACCGCTAGAACCGGATGTGACTGAGGGTCAAGTCTTTGATGATTTGGGTTGGTGAAAATTAAATTGTCATCACTATCCGGTTATAGCCAACATGGCTAAAGAAATTTTGGTCGTCCCGGTCTCCACAGTTTCCTCTAAATCAGCATTTAGTACGGGTGGTAGAGTTGTAACAGATTTCAGGAGCTCTTTAAGTACTGACATGGTACAAGCTCTAGTTTGCACTCAAGATTGGTTGAAAACGACCCCACAAAGATTTTATCAGAGGAAGAGTTGCTTGAAGAACAAATAGTCCAAGAAGGTAAATAGTAATTTCTTACATGGGTAGTGCCTAATATCTTTAGTTTGTATGTGTATGGGGTAAATTCCAACCAATTAATATGCAACTGTTTTTATGGTTTTATTGCTACTGTTTTGCTACAAATATGAAGACTGAATAAGCTACTGATTTTATGGATTAATTGCTACTGTTTTCTAATGTTATGGCTCAATATGCTACTGTTTTTATGGTTTTATTGCTATTGGTTTGCTGCTGTTAATCTGTTATGGCTCATTAAGCTACTGTTTTTATGGATCAATCATTAATATGTTGTGTTTCAATTTCAGGAAATGTGATGCACTTGACTTAGTGGCTGCCTTACTGGAAATGGAATGGAATTTTTCTTCAATACTTGTTGTTGTTGCTTCATTTTTTTTTTGCCACTATGTTGTTGGCAACTTTTGATTAAGTTCTTTAATTGTTTTGGTAAACTTTATGGCCATTTTTGGACTATTGAAACTTGGACTTGGACACTTCATATTATTCGGTTCGGACAATATTGATGCTTGGTCTATATTAGGTTTTTTTACATTGCCAAATGTGTATTGTATTTGTATCATTGTATATTTGTATTTGTATGTATGAATGTAAAAGAGTAAGAGACCCAAAATGTGATTGCCTGTTGGGCCGAGAAGGCCCAAAATGTGATTGTTTGTTAGGCCGATAAGGCCCAAAATGAGGCCCATTTGTTCAATCGGTTAACCAACCAACCGATCGGTTATTCGGTTATAACCAAATTGAACCGACCACCCATCGGCTCGATTTTCAGTTACGAATGTTCAGTAACCGAACTGGTCGGTTCGATTCCGTTATGGTTCGGTTCGACATCCAACCGTGAACACCCCTAGTTAAACATAGATTTAATGCATGATAAAATGACTTTAATAACACATTATTGCATATGATGCAATGAATTGTTATTGAATAGAGTATCGTAAATGTTACAATTATTAATCAAACACGACCAAATCAATTAATATTAAGTCTTGAGAGATACCTTCCAAAACATTTAACACTCACACTCGCTCTCATAGTTATGGACGGGTATGCCCTATCATACTGTTCGTAGACATGCGAGCTAGCAGAGATGTGAAGGAAATGGAGGATCCAATCATGCGCAGCGGAAAAATTCAACACAATAACTCCATTTCTGGCCGCAAGATCTAAGCAATTCTAGATACATCATGTCATCTGATAGTTCGGATTTTACCTTTGAAGATCCGAAGGTTTCAATAGAAGAATCAGTAACCCAAGACGTCACCCGTCCTCTACCAGTATCCACACGGACGTGCCTTACTTCAAAACTAAGAGAATGAAGAGTTTGCTAGAGTCATCTTTCTCACTGTGAGTCTCTGGTGAAGGCACTAACTCTTAGTTTGCTATAGTCATATAATATTAATATGTGTTGTAGTAATGATACAGATCAAATCATATTCAATATATTACTACAACACATTAGTAACAATAGTTCCAATCTACTCCCATAGACTTTACATGTGCCTAATGCTTAGGCTGCGGTAGAGCCTTCGTTAAGGGATCAACCATATTATCATGGGAAAATGACACTTTTGTGCACCTAAATATACATTTTTGACACTTTCATACCCTAACTTTTTTTCTCTTTTTTCCATACCCGAATTTCATTTCGGGACAACTGGCCATTTATTTACCAAAAATGGCCCTAAATTTTTGTTCAATTCATGAGTATTTGGTTCAATTCATGGGTATTTTGGTTCAATTCATTTGTATTTTGGGAAAATGGTCCAGAAGTACCCTGAATTTTGGTTCAATTCATGGGTATTTAGGAATTATTGTCTTAAAATGAAATTCAGGTATGGAAAAAAGAGAAAAAAAAAGTTAGAGTATGAAAGTGTCAAAAGTGTATATTTAGGTGCACAAAAGGGTCATTTTCCCTATTATCATCAGTCGGAATATAATTAAGGGAAAATGACACTTTAGTGCACCTAAATATACACTTTTGACACTTTCATACCCTACCTTTTTTTTTCTTTTTTTCAGTACCCTAAATTTCATTTTGGGACAATAATTCCAAAATACCCATGAATTGAACAAAAATTCAGGGTACTTCCAGGCCATTTTCCCAAAATACCCATGAATTTAACCAAAATTCAAGACCATTTTTGGTAATTAAATGGCCAGTTGTCTCAAAATGAAATCCATGGTCTACAGAAAAAGAAAAAAAAGGTAGGGTATGAAAGTATCAAAAGTGTATATTTAGGTGCACAAAAGTGTATATTTAGGTGCACAAAAGTGTCATTTTCCCTATAATTAATCTCCTTGTCACCTATGATATCTCATATGACGTGATACTTCTTGAGTATATGTTTGCTTCTGTTGTGAAATCTGGGCTCATGAGCAAGCGCTATGGCCCCCGTGTTGTCACATAACAAGCTTACCGGATCAAATGCTCGCGACATTACAACTAATCCGGTTAGAAAGCTTCTAATCCATACGACCTCCTTAACCGCTTCTACAGCAGCTATATATTCAGCCTCCGTTGTAGAATCGGCAGTGGTGGCTTGCTTGAAGCTCTTCCAGCTAAATGCACCACCGTTTTACACAAATACATATCCTGCCTGAGATTTGAAGTCATCAGGATCTGTCTAAAAATTGGCATCAACATATCCTTTGACTTGTCCAGTGTTCTTGGCCAGGGTTAGACTGAAATTTGCTAGCACGGCTAACCGCGAACAAGACATCTGGCCTCGTGCATATCATGACACACGAATCCTACAGGCGAAGCATATGGGATCTTACTCATCCTGCTCAACTCATCAGGTGTACTAGGACATTGTGTCTTGCTGAGCTTAATGTCATGACGCATGGGTATATATCATTTCTTAGATTCAAGCATTGAGAATCTTCTCAATACTTTATCTATGTGAGTGCTTTGACTCAGGCCCAAAATCCTTTTGGAACGATCCCTATAGATCTTAATGCCCAAAATAAATGTTGCATCACCTAAATCCTTCATCGAGAAGCACTTTCCTAATCAAGCTTTAATGGCAAGCAAGGTCGGGACGTCATTCCCGATGAGTAGTATGTCATCGACATAAAACACTAGGAATACTATATTACTCCCACTCGCTTTCTTGTAGACGCAAGGTTCATCTTCATTCTTGATGAAGCCAAATTATTTTATACCTTCATCAAAACGAATATTCCAACTCCGTGAGGCTTGCTTCAACCAATAAATGAATCATTGCAGCTTACGTATCTTTCTGAGATTCTTTGGATCGACAAAACCCTCAGGTTGTGTCATATACACATCCTCTTGTAAGTTCTCGTTAATGAATATGGTTTTGACATCATTCTGCCATATCTCAAAGTCGTGATATGCAGCAATGACAAAAATGATCTAGATCGATTTGACCATTGCTACTGGTGAAAATGTTTCATCATAATCCAGACCTTGAATTTGACGATAACCTTTTGCAACCAATCTAGCTTTATAGGTATGAGGTTTTCTATCAATGTCGGTCTTGAGCTTATAGACCCACTTACAACCGATGGGTTTTATCCCAGGGGTGTAATCAACCAAGTTCCAGACTTGGTTATCATACATGAATTTCATCTCCTCTTTCATGGCTTCCTGCCATTTGTCGGAGTCGATACTGACCAAGGCTTGTTGAAATGTTGTTGGATCATCATAATCCATAACTATCAAGTCATTTCCTTCAGTGGCTAGGAAGCCATATCTGATAGGAACATGACGAGATCTTTCAGACCTCCTTGGACCATCTGGAATTTATATAGGGATTGGTTCTTCATCTATGACCATCTCTGGCTCCTGTACTTCTACATCTTGCATAGCAGGTTCCTGAATCGCTTCAGGTTGTTCCGTACCATCTCGAATTTCTTCGAGACGCACGGGACTCCCACTAGTTGTTTTGTAAATAAATTTCTTTTCCAAAACCACCCCACCATGAGCAACAAAAAGTTCTTGTTGGGTTTATAGAAGTATTACCCCCTTTTTTTTCCTTGGGGTACCCTACGAAGACACATTTATCTGATTTGAGTTCGAGCTTATCGCCTTACAAGAGATTGACATAAGCTTTGCATCCCCAAATCTTTAGGGAAGACAATATGGGCTTTTTCCCACTCCATACTTCGTATAGTGTACTTTCAACTGCCTTTGTTGGAGCCCGATTTTAAATGAATACGGCAGTTTCAAGGGCATAACCCCAGAAAGAGTTTGGGAAATCATCTTGACTCATCATTAAACGAACCATTTCTGGTAAGGTTCGGTTCATCCGCTCAGACACATCATTTAATTGTGGTGTTCCAGGTGGAGTCAATTCAGAGAGGATCCCACAATCTACTAGGTGACTATGAAACTCTTGATCTAAGTACTCACCGCCACGGTCAGACCGAAGCACCTTCGCCCTTTCCAAGGAGGTTTTGTTCTTCATTTTTAAACTCCTTGAACTTGTCAAAGGCTTCAGATTTTTGTCTCATTAAGTAGACACAACCAAATCTACTAAAATCATCTGTAAACGTGATGAAGTAATTAAAACCCCTTCTGGCCTGAGTACTCATAGGTCCACATACATCGGAATGTGTAAGACCTAATAAGTCATTCGTCCTTTCACCTAAACCCTTGAAAGGTGCCTTTTTCTTTTTTCTCATTAAACATGATTCGCATCTCTCGATTGAAGTGAATTCAAACGGACTTAGAAGTTCACACTTGTGAAGTATTTAGGTGCGTTTCTCGCCTATACGTCCTAAAGGACAATATCATATTACAGTCTGGTTTAAATCATCGGATTTAAACCTTTTGTTATTTACGTTATATATGAAACTTGTGTTAGTGTTTTGAGTATTTAAAATATACAAACCACCAACCAATGAAGCGTTACCATAACAAATATTATTCTTATAGATACTAAATAATCCATTGTCAATGGAAAACCAATATCCTTCCTTATCAAGTAAGGAAACATAAAATAATATTCCTACAAAACGTAGGTACACAATGAACGTTGTTTAAAAATAAAACAAGCCCTGTGGGAAAACTCATACTAATTGTTCCTACAACAGTTGTTGAGACTAGATTGTCATCACAAACTCTTAGGTCCACTTCGCCTCTGCCCAGAGCCTTTCTACTTTCCCGAACATGAACATTTACACAAATATGATATTCAGCACCAAAATCTAGTACCCAAGAACCAGAAGTAGAAGAACTAAGATTAAGCTCAATAACGTAAATACCTAGGGGCGTTCAAAAAAAACCAAACCGACCAACCCGAACCGAAAAATGGTCTATTTTGGTCGGGTCGGTTTCAGTGAAAACGACAAAATCTCGGTTTGGATTTTTTGAACCGACCGACACCTACACCTTACTAAAACGCAACGTTTCTTACCCTCACTTCATACGCTTCCATGCAACGTTTCACAGTTCACGTACTCATACAACTCACCTCACACGCACGACACAACTCACCTCACACACACAACTTAGTCTTCAGACAAAGGCTCGAGAGACTTATTACAATTGTAATATTATGCCGATTTATTAATTTCGAAAGATGATAAATTATTACAATTGTAGATCACTTTTACACTTGGAATAGGGAACAACTCTAACAAGATGGATAATATTATTTATATGGGTGTGCCCTAGCGTAGTGTTTAAGTAGTGCTATCCATAGTTGGTTTTTGGTTTTACTTAATTATGCTTGGCATAAAGGTTATGTCCTTAAGGTATTAGATATAATGAGTCGGTATATATGATATAAATATTCTATCCAAGAGTTACATACAGATGTAATTGGAAAGAGTTCGTACCAACGTAGCTATATTTGGGTCGACGGGCCCTCGTCCACTCGAAGTGTGGTGAATTATGGGTCTTGGTTCATATTCAATAATGAAATCTTATGGTTTGTGTTTGTAAAGTATTAAGATCTTCGAATTCAAGTTTATTAATATTATGAATATTATTGTTGTAGATAAATGGTTGCAAATCAAAAACACAATATGTCACAGAAATTTGAATGGCGTTAATTTTCTAGACTCGTACAGAAATTTGAGAATTGTTCTCAAGAAAGGAAGGAATATATCCTTGATTAGCCAATTCCCGAGGAATCATCTGCTATAGCTACAAGAGCTCTTCGAGATGCATTCAAAAAGCACTCTGATGACTCGATTAATGTGGGTTGCATGGAGTATGATCTCCAAAAGCAACTGATAGACATGGATGCTTATACTATGATTGGCCATCTCAATGAAATGTTCCAAAAGAATGCAAGAATCAAAAGATTAAACACAATCAGAGATTTTCTCTCCTGCAAAATGTCAGCATGAAATTCCGTGAGTCCTCATGTCCTAAAGATGAAGGGTCGTCTTGAGCATCTGGAGAGACTTAGTCTGAATATACAGCAAGAGTTGGATGCAAACATTGTTTTCCAATCGCTTCCTTCAACGTATGATAGGTTCATTATGAATTACAATATGCATAACATGGACAAGACTATCTCAGAGTTGCATGGGATGCTTCAAACTGCTAAGAAAAACATCAAGAGTAAAACTAAGAATGTTTTGATGAGAAACAAATGAATAAGCTTCACGAAGCAAGGCTCCCCAAGCATGTTGAAGGTAAAAACAAGACTCCTATAATCTACAAAGCCAAGCACAAATTCAAAAAGTTTGAATCTAAGCAAAATGATGCAGTTTGCTTTTACTGCAATGAGGTTTGTCATTGCATAAGGAACTGTAAGAAATGCATGGATAAGTTGAAGAAGAATGGTAGATCGCCCACATTTTCAGGCATTTATGTTACAGAGATTAATTTGTCTACTTCGAACTGCTGGGCATTAAAAACTGGATAAAAATCTCACATTTGTACTAATGTGAAATGTCTAAAAAGTAGAAGAAATTTGACCAAGAAAAAGGTGGACCTATGAGTGGGAAATGGAACAAGAGTTGTTGTAATTATTTGTAGGGATCATCGATTTACTTTTGTCCAATGGGCTTAGTTTGGCACTTAAGAATTGTTTTTATGTAACTACTTTTCGTGTAATATTATTTCGGTTTTTTGTTTGGACAAAGGAAGGTGATGGGAGGAAATCTCGGCAAGCTAAAATCTACCCACTCCCGAGTACATGGCAAGTGCACCGGCTGTCAAGTAATATAGGGCATTTTAAGGCCCCGAGTTATCAATCCCACGAGGACCATTAGTTGTTGAACATTGGAGTACAAGTGTCTAATGTGTCGAGTCTAAGCGATCATAAATTGGTTTTGGTTATTACAAAATATAAATTAAAAATATTAACATAAAAATAAACACACAAATCACTAAATGATTAAGTCAGGGTCAATTAAGGGTACAATAGTACTTCGATAATCAAGGGTTCAATTACCTATTCGAGTCTAAGGTGATCATGTTCAGATCGAAGGTCCAGATAACTGATCTTAGGATCCTATAATTCACATTCTTTCGGCGTTGGCACCCTATATGCACTTACTCTCGTACCAATTTTTCCTATTGGCAACAATGTAGATTCGAGTCCCAACTACTATGATCACCCTAGGCCGATTGTTATCGCCTCTCTTCCTAGATTCGTTCAATCACCAGGCCTACTTGGGAGGTGAAGCATCTAGTTATGTAGCTAGGATCCCGATTCCTGTACTCCCAAATTAAATCATGCATCCTAATTCAATTTAATTCATTTCCCGTTCCACGTAAAAACCCCCCAACGAATAATTTAGCTACTTATGTGAACAAAAACCAAAGATAACTCCATGAAACTCATCATGGCAACTAACATCATCTTTAACATCAAATCAAACCAACACACAAATCTCATAAACATAATACCTTAATTGATTACTCCAAACTCAATTACAAACTTAAAATAAAAACCTAACAATCTACTACCAACCTAACAAACGCTTCCTCGAATCTTCCTCTTCGTCGCCTCCAAGTCGTCTCCAAGTGATCACCCACAAGCTCCTCTCTCTCTAAGCCCTAAACCACTCTAACCTAACTCTAATTTTGAAAATTGGATGATAATTTCGTAGGTAGGGGGGTTGGGTATTTAACCTTTTTTCGTTCCGAGAAAAATAAAGAAATATTAACAAGTAAAGTAAAATCTCCAAAATTTTAAATACATTATTTTCCTGAATTAAAACCCGAGTTAACTCGTAGGAGGAGTTTGGGTCCTCCCGAGGGCTTATCAGAATGAAATGCCCACGAATTCTTATGCAAAAACAACTAGACTCCATCCTAAAAATGCCAAAAAGACTCAAGTTATGCAACAAAGAATATCAAAATATATTTACAAGAAAATGTTCACAATTTCACACAACCACTGAAATTTGCTAGTCATGTTGATGAACAGATAGTCTCAGAGCTTACAATTTGGTGTCATGTCCGAATTACTTGAATGATCACATAACTACACATGTGTTACGAAAGTACACTTGAGACGGGGGTTAAAATGGTTACCTTGACTTGACTCCCCACTTGGGATGCATACACCCTCGGCACATGTTGCTCACTCTTCACACTGGAGGTCATAAGAGTTCATATGCTAGTGACGTGATCGGCTCTCCACTAATCATAGGGGAACTGGTGTCCTAGACGAATCCATTTGTAGGGCTTTATATGACTTGTAACATGTGGAGGCTTAGGCTAAGGTGGTTTTTTAGAAGATAAAAACATAGCTCATGTGGTGCACCACCACAAAGTTGCTTCTAACCTCACAAACCCCAATTACATGTCACTCCCCTTAGCTTGCTCTTTCTTATAAATGTCCTTCCCCTCATCTCATTCATAACCCCCAATTTTTCTTGCACATAAAAAAAAAATCAGCTCTTATTTAAAAAAGACATCACTTGCATTTTCAAATCAATCAAGTTTATTCAAAACAAATACATTCTTTCAAATTTGGCATTTTCTTGGATTTGGGATTTCTTTTTCATTTCTTCAATATTTTTTTCTTTCTTTTTTTTTCTCTTTTTTTTTTCTTTTTCCAAGTCCAAGTACCTGAATCATGAACAAATCAAATCAAGTCATAAAACATCTTTTGAACCGTTGTGGTTCTCAAAATCATAGTAAGCTGAAATCCCAAATAATTGTGCACTCCATATCCTATACATGTTCTAATAACCCATAGTTCAACCCCACATTCAATTGAAACAACTAAGTAATAGATTCACATGATCAAATATAATGTTGGATATAAGGAAAAAAATGGCACATTGGCTTGTAATGTAGGGACAATCAGAAATCAGCTTTTTGGCTCAGATGGGTACTAGGGATAATAATGATCTGGGTAGGCTTTATGGCTGAAGTGATCCAAAGATGGCCTACAGATTCTATTGCCCAAAAATTCACCAGTCCCCTGATTTATTTCGCCTTGAGTGGTCATGCTCTTAGTTCTAGACTCCTGCTTACTAGGCAGGAAACAAACATGGCTCTGAATGCACACAACTTATATGACAATTCAACCCAAACCAAACATCCAATCCCCACCCCAAATGTCTTTTCTTAAATCATGTAATAATTATGCAACCCTTCAATTTACCCGAGCAAGCAACAACTAAGAGAATTTTCCTCACTGATATCTTTCCATCTAGCCTAGCTATTACTCAACAATCAAGCGATTTTGCAAACATTTCAAAATCCTAGTTTTTATCATGCAAGCAATCAACGACCCTAGATTGACAACTACCAGCACAACAGATCCCATGAGAAAACAAGGTAGAATATACAAAAATAAAAATAACAATAAAATAACTAAACAATAAACAAAAATAAAAATAAGACTCGATTGTGGTATGTGCTCAAGCACACATCACACTTAGGGCTCGACAAAACTAAATACTCAAAAACTCGACTTGACCTGCAGTAGGGCCTAAGCAACACTAGAAAAGAAAAAAAAAGACACAATTGTGGTGTGTGCAATCACGCACACACCACACTTAGGACTTTACTAAGTCCCGGACACTCTAACAAGACTCAAATAAAATAAAGTAAAATAAAAAAAATAAAAATTCAAAATTCAAAATAAATTTACGAAGTTTACAACTGTGCAAGAGTACCACTTTCCTCGATACAAAAAATCACAGTGAAACCATTTAATTTCTTCCATATGTGAGCGGAAGAGATTTCCATTAAGCGCACGAAAAGCTGCCTCTTCCACAAATTATTCAAATAGGGAAAGTGACGATAAAAATTGTGCCTAGAGGCATTAAAATCTTTAGATGCAAAAATGCACCTGCCCTCAATTTTTATAGAAAAATAATGCACCAAAGATGAAGATGATGCATATGAGAACGGAAGGATGTCACCTGATGCATAAGGCTCCATTATTGCTTCTCCTTCCATTTTCTCGAGTGGGAACTCCTCTCCATCTGGGAGCACCAGAATTGGTCCGCTCAATTCTTGCTTCTTTTCCTTGAGCTTATCCAAAATGTACCTTTCATTATCTCAAGAAATTTTGTTAGAAATTACTAATGGCATATAATACTCATCATCAATGAAAGCAAATCTAACATCATAACTCAAGCAAAAATTAATAAATGAAGTTGAAGGAGGTGGAGCCCGTGTTTTTTGCATCAAACACGGAGTCCCTTACTATTGTGCCCATATCTATGTCATGGTTAACTCAGTTTTTCTCATATCGGGCATTCTCTACCACATGCTCCTTTTCTTCATTATTTTTGACCTTTTGAACTAGTGATGGTTCTTCGGTCACTTCAACATTTCCCACTTCACTACCTTGGGGAGAGAATTCATCAAATAGGCATCGAAGCCGAAATATTTCATCCACTGCCACTTGCATCATGAAACTTTCTAGCTTAACCGGTAATTCATGGGGGACACATGGGGACATAATATCATTATTAGTGCAGGCATATTCAAAATTATCTGGTGCAGAGGAAAAATCAAAAGTGAAAGTTTCAAATATGAATGGTTCAAAAGAATGGTCATTGGCCATATTTGCATCTCGAGGGCTCGACATGAAGGAAATATCACCTAGAATGTGAGTTTCCGAATTTTCCATTACCTCATCAAAAGTGCACTCTAAGGAATCAATCTCAATGAAAAATATATCATAAATAGGAGATGAAGGTGTAACCCATATTTTTGTGTCAACTATGGGCTCCGTTACCAACAAAGCCTCTTCTTCCTCGTAGCTAAATTCTTTTTTAATTTCTTGGATTTGCTCCAGCATTAGCTCCTCTTCTTTAATTTGATCGATCTCTTGAGGAGAATCGATTTCCATGCTCTCTTCAGATGACTCGGTCTCTCCTTTGACTTCTCGAACCACTCCTTGCTCCTCTAGAGTGATCTCATCCTCAAATAAGCAATCAAGATCATAAACTTCACCTTGCTCCCCTCGCACCTTTCTTGGCACAAATCTTAGCACCACAATAGAACAATGACATCGAAACCATTTCCCACCCTAGGGAGCGTTTGGATTCTTCAACCCTCTTCCTCTCTTCAACTTCCATTTGGTGAACTCATGCCATTTTACGAGCCTCTTCTTGTGCACGCCATTCATTTTTCAAGTCTGTTCAATCACTTACCCGTTGTTCCTCCTCAACCATTTTTCTAGCCTCTTTGCTCCCATGTTGCTCCTTTCCCAATGTTGCCTCTTCAAAAATGTTTCCACCCTCAAAAGAGATTGTATCTTCATGACGCGATGTCATTTCACTGATTATGTGTTTCGCCTTCTCCCAATCTGCAGCCAGCTTGTCCCTTTCCCCTTGAGACTCGAGCTCCCTTCTTTTTCTCTCATGTTCTTGCCTTCGATCTTCCTCTGTGTATTCGCGCAAGAGGTCTATGATTTACTCCTCTGCTGATGGTTCCATTTCTCGAGGTGGAGGGTTGTAGGGCTTGTGTGGATGGTTACGGTGGTAGTTTTTATAAAAGCGGGGCGGTGGTCCTCCTTGGTAGGATGGTGATGGATTATAGTGGTATTGGTAGTCTTGCGGTGGCCCTCGTTTGTAGCCATATCGTTGCTCCTCATGGTGACAGTAGTGGGCACCTCCATGACCATGACCATGATCGTCCCAGTCCCACCTATATCCATTATAGGCCTCGTACGATGTGGATTGGTTTTGAGGAGTTCACTCGTACTCTGGCCTATACGACCTCTCATAACAAGAGTCATACTTCCTCCAATCTTGCTTCATCATATTTACCTTCTCTACGAACATTTCTCAAACTCTAAAATTCAAGAAAACTAACGGGAAAAAAGGTGAGAGCACAAGTGCGAAGTCGCACGCAAGCAAGATAGCAGGCAATAATATACACGAAAAAAATAAAAATAATAATAATAATATAATTTGTTTTAAATATAAATAATACTTAAAGCACGACTTAAACACCTTTCTCCTAGGCCAACAGATACCTAACAGTCCCCGACAACGGTGCCAAAAACCTTACGGGAAGAAATCTTGGAGCGTCGAGATTAATTTGTCTACTTCGAACTTCTGGATATTGAATACTGGATAAGAATCTCACAATTGTACTAACGTGCAATGTCCAAAAAGTAGAAGAAATCTGACCAAGAAAGAGGTGGACCTACGAGTGGGCAATGGAACAAGAGTTGTTGCAGTTGTTGTAGGGATCATCGATTTACTTTTCCACAATTAGTTTAGTTTGGCACTTAAGAATTGTTTTTATGTAACTACTTTTCGTGGAATATTAATTTGGTTTCTTGTTTGGACAAGGAAGGTGATGGGAGGAAATCTCGGCAAGCTAAAATCTACCCACTCTTGAGTACACAGCAAGTGCACCGGTCGTTAAGTAATATAGGGCGTTTTAAAGCCCCGAGTTATCGATGCCACGAGTACCGTTAGTTGTTGAACATTGGAGTACAAGTATCTAATGTGTCAAGTCTAAGCGATAAAAAATTTGTTTTGGTTTTTGTAAAATATAAATTACAAATATTAATATAAAAATAAAAATAAAAATAAACACAAATATCACTAAATGATTAAGTCAGGGTCAAATATGTTTCAGAGCAAATGGCTTGAAATGAACTTGAATACATGAATATAACTTGAGAAATTTAAACGGGTCACCGGGGTATGTCAATTATGGTCTTACCCAAAATGCTCAGTACTTCGATCATCAAGGGTACAATTACCTATTCGAGTCTAAGGTGATCATGCTCAGGTCGAAGGTCTAGGTAATTGATTTTAGGATCTTATAATTCACATGCTTTCGGCGTTGGCACCCTATATGCATTTACTCTCGTACCCATTATTCATATTGGCAACAATATATATCCGAGTCTCAACTACTCTAACCCACCTAGGTCGATTGCTATCGCATGTCTTCCTAGATTTGTTCAATCACCATGCCTATTCGGGAGGTGAAACATTAAGTTATGTAGCTAGGATCCCGATTCCATTACTCCCATATTAAATCATGCATCCTAATTCAATTCAATTCATTTCCCGTTCCACATAAAAACCCCCAACGAATAATTTAGCTACTTATGTGAATAAAAACCATATATAACTCCATCAAACTCATCATGGCAACCGACATCATCTTTAACATCAAATCAAACCAACACACAAATCTCATAGACATAATATCTCAATTGATTTCTCCAAACTCAATCCCAATACAATCACGCAATCCCCAATTACAAACTTAAAAGAAAAACCTAACAATCTACTACCAACCTCACAAACACTTTTACAATCTTTTAACAATGCAAATTCAACATGTTATATATATAAATATAAATCTGAAAGTTACCTCTTCTAATCGATGAAAACACAAGTATAGTGTTTCTCTATCAAGTCCACACAAGCACCATAACCGAAGAGGTTTTCACTCAATAATTTTGCTATTAATTTTTTAGAGAAACTTGACAACAATCGAGAATGAGAGGGAGAGAGAAGTCGGCCTAGAAGGGGGGAGGAAGATGGGAGTTGTTGCTGAAAATTAGAGGATGTTATGAAAATATTGGAACTTTAATTTGAAAAAATCAAATTGAATTTTTCAAATCAAAATTGCATATCCATCCTCCATAAACCCTCTATTTTCATTTGTTCCCATTCATCACTTAATCCCTAAATGGGCTTTAAGCCCGTTTAACCAAAACCCAAATCAAACCCATTAAATTGAGTTCTAATTTCGGTTTAGACGAAACTGTTCATTTTCCTCGAATTGATTTCTTCAACCGTCTGGTTAAAACCTTAGGCCAAAAATCTACCGAATCGTTCTCAATTTTCATCCATAATTAATTGTCATGTATCGTGCTTAATGCGTGTGACCCTCTAGGCTCACGAGCAATTGGCAGACTGGTAAAATTACTATTTTACCCTTTTCATCATAAGTGGCCTCTAGCAAGACATTATGATTATCCTATGTTTGTGATTATCGATTATTCGACTTAACCTGTTATCGTGCAGGTCATTGTCCTTTTATCAAACCGATATCCAGATCGATCAATAGGCATAGAATGGTCATCCTAATTTATCAATCCCTGTTTCTTGATATCTGAGATGACTGAAAACTGATACTAAGGTATCACCTGCACGACCGTGCTCTTTCTTCAGTCATACTCATCAAGTGGCCTAAACGGATATCTTTCTCATACCGAAGTATGAGTGATAAATCCCTCAGACGTCTTTCGAGTTCACTAGTGTAATCAATATCAAAGTCAATTGAAGCCGTTATAGTTACCCTTTTACAGATAACGTTAGACTAGGTCAAACTTAGGTATTCGTTACATAGTGTACACAAAGACTCCTTGGTCTTAGGATATAATGACAAACTACGATATGTGAGTATCTCATGACTGGATCTATGCAGCATACTCACAATCGGGTTGTCCAATATCATCGACATGATGATATCTATGATATAACTCCGGCACATACTTTTCCATGATCAGTAGAGCGTGATCACAAGGAGTTGGTCTCATACTGATCGCTTCTTAAAGAAGCTTAGCTGATCAGGGACTCATCAAATGTAATTCTTTCTGATCTATAGTTCTACTATTAGTGGTTACACACATAATAACATAGATCAAATTACATTCGATATATTACTACAACACATTAGTAATATATGCCGATTTATTTATTCGGAAAGATGATAAAACATTACATCTGTAGATCACTTATATATTGGACTGGGGCATAACTCTAACACAAGCCTCCTCTCTCTTCAAACCCTAAACCACTCTAACATAACTCTAATTCTTAAAATTGGGTGATAATTTCGTAGGCAGGGGGTTGGGTATTTATAGGAGGGGAAAAATCAATTTAAAACTCAAAATTTCAAGATTTTAGGAGCTGATTTGACCAGCCTGACGGGCAACACCCGGCAAGCTCCATCATGCCGGCCACGGCCTGCCGGGTTAAGTCGCACCTGCCAGGTTGAATCTGGCAGGTCAACCCGGCAGGCTTCCTTCTCATGCCTTCGGGTTGCCGGGTTACGCGAGACCTGCCGGGTGACATCTAGTAGGTCAACCTGGCCGACTTCTCCAAGCTTGACCGGATCAGCTCCTCGCCTCTTCTCAGCTTCTCTTCAATCCATCCACGGGTTGCCGGGTTAAGGCAAACCTACCGGGTGGGATCCGGTAGGTTAACCCGGCAACCTTCTCCTAGCTTTCCCGACTTTACATTTTTAGCTCCTTTTCGTCTCTTTTCAACCTGTTTTCATCAAAAATCATCTCGCAGCACTCGTGAGGTAAGAGCAGTAAACTATTCACTAAAAACGATAAATTTGGGACAAAATGGGGTTAAAATTAAAGAGATTTGACTCGATCGGATACATAAATTCTGACCACATCAGAAGGGTATGAATTTTCTATTAAGAATAGTATTTGCAATATCTACCGAAATAACATGTATTATGAAAGTGCTCCATGGATTAGTGGTCTTTATGTACTTCACATGGAAGACACTAACAAAAGGTCAATTTATAACATAAACACAAAAAGGTTTAAAACTAATGATTTAAGTGAAACTCTTCTCTAACACTATCGTTTTGGCCTATAAATGAGAAATATGAAAGCTTCACAAATGTGTACTTTTGAGTTCATTTGATGTCAAATCAATTGACACATGTGAATCTTGTTTAATGGGTAAGATGAAACATATGCCCTTCATAAGAAAACGTGAAAGTGCAAGTACTTTGTTGGGTCTAATACATTCTGATGTCTGTGGACAATTGAGTTCTGTTGCTAGAAGAGGATTTCAGTACGTCATTACATTTAGGGGTAATTCCATGTCAGTGCCCCAAGATTGCTTAGTTTTCAAATCAGTACCCCAAGTTTGAAAAACATTTTCCTGGTACCCCAGGTTTAATTAGTTGCAGATAAGTATCTAATCTGTTAAATCTAACAGAAGGGATGTCAAAAGACAAAAATGCCCTTAATGCTTATGATTTGAAATCTGACCGGTCTAATCGGTTCAAATCTAGTCAAACAAGTTCAATTTGACCGATTTAATTATAAATAATAATAATAATAATAATAATATTATTATTATTATTATTATTGTTATTATTATTATTATTATTATTATTATTATTATTATTATTATTATAAAAATTAATTAATATTACATTGAAACTTTAAAATTTAATAACTCTCTCATACGACATTCGTTTCGGGCTCATAGTATATCAAATCGAAGAGAATCGGAAGATAAATAATTTTGAAGAATAATATTATTAATTAAATAAAAATTTATCAATTATTAATAATTAAATAATATTTATAATTAGATAATTAGATAATATTAATTATTATTTAAATTTAATTATCAATATTATTCTTCAAAGTTGTTTATCTTCCGATTCTCTTCGATTTGATATTTTATGAGCCCAAAATGGAGGTCGTATGAGAGAGTTATTTCATTCAAAAGTTTCAATATAATATTAATTATTAATTATAATTAATTTTTTTATATTATCATTAATAATTTTTATTTTAATAATTATTAATTATTAATAATTAAACCGATCAAATTGAACCGGTTTGACTAGATTTGAACCGGTCAAACCGATTAGATTTCAAATCATAAACATTAGGGGCATTTTGGTCTTTTCGCATCCCAATTATGATATATTTACCAGATTAGGTACTTATCTGCAACTAATTAAACTTGGGGTACTTATTGGAAAATGAATCAAACTTGGGGTACTAGCATGGAATTACCCCTTACATTTACTAATGATTTCAGTAGATTTGGTTATGTCTACTTGACTAAACATAAGTCATAAGCCTTTGAAAAGTTTAAAGAGTTCAAGAACCAAGTTGGGAAAAGTATTAAAGCACTTAGATCTGATCGAGGTGGAAAACACCTAACCCAAAAATTCATCAATCATCTAGGAGATTGTGGGATCGTTTATCAATGAACTCCTCCATGTAAACCACAGTGGAATGGTGTATCAGAGAGGCAAAATCAGACCCTATTGAATATGGTTCGATCAATGACGAGTCAAACGTATATGCCAATCTCGTTATGGGGATATGCTCTAGAAACAGTCGTGTTCTTTATTGAAAAATGCTCCCAAGTCTGACAAAATAGCACCCAAGTCTGACAAATGTCTTTTCAAAGGGTATCTTAAAGAAACAAGAAGATACTACTTCCACAAACGGGATAAGAATAAAGTGTTTGTTGCTAGGATCGGTGTCTTTTTAGAAAGGGGATTTGTTTCCAAAATGACTAGTGGGAGTGTTGTACATCTTGAAGAAATTCAAGAAAACTAAGGTACAGTACAACCTGAAGAAATCAGTAACCCCACACAGACATTGTAGAAGACGTGGAAACTTAGCTGAATGAATAGGTAATTCCAGTTCCTAAAAAACCACTAGAAGGGCTAAGGAGGTCTGATAGGGCACGAGTGGCACCTGTCAGATACGGATTCCTGCTATCTGAGAGTAATGACGTGATAGTTGTGGATCAAGATGATCCTACAACCTATCAAGAGGTCGTGAATAGTTCTGACTCTGAAAAAAGGTAATAGGCCATGAAAAAGGAAATGCAGTATATGCAAGATAATCAAGTTTGGAACTTGATTGACCCAACCGATAGCATAAAAACCATTGGCTCTAAGTGGATCTATAAGGTAAGGACAGATGTGGATGGCAATCTGCAAACCTACAAAGTGCGAATGGTTGCAAAAGGTTTCAGACAAATTCATGGCGCGGATGAAGGAATCCATGGGATCCAAATCAATTAATTTCATGCATTAGCGGAAGCAATTAACCGTGGATGCTTAAGCAAGCTAATATAGATCATCATGTGAAAATTTTCTGCATATGAGAAATATAAAAAATCTGGAATTTTACCTTGTAAAATCGAATCCAACAATCACAAAACCTTAGTTCTATGATCTCTAGTTGTATCCACACAAGTAAAGCACCTTTGAATAATATTTCTACAAAAACCCTTTACTAGTTAGTTTTTAAGAATAAGCAAAATTGAAGAACAAGAGAGAGAGAGAGGGATGGCAATTGGGAGAAGTGAAAGAGATCACCACGGGTTCCATTCGATAAATATCAAGCAGGGGACGTTATGTAACCGTGGTGATCGAAATAAAGCTTGATCTTAATGTAAATTCAACATGTTATATATACCTTTTTGAATCTGAAAATTACCTCTTCTAATCGATGAAAACACAAGCTTAGCGTTTCTCTATTAGGTCCACACAAGCACCACAACCGAAGAAGGTTTTTCACTCAAACTTTTTGCTATGAATTTGAGAGAAGCTTGACAACAATGGAGGAAGAAAAGATAGAGAGAAGTCGGCCTAGAAGGGGGGGAGGAAGATGGGAGTGGTTGCTGAAAATTGGAGGAAGTTATGAAAATATTGGAATTTTAATTTGAAAAAATAAAATTGAATTTTTCAAATCAAAATCGCATATCCATCCTCCATAAACCCTCTATTTTCATTTGTTCCCATTCATCACTTAAATCCCTAAATGGGCTTTAAGCCCGTTTAACCAAAACCCAAATCAAACCCATTAAATTGAGTTCTAATTTCGGTTTAGACGAAACTGTTCATTTTCCTCGAATTGATTTCTTCAACCGTCTGGTTAAAACCTTAGGCCAGAAATCTACCGAATCGTTCTCAATTTTCATCCATAATTAATTGTCATGTATCGTGCTTAATGTGTGTGACCCTCTAGGCTCACGAGTAATTGGCAGACTGGTAAAATTACTATTTTACCCTTTCCATCATAAGTGGCTTCTAGCAAGACATTATGATTATCCAATGTTCGTGATTATCGATTATTCGACTTAACCTATTATCGTACATGTCACTGTCCTTTTATCAAACCGATATCTAGATTGATCAATAGGCATAGAATGGTCATCCTAATTTATCAATCACTGTTTCTTGATATCTGAGATGACTGAAAACTGATACTAAGGTATCACCTGCACGGCCGTGCCCTTTCTTCAGTCATACTCATCAAGTGGCCTAAACGGATATCTTTCTCATACCCAAGTATGAGTGATAAATCCCTCAGACGCCTTTCGAGTTCACTAGTGCAATCAATATCAAAGCCAATCGAAGCCGTTATAGTTACCCTTTTACAGATAACGTTAGACTATGTCAAACTTAGGTATTCGTTACATAGTGTACACAAAGACTCCTTGGTCTTAGGATATAATGACAAGCTACGATATGTGAGTATCTCATGACTGGATCTATGCAGCATACTCACAATCGGGTTGTCCGATATCATCGACCTGATGGTATCTATGATATAACTCCGGCACGCACTTTGCCATGATCAGTAGAGCATGATCACAATGAGTTAGTCTCATACTGATCGCTTTAGAAGAAGCTTAGCTGATCAGGGACTTTATCGAATGCAATTCTTTCTGATCTATAGTTCTACTATAAGTGGTTACACACATTATGACATAGATCAAATCACATTAGATATATTACTACAACACATTAGTAATATTATGCCATTTATTATGTAGAATAATGATGTCCGTTACAATATAGATTGAGAAATTATATTGGACTAGGGCACAAACCTAACAAGAAGAGGGTGCCGAAATTAGGGTTGGAACTTTGGGGATTATTACGTAAATCAAATATATGATTTTGTAATTAACTTTCCCTTTTCCAATTCTAATTATCTTCTTATTTTAATTATAATTATAATAAGAATGGGCTTAAAGCCCACTTAGCTTAATTCATTAATTAAACTCATTTAAATTGGATTATAATTAAATGCCTTAGCTAGACCATCCCAATTACTTCAAACCAATTACTGGTTTAGCTAATTCGTTCATGATTTAATTAAATCAAATTGCGAATTTCCTGATTCTCATATTCTTCATAAACTGACTTTTCCAAGTCCCCTTTTGCTATATTTTGCTTAAAGTGTGTGACCTTCTAGGCTCACGGCCCGTTGACAGACTAGCAAAATTACTATTTTGCCCTTTCTATCATAAGTGACCTCCAGCAAGACATTATGATTACCCAACGTTCGTAAATATCGATGATTCGATTTAACCGCTTATCATCCATATCACTATCCTTTTATCATACCGATATCTAGATTGATCAAAAAGCATAGAACTGTCATCCTAATTTATCAATCACTGTTTCTTGATATCTGAGACGATTGAAAACTGATACTATGTATCTCATGCATGGTCATGCTATTTCCTTCAGTCATACTCATCAAGTGGCCTAAACAGATATCATTCCCATACTAGAGTATGGAAGATAAATCCCTCAGTCGTCTTTCGAGTTCACTCATGCAACTCATAACTAAGCCAATCAAAGTCCTTATGGCTACCCTTTTACAGGTAACGTTAGACTAGGTCAAACTTAAAGATTCATCACATAGTGATCACAAATACTCATTGGTCTAAGGATATAATGACAAGCTACGATTTGTGAGTATGCTCATGACAATATCTATGCTGCATACCCACCATCGGGTCGTCCAATACCATCTCTCTGATGATATCTATGATCTAACTCTGGCAACACCTTGCCATGATCAGTAGAGCGTGATCATAAAGAGTTAGCCTCATACTGATCACTTCTTAATGAAGTTTGACTAATCAATGACACATTAAATGTAATTCTTTCTGATCTGCAGTTCTACTATTAGTGATGGCACACATAATGATATAGATCAAATTACATTAAATATATTACTACAACACATTAGTAATATAATGTCGTTTTATTAATTTGAATGATGCTAAAATATTAAAGTAGATAAATTTATTACATTGGATTAGGGCACAACTCTAATAGCAGACTACGATGAAACTCTTTCCCTAGTTGCAATGCTTAAATTAATTAGGATTCTTCTTGCCATAACTGCATATTATGACTATGAAATATGGCAAATGGACATCAAAACAGCGTTTTTATGGAAACTTGATTGAGGATGTGTACATGGCACAACCAGAAGGTTTTGTCAATCCTAAGAATCCTGGTAAGGTTTGTATTCCTAGTGTTGTACGTCGATGACATACTACTAATTGGAAACATCTCAACCCTGAAAAAGACCAAAGTATGGTTAGGGAAGTGTTTCTCAATGAAAGACTTAGGTAATGCTACATATATACTGGGTATCAAGATCTATAGGGATAGATCCAAAGGAATGATAGGCTTAAGTCAAAGCACTTACATACACAAAGTATTGTAAAGGTTTCAAATGCACGATTCCAAGAAAGGGTTCTTTCCCATGCGACATGGCATAAGACTCAGTAAGACTCTGTGCCCTCCAGCACAAGATGAGCTGGACAAAATGAATGTGATCACATATAGTTGTACTATTTGATCAAACATGCATGTTTGGTTGTGCAAGAGACCTGATGTCTTTTATGCCTTGAGTTGTACAAGTAAATACCAGTAAAATCCCGATGAAGAACACTGGGCAACAGTTAAAACCATCCTCAAGTACTTACGAAGAACTAAGGATGTGTTTCTGTTGTATGGGGGACAAGACGAGGAACTAGTCCTAAATGGTTAAGCTGATGGTAGCTTCCAGACTAACACTAATGATTTCAAATCACAGTCTGGATATGTGTTTGTTTTGAATGGTGGTGCTTTTAGCTGGAAGAGCTCCAAGCAAACGACTGTTACTGATTCTACAACGGAAGCTGAGTATATAGATACATCGGAAGCGGCAAAGGAGGTTGTATGGATTAAGAAGTTTGTGGCTGGATTGGGCGTCATGCTAAACACATCCGATCCGGTGAACTTGTGTTCTGATAACACTAGAGTCATAGAACAAGCTAAAAAGGCAAGATCACATCAGAGATCCAAACATATACTCAGACGTTATCATCTCATTAGAGAGATTATTGAGCGAGGTAAGATGAAAATCTGCAAGATTGCTACAGATGATAACACAGCCGATCCCTTGACTAAAGCTCCCCGACAACCGAAACATGAGGGTCATGTTAGATCAATAGATTGGAACTAGTGCAAGTAGGATACTGTAAAAAAAATATGCACTAGGTCAATTTTATTATCCATGTGATTTACATCATCGTTATTAGCCATAAAAATGACATGTTTATTATCATGGTGTTGTGGTAATAAGTTGAGTATTTGACGAGCGAAAAGTCGACGACAAAAATGTGTCGCGCCCTTTCGCACACCCGGCAGTGTACCGGTGGCAAGTAATATAGGGAAGTAGGATTACGACCCAAAATTATCGTAACCAAGGGACAACGAGGACTTTGATCACTCAAATTAAGTTCCTTGACTAATCTCAGCGAATGGATATAATGATAATCGTTTGATAAAAAATATAAAAACAATAAATAAGAAAGAGAAATAAATTAGAGAAAGGCGGTGATTCTAGGCAATGACTTCATATGATGGTTTCGAGACATATTGAATGGTGAATTATGCATATCAGTGTTCCAAAACTTAGGGCGACAACGAGAATTCCTATTTCACCTAAGACTCCCTCCCGGGTAAAGAAAGGTCTAAGAATAGTTTAAGACAACCAAGCTATCCCTGGTCATGATTTAACCAAACTGAAAAGCATTAAACTCCGTGAATTCTTCTAACTTTCGGTTTTGTAAACCTATAGCTATTGTAATCGTGTTAACTCCACTATCCCTAGAAAGAATTTAAACCCGACCTTTAACAAACAATTCCATTTACAAGCTTGTTTCACAACATAAGCCAATAAACTAAAACATACATCAAGCAGTCAAGGAGATGCAGCATTAAGTAAAGAACGATAAAGACACCCCGCACGAAGCTCTATGCGCAATTTTACAATAAAGATGTCTCTAATCCATCATAAGAATTCAAGCCCTAAATCACACTATTTTAGCAAGTCATGAATAAGATAATTTGATAAAATGCAAATTTCGCATCACGAACAACTAGAATCACTCATGCATCAAAGGAAAATAAGAACAATACATCAATTCGATTCATGGATTCAAAGGCAATGTACATGGGATCATAAAGAAAAGAAAAGAAAAAGGTAAAACCCGTTTGAGTGTTCAATACATGAACCCGGCCTTCTCCCATCTTCCTCTCGCCTTGATTTCGCCTTCCCCTCGTTGAATCTCTTCTTCCAAGCTCTCTTTTCTCTCTCAATTTCGTGCTCTACCCTCCAAATGATCTGAAAATTAATTGCCTTTTTTCAGAAATGAGTTGGGTCTATTTATAGTGTGATTATCGCCGCGACCACGGGGGCCGTGGTCAATTTTCTTTAAAAGTCCTTCAATCTGTACACTAACACTTAAAATACCCGTGAGGCTAAGTGAGGTAAATAAGTGCATAATTCATTATCAAAAGGGGCGAAACAAGGCTTTATGTGTGGTAAAAAGGTCCTTAAAACCCGTTAAAATGCTCACGTATCAGTATTTAATTTCTTTAGAGGTCATCGAGTATGTCATCACTCGATAGTTAACCCTTATACTATACTAGGAATTATACTCAACGGTCTCTGGTGAAGGCTTTCTTGAAACTAGTATGAGGTTGACTAATAATCCGGTTTTACTAATCATGGGTAGAGGTTACTTTCATGAAAGAAAATTTGGACTCTGAATATCACAAGGAAATGAAAACGGTGTCGTTCTAGTTAGTGAGATAGGGACAAGTAGCAAGCTAACTAGGGGCAAATAAGCTGATATTACGGTGTCGTTTTGGGTTGTGCGTGACAAACATTGTGATTCGTTGTTGTCCTTGTCGAGCTCGGTGGTCCCAGAAGATGGAGGCTTGGAGGGCGTGGATGGCTAGGGTTTTTTTTTATTTCAGTATTTATATTTCGCTTTGTGCTTTTAAGGGTTTAGCTTAAATTTTATCATAGTTTTGCCTCCATGAGGAACCCTAGTTTAAGCTCCTTGTAAATTAGTCGAGCTTCGGCTTTTATCAGTGTAATCATTTCAAAATTTGTTCAGGTATCGAAGAAGATAGAAATCGGAAGAAGCTGTGGAGGCATTTGATGACAGTGAAAATATGGTTTCAGGTTTGGAATAAAAGCCGAGGGATTGAGGCCGTGATTGTTGAATCTGTCGTGGCCATCAAGATTCAATTTTTGAGGCACTTGGGAGCACGGAGTGAAGAGACGATAATGGAAATGAAGCTGAAAGAGTCATGCCCCTCTATTTTGAAAGCACGTTGTTATTTCAGTAATAATCATGAGCTAGCTCAGCATGGGAAGAATAAAGAGGGACGTGGCATGCAGACTTCGTGGGACGAGACTTGGCGTGCAAGCAACGGAGCCTCTTATTATGTTCTTGTTTTATAGTTGATATTTGTTGATCGTTTCCTAGATTATAGCGATGCTCTATTTTTTAGCTTATCGTAGTTATCTATAAATAGTAATAAACAAACCCGGAAGTATTATCCAGTTCCAATACTTGCATTTGTTCTCCACATTCTGTAAGCTCTTGAGTTTTATCACATCTTTCAGTTGGTATCAGAGCGTACTTACAAAACGATGGTTAACGGAGCGCTGGAGACTAAGGTATTGTTAGAGATGCCAGAAAATGAAACAACACTCGCTGAGAGCTCCGCTGGAGCCCGAGCTCAGGGAAGAGGGAATCTGCCATTGTCATATCCTATGCTGACAGAATCAAACTACGGGTATTGGTCTACTAGAATGGAGATTACGATGAAAGCACTAGAAGTCTGGAGTGCGGTCAAGGAAGAAGGAGGAATCGTTTGTGAGGAGACAGACTAGGGAGCACTTGCAGTGATCGCTCAAGCCATTCCAAACGCGATCATGATGGCGATTTCACACAAAAAGAATGCTAGGGATGCATGAAAGGCGTTGAAGGAAATGTGTGTCAGGGAAGCTCGAGTAATGAAGGCAAACATCCTGTGCTCAAACGAGAGTTTGATAAGATGAGCATGGAGGAGTCTGAAACCATCAGTCTTTCTCTCTAAGGTTGACGAACATTGTTAACGAGGTTCGAACCTTGGGGACTGAGATGCCTGAAGATGTGGTGGTTGAAAAATTATTTCGATCGGTGTCGGAACAGTTCCTGCCAATTGTTGGAACCATTCAGCAATTCTCAGACATGTTCACCATGTCAGTAGCAGAGGCAGTGGGGAGACTGCGAACTTTTGAGGAATCGTTAAAGAGTAGGAAATCTGAGAAGGAATATGATCAACTCATGCTTACTCGAGCTCAATGGGAGGCGTTAGCTGGAAAAAGTAGAGAAACAATGGTAACCAAAGTTCATGGAGAGGCAGGGGTCGTGGCAGGGGACGAAACTCCTGGAAGAAGTTAGATAAAACCAAGGTAAGATGCTACAACTGTTCAAAATATGGGCATTATGCCTATGAATGCAAAAAAGTTGAGAATGGCAGTAAGGAAGCAAATCTAGTAGAATGGAGCATTGAAGAGGAACCTGTATTGTTCATGGTGACCAGTCAAAGTGTTGAGACTCAAATCACTGTGAGTCTTAATGAACTGGATGTGTTCCCTGAACTTAGTTTCACCAAGAGAATGGAAGCAGACACTTGGTAACTCGAGACAGGGGCCAGTAATCACATGAATGGCGATAGGGAGTTGGACAGGGGAGTTCGTAGTATAGTAAAGTTTGACGATGGTTTGGTTGTCGAGATTCAGGGGCGAGGGACGGTTCTGCTGAAAGGATTGAACGATGAACACAGGATGCTGTCAGATGATTATTTCATTCCTCGTCTTAGGAGTAATATCGTCAGTCTTGGACAGATGGATGAAGATGGGTGTGGAATTGTAATAGAACAAGGTTGGCTCAGAGTGTATGATCATGAGAAGCAGCTCCTGGCCAAGGTAAAACGTTCATCCAATCTCTTGTATGTATTAAAGCTTCGTAGTACACGACCTGTTTTCCTGTTTTCTCACCTAGAAGATAAAGTGTGGTTGTGGCACGCTCGTTTTAGACATCTTGGTTTCAAAAATCTAGAGATGATGTCAAAACAGGGTGTGGTCGCAGGCTTGCCTAAGATCACTCATCCTGAGCAACTCTGTGATGCATGTCTGGTTGGGAGACAAAGGAGGTTACCTTTCCCTAAGAGGTCAACATATCGAGCTGAGAAGAAGTTGGAGCTGGCACATGCAGACCTCTGTGGCCCGATCTCACCTGAAACTCCCTCTGGTAATCGTTATTTCTTCCTTGTAGTTGATGACTACTCTCGTTTTATGTGGGCAATTCTCATTAAAATGAAGGATAGAGCGTTTGAAGTTTTCAAGGTGTTAAAGACTAAGCTCGAAGTATAGGTAGAGCGAAAACTAAAAGCGCCCAGGACAGATCGAGGTAGGGAGTTCCTCTCTAGCGAATTCAAAGTGTTTTGTGATGATGAAGGGCTGGCACGCTATCTCACAGCACCTCGCACACCTCAACAGAATGGGGTTGCAGAAAGGAGAAATCAATTAATCGTGGGTATGGCGAGGTCCATGATGAAGCATAAAGGCTTGCCAGGAAAGTTTTGGGGAGAGGGTGTGAATACTACAGTGTATCTGCTAAACAGAGCAGCAACCAAGAGCTTGTAAGGGAAGACTCCTTACGAGCTATGGCACAACAAGAAGCCAAAAGTAAGTCACCTGCGTGTTTTTGGGTGCATAGCTCATATTAAGGTGATAGATCCTCATTTAAAAAATTTGGATGATCGGAGTGTGCGAGTTGTGTTTATAGGCTATGAAGCATGTTCAAAGGCTTATCGGTTTTATAATCCTAGCACTAACAAAGTGATGGTGAGCTGAGATGCAATGGAAAAACCTGGGATTAGACCGAAGAGAGAGAAGAAATAAAGGAGGAGAGGCGAGATGTGTTCTTTGTAAATTGGGGAGAAGATAGAGCAATAGAACCTGAAGGTCCACCCTCGTCTCCACGCACACCTGAGGCAAGATCTCCTACAACACCTCCCACCAACTCTCCTTCAACACCTCCCACCAACTCACCTCCCACAGAAAGTCCACTTTGGGCGAGATATCTTAGGGATACATATAAGGAGACAAAAGAGATAGAAGCAAAGCATTCGTGTCTCTGTTTTTTGACCTCGGAAGAACCAGAGAGTGTAGAGGCCGCGTTGAGTAATAACAAGTAGAGAAAGGCTATGGAGGAGGAGATGGCTTGCATCAGACAAAATCAGACGTGGGAATTGACCCTGCTTCATCCTGGGCAGAAGTCGATTGGGTTGAAGTGGGTGTTTAAAGTCAAGAAAAATTCAGAAGGAAGAATTACGAGATACAACACATGTTTGGTAGTGAAGGGTTATGCTCAGAGGGAAGGGATAGATTTTTGTCCCGTGGCTCGTCTCGAAATAGTTAGACTCTTGCTAGCGATTGCAGCTCAGTTTGGATGGGAAGTGCATCACATGAACGTGAAGTCTGTGTTTCTAAATGGAGAGCTCGTGGAAGAAGTCTATGTTGATCAACCACAAGGTTTCATCGACGGGAAGAGGCATAACCATGTGCTCAGACTAAAAAAGGCGCTTTATGGTTTGAAACAGGCTCCGCAAGCATGGAACTCAAACCTTAATTCAAGTCTGAAGCTTCTAGGGTTTGAGAGGAGCAGTCTTGAGCAAGCAGTTTACAAAAAGATTTCAAAGGCTTCAAGACTGATCGTGGGAGTCTACGTAGATGATCTAATCATCACAAGATCAATTGTGTCTGAAATTACTAATTTCAAAGCTCAAATGTGCAGGTTGTTTCAGATGAGTGATTTGGAGTTCCTGACTTATTATTTGGGACTGGAGGTAAAATAGAGTACCTCGGGTATTTCGTTGTACTAGAAAAGCTATGCTGAGAGAGTCTTAAGCAAATCAGGACTAACAAGCTGCAACCCATGTCGAACTCCTATGGAACAGAGCTTAAAATTAAGCAAGGAAGATGGAGGAGAGTTCGTCGATGCTACTGCATATCGGAGTCTTGTGGAAAGCCTTAGGTATCTGGTAAACTCTCGACCGGACTTGAGCTACTCTGTGGGCATTGTAAGTAGATATATGGAGAAGCCTTGAGCTCAACACATGAGAGTTGTCAAACACATTTTGAAGTATGTGAAGGGCACTATGGGATTTGGACTGGCATATCGTCGTGGAGACAGTGACATAAGTATCACTGGGTATAGCGACAGTGATCTGGCCGGAGACGTAGACGATCGGAAGAGCACCACAGGTGTTATATATTTCTTGGGGGAAAGTTTGATAACATGGACGTCACAAAAGCATAAGGTTGTTGCTCTTTCATCATGTCAGGTAGAGTACGTCGCAGCAACCTCAGCTGCTTGTCAGGGTGTATGGTTGGCTCGACTGGGCGGAGACGTGCTCGGACAGAAAACACAGTGCGTGCGTCTCCGAGTGGACAACAAATTGGTAATATTACTAAGCAAGAATCCTATATACCACGACCGAAGCAAACATATAGATACCAGGTACCATTTTGTGGGTGAATGCGTGGAAGAAAGAAAAATCGAAGTCGAGCACGTAAGTTCAGAAAATCAAAAAATTGATATATTGACAAAGTCACTTGGGAGACTGAAGTTCTTGGAGATGAGGGCAAAACTCGAGATCGAAGATGTTTAGGCTCGAGATTAGAGGGGAGATTGTTATTTCAGTAATAATCACGAGCCAACTCAGCATGGGAAGAATAAAGAGGGACGAGGCATGTAGACATCGTGGGACGAGACATAGCGTGCAAGCAATGGAGCCTCTCGTCATGTTCCTTGTTTTATTGTTGTTGTTTGTTGATCGTTTCCTAGTTTATAACGATGCTCTGTTTTTTAGCTTACCGTAGTTATCTATATATAGTAATAAACAAACCCGGAAGTTCTATCCGGTTCCAATACTCGCATATGTTCTCCACTCTTGAGGTTTATCACATTTTTCACACATACCATTGGGTTGTTCATAACATCCATGGTTGATGGATCGGTCAAGAACAAGTTGACTGAAGTTGGGATCACTGTAATCTTGGCTGTGTTCGACAGTAAAGCAAGGCAGCTCAAGGTTGATGTTCAGAAAAATTCTTGTATGGGTTTTGCTGTTGCTTCTAAGAGAGCATCCAGAGGAACTTATCATATTGGGTCAAGGGTGTTTAAAAGCTTATCAGACCTATGAAGTAACAACAAATCTTGGTGAGGTACAAAACAAGAAGGTCAAGCATGATATTCAAATTTATGGTTATAAATATGAGGAGTTATTCAGATTCATGGTTATTGGAGCTCCAGGAACAAGGCCCGAAGTGAAAATTCTGGTTCAAATTCTGATTAAAGAGAAGGGTTTGGAATTGCACCTGCTGGTCCGAAATTGCAAGTCTCTAATGGAAATCTTGGACTTCAAGTCCAGCCAAATGAAGTCCATTGCTTTTTTTTTGAAAAATGGATATGCCCTCTTGAATTATAGTATATATACAAAAGTTATGTAATATAATAACCAAAGTTGTGTAGTTTAGTGCCAAGTATGTAATATTTTATCCACAAAATCATGGGTTCAAACCTTAGAACAATAAGTTATGGGCTTGGTTCAAAATTATAGTTATTTTCACTAATTATTGTATTAGTTAGATAATTTTTTTCGTTTTCAATAAATAAAAAATTGTTTTGTCCATTATAATTTAGTTAAATTATTTACTAATTATTGAAAAATTGTGAATTTTCTAAGCAAAGTTATGCTGAGATTAAGTCCAAGGGTGAGTCGTTGATAAACAAATCAAACTCGAGTCCAACATATTAAAATTTGTAATTCGCGAACCGACTCGCTTCATATTTATATATACATGAAAGTTAAATTCAAAATCAACTAATAATCAAGTTCGAATTAGTTTTTGTTATATGCATTTGGTAATTATTTTGTTATTATTATTATTTTAGTAATTAGATTAAATTTTTAGTATGAAGTTTTGCCCCTCTTCCCCCCCGAAAAATTTTCTGAATCCGCCACTGACAACAACTTGGAAAACTAATCTTTGGAGTTCAAGTGCAGCGCCTAGCCTTGAGGACAAGCTTGTTCTTAAGGGGGTGCTTTGTCATGAAAGCAAATTCGGATTCCGAATATCACAAGGAAATGAAAACGGTGTTTGTAGTAAGTGAGAGAGGGACAGGTGGCACGCTAACAAGGGGTCAAGAAGTTGATATTACGGTGGGTGTCGTTTTGGGTTGTGCGTGAGAACCATCGTGATTCGTTGTTGTCCTTGTCGAGCTCGGTGGTCCCAAAAAACGTAGAGTGTTGAAAGAGCAAAGCAACGATCGTGCTGGAGGCTTGAAGGTCGTGGATGGCTAGGGTTTGTTTTGATTTCAGGATTTCTCGTTCACTTTGTGTTTTTAGGGTTTAGCTTGAATTTTATCATAGTGTTGCCTCCATAAGTAACCTAGTTTAAGCTCCTTGTAAATTAGTCAAGCTTCGGCTTTTATCAGTGTAATCGTTTCAAAAATTATCAGTAAAAGTTCTAGTTTCGTGTCCAATCGTTACAGTTACCAAGTCAAATCATAGATGTCATTTAGAGAAATGTTATTGGACGACTCGTCTTGAGCATGCGATATGGATATAGTTATGAGCATAGCCCATTGTCGTATTATCAGATAATCCTTAAACTTTGGAATCTTCATTGATTCCTATATAGCCCCTTTCATAGTTTGACATTCTCATCCACTTTATCCGTAAGTGGGTAATAAAACAGTATGATTGGTTGTGCGACTGGTTGTATGCGGGATGTGAGTGACGATCAAGAAATTTTTCCCTCGTATTATTTATGGGAACAACATCTGTTTAGGCCTCTTGATGAGTGTGACTGAGAGAGAATGTATGGTCATAGTAAGATATGATAAAGACTTATCATTCTCGGTGATATCTTTATATCTTATGTTCATTCAAGATATCTAGAGACAAAGAGGTTGTTATAGTTACAACAAAATGTTAAGTCAAATCATCGATCATCATGAATATTGGACTTATCATAATTTCTTGTCATTGGCCACTTATGATGAATGGGAAAAATAGAGATTTCGTGACATTGTCAATATTACATGAGGTTACAGGGTCACACACAAATAGCGAGCCCGAAGCAACATGGATTTTTGAAACCCATACTGAATAAGTGAAAATAAACATATTAATTATATTTGAAATATAATAAATATGAGGTGTAAATTTTGAATTAGAAAATTCAAAAATATGAGGATATAATTCGGATTAGGAATCCGAATAGAATAAAGGAAATTTCAAATTAATAAATTCGAAATTAATTAGGATTTATTTTTGAAATAAATCTGAAACCCTAGGTGTATAAGTACATGTCTTTGGAAACAATTTAGCCCTAGCCTTTGCGCACCATTAGTGCTTTCACTCAATATTCAGAGCCATCGGTTGAAGAGTCATATGGACGAAGAAGGCCGACCTTAGCAGATCGACTTCTTCGTGCTTCGGTCAGTTCGTTCGTGTAGATACCGGTAGAGAGCGCATCCCGTTAGAAACACTTATTTGATTCATGTAGAACCTGTAGAGCAGTTGCGTGGAACCTACAGAGCATTCGCGTGGAATTGTAAAGCCGAAAACTACAAGAGGTAAAAAATTAAATCTATCTCTCGATTAATCTGGAATTGCATGAATCCTTATGAAGAAAACGTAGTTAAATTTAATGTTTCTGCTATGTATAAGATCTCGCATTTTCCTACGCATTCTACTAATGTCATTGTTTATATGATCAAGCTTTTATATGTTTATTCTTTATGAAGAAACATTATTCCACATTTTATAAGCCCCATTCTACACATTGTCAAGATTTATAATTGAATTATAATCAATTTTAGCTTTTCATTCAGTGAATCCAACAGTGGCAGCTTGTTTTTTATTTCATGATCAAAATTGATTTTTGAGAATTTGTCTTAAACTGTGGCAATAATGCAAAAGAAACTCAAAATTAGAGAGTGATATCTTTGGGTATTGGTTATTTTCTTATCTTATCAGATATTATTTTCTATAATTCGTACTTTTGTTCTGTGGTTGACTGATGCCAGCACTAACATTTTTGATTGATTTTGATTTGGTTTTGTTAACGTGGAGTGGCCATGAGAGCTTCTTTAACATCTCAATCCTCAACATCGTGGTGTCATGTGTTGCATTCTACAGTCCTCATGTCTTACCATCAAATGATATCATTTTTATATTCATATACTGTAATGTGTATAGTTTTTTTGTTTTAATCCAATTCAATGTTTCATGATATTAAGACATAACATTTCTATTGTATACAACCCATGAAACCGTTTCATAAGTTGAGTTAGCCAAGAAACCATCCTAAAATCCATGGAAAACATAGCAAATAAATGTTGAAAGATACCACCGAAACAGTTAACTTGATTAATGAAAAAATGAAGCCACGATAAACCCCGTGGAACAATTCCAAGATCAATAAAATCGTTGTAAGTGAACCAATCAAACCATTTTGATAATGAATGGATGAAACCGATTTCATTAAACATAAACTGATGAAACCGATTTGTGAGGAAACAATGGAAATCATATTGGAAAACTACACATAACAACACTAAACTATAACCAAAAGACATTTAACCACCCTAACTACAAAAGTGGTCACATAGCTACATCCAGAGATTTGAAATTGACACTCAGCTAGAACCGTTAAGTATTTGGATGAAAAAAAGTTAATTTTTGAAATATAAAAACAAAAACGCCCTTAATTTGACTTTAAAATTTCAAAATATGTTATTCTCCTATTTTCCCCTCTTCTATTTCTTTGATGGTCTCGTCTCCGACCCCCCGACCGACTTGCCTGCCGGCCTCACCATTTTCGTTGCTGACGAGAGGCTCACCGATGACCGAAGACTCGTCAGAAAAATCAGGGGATACATTGCTACTAATTTCGGTGCATGACGTCAATTGGGGACGACGGACACAAAACAGAGGAGGGTTGAAATTGAGGTAGAAGAAATTATACTCTTCTCGAGAGAAATGGCGATTGAGTTAATAGGTGGGAGAGATTAATTATGGTTACATATATGAGAATTATATATTAATTAGAAATTAGAAATCTTGAAGTTAGTGGCCATTAACGGTAATTGTAATTTTTAATTGTAAGCACAGGAAAATTAATGTTCATTAATCGTAATTATAATTTTTCAATTATAATTACAGAAAAATTAGGCCGAAATCACGATTAATTCTAATTTATTTTATATTCATTAATAGAGAAATTGAATGAGAAGTTTAATGTTTATGGTAATTATTCAAAATTGAAAAGGATTTTCCCTGTTAAAAGTACACAATTTTCCCTATTCTGTCCAAAATAATAAGAGAATAGGTTACATCCCAAATTTTCTCACACCAGAATTAAGTTTAAGGATGTATTTCGCTGGAAACCAACATTTAAATAGAAAAACAAGAATAGCTCTTAACCGTTAGATGAGAATCGATCAATGGCTCACATAATTTACGATTTTGTGCTGAAATTTGATTCAATAAACACAGTCAAGGGCAAATTTGTCAATCTGCATTCACAAATTCTGCGCGTAAACTTTTAGATTCGCGATTCTGCACTCGAATAATGGAGATTCGTCACGATTCTTCAGCAATTGGGAGCGATTCGTCGCAATTCTTCAGTAATTGGTCGCGATTCTTCAGCTATTGGTTGAGATTATGCAACTTGTCGCGATTATTCTTCAACAATGTTGATTCATCGCCCGATCGATGAATATTCAACAATCGGTCCTCGAAATTCGATTTTCTATTTCAATTATGTGATTCTTCTTGATTTTATGTGTTGATCGAGTAGTAAATCAGTCATTGCTTATAGTTATTTGTGATTTCTCAGTAATATCGTGATTTTCCCCAATTCTGGCAAATTCTAGCTTCTGCAATAGAATAAATGTGTCTAAAATATGTTCATAACAGAGAGTTCCAAACATAATGAATGATTTCACCAAATTTTGTCAAATTTTAGCTTCTGCAATATAATAAATATGTCTTAAACATGTTCCTAATATAGAGTTTTCCAAACATCAGTGCATGATTTTACAAAGATCTGAAAAATTTTAACTTCTGCATTAGAATAAATATGTCTGAAACATGTTCCTAATAGAGAGTTTTCCAAACATCAGGGCATGATTTTACCAAATTCTGTCAAATTTTAACTTTTGCAATAAAATAAATCTCTCTGAAACATGTTCCTAACATTTTATTTGGGTGGTCTAAAACATCTTTCTGACAGTAACCAAGAAGCAATTAATCCATGAGAAAATAATATTGAAACAGATTTTGTAGTGACCATTTCAATAAATTCAGTACATATCAACAGAGAGAAGCAACTGACATCACTCTATTTATAAAAACTCAACACAAATCAAAGAGTTTGAGTAGTCTGAAATATCTTCCTAACATGAATTGAGAAACTATGAATCCATGACAATAGGATACTAAAACAAGTTTTGGAGAAACCATTTCAACAAATTCATCACATATCAACAGAGATAAGCAACTGACACAACTCTATTTACAGAAATTCAATACAAATCAGAGAGTTTGGGTAGTTTGAAACAATTTCTCAACAATTACTGAGAAACTATGAATCCATGAGAAAAGAACACTGAAACAGGTTTTGGAGAGACCATTTCACAAAAATGATCACATATCAAAAGAGAATCAATTGACAACAATTTATTTTACACTAATTTAACATAAATTAGAGAGTTTGAGCAGTCTGAAAAGTCTTTCTAACAGTCACTGAGAATATATGTAGCCCTTAGAAAAGGATCCCGAAACATGTTTTCATAAGCCATTTTACCAAATTGAGCACATATCAACATAAGAAAGCAACTGACATCAGTGTATTTAAAAAAATAACACAAAAAGCATAGAGTTTGAGTAATGAGAAACACCTTCCTAACAGTAACTATGAACATATGGAAAGTGAACCTTGTCGGGGAAAATGTGTAACAACGGCTCCCGGGGTGTAACGAGGGGGTTGGGTTCCATAGTATACCCTAAAAGTGAAACATGTCAGGGAAAAGGTGTAACGGGGGGTCCAATAGTGTAACGGGGGCTCTCGGGGTGTAATGAGGGGCTCTCGGGGTATAACGAGGAGAGCCAAGGTGTAATGAGAGGGATGGGTTCCATATTGTACCCTATAAGTGAACCCTATCAGGGAAAAGGTGTAACGAGGGGCTCCCGGGGTGTAACAAGGGCTCCTCGGGTGTAAAGAGTGGACCGGGTTCCATACTATACCCTAGGGAAAAAAGTGAACCATGTCGGGGAAAATGTGTAACGAGGGTTCTCTGGGTGTAACGAGGAGATCGGGTTCCATACTATACCCTAGGGGGAAAGTGAACCCTATCGGGGAAAAGATGTAAAAAGGATTCCCCTAATTTAACGAGGGGTTCCCCGGGTGTAACGAGTAGAAGTCTGAAACATGTTTTTAACAGTAATTGAGTGGTTTGAAACACCTTACTAACAGTAATTGAGAAGCTATAAATCCATGAGATAAGGTCATTGAAACATGTTTTGGAGAGACCATTTCACCAAAATGAGCACATATCAACAAAAAAAGAAACTGACATCAGTTTATTTTATAGAAATTCCACAAAAACTAGAGGGTTTGAGTGGTCTGAAACACCTTTCTAACAGTAACTGAAAAACCTATAAATTCATGAGAAAAGAACACTAAAACAGGTTTTGCAGAGACCATTTCACAAAAATGAGAACATATCAACAAAAGAAAGCAAGTGACCTCGGTCTATTTATAGAAATTCCACAAAAATCAGAGAGTTTAAGTTGTCTGAAACATATTCCTAACAACAATTAAAAACCTATAAATCTATGAGATAAGGACACTAAAACAGATTTTGGATACACCATTTCATCAGAATGAGCACATATCAATAGAAGAAAGCAACTGCCATCAGTCTATTTACAAAAGTTTCACAAGAACCAAAGAGTTTGAACAGTCTGAAACACCTTTCTAACAGTAACTGAGAACCTATAAATTCATGAGAAAATAACACTAAATCAGGTTTTTGAGAGACAATTTCAACAAATTGAGCATTTATCAGGAGAGAGAAGCAATTGACATCAGCCTATGATTCAAAAATTTCACACAAATCAGAGAGTTTGAGTGGTCTGAAACACGTTCCTAATAGTAACTGAGAAACGATTGACACAAAGTTATTTACAGAGATTTCATACAAACCGGCAAGTTTCATAAATTTGAAATATGTTCTAAAACAGTTTGAGTGGTCTGAAACACATTTCAAACAGTTACTTAGTCTTCTTCTTCACAACACTATACACCTTCTCACGCTTTCTCTTGTTTGCTCTTTTTTTCCAGAACTTTATGGTAGTGCATCTTCTCGATTTAGTTTCTTCGATTCGACTTCTTCGCTTTGTGCTCTTCGATTGGTGTTCTTCGACTATTCTTGATAGATTCGTGTTCTTCGACTCCTGTACATCAACCCGTCTTGGTTTATTCGTGTTGTTCTTTGACTCCTCTTGATAGATTTATGTTCTTCAAATCGTGTTCTTTGATTCGGATTGGTCGATTCGTCCTCTTTGACTCTTGTTCTTCAATTGATCTTGATCGATTCGTGTTCTTGAACTCGTGTTCTTCGATTCCAGATTTTCGAACCCTAATCAGAATCGTCACAAAATCGCCTCTCGCAAATTGCCTCTCTCGCACATCTCAACAGTGAAATGATATAAATGACTATACTGCCCCTGATCCAAGTTAGCAAAATAGGGAAATAACCAAAAGAAATTCAAAGTTCTACTTATTTACGCGTTCATGCCACCGTGTCAATCTCAGTCGTTGCTCATCTAATCGTGTGACTAACATTTGTTCCTATTTTTCTAATTTGAATCTATAGTTTCCACTGAATTATCTCCCTTAAGCTTATTACTTTAGAGTTAATGTTTGAAGAAAAGTTTTAGAATAACTCAAATTAGGAATAAGATTAAGGAAATTTAAAAACCAAGTAATAATATAAGGGCTTATGAATAGATTTTGGGTGTCATGACAGTGTAACTATTTAAATCCTCACTATTTTTAAAAATTACCTTAACAATCTTAACTAATGAGATTGACTAATAACAAAAATCAAATTGATTAATTTTACTATAGTAATTTTTAATAGCAAAATCAAATTTTTTGGTGAGCCAGTCAGCGGAGAGGAGGGCTAGGCCGGCCGGCGAGGTCGGTCGAAGGGTCGGAGATGAAGCAGTGAAGAAACAGAGAAGGGGAGAGGAGAAAATAGAAGGATGACATATTTTAAAATTTTGAAGTCAAACCAAGTGCATTTTCGTCTTTTTACCTCAAAATAACCTTAATCCATCCAACTACTTAATGATTATAGCTAAGTGTCAATTTTGAATCTCTAGATGTAGCTATGTGTCCACTTTTGTAGTTATGGTGGTAAGTGTCTTTTGGTTATAGTTGATTTTGACTATGTGTACTATTCCCAAATCGTAAATACTTAAATAATTTGTAAATAAGAAAATTAAATGATTGTACAAAAATAGTAGTTTACCCATATGTTGGTATGAAATAACTACAATAAACACACAATAAATTTAGGGATAATTCCAGATGACTACACCTGAATATGTCACATTATCAGATGACTACACCTAAAATTTTTCGTGTCAGGGTGAATACCCAAGAATTTCATTTGTCTCACTTTACTCATTCCGTCCAACTCCGTTAGTTTTTTAACATTTTTTTACATGTGAAAAGACTAAAATACCCTTCAGCTGTAAATAATTGTTTTCAAATTGAATGAAAAGACTAAAATACCCTTCACTATTCATTCAATTTTCAAAAAAATACCACTCTCTCTCTCTCTCTCTCTCCTCCACCACCACCGCCACTACCTCCATCACCACCACCACCTCCATCTCCTCCACCACCATTCCCTCCACCACCACCACCATCTCCTCCCCCTCCGTCGCCACCTCCTCCACCACCACCACCACCACCGCCACCAACTCCATCTCCACCGCCACCACATCCATCTCCTCCACCACCATCTCTTTCCTCCCCGTCGTCACCTCCTCCACTACCACCTCAATCTCCTCTCCCTCTATCACCACCTCCGTCCGACTTCCGGCGAAGCTCCGACCGACTTTCGGCAAGGCTCCGACCGACTTTCGGCAAGGCTCCGACCGACTTCCGACAAGGCTCCAACGGTGGTGGAGAAGATGGTGGTGGTGGTGGAGGGGCGTGGAGGGGATGGCGGTGGAGGAGATGAAGGTGGTAGCGGTGGTGCTGGTGGATGAGATGGATAAGGTGGGGACGGAAGTGGAGGAGATGGTGGTGGTGGCGGTGGAAGGGCGTATAAGAGATGGATGTGGTGGTGGTGATGATTGAGGAGGTGGAGGAGATGGAGGTGGTGGCGGTGACGACGGAGGGGGAGGAGATGGTGGTGGTGGTGATGGAGGTAGTGGCGGTGGTGGTGGAGGAGATGGAGGTGGTGGTGGTGATGGAGGTAGTGGCGGTGGTGGTGGAGGAGAGAGAGAGAGAGAGTATGAGTGACATTTTTTTGAAAATTAAATGAATAGTAAAGGGTATTTTAGTCTTTTCATTCAATTTGAAAACAATTATTTACAGCTTAAGGGTATTTTAGTCTTTTCACATGTAAAAAAATGTTAAAAACTAACGGAGTTGGACGGAATGAGTAAAGTGAGACAAATGAAATTCTTGGGTATTCACCCTGACACGAAAAATTCTAGGTGTAGTCATCTGATAATGTGACATATCCAGGTGTAGTCATCTGGAATTATCCCATAAATTTATGATTACATTAGTGTACTATTGATGAGTTAACATAAATATCAACCATGAATTATAAATCCGACAATTGAGACATGTTCATGCATTTGTATAGCAAGACATGACTTGTACTCGATAACAACCCATAGAATGACGGAGAACTTAGAAATGGGGAGTCAGTCAGGTGTAGTATGGAGGCATGCCTTGTTTTGAGCTGACCTATATTGCAAAGCCTGTAACGGCCCTTTACATGTTGGGTCTTCGTCGAAAAAGACCATACAGATGACAAGCTGTGAGCCCAGCCCACGTGTATGTGATCCCGATGACGTTGATATACGAATACTTGAAACGCACCCCAAAACAGAGAGGCAATATAGAAAACACTTTTGTAGCTTTCCTTATTATAACAATGGTGGACGCTCAGTCTCTCTCTTCAGCAGCCGGCGATCCAATCCAATCCCTTTTGTCTCTTCTTCTTTGCAGAATCAGAATCTCTTCTTCTTCTTCTTTTTCCAATCCATCTATAAACCCTATCAGTCTTCTTCTTCTTCTTCTTCTGCTTCTTCACCACCGCCATGGACTCCACTCCTTTTCCCGCCATTTTGATCTCCTTCCTCACTCTGCTATGCTGCTCCCTCGCCGCTTCTTCTACGATCGGAGTCGATTACATTTCGCCGCTTCTCGAAATTCAGGACCGGGAGAGAGCTCCCCCCTCTCTCCAAGTCGCCGCCGCACGCGCCGTCCTTCGCCGCCTGCTTCCTTCTCACTCTTCCGCCTTCGACTTCCGCATACTCTCCAAGGTATTAACAAATTTGAAGGAAATGTACTGGTCATTGATTTGGGCCCTGAGTAAAGCGTTTAATCGTGTCCTGTGCAGGAGAAATGTGGTGGGCAGTCTTGCTTTATCATCAGGAATCATCCTTCCCCAGCCAAACATGGGGCTCCTCAAATTTTGTATGTCAACATTTCTTTAGTATATGGTATTGGTTTGGCCTGCTCAAGTCGTATTTAATTGTGAATCAAGTCTTGCTATTCTCTCATGCAATTTGAAGTTCTATACGATAGTCATTACAGCCTTTGATGTCTCCTCCTACAAATTCGACCCTCACTATTCCCGTACCTCTTAAATATCACCTTAATCTTTTACTTGAGTTAATCCTCTGCCTGCCATCAAAGTTTAGTTTGAATTTGACCAAGTGGGCATGAGTTCGAGTTGTACCGCCACCTTAATGTTAGTTCTTGAATGTGTGACAGCTGTTTGCTAGACATGCATTGACTTGTGCTCAACTTGATCAACTGATAGATACCGAGAAAATATCAAACAAAACTTATATTTTTTCTTCTAACCACGGAAAGATGATTTTCAATCTTAACCAGAATAAGTGGGACTACTGGAGTAGAAATGTTGGCTGGTCTGCACTGGTATTTGAAGTATTGGTGTGGTTCCCATATATCTTGGGAAAAAACTGGTGGTTCCCAACTACATTCATTGCCCAAAGCAGGCTATCTTCCTCGTGTTCAAGATGCTCGTATTATGGTTCAGAGACCCGTTCCTTGGAATTACTACCAGAATGCTGTTACATCCAGCTGTAAGTTTGTTCTACCATAGTGCCTTCCTAATCATTCTACAACAAAAAATAAACTTTGTACACCAATATTACTGCCCGAAGCTATAAAGTCTGTTAATATATGGTCTGAGATGTTTCATTTGTTTTCAATCATATGTGTTTGGCAGATTCTTTTGCTTGGTGGGATTGGGAAAGATGGGAAAAAGAAATCGACTGGATGGCTTTCCAGGGCATCAATTTGCCATTAGCTTTTACAGGGCAAGAGGCCATTTGGCAGAAAGTATTCAAGGTACACTTCTTCCTGTTTGTCATCCATGGATTTTTTTAAACTTGAATTTCAATTTTCCAGTTGAAAACTGGTTATCTTTAATTAAGGACGGGCCCACAATCACTCTTATATATGTAATTGAATCAATCAAGTTAGTACATGCAGAAACTTTTGTACTTGATTCAGACTGAAGAAAAGTTTATTCTAGATACATGCCCTTACATTGACTTGTTATTCGTATCAGAAATTTAATATGAGCAGTTCAGATTTGGATGATTTCTTTGGAGGTCCTGCATTTCTTGCATGGTCACGTATGGCGAACTTGCATGGGTGAGCAAGCTTGTAGATCTTGATCTAATTTATGACTGCCTTATCATCGTAACGAAGCTCTCATATTTACCTGTATTTTTTTAGCTTCTACGTATTCACCAGTCTACTAAAGGCCAATTTTAAGTTGGCACTCTCTAACTTGAAGTTTTTGCGATAGTTGCTAAATGTTTGACAGTGAAATTTATGTATATTCATCCTCACTTCAAACTTCTAAATCGAATAAATTTATTCTGTCTACGGATTCTAGAAAGAGTTTCATCTCAAACAATATAAGCCTTCTACATTGCAACTGGTCGGTGTCATTTCTGTTTAAGCTAAAGGATGAACTTTTTATCATAGATGGGGTGGACCACTGCTGCAAAGTTGGTTGGACCAGCAACTAAATCTGCAGAAAAAAATTCTTGCAAGAATGTATGAACTGGGAATGAATCCAGGTATCTCGCATGATATAATTACAAGGATAAATTTGATTTCTAAGGAAACCTGCACTATGTATTTAGTTAGTTGTCATTTTTGTAACAAAGCTAAAACTTAAGAGCTTAAATAACATAATTTGTACCTCCATCTGATTTGATGGACATATAGAGGTTCCTATTTGATATAATGTCTGCTGTACATTTTAATTTTGAACTAATATTCATTTTAATTTAATCCAATAAAGAATTACTCTCCGCAGATAATGGGCATATTGTATGAAAAAACTACAACAAAATAATTAAACCAGAGTGACTGTTATGCATGGAAAATTTAGTTAGTTAAGCTTATATAAAATTCTTAATGACTGCATATCTTTTTTCCAGTCCTTCCAGCATTTTCTGGAAATGTTCCTGCAGCACTGAAAAATATATTCCCGTCAGCAAAGATAACACATTTGGGAAATTGGTAAGTTTTAAATAAGCAATTACTATAAAAATGTTTCTAATGTGTGGGCTCCACTATCCTCATTTTGTGGGACCACCAGGACATGTATTATGTTTCTAATGGGGTTGGTGATGTGGTTTTAACAAGGGGCTCCCTATCAGATCATGTTCAAGTACTGTTTATTGTGTCTGCTTCTTGTATATAAGAGTTTGGGAATGGAAATCACCCCAATTTGTGTAGTTTATTTTTATTTTTATTCTCTCTCCCATTTTTGAACCATCTCATAGTCATATGCTGATTCCCGTTCTTGGAATAAAAATGAAAATAGAGTGTTAGGAGATGGAAATGGATATAGGATGACAAATAAGTTTTCATCTCTCCTCATTTAAACACAGAAGAGGGGTGATTCTCTTTCATTCCAACACAATATATGCAAACACAATACATAGATACTTCTGTTGAGAGAGTGACTGGATTTCTTTTGCATATTATTGTAACTACTGATGTGTACCAATATGACCTCTCAAAATGTATCTGGTGTCTCCCTGGCTTACATTACAATATTTACATTCTTTAGTATCCTGAGATGAAAAGTTCAGAGAATTTTTTCACATTGCTACAAGTTCTACCATTTTGGAGCTGGTCCCAACAGTTTAATCTTGTAGTGAATTTAGTTGGATCCAAAGAAACACTTCCAGAGCACATTTGAATCAAGAAATCACAAAGAAAACAATAGATTTGACCATTGATAGTTATCATGGATATTGTGAGTTTCTTTTTCACTTTGTTGAACTCCCAAATATAAATAGTGTGGATTGATTAACCACTTGATAAACATCTTGAGGCCTCCACCTATCAGTTTGAGCTTTTAGGTCGGTTGGGCTTTTAACACACTTCACTAAAGCTGAAACTGCATTCATTTCCGTCTATTTCAGGTTTACGGTTGATAGTAACCCTAAATGGTGCTGCACTTATCTTCTTGATGCAACTGATCCCTTGTTTATTGAGATTGGGAAAGCATTCATTGAAGAACAATTAAAAGGTCTACCTGCTCAAATCCATGCATCTATATTTTTTTGTGTTATTAGTACGTGGGTATGTTACACCTTCTCACCAATCAATATATCCAAACTCTAACTTTGTTGGTGTCTGGAAAAATTTGTTTGCTCAGAATATGGAAGGACTTCACATATATATAACTGGTAAGGTTATCCTCATTCTTGTAAGCATTTGATCAATGAACTTCATTGCAGATTTTGCTTAATTAAGTCAATACTGATATAAGGCCAAATTGATTTATAATCTCAGTCCTAGAGAGAGAAAATGTTAACCAGTAGCTTGAAGGGTGACACTTTTGACATTTCTGGCCAATCTTAATTCTTCTTTTTTATGTTCTTCAATGCACTTGATATCAGAATTAGGATCTGCAGTAACGTATCAGATTATAACCTCGTCTATTGAACCCACTGCAGTGATAATTTTGATGAGAACACTCCACCTGTAGATGATCCAGAGTACATCTCTTCATTAGGAGCAGCAACCTTTAGGGGAATGCAAAGTGGTGATAGTGAAGCTGTCTGGCTAATGCAGGTCAAAGGATTAATATATGTTCGTTTACATTATTATCTATGATGATTTTTTTACTAAAGCAACAGTCTTTGTCAATTATAGGGGTGGCTCTTTTCATATGATCCATTCTGGAGGCCCCCACAAATGAAGGTTAGATCTTCGCCCCCACATGTATAGCATATTTGTTTATTTGACATAAAAGATTGTGTTAATGCAGCTGTATGCATCTTAATTCTTAAACCAATTAGACTTTAGTTGACTCTAAAAATCGGTGCACGATTGGATCAAAAAAAGTATTAGTTATAACAAACTTTTCATCTCCGTGATATTAAACTCTTATAGCACACCTATACACAGAAGGCACAAAATCTTGTCTTCCTCTTGCTTGATTCTACACGGTTCAATGTTTGCCTGTTTGGCCTTACATGATGATGGGTCATATATACATGTTTCCAGGCGCTCTTACATTCTGTACCTCTGGGGAGGCTGGTTGTCCTTGATCTGTTTGCTGAAGTAAAGCCCATATGGAGAGTTACCGAGCAGTTTTATGGGGTTCCTTATATCTGGTAAGTTACTTGTTCAATTTATAGATTACCTTACAGTATATCTATTCTGTTGGATACTTGTTAAATGATATCTATGTCTGTAAGAGTCTAATGATCAATTTAAGGGGAAAGGACAAATACGTACACCCAAAACTGTATTTTTAACATAGGTACACTCAAGTTCCCGTTTTTCTCATATTTAGTCGCGATTTGAGGCACTAAAGGGCAAAAATGGGAACATAGGTGAATTGAAAAGAGCAATTTAAACTTGGGTGTACCTATATTAGAAAACAAAGTTTTGGGTGTACTTAAGTGTCATTTCCCCTAAACTGTCTTTTTAACAGGTACACGCAAGTTTGACTCTAACTTTCTTGCTCGCTCAAGTTCCCATTTTTCTCATATGTAGTCGCTATTTGAGACTCTAAAATGAGCTAAAATGGGAACTTGAGTGAACTAAAAAGAGCAATTTAAACTTGGGTATTAGAAAGACAGTTTGGATGTACTTAACTCCCATTTCCTCTACAAACCTTTTCTTTGTTAAGATTTAAGAACATTCAGTTGGGGATCCCCTACTTTGTACCATATTATAGAAGTTATATAATCTCTGTTCCAAAATAAGTGTCTACTTTCCTCTCAAGTAGTTATGTATGCATTACCAATAATATTTTTGGATGTGTTAACTCTTACTACATGAGTGTCTTTAACAAGTTGAGCACATAGGGACATATTGTTTATTTTTGAAAAAGCCTGGATGATTCTTATTTTAGAATGGAGGAAGTGTTGTTTTCTTTGATTACTGTGGATTCTAAGAAAGTTGAGAACTGTTTTAGTAAGTTAAGAAGAAAGGTTGGGGGTCCTGCTTACTGTAGCCTTTTTCTAGGTAGACTTCATAGCTTTTTTCTCTCCATATTCATATTTTGAATACTGGTATTCATATATATAGTTCTCCTAAGGGTATTTTAAATTTCACAATTTGTGACCGACTGCTTTTGAGAAGCTGTGGGCCAGCTGGCAACCTCTTAATTCTAGCAGTTATACAGAACTCTCGAGAACAAGTTACACATAATGGCAGTGCCTAGTAACCCCTGTCCATCTTGAAGTGTGATGAATGAGTGTTTTTGTCAATGTTCTATAAATTCACGACTTGTCCGATTAATCCTTTTTATTCGATTACCTCTTTGCCCATCTATCGCCTAGCACTTTTTAGAACTGATTTTTGTATGGATCAATAAAGCTAGTTGTAAAATTATCTTTATGTACCCAATGTTTTGGCCATTGAATAAAAATGGTAAATATGATGTCCTTAGTTACATAGTGATCTCTTTTTCCCTTTTCTATTCAGTTTTTGTTAAGTTCCAAATGTAGATTATTGGTCTTCTGCTTCTTAGGTGTATGCTGCACAACTTTGCTGGAAATGTTGAGATGTATGGGGTTTTGGATGCAGTAGCATCTGGACCAGTTGAAGCTCGTATAAGTGAAAACTCAACAATGGCAAGTTTATCCTTGTTTCAATACACTATCTACTATATTATATTTCACCTTCAACTGTTACTTTTTTATGGCATGTGTATCACTTCCAAACACCATTAGCCACTTTCGGTTTCTTTTCTTTTCTTGTTTTTCTTATTTCAATATAATCATGTATATTGTGTGCGCTAATTTATTCTCTGAAGGTTGGTGTTGGAATGTCAATGGAGGGTATAGAACAGAATCCTGTTGTTTATGATCTCATGTCTGAAATGGCATTTCAACGCAACAAAGTTGATGTCAAGGTAATATTCAATACTTTAGTTTCTTGCTGCACAGCCGTTGGATGGACCATGCCACCTGTATTTCCTTTATATGATATTGGGAAGATTGATAGCAAGTTATTATGGTTCTTCATTTTCAGACATGGATAAGTTTATATGCAGCAAGACGTTATGGGCAGACTGTTCCTTCAATTCAAGAAGCCTGGAATATACTGTATCACACATTATATAATTGCACTGATGGTTCCTACGTAAGTTCCCTAACTTGATGCATTTTCTTGATAAAATTATGTTTCTTGTCAGAGTAAACCGGATAGGAACTGTAACTCAAGCCATCAAATCCTCTAACAACCTCTTAATCCTAGTCACCTCTTCAAATCCTCCGCCGTACCGCATTTTGTATTTGCTACGGTAACACTCAGCATCTATGTAAACTTCTTGTAAATAGTTATGTTTTTTAAGCATCAGACCCCTTCTATGTGTCCGATTTAGGTACCTTAGTATTCTGGACAACATAAAAATGATCCTAGTCTAGTGAGTGCATGGACTAACCATACACTAACTGGTATTATGCCAGCACAATTGCGGCAGGTATGTACTAACCATCCCACTAAAACTTTTCCCTTTCAATCTCATCTTCGCAAGGTCAGATTGGATTGAATCAGTCTCAGGGACCTGACAGCTTAGAAATCATTGAAATCAACTAGACCTGTATGGTCCTGAATAGCTGAGTATACACAATTTATCATATTTTGTGTCCCGAGCTGTATTGATGAAGTCCACCAGTGTGCTATGGCCAAGTTGATAAATCTACTTCTATTTTCTTTGTCCTTCAATGAGCATTGCTGAACTTTGGTATGCAGAGTAGCAATGATTAGCTCAAAGCATTAGAATTCTGTTTGAAACCACTGCCTTATCATGTTTGTAACAGGACAAAAACAGAGATGTCATTGTGGCATTCCCAGATGTTGATCCATATTATTTGTCAATGATGCATGAAAGACATCATCACAACGGCAAACCAATATCAAGCAAAACAATTCAAAACGAGCAAAGTGATACATTTGATCGACCTCATATATGGTATTCAACTTCTGAAGTAATACGCGCGTTAGAACTATTTATCAATGGCGGGGATCAACTTTCAGGAAGTAACACCTACAAGTATGCATGTGGGATCTAAGCATTGAAAATTACATACACTATCTTCTTTGTTTCTCTTTTGATCATTATATGTTTCCCATAGGTATGATTTAGTTGATCTGACGAGACAAGCTTTGGCAAAATATGCAAACGAGCTGTTCTTAAAGGCTATAGAAGCTTATCAATCAAGCAATGTCTATGGAGTGCTCATCAACAGCCAGAAGTTTATAGACCTGGTGGACGATATGGACACACTGCTAGCTTGCCATGATGGATTTCTTCTTGGACCTTGGTTAGAAAGTGCGAAGCAACTCGCTGAAGACAAAAAACAGGAGAAACAGGCAAGAACCCCTTTAAACCATCATCACATCGCTAATACTTGAGAAGAATGGAATTTTCATCATTACAATCTTCTTTGTCCATTTTGCAGTATGAATGGAATGCAAGAACTCAAATAACTATGTGGTTTGACAATACGGAGGAAGAAGCAAGTCTGCTCCGCGACTACGGTACGTTAGACTTAACTAATGCCTCACAACATCTTTCTATTGTCTTATGCCACAGAGATATTGTGTATTGAGGTGGACTGCATCGTCGTGCCTTTTTTTATTTGTTTCAGGAAACAAGTACTGGAGTGGGCTTCTTCGAGACTATTACGGGCCTCGAGCAGCCATATACTTCAAATATCTGATACAAAGTGCAGAGAAAGGAGACGGATTTCACCTGAAAGGCTGGAGGAGTGAATGGATAAAACTTACAAACGATTGGCAACAAAGTAGGAAAGTGTTCCCCACACAAAGTGTTGGAGACGCCCTCAACACATCCAAGCGGCTCTATAACAAGTACCTGCGGAATCCTGAAACATACGATCAGTGATTTAGGTCTCATCAATATGCAAATAATGGGGGACAATCTATGTTATCCCAACATGTTTACATTTGTCCATCACTTTACTTGATGACAAACACACTCACATATAGAGACTTATTCCCACAAATTACATAATGATCGCCAGAATTGAATTGGATAAAATTGAATCTTCCATAGATGATGGAGAGCTCTCTGTTTCTCTGGACGTTAATTTAGCACAGTATTGAAGCTACCTACAAACGAGATATAGGAAATTGTTGTTACGTTTAATGTTGGCATATTTTTTAGCGCAAGAAAAAATATAATACCAACATGTTGTATCACATTTGGCGTGACATACCACGCGCATGATCAGGAAAGTTTTCGGTTTTTCCTGTTTGGTTTTTAGAAATGTGAGACAAAGAGAAAACGAGTTAATACAAGATCAGACAACTTCCAGCTGTGAAGAGGACACATCAACAAGGCTAATTAAGGTGGCAACGCCAACCTGTCAACTTGCCAATAACGCAAGGTGGCAAAGGACTTCCTATTTGAAGTCGTATTCCTATTTGGAATTGAAGACCAAATAGGCATGTAGAGTTCCTATAAAATCAGGTGCTTCCCTTTAGCAACTTAGAGGTTTGATCTATTAGGGTTTTGTGTGCGTGATTGAAAATTCACGAAAACTATCGAAGACGACGACGAACTGAGCATAGGCTTGCTCGAAGGGTGGAATTGAGGGAATCTCAAAGACAGTGGGAGTCCCTGGTTGATGTGGTTCACGGTGAGATCTATAGTAGCTTAGGACAATAGCTTGTGTGATAGCTAGTTGGTGCTTGAAGTCGTACTATTGACTACTATATAGTGAAAACCTTTCCACTGGCAGAGTGCCCCAAGACGTAGGTGCGGAGTCACCGAACTGGGTAAACATATTGCGTGTCTTCTGTTTACTGTTTGTTTATTTATTGTCTATTATCTGCGATCTGGAAAGTTGTCGAACTAAGTGTTACAACATTGTGTTCGACATCTCATCCATGCTACGAAACAAAATTTCAATTAGTATCATAGGGGGAACCTTAACTCTTAGGTGATTTGCTGCAAAGATTTTGTGTAGCTGATATGAAAGGAGGATCTGTCAATCATCCTCCAGTCATTGATAGAACCAATTATGGTTATTGGAAAGCACGTATGTGTGCCTTCATGAAATCCCTAGACAGCAAAACCTGGAAGGTTGTGATCACTGGTTGGGAGGAGCCACAATATGCTGATGCCCAAGGCAATGTGACTGGTCCCAAACCCGAAAAAGACTGGAGTCTTACAGAAGAAGAGGCATCCCTAGGTAACTCTCATGCACTCAATGCTATATTCAACGGGGTTGACATGAATGTCTTCAGGCTTATCAACACATGCACAAGTGCCAAAGATGCTTGGAATGTGCTTATTGTTGCTTATGAAGGAACCACTAAAGTTCGAGAGCTAAAGCTTCAGTATCTCACCGTAAACTTTGAAGCTCTCTCCATGAATAAAGACGAGACTATTGTTGACTTCCATATTCGTATTAGAGATCTTGCTAATGAGTCATACTCTCTTGGTAAACCCATGACCAATGAAGACCTAGTTAGAAAGACTTTGAGAGCACTAAGCCCAAGATTCAAGATGAAAATCACTGTAATAGAAGAAGTTCATGATCTTAAAACTCTAAAGTTTGATGAACTCATGGGATCCCTCATGACCTTTGAGCTCTCCCTTTCAAAATTGGAGAAGAAACACAAAGAAATAGTTCTCAAAAGTTCTACCCACTATCAGAATGAATAAGTATACTCTGATTTTGATAACAAAATTGATGAACAAATAAGCAATCTGGCCAAGAACTATAGCAGGGTCATGAAAAGACTCAACTAGGTGGATGGAAAGAATGTCTCTAACGATGTCACAGACAACCTTCAGCAAAGGTTTCAGAAGGATGAGAATGCTTACAAAGGTGACAGAAGTGATGAACGTACGGGGAAAGACAAAGGCATTCAATGTCATGAGTGTGAGGGCTATGGGCATATTCAGAACCAACTTCCAAAAAAAGCAGAAGAAGGGCTTCAATGCCGCTCTAACTGATGAGGAAGAAGGAGACAACGATTCTGAACAAGTAAGCAATCTTGTTGCACTTACAACCCCATTTTCGTACAATATCGTTCATGTCAACAAATTTGTTGAACCCTTCAAGAAATATGAGTCTGACGGTGAACTGTCTGATTATACTTTGAACAAATCTTATAATGAGTTATATGTCAAATCGAATGAAGAGTCTTAGGTTCTTGAGAAGCAGAATGCTCTCATTCTCTCTCTTACTGAAGACAAGACAAGACTCATTGAAACCGTTGTGGATCTCAAGAGAGAAGTCACCTGTTTAAATGGGGAACTAGAGCATATGATTAAGTCTATTAAAATGATGAACTCCAACACCAATACTCTGGACGAGATCATATCCATTAAAAAACCAGCCAAGAACAAAAAGGGGTTGGGTTACACTCACGAGGCTTTTACGTCTCAGACCGTTTTTGTTCCTCAAAAGGCTATGAACCAGATGTCTCTCAAGATGTCGCGGGCATCCAGCATTAACCAAGTTCAGAGGCATCGTCAGCAATGTCTTTCTAACTCCCCCAACAGACCACGATGGGTCTGTCATTACTGCGGACAAAAGGGCCACATACGACCATTTTGCTATCACCTTTACAGGAAGACACACTCGACATCAACCATCACACAAGCGTATGCCAGCTCGCCTAAAGGCCACACCTCAGAAAGAATGGCGAGTAAAAGAAGGTCGACAATCCTCTCCTCATAAAGAATGACGAGTGAAAGAGGTAAACTATCGGGCTAACATTGCATATACTTCTCTAAAGGTTTCTACCAGCAACGATTGGTACTTTAATAGTGGTTGTTCTCATCATGTGACTAGCTACCAACCTTCTTAACTAACAGAAAACCATATGCGAAGTGTTATGTTAACTTTGGTGATGGCGTGAAAGCTAAAGTTAAGGGTAAAGGGCAGTTCAACTACCCTAGGGTATCATGCCTAACCAAGGCCTTATTGGTAGAAGGTCTTACGGCTAACCTTATCAGCATCAGCCAACTATGTGATCTAAACCTATTTGTGAACTTTGCCTATGATAAGTGTGTGGTATTGAACGAGAACCAGGATGAGCTCATGAAGGGAATCACATATCAAGAAAATTGTTACATGTGGTCTCCAGCCTCACCTCCTTTGTCAACCAAATTCTTCCTATCCAAGGCTGAAAAGACCAAGTTTCCGCACCAAAAACTTGACCATCTGAATCTCAGGAGCACATAGAAAATTGTCTCTGAAAAGGTTGTAGTTGGTGTCCTTGATTTGAAGAGTGTTGAAGGAAGAATCTGTGGTGAATGCCATATTGATAAACAAGTCAAGAATTTGCACAAGATGGTGCAACATATTACCACATCGCAAGTATTAGAGCTTGTACATGTAAATCTGATGGGACCAATGCGGGTCGAAAGCCTTGAAACCCTATGTCATAAAGTCCGGAAGGAAAAAGGAGGGAGCATTGGAAAAGTGGTCATACTCAGGAGTGACCATAGAAGAGAATTTGAAAATATAAATTTTACCAATTTTTGTGATGCTAAAGGAATAGCTCACGAGTTCGAATAGCTCACGAGTTCTCTACTCCCATCACACAGCAAACAAATGGGATTGTGGAAAGGAAGAATCAAACTCTTCAGGAAATGGCTAGAAGGATGATGGTGGCCAAAGACAGTTCTCTCCACATGGATTGCCATATTCATAATAGAGTTACTATGTGTCCAGATTATGAAATATGGAGGGGGAGAAAGTCAAATGTCAAGAACTCTCATGTCTTTGGCTCTGTAGATTTTATACTTGCTAATGAAGTACTTTCTAGTACTACATATGTCATGATAGATGATGTACTTCCTAGTACTACATATGTCAGGATAGATGATGGAAACGACGAGCATAACATTGCTTCTGATCTGATTCTTGAGCAAATCGGTGTCATTAATAAAGATGTGGACTTTAATGAGACATCTGTTCCTACGGCTAGGCGAGTAGCTATCAGACTTCTTCTTGGTATTTCTAATCATCTTCACTACTAACTCTTCCAGATGAATGTAAAGAAAAACTTCCTCAATAAGTACTTGAAGGAAGTGTATTTCTCCAGCGAAAATGGGTTATAGATCCCAGCTCATTTCATCATGTATATAAGCTCAAAAAGGCTCTCTATGGTCTCAAACAGACACCTCGAGCTTGGTATGATCGCTTAACGCAGTTTCTAGTTCAGAATGACTATACTCGAGGGGGATTTGATAAAACTCTATTCATAAAGAAGGAAGGTGGTAACTCCATAATTATCGAAATATATGTCAATGGCATAGTATCTGGAGGAATGTCAGATAAGGTGGTCAAAGGTCTAGTACAACAAATGCAGTATGAGATGAGTATGGTTGTTCAGTTTAATTGTTTCTTGGGAACTCAAATTAAGCAAATGAGTGACAACATCTCCACCGCTCAAAGCAAATACGCAAGAAGCATTGTCAAGGATTTTGGACTCAATAAAGCTTTTCACAAACGAACTCCTGCTCCATTCATGTCAAACTCACCAAGAAGCCTCTTGGAGAATCTGCTGAGCAAGGTTCATATAGAAGTATTATTAGAAGTTTTCTCTATCTTACTGCTAGTCGTCTAAACATAGCTTTAGTTGGTGGAGTATGTGCAAGGTATCAGGTAGATCCAAAAGCTAGTCACTTATCTCAAGTCAAGTGAATAATAAGGTACATCTCTGAAATTGTTGATTGCGGTCCTCTCTATACGTTTGAGACCTCTTCTACTCTGGTGAGATACTAGGATGCAGACTGGGCAGGAAGTACTGCTGATAGACGTAGTACTTCAGGAGTATGCTTCTATTTTGGCAACAATCTAATCTCTTGGAAGCAAAATTGCATATTCTTTGTCCACAGCTGAGTCTAAATATATAGCCACATGAAGCAGTTGTACTCAGCCTGCGTATGATGTCAAGCAAGATGTCATGACGTTGTTCTGTGACAACATTATCATCATCAATATCTCAAAAAATCCAGTTCAACATAGCAGGACCAAACATATTGAAGTTAGCCATCACTTCATCCGAGACCATGTGGAAGAAAAGAAGATCAAGCTGGAGTATATTCCCACCGAAAAGCAGCTAGTTGATAGTTTTACAAAAACCATGGATCCAAACAGGTTTGAGAGTCTTAGGTTATTCCTTGGACTATGTATTATGGTTCAATAATCCTTAAGTAATGGAGATGAGATTTGGTGATTCAGTTTCTCCTCTATAGTCCAAGAAGACATCTAAATCTAATATGGGCCTGGTTTAAAACAAGGTCCATCTAAAGATAGAATTACCATGAAAATTTTTCAGCTCGTCTAACATGCCACAACCGTTTTAGCTCCCAAGGAAGTTTTTTTGATGAAGTAAATTCACTCTCTCTTGATGATGGTTGGCACCGGAAGTGGATTAAGGACTATAGGATCATCTCGTAAACATAATCCAAATATAAAGAAGTAAAATGTTCCTAAGAGAGGTACTGGACCCAGAGCTGCAAGGAACAAATATGAAGTCAAGGTCCAAGGGCTGCATTCCGGAAATCCACCTAATGTAGAGGTCGGAGATGACATGGCAGAATCATCTGTACCTAATGTAAACCCTCTTCCTATCGCCACAGGGGAGGGTGTTGTTGAGAAAGAATGACAAATCCAAATGTCAATAGCACATCAGGAAACGAAGAAGCAGAAGGTGTGGATGTCATTGGAGAAACTCTAAATCTTGCACCATATGGTGTGAAAGATGTTCCAACTTCCTCGACATAAGTGAATTTGGGAGAAGCTGATGAGGGGGAAAGATGTCAAGAAAGATGTTCTGACTTCATGTGATCAAGGAAAATGCTGATAATGATGGAGATAAGAATGATATTGTTGATGATGGTCTTCAAAGTGAAGAAGATGTGTGTATTACTACTCTTCGCTCTGAGAAGAGGTTGAAGGAAAAAGAAATCCAAGATTGACTCAATCAAGAAGAGAAAGATGAGGCCTATTGTGGAATTAGTTGATGAGCTAACTTCAACTGAGGATGAAGAAGAAGTGCCAGAAGCATCCCATGACTTAGGAAACAAGAAATCATTGGGAGGACAGAAGCTCCCAAAGAATGTTCCTCCTGCACCTCTCAACAATGTGTCCTTTCATAGGGAAGATAGAGCCTTCAAATGGTGTTTTGTATATAATCGAGCCATTTTCCAGAAAGAGAGCTTTATGCTAAGACACAAAACATTAAACCTATTATGGATTTGATGTGCGAAACTGGTCTACTCAAGATAGTCACAAATATTGTTGTAAAGAAGATTTCTGAGGCATAGAGAAAGTATAGTAATCCAAAGGATCTATGACATATTCTTAATTGACTACCAAATACTCAGTACTATATTGCATTGGAGTGGAAAATCGGGCAGCCTCTTCACATGGTTTCAGCATCAAAGCCAAGCTAGCATGTCTCATATATCAAACAAGTACGCACTCCCCTCTTGATTTCGGCTCTTTTTTTCTCAAGCACTGGCAAAACAAGTCAGGTCATATGCTGTGAAGCTACCAATTGTGTCTCCATCTCTTATTATTGGGATGCTGCTCTATCAAAACTCCAACACAATAGTAATATGAATGTCAAATTTATTAATTGCAAACAGATGATGCAAACTATTACAGACTAGCTTTGTATTGGGTTAGGGCACAAATCTAACCGTAGCTAAGTGTGCACTTTTATAGTTGGGGTGACGTGTCTATTGGTCATTAATCTATTTCTTTGATAGTAGTTCTTTGAACATTGATTTACTCTTTTTGTCTAACAGTCACTTTAAATATGGTAAGGTGTGAAGAAGCTTAATTTAGTGCCCAATTTCTTCAGTAGTTCTTATAAAACAATTGCTCATGAATAGACTCTCTAAGAGTATCTTCTTTTGTAATTCAAATAGCTTCACCACGCCGTCAAAGAAGCTTTGAGCCACTTTTACTACAAAATAAGGATGCACTAATAGAATAAAATGGGTTATTTAGTGTACAAAACTCTTATGAAATAAGCAACTCTTTAATAAAGTTCATGGAGATTTCTTTCTAAAGTTGAGTGAAAAAATGGTAAATGTCACAAATGTACAATTAGTTTTACACATTTTGCAGTTGGATACAACTAATTTAAAAACTTTGTTTTAATGTCAGTTAGTTTTGATTTAGTATCAAGTTAGACAAAATGGTTAAGTTTTAATTAATTTTGAGTGTAAAAAGACCAAATACTCTTGATTGTCTGTCAAAATTTCAAATGATTGTCATTATTCACCAAATTATTCATAATTCATCAAATTATAATACTTATTAATAATAAATAATTTTCATTAATATTATTTATTAACAAATAATTAAATTTTATTATTATTTAATAATTATTTTATAAAATTTAAAAGTAAATTAATTTAATTATTGATTATTGATAATAAAAAAAATTAAAAGTAAAAGTAAAATTAAAAATAAATTAATAATACTAATAATTAAAAATAATAATAATAATTATTAATAATATATTGAACTTTCGAATAACATATTATCTCATACGATTTTCGTTTTGGCCTCATAGTATATCAAATCGAAGAAAACCGGAAGATAACAACTTTGAAGAAAGAATTTTCTTATCTATATATTATTAATAATTGATTTACTTTTACTTGGTAAATAGTTATTACAAAAAATATTAATAATATAAGTTATTAATTATTAATAACGTTTTTTTTTGCATTTTACTCTAACACCGTTAAATTTGGACGAATTTTTTTAAGAGTGTAAGAAATTTGTTGTCGTTGGATGGAATTTTGGACAAAATATTCTATTTTCAAAGTTGTTGATCTTCTGATTCTCTTTGATTTGATATATTATGAGCCCGAAACGGAGTTCATAGGAGAGAGTTATGTCATTCGAAAGTTTCGAGATATTATTAATCATTAATATTATTTTAATTATTAATTGTTAAAATAATATTATTGTTAATAAAAAAACTTATTTCTTCAAAGTTGTTGATCTTTCGATTCTCTTTGATTTGATATACTATAAGCTCGAAATGGAGTTCGTATTAAAGATGTCATTTGAAAGTTTCAATATATTATTCATAATTAATATTATTATTGATATTTAGTATTATTTTTAATTATTAGTAATTAATTTAATTTTAATTTTAGTTTTACTTTTTATTTTTATTATTAATAATCAATAATTAACTGTATCCAGCTGCAAAACGTGTAAAACTAATTGTATTTTTCTGACATTTACCCTTGAGAATATTTATAGGTTGCAATATTCTAAGATAGGCTATACTCCCCACCTTACACACTTGTCATACCTCATATGTTGGGGAGAACCGAACATTGTCAAGGAAGAGCACACCACAAGGAAGACTATATACACATTAAACCTTACCTCTAACTCAAAAGACTAGTTATTCAGTCTTGAGTTTAAAAGTGAGTATAAACTCTTTTTATGCCCACAATCTTTTGATGTGGTACTTGGACTCATCTGCAGAATCCTACCATCATACACATCTTCTAATGTGGTGTTAATCCTTTTGCTAGTAGTCCTTCTGTCCTTTATCATCTTCATAACGGTCAATCACCTCTTCAACCAAGAATGAATCAACATAGTGGTCTCCTTAAGCTCTTCTTGGAGCAATCTGGATAAGATATTGACAACTACATTTTCTTTGCCCTTATTTTATTTAGGGGAAATTGCAAGTCATTACCTTGTACTATGCAACTTTTGCATGTCACTATCCTTTACTTTTTTTAGTTGCATGTCACCACTGTAAAGTTTCATTTAGTTGCACCGTCCATCACAGAGTTAAGTTTGATGTAAAAAGTCCATAATACCCTTATATTAAAAAAAAATATCAAACTTTTTTTGAAAAAAAATATTTTTTATCAGATAAATAATAAAATACTGAATTTAAAATTATTTTTTTTCAAAAAAATGGTTTTTCCAAAAAAATATTTAAAATAAAAAACAACTTTTAACAACGTTTTTTTTTATTTTAAATATTTTTTAGAAAAATTATTTTTCGGGGGTCTCTCAGAACGTATATGTCGGGCGAGAGAAATAGGTGAAAAACGCGTAAACCACGAGGGAGTTAGGAACATTTTTCCTTTTTATTTTACATGACCTAAAGAGTTAAAATATATTTTAAAGTGTACTTACATCATAAATTAATTTTTGTAGGTATACTTACGTCATATTATTGATGCTCTGACATATCATTTCCCTTTCTTTTAAATGGGAAAGGACTAACTTTCTCTTTGAGTGGAAAACGCGGAGAAAATCCATCATCGGCAGCAAGCAGAAGCTCAACTCTGAACACAAGGAAATGGCGATCCCGATACCCAGAAGACAGCTCTTCATCGACGGCGAGTGGCGTCAACCCATCCTCAACAACCGTCTCCCCGTCATCAACCCTGCCACCGAACAGACTATTGGTAAACTCTATTAATCTGTTCTATGTCTGCTTGTGTGTTGATGGATTTGCCTTATGATCCTATTGAGTCTTGATCCAGGTTGTGTGTGATTCTCTGTGTTTGGTTTACTGTAGAGTGGTTTGTTTGCTTTCCTGGTGGAAAATTCTTGGGATTAAGATGAAAACTTTGAATTACCAAATTCACGGCGTGAAGGTTCTACTACTGAGTTGTTTTTATTATTAATATATATTTTTAATTTGATCCAAATAAAAGGACATAAATATTGATTGAGTAGAAATAAAATCGTTTCGCTTTAGCATATTCTGACTTTTCAATGCAAAAGGGGATTCTCTAATGTTATTTGTTTGAGTATGACATTGCATGAATCTGATTGTCGGCTTGGTTGTGTTTGCCATTTTTTTTGTTTTTTTTTTGGTTAACTAGAGAGCACAGATCGAGTTTAGTACACTAGTTTAGAAATTATCTTAAACTTTATCTGAAGAAAGAATTGTTCTCTGCTTTCCTGGACACAGTTTTCCAGATCCCATTAATCAGGAAGGTCTAGCATACCGTGATTCAGATAAGTTGTTTTGTTGGTGTTGTAATAGTAGGCGAATATATAAAATTTGATCCAACAGGAGAGAAGAAATGAATGTCTTATCTACCAGCTGAATCTTTTTATTTTCTATTCTGGAATGTGTTTAGGTGATATTCCTGCAGCTACTGCCGAAGATGTGGCACTTGCTGTGGATGCAGCTCGTAGGGCCTTCACCAGGAACGGAGGAAGAGACTGGGCCTTTGCACCAGGCGCTGTTCGTGCCAAGTATTTGCGGGCAATTGCTGCCAAGGTATTGAGTTTGTCCTAAATTATGTGTTTTTGTTGGATATGCCTTGAATGAAATCAGAACCCACTCTGATTAACCAGTACAGTGGTCTCACAGTCTCACTACCAGTTAGCGAGTTGGGACCTAGGGGCAAAGCGCCCAGTCTGGGGGGCGAGGTGGCCTTGGCCTGATTATATGCTTTGTTTGTTGAACGACTTGTCACGACAATCTGTTTGACAAAGCCGACGCATTGGGATGATATGTTTTCCGAAGGTCTTGTCATGACAAACAGTTCGACAAAGTTAGAGGTTACAATATGGAAATAAACTTTTATTCTTGAGTATCCCGTTTCCTGTCAGGTTTCCTTCTTTGATTGGGAAAGTGTATTATTATAGATACTACACTAATATAACTTAATACCACAATAAGATTCTTCTTCGATTGCTTTTCGGTGAATCACTTAAACTTCTTGGTATTCTTGTTTATTGTTTCACTTTGATTGCTTGTTTGTTTCCACACTCGAGCTTTCTTGTTATAACAAGTTCCTTTATATGTATGATTTGGTGGTATAAGGGTTGTTTCTGATTAAGAATTGAAATCAGGTAAATCAACCATAGGCTTGTTTCTAATAATTCATGAACGTATACTTCCAAAAACTATATATATAAAGAAATGTATGTTATACCCCTATATATAATATAGTTATAGATCCTTTTGGTTCTCTGAGCTATGGAGATGGGATATATGTTTTATGTTCTAATATCAATATTTTAGATAAAACGAAAAAGATAGTTGGCCTTTAGAGTTAATTGTGTATGTATATAAGATTTGTATAAACAATGAAATGTGGCTCCGAGTGTCACAAATGCGAGTTCATGGAAGTTCTACTATTCTATGGAGCAACTTGATAGGAGAAACTAAACTCTTCATCAGGCTTGTTAAGCAGTTCTACAAATGTGTCATTTACCTTATTATCTGTACATTAAACTTATTGAGTTTCATTTACATTTGGATGCATGCAGGTGACAGAGAAGAAGTCGGTATTAGCAAAACTTGAAGCGATGGATTGTGGAAAGCCTCTAGATGAAGCAGCATGGGACATAGTATGCCTGTAAAACTAGAAGATTATCTGGTTAGTTATCATGGATTGTTTTTGAGCATTTGGTGCTGTTGTGCAGGATGATGTTGCCGGATGTTTTGAGTACTATGCAGACCTTGCTGAAGGCCTAGACTTGAAGAAAAAAACTCCAATTTCGCTTCCAATGGAGACATTTAGATCCCATGCTGTCAAGGAACCATTAGGGGTAGTTGGGCTGATCACTCCATGGTATTTCCCATTTCCTTCTGCTAATCATTTGCTCATATTCTAGATTCATTTACTTGATGAATACAGAGCCTTATATTTGAACACAAAATATTTATTATCTTTTCTCTAATATCAGTTGCATGCAACTCTAAACACAGCTTAGTCTCCGATTAAAAGATTCTTATTCTGCTAAACATACTATATTTCCCATTTGTGTCAATTGATTATGCTATTATACGGTTTGTTCGCCACTAAATACCTGATATATGGTTTGTTATCATGTTATCATATCTAATATACATGTTGCTCATTAGATCTCTTGCATGCGTTCGAAGATATCCGATTATGCTTATTCTTTTCTTTGATAGGCAATTAAACAATTATATTAAAAAGAAGAGAGTTAATTCCCAAGTTGTGAAAAGAAAATACTAAAAACAATAAAAGGAAAGTGAACTAAGGATAGTGAAAAATAAAAAGACTAAGAAGCGGCTTGGATAGAGGCTGCATTATCCTCCTGAATCTGATGACTGGATTGAATCATTTCCTCGTTGCTGTACTGAGACGCAAATCTTATGGATTTACATAGAGCCCAAGTTATTCTGGTACTTGCAACGGGGTCAGGGGATACTGGGAGAGTTCTGGAACTCTCCATAGCAGAGGAAAGGTCCGGAAGCTCAAGTATGGACCCAGAATGATGAGAGGGTTTATCAAGCTTCTTTCGATGTTTGGATGGGGAGAAATATTCAAAAGGAAGCAATTTCATGAGTTTTTTGTGGTCAGATTTGGTAGATTGTAAGTTGATCATGTTGCTTGATGTTTTATCATGTTTTTGCATTGTTGGCACGTGAAGATCTGGTGCTGTCATCTTGGTTATCGTGATGCTTTTGGCACTAGAATCAGATATTTAATTTGTTTATTTGAGTAGACTATCATCTAAATAGGCTCTACAACATCCCGGAGACCTGCAATTGCTTGTGATTGTTCTTGTATGGGCTATTCAGATTGTGTATGTGAATATGCTAGCGATGAAATTCACAGATTTTTTGAGCTCTCTTCAAGCTCTCCTTAATACTCTAGTAAACTAGTTTGAATTAATCTATCATGTAAACTATTGGTTAAACTGAACCCGGGTAATTATATCACCTGCAATCCATCTGTAAGGCTGTGAGTTACAAAATTTTCCGAGTTGCAATACATTTGAATCATTTGTATTTTCTCTTGCATTAAAGGGACCTTCTGTTAGGAATCCCAACAGTATCAATTCAAAAGCAGTACAGATAATAATGGGATGGGTTAGTAGATAATTATTTTAATTTATTTTATTAGATTTGAGTTTTGAATTAGTAGTTATCAGGTTTGTGAGATTATTTTTGTTACCTGAAGTTGAGAGCAATAAAATATGAATGAATTAAGAAGAAAAGAAAAGGTTACCAGAGATCGGTGTTCTCTGGAACGTATGCCAAATTGAGGTTAGAGCTCCCTCGTTAATCGAGCTCATTATCTATCTAAATTAGCCCATAACCTGATCCAAAGCCGGGACTGTATCACCTTCCTTTGTGTTCTAATTTAGGTACCTTCATTTTTCGTGCTAGTCACAATTCAATTTATCTTCTGGCTTCTATGTAGATTGATGATTAAATAGAACCTGCGGCCCAATCATTGCATAATTATAATGGTTTGCAGTGATAATAATTTCCAGCCCTTGTGGATTATGTTAGATGGTACTGATATTGTGTGGGCGGAAAAATATAATTTCTGCATGCAAAGGTTCAAGTAATTCATTGACTAATGAAGTATTCCTCTTTGGTGAAGGAATTACCCTATGCTGATTGCCACATGGAAAGTAGCTCCTGCTCTGGCTGCTGGGTGTACTGCAATATTGAAACCATCTGAATTGGCATCTCTGTATGGCCTTTTAACCTGTACAATTGGATTTTTTTCATCACATTGTATGCCTATCTTCATATCTGTAATTTCAGGACTTGTTTGGAATTGGCTGAAGTGTGTCGAGAGGTGGGTCTTCCTCCCGGTGTCCTTAATATTCTGACAGGATTGGGCCCAGAAGCTGGAGCTCCTTTGGCATCCCATCCCCATGTTGACAAGGTTAGGTTGTTTTTCACCAGCTTCATGTGAAATTATGGAGACATCTGTGAGATTTACTTAAATCGTACCATGTTTTATTGGTCTGAACAGGTAGCATTTACTGGAAGCACTGCTACTGGAAGCAAGATTATGTCAACTGCCGCCCAAATGGTCAAGGTATGTTTGAGGAGTTCTACTTATGGTGCTTCAGGCAACATCCATGCTTGTCTTTTCATTTTGTTTTCTCTTGGCAGCCTGTTTCTCTAGAGCTTGGTGGGAAAAGCCCAATTGTTGTCTTTGAGGATGTTGACCTTGACAAAGGTGGGGATTCTTGAATTTGATTCAGCTTATCTCCCATGATTTCATGCCTCATGGAATTTAAATTGTGAAACAACAAATGTACCATATCAATACGATATGTGTCAATTAGGGTTACTGAGATTGCCTATTTAGGGTTTTCTAATTTAGTTTAGTAGATATTTTCTTATTTGTAAAGTGTATTCCCTATATAAAGGGATGCCCTCATTGTATTATAAATAACAATCATTAATGAATCTTGAGATTGACATGGTATCAGAGGGTTAGGTTCGATCCTATCGTGTGTGGCTTTGCCAACTCGTTAATTATGTTTTAACGAGTGGGCAAGACAAGAAAAAGAGAAAAAAAATTCAAAATACTGTTCATCCGATACTATTCCGAGTCACTGTTCACAAGCGATTTCATTTTTCACCAGATACTATTCGCGCATACTGTTCATCAGACTATTCACTGTACTGTTCCTGCGCACTGTTCACGGTACTGTTCATCAGGATATTATTTTCCATTCTCCCTCCCTGGTTCTTTCCTCCCAATGTTCTCTAATTTGCTTCACTACTCTGGTTACAATCATGATTTTTTCAGCCGGTCTTCTTGTTCATTGATATGTTTTTGGTGTTTTCTCGATATGTTCGGATTTTTGTTTTGTTTGTTTTACTATCTTAAGCCCCTTTCACTCAAGGATGTGAGAGGATATGCTGAAGCCATAGCGCACTCTGTCTCCGTCTCCGAGGTATGGGTATGAATCCCATGATCTCCAAGTTGGGTATAAATCCTCAATGATCCTGTCTCCGTCTCTGAGTTACAAGTTTCCGAAGTCTCCAAGTTCTCCGAGTTCCGACTTCAAACACCAAATCAACGTCATTCCACCGACATATCCGTCAAGTTCCACCACCGTATCAGTTTTTTTATAGTCAAATTGATGTTGGTCGACCTACATCAATTGAGGGGAGTGTCAATCAGGGTTACTGAGGTTGCCTATTTAGGGTTTTCTAATTTGGTTTAGTAGATACTTTCCTATTTGTAAAGTGTATTCCCTGTATAAAGGGATGCCCTCATTGTATTATAAATAACAATCATCAATAAATCTTTAGATTGACAATATGTTAAAATGTTTTTGTGAATGCTACAATAGATGCTTATCTATTTATTCATTGTCTATCATTGGAAATTTGGAATAGCTGCCGAATGGACTGCCTTTGGTTGCTTTTGGACAAATGGTCAAATTTGCAGTGCAACATCTCGTCTTCTTGTGCATGTAAGTGCATGAAATGTGTCACTGGTTCTTGGTACATTCAAGTCTTAATTCCCTAACTCACCGTGTAGCATTTGCCATATAGCTGCCATAATGAAGAGCTTCATTTTTGCTGTGCATGTTTCAGGAACGCATTGCAGCAAAATTTGTAGACAAGCTTGTAAAATGGTGTGAGAACATTAAGATTTCAGATCCACTGGAAGAAGGTTGTAGGCTTGGTCCTGTTGTTAGTGGTGGACAGGTGTGCTATATCCATCTACTGTAGTTTGTCTTCTTTATCTTCTCTCTTATTCCAAAGAAAAAGAAAGAAAACATCTATTGCATGTGGCCTCCTTTTCCAAATTAAGCCTGCGTTTTTTTCTTATTCCATTTACAATAAGCGTCAGTCTACATTTCTATGTAATAATTATTATAATTATGAGGATTGATCTCTCATAATGAGGGCTAACACTTAACAAACTAACTTGGGTTAAAAATACCAAAATATTTATTATTTACTATCTGGTTCAGTATGAGAAGATACTAAAGTTCATCACAACAGCTAAGAGTGAAGGTGCAACTATCTTGTCTGGCGGTGCTCGTCCCAAGGTATAGTCATTGGTTGGCAATTTTTTCAAGTTTTCCTTCTAAATATGGGATGAAATATGACTGGAGTTACTAATTTCTTGTAAATGACAGCATCTGAATAAGGGTTTTTTTGTTGAACCTACCATCATAACTGATGTGACTACATCCATGCAAATTTGGAGAGAGGAAGTTTTTGGACCTATTTTATGTGTGAAAACATTTAGTACTGAAGACGAAGCTATTGAGTTGGCAAATGACACCCAGTGAGTGTTTATTTTAAATATCATACAAACACAACCTTGTTTGTTTCATTTTTTGAGTTATCCCGTTTCTTTTCCCACTTGGGTATCCTTTTCACACACTATTTTATGGTGGTTTACGGTAGAGAAAATACTATTATTTAATGAAGAAGAGTGTATTACTTTAGAGCTCTTCGTGTCTTTGGAAGTAGAGGTGACTTATGCTTGAGGGCAACTGTTTTCTTTCCTTGTACACATTGTTAGAGTATAAAACTGTAAAGAAGTTTTCTACTATTACATAACCTTTAGTTGGGTTGAACTCCTACATAGTATTAAAATGGATTGACCACGAGGGTCCAGGTTACTCCTAGTGGTCGCCCTGATTATACTAATTTTTCAACACAAAATTTGGGTTTGTTCATGGGTCCATGTGCGATACGATGAGCTTGCACATTAGGCGGGGATTAAAGCGGTGTTAGAGAGAAGAAAACAGTGAAGAAGCCTTTTTACTGTCCACTTGAACTAATAGTAATAGCTTAGTTGGTCTTCTGCACACAACATTATTTGGCCCTTCCTATATATACTCTATTAGAAAACCGACTTAGCAAGAGCCTAGACCTAAATGCATCTATTACATGTTTATTATGTTATTTCCGTGGAGACCTGCTGACATACCAACTTCAAATTAGTCTTGATTCTGGATATTTCTGAGCTTGATAAACCTAGCTTCATCTGTATTCTTAAATGCATTTAACTTTCAACATTTCAACAGTTATGGCCTAGCTGCTGCCGTGCTATCAAATGACGAGGAAAGGTGTGAACGCATGACCCAGGTGAGTTACTTTGATATCGTCTATTCCACTCCCAAATAATTTATCGTGGATAACCATTAATGACTGGAAACCATCTCGTTCTTGAGATCTCAGTGATATCTCTACTATCTTGCTGTTCTGCAGGCTTTTCAGGCAGGAATTGTGTGGGTCAACTGCTCTCAGCCTTGCTTCTGTCAAGCTCCATGGGGTGGGAACAAACGTAGTGGTTTTGGGCGTGATTTAGGGGAATGGTATGGCCCTTATCTCAAGTGTGAAATGCTAACAACAATGGTTATATTATATGCTCAAGAGTACTTTTTTGGCCTTTATATTCACGATGCGATCATATAATGTGGTGGGAGGCCCGAGTAGTTAATTATAGGGCTTCTAAGAGTTTTTATCCATATTTCACACAGATGGCACAAATAATCTAGAGATCCCCCTAGTTACTTTAACTTCTTGAGTCCAATCTTGAAGCATTGCAGATCACAAAAAACTTCTGAAAGGTCAAAAGTACAAAATGCAATGGAAATACATGTTTCTAGAGAACAACACTGTACATCAAAAACTTAATAGTTTATCAAGTTAAGGTAAAAAATTGAGAATGTAATTATAAAAAAGCAGAAGGCAACAAAGTATATATAGCTTTTGAACTTTCTAGTATGTAGTCCTCTATAAGAAAAGTTTGTATCGTGAAATCCTTTGAATATGCAAATATTGAGCTTGTCTTATTCTATATGATGTACATTGTTTGGTTTTGGAGGAAAGAAGGAAATATGTGCCGAAGATGCTCTTGGTGCAACCACTAGACACAAAGCAATTTTTATTATCTTTGCATTTGATTGAATTTGCTCCATAAACAGATGTCTGATTATCTGTGTTGCACATTTATATATACAACTATACAAGTGTATTCCTCTAGTACATGTATGCTGAATCTGAATAAACTGCCTGTACTGTTTTGATGTATTTTTATTTTGTGAAGCCATTCTGTGGAGGTGCATTGAACATCATGGACAGTAATATAACTTTGTTATCCTGTAGGGGACTTGAAAACTACTTGACAGTGAAGCAGGTCACCAGGTACGTCTCTAAGGACCCCTGGGGATGGTACAAGGCTCCGCAATCAAAGCTGTGAGTATTGCTATTGATCATATGTGTGATCATCAAGGAACGGTAGATGAGGTGAAAGCAATAAACTGGAACAGAATCTATATGGTGGCGGTATATTAAGAAGTTCCATTAGTAGGAACTACATAATTGCAATTTATATGCTTTTAGATTTGCCGTGTTGGATTGATGTAGTTACAGGAAATAAATGAAGATGCCACAACTCAAGTAAACACTGCATTGCTTACCATAAATGTGATATTTATCCGATACCATTTTGTTGGCATCAATAGTATGTATTGTGGTTAGGTCTATTAATCGAATTGTTGGTTGACGAGAGTAATTTGAGTTAATTAACAAGATGAGTTGGAAAATATTAACAAGTTGAGTTCGCGGACGAAATTTTTATATGGCTAATTACAAAATGTGGTTATTATTATTTCGTTTTCATAATTTGTAGGTATGAGTTAGTAACTTTTTGTAAGGATTTGTGCCCTAGTCCAATACTATTTATGTCTATTTTTGTGTAATCGTCATTAGCAATAAATAAAATCGGCATTTTGTAGTAATAAGTTAAGCATAATTCGATTTATATCATTGAGTGTATCATCACTAATAGTAGAACTGTAGATCTGTTTGAATTATATTTAAAGAGTTCATGGTCAATTAAGCTTCATCAGAAGCGACCAGTATGAGGATGACTCTCTAATGATCACGCTTTACTGATCATTGGCAATGAGATTGCCGTAGTCAGATCATAAATATCATTTGAGAAATGGTATTGGACGACCCGACCCAAATATGCGACATAGATATTGTCATGAGCATATTCAGTTGTCGTAACTTGTCATTGTATCCTTTGACCGAAAAGTCTTTGTGATAACACTGTAGTCAATATTCGAGTTTGACCTAAACCTAACGTTATCTGTGATAGGGTAATTATAACGGTTATGATTGGCTCGGGGATGGCTAAGGGATTTGTCCTTCATACTTCGATATGAGAAAAGTATCTGTTTGGGCTACTTGATGAGAATGACTGAAAGGAAATACATGTCCATGCTTATGATACGAGGTATCATTTTTCAGTTATCACACATATCAAGGAACAAGAATGGCGGTCCTATATCTTATAATTAATCAGGATACCTAGTGATAAAAGGTTAGTGACATGGACGACATGAGGTTAAATCGGATCACCAATGTTCATGTACGTTGGGTAATCATAATGCCTTAATAGAGGTCACTTATGATGGAAAGGGTAAAATTGTAATTTTATGTCGGTCTGCCAATGGGAAATGAGCCTATAGGGTCACACATGATAACGCATTGTGAAAAATAGGCGAATTTTGGTAAATTAATTGGAAAGGGTCGTGATTAAAATCTAGGATTTTAATCACGGGCGTGAAATGCACAAAACAGGTCGGGCCAAAAACGGGTTTTGGGCCCGGCCGAGCCCATGAGGGGCTGCCACATTAAAGGGCTCGGTTGGCCCATGGTCGAAACCTTTAGGGTTTCGGCCCATTTGGCCCAACCGGCCACTTAATGTGGTGGCTAGGGTTAGGGTTCAAAGGGAACCGAACCTAGCCCTCGTGATCCCAAATCCTAATCAAACTCTATAAATAGAGGGTTTCATGTGCAGATTTTTTTCAAGTCATTCAGATCATACTAAAACGCTGCCGAAATTTCTATTCTCTTCTCTTTGCATTCAAGTAGGTGTGATTGAAGAACGTAAAGTTACTTGTGACAGGGTAGCCATAAGGATTATGATTGGCTCAGCGACGGACTGCATGAGTGATACGAAAAACGGTCAAGGGATTTGTCCCTCACACTCCGATGTGGGAACGAAATTTGTTTAGGCCACTTGATGAGTATGACTCAAATGAAATGCATGGTCATGCTCATGATATGGGGTATTATTTTTAGTCATCTCACATATCAAGAAACAATGATTGATTAAATAAGGATGACGCTCTATGCCTTATGATCAATCATGATATTTAGTGACATGGACGACATGGGGTTAAGTCGAATCGTCGATCTCATGATCATTGGGTAATCATAATATCTAACTAGAGGCCACTTATGATGGATAGGATGAAATGAGATTTCATGCCAATCTGCCAATGAGCATGCGCCTACAAGGTCACACACAAAGAGCGAGACTCGAAGCATATGGCTTTAGAAGCCAATGAGAGAAAGGAAGTGTCGATCGACACATGGTGTGTCGATCGAGAAAGATGTGTCGACAGGAGTGTCGATCGACACCTAGGTCGGCAGCATAAACTATAAAAGGGCATGAGGGGCTCCAAAACCCTACACACCATCTCTATTGCCTTAGCCTCCTTTTCTCGCCTTCTTCGTCAGACTAGGTCTGATAGAACAAGACTTGATTCTAGTAGGTTGGGGTTTGTTTTTGCTTTGGATCATCTTGCTCGTGTGGATTATTGGTAGAGGGTACCTCCATACGGTGTTGTCTTGATCGATTTGATTGCATCTCCTTTTTCCAACAGCAAAAAGGTAGAAACTTTCTCCTCTCTTTCGATTATTCCGCTCTAAAGCTATGATCTAGTGACTGGGAACAAGGCTTTGATTTATGCTGTGCATGTTTGATTGGACCTCTTGTTCCCCAATACTTTGGCCAAGTGCGGAGTACGATTTGACCTATATCCACCCCGTTTCCAACCCGTACATGTACCCGTACTACATATAAAATAAAATTATTTTATATATTATATATAATTATTTTTTTAACAAAAAATGTTAAAAAAAATTTCAATTAAAGCAACTATGTAGATAATTATATATAACATATAAAAATATTACATATATTATAAATTCTAGATATTTTCAATTTTTTTTTGCATTTTGGATAATTTTCGAGTCAAATTTTGAGTAAAACCTGTACCCTGGGAATACTTAGCGGGGCGGGTACTCGCTCGCTTTGAGCGGGTTTATTGGGGGTCGGGTACCCGTTCAAATCCTTCGGGTACGAGTGCGGGTTTGGACAAACCTGCCCCAAACCTAGGCCATTGCCATTCCTACCAGTCAGTCATATCCTAGACTAGAGGCCCAGGCTTCTCAACCCATTTATTTCGCGAGCCTAGTCCATTTTTCATATCAGATTATTGATAACCCTTCGACGCTCTTCACTTCTCCATTCCTCGACTCACGCCTCCATTCTCTCGGCCTCTCCTCCGTTGACTTCTCCTCGTTCAATTGAAATGTCTCCCTCCATCTCCTTGTTCTTGACGAGACTATGTGGTTTCTTTCTTGCTCTATAAATTTTCTACTTATGTAAGGATCTATGATGACATGTATCAACATACAAACTATAATAGTTTCGATTTCTAATTCTATTTCATCATTTTCTCGTTTTGAAATTGAAAATTTTCATATTTTTAATATATGTATCGTTTTTGTGTAACTGTATTCTTCTCCTCCCCAAATCTCCCCGAATTTATAGAAGGTTTAGATGGATGCATAAATGGCCGATATCGGTGACATGCAACCACATCGAACTCAGGTATTGTGTATTTCTTCCCTTTTCACTGTAAATTTTTCAATTTTAATTTTTGATGTAGGGTTTATGCTATTATTTTTTAGAGTAATTTCCACATAACCCCCTAACTGTACGCGTGTCTCACATACCCCCCTTAACTACAAAATCAATCTGTGAGATGCCTTAACTATCCAAAAATCACATTTTACCTTTTTTTGATAACATTTTTCAAAATTCTGTTAAGTTTTTGTGAAATGACAGAAATACTCTTGTATCTGAAAAATTAAAAAAAAAGTTTAAAAAAATTAAATTTTTTTTTTTCTAATTTTCTCATTGTAAAAGATAAAGAATAAAATTTTGTTAGTAGTAAAAATAATTTTTAAATAGTTTTCTATGAAAAAATTAAAAAATAAATTTATTTTTATTCTTTGTTTTTGTAAAAGAAAATAGAAAAAAAAAAAGTTCAAAATCATTTTTATTTATTTATTTTAATTTTTCAGATACAAGAGTATTTTCCTCATTTCACAAAAATTAACAGAATTTTGAAAAAAGTCAACAAAAAAGATGAAGTGGGATTTTTTGATAGTTAAGGCACCTCACAGATTGGAAATCAGATAGTTACCAGTCTACCAACGGGTCGTGAGCCTAAAGGGTCACACGCTTTAAGTACAATACGTGACAAATAAGCATGGATGAAAATTGGGAGAATCTGTTTTTCAGTTTAGTCAATTGAAAACGATTCGGTTGATTTCTAGCCTAGGTTTATTAACCAGACAGTTGAAGAAATCGAGTTAGGAAAATTGGACCGGTTTAGCTAAACCATAATTAGAACTCAATTAAATGTATTTTTAATTTGGATTTGGTTAAATGGGCTTGAAGCCCATTTCGGGTTTTGATTTCATGAATGGGTCAAGAGTGTGATTATAAGATTAAATTGGTAAGTTGTGTAATTTTTTATTTGAATTTTAAAATCAGATTTTAATGATAATTACACAATATTTTCTTACCCTATTTGGCTCATATTTTCGGCAATCACTCCTCCAATTTTCCTCTCACATTGCCGACCCTCCCTCTCCATTCCACCATTGCAACTTTGTCTTCTTTTTCTCAATTTCATTAGCAAGAGAGTGAGAGAAAACCGATCAAGGTTATTGTGCTTGTGTGGACTTGATAGAGAAACACTGCTCTTGTGTTTTAATCGATTAAAAGGTAAATTTTCAGTTTTGAAAAGATTGAATGCATGCTGAATTTTTCATTAAGATCGTAAGTTTTATTCGATTCCCATGGTTCAATTTCGTACCGCTGCATGAAATTATTGTTTGGAACGCATGGGAATTTCTTTCAGACACCACCCGTGTCTTCGTGCCGATCGACACCCCACATGTGACGTGTGTCGATCGACACCCCATAGGTATCGATCGACACCCCACATGTGGACAACATTCCTATTCCATCCATATCCCTTGGACCTCTGGAGTCCCATCTAGTTGTTTCGGTTCTTGCTCATAGCGTGTGACCCTCTAGGCCCGTGACCCATTGGCAGATCGGCGTGAAATACCATTTCACCCAATCCATCACCAGTGGCCTCTAGTAAGACGTAGTGATTACCCAATGTCCACAAGGTATCGATTGGTTTGATATCTCCTCTCTGTCATCTGTATCACTAACTCTTTGTTTGTTTTAAAGCGTATACGATCGAGATGAGGCATAGAGTCGTCATCCTCATCGACTTGATCTAGTTCATTGATCTAGATATTACTGAGACGTATCTGGTGCGGCCGTACACTTCCTCAATCATGCTCATCAAGGGGCCCAGAACTATACCCTTTACAACGTCTCACCGTGGGGAAACAAATCCCTTCGTATGCAATGTGCGCTCCCACTACAGTCCCTCCAAGAGCCAACAATGCCCGTTATGACTACCCTGTTATAGGCAGCGTTAGGACATGTCAAACTAATGGAGTGACGTGCATGTGAGCCACTGACGGGCGAAAAGTCGACGACAAAAATGTGTCGTGCCCTTTCGCACACCTGGCAGTGTACTGATCGCAAGTAATATATGGAAGTAAAGATTACGACCCGAAATTATTGTACCCAAGGGACAACGAGGACTTTTATCACTCAAGTTAAGTTCGTGTGACTAATCTCAGTAAATCGATAAAATGATAATCGTTTGATAGAAAAACTAAAAAGAATAAATAAGAAAGAGAAACAAATCAGAGAAAGGTGGTGATTTAAGGCAATGACTTCATATGATGGTTTCGAGACATATTGAATGGTGAATTATGCATAGCGGTGTTCCAAAACTTCAGGCGACAACAAGAATTTCTATTTCACCTAAGACTCCCTCCCAGGTAATAAAAGGTCTTAAACTAGTAAAGGTAGCTAAGCTATCCCTAGTCATGATTTAACCGAACCAGCAAGCATTAAGTTTTAAGAATTCTACTAACTTTCGGTTTTGGGAACCTTTGGCCATTTTTCTTGTGTTAACTCCCCTATCCCTAGGAAGAATTTAAACCCAAGCTCTAATCTTTTTAAATTCACTTACAAGTTTCTTTTCAACTAAAACCTATAAACACGATCACACATCAAGAAATAAAGGAGATGTAGCATTATGTATAAAATATTAAGGACACCCTAGTCTGAGCTATATGCATAATCTACAGTAAAAACGTCTCTAACCCATCATACAAATTCAAGCCCTAAATAACAACACACTAGAAAATCATGATTCTAAGAATTTAATAAGTTGAAAATAAGAAAACATGAATATTCGAACAATTCATTCATTCACGAGAACTTAGAACAAATCATCAATTCGAAGAATTTAAGATTACACAATATGGACATTAAAGGGAGAAGAAAAGGGAAAGACAAAACCCATTTTGGAGTTTAATACATAGATCATGGATTTATTGATCTTCCTCTTGCTTTTCCGCCTTGATTTCGCCTTCTTCTTGTTGAATCTCTTCTTCCAAGCTCTCCTTTCTCTCTTAATTTCGTGCTCTACCCTCCAAATGATCTGAAAATTAATTTTCCTTTTTCAGAAATGAGTTGTGTTTATTTATAGTGTGATTTTCGGTGCGACCACGGGGGCCGTGGTCAATAATGCTTTGCAAATTCTGGGCACATCTCGCCCACGTCGTCGCACGTTCTGAAGTGGCGCTGAACGAGGTGTTGACCACGGAAGGTGACCGCGAGGGACCCCAAAATTGACCACGAAATGAGACCGCGAGGGAACCCGAAATCGACCACGGGGTCGTGGTCGATGACCACAAAATGAGACCGCGAGGGACCCCGAAGTCGACCACGGGGTTGTGGTCGATAACCACGAAATGAGACCGCGAGGGACCCCGAAGTTTACCACGGGGTCGTGGTCGATAACCACGAAGTGGTTTAGAATTTCCCGAAATTTGGTTTAAAAGCCCTGAAATCTGCACACTAACACTTAAAATACCCGTGAGGCCAAGTGAAGTAAATAAGTGCATAATTCATTATCGAAAAGGGCGAAACAAGACTTAATGTGTGGTAAAAAGGTCCTTAAAACCTGTGAAGATGCTCACGTATCAGCCACTCGCTCCAAGGTCTTAAGGGAGTGATCACACGATGATTAAGTATGTGTTGGTGACTTAATCTGTGCGCCATAATTCAAGTTGGATCATCCAATACCATCTTCTATATGATATTCGTGATATGACTTTAGTAATCCCATTACTTAGATCAGCAGAACTTAATCTTAAGTCATCCTCACGCTAGTAACTTATGGATAAGTATACGACTAGGGATTCGTCAAACATAATTTTCCAGTATGTAAAGGTTCTACTATTAGTGATGACACACTCAATGACTTTAGATGAAATTATCGCTTGACTCATTATTACAACACAATAATAATGAAAATGCCTTTCATTGCTTAACAGAAAAAGATTACGTAGAAAAGACTTGGACTAGGGCACTAGCTCTTACAAAATATTGTGCTTAAATTAAGATGCATGGTTCTACGTTTACATTTTGTACTACGGAGAATACTCAGAACACACAACATGTCTCTTTGATGGAAAAGTTCGGTTTATGTTGGCATAGTGCATTGAATGTGCGTTGCAACTGAAGGGAAACTTACGCTATATTGCGGTACTCTTATAGTGGCAGCTAAGGGCAGCCCTAAGATTCTCAGGCTTTAAGCGAAAATTAATGTTAGGCCTTAAATTTTTATAAAGTGCAACGATACTTCAAAATTTTTATTATTTGAGTAAAAATATATAAATCTAAAACAATAAATTGTATAATCTATCTTATATTACAATGTCAATGACATCTTCTTTTCTTCATGCTTACTTGAAATTGCTTTCATATGGACACTTTTCGAAATACTAGATTCTAGTATAGTTAGGGGTGTTCACGTTTCATAAATCGAACCGAACCAACTAGTTCGGTTCTCCAAAAAACTGAACCGGTCAAGTTTGGTCGGTTGGTCAAAACTAAACTGTAATGGTCCGCCGGTTTTTAGTTTGAACCCACGAGAACCAAAAGTCTTTAAATATTGTTCTAAAATTTCATCTTTGTCCCTATTCATAATTTGACCTAATTGCAATTGGTCTAATAAACTAAAAAAAAATTTAAACAGTTTAAGTAGTAATAAACTATTGCAATCCACATCCAACAACCAAAATCAAAATACCAAAAGTAATTAAAAATTACAATTCACTAAATCCAGCAACCAAACGGTCCAAAATGAAATGGAGTGTAATTGTAAAAATATTATCATCTTCAAGTTCAATATGGCAATATATATTTTCAAATGCAACCAACAATGAGAATGCATCTTTCTTTCGGTTCAAGTATCTGTAAAAATGTAAAGAAACCAGTAGAGTAGACAGTAATGAAGCATTTATATCCATTTTATTTCAAATAAACTAATATGAGCATATAAAACAATATAAAAAATTAATATAAGCACATAAAAAATGTAAATCGATATGAAAAATTAATGTGTAAACTAATATGAGCTTAAAATTCACTTATTGTTTTATTATATGAACTTCAAAACAATATAAAAATTTCACTTACGGATATGTAAACTGATAAAAATTATGAGCCTAGAATTCACATACTATTTTAATATATAGACTTCAAAATGATATAAAAAATTCAGTTACTGTTTTAACATGATCAAAAAATTTGTGGTACACCTATTTGTGCGGCAGATTCAGCTAAATCTGTAAGTGTATAAAAACAAGTTAATTTTGAAATTTTGAGGGTCACATTCAAAACTGAAAATGAAATAAATTAGAATAAAAGTACCTTCTTCAACTACTTTAAATTTATCATCTCCATCTTCCCCAAATGAATTCGGGGTAAATCCACTAATTTTGTGTACAAAATATGGCTTGAATAATTATGGAGGTTAAACTGCTTCTATGATCAGTAACTACTCGACCCCCAATACTGAATGTTGATTATGAAGATACTCGACCCCCATCGTACCGCTCCCATATAATGTGTCATACTCACCATACATCTCATTCAAAGTTCCCTTCACTTTTGACATCAACATTTCAACTTTTGTAGGAGTATAGATCTGATGAACAATAATCTCCACAAAATCCATCTTGTGTCGTGGATCAAATATCGGTGCTAAATAAATGAATATGTTCATCTTATCTATGTTCCCGAAATAATCATCGTATTTCGCCATCATTGTATTAGCCATGTTCTGTATATCAATATTATCACTTGCTTGACCTTTTTTAATCATGTGAAATATACTATAAACAATCTCCAATAATATATTTTATGTCACATGCTTTGAAGCATATACTCTGTCTGCCATATCAACGAAGTTTAATTTCCATCTCCATCTTTAGACTTTGATCCTTCATAATATACCTTTCAAATGCTCTCTCTAATGCATATGGTGCATGAAACATGTGATATGTAAAATTCCATCGTGTGGGAACATCCATACGTAAACCTTGTTTGCTTTGAATACACACTTGTGCAATACAAGCCCTAAATAGAGCCATTCTACCTGGAGACATCTTAAAATATTTCACTGCACACCTTATTCTTTCTATAGTTAGTCCCAACCTGCTTATCTCATCACTTATTATCAAATTCAGGATTTGAGTTATACACCTCATGTGCATAAACTTTCAACCCAACAAATTAGTTGGAAATCTTTGCTTTATAAAGGCAATTCCAACATCATTTTCTCTTGCATTGTCAACAGTAATTGCTATGACTTTATCTAGACCTCTAGCTTGGAGGCATGCATGAACACCTATTCATTGGTGGCCAAATTCAATATATATATATATCTATGCAAAACCCATTTCTCATAGATGAAATGAGTTGTTAATGTCATATAATTCACATCAGAAGTAGATGTCCATGTGTCAGTGATGGAAGATACTCTAGAAGAGGTAGATACAAAATATGCACACAACTTTTCCTTTTCAACTTCATATAATTTATGAACATCCATAGTTGAAGTCACTCTAGAAGGGAGTTTGAACATAAGGCATATACCAATAGTTAATCTTCTGAATCCGCGGTTCTTCATAAAACTAAAGGGCTATTAATCTACAACTAGCATTTCAATTATCAGCTTTCGATTAACATCTTGGTCAAAGTACCAAGATGTTACATTCTTATTATCACCACTACCCTTTATGATCAAATGTTGTTGTTGTGGACCAACTACCTTCTTGTTAGGATTGTTTGGAAATTTGGCAATACGAGTGTTAAGATTTATCGTCCCATTTCCTCTAAATTGAGCCTTAAAAGTTTTACCACAATTCAAACACTTGGCTTAAACTAAGACCCCTTATTATGAAATATCTTTTCAAACACACACTAAGAATGACTATCTTTGTTAGTATAAGTTGTTGGTATTGAGGTTTGTTCACCCTTCTTCTGCGATGCAGTACTTGCTGCCTTTTCAACTCAATGCTCAGTTTGTGCATCATTATGCACTCCAGGAGAGGCACTCGCAGTAGGAGCACTAGAATTATCAACAATGTCAACCAACTCGTCCCCAATTACAAATTACTAACTCAGGTTCGAAAACCCTAATTTACAACAAGAAATTAGGGTTTAGATATCCTGATTTATGAATACATAAATTAGGGTTCAAAATTTGAAACCCAAATTGGAAAATAATTGCATTCAAAGTAAACTGATACTTCAAAATTAAAACCTAGAAGAAAAAATAAAGGTTCATTTGATACCTTCTTGGTAAAAATCAGCTTAGTGAATAGTTGCGCCTATTTGGGAAGAATCTGCCGAGGGAAAAGTTGGGTCTTTGAGAAGAATTAATTCATTTCGAAGTTGGGAACCTCCTCAAATCGATTCAATCATCTTCGATACCCTATTTACTTTCTCCTCTCTCTCTCTCTCTCTCTCTCTCTCTCTCTCTCTCTCTCTCTCTCTCTCTCTCTCTCTCTCTCTCGCTCTCTCTCTATTTAACTCTAACCAAAGTAAAAAGCAAGGAACAAGTCAAGAGAGACTTTCAAGAGTTTGATGAAATGCGTCGTTCCATTAAGTATTTAGAAAGGGGTTGGTTGGTTTGGTTTTTGGTCGGTTCCAAAACTCGAACCGAAACCAAACCGAAGCTGTCGGTTAATCGACTTTAACCTCTCAGTTCGTTTCAGTTTTTTTAACACCCTTAAGTATACTCATTAATATTCACGTGAAAATTTTAAAATGAAAATCTACATGTATAAATCAATTCAAACAACTCATTAAATTTTAAATTCCAAATCATAAAGTTTGTTTTGAATATTTTTATTTCATTTAAAATGACAAAAAAAATTGATAATCACAAACAACACCAAAACAACCTAATATAAAAAATATGGATGTAAAATGATTAAACCCACAAAAAAATTCGTAAAAAGTTTAGTGATTGAGATTTTTATAAAAATTCCAGATTTTTATGACAAATTTATATTTTTTTTCTTGCAATCAACACCAAGGCTACAAACAATATGAAAACTATTAGTAGAAAACGAAATACGACAAATATGATGATCAAATCTAGAAAAAAATTTCTAAAAATTTTAGTCATCCAAATTTTATAAACTTTCAGATTTTTATAAACTAACGTGATGTTTTTCTAGAAGTGAAGGCAATTCATGTAGTTTACACAAATGGTAAAAAAGAAGACTTCTCATACCGCAAGCGACTTTCAACTTCGGTGACTATAGTGAAAAACGATATCATCAAGGAACATATAGTTCTTCTAGCAAATAGCACGACCTGCCATGCAATTTGGTTTTTGTAGACTCCATTTTTATCTTTTTCTGGAAGGTTACCATATTTTTTTTATATATTGAGATCGTGTCGTACAAATATCCATAGTCCAGTTGTGTTCTAAGCACCTCATCTCTTATGAAAGCATACATACTTTGCGATAGAAAACATAGAGGATACGAGTGGTAGAAAGTGTTGGAGTGAATCAAATTTAGTCCAACAAGTAAAGATTGTCCTTCCTAAGAATTAAAATGACTGCATATTCCACTTCTTTATCATGTGTGCAGACTCGAATGTAGAACAATGAAGGAGAATGGTTATTGGCTATTTTTGGGAGAATAATCGAGATCCTCTTTTATGAAGTATCTCCTTGTTCAGTTTTTGCTTGCCCTTTGCATCATGCAGCGATAAGGAAATCGTTGATGCCCTTACATGCTAGCTTCATAAATAGTAGAAGATCGTCGCAAACTTGAAACTTAAAGTTCACATGCATGTTCACATCGTCGAGTATTAGCATTTTGTTTGAAGTTGAAGAAACATGAATGGAGAGGAAGAGAAAACGAAATAACAATATGCACAACTAAAAATTTGAATACTTCCTTCAACCTTAAAATTATTAATATCTCGAGATTGACATAAAGCTTGAGATTGACATGACAGAGATCTGAACATCTCGAGAAAACACCAAAAACATGTCAATGAACAAGTAAATTAGTCGAAAAATTCATGGTAGCAACCGGTAGAGTGAAGCTGATAAGATAACATTGGGAAGAACTAGAGAGGTAGGTCGGAAAAAAAATTCAATGAACAGTGACGGTGAACAGTGTCGATCAACAGTAGCAGTGAATAGTATCCGAATAGTAGCCGGATTTTTATTTTTAGAGAGAAAAAACTGGGAGGAGAGTTTGAATATAGGATGAAATTGGAATTTCTAATGCCTTGCCTACCCGCTAAAACATAAGTAACGAGTGGGCAAAGAAACACTCACACAAAAATTGAACCAATGATCCAAAAGATTAGAAATGCTTTGATACCATGTCAATCCCAAGCTTTATTGATGATTGTTGTTGTTCATAATAAAATGAGGGCATCCCTTTCTATAGGGAATACACATTACAAATAGAAAAGTATCTACTAAACCAAATTAGAAAACCTTAGTAATCCTGATTGACAATAATAAAATATGGTGATCAAATCTAGAAAAATTTTCATAAGAAGTTTTGTCATCCAGATTTTTTTTCTAGGAAAGAAGGTGCGTGCATGTTGTTGATACAAATAGTCGAAAAGAAGACTTAGGTGATTGGTGAAAAAAATATTATCTAGAAACATCTCCTCTTGACAAAATAGCATGACATGCACATGTAATTTGGTTTTTAGAGACTCCATTTTTATCTTCTTCTAGAAGGTTACTATGTAAAAAAAAGTTTTGAGGTCCTTTTTGGTCGGGAGCCTTAAACGGTGCCTTTACTTACTTAATGATAAAAGCACCTCTGGTGGCAGTGCAAGTTATTTATGCGATGCCCTTACTAACAACCACGAGCTATATACAATGTTTTAAAAGGCATTTTGAACTGCAATGTCATTATTAAATAAAGCACATGTTTTCTTCAGGCCAATATTGCACATGCACGGCTCTGAAGGAAAAAATTTGATATTGAGTGACATACATTTTACCGACGAATAGTTGTATCTTGCGACACAATCATTTTCCTTGTACTTTTCCATATCATACATATTGAATATCTACTACTGTTATGGAAATTCATTAGTTTATTTTGATTGATTTTATTTCTTCAAAATTTTCAGTTTATAGTTTGTGTTTCACATTTGTTTTGAAAATTTTTTCTCCATTTTTCCTTTGCAATTTTTTTCACCATTATAGTATTTTACTTCTTGGTTTCTAACACAAAGATAATATTTCTTTTGTATGATGTCATTATTAAGTTATATAATATCTAAAAGTGTTCATAGACTATCGTTCGAGGTATATTCTAAAGTGTTCATACACAAAGATAATATTCCAACAATGATTTTTATCATGACTTATTATATGTTTGTATTATATTGTAGGGAAAATTGCAAAAAGTCTCCTTATAATCATTTTTTTTGCACAAACTCTAACTTCATTGTATTTTTTAAAAAAAACAACCCTTGCTCTTGTTCAAATTTGCACCGTCTGTGCAAATCCGTGAAAATTAACGAAAGTGTCACTTAAGTGTTGGACGTTTAATTTAGCACGTTTAGTGGTGGGCATGAGTTTAGAACCGGACCGGACTCCTTGATTCTTCATTTTAAGAACCAGAACTGGAACCGATACTCGCGGTTCACGGTTCTCTGGTCTCAGTTCCGGTTCGGATTTGGTCTCCGGTTCCGTTACCAAAGTGCTCACCCCTAAGCACTTTTGATTCAACACTTAAGTGACGCTTCTATTAATTTTTACGGATTTTCATAGACGGTGCAAAAATAAGCATGGGTAAGGGAGAGTTTTTGCAAAAATGAACATGAATGAAGAAGAATTTTTGCAAAAATACAGTGAATAGAGAGTTTGTGCAAAAAAACATAATTATAAGGAAACCTTTTGCAATTTTCCCTATATTGTATTTCAGACTTGTAACATATTCTTCTTTCATACTAGATTTTTTTTTATTTCTACGCACGTCTTTACTTTAAAGATATATGTAAGCAAAAATAAAAAAGAAGAGCAGTTGAAGAAGAGATTAGATTTCCTAATTAGAATAGGTGATTTATTGTTTAAGCTCATACACAAGACATCATGATCTGATGTGTCATCGAAGGCTTTGATGCCTATATTTTGTTTACCTTACTTTTAAAATCAGCTCTCTCCTCTCGATGTATTCAACTTCTAACAAAAATCACATAAATGAGTAAATATTATAAAAAGGGAAGGAGGAGTTTAGAGTAGGGATGTAAGATTTGTCAATTTAGCCTTGTATTGAGCCCGAGACTGGAGAGAACCAGGTCTCTCGAAGTCCTGTAACTATCTTATTATTATTTTATCATTAACTATTTATTCGCTCTATTTTCTCTGATCTAATCGATACATTGTTTGGGTGAATCAAATGAGTTGCGGGCTTCAGCTGGGACGGTTTGAAAGTGTGCGGACTGGGCGCATCCTGAGCACTCGGACGTGTTCGTGGTTGTTTGAGCACGTCTTGGATGTTGTTTGGATGGTTTGAAGGTGAGGCTTTCGCGCGCCGCCTTAGATGAGACGGTTACTGGTCTAAGTGAAACGACTCGGGGTGTCAGTTTGAGTACGAAGTCACAATGTCGTTGAAGTTGGGGGTTCGAAACGTCGACGTTCCCTGAATTTGGAAGGATGGAATCCCATCGAACTCAAATAAAAAACGGATGGTCGCGTTGGAATCCCATCGAACTCAAATAAAAAACCGATGGTCGAGAGATTTTTGGGAGAAAAATGTATGGAACATAGCAACATGTTGTCCTTAAGGATTTTCAGTATTGTTTCAACGAGTGAAATAATATAATCTAAATGCATAGTACACATGAATTGTGTAGAAATAAACAATACTCGGTTGTCGTGCAGTGCAGCTAAACCAATCTAATGGGCAGTTAGGTTGTAACGCTAGCTAACCGTGACAAGACACTGAACCCGCTAGTAGAACCTTGTCTCTTGCTGGTAGACCTTTGTACTCTTTCTTGTAAAACCTTTCAACCTTGTAACCTGGTAGAACCTTTCAACCTGGTAACCTGGTAGAACCTAGTGCTCCGCTGGTAGAACGTGGTACGACACAACAATGAAGAAGAGTAATCGAGTCTGTGTCGTGGCGATGATGCCACTGAATTGAGAGCTATATATCTGGTGGACGGAGGTGACAATCTAATGCATAGGTCCAAAGGTTTTGCATAGAACTCCGGAACAACGCCCACTCAAAGAGCCAGAGGTGTAACTGGTACGGACTATCTCAGGAACATAGAGTTTTGGTAGAACTTTCAGTGAAAACTCGTAGAATCTTATGTGAAAATCGGTAGAGTTTCAGTTTCGTGAAAGACAAAATCAATAGTATTTTTTCGTGTGTAAGAAATGAGCAAGACTCGATTATTTATAGAGAAGGAGAAACGATAAAAAATTTAATGATTAATTAATTCAAATCAAATATTAATGAGTAATTAAATCCCCAAGAGTAACCACAAGATATTGAATTCCAGTTAAATACACTCTTGTAACCATAAGGCCCAACCAATATAAGATTTTGGATTTGAAATAATTAAATTAAAGAATAAAATAAAAAATTATCCAAAAGGAACGTACTAACCAAAGGAAAAAGAAGTGGATCAATCAAAAGGGCTAATGGGCTTGACACATCCAATACGCTCAAAACCCAAAATCATTTATCCAACAAATGGTATTGAACTGTTAGCACAGAAGACAATCAACATATTATAGGGATGAACTAGAATACAAACGCATGTTGTAGCACAAATGTTAGAACGCTGGATAGCCATTAGATGACACTAATCAACGGTCCAAATGACACATCTATACTAAAGCAAAATTCTCAGCAAATGTGGTCAACAGGGGCAACATTGTAACTTCACATAATGTTGTGCCAATCTTTTCCTCAAATCATGGGATCATTAATTATAATTGAATTATAAATATTAGATCAACGCTGATTCAAAATCATTCATCACACAATCAACTAGATTCGTTTCCATGGCAGCCTCTGTAGCATTTGAAGGTGAGTTCTTCTATCATAATCGTTTCTGGATTGGTTTGAAATGAAATCAGCTCACATCTTCGACTATTGAATGATCTGTTATAGGAGTGGCAGCAGTTACCATGGAATCGAGTGAACACCAGACTTTTTCAGGTACCGCTAAATATAGATCTGCAGAGATGGATCAAAAACTGCTATTGGTATACTAATATAAATTGACGATGCAGATGGAAGTACCATAACCGATGAGACACACAAATGGTCAGTTGACAATAGCGGTGGCTTCATACCTCACTGCCCAACGAATCTCAGACCAACGATCGGACTGAGATTCAGAACTCTAGAATCGGTCATCGAGCACTACAAAAATTATGGACGTTATTACGGCTTCATGACCCGGCTAGGAACGCATAAGACATCAAAAACGGCAATTACGCTCAAATATGTTACATGTTCAAGAGAGGGAGAACGTGTTACCAAATCAGAAAATCAAGATGAAGAATTTAGGCAATATAGAAAGAGGAGGTGCATCACAAATCGAACAAGCTGCAGGGCAATGATATCTCTGAAGATATCTGCAACGTGCGAATATGTGATTGTTAAATTTGTCGAATCGCATAACCATCCATTCTATAGTCATGAGCATTTCCAAGAGTTTCGAGGAAATAGAAATTTAAATGACACCCAGCGACAATTTGTTATGGATTGCCAAAAGGCAAATGTGAGTGCAACAACAACTTTTAATGTATGCAGCGCAATTGTTGGAGAAGCCGAGCATGTAGGTGCAATTGCTGTGGATTTCAGAAACTGTCAAACACAATTGAAAGTGTTCTTGTCGGAAGCAGATGTGCAAGTCGTGATAAACGAGTTCATCAGCGACCAAGAATCTGACCCGGATTTGTATTATGAGTACGAGCATGATAAGAATGACATATTGACTCGAATTTTCTGGGCTGATGGAATGTGCCGAAACAATTATGCAAAATGGGGTGATAATATCTCGTTCGATTCAACATATGGAACTAACAGGTAATCTCACAATTTAAATCCTTGTACTCCTGACTATTTATTATATGATTACCTTACAGAATCGGTTTGTATTCATGCTATCACCCACCGTGGTTGATTAAAATGTCATGCGACATATAAAATGTCATCTGTCATGTGTTATCTCACTATTCATGTCATCGTAATCCTGCCTCCTTATCGTATGATTAACTTACAGAATCGGTTTGAGTTAATATGTCATGTAGTTGATTAATATGTCATGTGTTATTATGTGCGTAACAATGATGTAGTACGTTGAACTTGACACATGACATCTGCATCTATTATGTATGTATGATAGTTTTTTTTTGAAGTATAAAATTCTCAATTGGCAGATATTCGATGGTATTTTGTCCCATAACTGGCGTTGACAACCATGATCAGTGTGTAACATTCGGGGCATCATTGATTTCGAAAGAATACATCGAATCTTTCATTTGGGTGTTCCAATGTTTCATGCGAGCAATGAATAACAAGGAGCCATTATGCATAATAACTGACCAAGATAATGTAATAAAAAATGCAATTGGTCAAGTTTTCGCAACAACAAAACATCGATTATGTATGTGGCATATTATGCGAAAATTACCAGAAAAGGTGATTATGGGTATATATTTTCGTATTCAAATTCACTACCATGTGGTCGACGTACTAAAATTGACAATGAAAAAATTCTTTGAACACTTCACACAGGTTAGGAAAACAGTTTCATTAGCAAGCCCGTTCCATTCTCAATTGAATACAATTATGTGGACAGACAGACTTACACCAACTACTTTCAAAGAAAAATGGAATTCGATAGTTGAAAAGTTCGGCCTCAACAAAAATGACGCCTTAACTACACTATATGACATCCGAGCATCATGGATACCGGCATATTTCAAAGATTTTCCAATGGCAATGCTTCTAAGGATTACATCGCGTTCAGAAAGCCAAAATAGCACATTCGATTTCAACGCAAGTAAGCTACTAACTCTTAAATAATTCATGTGGCGGTTTAATGGTAAGCTATTGTAAGCTACAATTGTAAGCTAGTTTGCCAATATTCGGCGGGATCTAGGTCGGCCATGAAAACAATGTCGGCCCTAGAGTTAGATGCATGGAATGTATTCACGAGGCCATTGTTTAACAAGGTACGAATAGATATAATGGAGGGTATTTTTTCTTGTGGAGTCACTGATATTAAAAGGGAAGGCAACATTGCAACCTACACTGTGAAGAGCACAACATACAGAGATGTGACTGTCGAAATGAACGAAGACACCGGTAACTGTAATTGCAGGTGCAAACGGCTTGAAGGGAAATGACTCATTTGCGTACACATCTTCTCTGTGTTAAACTCTACACAAATTAGTAGGATCCCTCGTTCCATGGTACATGAGAGGTGGTGTCGTGAAGCCCCGGGATCTTCCCGACCTTCATTTTTGTATACCGAGCAAGATGCCGAAAGAAAGGTAAAAAATTTGCTGCACATTGAAATTTGGTCTACTGTACAATCAATGCTCAGCAACAACAACACGACTGATGATTTGGAGAGCATCCTAGTTGTGCTGAACAAGCACTGCGCAACACAGGATTCTAATGTACATCACTCACAAACGCCAAAGAGAAAGACAATTGAGCAGCTTAACGGTATTGTGAAACCACCAAGAGTGAATGTGTACATACCAGCAGTCTGCAAGAACAAGGGATCGGCCGGAGGCTACAAAGCGACAGAGAAAAGGCAATCAACACCGTACAGGCAAAAGCTTTCAGAAAATGTAGGTACTGCAAAGTGGCAGATGGGCATACATCGAGACATTGCGAGAAGAAGAAGATAGACGAAGCAACTAGAGCTTGATTTTTTAACTACTTATTTAGTTTTCATTATAACCCAGCATTGTATGACACTTTATAAGTGTTTCATTTGGATAACCATTTCCATCGAATGAGAAAAATAAATTGGTTTGATAATATGTCATCAGGGTGGTTACCAATAATAATGTGGTATGTGTCATGTGTCATTAACACACTCATATCTTGAAACAAAAAAAATGACTAAACTCTTTGAATTCAGGAACGGCATCCATTGGTCTGCAGTATATGAAAGGTCCTTCAAAACCGTCTGCCTCCTCTTCATATGCTAACTGTTCCACTATATATTGCACGAACGTGTAACCATCATATGCATAATATCATCTTGTCTTCACAAAAATATATTGGGTAACAAACGAAGTCGCTCATCCTCGCCGACTACAAATCCCAACAAAACACAGAAGGTATTAGGGTTTGCAAGCACTGCCTATGGTCAACCAAGACCAGCAAATCATTTTGTCTGGTCCGAGTATGGGGACCCAGATGAGGACACAAATGCAAGTGGTATCCCAGGAAAGGAACCAAAATCTCCGTCAATAACAACATCAAGGTCATCCAATTCGACTGAGTCCGACCACGACCCACCCTTGCCCGAGACGGATTCTGAAGATCCGAATGATTCAAATAGAGAGGACTGGTATCCTCCAGGTGTTTGGACGCCTCAAAGTGAGACAGAGTCAGATAATACCATCACCAAATCCTCTGACGAGTCAGATGGAGGAGACGATTCCTCTGATGACTGTGATGATGATGGTGGTGGTGGAGTGGAAAACGATAACACCGTAGATACTGGGTATATGGGTGATGAGGAGGAGTAGTTGTGAAATTATGTATCATATCAATTGCATTATGTTTTTTTTCGAATGAAATGGAATTGACTAAAATTGTTTTCCTCAAATGTCATGTTAATTCTGTTTGCACAATTTGTTAAATGACATAATAAGGTGATTAATCATATTAATAGAATAATTCATGACACATAACAAACTCATATGATATCAATATGACATTTATCTGAATGATCATGACACAATCCATGTTCAGCAGTTGTATTGATGAGATAATGCAAATTACAATATGACATATTTGAATGATCGGATATATTGTTTCATCCATACATTAGCAAGTCTCATCTACATTGTGCTGAGAAATTTCAGCATACAATATATATGATGGTGCAAACACATAAAAATGGTAAAGATAAGATCAGAACAAAATAACATATCTTTTTTCAACCCAAACATAGTGGTTAAGGTGTTACCAAAACAACAGTATTACCAGAACATAACAAAAACTATAAAGTAATCTGATACCAAAAACTAGAGTTGTTGATGAAACGACATTAAACATAAGCTACTAACTGCACTAGTATACTACTCATTTAGCAGACGATCTTTAATCTTGAACACGACGCCATTGTTACGGTAGAATTCAACTGCAATGTCATATATTCCATCCCACGCAATATTGCGCTGCCAAACCAATATCTTACACAGCATTCGGACACGAAGTGTCTGTATCTGTGCAGCCTGTGCAGTGGATTTACAAAAAAACATTCATTATGCAGTGTGTTGCAATAAAGAAATTACGTTGTACTCTTAAAAATGTAAAACTCACAGCATTAGGTCGTAGCTCGGCCTTCTAGTGAGATAACCCCATATAATTCTTACTGTGCCACATAGCAAACACACCTGAAACATGTCCATTAAGGATGCTTGACCATGGTAGCTTCACCAAATTGATACTACTCTGCATCAGAAGCCGGGCAGTAGGAGCATTGATATCAGCTAGAAGGGCGCACACGCCACGTTGCTAGGAAAACACGACCCATTAAAATTATATAAAATGACGCTAAAAACACAACAAACATGTGTACTGCCATTAAAACACACATCAAAACTTACAATATTTTGTGGCATAAACTCGTATTGGTTACCATCTTCTTCGTGAATTAGAGTGTGATCAAACAGCTCTATCACTCTCTTCTTTACATCAAAAGACATCACAAAGAACAATTTACCAACATGAGCAGCAACAGTAATCTGTCCAGTGAAACGGCAGATGCATTACATTATAAACCAGCACATTATAGAACTGTTCATGTGTAGTACATAAGAGTACATAAAACAACTTACAACATCACCGTTAATGGCAGCAACAGCTGCTCTCTGCAATTCTTTCCTTGCTTCGTCCCTGAAATGTTTCAGTTCGAGCTTATCTGCTGGACGTTCATGTCTAAATAACCTCTACAACAGCAAAGTCTAATCATTTTGATGAAAAAAAATGTAACAAACGAACAACTAGTTCAATTACAAAATCACTCACTGAAGGAGATGTGGATATGAAACATCTTGCAGGACCATCTGGATCTCTTAGTTTCTCCACATCGCTCAGTAGCCGCATCCAAGCATCAACAATTTTAGCATTAACATATGTTAGATGGTTAAGAGTCTGGACATGATGCAGCTCTAAAGAAAACTGGCCCATTTCTTCCAGGTAGACAAATGTACTTAAACAAACAAATTTGACATTAGTTTAAGGTCACGTATTATTGTAAAATGTCGAAACTCAAAATGAAAATAACTTACTTGAACGGCGTTTCGTTGATCTGCATTATGAACTCAAATAAAAAAAGGAAAAAAAGCTAGAAAGGAAAAAAGGAAAATAAAGGAAACAATTATTAAAAATTATAAAAAACTGCCTGAAACTTATAAAACGCGATTTTGACCCCTAAGATGACCTCGAATGGCCGAAATTCATCGTATTACATGGCATTGCCATGACTTTTGCTCAGAATGTCGTTTCCACCCAGAAACACTAGTCCTTTGTCGAAATCCGACACTTTTGCGATAACTCCAGGTGTTCTACATTCTGCATACCGGCTTCTTCGACCACACTGCATCATTCTCTCCTGGATGGAGAAGATTCGACCTCGAATCTGGATCCGCAACATCCTCCTCAGAAAAAAATCACTCCGGGATCCCATATCTTTGTAGCACCTCCTACCAAATTTTCAGATGTACTAAGTACTCTCACCTTGTTCGCAAGCTTGATTGTATATGTGTAACACTTAATCCCGAGTTCCATGTTGAATTTCTGGCCTTTCCTTATCAAAGTACACGCCCCTTGATCGATTACCCAACCTTGGAATTTGAGCCTTCTATCGTTGATACATGATGCTGGTATTAGGTTCTCGTTGCTGATGAAGGCAACTATATACACGTAAGACTCCCAATAATTTCCGGCTACTCTTGGAAAATTTTAAGTCATGCCTTCATCGTACAAGCTCTCGATGCCCTCCAAAAACTGTTCGTAACCATTGTTGTATGAATCAGCTAAGAACAAGTATTTGACGCAACATAAAGTTTCATCACTTGCTAATAAAGCATCTCTTCCTCGAATATTCTGCTCATGTTGACTCAATTGTGCTTCTACAATTTCGGCTTCTGCATCTGCATCTGGTTCAACATAATCATCATAAATCGGGGGTGATAACCAATCTATAAACTCCTCTGGTTTAAGATTGCTATTGAATTGTGGAATTTCCACCTTGAAACCCTGTTCCCACCGTTGGTTAGGGCATTCGGGTGCACGATTCCGGTAACCGGCGAAAGGACGCAATTCATCCATTCGTCGTGTCAATAATTCAACCTGCCGCCTCAAATCGTCGCTCTCACGTCGAAATTCAGCGTTTTCACGTCGTAACTCAGCTTGATCATCATCAGCACCTTGGGGAGCGGCTCGTTGTTGTCTATAGGGCGACATACCTCATGATCGACTAACCTCTGATACCAACTGATGCAGCGTACCTGGCTAGGAAAATCTCTTTATCAAAATTCGTTGTTTCTTGCGAATACTGAAGGTGATAGATTTGAGGGAAACCTCGATTTTTTATTAACTTCCAAACTAATTCAATAACAAAACGAGAGTCCTTAAATAATGAAACACAAATTGCAAAAAAAGGAAAACTCTAATTCCCTAGAAAGGAAAAAAAAAGGAAAAAAAGCTAGAAAGGAAAAAAGAAAAATAAAGGAAACAACTATTACAAATTATTAAAAAAACTGCCTGAAACTTATAAAACGCGATTTTAACCCCTAAGATGACCTCGGATGGCCGAAACTCATCGTACTTCATGGCATACCCATGAGTTTTGCTAGAAATGTCGTTTCCACCCAGAAAACACTAGTTCTTTGTCGAAATCCGACACTAAAAAAAAGAAAAAAAAGCTAGAAAGGAAAAAAGGAAAGTAAACGAAACAACTATTAAAAATTATAAAAAACTGCCTGAAACTTATAAAACGCAATTTTGACCTCTAAGATGACCTCGGATGGCCGAAATTTATCGTACTTCATGGCATAGCCATGAGTTTTGCTTAGAATGTCGTTTCCACCCAGAAAACACTAGTCCTTTTTCGAAATTTGACACTTTTGCGATAACTCCAGGTGTTCTACATTCTGCATACCGGCTTCTTCAACCACACTGCATCAGTTTCATGTGACTTCAACACCTTGTTGAAGTTCGTTCTTCGTTTAACATATGGGGATAGAAGAACACGAGGTAGTTTTGGTACACGCTCAGGCCTGCCCCGGTTTAAATCATCATCCTCGGTATCTTCATCATCCACGTCCTCCATTTCAACCTCCTCCATAAACTCATTATCCAAATCTCTAGGTGTAATTGGGTCAATACCGGATGTATTGCCAACATCGGGAGGAGTCGTATGTTCAACCTGTTGTCCACCAATCCTTGCAAATGGCATATTACCCATGCCCACAGATGACATAGTCTCATCTCCAGTTGACGGACATCCTTGATTGAGCACACCATCAGTCGTACCTACTCCATCGACACCGAGAGAGAACGATGGCCCATCTTCTTTGCCACCATGGTTCGATCCAGACTTGATACCTTTGTATAGTGCAGCATAGTCCTTTCTCTTGAGGCTATCCCATATGGCATCACACTCCTCCATGACACGAGGGTCAGACCAATATGGGTCATCTAATGGGCTCCTGTTTCCCAACTCATTCTCTGTTTCATGCTCTGGTTGTGCCTCCTCATCCCCATTAACATCAAAACTGGCTACATACGATTCCACCAAATCACTGAGCTCCATTAGGTTCGTTCCAATATTCTTCTTCACTGTATGTATCTTCCGCAATATGTCCTGCAAGACATATATAGTTAGCTCAAACCCATATCAGCATGTAATGATACAATAGCTATAAATTATTTCACCTTCGTACGCATAAGCATTGGACTTGCATTTGGTGATTGTTGAACTTCATCATCCATCGCCATCCCTTCTTGCTCCTCGCGCTGGGGGATAGTGACCCTATCAACTAGCAGGAAACCTCTCCCAAATGATCGGTCTTCCTCTTCTTTTGTGACATGTTCTCGAAATATGTCGTCCGTCCACCCGGTAAGTGTTGGGTAGACACGTGGCACAGTACAACCCTGGAACTCGATTATATCCAGATATAGAAGCTGAAAATGCACAATATTAAGTGAAGAATATATGCCGAATAAGACAAACAAATCAGATTACTAAAGTAATTTACCAGAAGGAACGTTAGAGGACCACAGTACCAGCTACTCTTATCACCAGGTCGTGCTTGCCGCTCGTACTTATTACGAATGAGACTCTCAACAATAGGCGCACACCAGTTGAACTCAGAAACGCGATCTATGTCTTCAATAGCTTCCTAAAATTTGAGGTTGACAAAACGGCTAGTCCCAAATTCAATCATAACTGTACAGAACATCACTAAGAAGTTCTTTCGGAACAGAGCACCACCATCTTGCTGCTCCCTCATTTTCCTATACACAGTCCTAGGCAAAATGGCAGATGTAGTAGACCCATACTGTGCCCTCCAGGCAATAAGTCCTGGATACTTAGAGCTAAGTCCCTTCACAGGAATATCCATGGCACCACGAGGGATGCCCAATGTTGCCTGAACATCAAGCTCAGTAATATGTAGCTGGTTGACATTGGGCAGCAAGATTGACATGCTTACTGGGTCAAAGTTTTCCACAAGCCAGTACCCAATTGTCTTTGGAATCTTGCTAATCCCTAGTTTGACGATGTGGCCAAAACCCATATCAAAGAGGTCCGCTTTCTGAGCATCAGTAAACCTTCTAACTGACTTATACAACCCATTTGGTGAAGATCTAGTGTGAATCTTCAGCAGATTCTGACCTCCATGATTTGGTTCCTGTGGCCCATTCGCAACATTAGCTTCTGCTTGAGGAGGAGGTGGATTATGAGGTACACTGTCATTGGATCGTGCCTGGACCCTAGGGGGTAATGATGTTGCCCTACTCGGCAATCGTATCTTGACACCATTACTCGTACGTTTGAATTTCCATAATGAAGGGTGATTCAACGTCGAGTGTCGCACACCACCATCACTGCTCGAACCAATCCTCATCCTATTCAAACGACTAATCAAAGGCTCGTGGTCCTCGAAATTAGAGTCCTCCACAACCAAATTTTTAGTTTTGCCTGATTAAAAAATGATGTTACATATACCTTAATGTTACTGGTATTCACATTACCATTAATATACATCATACATAAGACATTGTTGACAGATGATAATTTAGTAATAAGATATGACACATTCAATTATCACTGGCCATAGATGACACATTGTTACAAAAGAAAAATATTGGAATGATACATTCTAAATGATCGATTACAAATGACACCTTATATTCAGACTGTATGAAATGCCATACGAACCCTACACTGAGTCATATATGTAATGACACTATTATACATGACACATTCACTTATAATATGATATGGTGGTGACACAAATCAATTCCAGCACAGAATCAACCCCGAATGAACTAGATGACATAATTCAGCAGCATGCACCCATGAAAACTACGATTTATTTAAACTGAGAACGCATCTACACAAATTTACTAAACATTACACATATGTGATGCAATCGTCGACATGCATCCATCACAAAGTACAGGGATCAACTTAATCTTCAACATGCAAATAAAAAAACCATTAAAAACTAAAAAAAATAGAAATCAGTTACCGGTTCTCTTGTTCATGTGCACAGTCGCTCCCCTCTGCGATTTCCTCTTCATGGGTGCCATTGACAAAATCAAAAGAGATTAATAACACTGAAAACTGTAGAGTATGAGATTTGGGTTGACAAATCGTCATATTATTTAAAATAATAGGAGATAATGATCACCTCGAATCGGTATGCTCAAAGTATCGTAGAAGATTGCCTTTCTTTGAGCTGAAAATTAGGTGCAGAATCGTATCAGATTGACATTCACTCTAGCTGAATATTAGGTTTCCATACAACCCTCGCCGATTTGCTATGTGATTGAGATGGATTAAATTTAATTACGAGATTAACGGGAATTATATATATGCCAGCTTTATTCATGACGTTGGAAGTACATAATTACCCCTAATGGTGAAGAAATAGACTGAAATTTTGGTCAGCTAGTTGTGCAAGATGTCACACACAATGTTACGTATGAAGCTATAACACCGTGTATGACTTCTTGTGTAGATAACGCAGGACAGTAAATATAAAGCTATAAACAGTGACACAGCAGATTGTTTACCCAGTTCGGTGCAACGTCACCTACGTCTAGAGGTTCTCAGCCTAATGGAAAGGTTTCACTTATCAGTAATTCGTCAGAACATACAAGTACTTGTGATCATCCCTAGATCTATACTTTATGCTACGTTTTACAGTGCAACCTATCTCAGGGTCTCCCCCTAAATCCAAGACTCTGTCTTGATTCCACTCTTCGAGCAATCGCCTTGCTCTGTCGGTTCAAGTCTTCGTTGAACTTGGTGGTTGCGTGCAGTCTACACTCACGCGATCAGGAAACCCTCAATCACCTAACTCTCAATAGTTATGTGATACACAATATCCTCAGCACAATCTGCAACTCTCAGCCCGCAAACCTTCACGTCTAAGAGCTTTGCAAATTATTGCTAGGAAACAAATAAAGAACCACACGATTGCTAAGGGGGTAGCCTAAGATTTTATAGCAATCGAGGATGAGTACTAACCCTAATGGGTTTCCTCTTAATCACCGTCTTTCTTCTTTCCAGAATCAGAGTCGTTCTGGAATTTCCTAATCGTCTTCGAACTTTCTGCAGAAACTGCACTTTCCTGATTTCTGTCGATCAGGATGTTTGCCGAGACGCCATCAACAATGTGACACAAGATGTCGCATAGGATGCTTCGACATTATTTGTGACATGTTCCCTAGTTCCTTTAAAAATAAGCCAATCTCTAAAACCGTCGTAACTACAATCTCCCCCTTTGGCTATTTTTAAGGACGGCATTCTTCGTCGCATTCCGCGTCGCATTTGTCGTCATCTTCTGCTTGCAATCGATCGGCAGTCATCCTATCTTTTTTCGTGTTTCTTGCGTTTGCGTTTCGCGTACTATCACGTCGTTTTACATATCATTGCGCGTATCAATGCGTCGTTGCGTCGCCGTGTCGCGTCGTCATTTTATCTTACTCCCCCTTGCTGGCTCAAAAAGAGCCAAAATTTTAAACAAATATTGCTAACAAACAGGGTAATAAGAAACAAACACAAACTTAACTCACACATAATCTCGATCAGCAGTCGAGAATATGCGTGAAACAGTGTTCAACAAAAATTACAAATTAAAAGGTGTTCAGTTGTTCGGTAATCAGAAAGTTCTTAAAATCAAATAGAGCTGTTGTTGGAACTAGCAGTCTCTTCATCTGTAGCGTCAGTGGAGACATCTTGAGGAGTGTCTTCAGTAGCATTTGGTAGAGAGGTGGAATCATCATTTTCCGAGCCTGGAGGAGACATTGATTTTAGCAAGTTGGCACAATAAGATCTTCGCTGGGAGAGATGCTTCAGAGCTGTCTTTAGATTGACGATGTCCTTGTCCAGTACAACGATCTCTCTTTCAAGCATGATTGCATCCCTGCTGGTGGTCTTGGTTGGAGGGGCGGCACTTGTGTCTCGACTGGTCGTTGCCTTGGTCAGTTTGGCTTCTGGCCTGACAAGATCAGGAGCATGCTTGCCCTCGAACAGTTTGTGACTCACCATAATCAGTCCTCCACGTTTGCCAGCCTTATCAGTTGTCTTCAACACTCCAGGGTGTTGATGTACTAGTAACTCAGAGATAAGGGAGGGACAGGCAATAGGTATCTTCACAGCTAGTGATCTGGCATGTCTAATAAGATGATCAATAACAAATTGCCCAAAATCAAGTGTAGACCCAGTACCTATTTGGAAGATGAGTATCGCCAACTCCGGTTTGATGGAGGATGCGTGTGTGGAGGGAGCCCAGTTTGCTACTCCGATACGGAATAAGATGGAGTACTTGGATGTGAGGTCTGAGGCTGCCACGGTGCCCTTGGTAGGCCACATTCTGCTTTTGTCTCCAGTAATCTCTTTGAGGACCTTGTTCAGGTCAGGTGGAGGTACAACACGAACACACTTTCTCCCCAGGAAGGCATTAATGATGTCAGAGGAAATGTTGAAGCGTAGGCCTCTGACATATACCTTCTCACAATCCGGATAATCCGGAGTCCCAAACCCAGTTGGCAAATTAACAATGAATTCCTTCACTAAGAGGGGATAGTGGTTACCAATATCAGTGACGGTCTTCATAAGTTTTGCCTGCTCCGGGAGTTGGACAATAGCTTCTAGTTCCAGTAGCTTCGACGACAGGGTCTTCTCGGGATATGCCGTTCTCTAGAACACAAATTCCCATCGCTTCGTATTGTCCGCAGAATGAAACGACACATTGTCGTAAGGAACACTCGAGGTGTTCTTGACCATTTTCAGGCTTCTTCCCTTCTTTGCTTCCTTTGCAGTAACCTCCTCTACATCGTCATCAGTTTCTTCATCCACTAATCTCCTTTTGGAGACAACTTTCTTCCCTTTTTCTTTGACGGACATCTTTTTCTTCTTCTTGCTGGGGCCTCCAGCATCTTCTACCTCCTTCTTCTTCTTGGTTTCTTTGAGTTTTCCAACCATCACTGCTAGACTTTCATTCTCTTTTAATACCTTCTTTTTCAAGGATGACAACACTGTGTGTGCTGTCTGAGTAGCATCTTCTGTCACATCTTCTCTGGCATCCAGAGATGCTTCTTCTGTGTTATTGGCGGCGACACTGTTGTTCTTCTCTCTTTCTTCCAGATCGGTATCCCCGTCTCTGGTTCCGTCTTTCTCAACTTCTTCCTCGGCTTCTTCCTAGTCAGCGACTTTTTCTTCTCCTACCACAGCCTCCTTTGTGTCATCAGGAATGACATCTTTTACACCTTCTTCCTCTCCTTCTCCTTCAGCAATACGCTCCAACCCATGACTGACCGGGGTCAAGTCATTCTTTTCCCCTTCAAAATTTATCAGTTCCTCAACCACACCTTCTTGAGGCGGGTCTTGGTTTTCCAGTAGTGACTCTAACAAGTCACTATTTCTAGAAGTATCGGTGTTTGACATAATGGAGGAGTCAATACCTGGGACATTTGTTGATACTGGAACAGGAACAATCTGCATGGAAGCTTCTCGACTTCCTTGGCCAAGATCAGTCTCCCGTTCTGGCCCTGTTAGGTCTGTCATGGAAAATGCAGAGCTTCCAGTTCGAGATCATTTGGGAACTCGGGAAAAAAATGAGCTTTAATACTTCCTCCGGAGGGGTTTCTTTGGGAGATTCCTCGGTTTTCTTATGCGTTTTTAGTCTTTTGATTCGGACTCCATGTCTGTTGGTGTTTGGATTGCTGCTCTTGGAGCTTTTTGCTTCTGTCTTTTTTGGTTCGGGTTGTCGCCTATCAGTGGCCTTCTTTGGTGCTAGGGTGCTCCGTGTCTCCACCATGTTTGTGTAGGTAGTGAGGTTTTCGTCACAGAGTGTGAGAGGCGAGGGAGATGAGAGCGAGAATGAGAAGAGGCAGACTAGGTTTTGGTTTTTGAAATGCAGGTTGATTCAAATCAAATCTGTTGGAGACCAAGCGTATCTTATGACCTTTCCTTTATTTATATGGGCTTTTGGTATGCTTGGCCCAATGACATGTGTTGGAATTTTGAACCGGTTCATGAAGAGGTACCAACTAACTCCTCTCAACCGTTTCTGCAACTTCTATTGCTTATTGATGGTGCACAGACCGAGTGATGACCTGAGGTACTCGAATCTGCTCGCATCTAATGCCTTCTTGAAAATATAAGCAAGTTGCTTCTCTGTATGGATGTGCTCTAGGATGATCTTCTTGTCTTCGACTAGCTCGCGAATGAAGTGGTGTCTAATGTCAATGTGCTTGGTCTTGTTGTGTTGGACAGGATTTTTAGAGATGTTGATGGCACTGACATTATCACAATATAAAGTCATGGCTTCTTGTCTGACATTGTATTCGACTAACATTTGCTTCATCCATAACAATTGTGTGCAGCTACTCCCGGCAGCGATATACTCAGATTCAGCAGTGGACAAAGCAACACAGTTTTGCTTTTTACTAAACCAAGATATGAGGTTATTGCCAAGGAAGAAGCATCCTCCAGATGTGCCCTTCCTATCTGTTGTGTTTCCAGCCCAATCAGCATCACAGTACCCCACCAGGGTAGAAGATGTGTCGAATGAGTATAATAAACCCAAGTCTGTAGTCCCAGAGATATATCTTATAATTCTTTTAGCTTGAGATAGATGACTAACCTTAGGATTAACTTGATATCGCGCACATACTCCCACAGAGTAGGCAATATCTGGTCGATTGGCAGTAAGGTAGAGAAGACTACCAATGATGCTTCTGTATAGGTGTTGGTTGACGGCTTCTCCTGGATCATCTTTAGTTAGCTTGATATGTGTAGCTGCAGGTGTCCGTTTATGTGAAGCTTTCTCTAGCCCAAATTTCTTAACAATATTCTTCGCATATTTTCTCTGAGAGATGAAGATGCTATCTTTTAGCTGTTTGATTTGGAAGCCTAGGAAATAGGTAAGCTCTCCCACCATGCTCATCTCGAATTCTGATTGCATTTGTTGGATAAATTGCTCTACCATCTTTCTTGACATCCCTCCAAAGACAATGTCATCGACATATATTTGGGCTATCATTAAATTCCCGTCCTTATTCTTCACAAATAGAGTCTTGTCGACTCCCCCTCTAGTGTAGCCGCTTTGAATAAGAAATTTTGTGAGCCTTTCATACCAGGCCCTTGGTGCTTGTTTCAATCCATAGAGAGCCTTCTTGAGTTTATACACATGATCAGGGGAGTGGATCAACAAATCCTTTAGGTTGTGATACATACACTTCTTCGTTGAGATCTCCATTCAGGAAAGCACTTTTGACATCCATGTGGTAAAGCTTAATCTGTAGATGACATGATATCCCTAGTAGGAGTCTGATTGCTTCAAGTCTTGCTACAGGAGCAAAGGTCCCATCGAAGTCGACTCCCTCAATTTGAGTATACCCTTGAGCAACTAACCTGGCTTTGTTGCGAGTGATGTTACCAAGCTCATCGGACTTGTTTTTAAAGATCCATTTTGTGCCAATGATATTTTCTTCACTTGGTTTGGGCACCAATTCCCACACCTGGTTCTTCTCAAATTGGATCAGATCCTCTTGCATAGCATTGACCCAATACGCATCATTGATGGCTTCATTGATATTTTTGGGTTCAGTCTTTGAAACGAAGCATACATTACCTATCACCTCGTTGTAGTCTTCAGGAGTTTTTGACCGAGTCTGTATGCCTTCATTTAGGTCTCCAATTACTCCAGAGATAGGATGATTAACCTGGATTCTTCGCGAGGGATTCTTGTTGCTGGTTTCAGGAACTGTCTCATCGTTATCGCCATTTGGACTAGCACTATTGTTTTCTGATTTGCTGCTAGCATCTTTTCTGACATTAGTAATAGCATCCTTTCTAACATTGTTGGGATAGATTCCGTCTTCGTCTGTCGCATCTTCTGAGGCATCTTCACAATCATCATCAATAACAACATTGATTGATTCCATCATGGTTTTGGTTCGTTTTTTGAAGACCCGGAACGCGCGACTATTCCTTGAGTAACCAAGGAAGATGCCTTCATCACTCTTTGGATCAAGCTTTCGACGAGGCTCTCTATCAGCCAGAATATAACAAGTGGATCCAAAGATGTGGAAGTACTTAACATTGGGCTTTCTCCCCCTCCATATTTCATAATGAGTTACTGACATACCTGGTCGGAGAGTGACTCGATTGTGGATATGGCAAGCAGTGTTAAGTGCTTCTGCCCAAAAGTGAGTTGGTATGCCTTTTGCCAGCATCATAACTCTAGCCATCTCCTGTAGAGTCCTGTTTTTGCGCTCAACAATGCCATTCTGTTAGGGAGTGATTGGTGCCGAGAACTCATGAGCTATCCCTTATGAGTTGCAGAACTCTGCAAATTTGCTGTTTTCGAACTCTCGACCATGATCACTATAAAGGCGAATTATTTTTTCAATTGTCTCCCCTTTTTTCTCGTTGGACCTGGATGCACAGATTCTTGAAGATCGAGAAAGTATCTGATTTGTCACGAGGGAAGTCAACCCAAGTGTATCGTGAGTAATCATCTACACGTACAAAGACATATCGTTTTCCTCCAAGACTTTCAACTTGCATTGGCCCCACGAGGTTAACATGTATTAGCTCAAGCACTCAAGAGGTGGTGATATGTTGCAGCTTCTTGTGTGACATCTTGGTTTGCTTTCCAATCTGACATTCTTCGCAGATCTTTCCTTCTACTATTTTCAGGTTCGGAATTTCAGTATTGGCCTGCTCGGAGATTGCCTTCTGCATAGTTCTAAGATTTAGATGTCCAAGCTTTCTGTGCCATAGTTTGGTTTCTTCTGCTTTGGAGACAAGGCACTTTGCCGCTTTGATATGTGATTCGGGCGACCAGATGTAACAATTATCCATTGAGAGGATTCCTTGTAGAATAGTGACTTGATCGAAGTCTTTAACTATACAGGCTTCTTTAGTGAATTTCACTTCTGAACCCAGATCACAGATCTGGCTGATGCTAATCAGGTTTGCCTTAAGTCCTTGTACAAGTAATGCTTCAGTTAGGCAAGTGGCTCCTGGATGCTTGAGTACTCCTTTTCCAATGATTTGAGCTCGAATCCCATCTCCAAAAGTAACATAGCAGTTTGTATATAATTTGAGATTGGAAAGAAACTCTAGAGTACCTGTCATGTGTCGAGAACATCCACTATCGAGATACCAGTCCTTGTTTGTTGAGGCACTCAAGGATGTATACGTAACATTAGCTCGATAGACTAGATTCTTAGGTCTCCATTCAAGGCGGGAAGTTTTCTGAGGAGTTGAGAGATGCCTTTGATGTCTACTTTGTCTCTGTGGTAGCTGAGCTTGCTTCTTCCCATGGAGTTGAAAGAAAAATGGTCTGATGTGATCTCGTTGACCACAGTAATGACATATCCACTGATATTGATAAGCTGGTTTTCTGTAGTATTGCTGTCTGCGTGGAGGATGTCTTTTGATAGGTGCTTGACAAGAACATGTTGTAGACGATGTCATGACATTTGTTGTAGGTCGTCCTGTAGGATGTGTTGTGGCATCCAGTGGTTTCTTGTCAACCATGGCTTGTTGTGGGACAAACTTCGTGACTGTTGACGAGGGGATATTGTGTGTGTACCCTAGTCCCGTCATATCCTTGGACTGCTTTCCTACTGATAGGATTTTGTCAAGGCTTTCTGTACTAGGATTCATCATCTTTACCGACTTAGTCATAAGACTAATCTCTCCATTAAGTCTGGTGATTTCGTGTTTTAGCTCCACGATCGTCTCTAGAAATCTAGATTTGTCGTTGGTAAGACTGATGGTCCGTTCTCCTTGTTGATCAAGGATCAGTGTTTCCTTGACCCATCTGGTATGCAAGCTTTTGTATGCCTCGACTAGTTGCTATTTAGTCCAATTCTCATTTGGAGTTGGATGGTGGTGATCATCATTGATATTGGCAGAGTTATCAATGTTACATACAGGAGTAGTAGTAGTGAATGCAACAAAGTTGCTTACCTCTTCAGAGCCACTGTCTTCATTGTCATCATCTGATAGGGTGGCATTGTAACCTCGTTTTTGTTGTTTGAGGAAATTTGGACATTCTCTGTGAAGATGGCCAAATCCTTCACATTCATGACATTGAAGTTCTTTGTTCTTGTTGTTTTCTTCTCCACTCCTGTTTGGTCTGTCAAGACTTCCTCCTGTTTGAACTTTTTGTGGAGCTTTGTTCCTGGCGTTTGTTGTGACATTCCGTCCACCCATTCGACTGAATCTTCTCATGACTTTGTTGTAATTTTTTGTGAGAAGGGCCATTATAACATCGATGTCTTCTTCGGAGTCAGAATCCTCAGGTTCTGGTTGCTTGTGTGTTGAGCTTTTGAAGGCAACTCCTTTATTCCTTTTGTCAATATTGGGCAGAGATAACTCATAGGTCATGAGAGACCCCATCAGCTCATCGAATTTTAAGATCTTGAGATCATGAACTTCCTCAATTGCAGTGATCTTCATCTTAAATCTAGGGCTAAGAGCACGCAGGGTTTTTCTAACCAATTTTTAATCAGACATTGGTTCTCCCAGAGAATAGGATTCATTGGCTAGATCACGAATACGAACATTGAATTCTGCAATTGATTCGTCATCTTTCATGACAAGGGCTTCGAAGTTGGTTGTCAAGTATTGCAGTTTTTGTTCTCGAACCTTGGTTGTTCCTTCATATGCAACTGCTAGGATATCCCATGTAGATTTGGCAGTTGTGCATGTGTTGATTAGTCTGAATACGTTTTTGTCAACACCGTTGAAAATAGCATTCAGAGCTTGAGAGTTTCCCAGTGATTCCTCGTCTTCATCATCAGTCCAGTCTTTTTCTGGTTTTGGACCGATAGGGTTACCATCATTGTCACTGAGTTGTGGAGCATTCTAACCATTGATCACAGCCTTCCATGTTTTGTTGTCAAGTGACTTCATGAAGGCACACATCCGAGCCTTCCAATAGCCGTAGTTACTTCCATCTAGAATAGGTGGTCGATTGATGGATCCTCCTTCTCTGGTATTCTCCATCTTGATCAAAATATTTGTTTAGGAACTCACCTAAAGTTGTAGGTGCCTCCTCTGATACCAATTGAAATTTTGATCAGCTAGTCGTGCAAGATGTCACACACAATGTTATGTATGAAGCTATAACACCGTGTATGACTTCTTGTGTAGATAACGCAGGACAGTAAATATAAAGCTATAAACAGTGACACAGCAGATTGTTTACCCAGTTCGGTGCAACGTCACCTACGTCTGGGGGCTCTCAGCCTAGTGGAAAGGTTTCACTTATCAGTAATTCTTCAGAACATACAAGTACATGTGATCATCCCTAGATCTATACTTTATACTACGTTTTACAGTGCAACCTATCTCAGGGTCGCCCCCTGAATCCAAGACTCCTTCTTGATTCCACTCTTCGAGCAATCGCCTTGCTCTGTCGGTTCAAGTTTTCGTTGAACTTGGTGGTTGCGTGCAGTCTTCACTCACGCGATCAGCAAACCCTCAATCACCTAACTCTCAATAGTTATGTGATACACAATATCCTCAGCACAATCTGCAACTCTCAGCCCGCAAACCTTCACGTCTAAGAGCTTTGCAAATTATTGCTATGAAACAAATAAAGAACCATACGATTGCTAAGGGGGTAGCCTAAAATTTTATAGCAATCGAGGATGAGTACTAACCCTAATGGGTTTCCTCTTAATCACCGTCTTTCTTCTTTCCAGAATCAGAGTCGTTCTGGAATTTCCTAATCGTCTTCGAACTTTCTGCAGAAACTGCACATTCCTGATTTCTGTCGATCAGGATGTTTGTCGAGACGCCGTCAACAATGTCACACAAGATGTCGCATAGGATGCTTCGACATTCTTTGTGACATGTTCTCTAGTTTCTTTAAAAATAAGCCAATCTCTAAAACCGTCGTAACTACATAGACTTATATGCCCACCCTCATTATATGATATTTACGTTGACCTGCCATCAGCCAAGAGAGTAGATTATGACCGTCCATCCAAAGATCGTGTGGTGAAAAAGTTGCTCTGATATTTGTATGTTAAACACCCGTTTGTTTTCTAGTTGAAACCCATATTCTATTCAAAATTTGAAAATAGTCAATATATATAGCCATTAAAAATATTGGCCCACTTAAAAGATATAGAAAATTTCCTAATATCTTCGTAGATCAATTTTTTTCCAATATAGTTTAAAATTGACGTGTAATTAAGGTGAAAAACAAATGTGTATAGTCCCAACTCCCAATTCCCAAGCATGAACTCTCGTTTTCTTGAGATATTTGAGTACATCACATACTTAAGCACAAAGAAACACAATGAATATAAATTTTGAAAAATCTATCACTCACTTTTGACTCCTAGTTCTTGACTCTTTTCAATTACTCACTTTATAGAAAGCATATAAAATCTTTCACTATCATCACACATGTGAATTTCTTCATCATTTTAGAAGCAAATATCAGCAATTGTGAGAGGGAGAGAATATAATATGAGGTTGAAAGAAAGTCAACAAACATCAAAATCAATATACAATGTTTTGTCAAATTGTCATTTTCATATATCAAATCATGATAACAAAAACCACGTCAAATCCACCGCCTCTAAACAAAACAAATTAGATGAAAGCAAAAGCAAGGAAATCAAATAATAAATTACTATAAAAGGGAAAGAAAATCAAATAAATTACAATAAAAGGGAAAGTAAATCAAATCATATATTATATTATACTTTATAGATTAGAGATATCAGTAAGGGTTCTTGTTCTTGCTGGCTGTATCTTCAGTATGAATCAGCTGTCACACCATATGGGTTTTCGTCACCATCAATATTTGTAACTTCATTCATTGATGATTTCCCTTTTCATGTTCATGTAATAAATATTTCAAATTATTTTCATGTATAAGATAAACATTTAACTGTCATTCATTTGAATAAAATGAGGGGAAAATAGTATATCTTATTATATCTTTATATTGTCATATAAGTGTTTCAGTCTTTCATTCGTAAATAAAAATTAATATGTTTCCAAAATATATTATATATATATATTTTGAATAAAGTACATCTTAAACATAACTCATATACCAGTCCGTCAACCAACGGAGGGGCCATCTCAAATGATATGCTTTGTATTAAAGTTGTACAGACAGGAATGTCGAGCATGGGATGAAGGGAAGGTAAGGGCATGATTTGACAATGTCACATGTAATAAAATATTTTCCATCATCCCTAACTAGTACGAAACAAGAGATCACTGGTACTAGGAAGTAGACAACTCTGGATATTATACAGTCAAAAGTCAAAAGTGCATATCGTGACATATGTAAAAGGGGACATATATGAGAACCGCCGACGCATGCATCAGGCTGGAAAGAGGTATGAAAATTGCAAGCTCCGCCAAAAGTAAACTTTTTATAATGGAAAGCCATATCAAACCTGCTCCCGACTAGGGCGTGCCTGGCTGAGAAAGGCATCCCGATAGTAACACAGTGTCCACTTTGTGGTCACCCTAAAGAGACAACTGATCATGTTTTCTTTCAGTGTAGCATAGTTAATCCCATGTACGGAGGACAGATTACTACAAGAAATCCGAAGGAAAATGGGGGAAGAGCCAATAATAAATAATTGGCGAAATTGGGCGGAAGGAGACGACGAGGAAAGTTTATGTGACATCACTCTTTGGGCGATTTGGGGTGCAAGAAATCAAACTGTTTGGAAAGCAAAAGTTTTCCATCCAACAAGAGTGGTAGCAATGACAAAAGGGCTTCGAAAGATCTGGGCAGCAACAAAATCTAGAGAAAGTGACCAGGGCGTAGATATATTAGTAGAGGAAGTGGTTCGCGAATTAGTCAAGTTTGGTTTAGCTAACAGTAGCTGGGATTATTGTGAAGGGTCTGTCCCACCAACTGTAGTTTCAACTGTGCGGCTTGATGCCGGGTTAGTTGATATTTCTTAAATAAAATTCGTTCTCCTTCAAAAAAAGTAGTAATAGGATTTTTTTCAAAAAAATTGTAATTTATTAAAATATTTAAGAAAATAAATTACTGTTTAAAATATTTAAAATTTTAGATTGGACTATTTCACTTTTTATTGTAGAATTACTGTAGCTACAGTAGACTCAACATGTTCTTTTAAAAAGTAATAAATTAACTTCTAATTAAGGTGACCATTAAAAATGGGGAAAATTCAAAAAGACTTTCTATAATTGTTTTTTTGTACAAACTCTTCTTTCACGGTATTTTTACAAAAACTCTCTCACACTCATGTTTATTTTTGCTTTGCAAACTGTGAAAATCAATAGAAGTATCACTTAAGTGTTAACTCAAACGTCCAACACTTAAGGGAAACTTCCATTGATTTTCATGGATTTGCACAGACATGCAAATTTAAACATGAGTGAGGGAAAGTTTAACAAAAATACAATAAAAGAAAAACTTGTGCAAGAAAAAAATTATGAGAAGACCTTTTGCAACTTTCTCTTAAAAATATGTTCAATCCCTTAAATATGTACGAGTCCACCAACTGGCCTAAAAGATTTTTAGTCGACTCCTAAGTAGAGATTTTTATATCACTGAACTGTTGGAACTAGGAGGGGGAAGCCTTCCTCGTCATTGATGATATCCGACAATAATGAGCGAAGCTCACCCTCCTCTAGGCCTTCTTTGGAGGCGGCATCAACGGAGGTATACAAAAGGTTGTAGGAGTAAAACCAGCAATGCATGATTAGAATCACAACACATGTCTTCTACAAGTCTTCTATTTCGATCTGGGCGATCCTCCGTCATGGCGTCACTACCTCCGCCATGTCGATTTGGGCTCTCGCACTCTATGGTGCCGTCACAACCGCCATCTTGCCCGTCTCGGACCGCCACAATGTTCCTCCCGTCACACACACCATGACAGGGGATGGTTGTTTAACTTTATTTAAAAAATAAATTTTCATGGAATATAATAAAAAATTGATTTGAATATTATTTTTTTTAAAAAAATATTTTAAATGAAAAGAGTGGTTAAAATTGGTTTTTTTTTATTTTTAATATTTTTCTTAAAATAATGTTGAAATCAATCATTTATTACTTTTGTGAGCAAATATTTTTTGAAAAAAAAATGTTCAAAAGAAATATTTTTTTAAATTTTAATATATGGGTATTATGGATATTTTACATTAATTTTAATTTTGTTAGAAACGGTGAAACATAAAAATAGTTCCTCGTGGTCACGTGAAACAAAAAATAGCTAAGGGTAGTGATGTAAAAAACTCGCATTGTTGACCCTAGTGATCATGAATTTAACCTTTAAACAATTTTATACTTAAAAATGTAAATTTTTTAATATTTATCATATATGTATAACATAATTACAGCGCGATAAATAATAATCAATTTAATTATAAGAAAAAGGGAAAAGGACACTTTTGTGCACCTAAATATACACTTTTGACACTTACATACCCTACCTTTTTTTTTTCTCTTTTTTCCATACTTTAGTTTCATTTTGGGACAGTTTTCTTCAGACATTTCAAAATACCGAAAATACCCCTGAATTGAGCCGGTTCAATTTCAACCAGATCCACCCATATTTTAATAAATAATGAAATTAATTTTTTACCCTCCATTGAATAACGAAATTATCACACAATTTAAGGGTATATTGGTCTTTTCAAATAAAAAATTAAAAATTGAAAAGTAAATTATTAAATTACATTTTTGCCCCTCTCTCCTCACTGTTCATCATCTTCTCCGGCAGCCCAACCACCCATCTCCGCCGCGTCTACCGTCCGCCTCCGGCCCTCCGTCGCATCGTATCGTCTCCGACGCATCCCTCTCCCTCTACGACCACCTCCACCTCAACTTCTCCTCCTCTATCCCTCGCCCCTTTCTCGAGGACCTCGCCTCTGAAACCCTAGGCTGCGCCGCCAACTGTGGATTTGCATCATGATCGGCACGACAACAAGAGTAGAGGAGCTGGCGGTTCTCGACGAGGAACATGGCGGTGGCGCGCGATGTTGGGCGGAGAGGAGGCAGATCTCGTAGAGGAGCTCGGCGCCGCCGGTGTCGAAGGAGGCGACGACGTCAAGGTCGATGGAGGATTCGCTGAGGGAGTCGCGAACCCTGGAGGCGACGACGAGGTGGTTCTGATCGTAGAGGAGATGCCGGTGGCCTGGGGCGACGACGAGGCGGTTCTTCCTGGTGGCCGTTGATGGAGGCGGGGACGGGAAGGATTTAGGGTTGAAGGAAGAGAGGAGGGGCATTCAATTGAAAATTTGATGAACATGTGAGGGTAATTTCGTCTTTTTACCCTCTTTAAAAGTTGGACCGGTTCTCTCTATCAGACCAGATTTAATTTTGGTTCAACTCAGGGGTAATTTCGGTATTTTTAAAATTTTAGGGGTAAACTGTCCCAAAATAATATTCAGGTATGGAAAAAAGAGAAAAAAAAAGGTAGGGTATGTAAGTGTCAAAAGTGTATATTTAGGTGCACAAAAGTGTCCTTTTCCCTAAGAAAAATAAAACATAAGCCGGTGGGACTTTTACATTTATAGTGGATTATCGAGTTCTATGACTTCAGTTCTGGTTTTAAGATTAAATTGCCAACATCAAGTTGAAAATTTCAAATTACAAACTACCATTTTCCCAACTATTTAGAATGTGTACAATAGTTCGGTTCTTCGAGCAGATTGTAGTTTAAGCTAACTCACTTGTGACAAATTTTGTTATAGTGCATTTCAATTTGAAACTAAAATACAAGTCTAATTGATGCAGCGTATATAGCTAGGAAGAACTCTTTATTAAAATCTGTTAATTCGCAAGAATATCAAAAATGATAAATTTTGAGGGAAACTTCAATTTTTTATTAAACTTCAATAACTGAATAACAAAGACGTCTGAGGGTGCTTCAATAGAGAAACATGAATAACTGAAAAGGGAACTCTAACTTGCTAGAAAAGAAAAAGAAACCAATATGAAAAATTGCAAAAAGTGTCAAAAACTTATAAAAATGGGATTTTGACCCTTCATATGACCTCGAATGGACGAAATTCATCGTACCTCATAGCATTGCCATAATTTTTTCTCAGAACACCGTTTCCGCATGGAAAACCCTAGTCTTTTGTCGAAATCTGACACTTCCGCACTAACTTCGGGTGTTCTAGCTTCTGCATAAAGGCCTCCTCGAATCGCACCGCATCATTCCCTTCGGAGTCGAGAAGAAGAATCACATGTGAAAGGAATAAGGTGCTTTACACCGAAGACATCAAATGTACGAACATGGCCGGGAAGTCGCAAACGATAGGCATTAGGATTGATCTTCTCCACAATCTCGACAGGACCAATCTTCTCAGTAGCGAGCTTGCTATATTCACGAGCAGGAAAGCGATCCTCAGCGAGTATAGCCCACACAAAGTCACCGACATCAAACTCCACAACACTGCGTTTTCGATCAGTCATCTCCGTGTACTTGTCTGTAGCTGTAACCAAATGGTCATGAGTGGCCTGATGAACTTGAGCCAGTTTTCAAACGAACTCGTCGGCAGAAGCAAGCTCCTCAGGAGCACGATGCGTTAAGTAGGATCGACGGAGCATCACCAGAGAACCAACATCACCGGACACATACTCCTCCGGATCTGTGTCGGCATAATTATTGTAAATCGGGGTCGAATATGTAAGAAGGGCAGATTCGGATTCGCAAGACTTGGGCAAAAAGGCCACGATTAAGACTGTCATCGAATTGTGGAATGTCCACCTTGAAACCATGTTCCCACCAATGGTTAGGGCGTTCAGGTGAGAGACTCCGGTAACCGGCAAAAGGATTCTCGTCTGTGATAATATCATCATCACGACGACGCAATTCATCCATTCGTCGCGTCAATAATTCAACTTGCCACCTCAGATCGTCGTTCTCACGGCGAAATTCAGCGTGTTCACGTTGTAACTCGGCATGATCATCATCAGCACCATGGGTCGCGGCTGTCTACGGGGTGGCATATCTCAGGATCGACGGCCTCTGATACCAACTGATGCAGCATACGTGGCTAAGAAGAACTTTTTATCGAAATTCGTTGATTCGCAAGGATAACGAAGATGATGGATATTGAGGAAACCTCGAAATTTTTTATTAAACTTCAATAACTTAATAACAAAGACGTCGGAAGGTGCTTAAATAGAGAAATACGAATAACTGAAAAGGAAACCCTAACTTGCTAGAAAAGAAAAGGAAACAAATATTAAAAATTGTAAAAAGTGCCCAAAACTTATAAAAACGCGATTTTGACCTTCCAGATGACCTCAGATGACCGAAATCCATTGTATCTCATGGAATAATTATGAGTTTTTCTCTGAACACCGTTTCCACATGGAAAGCACCAGTCTTTTGTCAAAATCTAAAACTTTTGCACTAAATTCGAGTGTTTTACATTCTGCATAAATGCCTCCTCGAAACGCATGCATCACTGATGAAAAACAAATCTGGTGACCATAAGTTTATAATTAATAAAGAGATACATTACATGGATTAAAATGATGAAGCACAATTTAAGGATATTAATAAACATCTCAAACTAACTTATGATGAAAATTCAGAAAGTTAAAGTAAGTAGTTGGGAGTAAACATTTACCCACATGTTTGGATAATTCAACCCCAAAATCACTTCAAATTGTGTTACTTTTAAATTTGCAAATTGAATACCATAAGTTATAATTAAACCCAATTTTAATTTCAAAATGTACTCTACATTTAAAACGGCGATGACAAAACCAACAAATTTAGGCTTTGTCTTCCCACATATAGGGACCATTACATCACTCTACAAATCATTATTTTCTTTTTTTTTTCAAAAAAAAAAATCAATAAGAAATTGAGGTGAGAAAGGACAAGTGGGATCATGGCCTGTGGATTTGCAAAGATCTCAACAATATATTGGATCTTCACAATCTCTTTTCTTTTTTCATTAAAGCGAAAGTCTCTCCTCAATTTCTCTGTCACAAACCTCCTCTCCTCTCCTCTCCTCTCATCTTTATAAGTAACACCCACGCCTCACTGACCCCTCAATCCCAAATTAGCATTCTTCATTCCATTTTTGAACCATACCCATCTCGTCTTTTCCCTACAGAATCGTCGCTCTCTCTTCAATTTTCCAATTTTGCAGCGTACCCTTTTCAGAATCATCACTGTCCCTCCTGATTCTGAATGGCGGCCGTCGGCGAAGTTGTTACGGATCATTCATCGCCCCATCTGGAATCCAGAGAGGTGCATGTCCTTGCCGTGGATGATAGTCTCGTCGATCGGAAGGTCGTTGAGCGACTTCTCAAGATTTCGTCCTGCAGAGGTGGGTTACTCATCTCGGGTCAATGCGGGTGTGTTTTATTTATTATTATTTGGGGCTGATTGGATTTGGAACCGGTTTCGCAGTGACGGCTGTGGAGAGTGGGACGAGGGCGTTGCAGTATCTGGGCTTGGATGGAGAAAAGAGCTCCGTTCAATTTGGCGTAAGAGAAGAATATTGCTTCCTTCGATTTTCTGTTTCAGATTCAATTGCATTTCCTATTTCCTCATGTTTTATTTAGGTTTGGGTTTTTTAATCGTACAGGATATGAAGGTGAATCTCATCATGACTGACTATTCCATGCCGGGAATGACTGGTTATGAGCTGCTGAAGAAGATCAAGGTTGGTTACTGTTTATATTATCTAGATTGACTAGGAAAATCTGATATGTGGTTGGTTAGTATCATTGCTTAGTGGGTTAATCAATCGGTGTTTTGAACCATTGATCAGGAATCGAAAGCATTCAAAGAGGTTCCAGTGGTGATAATGTCATCAGAGAACATTTTGACTCAAATTGATAGGTATTTTCTTGCTTCTCTATTTGAAGTCATTTGTTTGCATATTTCTCTCTGAAAAATATATTAATTAAGTCATAGTAGATGCTAGAGTGTAAAAGATCAGTATTGTCCTCTTCTCAAAGTAGCAAATCAATTTCTATATTTTGGCATCATTATAAAATTATTTGCATATATAGATGCTAGTATAAATTTAAAACTCAAATCTGGTCTGATCTGATCTGATCTGACCTACAGTGCTGTTTACAGAGGATAATGAAGAGAAAACACAACTCTTTTGATCTGTAGGTTAGGAGGATTACTAGTTGGAGATGCAGTAAAAAAATTGTTGACCATGTAGAGAAGGGGTGTAAACTATATTGATCTGAGAGCTAGTACGATTAATAGCTAGAGATCTGGTGATCTCAGATCAAAATTTTGAATACACTGTTGAGGAATGTGAATTTAGGAATTCTAGGGTAAAATGGTCAAGTGCTTGAATTCTTGCATAGTGGCCATGGTCGAGTCAAAATGGCAGTATTAAAACCCTACTCTTTAAAATAAAGAAAAAAGTAAGTAGGAGGCCAGAATTTGGGAGGAAGCTGATGTAGTCTATATAGTCGCAGAAAGATTGTAAGTCGGTGCCCTATATTCCTATTGATTCTATCTCAAAGATGTGAATGTAATGTACTTCTTTGATGTTCTCTCTTTCTGACAATCATAACCTTGCACGGGCATCGTTTCTGACAGCAATTGTATTTTCCTTATATATAGGTGCTTGGAGGAAGGAGCAGAGGACTATATTGTTAAGCCAGTCAAGTTATCCGATGTAACACGGTTAAAAGATTTCATACTGAAAGGAGATACTGAGGAGGATGGAGAAAAAGGAACTCACCATAGAAAGCAAGAAGAAGAAGAAGATAACACCTCCTTACCCTCACCAACACAACCAACAAAAGTTTCATCAATAATCGCATTAACAACTTCATTGCTGCTATCATCATCCCCATCATCGGCCGATGGTTTATCAAGAAGGCCTAGATTATGCAACGTGGATTGAATTAAGTGCTCGTAGTTTGGTGGCAAGTTGTTCATGTTAATCCTCTCCCATATAGATATCAGTGACATCCCTCTGTGATGTAGATTTCATTTGTTACTTGTGCACCTGTACATGTACATGCAAAAGAAAAAGGAAAGTAATTGCTGGATAGCAAAGAATTTTTGGTTGCTTCCATATTTTTTCATGTAGAGCAGCAAAATGACAGTGATAAAAACTCCAAATTTTGTAATGGGCATGTTAGTTTAAATTCTGAAGGGGAGTTCAAATTTCTGCAGTTATTTATTCATTTGAATGACCAATGGCATACTTTCAAGTTAGATGAGAAATATTGATTCTGAGTCACATGTTCTTTCTTGTATCAAAGATTTTATTCTGAAAATAACATGCAAGAAGTTGAAATCTGTGACAAAAACATTAAACTAAACATTGATCTCAGAATAATATACACGAAAATGAAATTCTTTTGATGATGCGAGCTTCCAGGATACTGCTATGAAGACCCTGGCAGAAGCAGATATAATATTAGCTAATACAGTGGTGGACGGCAAGAACATTGTAAAATGTAGCTGGCAAATGGTATACTCGCCAGATGGAAGAGTCCAAGAAATGAAGGTTTTGTTTGTGAACGAAGAGAACAATGTCGAAAACGAAGAGACGCAAGCAAACAAGGAATGTGCACATCACCTGAGCTCATCAATATCTGCAGCTGGATGCTTTTATGGCGCCAACGAATACAGATCCCGATTGAATTTTGATGCTAATATATCAGAATCACCACCAACCAAACCAAATGCACATGTTGTGCCATTTGTGTGCTCGCATCCCAAGGGCATTTTAGTCATTACACTGTGCGAGGGATTAATACCGGCAACAACTACCTTCATTGAAAGTGTCAGCAACCAGCATGTCGTATACTAAATGAGAATTCATTCACATAGTCACATGTTTCACCTCCTTATAGAGTGATGTCAATTAATTTCTAATACTTGTACCTCTCTCTCAATAGTGCAAAACTAGAGTGAGAGGAAATGGGTTCGTCCGCTGGCAAGGTGGTTGCGGCCACAGCCGCCACCACTCTGGTGGTGGCCGGGTTATTGTTCTATGTGTACCACAGATTTGTGATGGGCCGGTGGCGGAGAGAATCCAAGGTTGGGAGAGGGGAGGGAGGGCACCAGAAACTTGGAGGTAATGTGAAAGGAGTGCTTGTTAATGAAAATGGTGTTGATGTGCTCTACCTGAGGAAGCATGATCTTGAAGGCGGTCTTGCCCTTCTCAACACTGGCACTGGTACTAGCACTAGAAGCTTCCCTAGGGTCTTGTCCAATCCTAGCTTTGAAGAAGAGGATGTCAAGAGGGTCGATGCTGGAACCCAACCACCCAAACCACTCGTCCACATGCCTCCTCCTCCACCACCGCCACCGCCACCGCCACCAGTTTTAGCCAAGAAAAGCCCTTTGCCGCCCCCACCGCCTCCAATGTCAAAGAGGCCTCCCAAATGGAAATCAAATACCAAGACCAAGACGGCAGGGGAGGAGAAGAGGTTGTTTGGAGATATGAAGCTAAAGCCATTGCACTGGGACAAGCTCAGTGCTAATGCTGATCATTCCATGGTTTGGGATCACATCAATGATGGATCCCTCAGGTAATTACACTATAACACACACACACACACAAACACTTTTATTCATTAGTAACAGTTTCGCGTTTGATCTTCAGATTCGATGATGAACTCATAGAAGCTCTATTCGGATACTCCAAGAACCACAAGTCCCCTGAAAGCAGCAGCAGCAACAACAACAACAACAACAACAACGTCATCAACAAATCTAGTCAAATATTCATCTTGGATCCGCGCAAGTCTCAGAACACTTCCATTGTCTTAAAATCCGTGGCGGCCTCTCGCAGAGAAATCGTGGACGCCCTGGCGGACGGACACGGGCTGAGCGCGGAGACACTGGAGAAGCTAACCAAGATGGCACCAACCAAAGAAGAAGAGGCAAGGATCATCCAATTCAGCGGCGATCCAACGAGACTAGCAGACGCGGAGTCCTTCCTCCACGACATCCTCAAAGCAGTCCCCCAGGCCTTCACCTGCTTCCAAGCCATGCTGTTCCGGGTCACCTACGACCCCGAGGTCCTCCACCTGAAGGAGTCCCTGCAGACCCTTGAATTGGGGTGCAGGGAGCTGAGGACGCGCGGCGGCCTCTTCCAGAAGCTCCTGGAAGCCATCCTCAAGGCGGGGAACAGGCTCAACGCGGGGACCTCGAGAGGGAACGCGCAGGGGTTCAACCTCAGCGCCCTCAGGAAGCTGTCGGACGTCAAGAGCACCAGCGGGAGCTCCACGCTGCTCCACTTCGTGGTGGAGCAGGTGGCAACATCAGAGGGGAGGCGCGCCCTCCTCAACAACGAGGACAGGACGATGACACAGCAGGAGTGCACGAGCGAGGGCCTGCGGGCGCTGCGCAGCCTGGGCGGGGAGTTGGTGAACGTGAGGAGGGCGGCTGGGACAGAGTACGAGGGCTTCGTGAGCGCGTGGTCGGGGCTGAACGGGAGGGTGGGGGAGGCGAGGAAGGCGGTGGGGGGGTCGGGGGGGTTTGCGAGGGAGATGAGGGGGTTCCTGGAGGAGTGCGAGGGGGAGCTGGAGGTGGTCAGGGAGGAGCAGGGGAGGGTCATGGAACTCCTCAGGCGGACCAACAGGTACTACCAGGCCGACACTACCGACCATCCACTCCACATGTTTCGGATTGTCACCGACTTCCTCGACATGGTCGATAAGGTCTGTGCCGACATCGCTGCCAAGCTGCACAGGACCAATGCTGTTGCTGCGAGTGCCAGGACGAATGCGTCGCCACCGCTGTCGCCTACAATCATGAGGACTCCTATAATGAACTTCAGGTCACAATTCCTGCCAGAAACAGCAGCTTCTACTGATTCTGAAGATGATTTCTGAATCCAAATGACAATGTACGTACGGTGTTACCAACCATATAAAAAGATGGATGATCGTAGATGGAGTCCAGTCAAGTCTTTTTTTAGCGCGTTGGTGTTCCAAAGTTACTTAAAATGAAAATGTTGAAGAGTGGGATTTGAACCCACGCCCTTTCGGACCAGAACCTTAATCTGGCGCCTTAGACCAACTCGGCCATCTCAACTTGTATCCTAGAAACAAACCTATCGCGACAAACAGCCTCGTAAATTTCTTATGGATATATAGTAGATAGCTTAAATCGTTCAAAACTATCAAATCGCAATCTATGTGGTCCACACAATATGTATTAGTTTGGTCCACGATTTGCCAAAAGTTATTAATCTAATTCCACATTGAACTACCCTAACCTACCGCCGAATCAAAGTGGTCCACAACACACCCAACTTATCATCACATAATCTCATACATATTTCTCAGTCTTGTATTTGTACATGTAGAGGATTCAAGATACTTTATATTAAATCTTCTTGTTAGATCATATTTGTTTCCTATCTTTACTTTCCTATATTTATATTTATTTTTCTCACATGTATTAGAGTTTCTTATTATATTCTTATTACCTCTATAAATAGAGGTCTCTTGTAATTCACAACACACATTAATAATATAAATCTCTCTCTTATTTCTATCATGGTATCAGAGGTATAATCGATTATTTGTCAAATCTCTATGAATTTATCGCTTTGCCCACTCATCGATGATTCGTGATTCTGGCGGATGGGCGAGGCAATTCAAATCTCAATCTCTAGCCTCTCGCTTCCGCAAACAATCAACTCGACAATCTCGTAAGCCTTCGTCGCTACCTTCAGCAAATCTCCTCTAACAAGTTCAAACACCGTCTCTACTCCTTTTTTTTGTCCTTTCCCTTATCTGTTATTTTTTTTTCTCAAACCTATATGTTCTTCTTTTACTCTTTACCTTATTAGTTTTGCGTATCTCTCATTCTGTTTTTTTCCTATTTTGTCTTCTTCTACCCTACTTCTTTTTAGCCACTTATTTTGTTTTATCCACCACTATTTGTCTTCCAAGATGCTTAGATAAACGTGCATACGTACTCATTCAATTTGATTATGTTCTAAAGTGCCAACAATATTTAGTGTTCTCTTTTGTCTACTTTTATACTCCTTTCTGCCGCTCCCTCGCTTCCTCATGCGCGAAAATCCCGTAAGTCGAAAATCCCGTAAGTCGGACATCCCATAATCCAGAATCCCGTAATTCGGACATCCCGTAAGTCAGACATCCCGTAATCCAGAATCCCGTAATTCGGACATCCCGAAAGTCGGACATCCTGTAATCCGGACATCCCGTAAGTTGGACATCCCGCAAACCGGTATCTCGCCATCAACCATCAGTCATCTGGCATCATCGGGTAGCTGCTATTTTGCCATTAGCCATCAAGCATCTGACATCATTGAGCATCTGCTATCTCGCCAGCAGCCATCAGATATATGTCATCATCGGACATCTTCTATCTCGTCATCCACCATCGGCAGTGAGCAGCGCGCATCCAATTGATTACCATGTGTCTGTTAAGTTTCTTTTGTTCATAAAACTCCCTTACTTCCACCAAGAAAAACATAATTTCCGTCCAACTAATTGAATGGATTGAATCGGAAGGAGCAAAGAGGACAACATTAATGGCAAATGGAGAGTTGTGGGGGAAACTTTGTCCAATCTATGAAAATAAGAATATATGTTGGTGTGGTGTTACACAGCAAAGTAAGTAGCTGGGGAAATAATTCTTCCCACAATTTTTCCCATTAACTTAATCTAAAATTGTACTCATGCAACTATTTAATATTTGAATAATAAAATTATTTTAAATATTTTATTTTATTAATTTGTTATAGTTATAATTTGTTGATAATCATTTTTTTATATATATTTTTAAGTATTAAATTACTTAATTTACAAAGGAAATCCTCTATAATATAAGCACTATATTATTTTAAATATGGAAAATAATCCATGTGAAATTGACTACTAACATTAAGTTATAATTTAAATTAGAAAATTAACGAAGCATTAAAATTTTAAAGATATGTAACAAATACCTTTTTGATCTATTGATAAAACGCTCACTTTATTGTTATGAAGACAAAATGACTCGGATAGTAAGTATGCATAAATAGAGACTCGCTATAAATTAAGGAATGATTTCCGTCAATCATATCCAGTTTCATGGGAGTGATTTAGGTCAATACTTTCACTTAAGTTGGAGCATGTATATTAGTAAGGGAAAATAACACTTTTGTGCACCTAAATATAGATTTTTGACACTTCCATACCCTAACCTTTTTTTCCCTCTTTTTTCCATACCCGAATTTTATTTTGGGACAACTGGCCATTTATATACCAAAAATGGCCCTAAATTTTTGTTCATTTCATGAGTATTTGGTTCAATTCATGGGTATTTTGGTTCAATTCATTTGTATTTTGGGAAAATGGTCCAAAAGTACCCTGAATTTTGGTTCAATTCATGAGTATTTTGGGTATTTTGGAATTGTTGTCCCAAAATGAAATTCAGGTATGGAAAAAAGAAAAAAAAAAGTTAGGGTATGAAAGTGTCAAAAGTGTATATTTAAGTGCACAAAAGTGTCATTTTCCCTATTAGTAATGCCCAATTTATCAAGGAGGTTATGAAATTGGTTTGCTCAATCCTTTTTGTTAGAATAACGCCGAATTGTTGCTTTTTAGAGATCAAAATTGTACACGTGGACATATCACGAATTATTGGTTCCTCTTTTATACACAACAAATTTGTGTAAATTCCCTATTGGGTTATGGAATAAGATGACTCAATATGTGTAAAATAACGGACTAAATTATTGGCGTGTAAAATTACAATGTCTCGATTTTTAATATGTTTTGTTTGCTCGTAGAATATTGGATTGGAGGCGATGAGTATGATGGTGTGGTTGTCTCATAATAATGCAACAAAATCGTGTTGTGAAGCCTACAAATCATGGAGTAGTTGTCGTAACCAAACAATTTCACGACTGGTGGCGACTATTGCTTGGTATTCAGTTTCAGCAGAGGAGCAAGAAACCTCGGTATCCTTGTTAGACCTCCAAGAGATGGGTTTAAGACAAGAAACCACGATATCCTTCTTAGACCTCAAAGAGATGGGTTTTGGACAAGAAACCATTTTTTTTGCTTCTTAAACCTCCAAGAAAACGACGCGTGTTTGGACACCCAACCCAATTAGCGTCACAATTAGCTTATAGCCTTAGAGGGTTGTTGGAAGGTAGAAAGATACATTTCCTATGCCTACTTTTGATGTAGCGAAGCACATGTAGTGTGACATCCATGTGCGACTGACGTGGTGTGTGCGTAAATTGGCTTAAGATGTAAACGACATAACTGATGTCCGGGCGAATGACTATGAGGTACAAGAGATGCCCAACAAGTCATCACTTTTTCCCTTCATATGAATAAAAGGGCATACGGTAGCTGAGAGTCGATGTTGTTGAGCTAGTGGGAAGCTTGTTGGTGTACGACCTATGAGGCTAGTGTTAGACAAAATGTCGAGTGCATACTTCCTTTATGTGAGTATAATTCCTGAAGGTGATTCGGAAATTTTGAGATCAAGAAAATATTTGAGGTTGTTCAAATCCTTATCTTGAATTATCTATAAAGATGATCTTTTAGTTGCTAGACGTGGAGAGAGTATACCCCGACGACGATAACATTGTTCATGTAAGGGAGAAATAAAACGAAAGAGTAAGGAAAACATGTGTGAATAACGATTGATCATCATTCAAATTTTTATAATTAAGAGTCATGATAGACTTATTGAATATGTGATACAAATTGCAAGAATTTTGTTTGAGCTTGTAAATCAATTTGTGCAGGAGACAAACTCTATGCTCCCCTTATATGGAGAAGCCCTGTGAGATCTTCTTGTATACCTCCTCGTGTATATCTCCATGCAAAAAAAATATATATATTAGCGTCGAGTTGGTGGATCGGCCAACTGTGTGTTACGACAATGGGAATAAGGCAACGTATTGTCACCATTTTGGCGACTGGGGCAAAAGTGTTTCTGCAATTGATCCCCTCGAATTGGGTGAACCCCTTTAGAACTAGTCTCGCCTTTTATGGTTTGATATTATCATTGGAAGATACTTGACATTGTATACCCATTTAGAATAAATGGTGCGTTTTTTATAAGGCAAATTTGGCATGATTTTGGTGTGATTGACTTCTAGAGCATTAATCCCTCGTTTCGTGGTATCTCGCAGTGCTCATGTTTGGCTGTATTTTTAATAGTGCGAGCCTTGTCCATAAAGGAGATGGAAGCAAGAAAAACATAGTGGGCTGGAGAAACTTTACCGTAGGAAATGAATTGAGTGAGAGATTGTGTTGTTCAATTAGTTGAATGAAGGGTGATGGAGAAACTTTACCATACAAAAGTGTGGCGTTTTAACACCAAGTGCAAGTGAACACTGTCACAAGTAATAAACCGGTAAGACCGGGTCAATTTCCAAGGGGACCAAATATGGGTTTCTCAGTTAGGCTTTTCGAGCCTTCTTTCCCGACACGACACGAAAAAGTAAATTACGCAAATAAGAGTGATTTTCAAACTATAACTAAACAATCAACTACATCTACATTACAACTAATTTATGAGTAAACTATGCTAGGATAGATGCTAAGTCAATTGGGGCATATGGTAGATGGTTGGTTGGAAGTCAAGGATTTGAGAACTGAAGGACCTAAACATCATGATCAAGACTATCATCCAACCAAATGAGACATCGATAATAAACATGCATTTCATTGGCCTATGTTCTGAATACTCTACCCGTCTCTCGACATTGGGTAGAGCCTAATTAACCAAAGTCTTGCGAATTCACGGGTGTTACCTGAAAGAGATCACCACGGGTTCCAAACGATGAATATCATGCAGCGGACTTTATGTAACTGTGGTGATCGAAACTAGCTTAGATATTAATGCCATTTGAACATGTTATAAACATAAATATAAATCTGATATTTACCTCTTGTAATTGTCAAAAATACAAGTGTAGTGTTCTCTCTATCAAGTCCACACAAGCACCACAACCGACATGATTTTTCACTCAATATTTTGCTAGAAATTTTGAGAGAAAACAAGGAAACAATGGAGGAAGAGAGGGAGCTGAAAATCGGCAATGAGGGAGAGAAAAAGGAGGGGAAGTTGCTGAAAAATTCAAGAGATAATTGAATAGATATTATGTGATTTTAATTTGAAATTAAATTGAATTTCAAAATTAAAATTGCATTATCTATCCCTTTATTCTTTCTTATTTTCATTTGATCCCTCTCTTATCTTAAATCCCTAAATGGGCTTTAAGCCCGTTTAACTAAAACCCAAATTAAACCCATTAACTTGAGTTCTAATTTCGGTTTAGTCAAAACTGCTCAATTTCCTCGAATTGATTTCTTCAACCGTCTGGTTAAAACCTTAGGCCAGAAAACTACCGAATTGTTCTCAATTCTCATCCACAATTGTTGTCATGTATCGTGCTTAATGCGTGTGACCCTCTAGGCTCACGAATAATTGGCAGACTGGTAAAATTACTATTTTACCCTTTCCATCATAAGTGACCTCTAGTAAGACATTATGATTATCCAATATTCGTGATTATCGATTATTCGACTTAACCTGTTATCGTACATGTCACTGTCCTTTTATCAAACCGATATCCAGATTGATCAATAGGCATAGAATGGTCATCCTAAATTTATCAATCACTGTTTTTTGATATCTGAGATGACTGAAAACTGATACTAAGGTATCATCTGCATGGCCATGCTCTTTCTTCAGTCATACTCATCAAGTGGCCTAAACGGATATCTTTCTCATACCGAAGTATGAGTGATAAATCCCTCAGACGCCTTTCGAGTTCACTAGTGCAATAAATGCCAAAGCCAATCGAAGCCGTTATAGCTACCCTTTTACAGATAACGTTAGACTAGGTCAAACTTAGGTATTTGTTACATAGTGTACACAAAGACTCCTTGGTCTTAGGATATAATGACAAGTTACGATATGTGAGTATCTCATGACTGGATCTATGCAGCATACTCACAATCGGGTTGTCCGATATCATCGACCTGATGATATCTATGATATAACTCCGGCACAAATTTTGCCACGATCAGTAGAGCGTGATCACAAGGAGTTAGTCTCATACTGATCGCTTCAGAAGAAGCTTAGCTGATCAGGGACTCTATCGAATGTAACTCTTTCTGATCTATAGTTCTACTATAAGTGATTACACACATTATGACATAGATCAAATCACATTAGATATATTACTACAACACATTAGTAATATTATGCCTTTTATTATGTAGAATAATGATGTCCGTTACAATATAGATTGAAGAATTATTTTGGACTAGGGCACAAACCTAACAATCTCCCACTTGCCCCTAGTTCCAATCTAAGTTCCAATCTACCCCCATAGACTTCACGTGCGCCTCATGCTTAGGCTGCGGTAAAGCCTTTTTCAGGGGATCAGCAACATTGTCATCAGTCGGTACATAAGCAATCTCCACATCACCGTTATCAATATATTCTCTGATAATGTGATACTTCCTCTGTATGTGTTTAGTTCTGTTGTGGAATCTAGGCTCTTGAGCTAATGCTATGGCCCCAGTGTTGTCACACAACAAGCTTACCGGATCAGATGCTCGCGGCATTACATCTAATCCGGTTAGAAAGCTTCTAACCCATACGGCTTCCTTAGCTGCTTCTGCTGCAGCTATGTATTTAGCCTCTGTTGTAGAATCGGCAGTTGTGGCTTCCTTGAAGCTCTTCCAGCTGAATGCTCCGCCATTTAACACGAATACAAATCTTGCTTGTGATTTGAAATCATCAGGATCTGTCTGAAAGCTAGCATCAACGTATCCTTTGACTGCTAGTTCTCCATCCTTCCTCCTTAGATACTTAAGGATACTCTTGACAACAGTCCAGTGCTCCTGGCCTGGGTTAGATTGATATCTGCTGGTACAGCTTAACGCGAACGAGACGTCTGGTCTCGTGCAAATCATAGCATACATGAAGGATCCCACAGCCGAAGCATATGGGATCTTACTCATTTTGCTTAGCTCATCGGGAGTCTTAGGACTATGTTGTTTGCTAAGCTTAATGCCATGCCGCATGGGTAGGTATCCCTTCTTAGAATCAAGCATTGAGAATCTTCTCAACACCTTATCTATGTAAGTGCTCTGACTTAGGCCCAATATTCTCTTGGGTCGATCTCTGTAGATCTTGATGCCCAGAATGAAAGCAGCATCACCTAAGTCCTTCATCGAGAAGCATTTCCCTAACCAAGCTTTAACTTCAAGCAGGGTTGGGATGTCATTCCCGATGACCAGTATGTCATCGACATATAGCACTAGGAATACTATTTTACTCCCACTCGCTTTCTTATATACGCAAGGCTCACTTTCGTTTTTTATAAAACCGAATTCCCTTACGGCTTCATCAAAACGAATGTTCCAACTCCGTGAAGCTTGCTTTAATCCATAAATGGACCTAAGCAGCTTACAAATCTTTCCGGGATTCTCTGGATCAACAAAACCCTCGGGCTGTGTCATATACACATCCTCTTTTAAGTTCCCATTAAGGAAGGCGGTTTTGACGTCCATCTGCCATATCTCATAGTCGTAGTATGCTGCTATGACTAGAATGATCCGGATAGATTTGACCATAGCCACAGGTGAAAAAGTCTCGTCATAATCGATACCTTCGATTTGGCGATAACCTTTCGCAACCAGTCTAGCTTTATAGGTCTGAGGTTTTCCATCCATGTCGGTCTTAATTTTATAGACCCATTTGCAACCGATGGGTTTTATCCCAGGGGTTTGATCCACCAAGTTCCAGACTTGGTTATCTGACATGGATTTCATTTCCTCATTCATGGCGTTCTGCCATTTTTCGGAGTCTGGACTGGCCAAAGCTTGTCTGTAGGTTTCTGGATCATCCTGATCCACCAACATCAAGTCATTTCCTTCAGTGGCTAGGAAGCCATATCTGATAGGAGCTTGACGAGATCTCTCAGACCTTCTTGGACCATCTGGAATGGGTCCCAATTAAGTTTCCCGTGCCATCAACTAATTATCTCGTTCGGTTCTGAGATGAATGTTGTTGATGCTTATGTATATCATTATTTTAGTGGGAGTAAGTATGTATATGTTTAGATCATGTGATACATCAAGTAATTATCTCGTTCAGTTTGGAGATAATTGTGTATCATTTTTTTTTTGATTAGTGGGAGTTTATATGCATATTTTAGATGCAAATCATACATATTGCAAAAAGAGAAAAAATTTAGTCTCATTCAATGCCCTAAGAGTAACCTTGAAATTAAGAAAATACAAATGTTTCTCTATAAAAACAAGTTTTGAGAGTCTAATGTATTATTAAGTGTGCACGCGTCCGGATTGTTGCGTATGTTATTAAGATATTAGGCAGATATTTTGAGGTACCCTACTATGATCTTTTGGAAAGCAGCCGAAAGGGTTATAAAGTAATTTTCTTTATGAACAAAATATTAAATGCTCATTTTCAAGGAATCAAACCATTTGGAGGTCATAAAGTATTTAGATTTTGATTTTATTTGACGCCTGAATAGCAATAAGTCTACATTACATTCACTTGTTGAAGGTATATTCAGAAAAAGTGTTTAACGAACACTTATACCTTCTTCACTATGACAGCAGTGTATGTAGCATGTTATGACCAGTAAAATATGGAATATAACTGCATAAATTTTGTTACAAGACTGCATATCTATAGAAAATATTGAAAGACCACTTAAGTTAATTTTTGAAAAAGTTTTAGCATTTTTATATTCAAACAATAAGGATATAGAGTGAAAATAATTTATAAAGCATATTAGGACAAAATCCATGATAACGAATCCACTCACAAAAGGGTTATCACCTAAGGTCTTTCATATGCATTATGCAAATATGAAGGTGATGTTATGTGAGATATAAAGTTTTAATGGGAGTTTGTATTTGATTGCAGTTATCCGCTCCACACTTGGCTACCCAGCGTTTACCGTGGGCGCATTTGAGTTTTTCTGATCAGAAATTAAGTTAAGTTCGGTCACTCTGTTTTGGTTGTATGAACTATGACCTCACTAAAGTTGGACCAGTTAGAATTAGACACGTATAGATCACATTACATGTAAGTTTTATGCTGCGCATCCATGATTGATTTATGTCATTTGGTTATATTGATGCATGTGACCATTGATGGGTTTAGTTACGACAAATGTGACGAAAACCGCTTTAATCCTTTATCGATATGATTGATGAACGAGATTATTATATATTCCAAGTATATAGCGAATTTTGCGCAATTAAGGTTTAACACATTTTTTTATTTTACATGTGTGGCCCAGTGGGAGATTGTTGGAAAAATTCCAATATGGGGCCACACATGTAATATATGTGTGTTACACTATCATTTAAGTTGGCCCGAATTAAAGTGATCTACTTAAATAATTAAGTTTTGGCTTATGGATATATTTGTCATGGGGATATATGTGTAGAGGCTTTAAGTGTATTTATGATTTGATGAGGGGTCAAATCATAAATATCATAACTAGTTATATTAACCAATTATAACTAGAACTATGGTCTCATATAACACACAATCTGCATACGGTTATTCTCTCTCATCCCTTTAAAAAAAATACATGAGACGTAGTAATAAGGGCGTGACTATATAAAAATCACCATAGTTGTCAAACAATGAACACGAACACGATTCAGGTACGCTTCCGCTTCATCGATTCTCTAAATATCAACGCGAGTTCTTTTATATATTTTTAGGGTTTGATTAGAAACGTAAACATGCTTTTAGTTTTATATGTTTATTGCATGATTTGGTTCTTATGGTTATAATCAAATCTCAAACATTTATATTTATTCATCTCTTGAGTATAACTTTATTACTCTCGGGTATAATTTTTGTAAAATAGTATATCCACTTAATGACTCACGTATATACAGTGGATTTGATTCTTCATCTCCGACTAGGCGACGAGTGTTATAATGAAGTTTGGAGATTTTATTTTGTACAAGATCAAGGAAGAAGAAGACTAAAATGTTGCGGAGTAATTGTTCAGATTTTGGAGGGAGTTTTATGGCTTTGGAGCATTAAGTGCTATGGTTTGATCGTATGATTGTTAATTGTTAACTACTGAGTTATGGTTAATTGTTAACTTACTATTGTTTTTTTGTCAATATTAATGACTAATTGCTGAGTTATGATTGACATTAACTGATGAGTGTGTTGTTGCATTAACTGCTAAATGGGGTAGGTAAGAGAATGATCCATGAGTTATGAGTTTTTCATCATCAATGAATTCATATTTACCAACCTCATTAATGAGTTAACAACTCTAGTCTGTCTAGGCATGATTTTATCAATGAATACAAATTTATCAAATAGTAATTCACTAATTTTACACTAAAATTTATCAACCCGACTATAATTTCATCAGCTCTGAATATAGCCTTATCAACTCTATTATCAAATGGCAATTTAGATATGCCACGTTCACTATTTACCCACTCAACCCAAAGCCCACCTAAACTAAAGCCCAACCCATCTTAACAGGGCCGGCTCATTTGCTTTATGGATGAGACGGCCCTGCATCCTAATCATTATCCTAGCCCACCCGAATAAACCCTCATGCAATACAACAAGACTCGATCTCTAGCCGAGGCCAGTGATGGAGTGCCCTAGACCACCAAGTCAGGTTGTTCTCGATATGCCACATTATTAATTTTATTAACTCATACTATAATTACAAATTTATCATATAGTTATTTAGATTTTCCATCCTAAATTTTATCAACTCGGAGTTTAACCTTTTCAACTCTTATTGTGATTTTATCTATTCTAAATACAAAATTAACAGGTAATAATTTTTCACGCTAAATTTTATCGGGTCTTAATTATCAACTTAGAATATAAAATATGTAAAATGATGATTTAGTTTTGTCACATTAAAATTCATCACCCCTGAATATAATTTCATCAATTTCAAAACTAATTTTTTCAACTCCAATTAGAAATTGAGAAAATGACAATTTACTACACTAACTATACCTCTCATACTTTAATACCCTAAAAATTATTGTCTCTGTTTTAGTATCATAACTATTAGTTTGGAGCAACCTAACCCTAATTTACCTAAGATACCCAAATTATTCCTAGTTAAACAGTAAATAAACCATGTTCATCAAGAGAACCAGCCTAATTAGAAAAATTGCAATTGGGCCAGCTCAATTCCAAAATCTCTGGTATAGCATGGTCCGACCAAAAGAAATTGGATCGAACTCTCCCAACTTTTTTGAAACCTAGGGTTATTGGCGGTACCGCTGGACTCTAGAAATAGCGCGCCGGTGACCATCCGTACCATACTTCGGAGCTGATGTGCTAGGGATGGATTGAAGAAGTTGAGAAAGGATGGACGGAGGTCGGATTTGGTGAGCGGAAACAAAAATATAAGTTTTTTTCCAGATCTGAAACGGAGGTTGGGTATAGAGGAGCTCGTGATGGGTAGGAGACCTTTGTAGGGCGGTAGGGTCTTTTTCGATGGTTTTACTAAGTGCAGGTGGTTGTCTTCTCCCATATCAGGGCGATTTGACAGAAAATAGGGTTATTCAGATACAAGTTCTTCATGGACGCTGATACGGGAGGATGGAAGGCTTGGGTGTCGCGCAAATAAGAGTTTGGACGTTGAAGTTCTGGAGTAGGGCGCTCACGACGACGGAGAACGGCATCCGGGGTGCGTTTGGGCTCGTCGGAGACACGAGGTTGGCGAAGGGGTCTCCTATACCCTGGTTCTCGATTGAACCCGGATTGGGCCGGTCTATTTGGTAAATTCCGGCTTTAACCAATCGATTAAGAACTGGGTCAAATTGAACCGGTTCAATTATGAATTTTTTCAACCAGGGGTAGTTTAGGTAAATTATGGTAGGATGTCCCAAACTGATAGTTAGGATATTAAAGAAGAGAAAAAAATATTAGAGTATCAAAGTGTGAAAGATATATATATATATATATATATATATATATATATATATATATATATATATATATATATATATATATATATATATATATATATATATATAGTTATGTAGTAAAGTATTATTTTACCTTAGAAAATTTTATTAAATTGTAGTTTAGATAGTTATATCTACAATTTATACACTAGAAACCAAACTAACTTTGATTCATTGTATTAAATTGTTTAACATATGAATTCTTCAACTTCTAAAAAACCTAAAGAATGTGTACTAAGCAATAACACATAAGTATAAATGTAAGGGTAAAGTACACCTAATTTTGGTCAAAAGACACTTAGCTACACCCAACTTTAAAAGTGGACATCTAGCCTCCCGAAATATCAAAAACGGACAGATAGCAAACACCATTAACTTTTTGGATGGAAAATGTTAATTTTTAAAGTTAAAAGACAACAATGCCCTTTAGTTTGGTTTAAAATTTTCAAACAATACCCCTGAGTTCTTTTGTCCCTTTCTCCTTCTCTCTCATCACTCTTCTCTCCATCTCGTCTCATCTCTAATTTATCTCCAACTCCTTTGTGTGAGGGGTAATTTTGGTAACAACTCGATAGTAAGGGTCGAGGGGTTTGATTGCATGGACAGGGATAATCCCCGTCCTTGCTTGAGACCGAGTCGAGAGAGAGGATATAGGAAGAGAAGTTGTATAAGTCACACAAGAGTTCATATTGATGATAAAGAGAGCATAAGATAAGATGAATTTTTGGGATATTTGAGACTCCTCTTGCTGCTAATGTACATATGTTCTAGGAGTTGTTGGTTCTTTCTTCTGTACGTATTGACGTCTGTCTTTTTGTATGTAAATCAAGGTTAGGTATTTATAATTAATTAAATAAAAGAGTTGTTTTGTTTAGGTCAATAGAGAGGGTGGGCATGAGAAAAATGAGCTCCTCTGCTCAATATTCTCTATTTGTAAGTATAAGAAGAGAGTCACTCGAGTAGGAGATGGTGAATTTGTAATCGAAAATTTGTATAAATGAATTTGTTATCTTTTGGGTATGGAATTAGAGAGTGTGTTGTATGTATTCGAAATACAAATTTGATGCTGATGGGTTTTGTGGTTTGTTGTGCCATTGATTTTGGAATTTGAATCTAAAAAGGCAAGGTAATGCATTGTTGTTTTGTTGCTTATGTTTCACGCCAAGAAGTCTTTATACTGAAGTGGTAGGGTTCTTTATGGGTCAAATCTTAACAAAATGAACAGAGGTGAGAAAGAGGAGTTGGAGAGAGGTTAGAGATGAGGTATGATGGAGAGAAGAGGAATGAGAGAGAAGGAGAAAGAGAAAAAAGAACTCAAGGGTATTGTTTGAAAATTTGAAACCAAACCAAGGGCATCTTTGTCTTTTAAGTTCAAAAATTAACATAAACTATTCAAAAAATTAACGGTGTTTGCTATCTGTCCGTTTTTGATATTTTGGGGGGCTAGATTTCCACTTTTAAAATTGAGTGTAGATAAGTGTCTTTTAAACAAACTTGAGTGTGGTTAGGTGTACTTTACCCTAAATATAATAAACAAAAATTAAGTGCGTTGTAGAAATAAAAATAAAAATCATACACGCATATAAAGGTAGCTGATAACAAAAAAAATCACAACTTATATCATGAAATTGAACCAAAAGCTGTTCTGAAGTTATAATTAATAACAAAGCATGTATCACATAAATTATATTATTTTAAAATATATAAGATATATTAAAGCATTTATTTAAAATAGTTATCGAATGTATTTTAGAAAATTTATCTATTTTCATCAATTTTAATAAAACTAAAAGATGTAAAATAATTTAAAACCAGAACATGCAACAAAATTAACATTTCTTACGTAATGAATAGAGAAATTAAATTGTTGGATTAAGAAGATGACACACTAAATTTGTCCGGTCAACGGCATCTAGCTGAGGCAAGTTCATGGAAACAAGTATAGTTTCTATCAACTTGAAGACAAGTGAAGCATATCAAAGTCAAGTCAATGGTTACTCAATGACAGTCAACTCCACTCTTCAACTCACAAGGTCCTCAATCACAATCCTAACAAAAGGGTCTTCCAGTAATTCCTCATTCTTCCTCCTGCTTTACAAGATGAGAAAGAAAGAAGCAAAATCCCACTCTGCAAAGATGGACAGAAGCAGACTTGGAGAGATGGTTGGAATGAGAGAAGAGCTGATCAAGAAAGCTTGCTCTTCAGCCATGAAGGCTCACAACTCTCCGGAGAAGCCGTATGAGATGAATCAAAGTTCAGTTGACATCATCTTCAGCTTTCCTGGAAGCTGGTCTGTGAATGATTGGTTCAGCCACACTCCCTTTGGAGAAACCAAGATCAACCTGCAGCTCTTTCCTTCCATCCAAAGCATCGGTGTTGATGAAGTTGGAATAGTAAACGAAGCCTCCCTGAAAAGATTTGAGGCAATTCTAAGCATCTCATCACTCCAAAATGAGGTATCTAGTTTATTAGATCTTATTTCCAATGACAACATACATAACATAGATAATCTAACATGACACATCTGCTCCAAAGTAGGTGATGACACAAGAGAAACATACATAGATTTGTAAGTTGTATGCACTTCAGTTCTTACCTGTTCTTGCACTTCCACCGCAAAGGATATGTTTTACTTGACTACCTCTGGATTTATAACAGAGAAAAATAGTTAGGAAATCCCCTATCAACAAAACGAGCACAAAATATATTAAATATTTCTGAATTATATGTATAGAAGGAAGATCATCAAACCATCATCTTCATGATGATTTCCATATAGTAAGAAAAAAGTTAATACCCAACCTGTCAAGAAAACCAGACAACATGTACTCATATATAGCAGGAAGGCCAAACTATCATCTTTACATAGTATGGATCGGTTCTCTTGTAAAAAAAACAAAGTGAATCATGTTGTGCTGAAAATGCTGCTACATTTGATTCTCAGGTTGAAAGGGCTGCAAGAGAAGGGAAGCAGATAATATTTACAGGGCATTCATCAGGGGGTCCAATTGCCACATTAGCAACTATCTGGCTCTTGGAGAAGTACCGCAAGGCACAAAACACTACTTTGCGGCCTCCTCTCTGTGTAACTTTTGGGTCTCCCCTAACCGGCAACCACATTCTCAGCCATGCTCTCAGCCGAGAGAATTGGTCTCGTTGCTTCATACATTTCGTCATGAAATATGACATAGTCCCCAGGATTTTTCTTGCTCCCCTGTCCTCAATCCAGAGGGAACTGCAGCCCATTCTTAATGTTTTCAACCCCAGAGCAATAAATTTCAATGACGAAACCATTGGGAAGGTGAGGGAAGATTTCTACATCAATGTCATCAGAAACGCATCATCTGTTGCGAGCCACGTAGCTTGCAAAATCATGGGGAGCACAAACATGTTATTGGAAACTATTACTAACTTTACCCAGCTTAGTCCTTACAGACCCTTTGGGACTTACATCTTCTGCAATGGAAATGGAAAACTTGTTGTAGTGCGGAACCCTGATGCAGTTCTGCAACTCATGTTCTTTACTTGTCAGTGGAGCAGTGAATCAGAATGTGCAGAAGTTACCTATAAGAGCCTGAAACAACATTTCAGCTATGGCAGTGAAATAGAAGAGAGCTTAGATATGCAAAATGTAGTAGACTTTAAAAATCTGGCAGAGCTACCACTGTCTGCAGATGGTGCTGCAGACCATCAGATTGCAACTGCCTTGCAAGACCTTGGCCTGGTAAGCCCTGTTTCCTTTTTGTTGTAGCTTTCAATACAATATAATTTCGAATCACTCGAATTGTTAGTACATTTTTCTACACTTATGCTCAGAAGAAAGAAAAGCTAACTGATTTGGTATGGAATTTCAGAGTACCAGAGCTAGACTATGCCTTCGAGCTGCCGGAGAGGTAGAGAAGCAAAAAAGAAAACTTCAGCTTGATATAGACAACAAGATAATGAAGATTGAAGAGTACCTACACAAAATAGAAGAATATCGGACCAAATGTGAAGTTCGCAAAGTGGGTTACTACAATGCCTTTAAGCTTCAAAAATACAAAGAAGACTTCGAAGCTAATGTGAAGAGGCTTGAGTTAGCGGGTATTTGGGATGAAATCATTGAGATGTTGAAAAGGTATGAACTCCCAGATGAATTTGAGGGTCGGAAGAAGTGGATAGAGCTGGGAACTAGATTCCGCCGCATTGTTGAGCCACTAGACATTGCAAACTACTATCGACATGCCAAGAATGAAGATACAGGACCTTACATGTTTAAGGCCAGACCAAAGCGATATAGATTCACCCAGAGATGGCGTGAACATGCTGAAGGGATGGAAGTTAGATCCATTAACGAATCCTGTTTGTGGGCTGAGGTAGAGGAGCTCTGTATCAAATACAGTAACAACAGAGATTATGAAGATATCAAGCAAAGGGTTCTGCAACTAGAGAGGAATGTGAGTAAATGGAATCATGCTGGAATTATAGGGAAGGATGTGTTTTTAGAGGACTCTATCTTTGTCAAGTGGTGGAAGACACTCCCTACCCAACATCATTCAGAATCTTGCATCAAAGGCCTTATCAGTGCACAAGAGAATTTTACCTCCTGAATCTATTTCGATTAATAATAGATGTCATTAGAGGTTTCCTTTTCTTGAAGCAGGCCAACATTCAGCTTGTAGGATAAAAACACAATCCTCTGATTTTCCACAGCTTGTAGTGGAGACTGTGTGCCTACTTCAGGCTCAATAAATAAACTGTTTGCAGTCATATGAAGATCCAAACTGCACAGATGGTGACGAAATTGGATGTGATCATAAGTGGCTAAACATCAATTAGGCATAGAATAAAATATCCTACCTCTAGCTAAATTCGGATTGTTCATTCCAAAGCACAGTAGTATTGTCAGACTTTAGATAGTGCATACTGCATGATGCAAGTTCCCATATCTCAAATTTCTCTATCATCATAAAAAGCCAAGCTAAATTACGTTAGAGAAACAAGTCAGTTTTTAAATACGTATATACATATTCAGTAACTATTTTAGAAAATTTATCTGATTGAACTTATCTAAAAGCTTAACCACACAATCAAGAGAAAAACTGCAGATGATTCAAAGAAGACAACATTTCTTCAGTCGTCAAGGGCTTAATCAAAGTTTCTACAAGGACATCACTAGAAGATAACCTTATACATGCACAGACCTCCAGCAAAATAACATAAGATAATACTCTGCAATAACCCACTTCTGAACCACTCACCAAGTCAAAGATCCAAAGCATTTAACAAGTTAGCCAAGTAAGTTTGGATAATTATCCAAATACCAACAACTTAGCATATCTTGCATTTAGTTATAGTGTACTGGAAATGCCAAAAACCATAAATTATGTTTGTATACTTTGTATATAACAAAATTTATATCCACATACTTCCCAGAAACCACTAATAGTTAAAAAAAGCCTTCAAAGAGAAGTATTTATCTTATCATAGCCTAGCTATATTTGTATCAGCAACACCCTAGCTGTATGAAACAAAAAAAAAATACGGCCAGTTATGCTGTTTCCTCCAATAAAATGTCTTGTAGGTTGTAGCTTTAACCACTTCATGTATAGCAGCACTCAAAGACAAATACTTATATCATGACTGCGCACTACCTAGCTATATGATAAAACAATAAAACTACATGTACGATAAATATTTTGAGTAGGTGTACAGCTCCCAAATGATGTGTGAATGATAACATCATACATAAAACATAAGATGTTGAAAACAAATGGAGTTTGATGCACATACAATTCCCAATAAATAAAGGCAGTCGTTCAAATTCCACAAGACCGCAACCATTGTGCTAAGTAACTTTGCTACTTGTAATTCCTGGAGGAGACAAGTAATATGACAATTCAGTACCCAGCATAAGTTGGGTTAAGTGGCAAAGAGCTCACTTCTACATAGGTGAGTTCTTGAGTTAAAACCTTGATGCATACAATTGCTGATAAAAAATAGGACAATTCAGTAGAAAGACAAATTTCAACTCCTCCCTCTCCTATACTAGCTAATTAAAATTATGGACACCGTCCATAGTTTATTCAGGATGGAAGGCACATTCAAGTTTAATAGTCAAACATCTTATTGAGGGAAGTGGAAACAGCAACAGAAAAGGAAAAGAAGGAATGACACAGAACCTGCTATTTTGTTTTTCTTCTCAGAAAGGTTACAGGTACAATCAAACCCAAACTGCACCACATTATATAAAAATGTAGCAGCAATATTAAGCAAGCAAATGAGAAGAACAACTACAACAATAACAAAACAAAAATATTAAGGCAATAGTACCTCAAGTCTTCAAGGAAGTAATTGGCCAGCAATCCAAGCATTATCAGCCTTCTCATGCTCCTTATGAAAAACTACAAACTCTATATGTTCCAGGTTCTTAAATTAAAAATCTGAGAAGTAATCAAAATGCGCTAACTAATATACATGGACGCGGATCTAATACAAACTTCAAATGATCAGGACTTCAATCTTTATTTCTCTTGGGGCCTTGTATAGAGAGCTCAGAGTATTAAGAGCAAGAAAATTGTGTAAAATAACAATTGAATAACAAAAGTCAAAGTAATTTTGGGAGATCAGTGCGCAATAATGTGTCAGTGAATTAAACCTTAGATGACAGACAAGCGGATCTAATACAAACTTCAAATGATCAGGACTTCAATCTTTATTTCTCTTGGGGCCTCGTATAGAGAGCTCAGAGTATTAAGAGCAAGAAAATTGTGTAAAATAACAATTGAATAACAAAAGTCAAAGTAATTTTGGGAGATCAGTGCGCAATAATGTGTCAGTGAATTAATTGCCTGTATTTAATAAGAAAACTTTTATCCTAAGATGGCACTTGTTAAGCAATGTCAGGGGTACTTAATAGGTCGAGACCTAAATCCTAAATGGTACACATCCATCATTCTTACAGTAAGTACCAAGGGATCTCACCTTCCATACAATATTCTCAATCTCCTTGGCCTTTTGCGAATAAAAAGAAAAAGAGGCGCACTATATATAATGAATGAGTTAAAAATTTATGCATTTTCACATCATAACCCCAAATGGCAAAGTTTTTTCCTCATACAAAACACAGTGAGAAGGTGTTGAGTTGTTGGAAATTTTTACCCGCAGAGATTCATGTCCACGTGTATGTGACGTGCATTCATGCACCACAGCACCAGAAATAATTACTCATTAACTGGGAAATGGGCATGAGAGACATGTACATGCACTGCAGCACCGGAAATGACTAGTAGTCAATAATTGGGAACCAACGTTACCATATAACAGCTTCCAAAAACTGATTCACAATTATTCGGCAAGCAGCCATTGTATCATATATAGAAAGTAGTATTATTGTTGTAAGAAATTAATGCACGCAGCAAATGAATAATAGGCATGACAACACAAACAAGTATTCAAACCATTCTGTATGTACTGAATTTCTATACCACCATGTTTATTCACACACCGAATTGAGTCTCTAGATCAGCACATGCACTGTATTGATAAGAACCAAACTCATAAGAGAAATATGTCAATTTCCTGGCACTCAAAAACCATTAACTATACTCATTTATCTCTATGAGAATCAGTCTAACACTAACGTAAAAGACAGAAAAGAGAGACACAAAATACATGATTCAGTGAAACAAACTCTTCCTACGACCTTGTTATCATGCTATAAGAACGAGCAAATTGGAAAGTGAGTCTGCCTTCATGAGCACTAGCCTCCGCCTCAACAGGTTCATGGTTATATGGCTTCCTGCATCCTGGACAGCGCCCGTCCTCTTCAAGAATTCTCTTGTGGCAGAAGAGGCAAAGATGAAAACCACACAAACAAGGCAAGAATCTTGTATCTGTGATATCCAAATCTTCATAGCATATGGGACACGAAGATGGTGCAGAAGTATTACTGTCATAAGCCCACGTGACTCCTCCACAAGCATATTGCCTCTCCAAATTGGGCATACTGTGTTGCTTTGACAAATTAGGCAGACACTGGGGGCGTAAAGCATCGTCTAGCCTCCATGCCCGAGTATTGACAGGAACCCTTGAAACCGCCACCTGTAGGTCAGATTTTGCAGTTTCAATTGCCGAATCCGACTCAGTCGATAATCTAAAATGGGATCCTGATCGGTCAGCAATCTCATTCGGGGCAGGGCATTCCTGCTTCTGCTGGTGATCAGCAGCAGCCAACGCATCAGCTACAGCCTCCCAATCATCCAAGCACCCATCATCTCCTTCTTCCTCTTCTGTGATGCTCCCTGAACACCATCCACCACTGCTGCTACAGCTGCTGCTCCCACCATAGTTTAACCCCACGTGATTGCCCCCCAACACACCGCCATGGAAAGGGCTGGTGGGACTGTATGACACTGACTTCAAATTGTTATCATGGGGATGGACCAAACCCTCAGTCTCCTGCCCCCTACCCCTTATCCCCAATGAACTCTCCCCAGTCAAGCCCCGCGCACCACTGTTTTCCTCCTTGCACCCCTTATTCTTGACAGCTCCTATATCCCATTACCCCATAATCAAATTAAACAACGGAAAAATACTAAAGTTTCAAAACAACCAACAACAACATTGCCAAAGGAAGATTTTTGTGTGTTTCAAAATCAATAGAAAAAAAAATACACAAGTGGAGAGATCGAACATATATACCTTGGGAGGTCCATTGGTCGCTGCGGGCATCGAGCTTGCACTGCTTCAACTTCCCAGTCCTCTTTCCCTGAAACGGAACCAGATACAGGAATTAAGAAACAAATTCACAAGAGACGAAAACACAGACACAAAATCGCGAAAAACACATCTAAAAACAAAATAGGGGACTTACCCGCTTCTTCTTGCCGGAGTTCGCCGCCGACGAAGCGACGGAGGCGGTGTTTGAGATTGAATTGAAAACCATGATTGCTCAGAAACAAAACCCTGATTCGATTCTAGAGAGAGAGAGAGAGAAGAAGACTGTTGGCTTGTTCGTCGTATCGCAAACTGAAACTGCTCCTTTTCAAGAACAATAGCCCTCTCCCTCTGCTATATATCGTTCTCTTTACGAAACTGCCCCCTGGTTTCTCCTTAATCTTCGGCAATGCCCTGTTTGGGTGACACGATATTTCGGGAGAATTTCCTTACTCCGAATTTAAGACAGAAACGACGACGTCTAACCGACTGCCAAAGGTTACGCAAAGTGGAAAACTGGCATTTAATTTAGTATAGGGAGTTTCGTGTGATTTAAGATTTCAATTAAATTAATATGATAAAATAGTACTAGAATTAGACAACCGGATAATTTATTTATTTATTTTTTTTTTTTGAAAGTACCGGATAATTTATTTGATAAATACATATATAAATTTATCTATAAATATAGAATGTAAAATTCGAATCAAATATAATAGTCTAAAATTTAAAAATTCTTATTGAATCGGTTGTTATACATTACATTAAATCTTCCAGAAAAAATGCATACATTAATACAAATTAACAGAGAAAAAATACATTTGAACAACTGTTATCTTCTCACTCTATTCGAGTTGTAAAATCTCCGCTGCCGCTTGGTGATGGTGGTGCCGATTATTTTCTTCTTCCATGTGTTTTTAATTTACCTATTCTATTGTCCAGACAAATTTTTTGACCTACGAGGTATTCAATGCAACCTAGCCATATTCGACGCCTATATTCTCCTCCATGATGTATGATTATACAGTACACCGGATGCAAAGGAAAGGTTGCACCGAATGGAAATGAAAAGTCGGGAAAAGGTTGTAATATGACACTCTAATTTGTGACTCATTGTAACGGTAGTCAAGCATGCCAACTCCGCTTGTGAAGCTAAGAATTACAAAATGGGAGTAGATGGGCACGTGACACCCATGAACTTTGCTGTTATAGTTTAACAGATTAAAAAATTAAATTTCATCCACTTATGAAGCAAATATGCAACACTGACGTCAGGGAACAAATGAATAATTATGATGTCAAAACATTATTACACTAACTCGTTAAAAAAAAAATTAAAACTATCAAACGTGACATGCTTGACGAGGTCTCTTGGAACCACCTACTTAACAACGATATGAATCTTCTGAGCAGTGATCATCATCTTGTTGTTGTACCTGGAGAGATTTGAGAACTCCCTAGCGTGCGTTTTGAACATGTCGTGAATGAAGTTGTTGATAATTTCCAATGTTTTAGTATAAGTCCTTGATTGTTTTGGTATAAGATATTAAATTAATAATATGTAAATTATGGTAGTTATTAAATTGATAATTATGGTAGTCATTAAATTGATAATATTTAAATAAGGTATTTATTGAATCGATAATTATGATAATTATAGAACTAATATTGTTCACCCCAACAACCAATACGGGTCACATAAATATGCGTTTCTCTCATCCAACGGTTCACATCGCGTTCGCACCATTCACATCTTCTATATATATATATATATATATATATGAGGATGCATCCAAGTGAGAACCAAGGGTTGTGTGAGAACCCATGAGAACCACCCAAATGTAATGAGTGAGCGTGTATTTTTCTATAACCGATAGGAGAAAGTGTTATCAATCAAAGAAATAGGTGTTACGAAGGATTGAAAGAAAAAAAAGTTTTTTTTGGTTTGTCATTATAATGTTATGAAAATACATGTCATAATAATGAAAACACAGTTATAGAAATATATGGCATAATAATGGAAATTCATGACTTAATAATAAAAATACATAACATAATAATAGAAACACGATTCTCACAGGTTCACACAAGACTTTCTGGTTCGCACAAGATCATGACCCTATATATATGGATGCACTTCAATACAAACCAGGTTGAATGTACAAACCGTCTGAATCAATACCAAACGTTGGATCGCTAAAGGTTTGCGCGCCCGTTGTCCCAGTGCGCGACACGTGGCTAGAAAAGTTCTACCGCGGTCTTTTTCAACATTTTAACGGGTCCATAATATATATGTATGGGGAACACTCCATGTTAAGAATTCCGCATGTGAGTCCAGGTCCTACATCGGAAGTGTACGGGGTATAAGGAGAGTTTATATACACATTAGACCCAAGACCAGAAAAGGCTAGTCTTTTGGGTAAAAGGTGGGCTCTAATGCGTGTATGTTCTTTCCTTGTGGTGTGCTCCTCCTTGGTAAGGCCCGGTTCTCCCCAACAAGTGGTATTAGAGCCTATTTTGCACAGATCTCATCGGGCCGGCATGCCCATGGATCTCATGGTGGATCGAGCCGGGTAGGCCAAAAGGATCTAGAGAACCATGATCAATCAGGCCAGGATTGCCAGATGGGCCAGCAGGTGAGAGTGCAAGGCGATTTAGGTTTAGGGGGAGCAACCCGGTGTGATGGGGCTCAATGAGGAGGGGGAGATTGTTAAGAATTCCACATGTGAGTCCAGGTCCCACATCGGAAGTGTTAGGGTATAAGGAGAGTTTATATACACATTAGACCCAAGACCAGAAAAGGCTAGTCTTTTGGGTCAAAGGTGGACTCTAATGTGTGTATGTGCTTTTCTTGTGGTGTGCTCCTCCTTGGTAAGACCCGGTTCTCCCCAACATTCCACTCCACTACAAACTCTCTAGACGTCCAAACCCAACGGATCCATTCCAACCGCCCAATCCCCTCAATCTCACCAACCCCAAACTGACGGAAATCCCCATCTAACGCGCTCCGTGTGGATATTTTGGAAAATTTCCCCCAATTTTCGCGTTAATTGTCCTCCATTCGTTTATATTGGGTGTCATGTCGCGATTCTGCGTATAATGTCGACCCAACCTAAACCAAATTAAATTTATTGGGTGTAATGTCGCGATTCTGAGTATAATGTCGACCCTTTTTATTTTTCCAAAAGGTATTAGGTGTAATGTCGCGATTATGAGTAAAATGGTGATCCTTTTATTTTTCCAAAAAGTTGGTTTGCTCGCACCGCAGGTGCTCTACCGGAGGCCGGCCCGTGCCGTGCCGAGCCTAGCTGGACGGACGGCTGTGGTACGCGTGTGAGTTTGGCCGTAGCCGCAAATTACCCCTAAAAGGCCCACACACAACTGATAGAGGAAGGGAGAAAAAATCATATAAACAACAATAAAAATTCACATCTAAGCGATGTGGAATTCCAAGTGTGCGAGAAACTAAACTTATGAGTGTATAGTCTAATGTGAGTGTGTAGTCTAAACTTGTGGTGTATAATATAATGTGAGTGTATAATCTAAACTTGTGAGTGTGTAGTCTAATGTGAGTGTATAGTCTAGACGTGTGGGTGTATGAAGAGTAGACAATACACTCACAAGTTTAGACTATAGACTCAAAAGTGTTGTAGACTATACTCTCACAAGTACAGAATATATACCTACAAGTTTGAACATTACAGTCACAAGTTTAGACAATACACTATACACTCACAGTATAGACTATATACCTACAAGTTTAGACTATACACTCACATTGTGAGTGTACTGTCTACTCTTCTTACACCCACACGTCTAGACTATACACCACAAGTTTCGACTATACACCACAAGTTTAGACTATACACTCACAAGTTTACACTATAAATTCATAAGTTTGGTTTCTCTCACACTTGGAATCCCACATCGCTTGTGAAACTTTTTTTGTTATTTATATTGGTTTGCCTCCATTCCTCTATCAGTCTTTTAATGGTACGGCTAAGACCATACCCACACGCACGCTACCGCCATCCGTCCGACCGGCTCTGCACGGGTCGGGCCGGGCTCCGGTAGAATACCTGCGGTGTGAGCAAATCAACCTTTAGGAAAAATAAAAGGGTCGAAATTATACTCAGAATCGCGACATTACACCCAATATAAATATAGTGAAAGCCGTTTATGTTTCTGGCCACAAATAAACGTTTAGAGGGGAAAGACGAATCTACCCTCACAGAACAGCACGGGCGGTTACCGTTTGAGTTATTTTCCGTGTTTCCACGTGTCAACCATTCGGACACCGTTCGAAAATTTGATGGGTGGATTAACCATTCGGATGGGTTCGAACATGTTTGGGATTTGCACCCGAATGTATATATATAGGGGTGCACTCGGATACAAACTCCAATAAAACGTCCAAACCCTCATTTTCCCATCCATTTTTTCGCGAGCGACGATCAAGCGACACGTGGCTGAACGGTTCGTCGTTAGTCATAAACAGACGGAGAGCTGAGGGCACGCTCATTATTCCAATATTAGATGTGGTGTATAATGTTTTGTGTTGAGTTGTATACCACCATATTTAAAGCGTGATCACGCATTTAAAGCACGATCATTCAACGATTCGCACTAAAAGTAGACGCTTTTAAAGCGCGATCACGCATTTAAACCGCGATCATTCAGCGATTCATGCTAAAAATAGGCAAGATCCAGAGAGCGATGGTTCATCGTTTTATGTGTTGTTGAACATTATATAATTAATCTGGTTATACAATATATAACAACATGTTATACATGGTACATCGACATGTTATTGATCGATAGTAAGACAGTCATACATAAACCTCTGAAAGTTGGTAATTGTTTTATGTGCCGCTGAACATCATCTAACTACACTGGTTATACAATATATGACATGATGTTATACATGATACACCACCATGTTCTACATATGTTCTACATAACCAGTCAGACAATTACAAATAAACTTCTAAAGTGGTTAATCAGTTTATGTGTTGCTGAACATTATCTAATTTAATAAGTCAATGTCCAATAACAAATATGAATTTCCAGAATTATTAAAACATTGAAGAATATAAATTAATTATATGTATTTCCAAAAATATCGGTATGCAAAATCAACCAACTATTTGTTACAAAATGTATTTATGATTAATTGAAAATTTATTTCCAAATTAATTGAGCATTTACCACAGATATTTAAGTAGGACATAAATTATAAGTCAACCAAGCTAATAGAAGATTATGATCTCAAGAATATGAATAAGCTTTAACATAAGTGATACTGTATAAACCGACATGTTATACAAGATACATCGACATGTTATACATAAACAGAAAGACAGTTGCAAACTTGATTAATCTAAAGCTTGCCCCGAAGGACAAGCGCTTACAACAACATTACAAACACATAAAATGAGTAAAATACATGTAGCGACGATGGTCAATCGCTGTCATCATCGTTTTCTGCAACTCAGATTTGTTGTGCATGAAAGAAAAAAATTATATATCGAATCGAAACCGGCTAAAATAAAAAAAACAAATTGAAAATCAATAACAACATAATTGACAAGAGATTTAACATGAAATAGTGGCTTCAATGAAAAAACAACAAATCGAAACTACAAAACAACGAAATCAACATAAGATGAAACAGAAAATCACGCTACTTAACAATGATTCTCTCAACCGAATCGAAGATAACAAATCACACCTCTCACCGTCTCTGGGTCGAAGGCAAAATCGCTTTGCACCAAGTCAAACGTGCGCGCGTAGTTATGAGAAGTCAAACCGTCGAAATGGGGTATTAGGTATGCTAAGCGAAAAGACCCTAATACCCCCATTTAAACTTCTGTCTGCACCAAGTATCACCATCTCCTATCTCGCGCATCAATCTAACGGTTGGTATAAAGTTTGGATGTCTGGACATTTTATTGGGGTTTGTACTTGATAACCCATATATAAATGTTGGGGATTCCCGGTGTTTGGTGTAGTGGAAATTAATTGAGAATCCCGTCTAGGATCTCATTTAACCTCTAGATGAATCATGTGTCGAGAAAGATCGGATTGTTTACCTCTTGGAGCGTAAGATGAAACGATCATGAGACACGTCCTCGAGACCTGTCCTCTACCGTCTCGCACACGCGGGAGCTTGATTTCAATGCAAGAATCCTCTTCCCGGCTACTAGACCGATCAAGAGACCCTTCTCACTCAAGGTCTCTAACCCTCAAGATGCAAGAGTTAGAGAATTTTGGAAGTGAATAGCTAATGGTGCCCAAGGCTATAGAGGCTCTCACCCAAATTCCTCTATTTATAAGCTTTGGGTGAGGCCTAGGGCTTAGAACCCATCAGATGTAGGTGTCGATCGACACCACCAAGGTGCCGATCGACACCCCACATGTGACGTGTGTCGATCGACACCCCGTAGGTATCGATCGACACTCCACATGTGGTCACCATTCCTATTCCACTATTGTTCCATCTTCGAACTCTTAAGTCCCATTGAGTTGCTTCGATTCTTGCTCATGGCGTGCGGCCCTGTAGGTTCGCGACCCATTGGCAGATCAGCGTGAAACGTCATTTCACCTGATCCATCACTAGTGGTCTCTAGTAAAACATAGTGATTACCCAATGTCCGCGAGGTATCGATCGGTTCGATATCTTCTCTATGTCATCTGTATCATTAACCCTTTGTTTGCTTTAAGGCGTATGAGATTGAAATGAGGCATAAAGTCGTCATCCTCATGTATTCGATCTAGTTCCTTGAATTCTGAGATGACTGATACGTAATTGGTGCGATCGAACACTTCATCAGTCATGCTCATCAAGGGGCCTATAACCATACCCTTCACCACGTCTCACTGTGGGGAAACAAATCCCTTTCAGACGCAATGTGCGCTCCCACCACAATTCGTTCAATAGCCAACAATGCCCGTTATGACTACCCTGCTACAGGCAACGTTGGAGCATGTCAAACTAATGGATGAAGAAAATCCACGGGTTCCATATAACTAATTTCATGCAGCGGACATTAAAATAACCATGGATTTCAGACTAAGATCATCATGTGATAAAAATTCCAGTAAGAACATAAAAATATCAGATATGAAAATATACCTTTTCGAATCAAAAACACAAAGAAGTTTTAGTGAATCTTCTTACAGAAAAATGTAACTTCTAAAAGCCATAACTTGAGCTACAGATCTCCAAATGCCTCCGTTCTTTTAGAAGAGTAAATTTCATCCAGTTCTCTATGACTTTTATGTTTTGCACAAAACCCAGTTCGGACTGTAAGATCGTTGTCTGAAGAAAAACATCTTACTTGTCAGTGCTGGACAGATTTTCCGGTTTGTCCCGATTTGTTCCATCTTTGAGGATTTCGAATTTGACAAAGCAAAACCAAAAGATTATGCTCTCTAGATCGTCCACACAAGCAAGACACCTAATTATTTTTAGGATTCTACACCCAACAATGCTAGTTTTGAGAGTAGAAGAAGCAAACCCTAGTTGTGGAGGAAGAGAGAGGAGCGGCTAGTGTAGGGAGAGGAATCGGCCAAGAGGGTTAGAAAAAAAAGAATTACGTATGTAATTAAAATCTGAAAATCAAATCATATATTTGATTTTCCTTAATGATAATTTCTTGTAATTATCCTTTTTCTAATCTTAATATAATTAGGAATTGTAATTATATCAAGAATGGGCTAGAGGCCCATTTATCTCAATACAATAATAAAGCTAATTAATATTTTAAGACAGGGCTTGGAGCCCACTTAGCTAATGTTTAATCAAAATCATTTAAATTGAGTTATAATTAAACAATTTACTTAAACCGATTCAATTCCTTTAATCTGATTTCCCCAACCATCCGGTTTATAAACCTAGGCCGGAAATCAACCGATTCTCTTTCAATTTGACTAAATTGAAAAGCGAATTCTCCTAATCTTCTATCCAAGTCTGTTTTGCTATATACCATGCTTAAAGTGTGTGACCATCTAGGCTCACGACCCGTTGGTAGACTGACAAAATTACCATTTTACCCTTTCCATTATAAGAGGCCTCTAGCAAGACATTATGATTACCCAACGTCCGTGATTATCGATGATTCGACTTAACCTCTTATCGTACATGTCACTATCCTTTTATCATACCGATATCCATATTGATCAAAAGGCATAGACACGTCATCCTAATATATCAATAACTGTTTCTTGATATCTTAGATGACTGAAAACTGATACTAAAGTATCTCCTGCATGGCCATGCTATTTCTTTAGTCATACTCATCAAGTGACCTAAACAGATATTTTACCCATACCGGAGTATGAGTGATAAATCCCTCAGCTGTCTATCGAGTTCACTCATGTAATTCATAACCAAGCCAATTAGAGCCATTATGGCTACCCTTTTACAGGTAACGTTAGACTATGTCAAACTTAGAGATTCATTACATAGTGGTCACAAAGACTCATTGGTCCTAGGATATAATAACAAGCCACTATCTGTGAGTATGCTCATGATAGTATTGATGCTGCATACTCACCATCGGGTCGTCCAATACCATCTCCCTGATGATATTTATGATCTAACTTCGGCAGATCCTTGCCATGATCAGTAGAGCGTGATCATAAAGAGTTAGCCTCATACTGATCGCTTCTTAATGAAGCTTAACTGATCAGGGACTCATTAAATGTAATTCTTTGTGATCTGCAGTTCTACTATTAGTGATGACACACTAATGATACATATCAAATTACATCTAATATATTACTACTTACTAATGATATATTACTACAACACATTAGTAATATGATGCCGATTTATTTATTCGGAAAGATGATAAAACATTATAACTGTAGACAACTTTTATATTGGACTAGGGCACAACTCTAACAATGGAGTGACGTGCAAGTTAGCCACTCGCTCCAAGGTTTTAAGTCAGTGATCTCATGACGACGGTGTATGTGTTGGTGACTTAATCTATGCGCCATACTCCAAGTCATGTTATCCAACATCATCTCCCAGATGATATCCGTGATATGACTTTGGTAATCCCACTACCTAGATCAGTAGAACTTGATCTCAAGTCATCCTCACACTAGTCACTTATGGATAAGTATTCGACTAGGGACTCGTCAAGCATAATTTCATAGCATCTAAAGGTTCTACTATTAGTGATGACACACTCAATAACTTTAGATGAAATTATCGTTTAACTCATTATTACAACACAATAAAAATGAAAATGCCTTTCATTGCTAAACTGAAGATTACATAGAGAAGACTTGGACTCGGGCACAAGCTCTTACAATCTCCCACTTGCCCCTAGCTCCAATCTAAATCCCAACGTAAACCCATTGACCTTACATTTCCTTCATGTTTAGGCTGTGAGAGAGCTTTTGTCAACGGGTCGACTGCATTATCTTCTGTCGCAATCTTACAAATCTTCACTTCACCTTGTTCTATGTACTCTCGAATAAAGTGAAAATGTCGCCGTACTTGTTTGGATCTGGCATGCGCTCTGGGCTCTTTAGCATGTGCTATGGCGCCAGTGTTGTCGCAATACAAGTTCAGCAGATCGAACGAGTTCTTCATCACGTCCAATCCTGCCATGAACATCCGGATCCATACAAACTCTTTTGTCGCTTCTCCAGCAGCTATGCACTCGGCCTCTATAGTAGAATCTGTTACAGTGGACTGTCCGATTTTGATAAATTGAATTTTTTTACACCTAAAATTTTGAAAATCGGTCCGGTTTCGATACACCAGATCTCAAAATTTAGGCAAGATAAAATTGGAAATTGCATCATGGTCTCATAACTTGCTTGATTGAGAACATGTTGTGAGATATGATGAATTGCATGGTGCATGGTATAACCCTTTAGACCGTTAATTTTATTTGCGGTATGCGAGCGCTAGTTAAAGGTTGTAATTTTATTTGCAGTCTGCGTAACCGCTATTTTTCAGTTTCGTTATTTAATTTATCCGGTCTGCAAACGGAGTATTTATGTAATGGTTACATCAAGCTGACAAGGATACAAGAGAACTGGATGGTAGCCTTGGTGGGAGGCAACATCGGTTTAGATTTGGTGGAAGTCTTGAATCAAGTAGGAGTCCCCTAAAGAAGAATTTCTCATAGATCGGTTCTATAAGAACCAAACTAGATAAGGGCTATACCGTGCACATTTACATTTGTATGTATTAGTTATGTATGAATGTATGGGTTTGTTTATTTTATGTTTAAAATGTATGATAAACTATCACCAACATGCGAAAAGATTAAAATTGAAAATTAATCACGACTTTGCATGTAAACCAGTAATTTAACCACCATCACATTGGATGTAATTGAGGGTTCAAGTAAGATTGTATTGAATATAATTAGAGAAACTAAACACAACCATTTCACAATTAATTCAAGTCATGTGAGATACTGCACAAATCTCAACACTCAGATTAGTTCCTAACTCTATGGATGGGTGCGCCTTCGCGTAGCATTCATGGGGATGCAGACTATATGAGTTGGTCAGTTTTATGTGGGTGTGTGCGCTTTCACGTAGTAACCACATAAGAACTGGACCATAGTTGAATTTGGTTGACTTGGCTACGATTGTCAGCTAGGGTTGACCTAGGGTATCAGATATGGTATGTCCTGTATTAATATGTACATACCCTAGCCAGAAATTACATTAGATGTAATTGGATAGATTTCCTACCTACATAGCTTAATTGGAATGGTGAGCCTTCATTCAATTAAATCGAGTTAATCAAGGGTCCTGGTTAGATTCTAAGTTAAGAATCGAACGGTTGTGGTTTAATTCACGATCTTCAACTTAAATTTAATTAATACTGATTACATTTATTTTCCGTGTAGATTCAAATAGCCAACACACAAACACATAACTCGTTGACGCCATTATTAGATAAGGATAAGCTCAACGAAGTGAATTTTCTGGAATGGGACAGAAATTTGAGGATAGTCCTCAAGCATGAGCACAAGAAATATGTCCTTAACAATGCAATCCCCGTGAAACTGGCATCAGGCTCAACAAGGGCCGTTCGAGATGCATACCAAAAATATCTCAGCGACTCGATTGATGTTGCCTGCATAATGTTGGCTGCATGGAGGAAAACCTCCAAAAGTAGTTCATAGAACTCTCCGACAATTCTCATCTGATGATGAATCAGATAAAGGAAATGCTTAAGGAGAATGCGAGGATTGAGAAGTATAACACCTTGAAAGATCTTCATGCATGCAAAATGTCAGCAGGTAGTTTCGTGAGCCTCCATGTCCTAAAGATGAAGGGATAGCCCGATCACACGACAAGACTAGGTCTTGAGATGGTTGCAGATATAATTATGCAATCCATTCCTCATGCATACGATAGTTTCATCATGAATTATAATATGCATGATATGGACAAGACCATCTCGGAGTTACATGGTATGCTTGTAACTGATGAGAGGAGCTTCAAGGGTATGCAACCCAAGGATGTTCTGATGGTTAATAAGGGGACCATCTTCAAGAAGTCTGGTGCGAACAAGGGAAAAGCCCCAACGCACCTGGTGGGCAAGATGAGGGTAGGGTGCATGTTGTTCCTAACCCTCCCAAAGCCCCTGCGGGCAAAGGGTAGACTAAGTAGAAGACAGCTGCATGCTTTTATTGTCAAGAAGCTGGGCATTGGAAGAGGGACTGCAAGAAGTTCCAGGATGACCAGCGGAAGGGTGGAGGGTCCACATCTTTAGGTATATTCTTTATAGAGTTAAATCTCTCTACTTCTGATTCTTGAGTATTGGATACTGAAATTTTGATCAGATAGTCACGCAAGATGTCACGCACAAGTTATGACAAAGTGTATGACAACTTGCGTAGATAAAGACAGACAGTAAATAATAAACGCAATAAACAACGACACACAAGATTATTTACCCAGTTCGGTGCAACATCACATATGTCTGGGGCGCTCTGCCAGTGGAAAGGTTTCACTATATGGTAATTCGTCAAAACATACAAGTACCTATGATCATCACAAGATCTATACTTTATGCTACTATTACAAGTGTAAACCTATCTCAGGGACTCCCCCCTGAATCCAAGACTCAGTCTTGATTCCACTCTTCGAGCATCCGCCTTACTCTGTCAGTTCCAATTGTCGTTGGACGTTTTGGTTGTGTGTAGTATTCACTCACACGATCACTAAACCCTCAATCACTTAACTCTCAATAGTTAACGTGATACACAATAACCATAGTATAATACGCAGCCTCTCCACCCGTAAACCTTCACATCTAAGAGCTTTGTATATAATTACTAGGAAAAACAAAAGCCACCGATTGCTATGGGAGGAGCCTAAGCTTTTATAGCAATCGATCATGTGCATTAACCCTATTGGGTTTCCTTTTGGTCATCGTCGACTATCTTTCCAAAATCGTGTCAAATACAACTGGATATTTCCCATAATCCTTATTATAGTCGAACTTCATGAAAACGGAAACTTTCCTTAACTTTTCTTAATCGCACCTAACAGGATATCAGCCTAGATGTGGAAAAAGATGTCCTCCAAGATGTCGTACACGATGTTTCGACCTTCTTCATGACATCATTCCTAGTTTCTTAAAAATAAGCCAATAAAAAAAACGTCGTAACTACAATCTCCCCATTTGTCTATTTTTAAGGTCAGCATTCCTTTGGGTGCATCTGTTTTCATATCGACATCGCCGCATCCTTGCAGCATTCCTGTGCATCCGTTTTTATATCGACATCACTATTACTCCCCCTTGTTGTTGATAGCATTTTTGTGCCCTAGTCCAATTGCTAGTAGTCTATAAATGTCTATGTATATTTATCATCGTTTGTAATAAATAAAACGACTTTATATTACTTATGTGTTGAAGTAATATGTTAAGCATGATCTGATTTATGACCACTAAAGTAGTAGAACCATAAATCTGTACGGTTCACACTTAACGAGTCCCTGGTCAATATACGCTTCAATAGAAGCGACCAGTATGAGGATGGTTCTCAATGACGTAGTTCTGCTTGTCATAGGGATGAGGGATCCCGGAATCATATCATAGATATCATGAGGTGATTGATATCTGCCGACCCGCTTTGAATAGTGTTTCGTAGATTAAGCCATGAACATATTCAAATGCGATAGCTTGTCACGATATCCTTAGACCAAGGAGTCTTTGTGATCGTTGTGCAATGTACGTGCGGTTTTAACTTGCGCCTAACGCTTTCCGTAACAGGATTGCAATAACGGGCATGATTGGGTGGCGGAACGGATTGCATGAGTGACACGAAAGACGGCTAAGGGATTTATCCCTCGTACTATGGTATGGGAAAGATATTCGTTAAAGGCCTCTTGATCGAGAGTGACTGAGAGAAAGAGCATGGCCATGCCAGTGATACGGGTTATCAGTTCTCAGCCATCTCACATATCAAGTAACAATGATTGATTAAACAAGGATGACGACTCTATGCCTTGTGATCAATCGGGATATTTAGAGATAATAGGATAGTGACTTGTACGCACAAGGTTAAATCGAATCATCAATCATCATGCACCTTGGGTAATCATAACGTCTTACTAGAGACCACTTATGATGGATCAGACAAGAGAGATCTTTTGCGCCGATCTGCCAACGGTGGCATAAGCCTGGAGGGTCACACACATACAAGACGGATAACTTGAGACAAGGAAACCTTAACGTTTCTTGAGGAGCAATACATGGACAAAACTGAATGTTTTGGGCCATGGGTTCGGTTTGAGAGAATAATTAGCGAATCGAGAAAACTGAGATTTTTCGTCGATGTCACGTCGGACTTTGTTTGATAAGTAACGACAAATAGGGTCGGGCAACTTTTGGACACGACACGAAACCACATGGGCGAGCCCATTGGGCTCGGCCCATGAGGTCACGTGACCGGCCCAACAAGGGCCCATTTTGGGCCCAATAAGCTCAACATGGTCGGCCACCTTAGTGGGTCCAAGGGTGGGGCCACACACACCATGCTTAGTTGGTGATTGTTGATTAAGAGGTGAGTGATTTAAGGGGTATGGGTATTGACACCTTTAAACCCATGCTTGTGAGTTGATGAAGTAGAGAAATATCTTGGGATTAATTCAGTCACTCACAACTCCTCTCTCTCTCTCCTTGGCCGGCCACAACACCCTCTCTCCTCTCTTCTTGCTCTCTTGTTCTTCACCTAATTGTTCTAGTAGGCATTAAGTGAAGGGTCTTGAAGATCATTCCCTTGGTGTGGACTTGCTCTAGAGAAGAAGACCTCATAGTTCTTCTTTATTGATTCATCAAAGACCTAAAGGTAAATTTCTTGTGTCATAGATTTTGCTTTGAGATTTAATGGTTCATGTTCTTGGACAAGGTTTGGAGTTGCTTCTGTTAAATGATTCCGCTATTTTGATGATCTAGAACGCTCCAAAACCCTACAGTGGTATCAGAGCATGGTTAACCCTCTTAATCTTTGTCTTGTTGAACTTGTTTCAGTTTTATGATGATTTGCATGTCATATTTGTTGATTACATGTTTTAATGCTTTTTGGGTAAATTGCATGAAATATGTTATTTTTGGAAAATATATTGAATTTGGAATTTTTCGGATTTTATTGGATTTGTCGGGTTCGAGAAGAGACTCTCGGGGAGCCGGATCGGAGGTACTGGACGGAGGTCACCGGAGGCCGGGAGAGGCCGGCGGTGATCGGGGCCGTCCCCCTTCTTGGCCGAGGCCGAGAGGGAAGGCAAGCTCGGTTTGGGCTTTTCTAGGCCCAAACCGAGCCGTGGTGTTGGGCTCGGCCCAATGGGCTTCGGCCCATTGAGCGTGGGCCCGACTTGGTTCGTGCACGTTGATTATGTCCGTGGATGAACCCGCGATCCAATATTCGAAAAGGTCTAGTTTCGATAAACCCGACCAAGCAACTTGCAAAATTAAAACCGGAATAATTGCATATTATTTGATAACATGTTTGTGTGATAACATGTTGTATGATGCATTAGTAGCCCACTAGAATTTTACCGCTTTCACGGTTTGCACACCGTTAGTGTTAGCGTGTAATTATTCTTTCATTCGAGCCCTTAAAGTGTAATTATTTTTTGTCCGGTCTATGAACCGAGTATTAATTGTAATTACTACTCAAAGACGAGAAGGATGGAAAATCGATCACAATGACGGTCTTGGAGGAAGTCCAAGAGCTAGTGGGAGCTCGAATGACAAAGACGAGAAGATGTGATGTCTCGTAGAATCTTAAAAATAGGATGGGCTATTGGTGCATGTTTAAATGCTTTATGCTTGCTTCCTTTAATTATTAGAAATAATTGTATGCTTGCATGCTTAGCTTATAAGTTTATAAGCCATCACCTCACATGCAAAGATTAAAATCGATTTTAATTGTTTGCATGATTAAAGCGTTGTGAACCATCATCGCACGGGTTGTGATGGATGAGTTCGATTTTGAAATGTGTTTGCACGGGTTGCAAATGACGACTTCAAAAGAAGATTGTATATGATACAATTAGAAACGTCACAACACAGGTTGTTGATGACGGGTTCGTAATTGTACCATAATACTTTCGAATTATTAAACACAACCAAATCACAACATAATTTGAGTCAAGTGAGATGCCACCTAAATTCACACCCATGTAGAAACATTTTATCGGTGTCGTGTGCCTTAGCGGAGCATCGATGGAATGGGTTCTATATGGAATGGTCAACTTTGTGGGATGTCGTGCGCCTTAGCGGAGCATCTGCACAAAATTGACGCATAAGTGAAGGTTGGTTGGCTCGACCACGATTCTTGGCCTGAGGTCGAGCTGGGGCATCGGAAGGGTAAGCCGTGTGCTTTTGCACATACCCTGACCAAGAGTTACACGGGTTGTAATTGGATGGACGTCCTACCCAAATGAGTCAATTGGAGCGGTGCGCCTTAGCGTACTTCAATTGACAAATAAGGGATCTTGGTTTAAAGATTCCAAACCTTAGAATTAGATGGTTGGTATTTAATTCGGATCTTCGTAAATTTATTCAATTTTTCTGATTAAATTTACTTTCTTTGTGTAGAAATGGCTAGTAATTCAACAAACTCGTCTAATTTTTCGTTGAGGACTATACTTGTCAAGTGTAAACTCAATGGAACAAATTATCTGGACTAGGACAGAAATTTACGACTTTTGTTAAAGTTGGAACGCAGGGAGTACGTCCTTGACAAGGCTATCCCAGTGGAGCCAGCTGCCAACGCAACGAGGGTCGTTAAGGATGCGTACCAGAAACACCTTAGCGACTCTATCGACGTTGCGTGTGTCATGCTGGGCTGCATGGAGGCGAACCTCCAGAAGCAGTTTATGGAGCTATTCCATGATCCGTTTGCAATGTTTGCACAAATCAAGAATATGTTCAAAGAGAAAGTACGTATTGAAAAATACACTGTTCTTAGAGAACTCATTGCCTGAAAAATGTCAGCAGGCAGCTCTGTAGGTCCACACGTCCTACGAATGAAGGGACATCTCGATCATATGACTAGTCTCGGAATGACTATGGAAAAAGAGATGGCTGGGGATTTTATTCTGCAATCCCTTCCTCCTGCATATGGTGGGTTCGTCATGAACTATCACATGCATGACATGGACAAGACCGCATCGGAGTTGCACAACATGTTAGTGACTGACGAGAAGAGCATAAGGGGCATTACGCCCAAAGGTGTTCTGATGGTCAAGAAGGGATCCGGCTTCAAAGCTGGTGGTGATAAGGGCGAAGGTCTAATGCACTGGCGGGGAAGAACAGACTACATTTCATTACTAAACCTTCCATACCCATGAAGGGCAAGGGGAAGGCAAAGGAGTCGGTCTGTTTCTACTGCCAAAAGCCTGGTCATTGGAAGAAAGACTGTTAGCAGCTGAAGGAGGATCAGAAGAAGGGCGGTGGGGCCGCCACTTCGTCAAGTATTCCATTAGAGCTAAATCTTTCTACTATAAATGCTTGGGTACTAGACACTGGAGCTGAGTCTTATGTCGGTGCGGATGTGCAGGTACTGCATAGTAGAAGAGATATGGGGAAAACGAGGTGGACCTAAGGGTTGGGAACAACGTGCGAGTTACCGCAACTGTTGTTGGTTCAGTTGACTTTGTTTTGCCCAGTGGGCTTGTAATAGAACTTTTGGATGTGTTTTGCGTACCTGCTTTCAGCAAGAATATTGTATCAATATCCCTTCTTGAAAAAGAAGGTTATTATTTTGATATTAAGAGCGGGTTTTTTAATATTATGCGCAATAACATGTTTTATGGAAATGCTCACACTGTTGAAGGTTGATACATATTAAATATGCAAAACTCGAGATCCAACATGCTCTATAATATTAATACTAAGAGGTTTAAAGCTAATGATTTAGACCAAACTCTAATATGGCATTGTCGTCTAGGTCACATAACTGAGAAACGCATCTCAGCGCTTCACAAGCGCGGACTTCTAAGTCAATTCGAATTCCAAACGATTGATAGATGCGAAGCTTGTTTAATGGGCAAGATGACTAAGGCGCCCTTCACTGGTTTAGGTGAGAGGGCAGGTGATCTATTGGGTCTAATACATTCAGACGTATGTGGACCAATGAGTACACCAGCCAGAGGTGGTTTAGGCTACTTTATCACATTTACTGATGATTTCAGTAGATATGGTTATGTCTATCTCATGAGACATAAGTCCGAAGCCTTTGATAAATTCAAGGAGTTTAGGACTGAAGTAGAAAACCAACTCGGAAAGAGTATCAAGGCACTCCGTTCTGATCGGGGTGGAGAATACTTATCCAAGGAGTTTCTTAGTCATCTTACTGAAAGTGGAATACTATCTCAATGGACTCCGCCAGGAACACCCAACTCAATGGTGTGTCCGAGCGAAGGAATCGGACATTGTTGGATATGGTTCGATCGATGTTAAGTCTCACTGATCTCCCGATCTCCTTCTGGGTTACGCTCTAGAACCGGCCGCATTCATAATAAATAGGGCTTTGTCGAAAGCAGTGGAAGGGACATCATTCGAGAAATGGTACGGGAAGGAACCTGTTTTGTCCTTCCTAAAAATCTAGGGTTGCGAGGCTTATGTAAAACGGTTGCTTGAAACCAAGCTCGAACCGAGATCAGATAAGTGCACTTTCGTCGAATATCCAAAAGAAACAAAATGATACTACTTCTACAAACCGAGCGAAAATAAATTTATTTCCAAGACAGTCAGTGGGAGGGCTATTCATCTTGATGAAGTTCTAGATGAGATAGTCACTCATGAACCACTGGACGACCCATTGGAAGAAGTAGAGCCAGAAGTGGTCGTTGAGCAAGAACCAATAGCTATAGTTAATTAGGACGGTCCAAGACGGTCTGAAAGGAAAAGTCATGCACCTATCAGATACGGTTTCCTAGTAACTGGAGGTGATGATTTGGTGTTAGTGGACAATGATCCAGCTACCTTTCGAGAGGCCCTGGACGGAACCGACTCTGAGAAATGGCTGGAAGCCATGAGGGAAGAAATGCAATCCATGTCAGATAATCAAGTGTGGGACTTGGTGGATTAAACCCCTGGCGTAAAAGTCATTGGGTGTAAATGGATCCTTAAAATAAAGATAGACATGGATGGCAAACCTCAGACCTATAAAGCAAGACTGGTAGCAAAGGGTTATAGGCAAGTCCACGGAATTGACTATGAAGAAACCTTTTCTCCAATAGCTATGGTGAAATCTATCCGCATTCTACTTGCCGTAGCAGCTTATCATAATTATGAGATATGGCAAATGAACGTCAAAACCGCCTTCCTTAATGGGAGGTTAGTTGAGGACGTTTATATGTCCCAGCCTGAGGGTTTTGAGGATCCTAAGAATAAGGGAAAGATTTGCAAGTTGCTCAAATCAATTTATGGTTTGAAGCAAGCATCTCGGAGTTGGAATCAGCGTTTTGATGAAGTTGTGAAACAGTTTGGCTTCATCAAGGACGATGATGAACCTTGCGTATAAAAAAAGGCAGATGGGAGTAAAGTAGTCTTCTTGGTGCTCTATGTTAATGACATACTGCTCATTGGAAACGACGTCCCTACCTTGCTTTTAACAAAGACTTGGTTAGGTGAGTGTTTCGCAATGAAGGACTTAGGCGAGGCCTCCTACATCTTGGGGATCAAGATATATAGAGATCGTGCCAAGCGGGTCTTGGGCTTAAGTCAAAGCACCTATATAGACAAAGTGCTGAGAAGATAGAGATCATCATGTTATGAAAATTTCAGCAAATATAAGAACATGAAAAATATGGAATTTTTTTACCTTTCCTTGATCGAAATCATTAAACACAAATGCACTTTGTGTTCTCTAGAAAGTCCACACAAGCAAGGTCTTGAATTCTATCAAGTTTCTTCATCAAATCTACTAGAAAATGAAGAAGAACAAGCAAGAGAGAGAGAGAGAGAGAGAGAGAGAGAGAGAGAGAGAGAGAGAGAGAGAAGGAAGGGGAAGGTGCCGGCCAACTTGAGGGTAATGGGAGTTAGAATAGTTCATGAAGAACTAAAACTAACTCCCTTTTATCCATTAGTTTTAATTATTTTCATAATTATAAAACTAATGGGCTGTAGGCCCAATCTAGTAAACTTAATAATTAAATCCTTTAAGTCCATTAAGACTTAAGTTCTAATTAGATGGTTTAGCTAGACCGGTCCTAATCCTCTTAGACCAATTTTCTCAATCATCTGGTTCAAGACCTAGGCCGGAAATCATCTAATTCGCTTCGGTTTAACTTAAATCGAAAAGCGAATTTTCCCGATTCTCAAGTCTTTTTTCTAGAACAAGGCCACTAGGCAAAACAAGTCTAACGGATCCTACAGCAGTTGCAGCAACCCGAACTTTGTTCCCAACTCTTAGGTCCACCTCATTCTTGCCTAAATCTCTTCTATTTTCCAACACCTACACATTGCTACAGATATGAGATTCAGCCCCAGTATGTAATACACATGAATCCGAAACAGAGAGATTTAGCTCTAAAAAGAAAATACATGAGGAAGACGCGGCCCCGCCGCCCTTCTTCTGATCATCCTGGAACTTTCTGCAGTCTCTTTTCTAGTGACCGGGCTGCTGGCAGTAGAAGCAAACTATTTCCTTTTTCTTCTTCGCCTCCCCAACTTTAGGAGGTCTTGGAAGTAAAGGCAGTCTCATCTTTCCCGCCAAGTGCATAGGGTGTTTACCCTTATCACCTCCAGCTTTGAAGCTAGTTCCCTTTCTGACCATTAGGACATCCTTGCCACGAGTAACCTTGATGTTCTTCTCGGCCGTTACAAGCATTTGGTGCAACTCCGAGACGTTCTTGTCCATATCATGCATATAATAGTTCATTATGAAGCTATCATATGGATGAGGAAGGGATTGCAGAACAAAATTGGCTGCCATATGCTTTTCCACCCCGAGCCCGACTCGAGTTAGGCCGTCGAGATGTCCCTTCATTTTCAGGACATGTGGACCTACAGAACTGCCTGCTGACATTTTGCAGGCGAGGAGTTCCTTGAAAATCCAAAATATTTTGAGTCGAGCCTTTTCCTTGAACATGACCTTTATCTGCGACATCATCGCTTCAGGGTCCTCAGACAGTTCCATAAACTGCTTCTGGAGCTCCAGCTCCATAGCACCCAACATCACACACGCCACGTCAATATTGTTGCTAAGGTGCTTTTGGTATGCATCCTTAACGGCCCTCGGGGTGTTGAGTGCTGGCTCTACAGGGATATCCCGATCCAGGACGTATTCCTTGCATTCTAACTTGAACACAAGTCGTAGGTTCCTGTCCCATAGTTTGTCCCATTGAGCTTACCCTTTTCGAGGATATGCCTCAACGACAAATTGTTCGAGTTCGTTGAATTGTTCTCCAAGACCCATGATTCATGAATCGAAGTATGCTACACGAGGAAAGTAAATTTAATAAGAAAGTTGAATAAATTTACGAAGATCCTGAATAAAGTCCAACCTCTCGTAACTAAGTTTATAGAATCTGAAACCAAGACCCATGATTCATGAATCGAAGTACGCTAAGGCGCACCGCTCCGATTCACTTATTTAGGTAGGACATGCATCCAATTACACCCCGTGCAATTGGGTCCAATTACAACCCGTGTAATTCCTGGCAAGGGTCTGTACGATAGTACACGGCATACCCTTTCTGACACCCTGGCTCGACCCTGGTCGAGAATCGCAGTTAAGACAACCAAATCACGTATGCAAAGTCCGATAAAGATGCTCCGCTAAGGCGCACGACATCTAGATAGAACTTTAGCAAACTTGTATATAGCGCACTTTCGAAGATGCTCCGCTAAGGCGCACGATATCAACCAAGTGGAGAACTATACAAGCTTATGATTTTGGGTTGGTGTCTCACTTGACTTAAAATTATTTTTGATTGTTTGAGTTTAAATCAATTATGTTCGATACAATTAGGAAACCGTCATCAACAACCCGTGTTATGACGTTTCTAATTTATCTCACATTATCTTCTTCGAAACCGTCATTTACAACCCGTGCAAAGACGTTTTCAAATTTGAACACATCCATCACAACCCGTGCGACGATGGTTCACAACGCTTTTAACATGCAAACAATTAATTCGATTTTAATCTTTGCATGTTGGTGATAGCTTAAACTAAAATAAGCTAAGCATGCTCGCAACTAAATTTATCATTCAAGTAAATTCTAGCATGCGTTAAAGCATTAAATATGCATAAATAGCCCAAGCTAAAGTCCTAAGTTTTCTATGAGACGAAGACTCCGTAAGCTCGTGGACTTCCTCCAAGATTGTCAACGTTTCCGGTTTGCATCTTTCTCGACTTGAGCAATTAATTACAATTAATACTCGGTTCGTAGACCGGATGAAAGAATAATTACACTTTATCACTAGCGGTTCGCAGCCCGCATAAAAGAATAATTTATACGCTACAATCTAATGGTTCGCAGACCTCATGTAGTACATACAATCTAGCGCTTCGCCTTTAGGCTCATGCCATCGTCGGCGGATCGGCGTAAAATTCCATTTTACCCGATCCATCATAAGTGGCCTCTCAGTAAGACGTTATGATTACCCGACGCGCATGATGATCGATGATTCGATTCAACCTCATGTAGTACATGTCGCTATCCCTTTATCGCCCGGTATCTAGATTGATCATAAGGCATAGAGACGTCACCCTTATTTAATCAATCTCTGTTTCTCGATTTGTGAGATTACTGAATACTGATACCCCGTATCGTTGGCATGGCCATGCTCTCCCTTCAGTTAATCTCTATCGAGTGGCCTAAACAGATACATATCTCATACCGCAGTATAAGGGATAAATCCCTTAGCCGCCTTTCGTATCACTCATACAATCCGTCCCCGTGCCAATCTTGTCCGTTATGGTAGTCTTGTTATGGACAGCGTTAGGAGCAAGTCAAACGCGGTTCTTTACTGTATAGCGATCACAAAGACTCCTTGGTCTAAGGATATGACGATAAGCTACCACAATTGAATGTGTTCATGACTGTATCTATGCAACACCGTTCAGTGCGGGTCGTCCAATATCACTCGCCCGAGTGATATCTATGATATGATTCCGAGAGCCCTCCCAATGGTAAATAGAACTTGGTCGCTTCATTGAAGCATATTTGACCAGGGACCCGTTAAGTGTGATTCGTACAGATATATGGTTCAATTACTTTGGTGGTCATATATCAGATCAGACTTAACCTATTACTTCAACACATAAGTAATATAATGCTGATTTTATATATTGCAAACGATAATAAATATATACAGACATTTACAGACTAATACAATTGGACTAGGGCACAAAAAAGCTTACACTCCATATAAAGTATGGAATGGGAAGAAACCCTTATTAGCTTTCCTTAAGATCTGGGGATGCAAAACTTATGTCAAGCGCTTGGTAGGCGATAAGCTCGAACCAAAATCAGATAAATATGTCTTTGTGGGGTACCCCAAGGAAACAAGGGGGTACTATTTTTACAAAACCAACGATAACAAAGTTTTTGTTGCTCGATGAGGGGTATTTTTGGAAAAAGAATTTATTTCCAAAACAGCTAGTGGGAGTCCCGTGCACCTCGAAGAAATTCAAGATGATACGGAACAGGCTATAGCAATTCAGAAGCCTGCTATGCAAGATGTAGAAATACAACAGTCTAAAGTGGTCATAGATCAAGAACCAATCCTTACAGCAATTCCAAAGGGTCCAAGGAGGTCTTCAAGATCTCGTTTAGCTCCCGTCAGATATGGCCTTCTAGCCATTGAGGGAAATGACTTGATATTAGTGGATCAGGATGATCCAGAAACTTTTAGACAAGCCTTGGCCAGTTCCTGTTCCGATAAATGGCAGATTTCCATGAATGAGAAAATGAAATTCATGTATGATAACCAAGTATGGAGCTTGTTGGATAAAACTCCTAGGATAAAACTCATCAGTTGCAAATGGGTCTATAAGCTCAAGACCGACATGGATGGAAAACCTCATACCTATAAGGATAGATTAGTTACGAAAGGTTATCGTCAGATCGAAGGTATTAATTATGATGAAACATTCTCACCAGTAGCCATGGTCAAATCTATCCGGATTATTCTAGCCATAGCGGCATACTACGACTATGAGATATGGCAGATGGATGTCAAAACCGCCTTCCTTAACAGGAACTTAAAAGAGGATGTGTGTATGACATAGCCTGAGGGTTTTGTTGATCTAGTGAATCCTGGAAAGATGTGTAAGCTGCATAGATCCATTTATGAATTGAAGCAAGCTTCACGAAGTTGGAACTTTCATTTTGATGAAGCTGTAAGAGAATTCGGCTTCATCAAGAATGAAAGTTAGCCTTGCGTTTATAAGAAAGCGAGTTGGAGTAACATCGTATTCCTAGTGATTTATGTCGATGACATACTGATCATCAGGAATGACATCCCAACCTTTCTTGAGGTCAAAGCTTGGTTAGGGAAGTACTTCTCGATGAAGGACTTAGGTGATGTTGGGTTTATTTTGGGCACCAAGATCTACAGAGATCGTCCCAAAAGGATTTTGGGCCTAAGTTAGAGCACTTACATAGATAAGGTTTTGAGAAGATTCTTAATGCTTGATTCTAAGAAAGGATACATACTCATGCGTCATGGCATTAAGCTTAGCAAGCAACAGAGTCCTAGTACCCCTGATGATTTGAGCAGGATGAGTAAGATTCTATATGCTTCGGCTGTAGGATCCATCATATATGCCATGATATGTACAAGACCGAATGTCTCGATCGCGCTTAGCTGTGCTAGCAGATTCCAGTCTAACCCAGGCCAAGAACATTGGACTGCAGTCCAGTCCATCCTTAAATATTTGAGGAGGACTAAGGACGCATTCTTAGTGTTTGGAGGGAAAGATGGAGAACTAGCAGTCAAGGGATATGTTGATGCTAGTTTTCAGACAGATCCTGATGACTTCAAATCTCAGGCAAGATTTGTGTTCGTGTTGAACGGTGGAGCATTCAGCTGGAAGAGTTTCAAGGAAGCCACGACTGCCGAATCTACAACATATGCTGAATACATAGCTGCATCAGAAGAAACTAAGAAGGCCGTATGGGTTTGAAGCTTTCTAACTGGGTCAGATGTAATGCCACGAGCGTCTGATCCGGCAAGCTTGTTGTGTGACAGCACGGGGGCCATAGCGCTTGCTCAAGAGCCCAGATTCAGAGAAAGTATCACATTATCAGGGAGTACGTAGATAATGGTGATGTGGAGATTACATATGTACCGACTGATGATAACATTGTTGATCCCCTGACGAATGCTCTACCGCAGCCTAAGCATGAGAGACATGTGAGGTCTGTGAGAGTAGATTGGAACTTAGGTTGGAACTAGGGGCAAGTGGGAGATTGTTAAGTTTGTGCCCTAGTCTAATGTAATAAGTTTATCTACATGTAATGTTTTATCATCTTTCGTATTACTAAAACTGCATTATATTACTAACGTGTTGCAATAATATATTAGATGTAATTTGATCTATATCATTATGTGTGTCATCACTAATAGTAGAACTGTAGATCAGAAAGAATTACATTTAATGCGTCCCTGATCAGTCAAGCTTCATTAAGAAGCAATCAGTGTGAGGCTAACTCTTTATGATCAAGCTCTACTGATCATGGCAAGGTGGTGCCGGAGTTAGATCATAGGTATCCTCAGGGAGACAATATTGGACGACCCGATGGTGAGTATGCGACATAGATACTGTCATGAGCATACTCACATATCGTAGCTTGTCATTATATCCTTAGACCAAGGAGTCTCTGTGATCACTATGTGATGAATCTCTAAGTTTTCCTAGTCTAACATTACCTATAAAAAAGTAGCCATAAGGGCTTTGATTGGCTTAGTTATGAGTTGCATGAGTGAACTCGAAAGACGGTTGAGGGATTTATCACCCATACTCCGGTATGGGAAAGATATCTGTTTATGCAACTTGATGAGTATGAGTGAAGGAAATCGCATTGCCATGCAGGAAATACTTAGTATCAGTTTTCAGTCGTCTCAGATATCAAGAAACAGTGATTGATAAATTAGGATAAAGGTTCTATACCTTTTGATCAATCTAGATATTGGTATGATAAAAGGATAGTGACATGGACGATAAGAGGTTAAATCGAATCATCGATATTCACGAACGTTGGGTAATCATAATGTCTTGCTAGAGGCCACTTATGATGGAAAGGGCAAAATGGTGATTTTGCCAGTCTGCCAACGGGTCGTGAGCCTAGAGGGTCACATACTTAAAGAAAAATATAGCAAAAGGGGACTTGGAAAAGTCAATTTATGAAGAATATGAGATATGGGAAATTCACAATTTGATTTAATTAAATCAAGTACGAATTAGCTAAACTAGTAATCGATTTAGAGTAATTGGGATGGTCTAGCTAACCCATTTAATTATAACCCAATTTAAATGGGTTTAATTAATGGACTTAGCTAAGTGAGCTTTAAGTCCATCCTTATTATAATTATAATTATAATTGAAATAAGAAGTTAATTAGGATTTGGAAAGTGAAAAGATAATTACAAAATCATAAATTTGATTTACGTAATAATCCCACATTATTCCTAACCTAATTTTCGGCCAACACCCCCTCCCCACTGCTGATTCTCTCTCTCTCTCTCTCTCTCTCTCTCTCTCTCTCTCTCTCTCTCTCTCTCTCTCTCTCTCTTGTTCTTCAATTTTGCTATTTCCTTAAAACTAACTAGTAAACGGTTTTGTAGGAAACTTACTAAAGTTTCTTTGTGTGGATACAACTAGAGATCATAAAACATAGTTTTGTGTTTGTTGGATTCGATTTTACAAGGTAAAATTTCAGATTTTATTACATTTTATATGCTGAAAATTTTCACATGATGATCCGTTCAGAGCTTGCTTAGAATCCATAGTTAAATTTCTTCCGCTATTGCAAGAATTTTATTGATTTGGATCCCATGGATTCCTTCCGATAACACTAGCTAAAGAGCCAAGATCACATGAAAAATCCAAACATATACTCAGGAAGTATCATCTCATAAAGGGAAATCATTACTAGAGTTTATGAGGGGATCAACTATGTTGCTACTGATGATAATGCAGCAGACCAATTGACGAAGGCTCTCTCACAGCCTAACCATGAGGGTTATGTAAAGTTTATGGAAATAGACTAGCATACTGCGGTATGGGAACGATATCTGTTTGGGCCACTCGATCAGAATGACGGAGAGGAAACCCATGGTCATGCTACTGATACAGGGTATCATTTTCAGTCATCTCTAGATCAAGAAACAGTGATTGATTAAATAAGGATAAGGACTATACCTTATGATCAATCTGGATATCTAGTGACAAAGGGATAATGATATAGATGACATGAGGTTAAGTCGATCATCATGGTCATTGGGTAATCATAATGTCTTGCTAGAGGCCATTTATGATGGATTGGGTGAAACGGGGTGTTTCACGTCAATTTGCTAACTAAGTCATGAGCTTACAGGGTGTTTCACGTCAATTTGCTAACTAAGTCATGAGCTTACAGGGTCACACACCAAGGATGCGACCCGAAGCTAGTGGGAAAATAAGGTGAAAGGAAATGGCCACAGAGCGTGGAATTAGCCACGGGTTCGTGGCGGGTACCATGGATGGGCCGTGGTGGGTATGAAGTTGACCGTGGTAAAGAGAACCACGGGATCATAACAAAATGATTGACCACAGCCCCGTGGTGAACCAAGGAAATGGACACGGACCGTGGTGCCCTGAAAAGGGGCCACAGTGCGGCAAACATTGGCCACGACCTCGTGGCGGGGTCTGTGGGATCTATTTGCAGAACTATTTCCGCAAATCTATGCCATACCCTAGCCATATAAAAATGTCGATTCGTTTCAGAAAAACCGACGTTTTTTATGCGATATTAAAATTTCACCAAAAAATCACAGTCAGAAGAGGGAATTAATTCTAGCAGTTTAATTCCTTTTGAGCTTTGAAGCAAAGCTTATCCGTGTGGATACTAGTAGAGGACGGGTAACGTTTTGGTTGCTGATTTAAGAACAAAGCCAGATCTACAAAGGTATAATCCCAATTAATCCAATCTGGTAAATTGCGAGATCACATGAAAGGAACGAGGCTTATTTTTCTTCCGCTACATGATTATTGGACCCCTCGTTCCCCAACAGTAGGCTCATGATCTCGTGCCAACTAAGAGGTCATGTACAAACATGTGAGAATCGTGTTTTCAATTTTATGTAATGTATTTTCATTATTATGTCATGTATTTCCATAACCGTATTTCCATTATTATGACATGTATTTCCATAGCATTATTATGACAGACGAAAAAAAAAAATTCTTACAATCACTCGTACGTAACACCCCTCCCCTCGATGGGTAATATTTTCCCCTCTAGGTTATAGAAAAATACACGTCCTCCTCGTTACATTTGGGTTCCATAGTATAACTTAGGGGGAAAGTGTTACCATGTTGGGAGAGTGGTGTAACAAGGGGGCCGGTGGATTGTGCCAGAGTCCAGCGGCGGGCGCGTGGGCGAGATTTCGCCGACAATCTTCTAAATTCTAATTGATCGGCGATGTCTGAAGATGATGGAACCGGTGGTGAGAACCCAAAGTGGCCAGAAAGTCACAGGTCTACGTCGATAGTGGAGGCAGCGCGTGGGCGAGAGTCTGGTGATGAGCTTCTTGATTCTGTAGATCAAAGGCGTTTGAGGCTGATGGAACCGACGGTGAGAACCCAAAGTGACCGAAAATCTTTCTGATGGCCGCACCACGTTGCCTCCACTACCACGTCAACGTGCGCCACGTGGTGCACTTCTAATGGTTCTCGCGCCTGGTGAGGTTCTCACCGGATTATCCCTATATACGTACTTTCTATAACGACATAAATTATAAACAATAAATAAGGAATATGTGTTCAAAATCACAGAACAAATTCAAATAACAATCAATACCTACATATAAACATTAAAAGTTACTTATTCCAGATATTGTAACTAATATATACAGTGAAGCAATCTAGTGAGAGCCACTCCCTTTGTGAGAACCATTGTGGTGATGCTAGGGGGCGCGTTGAATACCTTTTCCAAGAAAAGACTACAACCCCGACACCAATCTCATAATTCACACGATCACAACATTGCGATTAAAAGATATGGCAAATCGGCATGGAACTTGTGATATGCGATTTCAAACTATAAAAAACCAAACCAATCACGAGTGATAGAATTCCAAAATCCAAGCAAGTCAATTTTGTTTTCATCATATACCTAATAATTTCAAATATATAATTGCAATTAACAGTCTTCCATATATTTCAATTGGTAGAAGAGGTATCGAAGTCGACTTTAATGACTTGGATTTGAAGGAGATCGTCAACAACTTTCTAATTCAATTTCATGTACTGCAGTTGATGAAGTTGAATCATACCAACATGCTGCATGTTGGAGGCAACAACTCCACTCAAATTGAAAGTGAGTTTGTATTGGATACTTGCTTTCCCAAATATAATTGATGAATTCCCATTCTATAATAATGTATTTCAATCAATTAACATTGTGTTTATACTAAACGTGATTGTATTTTTATGAGTAATGACATTTTTTCTTCTGATTATTGCGGGGCTCTAGTGTTACACGTTTTTAGTGTAACGAGGGGGGAATCGGGTCAATGAGGTTAAGCCTTATTATTACAGCGTAACAAATGTTATAATCAGCCCAGACTCTCGATGCCCCGGTTCCAACTACTATTACGCCTTCCCGACTATAATGAAGGGGGCTCGTTCAGCGAGGGTTTTTGCCTAATTAAGACAAAATGGCCCGGATCTTTGTTGCCCCCGTTCTATTGAGAAGAAACATAAAGGTATGGATTTCAAAAGTTCTAATCAGAAGAACTCAACACACTCTGAGTCGGATAGTGACATCGAAGAAACTATCGCCATGCTGGCCAAAAACTACAACAGAGTCATGAAAAGATTTGGGCAGATGACAGGAAGAAAAGTCACCCGAGAAGTCAGAGACAAGCCACAGCATAAGTTTCAGAAGCTCGACAACACAGCTAACGATGGAGGACGAGGAGAACGATCAGGCAAAGGCGCTCAGTGCTTTGAATGTGAGGGGTATGGACACATGCAAAGAGAATGTCCCAACTTCTTGAAGAAACAGAAGAAGGGATTCAATGCCTCTCTAACTGACAATGAAGATGAGGAAGACAGTGACCTTGAGCATACAAGTAACTATGTGGCTTTCACTTCCTCCACAATAGATCAAACAGCTGAAAGCTCAAAGAAGTATGACTCTGATGATGAGCTATCCGATGAGACTCTCAACAACGCTTACAACGAATGGTATGTCAAGTGGCTTGAAGACTCTCAGGTAATCGAAAAACAGAACACTCTCATTCTTACTCTTAATGAAGACAAGTCAAGACTTCTCGAGACGACTATTGATCTCAAAAAGGAAGTTGCTCGACTGAAAGGCGAGTTAGAACAGGTCACAAAGTCAGTAAAGATGATGAATCCAAGCACGGACACACTAGATCAAATCCTGTCAATCGGGAAACCAGCCAGAAATATGGAAGAACTTGGGTATTCGAAAGAAGCCTCATCATCGCACACCATCTTCGTTCCTTAGAAGTCTGTCTCCCAGAAGTTTCGCCAGAAGTCTTCTAACTTCACGGCTGACCAAGCGACCAAAAAGTCTTCTACCCTGGCCGCGTCAAAAACCCAGAACAAAAGACATAACTGGGTTTGTCATCACTGTGGACGAAGAGGACATATTCGACCCTTCTGCTATAAGCTATATGGGAAAAACTCGGTCAAGAAAAGGACCACCGTCAAGAAAAGCCAACCTCGGAAGGAATGACGAGTCAAAGAAGTCAACTATCGAGCCAACATCGCGTACACCGCTTTGAAGGCCTCAACCAGCAACGATTGGTACTTCGATAGTGGATCCTCTCGACATATGACGGGTAATAGCTCTTTCTTGGTCACTTTAACACCATGCACAAACAGCTTCGTCACTTTTGGAGATGGTGTAAAAGCTAGAGTGCTTGGGAAAGGAAAACTCAATCTTCCCAACTCTCCGTGTCTGAAAGAAGCTCTGCTAGTAGAAGGCCTCACAGCAAACCTCATCAGCATAAGCCAAATATGTGATTTAAATCTGGATGTCCACTTCACTCGTGACAAGTGCTCAGTCAAAGACGAACAACAGAAGGAAATCATGATAGGCCACAGGTCCCTTGACAACTGTTATCTATGATCTCCAACAGTCAGTACCGTGCCAACCAAGTGCCTTTTATCCAAAGCTCAAGAGACAAAAATATGGCATCAAAAACTTGGTCACATCAATTTGAGGAGTATGCAAAAGATTCTCTCTGAAAAGGCGATCATTGGAGTTCCCAACCTCAAGATCATTGAAGGAAAAATCTGTGGAGAATGCTAGATTGGGAAACAAGTCAAGACGTCACACAAGAAGGTACAACATCTTACTACTTCTCGTGTTCTAGAACTTCTTCATGTTGACCTTATGGGACCCATGCAAGTAGAAAGTCTAGGAGGGAAGAAGTACATATTTGTATGTGTAGACGACTTCTCGAGGTACACATGGGTAGACTTTATTCGAGAGAAGTCAGATACCTTCTGAGTCTTTGAAGCCTTATGTCGAAAAGTTCAACGAGAAAAGGGAGAAGTCATTGGGAAAGTCGTTCGACTTCAGAGCGATCATGGAAAGGAGTTTGAAAACATCAGCTTCGCAAACTTTTGTGATGCTGAAGGAATTGCCCACAAATTTTCTGCTCCCATCACTCCTCAACAAAACGGAATCATTGAAAGAAAAAATCGCACTCTTCAAGAGATGGCAAGAGTCATGATGTTAGCCAAAGACATCCCGCAACACTTCTGAGCTGAAGCTTTGAATATGACATGCCATATTCATAATAGAGTGACTCTCCGCCCTGGAACTTCATTCACTCTTTATGAAATATGGAGGGGGAGAAAGCCGAATGTCAAATACTTCCATGTGTTTGGATCAGTCTGCTACATACTCGCAGATAGGGAACCGCGACGCAAATTGGATCCTAAAAGCGAAGAAGGCATCTTCCTCGGATACTCCAGAAATAGTCAGGCTTTTCATGTATTCAACAAACGCACACGGACTATCATGGAATCCATCAATGTCGTGATCGATGACATCAACGAACAATCTAGTGACGAGGACGAAGAAGTCCTAAATCTCTCAGGAGAAGTCAGACCAAAAGTCAGACGAGAAGTCAGACCAGAAGTCAAGGACGATGAGCGCAACAAAGAGTCTGAAGACGAAAGCCAAATCATCCCGGATGAAGAGGCAACTCCTACAAGGCAAAAAGCTCCGTCAAGAAGAATTCAGAAGTATCATCCACCCTAGGATGTGATTGGATATATTAATGAAGGAGTTCGAACTCGACAAAAAGCATCTCTTGACCACCAAGAACTGACAGGTAACATGTGCTTTATTTCCAAAATTGAGCCAAAGAATATACAAGAGGCCATCAATGATGAATACTAGGTCTGCGCGATGCAAGAAGAATTGGTTCAGTTTGCGAGGAATGAAGTCTGGGAACTTGTACCCAAACCTGACAATGTCAATGTCATCGGGAAAAATGGATATTCAAAAACAAATCTGACGAACAAGGAAACATCACTCGAAACAAAGCGAGACTGGTGGCTCAAGGGTACACACAAGTCGAAGGAGTCGACTTTGAAGAAACCTTTGCTCCGGTAGCAAGACTAGAAGCCATACGACTTCTTCTCGGCATCGCATGTCATCTGCGCTTCAAACTCTATCAGATGGATGTAAAGAGTGCCTTCCTTAATGGAAATCTAAACGAAGAAGTCTATGTAGCCCAACCAAAGGGATTCGAAGTTTAATAGTTGGCATAATTTTTTAGAGAAAAAGTAAGAAGTCGAGCAACATGTTACATGACATGTGAAGCGACTTGTTACGAGCCGCAGATTAGGAAAGTCTGAAACTTTCCTATTTCGACAAAACTTGGAGCAAAAGAAGAAAGGCGCCACGAAGACTTGGAGCGCAAGAGAGTGACGTCGACAAGTCAAGCGACTTCCAGCTGGCAGTTACACGTCAGCGAAAAAGAGGCAACTAAGGCGGCAACTATACTTGCCTGATTTATTCAGGAAGTCAAAAACAGGCAAGACGACTTCCAGCTGACGAAGGAAGGCGGCAACAACTTGCCTGACTTTCCTGTTCCTGATCCAAGAAGGATTAGGAATGTGAGCTGCTATAAAAAGCCCTTGGCTTCCCATTAGCAGCATCCGTTCTTGTTCTAACACCTGCAAGATTTCTCAGAGCTCTTAACCGTGCACCATCGGCGTGTTGAGAGGCTGATGAATATTCGCTAGAACGGACCTTTTGCTCCGATCAAACCTTGAGTCGCGAAGACAAAGTGTTTGGGTCGGTTAGGGTTTTTGTTTGTGATTGAAGATTCACAACTCCGTCCAAGAAGACAACGACACCGAACATGGACTTGCTCGAAGGGGGGAATTGAGGGAATCTCAAAGACAGGGGGAGAGGCTCCGGGTCGAGGTGATTCACGGTGAGATCTATAGTAGCTTAGGACAATAGCTTGTGTGATAGCTAGTTGGGCTTGAAGTTGTACTATTGACTACCTATAGTGAAAAACCTTTCCATTGGCAAAGTGCCCCCAGACGTAGGTGCGGAGTCACCGAACTGGGTAATCATCTCTGGTGTCGTGATTATTATCTGTCTATTACTTTGCTTACGGTTTCCACAAGAAGTCGATACACAAGTTAAAGACTTTGTGTTTGACTTCCTGACTCGGCTACGGTTCAGAATTTCAATTGGTATCAGAGGAGGCACCTTAATCTCTTAGGTGATTTTCCTGTTAAATTCTGAGTAGCTAATATGGATTTAAAGGAAGAAGGATCTGTCAATCGTCCGCCGGTACTCGACGGAACAAACTATGGATATTGGAAAGCACGGATATGTGCTTTCCTAAAGTCCCTCGACAGCAAAACCTGGAAGTCTATCATCTATGGATGGGAGGAACCTTACTATGCTGATGCTCATGGAAATCAAACCAGCATCAAACCAGAAAAGGAGTGGAGCATGGAAGAAGATGAAGCCGCCCTAGGTAATTCTCGTGCACTCAATGCTATCTTTAATGGAGTAGACAAGAATGTGTTTCGACTCAGCAACACATGCACAAGTGCCAAAATTGCCTGGGACACACTTGCGGTTGTTTACGAGGGTACTTCAAAAGTCAAAGAGCAGAAGTTACAATACCTCGCGACTAACTTTGAGGCTCTGACCATGAATGACGACGAGACTATTGCGGAGTTTAATGTGCGCATCAAGGATCTGGCCAATGAATCATATTCACTTGGCAAGCCTATGACCAATGAAGATTTGGTCAGAAAGACACTGAGAACCCTAAGTCCCAGATTCAAGATGAAGATCACAGCCATCGAAGAAGTCCATGACTTGAAGACACTAAAGTTTGATGAACGCATGGGCTCACTAATGACTTTCGAGCTCTCCCTACCTCCTATTGAGAAGAAACATAAAGGTGTGGCTTTCAAAAGTTCTAATAAGAAGAACTCATCACACTCTGAGTCGGATAGTGACATCGAGAAAACTATTGCCATGCTGGCCAAAAACTATAATAGAGTCATGAAAAGATTTGGCCAGATGACAGGAAGAAAAGTCACCCGAGAAGTCAGAGACAAGCCACAACACAAGTTTCAGAAGCTCGACAACACAGCTAACGATGGAGGACGAGGAGAACGATCAGGTAAAGGAGCACAGTGCTTTGAGTGTGAGGGGTATGGACATATGCAGAGAGAATGTCCCAACTTCTTAAAGAAACAGAAGAAGGGATTCATTGCCTCTCTAACTGACGATGAAGATGAGGAAGACAGTGACCTTGAGCATACAAGTAACTATATGGCTTTCACTTCCTCCACAATAGATCAACCAGCTGAAAGCTCAAAGAAGTGTGACTCTGATGATGAGCTATCCGATGAGACTCTCAACAACGCTTACAACGAATGGTATGTCAAGTGGCTTGAAGACTCTCAGGTAATCGAAAAACAGAACGCTCTCATTCTTACTGTTAATGAAGACAAGTCAAGACTTCTTGAGACGACCATTGATCTCAAAAAGGAAGTTGCTCGACTAAAAGGCGAGTTAGAGCAGGTCACCAAGTCTGTAAAGATGATGAATCCAAGTACTGACACTCTGGACCAAATACTTTCGATCGGGAAACCATCAAGGAATATGGAAGGTCTTGGATATTCGAAAGAAGCCTCATCATCGCACACCATCTTCGTTCCTCAGAAGTCTGTCTCCCAGAAGTCTCGCCAAAAGTCTCCTAACTTCACAGCTGATCAAGCGACCAAAAAGCCTTCTACCCTGGCCGCGTCAAAAACCCAGAACGAAAGACATAACTGGGTTTGTCATTACTGTGGACGAAGAGGACATATTCGACCCTTCTGCTATCGGCTATATGGGAAGAGCTCGGTCAAGAAAAGGACCACCGTCAAGAAAAGCCAACCTCGGAAGGAATGGCGAGTCAAAGAGGTCAACTATCAAGCTAACATCGCGTACACCGCTTTAAAGGCCTCAACCAGCAACGATTGGTACTTCGATAGTGGATCCTCTTGACATATGACGGGTAATAGCTCTTTCTTGGTCACTCTAACACCATGCACAAATAGCTTCGTTACTTTTGGAGATGGAGTAAAAGCTAGAGTGCTCGGGAAAGGAAAACCCAAGCTTCCCAACTCTCCATGTCTGAAAGAAGCTCTGCTAGTAGAAGGCCTCACAGCAAACCTCATTAGTATAAGCTAGATATGTGATTTAAATCTGGATGTCCACTTTACTCGTGACAAGTGCTCGGTCAAAGACGAACAACAGAAGGAAGTCATGATAGGCCACAGGTCCCTTGACAACTGCTATCTATGGTCTCCAACAGTCAGTACCTTGCCAACCAAGTGCCTTTTATCCAAAGCTCAAGAGAAAAAACTATGGCATCAAAAACTTGGTCACATCAATTTGAGGAGTATGCAAAAGATTCTCTCTGAAAAGGCGATCATTAGAGTTCCCAACCTCAAGATCATTGAAGGAAAAATCTGTGGAGAATGTCAGATTGGGAAACAAGTCAAGACGTCACACAAGAAGGTACAACATCTTACTACTTCTCGTGTTCTAGAACTTCTTCATGTTGACCTTATGGGACCCATGCAAGTAGAAAGTCTAGGAGGGAAGAAGTACATATTTGTATGTGTAGACGACTTCTCGAGGTACACATGGGTAGATTTTATTCGAGAGAAGTCAGATACCTTCTCAGTCTTTGAAGCCTTATGTCGAAGAATTTAACGAGAAAAGGGAGAAGTCATTGGGAAAGTCGTCCGACTTCGGAGCGATCATGGAAAGGAGTTTGAAAACATCAGCTTCGCAAACTTTTGTGATGCTTAAGAAATTGCCCACGAATTTTCTGCTCCCATCACTCCTCAGCAAAACGGAATCGTTGAAAGAAAGAATCGCACTCTTCAAGAGATGGCAAGAGTCATGATGTTAGCCAAAGACATACCGCAACACTTCTGGGCTGAAGCTTTGAATACGGCATGCCATATTCATAATAGAGTGACTCTTCGCCCTGGGACTTCGCTCACTCTTTATGAAATATGGAGGGGGAGAAAGCCGAATGTCAAATACTTCCATGTCTTTGGATCGGTCTGCTACATACTCGCAGATAGGGAACCTCGACGCAAGTTGGATCCTAAAAGCGACGAAGGCATCTTCCTCGGATACTCCAGAAATGGTCGGGCGTTTCGGGTATTCAACAAACGCACCCGGACTATCATGGAATCCATCAATGTCGTGATTGATGATGACAATAACAAGCAATCAAGTGACGAGGAAGAAGAAGTCCTGAATCTCTCAGGAGATGTCAGACCCGAGGTCAGAGGAGAAGCCAGACCAGATGGCATAAGAGAAGTCAGACCGGAAGTCAAGGACGATGAGCGCAACAAAGAGTCTGAAGACGAAAGCCAACTCATCCTGGATGAAGAGGCAACCCCTACAAGGCAAAGAGCTCCGTCAAGAAGAATTCAGAAGTATCATCCACCCCGGGATGTGAATGGAGACATTAATGAGGGAGTTCGGACTCGACAAAAGGCATCTCTTGACCACCAAGAGATGATAGGTAACATGTGCTTTATTTCCAAAATTGAGCCAAAGAATATATAAGAGGCCATCAATGATGAATACTGGGTCTGCGCGATGCAAGAAGAGTTGGTTCAGTTTGCAAGGAATGAAGTCTGGGAACTTGTACCCAAGCCTGACAATGTCAATGTCATCGGGACAAAATGGATATTCAAAAACAAGTCTGACGAGCAAGGAAATATCACTCAAAACAAAGCGAGACTAGTGGCTCAAGGTTACACACAAGTCGAAGGAGTCGACTTTAAAGAAACCTTTGCTCCAGTACCCAGACTGGAAGCCATACGACTTCTTCTCGGCATCGCATGTCATCTGCGCTTCAAACTCTATCAGATGGATGTAAGGAGTGCCTTCCTTAATGGAAATCTAAACGAAGAAGTCTATGTAGCCCAACCAAAGGGATTCGAAGACCATGACTCTCCGCACCATGTCTACAAGCTAAAGAAAGCTCTCTGCGGTCTCAAACAAGCTCCACGAGCATGGTATGAACGTCTTACTCAATTCCTTGTACAGAATGGTTATATTCGAGGGGGAGTAGACAAAACTCTCTTTGTGAAGAAGGAAGGAAAGGACATCATGATTGCTCAAATATATGTCGACGACATTGTGTTTGGAGGGAAGTCAGACAAGATGGTGAAACGCTTCGTTCAACACATGCAGTCTGAATTTGAGATGAGTATGGTCGATGAGCTCACATATTTCCTAAGCTTCCAGATCAAGCAGATGTCAGATGGAATATTTATCTCCCAGAGCAAATACGCAAAAAACATTTTCAAGAAGTTCGGGTTAGAAAAGGCTTCGCACAAGAGGACTCTTATTGCCACACATGACAAGTGCACGAAGGACGAGATGGGAGAACCAGTTGATCAAAGTCTTTATCGAAGCATAATAGGAAGTCTCCTCTATCTAAAAGCAAGTCGACCCGACATTGCCTACTCTGTGGGAGTCTGTGCTCGATATCAAGCCAATCCAAAAGTCAGTCACTTGGCTCATGCAAAGAGGATCATAAGGTACATCTCGGGAACCTCTGAATTGGGTTTACTATATTCCTTTGATACCTCTCCTACTCTGGTTGGATATTGTGATGTTGACTGGGCGGGAAGCACACCAGATCGAAGAAGCACCTCTGGAGGTTGTTTCTACCTGGGGAACAACCTTGTATCATGGTTCAGCAAAAAGCAAAATCGTATTGCTTTATCTACTGTTGAGTCCGAATATATTGCAGCTGGAAGTAGCTGTACTCAGCTTCTTTGGATGAAACAAATGTTGGCAGAATATGGAGTCAAGCAAGAAGTCATGACTTTGTTCTGTGACAACATCAGTGTAATCAACATCTCGAAGAACCCAGTGCAACATAGCAAGATAAAGCATATTGACATCAGGCACCACTTTATTCGAGAGCTTGTAGAAGACAAGAAAATAAAGCTCGAATACCTACCCACTGAGAAACAAGTCGCAGACATCTTTACAAAAGCATTAGATGCTAAAAGGTTTGAAAGTCTGAGGTCAACCCTTAGACTTTGCTGTCTAGAATAGCCAGAAGTCAAGCAAGAAGAGGAAGAGCTTTTAGTTGATTTTACTCTTCCTCTCGATCAGGACCAAACAGGGTCCACAAAATCAAGCCGGGCCCAAATCCTTTTATCAAAAGCTCGTTAGTCTTTTTGAATTTTGAGAATGATTACGATCTGACTATCCACCTATCAGAAATCATTCTGTTCAACTCCCACAGACTCTGCACCTCCTCCACCATTTGAAATCGCTAGGGTTTCTCAGATCAAAAAGTTCAGCAAAGAATCTGCTATCTCCCCACAAAGAACAAATCCTAGCTAAATGGTTGGTACTCGTAGCGGACGAATACCATCTGCTTCAAAAGTACTTTGAGCAAAAATGAGGGCAAAAGTCATTGCCAAGAAATTATCAGCCTCCAAATCGACAAGGACCAAGCATGGAGTGAGGATTCGAGGAGGAAGAGGGGTAGGAGAAACTTCGGCAGCAGCTCAGGAAGTAACAAGTTCGCCTCCATCTATCACACCGGAAGACACAATCCCCGTCGTTGGAAAGGACGACGCTCTAGCCGGTTCGGCGAACATTGAAGAAGAAGCTTCTCTCTCTACTCCGACTCCAACACGAGGTAAATCTGCTTTCAGGGCTTGATGAAAATCCTGAAGCCATTCCAGAAGTCACTCAACCTTTAGAGGAACCTATCAACAATGAAGAAAGTGTCGACATTGAAACCATGGAAAAGGAAGAAGCTGTGCCCAAAAGGGCTGAGAGAAGGAAGCTACCAACACGAAGGTTGGTTGATGAAGAAGAAGAATCTCAAGTTCAGAAGAGATTGACCCCAAAGAGAAAAGCAACAGAAAAATGAGAAGTTTCGGCGTCCAAACAGCCGAAGAAGTCAAGAAAGAAGTCATTAACCACTACAGTAACCGTTGTCCCTGAAGAAGGAGAATCTGAAGAAGAAGACACCCTGATTGTGCTACCACAGGTGAAGAAGACATTAGGAGGGCAGAAACTTCCCAAGTATGTACCAAAGGCACCTACAGACAACGTCTCTTTCCACTCTGTAGACAATGCCGTTAAGTGGCAGTATGTCTATCAACGGAAGATCTACCCAGAAAGAGAACTCTCCACAGAAGCACAAGGGATAAATGCGATTGTAGAGCTTATACGTAAAGCAGGCCTGACCAACACTGTCATGAATACTGGACCATTCTACCCAACTTTGGTGAAGGAGTTTATTGTCAACCTGTCAAGCGAGTTTGATGAACCTGAAGATGCTGAATACAGAAAGGTGTTTGTTCTGGGAGAATGCTTCGAAATCTCTACCTCAACCATCAACACCTACCTTGGCAGAGATGACCCAGAAGTCACTCCGGAAGTCCCGCACTTGGACAAAGTAGCGGTCGAAATAACAGGAGGACGTAAGAAGGGCTGGCCAGTCAAGGACACCATTGCGGCAACCGAGCTCACAGCAAAATATTCTATTCTCTACCGCATCGGTCTGGCTAATTGGGCACCCTCTACGCATGGGTCAAGCATCAAAACCGAGCTGGCAAAACTCATTTACCAAATAGGTATGCAGTCTTCCATTGATTTTGGCGCATACGTTATTGACCATCTAGTTAAGCACGCCAAATCATGTGCTATCAAACTTCCGATCGGGTTTCCTTCGCTAATCACCGGTATCCTTCTCCAACAATGTCCTAACATTGTTCGAGAATCAGATATTCCGGGTAAGAAGCCACTGCCCCTAGCCATGAACCTCAAGAACTTTGAAGGGAAGCAGTTGAAGGACCTCGGACTTCCTATGGCCAAAACCCCAGGAGCTGGATCAAGCTCTCGACCCTCAGGACCAATTGGCGCTAGGATGGAGGAAGAATTGGTGGAAATGATTGTTGATCTGGAGAAGTCAATTGCCACGCTCTCAACTCGCAAAGTCGCCTGTGAAGTCCTTCTAGAAGACCGCCGATCTGCTGCTGCTGCTACTGCTGAAGAAGATGATAACGACTCCACGTCGTTTTAATATTTCTCTGAAATTTGCTATGATAACTTTGTCCCACACACACTATTAAATTCTCGGGGTTTGTCCGAGTTACTTTCCGCACATTATGACTGTTTTTTTGGGGATATTTGCTCTTGATTGAGCTGGATTTGTGCTCATGTTTGAGCCGTTTATTTGCTCATGGTGTGAGCTGGTTTTCTTTTACCCTGCTGTTTAGTCAACTTTGATTATGTGATTGCCTTTGGCAATATTATTAGACAAACAGGGGGAGATAAATGTGATACAACGCCAGAAGTTACGCCAGAATTTGCGCCGAAAGATGTACATAGAAGTCGCCACTCAAGAAGTTAAGCTCCAGAAGCCGCTCAAGAAGTTAAGCTCCAGAAGCCGCTCCAGAAGCTGCTCCAGAAGATACACTAGAAGCCGCACAAGAAGTCGCATCGGAAGTCACGAAACTTGTTGTGTGCGTAACTGCCTCAAGGTGACAACGATGTGCCTGCTTGGAGTAAAGAAGTCACATCACTTGTTGTGCGTAATTGCCACAAGATAAATCACTTGCTGTGCGTAACTGCCACAAGATGACGATGGGCTTACAAAAAGGTGTTTGCCTAAAAAATTGCCAAAGGGGGAGATTGTTGCTACGTTTAATAGTTGGCATGATTTTTTAGCGCAAAAGTAAGAAGTCGAGCAACATGTTACATGACATGTGAAGCGACTTGTTACGAGCCGCAGATTAGGAAAGTCTGAAGCTTTCCTATTTCGACAAAGCTTGGAGCAAAAGAAGAAAGACGCCACGAAGACTTGGAGCGCAAGAGAGTGACGTCGACAAGTCAAGCGACTTCCAGCTGGCAGTTACACATCAGCGAAAAAGAGGCAACTAAGGCGGCAACTATACTTGCCTGATTTATTCAGGAAGTCAGAAACATGCAAGACGACTTCCAGCTGACGAAGGAAGGCGGCAACAACTTGCCTGACTTTCCTGTTCCTGATCCAAGAAGGATTAGGATTGTGAGCTGCTATAAAAAGCCCTTGGCTTCCCATTAGCAGCATCCGTTCTTGTTCTAACACCTGCAAGATTTCTCAGAGCTCTTAACCGTGCACCATCGGCGTGTTGAGAGGCTGATGAATATTCGCTAGAACAGACCTTTTGCTCCGATCAAACCTTGAGTCGCGAATACTAAGTGTTTGGGTCGGTTAGGGTTTTTGTTTGTGATTGAAGATTCACAACTCCGTCCAAGAAGACAACGACACCGAGCATAGACTTGCTCGAAGGGTGGAATTGAGGGAATCTCAAAGACAGGGGGAGAGGCTCCGGGTCGAGGTGATTCACGGTGAGATCTATAGTAGCTTAGGACAATAACTTGTGTGATAGCTAGTTGGGCTTGAAGTTGTACTATTGACTACCTATAGTGAAAAACCTTTCCACTGGCAAAGTGCCCCCAGACGTAGGTGCGGAGTCACCGAACTGGGTAATCATCTCTGGTGTCGTGATTATTATCTGTCTATTACTTTGCTTACGGTTTCCACAAGAAGTCGATACACAAGTTAAAGACTTTGTGTTTTACTTCCTGACTCGGCTACGGTTCAGAATTTCGATCTTGATGAAGTTCTGGATGAGATAGTCGCTCAGGAACCACTGGACGACTCCTTAGAAGAAGTAGAGCCAGAAGTGGTCGTTGAGCAAGAACCAATAGTTACAGTTAATGAGGACGGTCTAAGGCGTTCTGAAAGGACAAGTCATGCACCTATCAGATACGGTTTCCTAGTTACTGGAGGTGATGATTTGGCGTTAGTGGACAATGATCTAGCTACCTTTCCAGAGGCCATGGACGGAACCGACAATGAGAAATGGCTGGAAGCCATGAGGGAAGAAATGCAATCCATGTCAGATAATCAAGTGTGGGACTTGGTGGATCAAACCCCTGGCGTAAAAGTCATTGGGTGTAAAAGGATCTTTAAAATAAAGATAGACAAGGATGGCAAACCTCATACCTATAAAGCAAGACTGGTAGCAAAGGTTATAGACAAGTCCACTGAATTGACTATGAGGAAACCTTTTCTCCAGTAGCTATGGTCAAATCTATTTGCATTCTACTTGCCGTAGCAGCTTATCATAATTATGAGATATGGCAAATGGATGTCAAAACCGCTTTTCTTAATGGGAGGTTCGCTGAGGATGTTTATATGTCCCAGCCTGAGGGTTTTGAGGATCCATAGAAAAAGGGAGAGATTTGCAAGTTGCTCAAATCAATTTATGGTTTGAACCAAACATCTCGGAGTTGGAACCAACGATTTGATGAAGCAGTGAAACAGTTTGGCTTCATCAAGAACGGTGATGAACCTTGCATTTTTAAAAAGGCAGATGGGAGTAAAGTAGTCTTTTTGGTGCTCTATGTCGATGACATATTGCTCATTGGAAAGGACGTCCCTACCTTGCTCTTAACAAAGGCTTGGTTAGGTGAGTGTTTCGCAATGAAGGACTTCTTACATCTTGGGGATCAAGATATATAGAGATCGTGCTAAGCGGGTCTTGGGCTTGAGTTAAAGCACCTATATAGACAAAGTGTTGAGAAGATTATCAATGCATAATTCAAAGAAAGGACTGCTGCCCATGTGTCATGACATAAAGCTTAGTAAGAATCCGTGTGCTGAGACACCTGAAGAGCTAAAAAGAATGATTGAGATCCCATATGATTTAGCAATAGGGTCCATAATGTATGTCATGATATGTACGAGACCGAATGTCTCGTTTGCCCTAAGCTATATTAGTAGACATCAATCCAAACCCGATGAGGAACACTGGATTGCAGTCAAGGCAATTCTCAAATATTTGAGAAAAACCAAAAACGCTTTTCTTGTATACGGGGGAAGAAATGATGATGATCTAGTCGTCAAAAGATATGTCGACGCTAGTTTCCAGACAGACCCTGATGACTTTAAGAGTTAGTTGGGATATGTGTTTACGTTGAACGGTGGAGCATTCAGCTGGAAAAGCAAAAAGCAGGACACCATCGTCTACTCTACAACGGAAGCATCAAAGGAGGATGTGTGGATCAGGAGTTTCATGGATGGGTTAGGTGTAATTCAAAACCCATCTAACCCAGTAGACTTATATTGTGACAACACCAGGGCCATTGCGCAAGCTAATGAACCTAAGGCACATGACAGATCCAAGCATGTACTTAGGAAGTATCACATCATCCGCGACATAGTTGCTAGAGGTGACGTGAAGATCCACCACGTTGCATCTGATGATAACACAGCCGACCCCCTGACCAAGGCTCTTCCTCAACCAAAACATGATAAACATGTTAGGTCAATGGGGATAGACTGGGACTTAGATTGGAACTAGGGGCAAGTGGGAGATTGATAGCATTTTTGTGCCCTAGTCCAATTGCTAATAGTCTATAAATGTCTATATATATTAATCATCGTTTGCAATAAATAAAACGGCTTTGAATTACTTATGTGGTGAAGTAATATGTTAAGCATGATCTGATTTATGACCACTAAAGTAGTAGAACCATAAATCTGTACGGGTCACACTTAACGAGTCCCTGGTCAATATACGCTTTAATCGAAGCGACCAGTATGAGGATGGTTCTCAATGATGTAGTTCTGCTTATCATAGGGATGTGGGATCCTTGGATTATATCATGAGGTGATTGATATCGGACGACCCGCTTTGAATAGTGTTTCATAGATTAAGCCATGAACATATTCAAATGTGATAGCTTGTCACGATATCCTTAGACCAAGGAGTCTTTGTGATCGTTATGCGGTCGACGTACGACCTTAACTTGCGCCTAACGCTTTCCGTAACAGGATTGCAATAACGGGCATAATTGGGTGGCGAAACGAATTGCATGAGTGACACGAAAGACGACTAAGGGATTTATCCCTCGTACTACGGTATGGGAAAGATATCCGTTAAGGCCGCTTGATCGAGAGTGACTGAGAGAAAGAGCATGGCCATGGCAGTGATACGGGTTATCAGTTCTCGGCCATCTCACATATCAAGTAATAGTAATTGATTAAACAAGGATGACGACTCTATGCCTTGTGATCAATCAGGATGTCTAGAGATAATAGGATGGTGACTTGTACGCACAAGGTTAAATCGAATCATCGATCATCATGCACCTTGGGTAATCATAATGTCTTACTAGAGACCACTTATGATGGATCGGGCAAGAGAGATCTCTTGCGCCGATCTGCCAACGGTGGCATGAGCCTGGAGGGTCAGACACATACAATATGGATAACTTGAGACAAAGAAACATTAATGTTTCTTGAGGAGCAAGACATGGAAAAAACTGAAGGTTTTGGGTCGTGAGTTCGGTTTGTGAGAATAATTAGCTAATCAAGAAAATTGAGATTTTCGTCGATATCACGTCAGACTTTGTTTGATAAGTAACGACAAAAAGGGTCGGATCACTTTTGGACACGGCACACGACCACATGGGCGAGCCCGTTGAGTTCGGCCCATGAGGTTCACGAGCCGGCCCAACAAGGGCCCAAATAAGGCTCAACAAACCTTCATGGCCGACCACAATGGTGGGTCCACTTGTGGGGGCCACACACCATGCTTAGTTGGTGTGGTTGATTAAGAGGAGAGTGATTTAAGGGGATTAGGTAATGACTTGCCTTTAACCCATGCTTTCATTATTTGTTACTTTAATGACCCATGCCTTATGAGTTCATGAAGTAGACAAATGACAAATTAATTAACTCATACTCTCTCTTCTCTCACCCTTGGCCGGCCACACTACTCTCTCCTCTCTCTTTGCTCTCTTGTTCTTCACACATAAGTTCTAGTAGGCTTTTTGTGAAGGATTTTAAGGATCATCCTCTTGGTGTGTACTTGCTCTAGAGAAGAAGATCATATAGTTCTTCTTTCTTGATTCAACAAAGACTAAAAGGTAAATTCTTGTGGAATAGATTTTTCCTTGAGATTTACTGGTTCATGTTCTTGGACAGTTTTTGGAGTTCCTTTTGTTTATGCTTCCGCGCTCTCGATGATCTTGAATGCTCCAAAACCCTACAATAATCTAGCATTCAATCATCATCATGCCAAATACTCATAATCAATTAATATTATTATAAGTTCAAACAATCATATTATCAATTCCACCAAAATCAACCAAGATTGCCAATCCTGGCAGTATCAAGGCACAATCCATCCATGAACATAAACACAACCCAAAATCAATGACAAAACTAATAAGAATATACCTATATGAAAAATCATAATCTCTACAAAATTTACAAAGTTTTCAAAACCAAAATCAAATCTAACAATTTACCTAAACGACAAAGATAAGGAGAAATGATTGAGAGAGCGACCTTCGCCATGGATAAACATCTACAAGCTCTTGATTTTACTCTTATCTTCCAATCTCCCATCTTCCTTATCCTTTCTACATCCTAGCCTCCCTCTAATGCCTTAAAATGTAAGAACTTATGAAATGAAACCCTAAATTGAGCTTTTATATAAATACACAATCTAGGGAGAAATGGACAATTTCAACCTGAAAAATCAAAATTATGGTCTTTTGGAATCAAGTCATCACTCCCAACTCATGACATTGGGCCGTGACTTGACCTGGACGTGACTTGCTGCACTTCAGACGGAATTTTCTAACGACCAGTCACTGTTTCGACGATTTTTTGACACTCTTTCAGACGTCCGATGTAATAACTTTCTTCATGATAATTTTAGATCTTTCCGTCCTCTTAAATTTCTCAATTTGGATTTCATATGTAGAAGATATCTTGCTCACAAGTCTGCTTGGTTGTGATGAAATGGAGTGCTGGGTAGGTGGATGGTTAGCCTGTTTGACCGACCAATATCTTACAATCTATAACTCAAATGATTGAACTTCCTTTTTTAAAGTTGTATAAATTTCAATTATGTTCATTTTGATGTAAAATTTCACTCCATTTAGACTCCAAATGATGACGTTATTTCCCTTGCAAGATCGGTCGACATCGTTGCTCAATCCTCTATATTTTTATCTAAGTCTGACCAACAACACAAAGCAACGACGGGGTGTCGTGACTTCGTGTTGTGGATTCAACATCACTAAATCCATGGTCTCATGTCAGATGTCATGCACCTCACAACTCTATGTCACAACAGGGTGTCTTGACTTGGATGTCTTGGCTTGCCTTATCTCAGCTATTGCTATATGCCTCTCTTCCTTGTAGCTCACGACACCAACTCACGACCAGGTGTCATGACCTGGGGAGTCGCTAGTTACCTTTGCTGCTCCTCTTGGCTCCAAAACATTCTGACTCGATCTCAGTTTTGCCCCCGAGCTCCGTTTTGCTTAATAAGTGTCTCAAAATAACTTCTTGTTTTCCAACAAATTCACCACATGCACAAATTAAGCTCAATGGATACAAATAACTCTAAAATCTACCTAAACTGGACGAAAGCGAGTTAACTGCGAGGAGATTTTGCTCTGGTGAAGATGTAAAATCCACTACATCAATGTTAGATTCACATTGACATGTTTCGTAACGCGCAAGTATTCGCTAATATATCATTGTATGTAAAGATGAACGAAGACCTTTTGTAGGGACGTGTTTTCAAACAATCAAGGACGAAATGGAATTCTACAAAATTTATGCAACAATAGGAGGTCTTAAAATATGACTAAGCACACAGAAGGGCCAAAAAAGTTTCATACAAATAAAATATGTCAATTATAGCAATTATGGTGTTTTTCCTAAACTCAATAAGAATTGACGAGGTCAGAATTTATTTATTCTACCAGGTCAAATCTTCTCACATTTAACTCTATTTTTGTCCCGAATTTATAGTTTTAGTTAATAAAATGCTAATTTTACCTCACTATTGTGTCGAGAATATTTTTGGTGAAAAAATGTCGAAAAGAAGAAGAAAAGGAGCCAAAAGAGCAAGTTAGAAAGAAGAGAAGAGGTTGTCGGGTCAGCCTTCCGGGTCCAGCTCGACAACTTTTTGCTAACTCGGTAACCCGAGCTCAAATTGGTCGAAGAGGGGAAAACGAGCCAGGAGCTCTCCCGGTCACCTCCCAAGCCGACTGCAGGGTGGCACCCAGAAGATTTCCCTAAACCTAGCAAACCGAGACATTTCAGAAGAAGGTGTAACGAGAAAAAAGAGACCTTTCGGGTCCCACCCGGCAAGCCGGTCAAATGCAGGTCCTAAACTCGTGTGATATTTATTTCATTTTTTATCCATTTCAGCCTCCTATAAATACCCAACCCCTAGATTTTTCTTACCACCACCATTTGAAAACCGACAAGACTCGAATAATGGTCTTAAGCTTCTATTTTTCGCACCTTACTAGACAAGCACTCTCCCTGTGGGATCGATATCTCCAGGAAGAAATACTCTCGATATTATTTGGGATGAATTGAATACTTGTCGGGCGGGTCAATTTTTTGTCGCCGTTTTTTGGGAGAGTTTTAAGTCTTGTCTAACGGCCCAAGGAGTACGAATCATTCTGGTGCTTTGGTTACTTTTTTTAAAAATAGTAATTTTTTAAAAAAATAATTTATTTTCATTTTTAGAATAAAACAATGTTTCTTGTGTGCTTGTATGATAATGTCGATGATTGTGGTTTATTTGTTTGAGGTTTCACGGTTCAGGTTGTTTGATTTCATTAAATACATAACTCGAGAGAACTTTAAGAAGAGAACGACGGAGAAGGAGATTATTTTGAGAACCTAAATTGGCGGATACCGTTGTCTTGAACTTGGTGAACAACAATGTTAAAGGTGGGGCGAATGCGAATGGAGGAAATGGAGCTCCTTGACTCATTACCATAAAGGATTATGGAGTGCCATCTAACTCCGGGATGCCTTCATGCATCTAGAGGCCCGATATAGATGCACATTTCTACGAAATTAAGAGTACAATTGTGAATATGGTGTGACGGGAGGAAATCTCGACAAACAAGATTCACCCACTCTCGATACACGAAAAGTGCAACTGTCTTCAAGTAATAACCAAAGTATTAAGTCCCAGAGTTTCGCCCTTCTCTTTGTAACTCTAGCGGTCCAGCCCATAAAAATCTCGTGGACCATCTGCGATCTGGTGTACGGTACGCCCCTAATGTGGGGTCTAACGGTCTCCACTTGATCCCGATCAACCTCACATTTAGATGCTCATTCGCCTCGTAGTGGCTAATCAGAGTCGTTTAGGACAACTTTACGCTCGGAAGTGTTTCGAAGGACATATGCAGGTTTGATTGGAAAATGGTAGACGGTTCGGGTCAAGAAGGTCGATGCTTGCAAGAGAAGGAACCGGAAGGCTAGGGTTTTGGATTTGTCACGATTGTGACAAGACGTGTCATGATCATGACGAATTAATTTCCTAAAACAGTGAGCATTGACGACAGATGAGACGGAGCCGATACGATTGTAACACACAGAGGGTCACGATCGTGACAGAATTCAAATTTAAGATACAATCGTGACACTCAAGACAAAGATTGTGCCTTTGACCAGGAGCAGATTTGGTCCCCCACATGAAGACATGATCGTGACGCTACATGACAAGATCGTGACAATGCCATTTCAGACACATATATAAGGTCTTTTGACCTAGGGATTGAGGCACCATACCCTACCAACCACTTCCTATCAGCAGCCTTAGAGTTCCAGGACTCATTCCCTTTTACTATTCATCTCTACTTCATCCATCTTCAAGTGTCAAGGGTGGAGATTTTCATCAACATCTTCCACATTTGGGCTTGGATAGGAGTATTTTGGAAGCATTTATCCATCGCCAACATCAAGATTCTCAAGGAGTGTCATCATTTCTTCAAGCTAGAGGAGTCCACCACCCACCAAGAACACAAGAGCATTCTCAAGTTTCTCTACACTTTCATGTGTTAGTTCTTACCTTTTATTGTGTATTTGAGCATGCTAATTGTCATAAGCACCATGGTTGAGGGCTAAAACCCTTAGCCATAGGTGCTAGACATTGTAAAATGTGATATTTATATTATTTGAGGTATTAGTTCTAGGATAAATAATGTTATTGTGTGAATTTCTTGTTTACATGGGTGTGATGTATGATTAGCCATCTATGTTGCATGTTTAAGAGACTAAGTCGATCTCGAGAGAGACGGATAGCCTCGGACTTAGAAACCACTAAGGGTTGCAGGCTCGAAATCGTGCTTGGACACCTCGAAGTGACCCTTAGCTTAACATTGTCGGTTGAATGCAGTTTCGAGTTGATTTTGAACCCAAGAGGGCAAGGGGTGACTCGGGATTAGGCCAATTTTAATGCTGAGAGGCGAAATTGGTAATTAGGACATAGGCTCGACAATAGAATCTATCCATAAGATTAATCCTCATTACACTGTTCATATTGATGCATGTCTAGCCCACTAGGCTCTTTATCAATATCTTGTTTTCTCGTCATTTTTGTTAGTTCTCGTAAAATACACAACAGACCAAAAATATTAGTATAATAATTTACTCGCACAATCACACATTCGACCAAACACCGACATTAGTCCCTGTGGATTGACCCGGTACTTACCGTTATAAACTATATTACTTGTAACCGTGTTCTCTTGCAAGGGGGTCTCCAGAGCGCAATGTTATCGCATCACGCGCCGGCCCAACAACTCCACCACCCGAATATCTCCATGTAAAACCTCTGTGTCCACCTACATGTGAGCATGGTGTGCTCACTAGTCTCCAACCTCTTACTGCACAGGATGTATAACTGCTGACCAATCGGGAGGGTCCCCCTGAAAGTCAGAACCTCTCTCATCGGTAGGGCCCGTGTAGAACAAGCCAACCAAAGCTCCTAAAGTTCGGAGGAACTGGCATGCTCTCAAGTCTAGGCGCTAGTCCACCAGTTCCACTATGGGGTCCTCTATTAAAATGGCAAACCCCATCCTGTCGTGAACCCAAAAAATGGAGTCCCATCTATTCTACACTGGTCGCCTAGTGTCTAGGACGGTCAGTAACTCTACAAGCTCCTCTAGTGGTCTCGAGGTGAGCATCCCACAAGTAGGAATCAACCAACCACATATCTCCCAAGCATCGCTGATTGTGTTGCCCGGGTTACTCACGCATTTGTACAGTCTCTGAAATCTTGTCTTGAGGCAGAAATCACCCAACTAGCAATCATCCCAGAACCTGATCCGACTGCCATCGCCCAGCCTCAACCTGACGCACCCGCTCCCAAACACCCTGGGAAAGCTGGGCCAGATATATTAGGTCGAGATCCACAACTGAAACTCAACCTTATTAGTTGAGTTTAACTCTTTCCTTTACATACACTCTTTTATTTTGAGTTCATGTTTGTGAGCTTATTGCCTTTCACACTTGTGTACACGAGACTTTACTCAATGCTTCACTCACATGTAGACAATGTAGGTCATAGTAGGACTAAATTTATGTATACAAGTCGGAGTTCATTAGGGGAGACGCGCGAGTGGGTTGTGGTGGTGGTCAAATGAAACCCATAAACACAAGTCCAAATCGACATGCTCTCATATCATGTTTAATTGGAAAGTATACATGGTGAAACCACTTTTTCACATATGTACAACTAACCATAAGTTTAGCTTATCGTGTCACCTAAAATTCTTATTTTGTTCTGCTACTAATTCTGTAATAGATTTAGGTAAGGTTTTAAGTTTACTTATGTGGGAAAAAACATGAATAAGAATTTTGGATAACCTGATAAGCTAAAAAAGGTTAAGTGTACCCAAGATTGTAGAAAGCGCTAAGTGAGGCCTAGACAGACAGGGCCTCCAAGGTCGAGGCGGGCACCGAGGCAGATTTCCATTTTTATATTTTAAATTTATTTAATATAAATTAATATACTTATCTAATAAATATCATTTTTAATGAGAAAAATATATTGAAAAAACATATATATATATATAAAAGGGAAGCATTCCATTGAGAGCCAAATGTTTCGTGAGAACAGTTGGCCATTCACTTATTTTGGATGGACATTCACTTATTTTCAATGGTCATACATTTTTCGTTGGACATTCACTTATTTTCCATCAATATTCACTTTCATTAGATATAACCTTTTCCATTGGACATTCACTTATTTCCAATGAACATTCACTTATTTCCAATGAACATTCACTTATTTTCAATGGACAAACTTTGTTCTCACGTTCTCACAAAATAGTTGTGTTTTCACATGATTTGTCCTATATATATACATTCAAATGTGAACTAGAAGGGTTGTGCGAACTGTGAGAACCAGCTGCTCCCACGTATTTCCAGAAAATAGTTAGTTGGTATTTTCATAAGTATGACATGTATTTCCATGATATCAGGAGAATTGTGTAATGAGGGGTCCCGGGTGTAACGAAGGGGACGAGTATTTTTCTATAGAAAATCACTAAACTCTTAAGAGGGAATGTTGTAACGAGGGGTCCCCGGGTTTAACGAGGGGAACGAGTATTTTTTATAGGAAATTAATCAACCCTGTCGGGGTAATGGTGTAACGAGGGGGGCATGTATTTTTCTATAAGAAATCAATGAACCCTGTCGAGAAAATGGTGTAACGAGGGGTCTCTAGGTGTAATGAGAGTTCCCTGAGTGTAACAAGGGGTTATAACGGGTTATGGAAAAACAGATCATAATAATGGAAACGTCGGATGACTTTTTTATGAAAATACATAGCTTAATAATGGAAATACGCGCGCATATGACACCACCCAACTAGTTCGCACGGCATGATCTGGTCTCACTCGATCATGCCCATATATATATTAAAATACTTTGATAAATAACATGTTTATAAAAGAAAATCTTCATTATCTATTAATGTTTAATCAATTGCTATATTTGAAAATATTGCAAGCCAAGAAATTGTTGAAGCTCAAATAAAAAAATGGTCCTAAGCCCAACAAAAGCTAGGTTTAAAATTGGTCATCGTTTATGATTCAACTAGAAGTACGAAAGAGGTTTATGATTCAACTGGAAGTACGAAAGAGGTAGAGAGACGTCAACCTTTTCCAGCACGTCCCCTCCCTCTCCGGCGAGATCGACGTTGCTTCGGCGCGTCCCAACCGGTGAGATCGACATTGCTCCAGCGCGTGCCAACCCTCCTCCAACGAGATTGGGGGCTCGTCCGCCTAGCCCGTCCCGATTTGGGAAAAGCGGACCGGCGCTTCATTGCCACCTTGGTGGCAATCTCGGCCGTTTTCTACAACATTGAGTGTACTTAGGTGCAATAGTGGGTTCGACAAGTGTATCTAGTTGTAATGAACCCTAGTATCAATCTTATTAGATGGCTTGACTCATCCATTCACTTACACTATTTTTATTTTCAATTTTTCACTATCAGTTTTTTTCTTGTAACGGCGCACGTTAAGTGTGCCGTTACACCGTCTTCGTTACATACTGTAACGGCGCACAGACGGCGTGCGCCGTTACAACCTGTGACGGCGCACACCGTTACTGCGCCGTTACAAAACCTACCGTCACCGTTTCACACGATGACGGTGCCATTATGCATTGTAGCGGCGCATAGACGGCGTGGCCCATTACGATTTGTAACGGCGCACAAACGGTGTGCGCCGTTACAAATAATACAAAATAAAAAAAAATATTTTAAAAAAATAAAAGAAATATTTTTATATTTATTATTTTTTTAATGAAGTATTTAAAAATGTAAAATAATATGAAAATGAAATTAATATTAATATTGAAATTGTTTAATACATTATTTAATTTACATCGATATCTATGACGACGGGCCTCCAGGATCTCTAGACCTAGTCGGGTCAAATGGAGGTGGAGGGGCATTAGGATTTAGTAACCTTAGCTGTTCTTGGAAGTACCGGAACATCTGCTCGGTTTGCTGGTTTTGGACGGCCTGAGTCTGACGTAAAGTCTGGTTTTGGAAGGCCTCAGCGAGAAGCTCCGTAATAACCTCATCTTGTTGGCTGAGTCGATTCCGGAGCTCCGCAATCTCCGCAGAAGTACCATCGGAGGAGGTCCAACGTCTTCTCTGTCTCGGCGGTGCCTCGTAATCACTCCCGCAACCCCGGATGCGTCGTCCTCTGGAGGGTTCTATAGTAACCCCTCTGGCAAGCTCGACCTCACGAACATCCTCGGCAGCTAGTCGCATGACCTCATTCTCTTCAGCGTCGGTCATCTTTTTCAGAGTTCCATCCTCGTCGTAGTTCGTCTCATCATTCTTCCAATCCCTAAGCGCATTCCTAATGTAAATCTGCAAAAAAAAATTGATTAATAAAATAAATTTAAATATTAAAATTTTTTTAAAAAAATTAATTAAACTTACAAGTTTCGGGTTGAGTTCCTCCTCCCCCTCATGTGCACCATCACCAGGATTAGGGACCTGGTGAGCCTTCAGTAAGCCCTCCAACTTTTTGGAGACCTCCACTTCCTCGGCCTCCGTCATCCTCTCCCAAAGACGTCGAAATGGGATTTCGCCAGTGTGGTAGTTTAATTTGTTCCCGCTCCTCGGAATGGTACTCATTTGAGACCCAACTTCTTCCTGAAAAAAATTAAAGTAAATTGAATTAATTGAAAAAATTAAAAAATTAAACCTATTAAATATGAAATTTGTAATATACCTCGTTGGCATCAAAATGATGAACGAGGCACCGCCACTGGGACTTCTTCCCTTTCTTGGTCCTGTTGTGAAATCTGGGCTCTTTAGCAAGTGCTACGGCCCCCGTGTTGTCACAACATAAATTCCCAGGATTTAGACGTTCGCGGCAGTACATCTAATCCACTCAAGAAACTCCTGACCCACATCGTTCTATCCCGCCATACACTAAGAAGGCGTCCTTTGTTCTCCTCAGATACTTGAGGATACACTTGACGGCAGTCCAGTGATCTTTGTCTGGGTTAGACTGAAATCTGCTGGCACAGCTGAGGACAAACGATACGTCATGCCTCGTACAGATCATGGCATACATGATGGATCCCACTGTCGAAGCATATGGGATTCCCTCCATCTTCTTAAGCTCATCAGGTGTTTTAGGACACTCATTATTGCTGAGCTTGATGCCATGTCTTACCGGGAGGTTCCCTTTCTTAGAGTCAAGCATTGAGAATCTTCTCAATACTTTATCTATATAGGTGCTCTGACTTAGACCTAAAATTCTCTTGGATCGATCTCTGTAGATCCTGATCCCTAGAATGTAAGCGGCCTCTCCTAAGTCCTTCATGGAGAAACACTTCCCTAACCAAGCTTTGGTCTCAAGCAAGGTTGGGACGTTATTTCCCATGATCAGTATATCGTCGACATACAGCACAAGGAACACTATGTTACTCCCACTGCTCTTCTTGTAGATACAAGGTTTATCTGGATTTCTGATGAACCCGAATTTTTTTTGCGGCTTCATCGAAGCATAAGTTCCAACTCCTGGAAGCTTGCTTCAACCCATAAATGGATCGTTGCAGCTTACACACCTTTTCGGGATGTTTAGGATCGACAAAACCTTCTGGCTGGGTCATGTAGACATCCTCCTGCAAATTCCCGTTAAGGAATGCGGTTTTGACGTCCATTTGCCATATCTCGTAATCGAAATATGCTGCAATGGCTAACATCATTCGAATTGACTTAATCATAGCTACTGGCGAAAAAGTCTCATCATTGTCCATACCTTGGACTTGACGATAACCTTTAGCAACCAGTCTTGCTTTGTAAGTCTGAGGCTTTCCGTCCATATCTGTCTTTAACTTAAATATTCACTTGCAACCTATGGGTTTTATCCCAGGTGTGCTGTCTACTAAGTTCCAGACCTGATTGTCTTTCATGGACTTCATTTCCTCATCCATGGCATTCTGCCATTCTTTTGAGTTGGGACTGGCCAAGGCTTGCTGAACTGTTGCAGGATCATCCTGATCTACAACTATCAAGTCATTACCCTCTGTGGCTAAGAAGCCATATCTGACTGGGTTTTGACGAGATCTTTCAGACCTCCTTGGTCCTACAGGAGTTTCTGTTGGAATAGGACTTGGATCATTTACCTCATCGGGTACCTCTACAATATCTGCAGGCTGTTCTGTGTCTTCTCGAATTTCTTCAAGAAGCACAGGACTCCCACTGGGTTTCTTAGATAAGAATTCTCTTTCCAAGAAAACTCCACCTCGAGCAACAAAGACTTTTTTTTCCTCGGGTTTGTAGAAGTAGTACCCCATGGTTCCTTTGGGGTACCCTACAAAGACACACTTATCTGCCTTGGGTTCGAGTTTATCACCAAGCAACCGCTTGACGTAAAGGTCGCACCCCCAGATCTTGAGGAAAGACAACTTGGGAGCTTTCCCTTACCAAGCCTCAAATGGAGTGGTCTCCACTGCCTTTGTAGGTACTCGATTTCATATGAATGCGGCTGTTTCTAGGGCATGGTCCAGAAAGATACTGAAAGGTCGGCGTGACTCATCATGGAACGAACCATGTCTAGCAGGGTTCTGTTCCTCCGTTCGGAAACACCATTCATCTGAGGGGTTCCTGGCGGGGTTAATTCTGAGAGTATACCGTTATCCTTTAGGTGACTGAGAAACTCTTGATCTAAGTACTCGCCACCTCGATCGGAACGAAGTGCCTTTATACTTTTACCAAGCTGGTTCTGTACTTCATTATGGAATTCTTTGAATTTATCAAAGGACTCCGACTTATGTCTCATTAAGTAGACATACCCGTACCTACTGAAATCGTCGGTAAAGGTTATGAAGTATCTAAAACCTCTCCTGGCTTGTGTACTCATGAGCCCACATACGTCTGAATGTATTAGGCCCAAGAGGTCACTTGCCCTTTCACCTAAGCCACCAAAAGGCGCTTTTGTCATCTTGCCCATAATGCAAGATTCGCATCTCTCGAATGGTGTGAATTCAAACGGGCTTAAGAGCCCACACTTATGAAGTGTCGAGACGCGTTTCTCGCCTATGTGGCCTAGACAATAGTGCCACATCACAATCTGGTTTGAGTCATCCGACTTTAACCTCTTATTTACGTTATAGTTTGAACTGTAGTTAGTGTTATCAATATTTAAAATATATAATCCACCAACCATAGATGTTGTGCCGTAAACGATATTATTTCTTGATAAAGTAAATAAGCCATTGTCTATGGCAAATACAAAACCAAGTTTGTCCAAACTGGACACTGAAATAATACTTCTACAAAACGTAGGTACACATAAGACATCGTCCAATACTAATATAAGCCCTGTGGGCATCCTAAGACTAACAGAACCGACAGCCGTCGTTGACACCGAACTGTTGTCTCCGACTCTCAGATCCCGCTCGCCTTTCCCGAAGAGCTTCTTACTTTTCAGAACCTGCAGATTAACACAAATGTGAGATTCTGCTCCGGTATCAACTACCCATGTGTCTGAGAAAGTAGTGTTGAGATTGTACTCAACAACGTAAATACCTGATCCAGGTCCTGAAGGGTGTCCTCCCTTCTGCAAGCTTCTCAGATAATCTTTGTGTTGCCTGCAATCCTTCTTCCAATGACCTGGCTGCTGGCAGTAGTAACAGACTACCTCTGAGGTCGAAGTGCTCCCTTCGGTTCTAGAAACCGCTTAAATTCTCGGACTTCTAGGTGCCCTTATTTGCCCAGCTAGGTGCATCGGCGCCTTACCCTTACCTGACACTACTGGTGCCTTGCCCTTGTTTGAGTGTCCTGGTGACTTACTAGCAGGTTTGCCAGCTCTTTTGAAACTTACAGCCTTATTGACCATGAGAACCTCAGAGGTTTTGCCCTTGAGGTCTTTCTCTGCTGTCAGCAACATTCCATGAAGTTCCTTGATAGTCTTTTCCATATTATGGAGATTGTAATTTGTGATCACATCTCCATAAGCCTTTGGAAGCGACATTAGGACTATGTCTGATTTCAGCTGCTCTGTGAACTTATGACCTAGACTGGCCAAGCGATCAAAGAGCCGCTTCATCTTTAGGACATGTGGGCTAACTGCCTCACCAGCGTTGAGCCTGCAATAAAATACCTCCCTAAGAGTGTCGTATCTTTCGACACGGGCATTCTTCTGGTAGTATATTTTAATTTCTTCCATCATCTCTTGGGGTTCTCCCATGAGATGCATGAACTGGTCCTGGGTCTCATTTTCCATGGACCCGACCATGAGGATGCCAACATCTTGTCGATCGCTTTTGTACTTTTCATAAGCGTTCTTATCGGCATCGCTGGCATCATCAACAGGCTCTTTTAAAGGCTTGTCTGTAAGGATATACTCCTGTCTGTCATATTGAAGTGCAAGCTTCAGGTTCCTCTCCCATTGCAGGAAGTTGGTCCCTGTCAGCCTGTTATTCGACAGAAGAGACTTTAAGGCTTCACTGCCAGAACGTGTTGATTTGGGTAGCGAAGTTGCCATCTAATCTATACATGAAAACAAATTCGATCAGATTCTTAATTAAGTTGAAGTAAGAGACACTTGACTATGAACATTTCTGATTCTTGTATCTGAATCTAAACCAAGATCTCCGCATATTCAAAACTAAAGTGAGTTAATCTCATCGCCCCAGTTTTGGACATTGGAGTAGGACAGTCTAGTCCTTTCACAATTCCATGTGATTCTTGGCTAGGGCTTATACATTGTGTGTATACGGTATTGCCCTATATCTGATACCCTGGCTCAGATCATCTGAGAATCGCAGACAAGTCAACCAATTTTCAACGCATGGTCCAATCTGCATGACTATTACGCTAATGCGCACGCACCCATGCAAACTGGTCCATCTTCTATTAGAACCCATTCTCATGGATCCACATTAATCGTGTCTACCCATGAGTCCGAGAACTAATCGAAGTGATGAAAAGTGGGCGGTATCTAGCTTGACTTGAAATTATTTGCCTTTTAAATATTCATTATCACTGATCATAATTTGATCTTAATTTGATTTTATCATCTACAAATCCATGTAGAGATAATTTCAATTCTGGTTTACATGTGCGTGATTGACTAATTATTATTAATCTTCACACATGTGGGTGATGATCTAATTAACATGAACTTATGAAAATTAAATCACACATTCATCCATACATTCATAAACATAAATGTAAATTTGCTTTAGCTAGCCCGCTAACCCTACTGGAATAAACTAGAACTTATACTAGGTCTCGTCTTTCCTCATTCTCCTGGACTCCCACGGGCTCCACGCCTCCTCGGGATTACCGTCCTTCTCTCCGTCCTCAAAGTTCCATGTTTAATACGGATCTTGCATGATCATGAATTGATCATGAGATCTAGACTAGATTAAAATTTAGTATTACCTTGAATCAAAATCTCCTTGTTACTAAATTGGATTTCGTAACCTCTAAAGATCGTCCACACAGGAAGAGCAATCCGGGGATACTCACAACGATCCTTACTAGAAGATCGAAGCAAGCAAAACGGACGGAGCGGGGAGGAGAGAGGGGGGCCGGCCGAAACTGGCTAGGAGAGAGAGAGGGTGACGGCTAGGGTTTGTAAAATAAATCACTTAATTTTCAGATCTAAAAATTTCCCTTTTATAGACCTTATTTGGGCTTTTAATTAATTAAAGGCCTTAATGGGCTTAAAGCCCAAAGCTTTTAATTAATTGTGTAGAGAAGCCATTCTGGCTTAGCCCATTCTGGCTAGGTCCAGTTTAGCTAATTTAATTAAATATATTTAATTAGATATAATTAATTAGTCCTGCTAAACCGTTCTTGATTCCGGTTTAATCCTAAACCGAAATCGGTCTAATCTGGTTTAATCCAAAACCGGATTTTGTCTCTCTCATGTTTCCTCCAAATGATTCCATCCGTTTTACTCAACCTTTAGTGTGTGACCCTCTAGGCTCACGACACGTCGGCGGACTGGTAAAATTACCATTTTACCCTTTCCATCATGAGTGGCCTCTAGCAAGACATCATGATTACCCAACGCTTGTGATTATCGAGATTTCGATTTAACCTTGTCGTACATAAATCTATCCTTTTATCCTCTTGATATCTTTGACAACCACGAGGCATAGACAAGTCATCCTCGTTCTATTGTCATGTTTCTTGATTCTGAGTTAACTGAATTATATCTGATACTAAGTATCGTCTGCATGGCCATGCTATCTTATTTCAGTTGTACTCTTCAAGGGGCCTAAACTGATATCTGCTCACACGTCCGTATGAGGGATAAATCCTTCAGAGATCCATCTAGTCAACTTATGTAACTCGTGATCGAGCCAAACACAGCCGTTATTGTAACCCTTTTACAAGAGACGTTAGACTGAGTCAAACTCGTCACTCATTACATATTGACCTCAATGGTCCTTCGGTCTGAGGATGTGATTTCATGATCTGACATATGAGTATGTTCATGACTGTGTCTATGTAACATACTCATGATTCGGGTCGTCCTATGTCACCCCTGACTGGTGATACTATGACCTAACTCTGGCCCCCTTTTGGCCATGATCAGTAGTGCGTGATCATTTAGAGTTAGCCTCATACCGATCGCTTCTTATGAAGCTTATTCTGATCGGGGACTGCTTAAGTAAGATTTTATCTGATCTGTAGATCTACTATTATGTGTTGACACATCAATGATACAAATCAAATCATACATAAGATATTACTACAACACTTAGAAATATGAATGCCGATTTTTATTCAAATAATAATCATTATTACAAGATTAGATTGAAAATACATTGTGCTAGGGCACAAAAACACAACAAGATCGACTACCAAGTTAGATCCTTAGGAAATCGAGTTTTCGGGTTTTACCAGAATCTGCCTGGCAGAAAACCGAGACTTTGAAGCTCCATCTTTCGAGCTACAGATCTCCAATTACTTCGGTTCTTTTTGGAGATTAAACCTCAGTCAATTCTCTACATCTTTTGTGTTTCGCTCCAAACCCAGTTCGGACGAGAAGACCTCTGTCTGGAGCAAAACATTTTTTTCATCTCTCTGGACAGACTCTGCCGACCAGTCAACTTCTCGGCCTTGTATCTCCCAAACCAGCACTCTTTTGGAAAATCAGTATTTCACAAAGGTTGTATCCCTTTGACTTATCTTTCTAACGCCGCCAGTTTCAGGTTAATCGGAGCTCGGACAAAGTGGCTATGGCTCACGTAATGTCGGTCGCCGGAACTGGACAATCTGGACAGTTTCTCCATTTTTGCTTTTAGTCTTTGTTGAATCGATAAAGAAGAATTTTCGGATCTTCTTCTCTAGAGCAAGTCCACACCAAGGGGATGATCTTGAAGATCCTTCACTTAATTGCCTACTAGAACAATTAAGTGAAGAACATGAGAGCAAGAAGAGAGGGCAAGAGCAATTGTGAGTTGTGTTTTTGATTAATGAATGAATGTTAGATATTTCAATTCATCAACCAACTCATAAGCATGGGTCAAAAGTGATTGGTATGGGCTTAAAGGTGTTTTAACCCATACCCCTTAAATCACTCACCTCTTAATCTACAATCACCAACTAAGCATGGTGTTGTGTGGCCCCCACTCATGGACCCACCATGTGGGCCGGCCATATAGGGCTTATTGGGCCCATAATGGGCCCTTGTTGGGCCGGCCATGAGACCTCATAGGCCGAGCCCAATGGGCTCGCCCATGTAGTTTCGTGCCGTGTCCAAAAGTCGCCCGACCCTTTTTGTCGTTACTTATCAAACAAAGTCCGACGCGACATCGACGAAAAAACTCAGTTTTCTCGATTTGCTAATTATTCTCTCAAACCGAACCCATGGCCCAAACCTTCAGTTTTGTCCATGCATAGCTCCTCAAGAAACTTTAAGGTTTCCTTGTCTCAAGTTATCCGTCTTGAATGTGTGTGACCCTCCAGGCTCATGCCACCGTTGGTAGATCGGCGCAAAAGATCGCTCTTGCCCGATCCATCATAAGGGGCCTCTTGTAAGATGTTATGATTACCCAAGGTGCATGACGATCGATGATTCGACTTAACCTTGTGCGTACAAGTCACTATCCTATTATCTCTAGATATCCCGATTGATCACAAGGCATAGAGTCGTCACCCTTGTTTAATCAATCATTGTTACTTGATATGTGAGATGGCTGAGAACTGATAACCCGTATCACCGGCATGGCCATGCTCTTACTCTCAGTCAGTCTCGATCAAGAGGCCTTTAACGAATATCTTTCCCATACCGTAGTATGAGGGATAAATCCATTAGCCGTCTTTCGTGTCACTCATGCAACCCGTTCCGCCACCCAATCATGTCCGTTATTCCAATCCTGTTACAGAAAGCGTTAGGCGCAAGTTAAAGCCGCACGTACATTGCATAGTGATCACAAAGACTCATCGGTCTAAGGATATCGTGACAAGCTATCGCATTTGAATATGTTCATGGCTTAATCTATGAAAACACTATTCAAAGCGGGTTGTCCGATATCAATTACCTCATGATATCTATGATATGATTCCGGGATCCCGCATCCCTATGACAAGTAGAACTACGTCATTAAGAACCATCCTCATACTGGTCGCTTCTATGGAAGCATATTTTGACAAAGGACTCGTTAAGTGTGATCCGTACAGATTTATGGTTCTACTACTTTAGTGGTCATAAATCAGATCATGCTTAACATATTGCTTCAACACATAAGTAATACAAAGCCGTTTTATATATATTACAAACGATGATAATGTACATACACGTTTACAGGCTACTAGCAATTGGACTAGGGCACAAAATGCTATCAAAGGATACATACGTCCATAAGAACACCGTAGTAACATATGTCGTTTGCTTCAATCATGACCCCTGAATTTTGATTTCTCCGGCCCTGGTCGATTCTCAAGCATAAAAATTTGACGCCGTTAACAGTACACTGCGAATAAATTGCAGACGAACGAGGACCTCTAGATAGTAGTACCAACTCTCGTTGCCACCCTGGAGCAGTCATCTGCACACGAAATATAAATGAGTTATCCCTAAAATTTGTATGTGGTAATTGAAGTTAATTGATGTCTATTACGTACAATTCTGCGCCACGCGAAGACAAAGGACATGACTCAGTCCTGAAGAGATTTCCTAGGGTGTATTCGTTGGAACCCTGCACGATGTGATTCTATGAATGCATCTGCTTTGGCACAATTCTCAATCACTGTCCAATTCGCCCAGAACATCTCGGATGCGCTCAATTTGTCGTTTCGCACCACGCTCTTAACTTGTACATGTGGGGAAACAACTAATAAGTTGAAACCTAGAGCTGGACTAACAAATGTTTCGCTGGCTGAAGCGGCGCAGTTAAGGTACATCTGAGTGAAGGTGACAGACTCGTGCATCAAGTACTGTTGGGCTATACAACCTTCTGGATATCGCGGGTTTCGCACACTTATCTTGTACATGCCAAGTTGCCTGCAATCGAAATATGAATGTTAATATCATATTCGATTATACAGTTCAATGGTAATTGGAAATGATATTTGGAAGTCAAGGATCATACCGTTCAATTGGAAACATTTATGTGAAATGAACTGGGTCGGTTCACAAAACTTGATCCGGAAGGTGCAGTAGAAGGTGAACCGTAATTGTAAAGAATGAAGGAGGGAAAATAGTTTCCAACTTACAAACTAGAACCACTATATCTTCCCCCAACCTTTTCAGGGCTTTTTTCGTCGGTTCCCTCGTGCACAACAATTGAAAGGCCTTGCCCAGCTCTGTTAATGCTTCTGCCACATAAGGCGGAACGTACTTTCGAATGACAAAGGGGAAGATACGTTGCATCAACACGTGACAATCGTGGGTCTTCAATCCGAGGAACTTTTTCTCATCGGGATTCACCTTGCTATTTAGACTTCCCGCATATCCAGAGGGAAACTTAACAGCTCGGATATGCTCCAGAACTTCCTTCCGATCACGACCCTCACGCCATAAGGTGCATCTGGGAGCTCCCCGTCTTGCACCCATTGGTCTTGCCGGACTCCCTGTTCCTCGTAAGTTCTCCTAGCTTTCACGTCATCCTTAGTCTTCCCTGCAATTCCAAGAACTGTACTTATGACGTTGTCGCATACGTTCTTCTCTATATGCATCAAATCCAACGCATGTCTGACTTTATGAGTTTTCCAATAAGGTAGCTCCCAGAAAATGCTTTTATAAGACCAACATATAGGAACACCACCACCTTTTCGTTTACTGAACTTCGGATGCAAACTAGGCAGTGGGTATCAATGACGTAGAATCGCACTGAGTACAGCAGCCCCTGAATGCCGGGTAGGCCTTCTCCGGGTCTCTGTCTTCCTGTTAAAGGCTTGCGGCTGAAATCGCAGTGGATGTTTCGGTAGTAAGAACCTACGAGTACCTTGGTAAGAGATTCTTGAGTTACTGTGTTCAGAATCGATCTCGTCCAAGCATAGAGGACATGCCTTATAGCCTTTAGTCTGGATGCCCCCAACATTCTCAAACCCGTGAAGTCACTTATTGTCCACATCACAGCAGCCCGCATGATGAAAGCCTCTTTCTTAGAACAATCCCACATGACAGCTCCGTGCTCCCAAAGATGGTTCAACTCATCAATCAGTGGACGCATGAAGTTATTTAAGCATTTCCCAGGTGATTTTGGACCTGATATCAACATGGTGAGGATGTTATACTCCTTTCTCATAGCCATCGAGGGCGAAAATTCAACGGGATAGCGACTACAGGCCACAAATTGTAACTCGTCGCATTAGGCCCATATGAAGAGAACCCGTCGGATGACAGTGCCAGCCGCACGTTCCGTATTTCTCCTGAAAATACTGGGTATTTTGCGTCAAAATTAATCCAATCCGCACCGTTTGATGGATGTACTAATATTTCATCGTCCTCATTCTCCCGCTCCCCGTGCCATCGCATCCACTCAGTCGTCTCTGGGGCAAGATATAAACGTTGAAGTCGAGGAGTCAATGGGAAGCACCACAACGTCTTTTTCGGAACAAATTTTTTTCCCACTTTAGCGTATCGTGCTTCTCCATAAACGCCACATGTCTGGAGTTGCGATTGTGTTCCGTAGTACAAAGTGCATCCGTACAGACATGCATCATATTTCACGTGTGGCAGTTGAATTGCCTTCATTTTCTGCTTCGCCGCTGCATAGCTAGATGGATACGTATTAGGTTGGGGTAACGTAGAACAATAATCTTTGGCAACCTTGGTAAAAGCTTCGTCAGACATCCCGGTGCTCTGCTTGATGGACAACATCCTTAACATTGCTGCTAAAGAAGTGTCCTCACTAGTTTTGTACAACGGCTTTTGCGACTCCGTCACCAACCGGTTGTATGTTGTCATGGTTGCCTTAGCGACTCCCTCCTCGACTTCGGTTATTATTCCAATGTTCTGTTGTTCGTCCTCGTCAATCCTTACATCTCTAGTTGGGTCTACATCATCCACGAGCTGATGCACAGGATCAACGTATACTGGATTGTTGTCCGACGTCGAACAAGGTTGATTCGCCGATGTTGCCCTCAAACTGATATCCCAATTCCAGCTCGAGCTAGATCATTCGGCTTCACCATGATGGAACCACACATTATACGATCTAAGAAAATCTTTCCTCAATATATGATCACAAATTGTGTCCATATCGTGCCAAGGAGAATTACAACACCTCGTGCATGGACACTTGAAACGTCCCACACCATCTCTTGGAGCGTTTTTCTCGCAAATTTTACAAAACTGCTTAATCCGTTCATCCATTCCTCACTCATTTTTACGGATCCCATCCATCTCCGATCCATTCTATATATGTAATATATATAAATTCGGTTAACAATTAATATTAGATAACTATACACCAAAAATGACATTAATATTCATTATTATTTCACCAAAATCACAACAAAAATAATAATGTAGAATATATGCACTATTTCACATAAATCACACTAACTATACTAATTTACATAATATTACATTATTTAAAAATATGTACGTACCTTCTAATTCACATAAATGACCTAATTACCCTTGTTTGGTCATTTATGAACAAATTACCCCTAATTAGGTCATAAATGATCGAAATACCATTGTTTGGTCATTTATGACCAAATACTCTAATGTTATCATGCAATTAATGGAATCGGGAGAATTTGCCCTAGTGTTATCATGCAATTAATGGAATCGGGAGAATTTACTCTAATGTTATCATGCAATTCATGGAATCGGGAGAATTTACACTAATGTTATCATACAATTCATGGAATCGGGTAATTAATTTCATCAATTTCAAAACTAAATTAATAAATATAACATGCAAATTGTTCATACAAAACTATACAAATTCATATGAAATCATATACAAATTTGAAGTTTTATATATTGCATTATTTAAAAATATGTACATACCTTGTTGGGAGATTTGTGAGGGACAAATATAGGGTACTCGGGAAAATTTATAAGGTATCGAAATTATGAAATTACCCTTGTCGGGAGAAAATTTGTTGTGAGAAGTTGTAGGAAGAAGAAGGGGAGGTTCTGCCAAAACTTATAATACATTTTAGTAAAGGCGCACAATACTATGTGCGTCGTTACAAAATTGCTTGTAACGGCGCACAATATTAGATGCGCCGTTACAAAGTAACGGTAACAACAACGGCTTCATTTCCGACCGTTTTCCATAACGGTAACAAAGTGGTCAACGGTCAACAACATTTGTAACAGCGCACATTACTGTGTGCGCCGTTACTAACTTTCATTACTAACGGCGCACAAATAAAGTGCGCCGTTACAAATGTTTCTAACGGCGCACTGTGTGTGTGCGCCGTTACAAACTTTTGTAACGACGCACTATAGATGTGCGCCGTTAGTGTTTTTCTTTCTAACGGCGCACATAAACTATATGCTCCGTTAGAAAAGAAAAAAACGGATAGTGTTTGCATGCGAGTTTAATTTTTTTTTCTTATTCTCGTATAAGCGTGAGATTTATTTCACTTCATGCTTGTGTGTACATGTGCCAACTTTTCTTCTTATATATTCTTGTGTACACGTGAGATTTATTTCACTTTACGTTCGTGTATGCATGTTTCATACTTCAAAGTTTTGATGATCATAGCGGTTTTGAAGATGAAACAAGGGGAATATATTTTGATGGCGGTAAAGTTATTATGTAAATGGGGGAGCGAATATAAATAGACAATATCATTTTAAAATTAATAAATAGAAGTAAATTAAGTAAATTATTAGTGAAAAATTGAAAGGCCTAATATTAATTCCAATACATATTGGAAATGAATCGTGTGGAAAAAAAATTCTTTAAAACCCATAAAACATTTAACTAAATCTTAAAAAGAAAATAACACACAAAGTAAACATCTGGAATCCTTATTCTGAGTTCATTGAAGCTCAACATCAAAGACATAAAACAGAAAATAACCATAATATCCCATTAATCCTCAAGAAGAGGTTTGAAGTCAAGTAGTGTCTTTTCCCCCAAATAAGGTTTCTCCCACACATCTGCTAAATAAGTTTTGGTCTTTATGGCTGATTCCTCGACTGATAAAACAAGTCGATACTCGACCCCTTGCACCACTCGCTTATCTCCTCGAATTACACTCACCAACTTTAAATTCGTGTCGGTTTTTTTATCATACTCAGTTATGGCGAACTTGGCAAGCTCCCATATATGTGGATCATTCACATTTTGTATTGGCATCCACACAATGAGGGAATATATAGGTGTTCGGCTGCCAACAGCAGCGAGAACGAAAAAATAGAGAGAAAGAAAAAGAAGAAAGCCTTCATTTAGGAGTTTCATAGTGAAAATTTTATTTTTCTCTCAATTGCTTGGATGGTTTTTGTTTTGTTGTTGTGGCCGTAGAGTAGGTTTGGGATGCAATTTATACGTGTCCAATGACACTTTATGAAGAAATAGATACTTGAAGAATTAAATCAAGGGAGATGGCTATTGCATGATCATTTCATGCTTTTGTTTTTAAGTTTTAAAGTGCAACAATTTCTAATCTATATCTTCAATTTAGGTAATTCTACAAACATATTACATATAATTTACTGGGAATATAAGAATCATTATCATTCATAGGATACTAATGATCAATGATTATCACAAATCGATAAATTAATAATGAATTAAAATGAAATAATTGATCAAAAAGGTATAGGTGTAAGATTAGGGCATACCAAAAATAAAGCCCTAATTTAATTTGCTCCCATTTCAACTACAGTTTCATGGCAAACACACAAATAGCCACAAGCAGATTCTGCAATGAACAACTCGAGCCACAATTCATAACTACAGTTTCATGTCAATTAATTTTTCTCGTTGATCAAAACAAATTTTAAGTTCATAAAAATGAAGTCATGAAAGAGTAGAGGTGAAGCCGAAATCATGAAAAATAGGAAATCATAAAAACATAAAATAAAAGATCATAAAAGTATAATAGGATATTATAAAATCATGAAAATGAAATAATAACTCATCAAATAGTAAAATGAAATCTAAATTTCACAAAACCCTAATTTATTAACTCAACTATTACGAAAAACACGCGATCTGTCCCTGATTAGGGTTTCTCGTTTGTATGGTGAGGTACGCGCGCCGTCACCTATGCTGCACTTGGGCGACGACGGGAGCTCACGGCAGCGAGGTAAGGAGCCTGTGGTGGTCGGGAATCGAAGACTGGTAGAGACGGAGAGGTCGGAGACGTCGATCTGTTCGGCGCTGTTTGGGAAGGTTCACGGCGGGAAGCGGGGGCTGTGCGAGAGGGTTGCGGCGGTGCTGCGCTAGTTGGTGGTAGCGTGGGAGATTGACGGAGGCCGGAGGAAAGGTTCAACGCAGACGGAGGCTAACGGTGACTTGGCGATGGTAAGGTTGGTGGGGTATTATTTCGATATTATATTCGAGGGAAGACGGGTTCAGGAGAGGGTCACCGGCGGATGGGCAAAGAAGTTTCGGGGATTGGAATGTGATCGGGTTGGGTATGATTTCCCGATGTCCAATCGATGTCGGATGGATTGGTAATAGGAGGGATCGAGAGTTCTCTGGCGTCGATGGGCTGACCATGGTAAGCTCGAAGAGCTTGATCTGTGATTCCCACATTGAACGCAAGGTTGATCGGCGAAACTGGTCTAATACCATATGTAGAGCGTTTACAAGGTTTCTCCATCTGTATAAGGTGGAGGCCATGACCTTGCATGGTGCTAGCTGGATCGAGTTGATTGTTTTATGAGAATTTTATGGACTTCTGTTTGACACATTCTGCAACGGATCCCGGGATTTCAACATTTGTATGAGGTGGATGACGTGGCTTTGCATGATATTAAACAAGTCGAGTTGAACATCTTTGGAGTTATCATTAGTGAAAGCCGTTCGTGTAATTTTGTGGCTCATAAAATAGCCAGGTATGGTTTAATTAATAGTAGCTGGGATCAAGGTGCGGTGTCGGTCCCACCATCTGTTGCTTTGGTTGTCCGGTATAATTTCGGGTTAGTTGTTTAATAATATGTGTGTTTTTCCTAAAAGAATAGTAAAAAGAAATCATCAAATCATGAAAACTTAAATACTAAACCATAAAATTAATAGTAGAAATCAGGAAATCATATGAACGAAATTAATCCTTGTAATCGTGAACATGATCCAAGAATCATGAAATCATGAAATATAAATAATTTGTGTAAATTCTTCATTTATACAAATAAAATTGAAAAAAATTAGTTTGTGAAAATGTAATCATGAAATCTTAAATTATGAAATAAACTAAATCATAATCAATTAAATTAAATCTTGTAATTATGAAATCGTGAATTAAGAAATAAATTATATGATAATTAAACTAAATCTTGTAATTATAAAAGCAATCAATAAATGATTTAATGGTTCCTTCAAGAAAAATGATTTAATGATATAAAAATTCAAAAATACTCTTATATGGGCCGCACTACAATACAAACAGGGTTTTGACATACAAATTTTAGAACATATCTCAATCGTCAAATCTTATAATTAATGAACGAGATTCTTGCTAACTCATCGATGACATACTAACGTAATTACATATTAATTGTTTATTTATTTTAGTCAATTAACACCAACATAAGGGTAAATTAGTATTTTTATACAACATTTAATTTTTTATTTATAAATGATTTTCTTGTTTAAGATTTCCTTGTGAAATCGTTCATCAATTTTTTTATAAAATAAAGTGTCATCTGATTAGTTTTATTGATTTACGTATAGTGTTCATGTTTCATCGTTTCATGATGTAGTTTCATTGTTCACGTTTCATCGTTCATGATATAGTTTCATTGTTCATGTTTTATCGCCAAGCGTTATGGTTTATCGTCAAGTTTCATTATTTCATTCATCAATTTTCGTTGATTCACCCAATCCGTCAAGTGTCATGGTTTATTTCGTAAAGTGTCAAGGTTTATTGTCAAGTTTCATTGGTTCTTACCATTACAACAAATCATAATGACTCTTACTAATTCCAATCACTCAAGTAACAATCAAAAAATTGTCTTTGTTTCATGGACATCGTCTTTGTTTCATTTATATTTAATCTGCTCATTGATTGTTCATTGTATAATTTCCTTGTCCCTCGTCAGGAACTAAAATGAAACCATCACAATTTAGATGCCAGAGATGCTCTATGGTCACTGCACATAAACAAAACAGAATTCAACTGTATTCAAAAAGTAAGTTTTGAATAATTACACCATTGTCATTGATAAGTCAGCAAAAATTTAAATTATTCAAATTTTAATCTGGCGATCACAACATGTTCTCATTTTGTCGTCTAAGATACCCGTTCTCACTTGAATGCAGGCTATGGTTGTGTATACTTAATTCAAATTTTGATTTGTTTGATTTTGCATTTATTTAAATATGTATTTTGCGGGCAGTGGTTGGGGATTGGTGAATCCCCGTCCATGTCGGGTGTTCGTGGGGACATAAATCACTAAAACCACCATATACCTATCCCGTTGTCATTCCTACCTTAGGCTGCCGGTTAAAATTCAATGTTTTAGTGTTATGTCACCTTGTTTTACCAAAGATTTACAATTTAAATGTGCTAGAACTATTTACTGTTAGTATGTAGTTTCCTAATAAATCTTTTCTAGAGATCTCTAGTTGTAAATTAATAATACAAGAATCAGTTATTTCAACAAATCACACCACTCACTTAACATAGATCATCCGTATGAAGCGCGTCAATAATCCAATTTTGTTCAAATTGTTAGGCTCAATTTTCAAGTTTTATATATATCATTTTAAATGAAGCAAACGTTTGAATACCATTTGAACAGTTTCTGATGAATCTACTACCATGCTTGAGTTGTGTGCAGATATTAGTTGCTCATTTAGGTGCAATTAGCATGATTACGCTTTTGTGTATATCCCCCAACGAAAGTTTCTCTTCACATTCATAACGTGTAAGAATCATTATTTTTCATTACATTTAAAACAAAAGTGAGAACTTCATTTCATACTTGTCGTTTGAGCAAACAGTCTATTCATCACAATTTATATTTATAAAGCCTATTGTGTATTGGATAGAAAAATAAATTCTTAGCCAGATTAATTTCACGGGTTCCTTATTTTCTTTTTCAACATGTTTTCTTTAACATATTACAAATGATTATATATATTTAAGATATATAACTTGATCAATATATAAAATATGTCACAGTCATAGAAACTGTTAAAATATTTATTCTCAAATCATCATTCAAGTCCAAACAAGAAAGACTATACAGTGAGACGTACAAAGTTTTAACGTACATTAGCAAATTGTTCAAATTTAGTTAGGGATTTGTCTCCATTAGGTTTCACCCAAACAACAGCAAAGTAAGATTCAGCCTCTCCCCCTTCCTCCGCATCAAGAACAAGTCGGAACTTATTCCCCTTGACAACTTGTCTCTCGGCCTGAGTCACACTCTCAAACTCCAAACTTTGGTTGCATTTTCTATTATTTTCCGTAACAGCAAATTCTCCTATGGCCTTAACGCAAGGATCGCTAACGTTGCATATTCGCATCCATCCCCCGGGCAATTGGGTTGGTTGAACACCGGTGACTGCAAGAAAAGAAAAGGAGAGAAGAAGAAAATAAAGAGGTTGAAATTTCATAGCTAAGTCAAAACTTGATTTTCTTTTTTTCCACTTTTTTAGTTGGGTATGAGAAAAGAGCTGATTTGGATGCAATTTATAGTTGTTGGTGACAGTTGCAGCAAAGAAGTACTATTGGATTATTGGTTTCATCTCCTTGGGCCATTCTTAATGGGCCTTTAGGTCTATTGAGCTATTACTTGTTTCATCAGCCCAATATCTAAATTGGAGGCTTTGGCTAATATTTTACATTGAAAAATGTAGATCCATTACGCACATATGATACATTGAAGTGGTAATTCATGTTTCTACGGTGTAATTTACCATTGTAGTAATTTTATGTCATTACCCCAACTTTACCTCATTTTTAAATTAGTACTCCAAATTTGAAAAATATTTTGCCGGTACTCGAAGTTTAATTAGTTGCAGATAAATTTGATAAGTTGATTATATCCATTTAGTTGCAGATAAGTTTTTTTGCCGGTACCCCATTAGTTGATTTTATACTTACATACTTACATTTATATTGTATTGTATTGCAGTCATTCACTTAAAAACTCCAACTAATACTTCAAAAAAAAAAATCCAACTAATACATAAATCTTTCAAGTTCCAACATAATTAAGTGATAAATAAAATTATATCCATTTAATGTAGAGGTAATTTTACGTTACAACGGTTTTTTATCAAGTTACTACGACGTACTTTAAAACTCATTAAGTAGTTACGGTGAATTATTTTTTTGCATTACGACGTGAAATTGAACATAATAAAACAATAAAATATCTTGTATGGATCATAATTTTTAAGACAATTTTACTCACAAAATAAAAGCTGGAAAAATGGTAGTAAACTACGCCTAAATAAACAAATATTCTCACCTTACAACTCTAGCTAAAAACAGAATTTTAAATGTTACCCTAACTGATACATTTTTTGTTAAGTAGTGTTAATTTGTAAGAATAATTTAGAGATTTTACCTAACAATTGAACATCGTTTTCCACCTTAATACAAAAGCAAATTTGAACAATTGAACACCGTTTTCCACTGTAATACAAAAACAAATTTGAACATAATCACTTGATGCATTTTAAAATTCATCGTAACAATGTGATAAAATTGTAAAGGAGTAATTCCATGTCAGTACCTCAACTTTGCTTTATTTTCAAATCAGTACTCCAAGTTTGAAAAAAAAAATTTCAGTACCCGAAGTTTAATTAGTTGCAGATAAGTAAGTAATTTGTTAAATCTAACAGAATTTGGATGTGAAAAAACCAGAATGCCCCTAATACTTATAATAATTAATATTATATTGAAACTTTTGAGTGGAATAATTCTCTCATACGACTTCCGTTTCGGTCTCATAAAATATCAAATCGAAGAGAATCGGAAGATAAACAACTTTGAAGAATATTAATAATTAAATAAAAATTTATTAATTATTATTTTAATTTAACTCATTTATTAAACTAAATTAAAATATTAGTTGGATTATTAACTTTGAAGATTCATTTATTAGTTGGATTTTTTTTGAAGTATTAGTTGGAGCTTTTAAGTGAATAATTGCTATACAATATAAATGTAAGTATGTAAATATAAAATCATGCAAAAATATTCGATCTATTGCATCCGGTTTATGAAAAATTGAGAAAAAATCCTCGCTGTCTGTTGCGGGCATGATGTTACCTTTCAATTACACTTCGGTCTCAAATTTGAGCATTGAATTTGTCCTCGTTTCGGCTTTCTAGAGCCATTAATTTGTACTTTTTGATCCTTGTTGGAATTTTGACATTTTGTAGGTTGAAGACACAATGGAGCATAATTGGAGCTGAAAATGTACATTTCTCGTCAGAAGTTTGATTGGGGCCCATAATACGTCGATTTGAATGGATTTTGAAGATCTAACACATTGGTGAGGATTTCAAGTAGTCATGATCGTGCCTAGTTGATTGTTTAGAAAAAAAAAACGTGGCGAGGCACGATTTAAGTCACGGAGCGCACACGATCGCCACCATGAGAGGCATGATCGTGACTAAGTGACGGAAATGCGATTTAAAGTGCGAAACCCCTCATTTTTCAACATCCAACACCCATTTTTCAGCACACGCACTTTGGGGCTTTGAGGGTTTCGACCTCCTAAGAGTTTCTGGAGAGAGGGGGCTCCAAAGCCCTCCCTTAGAGGCAATTTTGGTGCTCCATGGGAAGGTTTCCAACACCACCACCATGGGAAGAAGAAGAGGAGGAGGCAATAGGATGCAAGAAGGAGCTAGATTGAAGAGTTTTAAGCTTCCCAACACCCATGTCTTTGGGTTTGGGTTTGTAATTATGTTTCCCTGTCTTAAATCTAGCTATTTCTTGTATGTGAATGTTTGAGCACCATGATTTGGGGCTAAAAACCATAGGTCATGAGAGCTAGACCTTTGTATGTATTGAGTTTAATTTATGAAAGGGATTCTCATGGGTTTCATAGATTAATTTCATGCAGCGGAATGAATTAACCATAGGAATCAAAGAAGAATATACGGATCTTATTGAGAAATTCAGCATACATGTAACCTTCTCGAATATGAAAATCATACCTTTAATCGATGCAAAAACACAAGTATAGTGTTTCTCTAGCAAGTCCACACAAGCACAATACCCTTGGGAGGTTTCTACACTTTTCTGGCTAATGAAATTGTGAAGAAGAAGACAAAACAGTCGGGAATGGAATGGGGGATGGTCGGCCAAATGAGGGGAGGGATTGAATAGGGGATTGCCGAAAATCAGTGTATAAAATAATAGAAAGAATATTGTGTTTTAATGAAAATCTGATTTTGAATATGTTTTCGTTAATTACACAATATACTCCATTAATTTCATAATCACAATTAAGCTCCATTCATAACTTAAAACCCTAAATGGGCTTTAAGCACATTTAGCCAAATTCAAATTAAAACTCATTTAATTGAGTTCTAATTATGGTATAGCCAAACCGGTCCAATCTCCCTAATTCGATTTCTTCAACCGTCTGTTTAATAAACTTATGCCAGAAATCAACCGAATCATTTTCAATTTGACTAAACTGAAAAGCGGATTCTCCCAATTACCATTCAGGCTTGTTTGACACATATTGTACTTAAAGCATGTGACCCTCTAGGCTCACGACCCGTTTGAAGACTGGTAAAATTACTAATTTACCCTTTCCATCATAAGCGGTCTCTCGCACGACATTTTGATTACCCAACGTTCATGATTATCGATTATTCGACTTAACCTATTATCGTACATGTCACTGTCCTTTTATCAAACCGATATCTAGATTGATCAATAGGCATAGAACCGTCACCCTAATTTATCAATCACTATTTCTTGATATCTGAGATGACTGAAAACTGATACTAAGGTATCACTTGCACGGTCGTGCTATTCCTTCAGTCATACTAATCAAGTGGCCTAAACGAATATCTTTCTCATACCGGAGTATGAGTGATAAATCCCTCAGAAGCCTTTCGAGTTCACAAATGCAATTAATATTCAAGCCAATTAAAGCCGTTATAGCTACCCTTTTATAGGTAACGTTAGACTAGGTCAAATTCAGGTATTTGTTACACAGTGCACACAAACACTCTTTGGTCTTAGGATATAATGACAAGCTACGATCTGTGAGTATCTCATGACATGATCTATGTTGCATACTCACAATCGGGTTGTCCGATATCATCGACCTGATGATATCTATGATATAACTCCGGCACATACTTTGCCATGATCATTCGAACATGATCACAAGAAGTTGGTCTCATACTGATCTCTTCTGAAGAAGCTTAGCTGATTAGGGATTCATCAAATGCAATTCTTTCTGATCTACAGTTCTACTGTAAGTGGTTATACATATAATGGCATAAATCAAATTACATTCGATATACTACTACAACACATTAGTAATATAATTCCTTTTATTAGATCGAAAAATTAATGTACATTACAATATAGATTGAGGAATTACATTGGACTAGAGCATAATCCTAACAATCTCCCACTTGCCCCTAGTTCCAACCTAAGTTCCCATCTACCCCCATAGACTTCACATGTGCCTCATGCTTGGGCTGCGGTAAAGCCTTCGTCAAGGGATCAACAACGTTATCATTAGTCGGTACATAAGTAATCTCCACATCACCATTATCGATATACTCCCTAATAATGTGACACTTCCTTTGTATGTGTTTAGTTATGTTGTGGAATCTGGGCTGTTGAGCTAATGCTATGTTCCCCATGTTGTCACACAACAAGCTTACCGGATCAGACACTCGCGGCATTACATCTAATCCGGTTAGAAAGCTTCTAACCCATACGGCTTCCTTAGTTGCTTCTGCTGCAGCTATGCATTCAGCCTCTGTTGTAGAATCGGCAGTTGTGGCTTCCTTGAAGCTCTTCCAGCTGAATGCTCCCCCATTTAACACGAATACAAATCCTACCTGAGATTTCAAATACTCAGGATCTGTCTAAAAACTAGCATCAATATATCCTTTGACTGCTAGTTCTCCATCCTTCCCACCATACACTAGGAATGCGTCTTTAGTTCTCCTCAAATATTTGAGGATACTCTTGACAGCAATCCAGTGCTCCTAGCCTGGGCTAGACTGATATATGCTGGTACAACTTAGTGCGAACGAGACGTCCGGTCTCGTGCATATCATGGCATACATGATGGATCCCACAACCGAAGCATATGTGATCTTACTCATCTTACTCAGCTCATCAGGAGTCTTAGGATTTTGTTGCTTGTTGAGCTTAATGTCATGCCGCATGGGTATGTATCCCTTCTTAGAAACAAGCATTGAGAATCTTCTCAACACCTTATCTATGTAAGTGCTCTGACTTAGGTCCAATATTCTTTTGGGTCGATTTCTGCAGATCTTGATGCCCAAAATGAAAGCAGCATTATCTAAGTCCTTCATCGAGAAGCATTTCCCTAACCAAGCTTTAACCTCAAGAAAGGTTGAGATGTCATTCCCGATGATCAATATGTCATCGACATATAGCACTAGGAATACAATATTACTCCCACTCGCTTTCTTATATACGCAAGGTTCACTTTCGTTTTTGATAAAACCGAATTCTCTTATGGCTTCATCAAAACGAAGGTTCCAACTCCGTGAAGCTTGTTTCAATCCATAAAATGGATCTAAGCAGCTTACAAATCTTTCCGGGATTCTCTGGATCAAAAATACCCCCATGTTGTGTCATATACACATCCTCTTTTAACTTCCCGTTAAGGAAGGCGGTTTTGACATCCATCTGCCATATCTCATAGTCGTAGTGTGCTGCTATGGCTATAATGATCCGGATAGATTTGACCATAGCTACTGGTGAGAAGGTATCGTCATAATCGATACCTTCGATCTGGCGATAACCTTACGCAACCAATCTAGCTTTATAGGTATGAGGTTTTCCATCCATGTCGGTCTTAAGTTTATAGACCCATTTACAGCCGATGGGTTTTATCCCAGGGGTTTGATCCACCAAGCACCAGACTTGGTTGTCATACATGGATTTCGTTTCCCCACTCATAGCGTTCGACCATTTTTCGAAGTCTGGGCTGGCCAAAACTTTTCTATAGGTTTCTGGATCATCCTGATCCACCAACATCAAGTCATTTCCCTCAGTGGCTAGAAAGCCATATCTGATGGGAACTTGACGAGATCTCTCAGACCTTCTTGGACCCTCTGGAATAGGTGTAGGGATTGGTTCTTGATCAATGACCTCTTCTGGCTCCTGTATTTCTACATCTGGCATAGTGGGTTCTTCCGTATCATCTTGAATTTCTTCAAGATGCACGACACTCCCACTAACACTTTTGGAAATAAATTCCTTTTCCAAAAATACCCCTCCTCAAGCAACAAAAACTTTGTTCTCGCTGGGTTTGTAGAAATAGTACCCCCTTGTTCCTTGGGGTACCCCACAAAGACACACTTATCTGATTTGGGTTCGAGCTTATCGCCTAGCAAACGCTTGACGTAAGCTTCACATCCCAAAATCTTAAGGAAAGCTAATAAGAGTTTCTTCCCGTTCTATACTTTGTATGGAGTGCTTTCCACTGTCTTTGTAGGAGCCCGATTCAAAATGAATGCGGCCGTCTCTAAGGCATAGCCCCAGAAGAAGATAGGGAGGTTAGCCTGGCTCATCATTGACCAAACCATGTCAAGCAAGGTCCGATTTCTCCGTTCGAATACATCATTCATTTGAGGTGTTCCAGGCATAGTCAATTTAGAGAGGATCCAAAACTCCTTTAAATGACTGTGAAATTCATGGTCCAAGTACTCACCACCTCGGTCAGATCGAAGCGCTTTTATACTTTTACCAAGTTGGTTTTGTGCTTCGTTCTGGAACTCTTTGAACTTGTCAAAAGTTTCCGACTTATGTCTCATAAGATAGACATACTCGTATCTACTTAAGTCATCAGTAAATGTAACGAAGTAGTGAAAACCCCTTCTGGCCTGAGTGCTCATAGGTCCACACACATCGGAATGTATGAGACCTAATAAGTCACTAGCCCTTTCACCTAAACTGTTAAAAGGTGCCTTTGTCATTTTGCCCATAAGGTATGACTCGCATCTCTCAATTGAAGTGAATTCAAACGGACTTAGAAGTCTATACTTGTGAAGTGTTGAGATGCGTTTCTGGCCTATATGGCCTAAACGGTAGTGCCATATCACAGTCTGGTTTAAATCATCGGATTTAACCATTTTGTTATCTATGTTATAAATTGAGCTAGTGTTAGTGCTTTGAATATTAAGAATATATAAACCACCAACCAACAATGCATTGCAAAGAAATATATTATTCTTAAAAATATTGAATATTCCATCATCAATAGAAAAACAATATCCTTCTTTGTCAAGCAAGGATACAGAAATAATATTCCTGCAAAATACAGGTACACAATGAACATTGTTTAAAATTAAAACTAGCCCACTGGGCAAACTGAGACTAATGTTTCCTACTGTAGTTGTTAAGACTTGATTTCCATCACCAACTCGTAGGTCCGCCTCACCCCTGCCCACGTCTCTTCTACTTCCCAGATCCTGCACATTAACACAAATGTGAGATTCTGCACCGGTATCTAGTACCCAAGAATCTGAAGTAGATAAACTGAGATTGAGCTCAATAACAAATATACCTGATCCTGAAGATGAGGAAGCTCCACTCTTCCTAAGAAACTGCTTGTGTTTCTTACAATCCTTCTTCTAGTGCCATTGTCCTTGGCAATAGAAGCAGACGACATCCTTCTTAGGATTCTCAACAGCCTTTGGAGCTGCTGGACCCTTAGGCTATCGAATCTTCCCCGCTAGGTGCATAGGGGCCTTATCCTTGCCCAGGCTGGCTTTCTTGAAGCTCACTTGCTTGTTGACCATAAGAACCTCCTTGGACTTTCCCTTGAGATTCTTTTCAGCAGTCACAAGCATACCATGAAGCTCTGTCATAGTCTTATTCATGTCATGCATATTGTAATTTCCAACAAAATCACGATATGTGTCTAGAAGTGAATGCAGCACAAAGTCTGCAGACATTTCCTTATCCACAAGATGAACGAGTCTGGTCAAGTGTTCCAAAAGATGTTTCATCTTAAGGACATGGGGACTGATAGGAGCTCCAGGCTTTAGCTTGCAAGACATAAGTTCACTGAAAGTGTCGTATCTTTCGACACGCGCTTTCTCTTTGAACATTTTCTCGATCTCTGCCATTAAGGCGTTGGGGTCATCGGAAATGTCCAAGAACTGCTTTTGCAAGTCAGGCACCATACTGCCCATCATGATGCACTGCATGTCGATCCGGTCGCTAAGGAATTTCTGGTAGGTATCCCTTAGCGCCCTTGCGGCGTTCATTGCTGGCTCAGTAGGTGGTTCCTAGGTAAGGATATAATCCCTTAGCAGGTTACATGCAAGTCTGATTAAATACCGGTTTTTAATCTTTGCATGTGGGTGATAGCTAATCATATATAAACTTGTATATTAAAACTATGATACATTCGTACATTCACAACATATAAATGTAACGGTAAATTATGCATAACTAAGCCCATCTTAAGTTCCTAAGAATCTAGCAAAACTGATCCTAAAGACTTGGTCTTCAAGGTCCAAACTTGCTCCATTTTTGTGGACTCCCACTGTCTTCGAGCCTTCTTCAAACTTCGAGTCTTCCTCTTGACTTGTATCTTGCATCGGTCTTTGTGATTACAAATTTAAATAAAATAAAGAAATTACAAATCACGACACGCATACCGTATTTACTAACACCCAAAATTTAGCAACACGTAGGTTGCAAAACCAAAATTAAAATATTAGTCTAGAGCACTTAGCTATACATCATGTGGAAAACATCATGTTATCAAAGATCATGTGATCACTCAACATGCTTATCAAACAAAAAAATTTTCCAAATTTTATTCTTCTTAAGTGTGGAAAAATTCCGGTTTATCGAAACCGGACGGTTTAAATAATTAATTGAATTTTGAACCGGTTCACGCTGGTTTATCGAAACCGAACCAAATCTGAAAAATAAAATTTTAGGACTTTTAATATTCTCGCGAACGGGCCGGTTCAACTCGAATCTTGTCGAGCCGAACCTGCCCAACCGAGGTCGCCCGCGGAGGCAACCATGGTGTCCCGCGAGGGCTGCCATGGTCGCCCCTTAGGCAGACCCTAGTTGCCCGCAGGCAACTATGGTGACCCGCGAGGGCAGACCGTGGTCGCCCCTTGGGCATACACTGGTTGCCCGCGAGGGCTGCCATGGTCGCCCGCGGCAGCGACCATAGTGGCCCGCAGGCTGCCATGGTCGCCCGTAGGCGACTTGGTCGGCCCTTGGTGCCGACCATGGTCTGCCCTAGGGCATTCCATGGTCCACCAAGGGTCTCGACCCTGGTTAGCCATGGCTAACCCGAAACAGCCCCAAAAATTAATTTTTCCAATTTTTCAAACAGAATAAAATCTTTTTTTTTCAATTTCATGCATATTCATTCCAAGAACATAAGAACATAAAATTAAAAATCAGATCCTGCATATTGAATTAAACACAAACCAACTCATCCTCTGATACCATTTATAGGGATTCCCATGGGTTCGATAGATTAATTTCATGCAGCGGAATGAATTAACCATGGGAATCATAGAAGAACAGACATATCTTATTGAGAAATTCAGCATACATGTAACCTTTTCTAATCTAAAAATCATACCTTTCATCGATGCAAAAACACAAGTATAGTGTTTCTCTAGCAAGTCCACACAAGCACAATACCCTTGGGAAGTTTCTACACTTTTCTTGCTAATGAAATTGTGGAGAAGAAGCCAAAACAGTCGGGAATAGAATGGGGGAGGGTCGGCCGAATGAGGGGAGGGATTGAATGGGGGATTGCCGAAAATCAGTTTATAAAATAATGGAAAGAATAGTGTGTTTTAATGAAAATATGATTTTGAATATCTTTTCATTAATTACACAATATACCCCATTAATCTCATAATCACAATTAAGCCCCATTCATAACTTAAAACCCTAAATGAACTTTAAGCCCATTTAGTCAATTCCAAATTGAAACACATTTGATTGAGTTCTAATTATGGTTTAGCCAAACCGGTCCAATCTCCTTAATTCGATTTTTGCAACCGTCTGTTTAATATACATAGGCCAGAAATCAACTGAATCGTTTTCAATTTGACTAAACTGAAAAGCTGATTCTCCCAATTACCATCCAGGCTTGTTTATCACATATTGTACTTAAAGCGTGTGACCCTCTAGGCTCACGACCTGTTGGCAGACTGGTAAAATTACTATTTTACCCTTTCCATCATAAGTGGTCTCTAGCAAGACATTATGATAACCCAACGTTCATGATTATCGATTATTCGACTTAACATGTTATCGTACATGTCACTGTCCATTTATCAAACCGATATCCAGATTGATTAATAGGCATAGAACCATCACCCTAATATATCAATCACTGTTTCTTGATATCTAAAATGACTGAAAACTGATACTAAGGTATCACCTACACGGCCGTGCTATTAATTGGCCTAAACGGATATCTTTCTCATACTCATTAAGTGGCCTAAACGGATATCTTTCTCATACTGGAGTATGAGTGCTAAATCCCTCAGACGCCTTTCGAGTTCACAAATGCAATTAATATCGAAGACAATCAAAGTCGTTATAGCTACCCTTTTACAGGTAACGTTAGACTAGGTCAAACTCAGTTATTTGTTACCAGTGCACACAAAGACTCTTTGGTCTTAGGATATAATAACAAGCTACAATCTGTGAGTATCTCATGACAGGATCTATGTTGCATACTCACAATCGGGTTGTCTGATATCATCGACCTGATGATATCTATGATATAACTCTGGTACATACTTTGCCATGATCAGTAGAGCATGATCACAAGGAGTTGGTCTCATACTGATCGCTTCTGAAGAAGCTTAGTTGATCAGGGACTCATCAAATGCAATTCTTTCTGATCTACAGTTCTACTATAAGTGGTTTTACACATAATGACATAGATCAAATTACATTTGGTATACTACTACAACACATTAGTAATATAATGCCTTTTATTAGATCAAAATATGATGCACATTACAATATAGATTGAGGAATTACATTGGACTAGGGCATAATTCTAACAATTTATTAAGGTAATAGTTTTAGGTTGAAGATTGTGATGTGTGGTTTGCTTGATTTAATGCATGTATTGTATGATTGGCCACCTATAGTATGTTTTTCAGAGACTAAGCTTAGCCCGAGAGAGACGGATAGTCTCGGAACTAGCAGCTTCCGAGGGTTGGAGGCTCGAGACCGGGTCTTGACACCTCGGATTAACCCTTAGCCTAAGAATGTCGGGAGAATGCGGTCTCGATGTTGGTTCGAACCCGAGAGGGTAAGAATTGAATCGGAACTAGGCCAATCTCAATGTCGAGAGGTGAGTTTGGTATTTATGGAATAGGTTCAACACTTGACTCACCAAAAGAACTAGTATTTGGAAAATATTGTATAATGACCACGTATGTCTTGTAATTGTTTGAGCTCTGATGTGTTGCGTGCATGTTTGTTGATCATACTTTAGTAGACTCGAGAGGTAGGAACCTAGCGCTCATTTCTTGGTTCGAAGATTGTTGGTATTAGTGCGGTTAGCTTAGGGTCTTCGGTTTATGGGGTGAACACACATTTACATCGAGTGACATTGTGTAAGTGTGGTAGCTCCCGTAAGTGCGCAAGAATTAGGTTAATTAGGTCGTTCTCAATTTCGAGAGACGTATTCGGTATTTAAAACATAGGCCAATGAAATGCATGTTTGTTATCGATGCCATCATGAGAGGCCCGATCGTGAGTCCATAGTCAAGATTGTGACTAAGTGCCAGAAATGTGATTTAAAGTGCGAAAACCCTCATTTTTCAGCATCCAACACCCATTTTTCAGCACAAACACTTTGGGGCTTTGAGGGTTTCGACCTCCCAAGAGTTTCTAGAGAGAAAGGGCTCCAAAGCCCTACCTTGGAGGCCATTTTTGGTGCTCCAAGGGAGGGTTTCCACCACCACTACCATGGGAAGAAGAAGAGGATGCAAGAAGGAGCTAGATTGGAGAGTTTTGAGCTTCCCAACACCTATGTCTTTGGGTTTGGTTTTGTAATTTTCTTTCCTTGTCTTGAATCTAGCTGTTTCTTGTATGTGAATGCTTGAGCACCATGATTTGGGGCTAAAAACCCTAGGTCATGGGAGTTAGACCTTTGTATGTATTGAGTTTAATTTATTGAGGTAATAGTTTTAGGTTGAAGATTGTGATGTGTCGTTTGCTTGATTTAATGCATGTATTGTATGACTGGCCACCTGTAGTATGTGTTTTAGAGACTAAATCGAGCCCGAGAGGGACGTATAGTCTCGGAACTAGCAACTACCAAGGGTTGGAGGCTCGAGACTGGGTCTTGACACCTCGGATCAACCCTTAGCCTAAGATTGTCGGGCGAATGCAGTCTCGACGTTGGTTCGAACTTGAGAGGGTAAAAATTGACTCGAAACTAGGCCAATCTCAATGATGAGAGGCGAGGTTGGTATTTATGGCATACGTTCATCACTTGACTCACCAAAATAACTAGTATTTCGATAGTACTGTATAATGACCACGCATGTCTTGTAATTGTTTGAGCTTTGATATGTTACGTGCATGTTTGTTGATTTTACTTTAGTAGACTCGAGAGGTAGGAACCTAGCGCCCACTTCTCGGTTCGAATATTGTTGGTATTAGTGCGGTTAGCTTAGGGACTTCGGTTTACGGGGTGAACACACATTTGCATTGAGTGACATTGTGTAAGTTTGGTAGTCCCCGTAAGTGCGCAAGACTCGGGTTAATTAGGCCGTTCCCAATGTCGAGAGACGTGTTCGGTATTTCAAACATAATCCTGTTAGGTTTATGCCCTAGTCCAAAATAATTCCTCAATCTATATTGTAACAGACATCATTATTCTACATAATAAAAGGCATAATATTACTAACGTGTTGTAGTAATATATCTAATGTGATTTGATCTATGTCATAATGTGTGTAATCACTTATGGTAGAACTATAGATCAGAAAGAGTTGCATTCGATAGAGTCCCTGATCAGCTAAGCTTCTTCTGAAGCGATCAGTATGAGACTAACTCCTTGTGATCACGCTCTACTGATCATGGCAAAGATGTGTCGGAGTTATATCATAGATATCATCAGGTCGATGATATCAGACAACCCGATTGTGAGTATGCTGCATAGATCCAGTCATGAGATACTCACATATCGTAACTTGTCATTATATCCTAAGACCAAGGAGTCTTTGTGTACACTATGTAACAAATACCTAAGTTTGACCTAGTCTAACGCTATCTGTAAAAGGGTAGCTATAACGGCTTCGATTGGCTTTGGCATTTATCGCACTAGTGAACTCGAAAGGCGTCTGAGGGATTTATCACTCATACTTCGGTATGAGAAAGATATCCGTTTAGGCCACTTGATGAGTATGACTGAAGAAATAGCATGGCCATGCAGGTGATACCTTAGTATCAGTTATCAGTCATCTCAAATATCAAGAAACAGTGATTGATAAATTAGGGTGACCGTTCTATGCCTATTGATCAATCTGGATATCGGTTAGATAAAAGGACAGTGACATGTACGATAACAGGTTAAGTCGAATAATCGATAATCACGAATGTTGGATAATCATAATGTCTTGCTAGAGGCCACTTATGATGGAAAGGGTAAAATGGAACACCTCAGATGAATGGAAAGGGTAAAATGGAACACCTCAGATAAATGGTGTATCCGAACGGAGAAATCGGACCTTGCTTGACATGGTTAGATCAATGATGAGTCAGGCTGATCTTCCTATCTCCTTCTGGGGCTATGCCCTAGAAACGGCCGCATTCATATTGAATTGGGCTCCTACAAAGGCAGTGGAAAGCACTCCATACGAAGTGTGGAACGGGAAGAAACCCTTATTAGCTTTCCTTAAGATTTGGGGATGTGATGCTTACGTCAAACGTTTGCTAGGCGATAAGCTTGAACCCAAATCAGACAAATGTGTCTTTGTGGGGTACCCTAAAGAAACAAGAGGGTACTATTTCTACAAACCCAGCGAGAACAAAGTTTTCGTTGCTCGAGGAGGGGTATTTTTGGAAAAGGAATTTATTTCCAAAAGAGCTAGTGGGAGTGTCGTGCATCTTGAAGAAATTCAAGAAGATACGGAGCAACACACTACGCCAAATGTAGAAATACAGGAGCCAGAAGAGGTCATTGATCAAGAACCAATCCCTACACCCATTCCAGATGGTCCAAGAAGGTCTGAGAGATCTCGTCAAGCTCCTATCAGATATGACTTCCTAGCCACTGAAGGAAATGACTTGATGTTGGTGGATCAGGATGATCCAGAAACCTACAGACAAGCTTTGGCCAGTCCAGACTCCGAAAAATGGCAGAACTGTTGGGATTTGTGCCCTAGCACAATGTATTTTCAATCTAATCTTGTAATAAAGATTATTCGTTGAATAAAAATCGGCATTCATATTACTAAGTGTTGTAGTAATATCTTAAGTATGATTTGATTTGTATCATTGATGTGTCAACACATAATAGTAGATCTACAGATCAGATAAAATCTTACTTAAGCAGTCCCCGATCAGAATAGCTTCATAAGAAGCGATCGGTATGAGGCTAACTCCAAATGATCACGCTCTACTGATCATGGCCAGAAGGGGGCCAGAGTTAGGTCATAGTATCACCAGTCAGGGGTGATATAGGACGACCCGAATCATGGGTATGTTACATAGACACAGTCATGAACATACTCATATGTCGGATCATGAAATCACATCCTCAGACCGAAGGACCATTGAGGTCAATATGTAATGAGTGACGAGTTTGACTCATTCTAACGTCTCCTGTAAAAGGGTTACAATAACGGCTGTGATTGGCTCGATCACAAGTTACATAAGTTGACTAGATGGATCGCTGAAGGATTTATCCCTCATACGGACGTGTGAGCAGATATCAGTTTAGGCCACTTGATGAGTACAACTGAAACACAATAGCATGGCCATGCAGACGATACGTAGTATCAGTTATAATTCAGTTAACTCAGAATCAAGAAACAGGACAATAGAACAAGGATGACTTGTCTATGCCTCGTGGTTGTCAAAGATATCAAGAGGATAAAAGGATAGATTCATGAACGACAAGGTTAAGTCGAAATCTCGATAATCACAAGCGTTGGGTAATCATGATGTCTTGCTAGAGGCCACTCATGATGGAAAGGGTAAAATGGTAATTTTACCAGTCCGCCGACGTGTCGTGAGCCTAGAGGATCACACACTTTAGGTTGAGTAAAACAGATGGATTCATATGGAGGAATCATGAGAGAGACAAAATCCGGTTTTGGATTAAACCAGTTTAGACCGATTTCGGTTTAGGATTAAACCGGAATCAAGAACGGTTTAGCAGGACTAATTAATTATAATCTAATTAAATAGATTTAATTAAATTAGCTAAACTGGGCCTAGCCAGAATGGGCTTCTCTACACAGTTAATTAAAAGCTTTGGGCTTTAAGCCCATTAAGGCCTTTGATTAATTAAAAGCCCGATTAAGGTCTATAAAAGGGAAATTTTCAGATCTGAAAATTACACAATTATTTTACAAACCCTAGCCGTCTTCTCTCTCTCTCCCTGCCAAGATTCGGCCGGCCCCCTCCCCTCCCCGTGCTCCGTCCGTTTTGCTTGCTTCGATCTTCTAGCAAGGTTCGTTGCAAGTATCCGTTGGATTGCTCTTCCTGTGTGGACGATCTTTAGAGGTTACTACATACTATTTAGTAACAAGGAGATTTTGATTCAAGGTAAACTTAAATTTTAATCTAGTCTAGATCTCATGATCAATTCATGATCATGCAAGATCCGTATAAATCATGGAACTTTGAGGTTAAATTTCTTGTATGGGCATGAAATTAATTGTCTGGAACCCTCAAATAATTCCTTCAGTGGTATCAGAGGCTTGGTTATGCATGATTTTGTATTCGAGCATGATAGGCTAGATTTAATTTTTGCAATTTAATTCGATATTGTGAATTTGAAAATTGCAAACTTTAAAATTTTGGTTGATGAATTAATTGCTGGAATTTTTTTTAATGTTGCTGGAAAATTTATTTTGATCGAGCATGATCGGGATCGAGACCCGTGGAGAGCCGAGGCTAGCCGAAAGGCCAACCCCGGCCGAACCACGGGCCGATCGGCCAGCCGGGAAGGACCGACCAGATCTGCCCATGGCAGATCTGGCCGAGCCCCTCGGCTCTGGCCAGGGAAGGGCCTCGGCCCGACCAGACCAGACCAGGCGGCCCGCCTAGGGCAGCCCCACGGGCTGGTCGGCCACGGCGCGGCCAGCCCGGCCGGCTAGGGTTTTCGGCCGAACCCTAATTGGCCCTCGGGTCAATTTTTGTTCGGCCAAACCCGGTGGATTTGGGTCAAGATCCGACCCAGAAAATCCAGAATTTTTCAGCAGATATTAATTAAAATTTCAGACCGGTTCGGTTTCAATAAACCAGCGCGTGAACCGATTTAATTCAGAAATTAACCGGTTTAAGAAACGGTTTAAATAAACCGTATTTTATGATTTAAATCAAGATAAAATTGGAATTAATATGCTTGCTTGATAACATGCTTGTTTGATAACATGATTGTTTGATAACACGATGTTTGCAACATGATTGCTAAGTTAGCCCGATTTTAGGATTTAATTTCGGTTTGCAACCTGCAAGTTGCTTATGGGTTGTAATTTATTAGTGACCTGCGTGTCACATCATTTATTTTATTTTAAATTAAATGTAATTACAAAGTCCCAAGACAAGAAGAACCGAAGAGAAGGACGGAAATCCCGAGGAGGCTTGGAGCCAGTGGGAGTCCAGGAGATTAAGGAAAGACAAGACCTAGTATAGGTTCTAGTTTATTCCAGTAGGGTTAGCGGGCTAGCTAAAGCAAATTTACATTTATGTTTATGAATGTATGGATGAATGTGTGATTTAATTTTCATAGGTTCATGTTAATTAGATCATCACCCACATGTGTAAAGAGTAATAATCAGTCAATCACGCACATGTAAACTGGAATTGAAATTATCTCTACATGGATTTGTAGATGGTAAATTCATATTAAGATCAAATATGATCAGTGATAATGAATATTTAAAGGCAAATAATTTCAAGTCAAGCTAGATACCGCCCACTTTTCATCACTTCGATTAGCTCTCGGACTCATGGGTAGATACGATTAACGTGGATCCATGAGAAAGAGTTCTAATAGAAGATGGACCAGTTTGCATGGTTGCGTGCACATTAGCGTAGTAGTCATACAGATTGGACCATGCGTTGAAAATTGGTTGACTTGTCTGCGATTCTCAGATGATCTGAGCCAGGGTATCAGATATAGGGCAATGCCGTATACACACAATGTATAAGCCCTAGCCAAGAATCACATGGAATTGTGAAAGGACTGGACTGTCCTACTCCAATGTCCAAAACTGGGGCGAAGAGATTAACTCACTCTAGTTTTGGGTATGCGGAGATCTTGGTTTAGATTCAGACACAAGAATCAGATATATTCATAATCAAGTGTCTTTTACTTCAACTTAATTAAGAATCTGATCGAGTTTGTTTTCATGTATAGATTAGATGGCAACTTCGCTACCCAAAGCAACACGTTCTGGCAGTGAAGCCTTAAAGTCTCTTCTGTCGAATAACAGGTTGACTGGGACCAACTTCCTACAATGGGAGAGGAACCTGAAGCTTGCACTTCAATATGACAGACAGGAGTATATCCTTACAGACAAGCCTTTAGTTGAGCCTGCTGATGATGCCAGCGATGCCGATAAGAGTGCTTTTGAGAAATACAAAAGCGATCGACAAGACGTTGGCATCCTCATGGTCGGGTCCATGGAAAATGAGACCTAGGACCAGTTCATGCATCTCATGGGAGAACCCCAGGAGATGATGGAGGAAATCAAGATATACTACCAAAAGAATGCCCGCGTCGAAAGATACGACACTCTTAGGGAAGTATTCTATTGCAGACTCAACGCTGGTAAGGCAGTTAGCCCACACGTCCTAAAGATGAAACGGCTCTTTGATCGCTTGGCCAGTCTAGGTCATAAGTTCACGGAGCAGCTGAAATCAGACATAGTCCTGATGTCGCTTCCAAAGGCTTATGGAGATGTGATCACAAATTACAATCTCCATAATATGGAAAAGACCATCAAGGAACTTCATGGAATATTGGTGACAGTAGAGAAAGACCTCAAGGGCAAAACCCCTGAGGTCCTGATGGTCAATAAGGCTGTAAGCTTCAAAAGAGCTGGCAAACCTAATACCAAGTCACCAGGACAACCCAACAAGGGCAAGGCACCAGCAGTGTCAGGTAAGGGTAAGGCGCCAATGCACCTAGCTGGGCAAATAAGGGCACCTAGAGGTCCGAGAATCCAAGCGGTTCATAGAGCCGAAGGGAGCTCCTCGGCCTCAGAGGTGATCTGTTACTACTGCCAGCAGCCAGGTCATTGGAAGAAGGATTGCAGGCAGCACAAGGATTATGTGAAGAGCTTGCCGAAGGGAGGACACCCTTCAGGACCTGGATCAAGTATTTACGTTGTTGAGTATAATCTCAACGCTACTTTCTCAGATACATGGGTAGTTGATACTGGAGCAGAATCTCACATTTGTGTTAATCTGCAGGTTCTGAAAGGTAGAAAGCTCCTTGGGAAAGGCGAGCGGGATCTGAGAGTCGGAGACAACAGTTCGGTGTCAACGACGGCTGTCGGTTCTGTTAGTCTTAGGATGCCCACAGGACTAGTATTAGTTTTGGATGATGTCTTATGTGTACCTACATTCTGTAGGAATATTATTTCAGTGTCCAGTTTGGACAAACTTGGTTTTGTATTTGCCATAGACAATGGCTTGTTTACTTTATCAAGAAATAATATCGTTTACGGCACTGCATCTATGGTTGGTGGATTATATATTTTAAATATTGATAACACTAACTACAGTACAAACTATAACGTAAATAAGAGGTTAAAGTCGGATGACTCAAACCAGACAGTGATGTGGCACTGTCGTCTAGGCCACATAGGCGAGAAACGCGTCTCGACACTTCATAAGTGTGGGCTCTTGAGCCCGTTTGAATTCACACCAATCGAGAGATGCGAATCTTGCATTATGGGCAAGATGACAAAGGCGCCTTTTGGCGGCTTAGGTGAAAGGGCAAGTGATCTCTTGGGCCTAATACATTCAGACGTATGTGGGCCCATGAGTACACAAGCCAGGAGAGGTTTCAGATACTTCATAACCTTTACCGACGATTTCAGTAGGTTTGGGTATGTCTATTTAATGAGACATAAGTTGGAATCCTTTGATAAATTCAAAGAATTCCAGAATGAAGTACAGAACCAGCTTGGTAAAAGTATAAAGGCACTTCGTTCCGATCGAGGTGGCGAGTACTTAGATCAAGAGTTTCTCAGTCACCTAAAGGATAACGGTATACTCTCAGAATTAACCCCGCCAGGAACCCCTCAGATGAATGGTGTTTCCGAACGGAGGAACAGAACCCTGCTAGACATGGTTCGTTCCATGATGAGTCACGCCGACCTTCCAATATCGTTCTGGGGCCATGCCCTAGAAACGGCCGCATTCATATTGAATCGAGTACCTAGAAAGGCAGTGGAGACCACCCCATTTGAGGCTTGGCAAGGGAAAGCTCCCAAGTTGTCTTTCCTCAAGATCTGGGGGTGCGATGTTTACGTCAAGCGGTTGCTTGGTGAAAAACTCGAACCCAAGGCAGATAAGTGTGTCTTTGTAGGGTACCCCAAAGGAACCATGGGGTACTACTTCTACAAACCCGAGGAAAACAAAGTCTATGTTGCTCGAGGTGGGGTTTTCTTGGAGAGAGAATTCTTATCCAAGAAACCTAGTGGGAGTCCCGTGCTTCTTGAAGAAATTCGAGAAGACACGGAACAGCCAGCAGATATTGTAGAGGTACCCGATGAGGTAAATGATCCAAGTCCTAATCCAACAGAAACTCCTGTAGGACCAAGGAGATCTAAAAGATCTCGTCAAAACCCAGTCAGATATGGCTTCTTAGCCACAGAGGGTAATGACTTGATAGTTGTAGATCAGGATGATCCTGCAACAGTTCAACAAGCCTTGGCCAGTCCCAACTCAAAAGAATGGCAGAATGCCATGGATGAGGAAATGAAGTCCATGAAAGACAATCAGGTCTGGAACTTAGTAGACAGCACACCTGGGATAAAACCCATAGGTTGCAAGTGGATATTTAAGTTAAAGACAGATATGGACGGAAAGCCTCAGACTTACAAAGCAAGACTGGTTGCTAAAGGTTATCGTCAAGTCCAAGGTATGGACTATGATGAGACTTTTTCGCCAGTAGCTATGATTAAGTCAATCCGGATGATGTTAGCCATTGCAGCATATTTCGATTACGAGATATGGCAAATGGACGTCAAAACCGCATTCCTTAAACGAGAATTTGTAGGAGGATGTCTATATGACCAAGCCAGAAGGTTTTGTCGACCCTAAACATCCCGAAAAGGTGTGTAAGCTGCAACGATCCATTTATGGATTGAAGCAAGCTTCCAGGAGTTGGAACTTACGCTTCGACGAAGCCGTAAAAGAGTTCGGGTACATCAGAAATCCAGATGAACCTTGTATCTACAAGAAGAGCAGTGGGAGTAACATAGTGTTCCTGGTGCTGTATGTCGATGATATACTAATCATGGGAAACAACGTCCCAACCTTGCTTGAGACCAAAGCTTGGTTAGGGAAGTGTTTCTCCGTGAAGGACTTAGGAGAGGCCGCTTACATTCTGGGGATCAGGATCTACAGAGATCGATCCAAGAGAATATTAGGTCTAAGTCAGAGCACCTATATAGATAAGGTGTTGAGAAGATTCTCGATGCTTGACTCTAAGAAAGGGAACCTCCCGGTAAGACATGGTATTAAGCTAAGCAAGAAATAGTGTCCTAAAACACCTGCTGAGCTTAAGAGAATGAATGGAATCCCGTATGCCTCGGCAGTGGGATCTATCATGTATGCCATGATCTGTACGAGGCCTGACGTATCGTTTGCCCTCAGCTGTGCCAGCAGATTTCAGTCTAACCCAGGCCAAGATCACTGGACTGCCGTCAAGTGTATCCTCAAAGTATCTGAGGAGAACAAAGGACGCTTTCTTAGTGTATGGTGGGATAGAAGGAGAGCTAAGCGTCACTGGATATGTTGATGCTAGTTTTCAGACAGACCCAGATGACTTTAAGTCCCAAGGTGGGTATGTGTTCATGTTGAATGGGGGAGCTTTTAGTTGGAAAAACTTTAAGGAAGCGACAATAGCCGACTCCACCACGGAGGCGGAATACATAGCTGCGTCGGAAGCAGCCAAAGAAGCGGTGTGGGTCAGGAGCTTCTTGAGAGGATTAGATGTACTGCCGCGAACGTTTGATCCCGTGAGCTTAAGGTGTGACAACACAGGGGCCGTAGCACTAGCTAGAGAGCCCAGATTTCACAACCGGACCAAGCACGTCGAGAGAAAGTATCACATCATCAGAGAGATGGTTGATAAGGGCGAAGTAGAGATAAGCTACATTTCAACGCATGATAATCTAGCTGACCCTTTAACTAAGGCGCTACCGCAGCCTAAGCATGAGGAACATGTCAGGGGAATGGGTTTAGATTGGAATACCAATTGGGTCTAGGGCAAGTGGGAGACTGTTGGGATTTGTGCCCTAGCACAATGTATTTTCAATCTAATCTTGTAATAAAGATTATTCGTTGAATAAAAATCGGCATTCATATTACTAAGTGTTGTAGTAATATCTTAAGTATGATTTGATTTGTATCATTGATGTGTCAACACATAATAGTAGATCTACAGATCAGATAAAAACTTACTTAAGCAGTCCCCGATCAGAATAGCTTCATAAGAAGCGATCGGTATGAGGCTAACTCCAAATGATCATGCTCTACTGATCATGGCCAGAAGGGGGCCAGAGTTAGGTCATAGTATCACCAGTCAGGGGTGATATAGGACGACCCGAATCATGGGTATGTTACATAGACACAGTCATGAACATACTCATATGTCGGATCATGAAATCACATCCTCAGACCGAAGGACCATTGAGGTCAATATGTAATGAGTGACGAGTTTGACTCATTCTAACGTCTCCTGTAAAAGGGTTACAATAACGGCTGTGATTGGCTCGATCACAAGTTACATAAGTTGACTAGATGGATCGCTGAAGGATTTATCCCTCATACGGACGTGTGAGCAGATATCAGTTTAGGCCACTTGATGAGTACAACTGAAACACAATAGCATGGCCATGCAGACGATACGTAGTATCAGTTATAATTCAGTTAACTCAGAATCAAGAAACAGGACAATAGAACAAGGATGACTTGTCTATGCCTCGTGGTTGTCAAAGATATCAAGAGGATAAAAGGATAGATTCATGAACGACAAGGTTAAGTCGAAATCTCGATAATCACAAGCGTTGGGTAATCATGATGTCTTGCTAGAGGCCACTCATGATGGAAAGGGTAAAATGGTAATTTTACCAGTCCGCCGACATGTCGTGAGCCTAGAGGGTCACACACTTTAGGTTGAGTAAAACAGATGGATTCATATGGAGGAATCATGAGAGAGACAAAATCCGGTTTTGGATTAAACCAGTTTAGACCGATTTCGGTTTAGGATTAAACCGGAATCAAGAACGGTTTAGCAGGACTAATTAATTATAATCTAATTAAATAGATTTAATTAAATTAGCTAAACTGGGCCTAGCCAGAATGGGCTTCTCTACACAGTTAATTAAAAGCTTTGGGCTTAAAGCCCATTAAGGCCTTTGATTAATTAAAAGCCCGATTAAGGTCTATAAAAGGGAAATTTTCAGATCTGAAAATTACACAATTATTTTACAAACCCTAGCCGTCTTCTCTCTCTCTCCCTGCCAAGATTCGGCCGGCCCCCTCCCCTCCCCGTGCTCCGTCCGTTTTGCTTGCTTCGATCTTCTAGCAAGGTTCGTTGCAAGTATCCGTTGGATTGCTCTTCCTGTGTGGACGATCTTTAGAGGTTACTAAATACTATTTAGTAACAAGGAGATTTTGATTCAAGGTAAACTTAAATTTTAATCTAGTCTAGATCTCATGATCAATTCATGATCATGCAAGATCCGTATAAATCATGGAACTTTGAGGTTAAATTTCTTGTATGGGCATGAAATTAATTGTCTGGAACCCTCAAATAATTCCTTCAAGAACGCCATGAATGAGGAAATGAAATCCATGTCAGTTAACCAAGTTTGGAACTTGGTGGATCAAACCCCTGGGATAAAACCCATCGGTTGCAAATGGGTCTATAAAATTAAGACCGACATGGATGGAAAACCTAGGACCTATAAAGCTAGACTGGTTGCGAAAGGTTATCGCCAAATCGAAGGTATCGATTATGACGAGACTTTTTCACCTGTGGCTATGGTCAAATCTATCCGGATCATTCTAGCCATAGTAGCATACTATGACTATGAGATATGGCAGATGGACGTCAAAACCGCCTTCCTTAAAGGGAACTTAAAAGAGGATGTGTATTTGACACAGCCCGAGGGTTTTGTTGATCCAGAGAATCTCAGAAAGATTTGTAAGCTGCTTAGATCCATTTATGGATTAAAGCAAGCTTCACGGAGTTGGAACATTCGTTTTGATGAAGCCGTAAGGGAATTCGGTTTTATCAAAAACGAAAGTGAGCCTTGCGTATATAAGAAAGCGAGTGGGAGTAAAATAGTATCCCTAGTGCTATATGTCGATGACATACTGATCATCGGGAATGACAACCCAACCCTGCTTGAAGTTAAAGCTTGGTTAGGGAAATGCTTCTCGATGAAGGACTTAGGTGATGCTGCTTTCATTTTGGGCATCAAGATCTACAGAGATCGACCCAAGAGAATATTGGGCCTAAGTCAGAGCACTTACATAGATAAGGTGTTGAGAAGATTCTCAATGCATGATTCTAAGAAGGGATACTTACCCATGCGACATGGCATTAAGCTTAGCAAACAACAGAGTCCTAAGACTCCTGATGAGCTAAGCAGAAAGAGTAAGATCCCATATGCTTCGCTGTGGGATCCATCATGTATGCTATGATTTGCACGAGACCAGACGTCTCATTCGCATTAAGCTGTACCAGCAGATATCAATCTAACCCAGGCCAGGAGCACTGGACTGCTGTCAAGAGTATCCTAAAGTATCTAAGGAGAACTAAAGACGCATTCCTAGTGTATGGTGGGAAGGATGGAGAACTAGCAGTCACAGGATATGTTGATGCTAGCTTTCAGACAGATCCTGATGATTTCAAATCACAAGCAGGATTTGTATTCGTGTTAAATGGCGGAGCATTCAGCTGGAAGAGCTTCAAGGAAGCCACAACTGCCGATTCTACAACAGAGGCTGAGTACATAGCTGCAGCAGAAGCAGCTAAGGAAGCCGTATGGGTTAGAAGCTTTCTAACTGGATTAGATGCAATGCCGCGAGCATCTGATCCGGTAAGCTTGTTGTGTGACAACACTGGGGCCATATCATTAGCTCAAGAGCCCAGATTCCACAACAGAACTAAACACATACAGAGGAAGTATCACATTATCAAAGAGTATATTGATAACGGTGATGTGGAGATGGCTTATGTACCGACTGATGACAATGTTGCTGATCCCCTGACAAAGGCTTTACCGCAGCCTAAGCATGAGGCGCACGTGAAGTCTATGGGGGTAGATTGGAACTTAGGTTGGAACTAGGGGCAAGTGGGAGATTGTTAGGTTTGTGCCCTAGTCCAAAATAATTCCTCAATCTATATTGTAACGGACATCATTATTCTACATAATAAAAGGCATAATATTACTAACGTGTTGTAGTAATATATCTAATGTGATTTGATCTATGTCATAATGTGTGTAATCACTTATAGTAGAACTATAGATCAGAAAGAGTTGCATTCGATAGAGTCCCTGATCAGCTAAGCTTCTTCTGAAGCGATCAGTATGAGACTAACTCCTTGTGATCACGCTCTACTGATCATGGCAAAGATGTGCCGGAGTTATATCATAGATATCATCAGGTCGATGATATCGGACAACCCGATTGTGAGTATGCTGCATAGATCCAGTCATGAGATACTCACATATCGTAACTTGTCATTATATCCTAAGACCAAGGAGTCTTTGTGTACACTATGTAACAAATACCTAAGTTTGACCTAGTCTAACGTTATCTGTAAGAGGGTAGCTATAACGGCTTCGATTGGCTTTGGCATTTATTGCACTAGTGAACTCGAAAGGCGTCTGAGGGATTTATCACTCATACTTCGGTATGAGAAAGATATCCGTTTAGGCCACTTGATGAGTATGACTGAAGAAATAGCATGGCCATGCAGGTGATACCTTAGTATCAGTTTTCAGTCATCTCATATATCAAGAAACAGTGATTGATAAATTAGGATGACCGTTCTATGCCTATTGATCAATCTGGATATCGGTTAGATAAAAGGACAGTGACATGTACGATAACAGGTTAAGTCGAATAATCGATAATCACGAATGTTGGATAATCATAATGTCTTGCTAGAGGCCACTTATGATGGAAAAGATAAAATGGTAATTTTACCAGTCTGCCAATTATTCGTGAGCCTAGAGGGTCACACGCATTAAGCACAATACATGACAATAATTATGGATGAGATTTGAGAACGATTCGGTAGTTTTTGGCCTAAGGTTTTAACCAGACGGTTGAAGAAATCAATTCGAGGAAATTGAGCCGTTTTGACTAAACCGAAATTAGAACTCAAGTTAATGGGTTTAATTTGGGTTTTAGTTAAATGGGCTTAAAGCCCATTTAGGGTTTAAGATAAGAGAGGAATTAAATGCAAATAAGAAGGATTAAAAGGATGGATAATGCAATTTTTATTTTGAAATTCAATTTAATTTCAAATTAAAAATCACATAATCATTATTTATCTTATCCTTTTGATTTTTTCAGCAACTAACTCCCACTCTCTCTCCCTCACCTTGCCGAAATCTCTCCCCTCTCTACCTCCATGATTGATCAAGTTTTCTTTAGAATTTTCTAGCAAAAATTAGAGAGAAAAACCATTTCGGTTGTGTGCTTGTGTGGACTTGATAGAGAGGACATTACGCTTGTGTTCTTGTCAATTTCAAGAGGTAAATTATCAGATTTTAATTGAGTTTATAACATGTTCAAATAGCATTAAGATCAAGTTTTTATCGATCACCACGGTTACATATTGTCCGCTGCATGATTTTCAATCTTTGGAACTCGTGGTGATTTCTTTCAAATCCAAAGAAATGCATGCTTGTTATCGATGTCTTATTTGGTTGCTTGATTGCCTTGATCATAATGTCTAGTTACTTCTGTTCTCGAATCCTTGACTTCCAACCAACCATCTATCATCCGCCTCCCCTATTTAATTTCTTGCATTAGTTGTAGTGTAGTTGTAGATGTGTACTTAGTGTGGATTAATTTCTCTTCTTGTGCGATTTACTTTATCGAGTCATGTCGGGAAAGAATATGTGAATGTCCAATTGAGAGACCCCATTTTGGTTTATGTGGATTCGACCCGGACTTAGGCCGGAATATAAATGTACTTGTTCGACCGCGTGTTGTTGTGCGTGTGGGGAAAGTTGTGAGGCGAAGTGCACCCGCTCTAAATGGGTGTGCCGCACGAGCCACTTTTTCCACAACAGTATTGATTTGTAAATTAGATTTAGTTTTTAAAAATACGAAACCTTTATTGTATCTATTTTGTGCTTGAGATCAACATTCTCAAACCTTTTAAAATGACTCTAAAGATGAAGAACAATTGTTTGTTGACATTTTTTAGTTAAGAATGTAAAAACTCTATTTTTATTTTTGTTCGGTGACAAGTCTCGGGTGAAATTTTGGTAAAAATTTTTGGGACGTGAAACTCATGACTACCTAAATTATATGAAAATCAATAACTATGTAGAAATTTATAGTTTATGATTGATTTAAAGATTAAAGGATTAACCTACATGATTTAAGATAATAATATAAATTTCTTTTTTGAAATTATATAATAATATATAATTTAATTCCAAATTACACACTACAGGAATAAGTCATTTGGATGGTAATAAATACTAAAATTTTTCATTCCTTCAATCTAACGTTTTGGTTATGTTTCTCGGTCCCCACATATACTAGCTATAACTCTCCAATGATTTGTAATAGAGAGGTCAAAGTACCAAAAATCATAACTCCAAAACCTAAGAATATTATGAAACTTGTGGCCACCAATTCACAACCCATCTTCCGATAAACGCCAGAAATTTTCAAGTAACACAAGCAAGGCAATATAATCGAACCCATCACACTCAAAAATGCCCCAACCAACGACATCATGTATCCGAAAAAGGGCAGCGCCAAGGCCACAATCACAGAGCTCACCACCAATGTTGTTCCTATTAGTACTCTTAGGCTTCTATTGTTGTTGTGCGAACATGGAAACCAACATTTCACAGCATTCTTAATCGGCGTAATCATCAACGCATATTTTGATATCGGATTAATGAGACTTGTAAATATAGCCAGCTTCGCTCCAAGTTTCTCTGTAGGAAGGTTCAAAGTAATTTGTGATGAAACCTTAGAGCCGAACATTAAGTATCCCAACACTGCCATTGCTGCATAAAATAAAGTGGAGCAGCTGAAGCACACAATCATAACCTGAAGAACAACATAAAAATGACAAAAAGTGAGTTTCGTGCACTCATTGAAAATTTATGAAATGTCGTTTGAGTACTTACGTTTGGAAATTGGCATTTGTTTTTCATAGAATTGTACAGTGTGGGAAATACCGGATGAGCGCAATCACAAAAGGCATATAAGCTTATAGTGGTAGGAATTCCCTTCCAATCGCGTGGCCCTTGCGATCCCTTTTGACTGAATCCAACGCCATCGAAAGCACCAACATAACAAACCGAACCAAGAATGATGGTGGAAGATAGAATACCGCATGCGGAGATATAAGCAAGAACACTAAGATTGTCCAGCCAGACGGAGGGCAAGACAAAAAGAGCGACAAGGATCACAAAACTTTGCTTCCCGTCAAGTCCTGCCATTTCCATTTTGAAATGAGGCAGTAGATTGCTGAGGTTGTCCCCTTCGAGGATAAAGAAACTAGTTGCGACCAAATATAACTCAGAATACATAAAAAAGGACACCATCCTCCGATGTCCTTCCGAAGTCCCCTTCCGATGTCCCCAAATGCGTGATAGCCGATGTCAGGGTAAGTGTTGATATGAGGATGAGCATCCATACAAGATTGAATGAGTAAGGCTGTGTGGAAGGTCGCCAAAGCCATAACAAAGAGAAGTAAGAAGCTCCACCATCCTCCGGATGCAAGGGCATATGGTGTTGACAATATACCAACTCCTACAAACAAAAATGTACCAAATTCAGCAAATTTCTAGGAGTTACATGCTTTGACAATAACGGAAGTTCGTGAGGGACTATGTTGTGTAAGTTTTAAGAAAATATAATTGATTTTCTACAGAGGTTTGAGTGAGATTAGATAGAGTGATTAAATTCATCACATGTAGAGATTACAAGGTTACAACCCTACAGGGAGACCAACGACTTTATATATAAAAGGTAATTAAATTCATCATCACATGCTGACTTTTGATAAAAGATGGCAAATTTTGAATGGTTAATTAACAGCAAGATTTTGCCATCAAAGAAATATACATAAACTTGTTCCAAAAATCGAATAATCCATATTGAGAGGAAAAGCTATATGTATGATAATTATATATAGGTACCTAATAAAGCATTAAGGCCATTGAAGCAAGTGTTGAAGAAAGAAGTGTTGCCTCCACAATTATTAACTGTCAAGAAGTGGTCACTGTTGGCCTCTGCATCTTCTACCTTCTGTTTCTCATCAACCAACACCAACAAAGCCTCGCAATGACTATCTGACATTACAACCCTGCAGTGATATATGAATATGTCTGTCCCAAGGTCTTTGATACACAAGAATACTATAAATAGGTAAAAATCAAAGAAACTTGTTTTCAAAACATGTTTTAAATGAGTGACCCAGACATGGTGTATTGAAATTTTATGAACAAAATGTTAGATATATTATATTGGTTATTAATATATGGGCCGAGGCCCACTACACTTTGTATCTCTACCTAAACCCTAGTCGTCATAGCTTATGTAAACCCTAGCTTATCAAGCCTATATATAGAGGCATTTGTATTCTATTGTAATCATCAAGTATTCAATAATAAACTCTTTCATAGTATCAGAGCTTTAGGTCGATCTTGGTTAAGCTTTTTCGTTGCGTGTGGCTTTGCCCACTCGTTAATCATGATTTAGCGGGTGGGCGAGGTAATATATTTTTTTTCTCACCGTTTATTCTATTTTCTTTTTAGTCCCTTCATATTGTCCTCTCTTTCAAAAAAAAAAATCACTCTCCCTAATCACTTTCACAATTTTCTTGCTCAATTAATTTTCTCTCTATCTCTTATTATCTTGATCTCGATATTCTATCTCCACTTATTTTCTTATTGTTTTGCACCGTCGTAGTTGCTTGAAAATTATTTCGCACTGACGTAGTTGCCTACAAGTTTGGTGGTATCTTAAAACCATCTTTTGCACTGTCCCTATGAGACGTAGTTGCCGCACCGTCATTATATGACGTAGTTGCCCCCCCCCCCCCCTCATGTTCCCTCTTTTCCTTTCTAGTTATTTTTATTTTCTCTATCTCTATCTCTATCATCCTCTCTTATTAATCTCTCTAAATTATTTTCTAAATTCTCACCACCCAAAATTATTTTCTAAATTCTCATTCCCTTCTCGTCAAATCATCTAGTTTGCAGATATGATTACCAAACGCTTTCCTACTACTCCCTTTGAAGACTTTTGCTCCAGTCAAAGCATTCGGCCTCCTCCTGCTTCGACTGCGGAGGAGTGTTAGATATATTATATTGGTTATTAATATATGGGCCGAGGCCCACTACACTTTGTATCTCTACCTAAACCCTAGTAGTCATAGCTTATGTAAACCCTAGCTTATCAAGCCTATATGTAGAGGCATTTGTATTCTATTGTAATCATCAAGTATTCAATAATAAACTCTTCACAAGAGATAACTTAAATATTAAACAGCTTTGATAAAAGCAAATGTTGTAAAGTTAGAAATGACTTAAAAATGAAGTAATTAAGATATTGGTTTTGTAACTTGCAAGTCACTTTTATCGTGAGTTGGGCAGAATCTTTATTGTTATAATATTTGCCACGAGCAACTCGTTTAGTTGTTATAATTCAAAGTGACAGATGTTTCCACTATATTGTGATTCGTGATCAATATATAAGTGGAAAGAGGTCAGAAATAATATAGTATGTAGAACGAATTTTCGTATAGAGTGAAATAATATAGTATGTAGAAAGTTTTAGGACCATTTCTCCACTTGAGGAGTAAATAATTTTCATATACCAACTCATGGATTTGAACATTCAGCTGCAAAGTCTTTTTATTCCAAACCGTAAATCACTAACAGCAGGTGATACATGTTGTATCTAATAAGATCGTAAGTAACAACAGCTGCAGCAACGATTGCTTCATTATCTTTCTCGGGAACAGATCAAGATATCATTGATACTTGGAGCTGGAATTGACACGTTTGCATATAATATTCGTCGCTGGAAGCACAAATTATAATAGGGGTAATTTCACGCTACTAAAGTCATCTGTATGAAAGCTTAGCTCCAAAATAGAGTATGTAAACTTAGATACAAACCTAAAATTTTTAATAAAGCAAGAATTTATATATGGAGCAAAAAAAGGTGGAGTACATGTTTTTGCATCAATCACGTGCTCCCTTATTGATACACCAATATGCACGTCGTGGTTGAATTTCTTCTACACTTCTTGGCTTGACTCCACAATATGCTCCTCTTCTTCTTCATTGTCGACCTCTTGAGAAGAGTCAACTTCCATAACTGTTTGAGACACATGTAACTTCTTTTTCATCTCGTGAGTTAATGTTGGCACTTCGGCCACTTTTGTTTTGTTCATCTCGATCTCTTGGAGTGGCTCGTCATCATATCATCCTGGAGGCCAATATACCTCATATTTGGGCAATCTTAACCAGATTTGGTATTTCGGCACATTGTTGCTCCTTCATGACTCTCTCATCTTTCTCCTCATCGACCTCGATTGGCCCTTTTTGCCACATACCCCTTTTTTCATGTCGTCTAAGCAACTCTTGTTGATTCTTTATCACATGCATCAAAGTATCCTCCAATTTTGACCTCTTCTCCAGGGGATTTATTTTCAGAAATATGTTATTTATTCAAATATTTATAAACATGTATTACTGTTTGTATTACTTACAAATCTATGTTTGACTTTACTTTTTGACTTTCTTTTACTGTGAGTTGCGTGTGTACTGTAAGCTATACAAGTGTAAGACATACTGATGTTTATATTATTTTAATAGTATATTAATTAATAATTCATGAGTTTCCTTATTTAATGTCATCCATAATTTTAATTTTTAAATAAAAAATATTGTTGTTTGTATTAGTATGTAAAAGAATCGAATTGCTCGAACTAGATTTGTAAGTTATTTTGTCGGGTTCGTTATAATCGAGTTAGAGCAAAGTTTTAAGTCAAAGTTTGACGCGTTTAATAAACAAAACTGAGTCCGACCTTTTATTAATATATTTTTAAAATTTTAATAAACATTTATATTAAGTTAGACGAGTCAGCTCAAGTTGAGTCGTTCTCTACTGGCTTGTTTAGTATTTAATTATATATTTTTTATTTGATACTTAATTTAACCCTTAATAAATATTTTTTTATTGGAAGTAAGCAAACTAAGGTTGCGAACTAGTTTAGGGATATGAACCAGGTGGTGAAACGAGTCGAATCAAGTTTTAATATAGTTGGTCTCGACTCGTAAAAAAATTGTTCTGCTCGAGTTCGGCTCGACTCTATTAGATTAATTTTTAATAAATAATTATTTGAAAACTTATATATATACATATATATATAAATATTAAACGAGTCGAATCAAGTCTTAATTTAGTTGGGCTCGGCACATTCACAACCATATCGTTAAGGGCTCGAACGGATCGTTAAGACTCAAATTCAAACTGAATAATATATATGTATATATATATTTAACAAATCGAGGTTGAACGGATCGTTATGGGCTCGACACATTCACAACCATATCGTTTAGTATTTAACTAATTAATATTTTAAATACAAAATTATTGAAAATTAAGAAATCTCGTTTGTTAAACGAGCTCAATCTTGACCTAAAATATTACTTAAACTCGATTATAACGAACCTCTTTAAAATAATTTACAAATCAAGTTCGAGTAACTCGATTCATTTACATCCCTAATACAAAAATAATATCTTAGTTTAAAAGATAAACATATGGATAAAATCAAATAAAGAAACGTTGTGATTTATTAATTAATATTATTAATGAGGTTTCAAAAATAATAATATTATTAAAATAACAGAAATATCACACTCTCTCGTTGGCTTAGTTGGTGGAATTGTATTTAGATTTAGAATTGGACCAAAGGAGGGCAAGGCTAATCAGTTGGTGGAATTGTAGCTACAGTACACAACAGTCAAAACATTATAATCTGGTTTACATAGTAAGCATGGGAGGAGTGATAATCTAGGTAGGATGATGTGAGGTGATAGGGTGGTGGAGGATCATATCGGAATTGGTAGTCATGGAGTGATCGCCTTTGGGTTAAGTAATGGTACAAGGGTTCATCCTGATAGGAATAATGGCCACTACCTTGGCCTTGACGGCCTTGCCTTGATTCATAGTAATCACGATCAGTTTCATACACATCATATGACCCATATGACGTGGATTGCTCTTGGGGAGTTCTCGTGTAATCCGATTGATGATAGTCATAACCTCTCCAATCTTGCTCCATTAATTTTGCTCTCTTTCTTGCCTCCTCCAATCAATTGTCACGAATATAAGTCACTAGGAAAAATAGAAAGAGAATTAGGCAACTAATGTATTAATTCTACACAATGAGCAAGAGATCATAAAATAAAAAATTAATAATGAATAGCAAAATCAAACTAAATCAATCATTGGTCCTCGAAAACGGCGCCAAAAACTTGTTGGGCCCGTAGACTGTAGTCCACGAACACTCGATGACGCGCAAGTGCACTCGGTTGTTACAAGTAATAATGAACCTGGTAAGTACATGGTCAAATCCAAGGGACTAATGAGGGTTAATTAAATATAATTTCCGCTATGTAAATAAAATAATGATTTATAATATGTACGTGCAATGCTAAGTAATTAAATGGCAATTAGCACGTAGATAGAATTACTCAGTAGAAGAATCACGGGTGCTAGGTCAAGTATAGATATTTGTAGATTTAACCATCATGAACAAATCGACATGCAAGCATGGTAATCCTAAGTCTCCAACAATATCGATTCCTATTCTCATAGCGAATCGAACTTTGAGTGGAATTATTCTCGAACCTCTCGACCTCGAGGTAATTCCACTCAGATAAGCACACTATCACGGGATTGGGGTTTAAGAATAAACCACTTAAACATGGTTATGTCCGTTGTCCACCGACTCTCTCGGGCTCGGAATCACAACTCGAAATAAAATCGAATGTCTCTCTATACAAGCATTCAACAATAAAACAACATAATCATACCAAGCATGCAAATCAATTCATTCAATAATTCAAAAGTTTAAATATCCATAGCAAACGACCTAGCACCCATGATTACGAGATTTTAGGCCGTAATCATGGGGCTAGTACCAAGGGTCGTCAAGTTTAATCCGAAGCAATTAAGAAAAAGATAGAAATCCAAAACCTTGAACCTGCTAGGGTTGAAAATCATGAAAACTCTAATTTCTTTCGATCTCGTACGTTGCCTAAGGCTCACTTGATCCTTGTACCTTGATCTGTCTTAAACGGGAACGAGCCTCCTCTTGAAATCTTCAATCTCGCCTTAGGATGATGGATACGCTCTGCTCTCTGTCTCTCTGATGACTCTTGCGTGATGGATAGGTTGGAAATAATAATCGATCCCCCTTTATGTCGCGAGAATTGGATTTAAATATAGTCAAATCACAGTTGCCACGGGCTCCGTCACGGGCCGTGGCGAGGCCCGTGACGCGTTCCCGTAGCTTGCGTCAAAATGGTACGTCAAGTGAGTGTCACGGCCATTGTCACGGGTCGTGATCGATCCCGTGATCACGTCCCGTAGCTTGGGTAAAAATGGTGTGTGAAGTGGGAGTGTCACGGGTCGTGACCACGTCCCGTAGCTTGCGTCCAAAGGCATGCCAAGCGGGTGTGTCACAGGTATATGTCACGGGCCATGACCGATCTCGTGACCACGTCTCGTAGCTTGCTCTAGTTGCGACACAACTTCTAGTTGTCACGGTCTTTTGTCACGGGCCGTAGCCAGGTCTGTGACCACCTCCAGATTGCTCTCTTTAGCCTTTATTAGCCTCAATTCATCGATGCCTACACACACACTACTCCAAAACCCGTGAAGAGATATATGACACAAAAGATCAATAAAATCCACTCTCGGGGTAAAAACAATCAATTAGCATGACAAATATTAATTGAAATGTAGACATGAAGCGACCTCATCATATTAGTTGCAAAAGACCGACCACATAAAAGTGGTAATTTTGTCTTTATTTATAACCAATTGAACAAACAAAATAAGCAAAAAAACAAGAAGCTAGTGTATGAAAAATTCCAATAGGGGGTCACACATGTAATATAAATGTGTTGTTGTGCTATCATATAAGTTGGCCCAGCTAAAGTGATTTATATAATAAAAAATGTTTTGGGCTCATGGATATAATTGTCATTAAAATAATGTGCAGAAGCCTTTGGTGTAATTCTAATTTGACGAGGGGCAAAATTAGAATTATCATAACTAGTTATAGGGTTCAACTATAACTAGAGTTGCGGTCCCAAATTACACACAATCTGTATACGGTTACTCACTCATTACTTTATAGGAGATGACATGAGAGTAGCAACAAGGCTGTGGCAATTTGGAAATCGCCACACGGCTATCAAAAATGAAGATTAACACGATCTAGATACGCTTCCGCTATTCGATTAACTCCATCGATTCTCCAAATATCAACACGAGTTATTATGTATTTAAGGATTTGATTAGAAATATAGATAGACTTTAGTTTTATTCATATATTGGATGATCTTGTTTCGTATAGTTATTATCCAATCCCAACAGCTAGATGATCCTCAACAACTCCAAAAAGAATTTGTTCACCGGAGTATGATTCGAAACAGAAAACCAAAATATACCCAAAACATAGACATTCAAAAAATAGGAAAACAAGATTAAAAGCTAACAATATCCCCCCCCCCCCCCCCCCCAATCTTGTAAGCTTGCCCTTTCCAGCGAATTCGTTAGAATATCATCCTTCTGCTCTTCAGACATTGTATGCTTAGTGGCAATTATACCATTTTGAACACATTCCTGATTGACGTGATAACAAGTATGGATGTGTTTATTACGCTCGTGGTATACTAAATTTTTACTCAGCATGATTGCTAAATTGTTGTCAACCTTTAAGCAAACTTTATTCAACTCCGTCTTCAATAAGTTACTCAATAAATGCGTGAGCGACAAGCCTTGGCACATTGTAGCTACGATGTATTTCGCCTCACAAGAAGAAAGAGCTATAATCTTATACTTTCTTGAGGATCAAGTTATCAAACTCGACCTCCAAAAATAAGCAGTACTTCTTCGATCATCCAAGGTTGAAATTTTGATAAGATAGTTATGTAAGATACCACACACAATGTTACATATAATGCTATAACATAGTGTATGACAACTTGCGTAGATAAAGACGGACAGTAAATATCAAATGTAATAAACACGACACACCAGATTGTTTACCCAGTTCGGTGCAACATCATCTACGTCTGGGGGCTCTCTGCCAGTGGAAAGGTTTCACTATATGGTAATACGTCAAAACATACATGTACCTATGATCATCACAAGATCTATACTTTATGCTACTATTACAAGTGCAAACCTATCTCAGGATCTCCCCCTGAATCCAAGACGTCATCTTGATTCCACACTTCGAGCAATCGCCTTGCTCTATCAGTTCAAGTTGTCGTTGAACGTTTGGTTACGTGCAGTCTTCACTCACACGATCAGTAAACCCTCAATCACCTAACTCTCAATAGTTAACGTGATACACAATATCCATAACACAATACACAACCTCTCAACCCGCAAACCTTCACGTCTAAGAGCTCTGTATATTATTTCTAGGAAACAATAAAAGACCACACGATTACTAAGGGGGCAGTCTAAGCTTTTATAGCAATCGATCATGAATACTAACCCTATTGGGTTTCCTTTTCGTCACCGTCTTTCTTCTTTCCAGTTCGCGCCGAATACAGCTGGAGCTTTCACAATCCTTGTTGTAGTCGTACTTTATGAAGAATATAAACTTTCATGATTTGCGTCGAACAGGATGTCAGCCGAGATGTCGACAAAGATGTCGTACACAATGTTTCGACATTCTTTATGACATCAATCCTAGTTTCTTAAAAATAAGTCAATCATCAAAAACGTCGTAACTACAGTCTCCCCCTTTGGCTATTTTTAAGGTCAGCATTCTTCGTCAGCTTATCTTGCAGTGATCAATCATCGGCAGTCATCAAGTCTTGTTCGCGTATTGTTTCTTGTCGCAGGTCTTACTCCCTCTTGTTGTCCTAAAAAGAGCCAAAGACCCAAAGAAAAATTCGAACAACAAGGAGTAACACAAGGAAAATCAACTTAACTCACTCAAATCCTCGATCAGCAGTCGAGTAAATGAGTGAAACATGTCCACTGCAAGTTACAGATTAAAATTGTTCAGTTTTGAGTACCCATAAAGTAATAAAAAGTTTTAAACATAACTACTGCTGGAACTAGCAGTATCATCTTCAGATGATGTGGTAGAGACATCTTGTGAAGCTTCTTCATCGTCTTTAGTTGAGTCTGGTAAGGAAGAAGAAACATTGTTGTCAGAGTCTGGAGGAGGCAGTGTCTTCAGCAGGTTAGCACAATGGGATTTACGCTGGGACAAGTGCATCAGCGCCATATTTAGATTGATGATGTCCTTGTCAAGCACATATATTTTCCTTTTGAGCATTATTGCATCTCTACTGGTAGTTTTTGTTAGAGGAGCAGCACTGGTAGCCCGACTGGTTGACGCCTTAGTCGGCTTGACTTCTTTCCTGACAAAATCAGGAGCATGTTTCCCTTCAAACAATTTGTGGCTCACCACAATCATTCCTCCACGCTTTCCTGCCTTATCAGTCGTCTTCAACACCCTGGGGTGTTGGTGTACTAGGAGCTCGGATACAAGGGAGGGAAAAGCAATAGGTATTTTCACAGCTTTTGATCTGGCATGTCTGAAAAAGTTGTCAATAACAAATTGCCCAAAATTGAGTGTTGTTACAGTACCTATTTGGAAAATAAGAACCGCCAGCTCTGGTTTGACGGAAGATGCATGAGTGGATGATGCAGAATTCGCTACTCTGATACGGAAGAGTATGGAGTATTTTGAAGTAAGGTCTAAGGCCGCCACTGTCCCTTTAGTAGGCCACACTCTGCTCTTATCGCCAGTTATTTCTTTCAGTACTTTGTTCAGATCAGGTGCTGGAACAGAGCGAACACACTTTCTCCCCATAAAAACATTGATAATGTCGGAAGAGATGTTGAAGCGTAAGCCTCTGACATAAACCTTCTCAAACTCCGGATCATCCGGGGACCCAAAACCAGTAGGCATATTTGCAATAAACTCCTTAATCAACAATGGATAGTGATTACCTATGTCGGTGACTGTCTTCATGAGCTCTGCCATATGTAGAAGCCTGATGATAGCTTCTAGTCCGAGGATCTCCAAGGACAGGGTTTTCTCAGAATAGATCATCCTTTGGAATACAAATTTCCATCGAGTTGCACTTGCAGTCAAATGGAATGACACGTTGTCATATAGAATGCTCATAGTGTTCTTGGTCTGCTTCTGGATAACCACCATCTTTGTTTCCTTTACAGTCACAACCTCAGCACTGTCATCACTCTCCTTATCGACGAGTCTCCTTTTGGTGGAGACAGCCTTCTTTCCTTTGTCCTTTACAGATAGCTTTTTCTTCTTGCTGGGACCTCCAGCATCCTTGTTTTCCTTTCTCTTCTTGGTTTCTTTTAGCTTTTTTGTCATAACTGCAAGACTTTCGTGTTCTTCCATCACAGAGAGAACGGTGTGTGCAGTTTCGATGGTGTCTTCTGTGGCATCTATCGCGGCTTCTTTTTCGACAACCGGAGCCGGCTCCCTCATATCATTATCTGCAGCATCTTCAGGGTCAGATTCTGCCAAGAGCATTTACAACATCTGCTACATCATTTGTAGTAACAATATTTTTGACAATTCCTGCACCATTTGTAGGTTCGTTCTCCTTTCCAATCTCTTCATGACCGACATCTTTTTCTCCAATCTCCTCCTCATCAAAAACACTTTTGTTACTGGTCTCTATACCAGCTTCCTCAGATTCAGAAACTTCTTCTTCCACCACAACTTCTTCTGTGGGCACAGGTAAACCGTCCCTAGTAACTTCTTCTCTAACATCTCCTTCAGCAATTCTTTCTAGTCCATGACTGATCGGAGTCGAATCATCCTTCTTCCCTTTTTTTCAGTGTTCATCAGGTCCTCAACCACTCCTTCATGAGGAGGGTCCTGATTTTCTAGCAGTTATTCTAACAAATCACTGTTCCTCGAGGTGTCAGTATTTGAAATAATAGAGGAATCGATACCTTGAGTGCTTTGGGGGATGATTGAAGACACTGGCGCAGAGGTGACTGGCATGGAAGCTTCCTGAGTTTCTTGGACAATGTCAGCCCCTCGTTCCGGGCATGTCAAGTCTGTCTTTGAGAACACAGTTTTTCTGGTTCGAGCTTTTCTGGGAAATCGGGAAAAGATGGATGTTGGAGCCTCAACAGGTGGGATATCTCCAGACGAACCCTCAACGTCCTTCTTGGACTTCAACCCCTTGATTCAAACTCCATATTGATTGGTGCCAGGCTTGCTGGTTTTGGGATCCTTTTCCTCGATCTTCTTTGATTTGGTTGTTCCTTTGTCAGTGACCTTCTTCGCTATAAGGTTGCTCCTGGTCTTCACCATGGTGTCCGAGAGTCACAATTGTTCGCAGTGTTGAGAGATTTTTGAGGGATAAAAGCGAAATAAACAAACTGAGGTAAAGTAGGTTTTTTTGAAAAACAAATCTGTAGGTGTCAAATCAAATCTTGAGACCTTTCCTCTTTTTGTACTCGAATGGGCTTTTGGTATGCTTGACCCAATGGCATGTGTTGAGATTTTGGACCGGTTCATGAAGAGGCACCAACTAACTCCTCTTAACCGCTAGTAACTTCTTTCATTGGTTGATGGTGCAGAGTCCGAGTGACGATCTGAGGTACTCGAATCTGATTGCATCCAATGGTTTGGTGAAGATATCAACCAATTGCTTCTCTGTATGGATGTGCTCTAAAGTGATCTTCTTATCTTTGACCAACTCGCGGATGAAGTGATGTCTAATGTCAATGTGTTTGGTTTTGCTGTGTTGAACCGGATTTTTTGAGATGTTAATTGCACTGACATTATCACAATACAAAGTCATGACTTCTTGTTTGACATTATATTCGGCCAACATGTGCTTCATCCATAGAAATTGAGTGCAACTACTCCCTGCAGCTATATACTCTGATTCAGCGGTGGACAAGGCAACACAACTTTGCTTTTTACTAAACCATGATATGAGGTTGTTGTCAAGGAAGAAGCATCCTCCAGATGTGCTTTTCTTGTCTGTTGTGCTTCCAGCCTAATCCGCATAACAATATCCCACAAGGGTAGAAGATGTGTCGAATGAGTATAGCAGACCCAAGTCTTCAGTCCCTGAGATATATCTTATAATTCTTTTATCTTGGGATAAATGAATAACCTTAGGATTAGCTTGATACGGTGCACATACTCCCACAGAGTAAGCGATATCAGGTCTACAGGCAGTAAGGTAGAGAAGACTACCAATGATGCTTATATATAGGTGTTGGTCGATGGCTTCTCCTCAATCATCTTTAGTTAGATTGATATGTGTAGCTGCTGGTGTATGTTTGTGTGAAGCCTTTTCAGGCCCAAATTTCCTGACAATATTTTTTGCATATTTGCTTTGAGAGATGAAGATGCTGTCTTTTAGCTGTTTGATTTGAAAACCTAGAAAATAGGTAAGCTCTCTCACCATGCTCATCTCGAATTCTAATTGCATTTGTTTGGACAAATTGCTTTACTATTACAAGTGCAAACCTATCTCAGGGTCTCCCCCTGAATCCAAGACGCCGTCTTGATTCCACTCTTCGAGCAATCGCCTTGCATTGTTAGTTCAAGTTGTCGTTGAACGTTTCGCTGCGCGCATTCTTCACTCACGCGATCAGTAAATCCTCAATCACCTAACTCTCAATAGTTAACAGGATACACAATATCCATATCACAATACACAGTCTCTCAACCCGCAAACCTGCACGTCTAAGAGCTCTGTATATTATTGATAGGAAACAATAAAAGACCACACGATTGCTAATGGGTCAACCTAAGCTTTTATAGCAATCGATCATGAATACTAACCCTATTGGGTTTCCTTTCGTCACCGTCTTTCTTCTTTCCAGCTCACGTCGAATACAGCTGGAGCTTTCACAATCCTTGTTGTAGTTGTACTTTATGAAGAACAAAAACTTTCCTGATTTGCGTCGAACAAGATGTCAGCCGAGATGTCGACAAAGATGTCATCCAAATATGTCGTACACAATGTTTCGACATTCTTTATGACATCAATCCTAATTTCTTAAAAATAAACAAATCATCAAAAACGTCGTAACTACATAGGTGATTCCATAAATCGACTGAAAATTCCCACTAAATATGTCTAATCATGCCTCGTGTTCACCAAGTACCTCAAGCTCCCAACCATACTTTGATATTGTGACACACCGACACTTTCTCCATTTTTTGTCTTGCTCGGCTTCAATTTATTCTCTATGGGACTCGAACAAGGATTACAACCTTTCAAACCTGCTTGAGCCACCAATTTCGAGGCGTGCCCTGTTTGACAGATAGAAACTCTCAAGCATGTTTGCTTCATTTCTAAACCCATAGGGAACTTGTCTTTCATTTTACTATTGAAGTGAGAAATAAATCTTACCTCGGACCCTATAATCACCATAACATTCACGTACACGCCTTTAATAAGCTGTGAGGCCTTCTATGTTCTAGTGTAAGTATCATGTTCTAATTGACTCTCTTGTAAACCTATTTCTAAAAGAGTCTGACTCAGTTTTGTGTTCAACGCTTGAGGAGCTTGCCTTTATTTATATAAGGCTTTCTCTGGTTTCAGTACCGAGCCTGGCTTCACATTACAAACAAGACCAAATGGTTGTCAAACATAGGCCTCTTCAAAGTCAATTCCCTCCTTCTGAGCGTACCCTTTAGAAACTAGCCTTTTCTTGTACTTCACCACCCTTCTTTCAGAATTCCTTTTTACTTTAAAGACTCATTTTAGCCTAATTTCCTTCTTTCATGCTCGTAATTGAGTCGGTTCCTAGGTGTCAAAACGTTGGATTTGTGCTCTCTTCATTCATAGTTTCTCTCCAAATTTTATCTTCTAACGCCTCGCTCGGACTTGCTGGTTCCTCTAATATCACAAAGCAGAGTTCAAGATGCTTTGTTTCTACTTTAAAAGCTCTCTCATAAATGTTTCTGAACGATATGACTTTTCTTAGCTCTTCTAATTCTTGAGAACTTGATGGAGACAAATGAGGTGAATTGTCAAGACTAGACAGGGATTTCTAGAACTCACATATGGATCGAATTGATTTTGAGCCTTTCGGTGTCTGAGACTCCGGCAACAGCACTTTATCTGATCTCAGAGTCTCTGACGTGAGTACAGTTTCTCTTTGCAAAAATTCATAGCTCTGATCATGTGCATGATCTTTGTTCTTAGTCATATGGTTGGTTGCACCACCAGTTTTCTCTACTCATCTTTATGTCACTACTTAGCTCAGAGATCACGATTTTCTCATTTAGCATGACTATCTCCTCGGCCTCTTGCCATAAGCAATACAAGCTCATCATCTTGAAGGTCCTATGTGTAGTAGACCCATTCTTTGAGCTCCTTTCTGCACTCATTAGTATAATTCCTATACCCTGAACAATTGTAATATCTGACCTTGTTTTGATCAAACTTATGTGGATAACCTTGTTTTTCCTTGCAGACAGGGTCTCCCACTGTTCTCGAGTAAGAAATAATTGTTGCTCCTCCTCCCTTTCCAGTTTTTTACCTTCATGGCTGCTTCGTACGCACACAACCTTCCAATTTCCCCCGACACCTTCATTTTATTCATGTCACCCAATTGTTGAATGGTACCAAAATAGGTAGGAACAAATCAGGGACAAACCTGAAAAAAAATTTCAACAATTTCTTTGTTAGACATCTTACAACCAAAAGATCGAATCTCACTTATTATGTTTGTCAATTTCAGGGCAAGATCAGCAACAACCTCTCCGTCACCCATGATCATTATGTTGAAGGTACATCGGAGAATCATGACATTTACATTATCACTCTCTCTTCCCCAACGTGCATCTCCTTTAGCGTCGTCCACACTTCTTTTGCGGTTTCCTTCCTAACAACGGTCATATAAGGCTGACTCAGTTTTGTGTTCCACGCTTGAGGATCTTGCCTTAATTCATATAAGGCTTTCTTTGGTTTCACATTACCGAAAAGACCACATGGTTGTGAAACATAGGCCTCTTCAAAATCAATTCCCTCCTTCTGAGCATACCCTTTAGAAATTAGCCTTGTCTTGTACTTCACCACCATTCCTTCAGAATCTCTTTAATTTTAGCCCAATTTCCTTCTTTCATGCTTGTAATTGATTCGGTTCTCAGGTTTAAAAACGTTGGATTTGTGCTCTCTTCATTCATAGTATCTCTCCAAATGTTATCTTATAACGCCTCGCTCGGACTTGCTGGTTCCTATATTATCATAAAGCAGAGTTCAAGATGCTCTGTTTCTAATTTAAAAGCTCTCTCATAAATGTTTCCGAATGATATGACTTTTCTCAGCTCCTCTAATTCTTGAGAACTTGTAGGAGACAAATTAGGTGAATTGTCATGACTATATAGGGATTCATAGAACTCACATATGGATCGAATTGATTTTGAACCTTTCGGTGTCTGAGACTCCGGCGACAGCATTTTATCTGATCTCGGAGTCTCCGATGTGGGTACAGTTTCTCTTTGCAAAAATTCATCACTCCAATTTTGTACATGATCTTTGTTCTTAGTCATGTGGTTGGTTGCACAACCAGTTTTCTTTACTCATCTTTATGTCACTACTTAGCTCAGGGATCACGCTTTTCTCATTTAGCAGGACTATCTCCTCGGCCTCTTCCATAAGCAATACAAGCTCATCATCTTCAAGTTCCTATGTGTAGTAGGCCCATTCTTTGAGCTCCTTTCTTCACTCATTAGTATAATGTCCATACCCTAAACAATTGTAACATATGACCTTGCTTTGATCAAACTTACGTGGATAGCCTTGACCTCTTCCACGCCCTCTACCTCTGCCTGCTCCTCTGGCCTCATTGCCTCAATCTTTCTTTGTAGAAATGGTCTCCCACTGTTCTCGAGTAAGAAATAATTGTTTCTCCTCCTCCCTTTCTTGTTTTCTACCCTTCATGGTTGCTTCGTACGCACGCAACCTTCCAATTGCCCCTGACACCGTCATTTTATTCATGTCACCCCATTGTTGAATGGTACCGACAATTGGTAGGAACAAATCAGGGATAGACCTGAAAAAAAATGTCAACAATTTCTTTTTTAGACATCTTACAACCAAGAGATTGAATCTCACTTACTATGTTTGTCAATTTCAGGGCAAGATCAGCAACAACCTCTCCGTCACCCATGATCATTATGTTGAAGGTACATCAGAGAACCATGACATTTATATTTTCACTCCCTCTTCCCCAACGTGCATCTCCTTTAGCACGGCCACACTTCTTTCGCGGTTTTCTTCCCGACAACGGTCATCATCTCCGAATCAGGAATTGAGAGATAACAGCGAATGCTCCACAGTTCTTCTCTACTCCTACTTTTTCATCTTCTTCAACATCATCCCAGAGATCCAGAGCCTCCAACACCAACCGGTGAGCATTGGATAGCCTATATGCAGTCTTCGACTCTTGCTCCTGCTTCCCGAGCTTGCTGATGAGCCTTCCACACGTACTATCGGTCGTGCATTGATCGTCACACGCTCTGATACCAATTAAAAACAGAGTGCAAATATGAGTTGCGAAAAATCGACCACATAAGAGTGGTTGTTCTGTCTTTGTTTATAACCAATTGAACAAACAAAATAAGCAAAAAAAGCAAGAGCTAGATGATACTCAACAACTCTGAGAAGGACTTGTTCACCAGAGCATGACTCGGAGCAGAAAAACCAAAGTAAACTCAAAACAAGACCCTGCAACATGATATGCACAATACTAATATCACACTCCCTCCTCAACACACTATTTATTTTATTTATTAGATTGCCTCTATAAAGAAAAGAAAAGGTTTTAAGGCTTCGAAATGTCATATATTAGTAATTTAATTAATATTAATTACAATATTATATTTTCAAAATAAAGTTATAATAATTTACACAATTAATCAGTTATAATTTATATTCATTATTTATTTTTGTTGTTTTGCTTTAATTTATATTATTTAATTCATATTCATTGTTTTTATTTCTCATGTAAATTTTTGTTTTGCTTTAATTTATATAAATGGTGAACTAAAAATTTAATAATTATCGAATTATATTTTTTCTATGCATTTAGTAATTATATTATTAATTAAATTATTTTTTTTGTATAAAATTTTGCCTCTCCCGTCGCTACACAAAAAATCATAGTACCGTGTTATGGTTGACTATTTTTAAGTTTGATCAAGTGTCAAGATGGATGATTTTTATACAATTGGAGTTCATGTGCAACTCACGTGCCTCATTTAATTTTAAAATAGCATGTGAGGTCTCGGACGTCGACAAAGTCACAAAAAGGTAAAAGACTGATAACACGATTTTTCGAAAGTCAATCCAGAATAGGAGTTGTCATCAAGACCTCAATATTGGCTGAGGTCGTCGACCGTCTTTTGCGGCTACAACTAAGACTCGGAGGCCAATCTTGGAACAGAGAAGCCGTCAAACCATTTACTGCCATAGAACCTCTGGAATTTCGTATGGACTCATGCATTGCCAATCGTTAAAAAAGTTTCATTTTTTATCATCTACTTCATTCAATTGACCTTGTTTGTTATCTTATTAATTCGATGGTGTGAGAGTTGAGTTCATGTAATGTTTTATGATTTTATTTTGTATATAAGTTAGTGAAAAAAGAAAGACACTGAAACCAGCAATAGCATAAAGGAGAAACCCAAAATGATAAATTGGAATTCTATATTTGAGGCAACACAGGTGATAGTTGGTCCAACTGTCACCGAAAAATTTATGCTTAAGGAAGATGATGAAATTCTGCAATTCCAATTACGAGGAACAACTAGAAAGGCCGACAGAACGGGTTGACAAATCTGGTGTTGAAATTTTCTAAATCAAGTATGAAATCGTATCTGCTTTTGTGCTGATTTATTGATTTCCCTGTTTAGATTATTAAGTCATGCATGCAATTGCATCATGTAGGGAATATTTTCTTAAATTTGGTTAGCACTTTTAGTTTTGGAAAGAGTATTAGTTTGCACGGTCGGTACGAGACGAGTTGCCGTTTGCACCGTTGGCCGTGAGATGAGTAGCAGTTTGCACTATCAGTCTATGGGCTTAACTATACCCAAACTTTGGACATTGTAACGGAAGCTAGGAACTTTAAGAAAAAAATATTCATCAGCAATTTTCTTATATTATATTTTCACATATGGCAATGGACAATTTTGTTGATCGGAAAAGGAGCTTTCGCTATTATTGAGAATGCATCTCAAGGCAAATACCTCTTTATCAAGAAGTTGGTTGTTGTATAGGCAACTACCAAACGTGATAATGTGGTGATTCTTAAGAGGTTAATTTTGCTGGATGTTCATAGAAGTGTCCACACATGAACTAGTTATTTGGTAATTTAGAAATGACCAAGTGAGAATGAGTTAAGTTTTTGAATTACAAATTCTTGGGTGTCTCTTGCTCTAAGCCTTTACAAACGTCACGTATGGGAATACTCGCGACGAGATGTCTCTAACGCTGTAATACCGTGCTAGAGACATCTCGTCGCGTATGAGTCTCTCTAACCTAAATTGAATCTCATCATATACAACTCAGGCACTTATCGTCTCAAGTTGGCAAGAGGAAAGAACAAGGAGAACTTTTTTATGAAACAAGTCCTTGAGTTGGCTTGGAGAAGAATCTGATGCATTGGCCCCATATCCGGTGTACACTGAAGTTTTGAAGGGTCGGGGTGTTCAAATTAAGAAGTATGATAAATTGATGGAAAACTTTCAGCAGAATCTGATAAGTTGGCTTGGAGAAGAATCTGATGCATTGGCCCCATATCCGGTGTACACTGAAGTTTTGAAGGGTCGGGGTGTTCAAATTAAGAAGTATGATAAATTGATGGAAAACTTTCAGCAGAAGAGACTCTGTCGGTGGCTGTTGAGTTGTCTTGCTCGTTACAAAACTTGACTTTCGTTGGAATTGATGCTTGTTTATGGAGGAGATCAAACTTTTGTTCAGCATCGACAAACTGAGCCTTGAGGTCAAGACTATAAAAAGGGGAAGGTATTGACATGATTCTGAAAATGGGTAATTACATATCAGTATACCCGTCGAAACCTCATTCCAGGATCAGTCACTCAAGTTTGAAAAAAACAATTTCAATACCCCGAGTTTTAAAAGGTAACATTTAAGTCAAATTCTGTTAAATTTAACTGATGTGGTTTGTAAAAAAACTAAAATACCCTTCATTTACAAATTTCAAATAATAATTTGATAATGTAAAAGACGGTTTTATCCTCAAATGAATAACAAATCAAACTTAAGTTTTAAAGACAAATCAGTCATTTCAAATAACAAAATAATAAAGTATGGAAAATTGAAAATAAATGGTGAAATCACATTTTTGCCCACATCTTCAATCTCCTTCTACCTCTCACCAATTTTAGAAACAAGAAAACTGAACATAATTTTAGATCAAAATTGACTTTCCACAGCACATATTTCAGAGGGATAATTCCAGATGGGTACTCCTGGTTATGTCCCATTATCACATGACATACCCTAGAAATTTTTGTATCAGGGTGAATACCCTAGCATTTCATTTGTCTCACTGTTACTCATTCCGTCCAATCCGTTAGTTTTTAACATTTTTCACATGTGAAATGACTAAAATACCCTTCAGAGTAAATAAATTCTTTGTAAATTGAATGAAATGACGCAAATACCCTTCACTATTCATTTAATTTTCAAAAAAATGCCACACACACACACTCTCTCTCTCTCTCTCTCTCTCTCTCTCTCTCTCTCTCTCTCTCTCTCTCTCTCTCTCTCTCTCTCTCTCTCTCTCTCTCTCTCTCTCGTCAACATGTTGGATCCAATTCCTCGGTTCCAAGCCGTCGAGCTTCGAAAACTTGACCGGTAGAGTCGGAACTTGAGACGGACTGGCCGCGATTCTGCTCGGCAGTATCGTCTTCTCCGGCGTTGCCGCTTCCAGCTCCTCCATTGATCGTCTGATTCACTCTGAAAGCTTGAGTCCAAGCTCGTTCCGGCGACAATTCACTCTGAAAGCTTGAGTCCAAGCTCGTTCCGGCGACGAGGAGCTCGTGGCGACAACGAGAGCGCTCGTCCAGCTCCGGCGATGTCACGCTCCTCCGGAGATCTAGCCTCCGGCTCTGGTGATGAAGAGCGTTTGGTTCCGATGCCAAGAACCTCCGGTTGCTCAGATCTGGACCCTTTCGGCTCTGGCAAGTCCTGGCGAGAGCGAGCTACCAGCTCCAGCGAGCTCGCGCCCTCGATGTTGGCGGTTTCGCTCATTGGAGCTCGCTGCGGAGCTTGCGACCACGCCGGCGGCGACGTGAGCCTTGCTCGGTCAGTTCCGCGCGCCTCTGCTGGAGTTGATGTCGGACCTCCGAGAAAGCCTTCGATTCAATTCCGACGGAGACGAAGAGGAGGAGGCTGCTCCGGCACTGCTCCGACGCTACTCCAACGCCGAGTTGTGGCTTAGGGATTGAAGAGGAAGGAGTGGCATTTTTTTTTAAAATTAAATGAATAGTGAAGGGTATTTGCGTCATTTCATTCAATTTACAAACAATTTATTTACTGTGAAGGGTATTTTAGTCATTTCACATGTCAAAAATGTTAAAAACTAACGGAATTGGACGGAATGAGTAACGGTGAGACAAATGAAATGCTAGGGTATTCACCCTGATACAAAAATTTCTAGGGTATGTCATGTGATAATGGGACATAACCAGGGGTATCCATCTGGAATTATCCCTATTTCATATTCTCTACAATCTCAAGGTGCTTGGAAACTTGCAATCACTGCCCAAATGGTGCAATTGCAAAAATCAGTTTACAGATACGTATAATCCTATTTGATAACCAAAAAAACTTAAAAATCTTTAATCTAACAGGTGGTGAGGTCGGGAAAGGACCGACGCACGAAGGTAGAGGGTCGCGGCCGTAGAATCGGGTAGCCGCCGTCCTGCGCTGCAAGGGTCTTTCAGCTGACTCAGTAGCTCGGCCACAAGACTGACGGCGAGACCATCCGGTGACTCCTCGAGCACGCCGGATTCGACCTAAATGGCGATAAGCCATAAATCCGGTCCCATAAACCAACGCCCAAAAGTGGGTATGGTGTTCTCTTCTATTCTCCACATCACACCCCATCTCCGACCACCCAGCTCCGTCCTGAACATCGTTCTTGATAATTTTTGAGAAAAATCAGATTTGAAAATAGCTAATCTGATTTCAGAAAACAAACGCCCAAAATAGGTGGTTTTGGGTTTATCCATTCATCTCACCACACCCCATCACCCACCACCCAACTCTATCCCAAAGGCTTATTGAAGATTTATAGTTATTGGATTTAAAATGGAAAAGAAGAGAAAGTGAGAGTGAGATAGGTTGAAAATGAGGACATATTTGTCATTTTACAAGTTTTTTTTTGTGTTTTTAATGTATTACTTGAAAAGACTACTATGCCCTTGGAGCATAATGTCAGTTTATCATTTAAGTGAGGGTAAAATAATCTTTTCGCATTCACAAATAATTATACTACTTAAATTTTATCCACGAAGGGTATTTTGATCATTAAATTTTTTTTAACAGTTTCTGTTTGAGAATGGAGTAAAATGTAATGTAATGAAACTTGGTGGATCGAGAAAGTTTTTTTCAAATTTGGGTGACTAATTCTGAAATGAAGTTTTAGCGGGTGTACTGATCTGTAATTACCCTTTATGAAAACCAAAGACCAAGAGTACGGCGTTTGGGTAACACTAAAATTAAGTGGAACACTTCCGTTCAAGGAATCGGTAATACGGCACCGTATGGTGGGAATTATAGAAAGCAACCAGCAACGTCGTTTGGACAATACGTTCGGTGTTGAGGTTTATCAAATTTCCGTTGGTCAATTGTTTTAAGTTGGGAAAATTCATGATCACTACCCTTGAGTATGCAACTTTTGCATGTTACTACCCTCACATGATTTTCGTTGCACGTCACCACTGTATTGTTTCATTTAGTTGCCCCGTCTATTATAGAGTTAAGTTTGATGTAAAATATCCATAATACCCCTCCCTATATTAAAAAAATTCAAATATTAAAAAATATATTTTTTGAACTTTTTTCTAAAAAAATATTTTTATCACATAAATAATAAAACAGTGATTTCATCATTATTATTATTATTTTTAAAATGGTTTTTCAAAAAAAAATATTTTTAATAATAAAAAATGACTAAAATACTTTATTTTTAAAAAAAATCTTCAACTTTATTTTTAATATTTTTTAAAAAAAAATATTCAAATTTGTTTTCTATTATTTCTTCCATAATTTTTTTTTAAAAATAATTTAAGCAAATGATTTTTTTTAAATACAGGGGTATTTTAGTCATTTGAATATTTCACTTTGAAATTTTATGAAATGACTAAAATACCATTATATTTAAAATTGAAACAAAATCATTTTTTTAACTTATTGTTTTAAATTTTTTTATGGAATAAATAATAAAAAACTTATTTGAATATTATTTTTTAAACATATTAAAAATAGAAAAATGTTGTTAAAAATGGTTTTTATTTTTAATATTTTTTGAAAAATAAATTATTGAAAAAATAATAATATAGAAATAGTGTTTTTTAATTTATGTGATAAAAAATATTTTTTTAAAAAGTTCTAAAGATTTTATTTAATATAAAGGTATTATGGACATTTTACCTCAAATTTAACTTTTTGATGGACAGTGCAGGTAAATGAAATCATACAGTGGTGACGTGTAAGGAAAATCAAGTCAAGGCAACTGACATGTAAAAGTTGCATACTCGTGGAGAGTGATCAGGAATTTCCCTTTTAAATTCCTTTATTGTAAACGTTACACCTTGAGAGGCTAAGATGAAGAGATCATGGCCAATGATTCCCAGTTCCAACACCAACACAACACCTGGTAGTCGAGGCTACAAAGTCACGTTGAATTCGAAATCTTCTTGGTTCCGAAAAAATCCGATGACTATAAAGTCTTTGTCTTTGATGAATCCGATGACGATGAAGAATCGGATCAAAACGAGTACCTTGATGAATCCGATGACGATGAAGAATCGAATGAAAACGAAGCCTTTGATGAATCCGATGACGATGCAGAATCAGCTAAAAACGAAAGCTTTAATGATAATGAATCTGAATCGGATAAAAACGAAGGCTTTAATGATGATGAATCTGAATCGGATAAAAACGAAGGCTTTAATGATAATGAATCTGAATCGGATAAAAAGGAAGACTTTAATGATAATGAATCGGATTCAAAAGGGGGCTTTGATGAATCGGAAAAAGAGTGCGAGAAAGAACCGCAACAAGGGTACGAAGATTTTTTCGCACCGTACTTACATCTGTGGGATGGTTGTGAGAAGTGCGAAACGACACATTTAAAAGAAAATTTACTAAACGAAATGTATGTTTGCGAAAACTGTGGGTCTCATCTTAAAATGAATAGTTCAGACATAATCGGGATTTTGGTCGAGCCAACGACTTTTGATCCTATGGACCAAAAGCTGAACTCCATCGATCTCATTGAATGGGATTCAGAGGAGGTTCTTTATGCCGACAGAAGATGGAAAGTTAGAGATAAAAAGCTACAAAAAGAATGGGATTCATATGACGAAGAAGTTGTTCAAAAATGAGATTTTTCAGAGTTGAAGTTGAAGAAACCAAAGATTCAGACGAGTACTGGGATTTGGATTTATATGATTTTTATCAAAAGAAAAGGGATCCTGGGGAAGGGGAGAGAGCTCTAGAAAAAACAACTAAAGAAGGGGGTTCGTCTAAGTTTAGGGAACAAATCCTTTAGGTGTATCCGAAATTTCTCCCCAATGCGTCTGAGGAAAAACTCCTTAAGAAATTGAAGGAACTCCCTGACGAGTTTCATCACGAACTCATTGCGAAGTTGGAGGAACTCGAACTCCAACGTAAGTCTCGGGAAGAACTCCTTGAGAAGTCTCGACAAGTCCTCCTTGAGAAGTATCACCTCCTTGTTGAGAAGTCTCAACAACACCTAGACCTCCTTCAAAAGTCTCAGCAATACCTCCTTGGGAAGTATGAGCAAGACCTGGATCTCCTTGAGAAGTCTCGAGAAGAAGTACTTGAGAAGTGTGAGAAGTATCGGAAAGTTTTCTCTGAGTTGTCCACGGACAAAATTTCGAAAACATCATTCCTTTCCGGCAGGCATCAGCCAAGGGCAGTCGTAATGATTCAAATCAATCAGAAGTTACAAAATTTAGGATAAATTAATGTATTTTAATTAATTTGAATTCAACGAATATTGAATAGAGCTGTAGATCAACATTCAGTTATGAGCCATAGATTTTTCTTGAATTTTTTAAATTTATCTGGGGGGATTTGATGATGAACGAAGGGCAGTGATATTTAAATAGAATGTAAATAAAAGGTGCATTTGTCGTTTTATAAACGAATTAACCGTGTTATAACAGTTTTGTTGGTGGAAATTTAAAGAGCATTCATCTGTTACAAAAACTTTGTACATATGTGGAAGATATGTGCGTGATTATATGCAATTACTTCCCAACACAAAATCACTATCAATACAAGAGTTATCAATCTTTTTCTTGGATATATTGTTGCTTTGCCATTATGAATCAAAATCTTCCATATACATGTACCATTTTTTGAGAATAGTAGAATGAAAGCCTTAACGATCACCAGCTTTTATATCATAGTCCACCATACAAAGGAACAAATGCAAAAATGGATCCACCATGGCAAATGCCAAAAGAATAGTTACAATATATAGAAGTTTGGTAACTTACTATTATTATGCAGAAGAGGAAAATTGCAGCAAAGTTGACGGTAAATAGATGGATATAAAATGCCAACACATTATTAACTCAAACATCTTCAACGCCTCTTCTCTTCAGCATAGCGGCAGACTCTTCCTCAATATTCTCCATCCTTACAGCCAGTCAGACAGATCTTATTCCAAATCTACTTCGCAGCTGAAGTCACCATTTTTTCCCGGACAAAGATATAAGCTGTTGCAAAACCAAAAAATTGTCCAAAAATGGTTAACATTTATACAGTGGAATGTTAAAACACATAGCATTACTTGTTGCATGCAGCTGAAAAACATGGAAAACAAGCATTACTGCATTAACCATGGGAATCTATGTTGCAACTGCTTATGCATGGAGTAGTACACAAATTTAAGCTTTGCTTTTCATTAGGTCAATAAAAAAAGGCATTCTCTGAAGGCAGATATGACGGGCTAACTCCAATTATACAGCTCCCTGATATCTTTGAAGTGATTTGGTCCAGAAACTACATGTTTAGCTTAGACGACTTTCTCATTTCAGACAGCATTATTTTTATGACCTTTAGTTCATCAAGAATTTACGAGAAAGTTGGCCCGTCAAACACCACCCAAGGCGGTTCCTTCCATACAAAATTTATCTAGATAAAATTCATTGCCAGACTAATAACAATGAATAAAAACTTCTGAGTTATGCTGTACTCACCTAGAATTTTTTACCAGAATTCAAGATTTACCAAGTCTAGTCACATACTGTTACAAGTGAACTACTAAACAAACGGCAACCCGACATGAAACCATTACTAGTTTTACCATAGAAAAGGGCAATGCATTTATCCATTAAGGTAACACAATACTTAGCAAGAGATTTTTCATGGCTATCAATGAACATCCAAATTCAATAATTTCACTATCTAGAAAAGGTCAAGTTGAAAAGGTATTTGGTATTCCTACCATGATGATCAGTAAAGATATGCAGCTAATGAAAGTAGCAATGACAATTACCAATATGCATTTCAAGCACGGAAATAAAAACACGATATGGGTGGAAGCATATGAGAGGTGAATGAACCTTTTAGAATAATTATAGTTGGAATTTGGTTAGGTTTCCTAAGTACTAGTTAGTTTCCTATTATTCCCTATATAAAAGAACTTGATATTGTAATTTAAGTTAAGTTATTTATAATAATATCAATATATTTTGGGATTCAACATGTCATCTTTGGCATGGTCGATGTGGTCAACAAGCTCAAGCAGCTTGAGATGGCCATTTGCTCCGACCAGGAAGACATGGGATTTTCCAACAACCCAACACCCAATTTCTATGATTGGGTCTACAACACAATTTTCGAGCTTCTACTTTGGTCTCCCATAATTTTTTAAATCTACTATCACTCGTTTTCCTTTGGCTGCATGGTAGGAGTGGACGATCATTTCCCATCTTTGGAATGGTTGATGTGGTCGACAAGCTCAAGCAGCTTGATATGGTCATTTACTCCGACCAGGAAGACATGGGATTTTCCAACAGCCCAACATCTTCCATTATAACTCCCCAATCTCTATGATTGGGTCTACAACACAATTTTTTAGCTTCATCCCTTCCCCAGTGTCAATCAAGGTAAATTAGGGTTAATATTATGTTAAGCCCATTAGGGCTAGTATTATGAAAAGCTCATTAGGTTTAGGTTTGAGTATTAGGATTTTCTAGTTTGGTTTATATTCCTATTGATCCCTATATAAAGGAACCTCCTCTATGTAATTCACAACCAATTTGAGAAAGCAAGTACAATAAAATACATATCGTTCCATAAAAATTGTCATGGTATCAGAGGCTCTCTAAAAAAATTTCAATCTTGTTTCAATCTTCGAGTGAGTTTTGCTTTGCCCACTCGCTAATTATGCTTTAGCAGGTGGGCGAGGCATTATAAATCTGTTATCCTCCATCCTCCATCCTCCATCCGTCATCCGTTATCCCGTTTCCTTGCTACCTGATTTGCTCCAATACCCCGTTTGTTATCAAGATTTTCGGCCAATTTTCTTTGTTCATCGACATGATTTGGGTGTTTTCTCGAGACGATTTGGTTTATTTCATATTACTAGCATCTCTTAAATGCGGGAGGATGTGCTAAAGTCGTAGCGCATTCGGTATTTTCGTATTCGGTCTCTACTTCGGTATTCAACTCGGTCTCCATGGTCTCCATATTCGGTATTCACATCGGTTTTCAGTTCCGTCTCTGGTCTCCGTATTCAGTCCATCTCTGGCATCTGTATCCGGTCTTAGAATTGGGTATCGATCCCCAAAACCTCAAGGCTCCAGTCTCCTTCAGAATTGGGTATAAATTCCCAAAGCCTTCAGGCTCATGTCTCTATCTTCGAGTTTCGAGTTCAAGCACCAGTCATCGTCACTTAACTGTCATGTGCTGCCACTGCATCCGTTTTTTTCGTAATCAAATTGATGTTGGTCGACCCACATCAATTTGAGGGGGTGTCAATCAGGGTAAATTAGGGTTAATATTATGTTACGCCCATTAGGGCTAGTATTATGAAAAGCCCATTATGGTTTAGGTTTGAGTATTAGGGTTTCCTAGTTTGGTTTATATTCCTATTGTTCCCTATATAAAGGAACCTCCTCTATGTAATTCACAACCAATTTGAGAAAGCAAGTATAATAAAATACATATCGTTCCATAAAGATTGTCACCCAGCAATCCTGCTCAGTCTTTCACTCAAAAATTCTTCAATCCCCATACCATCCACAAAATGCCAGATACCATGGAGATTCCTAACTTAGCAACTTACTTAGCGCACCACGGCCTAAAGACTTCAATTGGGTCCAATTCTCCCCTCTCTAGCTTCCTGTAACTTGTTGTCGCGATCGCCATTATAACTCTTGTGTTTGTAGCATTCAAATCGTCTATCTAGTGGTGCTTTTCAATTCACAAGAGGTTGACAACATAATGGCTACGTCAAGGTAGTGTTGCGCGGCAATTGGTTCAACAATGACTTTTGGTTGACTTAGTGAATATGGGTTTGTTTGAGAAGAATATCGAATTAATTTCTAGGTTTGGTTCATATGATAAAAACGGAGAAATTTAGTGATTTTTACTTTTGTGGATTTATATGGTTGGAATTGGTTGGTTACCTGTAGCATCAATTTCAAAGTTCTTTTTTATAGTTGAGAAATATTAAGTATAATTAGAGTTTGAATTTAAGTGGGTTTCTTTAACTTAGTTATTCATAATAATACCAATATATTTTGGAATTCAACAGATAGATTAGAAATTTAAGAAAATAAAAAATTGCTGGGATAAGTGTCATGCACTATTGTATTTGCAGATGATGTGGTGTTGATCAACAAGATGAGGGCATGAATGGAAAGTTGGAATTATGGAGAAAATGTTTGGAATCAAAAGTTTTCGTATAAGTCGGTCAAAGTTGAAGTATATGGAGTGTAAGTTTAGTAGAGGTTGAACTTGTGATTTAAGTACAGTTACATTAAATGGTCAGGAAATACCGGGCAACCGTCAATTTAAGTATTTAGGTCTCATTCTTCAAAATGACAGAGAGTTGGATGGTGACATTAACCACAGGATTCAAGCGGGTTGGTGCAATGGCAAAGCGAATCACGGGTCCTATGTGATAAAGGTCTTCCTCTAAAGTTGAAAGGAAAATTCTATAGAACTGTTATTGGACCAGCATTATCGCATGAGACATACTATCGAGCAATGTCGAAAAAGTCATATTGACAAAATGAAAGTGGTTGAGATGTGTATGTTTCGTTGGATGCGTGGGCACACAAGGATGGACTAAGTCTGTAACGAGGTGGTTCAAACACAAGTAGGTGTCACACCAATAAACGAAAAGATACAAGAACACCAGATACAATAGTTCGGTCATGTGCAGCATAAGCCAAGCAGGGCACCAGTCTTGAAAGGTAGAGAGTTCGGGCTTCAAAGTATTTAAGAGAGCATTAGGACAACCACTTGGGAAGATATTATTTGTAAGAATATAAAGAGTATCACTAAGGATTTTGTAACTGATCGCATGCTATGGAGAAAAAAGATTCTTGTGAATGAATCAGTCGGATGTTTTTAGTTCATGGAACCTACCCTAATTGATTGGGAAAAAGGCTAATTTGTTATTACTAGGTCAAGATTAGCTAAAATGAAAACTTTATAGGACTGAACAGTCAAACAGTTAATTAAATAAAATGAACAGCTAAGACCTTACTTCTATATGCAAATATTGAGAACAATAAGAGTAGTCACCACTTGGACAGTGCGGATATTTGTCATTTCTAGATATGCATTTGTTAGTTCCAAACATGCAAACGCATTCACAGAAGGAAAACACAGAATATGACCAACCTGGCGAGCAACCTGCGCGAGTCGCCGACTTTGTCGAGATGATTCAGTTGCCAAGGTAGACTTTTCTGTCTCTAGAGAACCATTTTGTTTCTCTGTTGTCTTTTTCTTCACCGTGCCATTGTCAAGAGAAGAATTACCATCCGAACTGTTTAATGGCTCCCTCTTCCGCTTCCTTCTGAAGGTGTATTTCAAAAACCTATTCTCTGGACGTTGACTAGGAAGATCATCATCCAGGCGAGAGGTTTTTGCATCTGATATCGCTGATATCTCTTCTACAGGCTGAACATCTGTTCTGTTACGGAGAACTTCTGAATTCCCTGCTTTTGCAATTTCTTGTCTTGCCAACTCTGGTTTATTTGTCAATGCTTCCACGTCATTTTCAGACCCCTCTATATATACCGATTGTATCATAGTTTCACGTGCCTCTGACGGTAACTCTTGGACCATAGAGGATTCCGGATCCTTTTGAGCTTCATTTTCAACTGACTTGGAGGAGTTATCCGCAGATTGATGATCATTAATGACTGAATATATAGTTTTTGAGCAAGAAATATCAGTTACCTGAAGTGTTTCTGTAATCTGATCGGGGATACATCTAAATGAGGGAGTTTTCCCTTTCTTCTGCCTAGTGGCTCTTTTTCTTTTTCTGCGGAAGGACTTCACAGCCTGAGATGGGACACTGTCCTCGTATTCTTTAATTGCTTTAAATATATCAGAATTTTTCTCCGTTCCACACACATCAGCTTTCACAGTCAGCGTTTCGCACAGTTCTTTACCTACTTCTTCTCCCCAAACAGCTGTTTCATTCTTTACGTCATTTATTTGTTCAGAAAGTGATAATTTTTTATCTAATAGGTTTCTTTCACATGCCCGAATCCTCTGGGTGCATCCATTCCTGTACAGCTCAGGTTCTTTACTTCTTATTACAATAGAAGCTAGATCTGAGTTATGAACATAGCAACTGTCCACTTGAGAAACATTTGTGCTGCAGCAATTGTTGCCTTCATACTTCTTGCCAAAAGTAGAAGTCCTCTTGTCAGAAGATGTGACCAGTTCAGATTGTGAATCAGTTATAGGAATTACTGTAGGCACAGAGATGTTGATCCTGTTCTCCTGCGGCATTTCTTCTGGCACATGAGTATCACACCTTAACTTTGGTGCTTCCAGAGACTGAAGTTGGTTGTTTTTGACCTCCAATTCAGCCTGCACTTCCTCCAACTCTTCTCTAAGATCTTTTACTATATCCTCAGCTTCTTGGAGCTGTGCTTCAAGCTCCTCAATTTTCTTCTTCTGATTCAAGGATGTAATTTCTGCATCCCTAACCTACAAAAATATTGCAAGATCAGTGAAAGCAACAAATGCATAGCACTAGTTTTACAGTGAACACATTCAATCCGTAGAAAAAGAACTGACCTAACCTATAAAAATATTGCAAGATCAGTCAAAGCAGCAAATGCCTAGCACTAATTTTACAGTGGACTCATTCAATCCGTAGAAAAAGAGCTAAAGAGGATTGAACTATCTGGAAATTATGTGAATCATATTATACTGTCTGCTCAACTAGACCAAGTCATAGCCAATGACTACGAGTCAAGAATACCAAGTACTAACATAAAAGGAAGCAGTTTATTAGGCATTGGTTAAACCATAAGATAGATCACGTATTTTAGATTCAACATTCTGACCACAATTTATCTTAAAGCTCTGCAGAATGTTATAAACTCAACAGTTAATAATTAACTTCCGATCACAAAGCAATCAAAGCTTAAATACAAGGTTTCTGTCATCATAGGTGTCCAAGAGTCTTAGATAAACAGAAGAAAATAAATAGTATATGGTCGAATTCAAAGTCTAGAGTTTCTTAATCTTTTCACATATTTGTAAAATTCAACTCTTGAAGAGAATGACTCCAACATGAAGTCAATATACCTGGACATAAGCTCTTGTATCATTAGACCTAAATATCTTAGCCTTCATAGGCAAGATGATAACTAAGTTGGCTTCAACTCTGATATTATGTGGGCCACAGTGCCGGAAGAACTGCACAGTTTTTGTCCTCACATTTCTTGACATTAGCAACAAGTAACTTTTGAGATGGTAATGAAGGGAAAGGGGTAGTGAGAATATAAGAATTTTTTAAGGGAAATATTGACCATGAAGAGATACTTAAATGACAATTCTAAAGAAACTAGTAGATTGAAATGTGATGAATTTTGATGATAACCACTTCTATTTTCATGGTTTCACTTAAAACTGTGACCATATTACGCGACTATAATAACTTCCTTCTGATACACTGTTTCAGTTAAAACATGCGAAGAGGAAAATGCATTGACTATGTTAGTTGATGAACACTCCAACTGTCAGACATGTAAACAACTGTTGGTAGTAAGAGACTGTATCTGCACGCTTAATACATGTTTTAAAGGCAGTAAACAAGAAAAATGGTACGTCCAAATCACTACGAGAAATTGGCAAGTTAACTATGAAGTATCAACATTTCTTCTGATGCTGTTTTGATTTCAAAATATCCTAACATGCATGACAGAAGCATATAATATAGTGACATAATTTATGCAATAAATAACCTCTCTGCAATTGAATCAAAATTCAAAACGATGAATGTATTCATCTTATGCAGGAACATAAGAAATACCAAGACTAGGAGATTGACCTAAATCACCTCACATGCATAACAAAAAAATAACATCTAGTACTAGCAGACATATGTTCTATACTAAAGTGAACTTCTTTACAGCTGAACCAAAGACTATTTCACAAGATTAAATTGCAGTCAATTCTTTAAAAGGCAGATACACTTTAGAGTTAGTAGAATAATCTGAAACCAACATCTATATGATTCACAAAATAGATGTGCATGAAACGGTGCATGAACTACACTTCATATTGCACACACCAAACAGTATAACAAGTACCAGATGAATGTCTAAACTAATATTATACAGGTGGAATGAGTAAATGTCTTCAATGCGTAAGCATTTAACTGAAAGATCAAATTGCATCCTAAAAAAATCAAAGAATATAAATCGTAGAAAGACACAGTAGCCATTATCTTCTTAGATATAACAATAACATATTAACATCCCATTACCAAAAATAACCAATAGATAGCATAACTTTAAACCCAGATATCATGATGCAAATCCTATAATTTCCCTTCAAAATTTGATAGCTAACATCCTCTTCAAGCCCAACTTCGGTATGAAAATGAAAAAGAAATGTGAATCTGAGTAGCATTTGCAGTTCCAGTACAACAACCCCAGACACATTTCCGAAGCAAATGACCTTCTAATGATAAGCCATTTACTGAAATTGAAAGAAGAAAATCAAAGTCAACCTCATTCCACTAAACCCTCTTCGAAAGTAAGGCCACAAAATTGATTAAAAAATTTCACAATGCAACTCATGATCAATATAAAACTTGCTTCTATCCACACAGCAACTGACACCAAAACCAGCTGAATGAATTCAGCAGGGAGATCACAGCTTCCCAAGTTCCAATTCCCACCAGTAAACAAGCATTCAAGCCAAACCCACATCAGAAAACACAAGTCAAGATCACAACACACCCATTAAGCAAAAACCCAATATACCTTAGAATCCATCATCTGCTTAAGCCTAAGAAGCATACGAAGAGCCTCATCTTTAGCGGTAAGCAGCTCTTGCTGGTACCGAACAGCCTTCCTCTCCGACACCATAATCCTTGCCGCCGCCTCTTTGGCTGTATTCAGTATAATCTCCGCATAAGCCTTCTTCAAAGCCATCAATTTCTGCAAACCCACCAACCAAATCAACCAAAGAGCCGACCCCAACATTCAAATCGACCCTTCAAGCAAAACCCATCAAGATCGAAAACAAAAACCAACCCCTCGTTCGAAGCAAACAGAAAAAACACAGTTAACAGTCCACTGAAAGAGAAAATAATTAGAAAAATAGAAAATGAAATGGACGGAGAGACGCATGCGGGTTCCGGCGGCGGAGGTTAGATCCCGGCGGGAAGATTGTTACCTCGGAATCGGCCATTTGGTCGCCAAATGCATAAGACCAGTCTTGAGGTTGGTTTCGGTTTCGGTTTCAGACCAGGACGAGAACAAACGGAGTTTGTTCTGTTTTTCCCTTTCCTTTGCAGCAGCTGTCTGTTATGAACTGAATTTCCACTTCTCTTTCCCACTCTGCCATCGCTACCAGGCCATAATTACGGTAATGCCACGTGAAGTGACAAAAGGTGTCAATGGTGCGGTTTTTCGTTTTCCCTATGGGCGCGCGCCATCAACCAATCTGACGTGGAGGATCACATCCGTCTGGTTAGGGACGTGATGCGGATCTACGGTGGACGTGTGCAACAGAGAATAATTATCCTTCCATAGGTTAACGGTTATGCTTGGATCGTTTTGGGATACGGAAACAGAGGTAAATTCGTTGGGGATTTATTACGTATTAAAGCCCTGCAATTCTTGCATTCAGCTAACTTGCCCCAAATGTCTATTTTAGACGATTTGCAAATTCTGATACCCGTCAAACTTCTATAATCAATTGAGAACTACTACTGGCATCGTCTTGGTTGGCCACGTTCCTTTTATCCGACCCGAGCATCGGGTCAGTCCTTGACCGAACTCTTGGGTCCGGATTTTGATAGACCAAGACCGGGATCAACTCTAGTCGGTTCATGCACAGGATGGGTCGATCCCTCGATCTACCCGATCAGACCAATTTTAGTGGGTTTTCATTTCTAGTATGGGCCGGAGGTTGAACCCATAATACAAAAAAAAACTATAGAAATACAGAGGGGCACATTCCGCTACAAACGGTTGTAGAACGTCCGAACGTTCTACAGCCGTTGGATCAAAACGGATCTGAACGCGCGTTGTCTCATCGTGCGACATGTGGTATCAAGGTTCTACATCGCACACTTAAAGTAATTACGGGTCTATCACGTTCTACGACTTTGCACTACACGTTCTACATGTAACTATAACTTTGCACTAAACGTTGTACATATTTTTTCAAATTTGCACACGTCCATCACGTTCTCCAGAAAATCTCATTCTCTCCTAATCCTCCCGAAGAACATCGTCGTTTTCTTCGAAAATCGTAGATCGTCTTCCTCTTCTACCTCTAACACTTGTCGGAGGCTTCGCCGATGGCGAAGCTGATTAAAATTAATAAATTGGATTTTAAGAGGAAGAGAGTTGGGGAAGAGGGTAGGTCAAGTTTAGATGATTATGAGTACTGAACGCATAAACGGAGGATGTGATTTTATGAGAAAATGAGGGAAATTGCATGTGTGTTTGAAGGAGTGAGCCAATTGGAACACCTTTAACCGGAGCAACGTTAGTCGTTTCGCTGCAATTGGTAGATGTTGTTCATCTTCTCCACGAATTAGGAACGAAAATGTGTAAGAGTATGATCAAATCGCAAAATTGGAACAAGTTGTGAAGAGTGAGGTCGTCGTCGAAAAGAATGTTCTCAGAGAAGAGGTAAATGTGATAAGGGATGGGTGGCAAAATTTTAAAATTTTAAAAACTAAAGATGAGCAATTTAATCTTTTAAAATAAATTCAAACTTAACGGAGTGAGCTCCATCTGAAAAAATTAAAGTTGAGAAGTAAAGTATACCTCGGTGCACCTATTTAATGTTGGGTTGTAGTTCAATGCACTTTTGTAAGATTACTCCTAATATGTAAGTTATTTCGAGCCGACGTTGACCCGAACACTTATTTTTGAGTTGAGTCTTGGCGAAATTCTGCTAGTTTACAACCCTAGTGAGAGATACTAAATTTGTTGTTTATATTGAAAATTAGTAATTTGGGTATAAAAATTTGAATTATATCATCTGACATCACATGGGTGTACACGGACATTTTTTTTCTCTAACTTGTGGCAATTTGAAACGTGAATATTTGATATTTTAGCCAAATGACTTAAACAATTTACTTTCCACATATTCTCGAAGTGGGCTTTTGATCATGAAATAGTCAGTAACTAAAACAATTTACGTTGCATTATTTCCGAAGTGGTCTTTTGATCTTGAAATAGTCACATGACTAAAACAATTTACTTTAAACTTATTTTTAAAGTGGGCTTTTGATCTTCAAATAGTCACGTAATTAAAGGGTCGTAATCGACTACAAGCTGTATGATTAATTACAAACATTCGAACGTTTCACAATCATTAGATCGTGGATTAGAAGGTGCAGATTTACCAAGATGACCGGTGGTAGGTCGACATAAAGAAATTGTTTCATTAGTAGGATAAGGTCATTTCATCAACTTGGGAGGACAAAGAAGTCCTTTTGTTTAGATGAATAATAATTAGAATCAATTTATGAGCTAAAATCTTGGTAATCATTACAATCTTCTCTGATCGCATTCAATTTTCGAATTTAATGTTCATAATGTGGATGCAAATTATTAAATATCTATTGCCATGGTTTCATGATACAAACTTGATGAAACCAGGAAATGTTTCATCAAACTCAAATTTTTCGGTGGCATCATATTGTTTCGAGGACTTGTGACTCTTCAATCGATTTGACATATAACTCGTAATAAGTTTTGTTCAAAGTATCATTAGACAGTTCATCGTCAGACTCATATTTCTTTAAGGGTTCAACAGATTCGTTGACACGATCGATATTATACGAAGAGGCTGCTGTAAGTGCAACGAGATTGCTAATCTGTTCTAAATCCCTGTCTCCTTCTTCCTCATTGGTTAGAGTGGCATTGAGTCATTTTTCTGCTTCTTTTAGAAGTTGGGACACTCCTTGTGAATATGCACATAGCCTTCACACTCATGGCACTGACTACCTTTGCCTTTCCCCGTACGTTCATCACTTCTATCATCTTTGTAAGCATTCCCATCCTTCTGAAACCTTTGCTGAAGGTTGTCTGTGACATCGTCAGAGACATTCTTCCCAACCATCTGGTTAAATCTTTTCATCACCCTGCTATAGTTCTTTGCGATATTGCTTATCTTTTCATCGGTTTTGTTTTTAGAATCAAAGTATACCTGTTCTTTCTGACACTTGGTAGAACTTTTGAGGGCTATTCCTTTGTATGTCTTCTCCAACTTTGGAAGGGAGAGCTCGAAGGTCATAAGGGATTCCATGAGTTCATCAAACTTTAGAGTTTTAAGATTATGAACTTCTTCTATTATAGTGACTTTCATCTTGAATCTTGGGGCTTAGTGCTCTCAAAGTCTTTCTGACTAGATCTTCATTGGTCATGGGTTTACCAAGGGAGTATGACTCATTAGCAAGGTCTCTAATACGAACATGGAAATCAGCAATGGTCTCATCTTCATTCATGGAGAGAGCTTCAAAGTTTGTGGTGAGATACTGAAGCTTTTGTTCTCGAACTTTAGTGGTTCCTTCATAAGCAACATCAAGCGTATTCCAAGCTTCTTTGGCATTTATGAATGTGTTGATAAGCCTGAAGACATTCCTGTCAACCCTGTTGAATATAACATTGAGTGCACGAGAGTTACCTAGGGATGCCTCTTCTTCTGTAGGACTCCAGTCATTTTCGGGTTTGGGACCAGTCACATTGCCAACATCAGCATATTGTGGCTCCTCCCAACCATTGATCACAGCCTTCCAGGTTTTGCTGCCGAGGGATTTCATGAAAGCACACATCCGTGCTTTCCAATAACCATAATTGGTTTCATCAAGAACTTGAGGACGATTGACAGTTCTTACTTCCATATCAGCTACACAAAATCTTTGCAGGAAATCACCTAAGAGTTAAGGTGCCTCCTCTGATACCAATTGAAATTCTGATTCGTAGCAAGGACAAGATGTCGAACACAATGTTGTAACACTTGATTCGACAATTTGCCAGATCGCAGAGAATGGACAGTAAATAAACAAACAGTAAACAGAAGACACGCAATATGTTTACCCAGTTCGGTGACTTCGCACATACGTTTAGGGGCACTCTGCGAGTGGAAAGGTTTTCACTATTTGGTAGTCAATAGTACAACTTCAAGCATCAACTAGCTATCACACAAGCTATTGTCCTAATCTACTATAGATTTCACCGTGAACCATCATGACCAGGGACTCCCCCTGTCTTTGAGAACGTCTCAATTCCACCCTTCGAGCAAGCGTATGCTTGGCGTAGTTGTCTTCGACAATTTCTTCGTGAGTCTTCAATCACGAACACAAATACCCACAAATCACAAACACTCAAACCCTCACGTTTTGATGTATGTGATCGACACCGTTCATCTAAAGATCCAGTCTCTCAATCCGCCAGCCTTGCACGATTAAGAGTTATGAAATTAAGCACAGAGAACGTGTGAATTGCTATGAGGGGTAGCACCTGCTTTTATAGCAATTCTACATGCCTAATTGGTCTTCAACTTCAAATAGGAATTCCTTTGCCTCCTTGCGTAATTGGCAAGTTGACAGGTTGGCGTTGCCGCCATAATTGACCTTGCTGACGTGTCTTTATTCCAGCTGGAAGTTGCATGATCTTGTATTAACTCGTTTTCCCTTTATCTCACGTTTCTGAAAACCAAACAGAAAAAATCGAAAACTTTCCTGATCCTGTGTGCGGTATGTCACGCCAAATATGTTGCAACATGTTGGTTGACATCTTGACCTTGCGCCAAAAAATATGCCAACACTAATCGTAGCAACAGAGTTGAAGACGTGGATTCAAGAAGTAGTCGCAGATGCTTACAATTAGCGAAAATCAAATATGAAGCGTATGTACAAATTATATGTAGACTCGAACAAGTTAAAGCGCAATAGACTTCCCAAAATATTCAAAGGGAAGAGGTCCCAATGGCGCTGGGTCGTTCAACACTTCGATGACAACGAGGTATTTTCAAAATTTTAAACAATAGAATTAAATTTCTTTAAAAGATTTGGGGTAGATTTTAATTTCAATTTATTTTTCAGGAAAAAGTTGGATCTCAAATGAAAAAGATTCGATTAAATGATAGCAAATTGAACCACCATACGGGCCTAGTACCATTCCAAAAAGTTTGGGAAAGGATGGAGTCGGAAGGCATCGCAAGAAATTAGAGGGTTGGCTCAAGGCTCACTCGAAGCCTCCTGTCTCGAATGCTTCTACTGATCAGGGGCATCAAGAGTAGGAGGGCGTGGCTCCGAAACGCGTAAGTTAAATTTTATTAATTAATTAACGTTGTTTTTAAAAAAATTATATTTAAATTTTTGTTATTAATTAATTCTTAATTTGATTTACGGAATTTCATTACCCAAGTGCTTGAAGACTAGAAGGAGAACCCGACAAACATCGACGAAAATGGTCATCTGAAAAAGATAACCGACGCTGAGGAGGACGAGTTCATGAGACAAGCTGGCCAACACGTCAAAGATGTCGAGGCCATCAAAGGAATCATCATCACACCATCCCGAGGACGAAACTTCCAGGGTTGCGGGGGTGATTACCAAGCACCGGCGAGACAAAGAAGACGTTCGAACTCCTCTAGTGCTGCTTTGGAGATTGCGGAGCTTCGGACTGAGGTCCATACTCAAGCAGAGGTTATATCCACTCAAGCCAAGAAGATTACAGAACTTCCACAAGCAACTACGGCCGGTTAAACCGAATATGCCTCCATTTGACCCGGATATGTTTAGAGGTCTTGGCCCGTCATTATAGTTTTTCGATGTAATAATAATATTTTATTCAAACACTTTAATTTCCGATGTAATAACTACGGTCGTTATTGATTTAAAATAATAATAATGATGAAAAACTAAAAAAATAATATTTAATTTTCAATTTTTTTCATTTTATTTTTAAAAATATATCATTTGTAACGGCACACGTACATTGCGCGTCGTTACAATTCTAACAGCGCACATGCCATGTACGTCGTTACTATAACAACAACGCACGGATAATGTATGTCGTTACAATAGTAACGACGCACGTGTCATGTACGCCGTTACTTTTGTGACGGCGCACATGACACGTGCACCGTCACAAATCTGCCATCACCGTGCCCCAAATTGACGGCGACGTTTACTTTTGTAATGGCGCACGATGTTTGTGCGCCGTCAGACTTGTAACTGCGCACATTTAATGTACGCCGTCAGACTTGTAACGGCGTACGGAAAAACGCTCGTTTGTACGTCGTTACAGTTTATAAAAAACGCACAAAATGTTTGTAACGGCGTAAATCGTGCGCCGTTACTAAGAAAAGAAAACTGTTAGTGGCACTTTGATATCCTGGGGCATGTAACATCTGCCAACCTTATGTAAAAAATCTTGTAGTGATAATGGATAAAGATTCTAAACTTTCCACATTTGCAAAACTCATAATTAATGACACAATTATTAAACTAAATAATTTCACGTCACTGCCTCAACATTGTTTCCCATGTCTTGTAAAATAAAAGAAAATGAATTGAATGTAATGCACTGCATCAGAAGCAGTGGTTTATGCCAGCCATAGAAAAAGAAATTGATCTTATTAATTTCACAAATCAAAATAAAGGAAGCAACTATGAAGAAATTTAGGAGGAGAGTTGTGGTTGAAATGACCGATACTTAATACAATAAACAAGAGGAATTAACACACCCGCGGTTATTGCTTACTGATAAAGGAAGAAGAACGAAACCAACCAACACTCACTAATCAATAAGCAGTAGTAACTTGTGAGAACCAAATTTGGTACTTTGTTCACAATGCATGCAAGAGTGAAGAAACTCAGTTGAGCATTGGTGGAGGAGGCAGTATATAGGAAGAAGCCTTCCATTTGTCGTTACTGTTCTTATCATGCACCTTCTTGATGTAGGCACTTGCCATTCCATCCACCTCTCTTTCGCTCGGCTGAATCAGGTAGGAGATAGCTCTTTCTGACCTCATCCTCCCCGGAAACTGAGGCACCATCGCTATGCCCGTAATCGCCACAGAGCGCGGCTCGGGCCTATAATAAGGTTTCTTGGCAGCCGGTGGATTTCCCAGACTCATCTTGGCTATAGAGAAAGATGATAGCTTCATCATATTCACCATCACCTGCATCGACTTTTCGCATATAGACTTGTTGCTCCTGTCCTTGCTCATCCCCACAACTCAAGCAAGTTTGGATTGCTATGGCAAATTTACAGGGACTGGAATTCGCTTATAACTACACAGAAAAGCTTGAGTTGTGTTGTGTGGTTACCAGCGGATAACCAATTGCAGATCCATGAAGAAAACTGAAACCATCTTTTAGACTTTTTGCAACAGAATCAGATCCTTTCTAATCTTAGGTACAACATGTGCCGAGCTGATAAAGACTTTATACAATAAATATTAGTTCGTTGGTTTCACTTCTCACATTTATGGTTATTATAAATAAATAAAAACATATCATGCAAGTAGAAATAAGAGTGACGTTAAACTACAATTCACCTAAAACTTGACCTAATAGATTGAGAATAAATAATTATGAAGCAATGACTGAGATTATTATTTTTTTAAATGCAGGACCTTACATATGAAATGATTTCTTTTAGATGTCCCCAAAACCCTGATTTTTATATGTGCATAACTTGATTCACGTGTAGCATATACCCAAAATTTATACCTAACTTCAAAGCTTTAAGTTCAGACCAATTCCTTACAAACATCTGGTTTCATACTACAGATGCTGCGTGAAACAGAGTCCTGGTACTTGTTTAGGTTAAACACGATTTTGCGAGCTTAAAATTATGATCCTCTTATTCTATTAAGTGAAAATTGCAAAAAATCTTCTTATAACGGTTGTTTTGCACAAACTTTCTCTTTATTGTATTTTTGCAAAAACTTTTCTTCACTCATGTTCAAATTTTCACCGTCAGTACGAATTCGTGAAAATTAACGGAAAGGTCACTTAAGTTTTGGACATTTCAGCTAGTACGTTTAGGGGTGGGCATGGGTCCAAAACCAGTTCGAGCCGGTCAAGAATGGGACCAGACTCCCCAGTTCTCCATTTTAAGAACTAGAACCGGAACAGTTAACTGCGATTTCCGGTTCTCTAGTTTTAGTTCCGGTTCGGTTCAAATTTGGTATCCGGTTTTGTTGCCAAAGTGTCCACCCCAAGGCACGTTTGAGTTAACAATTAAGTGACACTTCCATTAATTTTCACGAATTTGAATTGACGATGCAAAAATGAACATGAATAAGGAAGAGCTTTTACTAAAATGAACATGAGTGACGGACAGTATTTTGCAAAAATACAGTGAAGAGAGAGTACAAAAATTATTTTTGCAATTTTCCCTTTTATCTATATACTGTACCTGAGGTTGCTTTATTTTTGACTGGTAGTTTCTCTTACCTTAACGAGGGAGTTGTGGATATAATCTTCTCTTGAAAGTGAGAGAAGCCCAACCACAAGGCATAGTATACACAGAAATATTCTACCATTATTATCTTTGAAAATATAAGTTGGTGGTATCAAGGTAGTGTGGGAAGTAGAAGTGTCATCAGTTAGAATCTAATATAAATTTGATAAAAAAAAAAGAAAAGAAGGGAAGTATATCAGGGTTTGATATATATCTTAGTCTTTTATTCTCAAGGTCTTGCCATCTCCCTCTTGGTCATGAAATATTTTTCTACAAATTGCAGGTAAAAATTAGAGACAACTACTTTGATACTTGATATCAAATTAAAATCAGGCTTGAATGTGGTATAAGAACTGTGTATAGAAATATAAAATTTAATACTGAATTGATTTTGTGAATTACATATAAGATTCTCTATACTATAGAAAGGGAGAAAACCAAAATAAACCATTGTTAGTACGTTTAGTGTTGGCGTTATTTTTTAGTGCAAGAAAAAATGTCTGACAACATGTTGAAGACTTTTGAAACGACATTATGTGCTCAGTTTTTGGGAAATTTTTTGATCTTTCCTCTATGTTTCTCATAAACGTATCTGAGAAGAATTCGAGTATATATGGATTAAGAAAACCACCAGTTATGCAGAAAACGTGTTTACAAAATTTCTTTATTGTGGCGGCAATATTTTCTTCCCAAAAATCGAGGCGGCATAGGAAAGAATTCCTATATGGAGTCGATCTCCTTGAGGGTTACGAAACCTTCAAGACCTGTGTGGCTGCTATAAAAGCTGAGGCTTCCCCCTTAGCAGCTTGATGTTCTTCTGAGCAAAGTATTCAGAGCTTCTAAGCGTGCAGGACGGGCGTGTTAGAAGGATGTATGATTTGATAAGAACGGTGTAACTCACAAACCCCTATTCGAGGAGATTGAGTGGTTGTGTGATTTGGGTTATTGTGTTTACGTGATTGAAGACTCACGTACCTTTGAAGATAGAAGACATCCGAGCATAGGCGTTGGCTCGAAGAGTGGAATCGAGAAGGATCTCGAATTCAGGGGGAGTCTCTGTCTAGGCACTCACAGTGTAGTAATAGTAGCTAGGACAATGATTTGTGTGATAATCAATTGATGCCTTTGTTGTACTATTGACTACTTGATAGTGAAATCCCTTCCACTGGCAGAGTGCCCCATGCGTAGGTGATGTTGCACCAAACTGGGTAAACATATTGCGTGTCTTCTGTTTTCTTTTTTACTTGTGAGTTATCTGTTTTCTAGTTATCGAGCAAGTTATCGGACATAAAATCTTAACATCGTGTACGACATCTTGCTCCTGTGACTAACTAGAATTTCAATTGGTATCAGAGGAGGCACCTAGACTTTTAGGTGATTTCCTGGGAAGGTTATTCTGTGTGCCAGATATGGATAGCTCGAGAGAAGGAGGATCAGTCAACCGTCCTCCTTTTCTTAATGGAACAAATTATGGCTACTTGAAATCCCGCATGAGTGCCTTTTTGAAATCTCTTGACAGCAAAACTTGGAAGGCATTAATTCATGATTGGGAAACTCCACAAGCTGTTGATGCACAAGGGAATGTGGTTGTCCTCAAACCTGAAAAGGACTGGAGTCCCATAAAAGATGAGGCAGCTCAAAGTAACTCTCTTGCAGTCAATGCTATATTTAACGGAGTTGATAAAAATGTTTTCAGGCTGATCAACACATGCACAAGTGTCAAAGAAGCTTGGAAAATTCTTGTTGTTTCCAATGAGGGAACCACTAAAGTTCGTGAGCAAAAGCTTCAGTATCTATATTCAAAATTTGAAGCTCTCAGTATGCATGAAGATGAGTCTGTTGCCAAATTCAATGTACTTATTCGAGATCTTGCCAATGAGTCATACTCTCTTGGCAAACATATGACCAATGAAGATCTAGTCAGAAAACTCTAAGAGCTTTAAGTCCAAGATTCAAAATGAAGATCACAGCAATAGAAGAAGTCCACGACCTTAAAACTCTAAAGTTAAAGTTTGATGAACTTATGGGATCCCTTATGACCTTTGAGCTCTCCCTTCCTAATGTGGAGAAGAAACACAAAGGAATGGCTCTCAAAAGCTCTACTCATGGTCAGAAAGAGCAGGTATACTCTAATTCTGATAACGAAATTGATGATACTATTGCTATGTTGGCCAAAAACTATAGTATGGTCATACGGAGCCTCCATGTCTGACGGAGAAGAAGAAGACATCGATGAATGACAGATAAGAAACTTTGTAGCTTTTACTGCACATTCTTCTAACCAAGATTTTGCTATAGATGAATCGACACTCTTACCAGATAAAGTGATGAACAGTGCCTACGACAAGCTGTTCACCCAATATATAGAGGAATCCAAAGTCCAGGAAAAACAAAGAGATATGATTTTGGCTCTCTCAGAAGACAAGACTTGGTTGCTTGAAACCATAGTCAATTTGAAGAAGGAAGTAAGTCGAGTCAAATGAGAGATTGATCAAATGACAAAGAATGTAAAAATGATGAATCCCTGCACTGATATGTTGGACACTCTACTCTCCATGGGGAAACCGGCCAAAAACATGCATGGACTAGGCTATTCCTTAGAAGCCTCTACATCTAAAACTATCTTTGTTCCTCAGCAGGACAAACGGCCTTTGTCTATTCAAATGTCCCTGCCATCTGGTGTCCCACAAATTCATCAACATCATCAGACGCAACATGTTCCACAACGTTATAGGTCGCAACATGCTCCTCAACTGTATAGACAGAGACCTGTTCAACGTCGCCATCAACAACCTCAAGGTGTCAGACAGTATCATCAACACTCTCATGCTATGCCAGCCCTAAGACGAAATCAAAGAATTGTGTTACCACAATTGTTTCCTCGACAACAAAATCAATGGGCATGTTACTACCTGTGGACAAAAAGGTCACATCCGTCCTTTCTGTTTTCGCATGCATAAAGAGACATCTACTCAAGCCAAACTCTCCCAACACAAGAAAACTCTCAAGCATGTTTGGAAGGTAAAAGATGTATCGTACAAAGCTAACATTGCTTATACCACTCTAATTGCTTCACCCAGAAAAGTCTGGTATTTTGACAGTGGATGTTCCAAACATATGCCAGGTGACAGAAGCTTGCTAATCAATCTCAAATCGTGCTTTGTTGGATATGTCACATTTGGCAACGGTGTCAAGGCTAAGGTCATCGGGAAGGGACAGCTCAAACTTTATGATATTGATTGCCTAAAGGAAGCACTTCTCGTGGAAGGACTAACGGCTAATCTTTTGAGTATTAGCCAGCTATGTGATCTTGACCTAATTGTTAATTTCACTCGCAACAAATGCTCTGTGATCACAACAAACAAGGTCGAGCTAATGCAAGGAAGTCGATCAAAAGATAATTGTTACCTGTGGACATCGTCATCAAACAATATCAGTACATCATGCATGTTCACCAAAGCAGATGAAGCCCAACTATGGCACCAACGCCTGGGCCATCTAAACCTTAAAACCTTGAAGAAAGTCATATTTCAGGCTGTTCCGTATCCTCTCGAATTTCTTCGAGATGCACGGGACTCCCACTAGCTATTTTGGAAATAAAATATTTCTCCAAAAATACCCCTCCTCGAGCAACAAAAACTTTGTACTCGCTGGGTATGTAGAAGTTGTATCTCTTAGTTTCTTAAGGATACCTTACGAAGACACATTTGTCTGATTTGGATGCATGCATCTCTGCTACCCAAATCTTTTTAGGAAAAACATACTAGGATGTTTCCCACACCATATATGACTATGGTACATTTCTTATTTGGCTACTACGCGAAGGCGCACGCATCCAAATAGAACTGACCATCTCATCCCGCTCCCATCCCAATGAATACTACGCGGAGGCGCACGCATCCACAGTAACGGGAGACGTAATGAGTGTCATATGGTGTACTTTCTGTGACTCTGGTCCAGCTCTTATTTGGCTACTACGCGGAGGCGCACGCATCCAAATAGAACTGATTACCTTATTCAGCTTGCATCCTAATGAATACTACGCGGAGGGGCACGCATCCACAGTAATGGGAGACAGAATGATTGTCACAAGGTGTACTATCGTTGTCTTCATCGGAGCCCGATTCAAAATGAATGCGGCCGTTTCCAGAGTCAAGTATTAGTTCAACTCTCTTCTGGCCTGAGTACTCATAGGTCCACATACGTCGGAATGTATTAGACTTAATAAGTCACTCGCCTTTCACATAAACCTGTGAAAGGTGCCTTTGTCATTTTGCCCATTAGGCGAAACTTGCATCTTTCAGTTTGAGTGAATTCAAACGGACTTAAAAGGTCCACACTTGTGAAGTATTGAAATGCGTTTCTCGCTCACTAGGCAAGACTTGCATCTTTCAGTTTGAGTGAATTCAAACGGACTTAAAATCCACACTTGTGAAGTGTTGAAATGCGTTTCTCGCCTATGTGCCTTAAATGACAATTCCAGATTATAACTTGGTTTAAATCATTAGATTTAAGCCTTTTCTTATTTACGTTATAGCGATTAAGCTTACCAACGTAAATATCTGATCCTGAAGAAGTGGATACCCACTCTTCTTCACATGATCCTTGTATTGCTTACAATCCCTTATTCCCGTGTCCTGACTCATTGCAGTGATAGCATATCTCCTCCATTTTGTCCTTAGAATTCACAGCAGTTTTGGAGCTGCTTGAACCTTTGGACGCTTGGGGTGTCTGATCTGCCCTGCAAGGTGCCCAGGAGCCTTACCCTTACCCAGATCAGCTTTCTTGAAGCTGACCTTCTTGTTGACCATAAGGACCTCCTTGGTCTTGCCCTTGAGGTTCTTTTCAGTGGTCACAAGTATCCCATGAAGCTCTGTTAAGGACTTGTCCATGTCATGCATATTATAATTTACTATGAAATCACTATATGTATCTGGAAGTGACTGCAACATAAAATTTGTAGCCGTTTCCACCTGATAATCAAAACCGAGTCTGGTTAGATACTCCTGAAGACATTAAATCTTCGTGACATGGAGACTAACAGGGCTCCAGCCTTAAGTTTGAAGGAGTTAAGTTCTATGAAAGTATCATATCTTTCGACACGAGATTTCTCTTTGAACATTTCCTTGACCTCTGCCTTACAGGTATGAGGGTCATCTGAAGCGTTCCTGAACTGCTTCTATAACTCTGGCATCCTACTGCCCACCATGATGCATGGCACGTCGATTTGGTTACTAAGGAACTTTGATAAGTATCCTTAGTGCCCTAGCGGCGTTTAGCGGTGGCTGAGCAGGAGGTTCCTTGGTAAGGATATATTACTTGCGTTCATGCTTGAGTACAAGCCTCAAGTTTCTATTCAAATCTGAGTAATTCACGCCCTTGAGTCTGTCCTCAATCTGGACTCTCAGTGCGCTATTACTCCTTTGTGTTGTGTTTGCCTTTTAGTTCTACATGGTAAAATTTAAGTTGGAGATTAAGTTATAAAACACTTGTCTGATTCTAACATTAGAATCTGAACCAAGATCCTATCATACCCTCAATTGAAGTGAACGGAGGCTCACTGCTCCAATTGAGTGCATCAAGGTAGGAGTAAATCCATCTACAAGACCATGTAGTTCCTGGCTAGGGTTTGTACTTGTTAGTACGTGGCATACCCTATACTGATACCCTAGGTCAGCCCTAGCTGACAATCGTAGACAAGTCTACCAAGCTTGAACTATGGATAGAACTAATGTGACTACTACGCGGAGGCGCACGCACCCACACAGAACTACCCATCTCATCCAGACTTTTTCTCTATGAATGTTACGCGGAGGCGTACCGACATCCATTGGGTCAAAGCCCTTTTGAGTGTCCAAACTTGGATGGTATATCACGCTTGACTTGTAATTATTTGCGTTTAAGTGAATTATAAAAGTCTGATTGTATATCGATACAATCTTAATCTGGAATCATCAATTGCAAATTCATGCAAAGATGATCCCTTAGCAGGTTACATGCGAGTCTGATTAAATTCCGATTTTAATCTTTGCATGTGGGTGATAGCAAATCATACATAAACTTGTATATTTAAACTATCATACATTCATACATTCAAATATACAAATGTGACGATAAAATATGCATAGCTAAGCCCATCTTAAGTTCCTAAGAATATAGCAAAACCGATCCTAAAGACATGGTCTTCAAGATCCAAACTTGCTCCATTCTTGTGAACTCCCACTGGTTTCGAGCCTCCTCCAATCCGAGTCTCCCTCTTGACTTGATTCTTGTGTCGGTCTTCGTGATTACATATTAAAATAAATTAAATAAAATACAAATCACGACACGCAGGCCGTATTTACTACAACTCAAAATTAAGCAACACGCAGGTTGCAAAACCGGAATTAAAATGCAAATCTAATGGGCTTAGCTAGCATCATGTGGAAAACATCATGTGATCAAAGATCATGTTATCAATCAATATGCTGATCAAACAAATAATTTTTCCAAATTTTATCTTTCTTAAGTGTGGAAAAATTCAGGTTTATCGAAACTGGACGGTTTAATCGATTAATTGAATTTTGGACCGGTTCTCGCTGGTTTATAGAAACCGAACCAAATCTGAAAATTAAATTTTTAGGGTTTTCAAATATCCTCGCGAACCAACCGGTTCAGCTCGAATCTGGTCGAGCCGAACCGGCTCAACCGAAGGTCGCCCGCGGAGGCAACCACGGTGGCCCGTGAGGGCTGCCGAGGTCGCCCGCGGGGCTGACTGTGGTCGGCCACGGGAACGACCATGGTAGCCCGCGAGGGCAGCCATGGTCGCCTCTAGGGCAGACCCTGGTCGCCCGCGAGGCAACCATGGTGGCCCTCACGGGCTGCCATGGTCGCCCGCAAGGGCAGATCGTGGTCGCCCGCGGCAGCGACCATGGTCGCCCGCGAGGGCTGCCATGGTCGCCCGTAGGCGACCCTCGCCGGCCCATGGTGCTGAACATGGTCTGCCCTAGGGCATTCCATGGTCCACCAAGGGACTCGATCTGGTCGGCCATGGCTAAGCCATGGCTAACCCGAAAAACCCCAAAAAAAATTAATTAATTTTCCAATTTCCAAAATCAATCAAATCTGAAATTTTTTTCGATTTACATGCATGCTAATGATGAAGAACACAATAAACATAAAAAAAATCAAATTTAAACGTATACAAATAAACATAATAAACATGCCTCTGATACCACTAAAAGAGATCACCACGGGTTCCAAACGATGAATATCATGCAACGGACTTTATGTAACCGTGGTGATCGTAAAAAGATGAAATCTTAATGCCATTTGAACATGTTATAAACATAATTATAGATTTGATATTTACCTCTTGTAATCGACAAAAACACAAGTGTAGTGTTCTCTCTATCAAGTCCTCACAAGCACCACAACCGAAATGGTTTTTCACTCAATCTTTTGCTAGAAACTTTGAGAGAAAACAAGAGTCATAATGGAGGTAGAGAGAGAGCTGAAAATCGGCAATGAGGGAGAGAGAAAGGAGGGGAGTTTGCTGAAAAATTCAAGGATAAAAATGAATAGATATTATGTGATTTTTAATTTGAAATTAAATTGAATTTCAAAATAAAAATTGCATTATCTATCCCTTTATTCTTTCTTATTTGCATTTGATCCCTCTCTTATCTTAAATCCCTAAATGGGCTTTAAGCCCGTTTAAGTAAAACCCAAATTAAACTCATTAACTTGAGTTCTAATTTCGGTTTAGTCAAAACGGCTCAATTTCCTCGAATTGATTTCTTCAACCGTCTGGTTAATACCTTAGGCCAGAAAACTACCGAATTGTTCTCAATTCTCATCCATAATTATTGTCATGTATCGTGCTTAATGCGTGTGACCCTCTAGGCTCACGAATAATTGGCAGACTGGTAAAATTACTATTTTACCCTTTCCATCATAAGTGGCCTCTAGCAAGACATTATGATTATCCAATATTCGTGATTATCGATTATTCGACTTAACCTGTTATCGTACATGTCATTGTCCTTTTATCAAACTGATATCCAGATTGATCAATAGGCATAGAACGGTCATCCTAATTATCAATCACTGTTTCTTGATATCTGAGATGACTGAAAACTGATACTAAGGTATCACCTGCATGGCCATGCTATTTCTTCAGTCATACTCATAAAGTGGCCTAAACGGATATCTTTCTCATACCGAAGTATGAGTGATAAATCCCTCAGACGCCTTTCGAGTTCACTAGTGCAATAAATGCCAAAGCCAATCGAAGCCGTTATAGCTACCCTTTTACAGATAACGTTAGACTAGGTCAAACTTAGGTATTTGTTACATAGTGTACACAAAGACTCCTTGGTCTTAGGATATAATGACAAGTTACGATATGTGAGTATCTCATGACTGGATCTATGCAGCATACTCACAATCGGGTTGTCCGATATCATCGATCTGATGATATCTATGATATAACTCCGGCACATACTTTGCCATGATCAGTAGAGCGTGATTACAAGGAGTTAGTCTCATACTGATCGCTTCAGAAAGAAGATTAGCTGATCAGGGACTCATCAAATGTAATTCTTTCTGATCTATAGATCTACTATTAGTGGTTACACACATAATGACATAGATCAAATTACATTCGATATATTACTACAACACATTAGTAATATATGCCGATTTATTTATTCGGAAAGATGATAAAACATTACATCTGTAGATCACTTATATATTGGACTGGGGCATAACTCTAACAATTTATGGGATATTTCAGAAATAGCAGAGCATATCGAGTCTTCAACAATCGCACTAGAACGGTTATGGAATCCATCAATATGGTCATAAATGACACTGACCATATTTTTGAAAACATCGGCGGTGAAAAAGCAGTCGTGCCACATGTCACACAAGTTGTCGAGAGACACAGGATGTCAAGGCAGATATGCCTGATAATGGGTCAGAACACGTCGCAGACACAGAATGCGACAGTGTGCCTGATAATGTTCCAATGACTATTCCAGAGCTCATAATTCCCTCCAGAAAGGTTCAAAAGGACCATCCTGTACAAGAAGTGATAGGGAATCTTGAAGATGGAGTTCGAACCAGACAAAAGGCTCCTGCTAACTATCGTCAAATGATCAAGAATGCCTGCTTCGTCTCAAAGGTGGAACCAAAGAATGTTCAAGAGGCAATAAATGACGGAAACTGGGTGAATGCCATGCAAGAAGAGCTTGGACAGTTCAAAAGGAATGAAGTCTGGGAACTAATGCCAAAACCAGCAAACATCAATGTGATAGGAACGAAATGGATTTTCAAGAACAAGACAAACGAACTTGGAAACATCTCTCGGAATAAAGCAAGATTGGTGGCTCAAGGGTATATCATTCATAACCACAATGCCCCTATCCCGTCATTCCTTGGGCAATCATTCATAACCGCAATGCCCCTATCCCGTCATTCCATTGGTAGCTATTGAGGGCACATTTCTACACGATGTCGTAGAACCTATCAGGTGGCAATATAGCAATGCTTCACCTCCCGCGACATTTATCGCCATTTGAGAAGCTTGGCTCAACACGCCAAAGAACAACTCATTATGGACCACATCGTTGATTTGATGGTCAGGGCATCTTCGTAACATTGACTTGAACCGTTCCCAAGTCTCTCCCAAAGTCTCGCCATTCCATTGCACGTAGTTATAGATGTCTTTTCTCAACTCCTAGGTGGAACATATTTCGCTAAGAAGAGGCGTTCGAGGTCCCCCCCAATTGTGCTTGTCTCGGGAGTCCAATGCCATGTACCACTCCTTCGCGGAGCCTCCTAGCGAGAACGAGAATAACATGCATTTCATCACATCAATGGGATAGCTTCCCGCCATTGTCTCTACCACTTGGTCAAACATTCTTAGATGGAATTGTGCCTCGTCACTGGCCCCTTTAAATTAGGGGTTGGTATGGAGGACACTAAGCATCATGGGCCGGAGCTCAAAATTGTGCATCCGGTACATTTTCTCTTCCCGTCCCCCATATCTTGGAGGATGGGGACGTTGAGGGTATCTTCGCTTCTCATGATGCTGTTGGTGAGGGCGAGGAGTGTTGAACCCGTCTTCTCGGTTATCCGCAAAATTTTCTTTTACTCGATCCCTTCGAGCATCAAATTCCTCTCTACCACGCTCACTTCTCACGTCATCTCGGGCCACCGGGCTCCCATATTTCCCTCTGCCCGAAAATTGTTCCATTTCCACCATTACTTTAGATCTCTTGTTCAACGCTTTGTTCCTCCGACAAAATGGTTCAATTTCCAGAATATATTCAAACTCAATGTGCCTCCTTGCTTGGGTCATGCAATATCAATGGTACCTTGAAATCAAACAAATAAACGTGTCAAGCGCTTCCAAACAAAATCACAATCCACAACGCAACCAATGTCGATGAATCCCCGACAACGGCGCCAACTTGTAGAGCCAAATCGTGTCGGGAGAACAACACGAATCAACATAAGTAATATAGAGTAAGTAGCTAAACCCATGTCATTTCCTCATGGATTAACAAAGGGATTGGTGTTGTTTAGCGTGTGATTATGCAATGAAATGTGTAAACTATTCTCTAAATCTTTTTGACTTCTTGTATTAAACGAGTAACAAATTCTATTTAACGGAATGTGATGTAAGCAATGTATTAAAGATCAAAAGAACTAATGTATTAAGATATAAAAGCTTAGGAGACTAACTCATGCAAAGCACTAGCAAAACACACATTCAAGACATACATTCCAATCAATTCAAGTGTGAAGATATTCACCCGTCATCGTGTCGATTTCATCTCTCGACTTTGAAATCAACCAAAAATGTGATATTCACGACTCTCTCGAGATCGATCTTAACTCGCTTTGCAATAAACACGACGACATTATGGGGAAATACAATTCTAAGATCGGTGATGATTAGTCTATGCCTTAACCTACTAAAATCGTCTCTCGACATTGAGTTTAGCCTAGTGATACCTTACTCTTTACTCTCTCTCGAGTGCAATTGCAATTATTGTTGGATTTTGTGCCCTAGCACAATGTATTTTCAATCTAATCTTGTAATAAAGATTATTAGTTGAATAAAAATCGGCATTCATATTACTAAGTGTTGTAGTAATATCTTAAGTATGATTTGATTTGTATCATTGATGTGTCAACACATAATAGTAGATCTACAGATCAGATAAAATCTTACTTAAGCAGTCCCCGATCAGAATAGCTTCATAAGAAGCGATCGGTATGAGGCTAACTCTAAATGATCACGCTCTACAGATCATGGCCAGTAGGGGGCCAGAGTTAGGTCATAGTATCACCAGCCAGGGGTGATATAGGACGACCCGAATCATGAGTATGTTACATAGACACACTCATGAACATACTCATATGTCGGATCATGAAATCACATCCTCAGACCGAAGGACCATTGAGGTCAATATGTAATGAGTGACGAGTTTGACTCAGTCTAACGTCTCCTGTAAAAGGGTTACAATAACGGCTGTGATTGGCTCGATCACGAGTTACATAAGTTGACTAGATGGATCTCTGAAGGATTTATCCCTCATACGGACGTGTGAGCAGATATCAGTTTAGGCCACTTGAAGAGTACAACTGAAATAAGATAGCATGGCCATGCAGACGATACTTAGTATCAGATATAATTCAGTCAACTCAGAATCAAGAAACAGGACAATAGAACGAGGATGACTTGTCTATGCCTCGTGGTTGTCAAAGATATCAAGAGGATAAAAGGATAGATTCATGAACGACAAGGTTAAGTCGAAATCTCGATAATCACAAGCGTTGGGTAATCATGATGTCTTGCTAGAGGCCACTCATGATGGAAAGGGTAAAATGGTAATTTTACCAGTCCGGCGACGTGTCGTGAGCCTAGAGGGTCACACACCTAAGGTTGAGTAAAACGGATGGAATCATATGGAGGAATCATGAGAAAGACAAAATCCGGTTTTGGATTAAACCGGATTGGACCGATTTCGGTTTAGGATTAAACCGGAATCAAGAACGGTTTAGCAAGACTAATTAATTATAATCTAATTAAATAGATTTAATTAAATTAGCTAAACTGGGCCTAGCCAGAATGGGCTAAGCCAGAATGGGCTTCTCTACACAATTAATTAAAAGCTTTGGGCTTTAAGCCCATTAAGGCCTTTAATTAATTAAAAGCCCAAAAAAGGTCTATAAAAGGGAAATTTTCAGATCTGAAAATTAAGTGATTTATTTTACAAACCCTAGCCGTCACCCTCTCTCTCTCCTAGCCAGTTTCGGCCGGCCCCCCTCTCCTCCCCGCTTTCCGTCCGTTTTGCTTGCTTCGATCTTCTAGCAAGGTTCGTTGCAAGTATCCCCGGATTGCTCTTCCTGTGTGGACGATCTTTAGAGGTTACTAAATCCTATTTAGTAACAAGGAGATTTTTGATTCAAGGTAACACTTAATTTTAATCTAGTCTAGATCTCATGATCAATTCATGATCATGCAAGATCCGTATTAAACATGGAACTTTGAGGTTAATTTCTTGTATGGGCATGAAATTAATTGTCTGGAACCCTCAAATAATTCCTTCAGTGGTATCAGAGCTTGGTTATGCATGATTTTGTGTTCGAGCATGATAGGATAGATTTAATTTTGCAATTTAATTCGGTATTGTGAATTGGAAAATTGCAAATTTTATGATTTTGGTTAATGAATTAATTGCTGGATTTTTTTTTTAATGTTGCTGAAAAATTAAATTGATCGAGTTAGATCAGGATCGAGACCCGTGGGAGACCGAGGCTAGCCGGGAGGCTAACCCCGGCCGCGCCACAGGCCGATCGGCCGGAACGAGGAAGCCGACCGGATCTGCCCGGCCAGGCGGCCCGCTTCGGCCAGCCCTCACGGGCTGGTCGGCCACGGCGCGGCTAGCCTGGCGGCTAGGGTTTCGGCCAAACCAGTAGGATTTGGGTCAGATCCGACCCAGAAAAATCCAGAATTTTCAGCAATTATTAATTAAAATTTCAGACCGGTTGGGTTTCGATAAACCAGCGCGTGAACCGATTTAATTCAGAAATTAACCGGTTTAAGAAACGGTTTAAATAAACCGTATTTTATGATTTAAATCAAGATAAAATTGGAATTAATATGCTTGCTTGATAACATGCTTGTTTGATAACATGATTGTTTGATAACACGGTGTTTGCAACATGATTGCTAAGTTAGCCCGAATTTAGGATTTAATTTCGGTTTGCAACCTGCAAGTTGCTTATGGGTTGTAATTTATTAGTGACATGCGTGTCACGTCATTTGTTTTATTTAAATTAAATGTAATTACAAAGTCCCAAAACAAGAAGAACCGAAGAGAAGGACGGAAATCCCGAGGAGGTGTGGAGCCAGTGGGAGTCCATGAGAATGAGGAAAGACAAGACCTAGTATAGGTTCTAGTTTATTCCAGTAGGGTTAGCGGGCTAGCTAAAGCAAGTTTACATTTATGTTTATGAATGTATGGATGAATGTGTTATTTAATTTTCATAAGTTCATGATTAATTAGATCATCACCCACATGTGTAAAGATTAATAATAATCAGTCAATCACGCACATGTAAACCGGAATTGATATTATCTCTACATGGATTTGTAGACGATAAATTCAAATTAAGATCAAATTATTATCAGTGATAATGAATATTTAAAAGGCAAATAATTTCAAGTCAAGCTAGATACCGCCCACTTTTCATCACTTCGATTAGTTCTCGGACTCATGGGTAGACACGATTAACGTGGATCCATGAGAAAGGGTTCTAATAGAAGATGGACCAGTTTGCATGGGTGCGTGCGCATTAGCGTAGTAGTCATGCAGATTGGACTATGCGTTGAAAATTGGTTGACTTGGCTGCGATTCTCAGATGATCTGAGCCAGGGTATCAGATATAGGGCAATGCCGTATAAACACAATGTATAAGCCCTAGCCAAGAATCACATGGAATTGTGAAAGGACTGGACTGTCCTACTCCAAAGTCCAAAACTGGGGCGATGAGATTAACTCACTTTAGTTTTGAATATGCGGAGATCTTGGTTTAGATTCAGACACAAGAATCAGAAATGTTCATAGTCAAGTGTCTCTTACTTCAACTTAATTAAGAATCTGATCGAATTTGTTTTCATGTATAGATTAGATGGCAACTTCGCTACCCAAATCAACACGTTCTGGCAGTGAAGCCTTAAAGTCTCTTCTATCGAATAACAGGCTGACAGGGACCAACTTCCTGCAATGGGAGAGGAACCTAAAGCTTGCACTTCAGTATGACAGACAGGAGTATATCCTTACAGACAAGCCTTTAAAAGAGCCTGCTGATGATGCCAGCGATGCCGATAAGAACGCTTATGAAAAGTACAAAAGCGACCGACAAGATGATGGCATCCTCATGGTCGGGTCCATGGAAAATGAGACCCAGGACCAGTTCATGCATCTCATGGGAGAACCCCAAGAGATGATGGAAGAAATTAAAATATACTACCAGAAGAATGTCCGTGTCGAAAGATACGACACTCTTAGGGAGGTATTTTATTGCAGGCTCAACACTGGTGAGGCAGTTAGCCCACATGTCCTAAAGATGATGCGGCTCTTTGATCGCTTGGCCAGTCTAGGTCATAAGTTCACAGAGCAGCTGAAATCAGACATAGTCCTGATGTCGCTTCCAAAGGCTTATGGAGATGTGATCACAAATTACAATCTCCATAAATATGGAAAAGACCATCAAGGAACTTCATGGAATGTTGGTGACAGCAGAGAAAGATCTCAAGGGCAAAACCCCTGAGGTTCTCATGGTCAATAAGGCTGTCAGTTTCAAAAGAGCTGGCAAACCTAATGGCAAGTCACCAAGACACTCCAACAAGGGCAAGGCACCAGCAGTGTCAGGTAAGGGTAAGGCGCCGATGCACCTAGCTGGGCAGATAAGGGCACCTAGAGGTCCGAGAATCCAAACGGTTCCTAGAACCGAAGGGAGCACTTCGACCTCAGAGGTGGTCTGTTACTACTGCCAGCAGCCAGGTCATTGGAAGAAAGATTGCAGGCAGCACAAAGATTATGTGAGAAGCTTGCAGAAGGGAGGACACCCTTCAGGACCTGGATCAGGTTTTCGAAAGTAAGAAGCTCCTTGGGAAAGGCGAGCGGGATCTGAGAGTCGGAGACAACAGTTCAGTGTCAACGACGGCTGTCGGTTCTGTTAGTCTTAGGATGCCCACAGGGCTTATATTAGTATTGGACGATGTCTTATGTGTACCTACGTTTTGTAGGAATATTATTTCAGTGTCCAGTTTGGACAAACTTGGTTTTGTATTTGCCATAGACAATGACTTATTTACTTTATCAAGAAATAATATCGTTTACGACACATCATCTATGGTTGGTGGATTATATATTTTAAATATTGATAACACTAACTACAGTTCAAACTATAACGTAAATAAAAGGTTAAAGTCGGATGACTCAAACCAGACTGTGATATGGCACTGTCGTCTAGGCCACATAGGCGAGAAACGCGTCTCAACACTTCATAAGTGTGGGCTCTTAAGCCCGTTTGAATTCACACCATTCGAGAGATGCAAATCTTGCATTATGGGCAAGATGACAAAAGCGCCTTTTGGCGGCTTAGGTGAAAGGGCAAGTGACCTCTTGGGCCTAATACATTCAGACGTATGTGGGCCCATGAGTACACAAGCCAGGAGAGGTTTTAGATACTTCATAACCTTTACCGACGATTTCAGTAGGTACGGGTATGTCTACTTAATGAGACATAAGTCGGAGTCCTTTGATAAATTCAAAGAATTCCAGAATGAAGTACAGAACCAGCTTGGTAAAAGTATAAAGGCACTTCGTTCCGATCGAGGTGGCGAGTACTTAGATCAAGAGTTTCTCAGTCACCTAAAGGATAACGGTATACTCTCAGAATTAACCCCGCCAGGAACGCCTCAGATGAATGGTGTTTCCGAACGGAGGAACAGAACCCTGCTAGACATGGTTCGTTCCATGATGAGTCACGCCGACCTTCCAGTATCTTTCTGGGGCCATGCCCTAGAAACAGCCGCATTCATATTAAATCGAGTACTTACAAAGGCAATGGAGACCACTCCATTTGAGGCTTGGCAAAGGAAAGCTCCCAAGTTGTCTTTCCTCAAGATCTGGGGGTGCGACGTTTACGTCAAGCGGTTGCTTGGTGATAAACTCGAACCCAAGGCAGATAAGTGTGTCTTTGTAGGGTACCACAAAGGAACCATGGGGTACTACTTCTACAAACCCGAGGAAAACAAAGTCTTTGTTGCTCGAGGTTTGGTTTTCTTGGAAAGAGAATTCTTATCCAAGAAACCCAGTGGGAGTCCTGTGCTTCTTGAAGAAATTCGAGAAGACACAGAACAGCCTGCAGATATTGTAGAGGTACCCAATGAGGTAAATGATCCAAGTCCTATTCCAACAGAAACTCCTGTAGGACCAAGGAGGTCTGAAAGATCTCGTCAAAACCCAGTCAGATATGGCTTCTTAGCCACAGAGGGTAATGACTTGATAGTTGTAGATCAAGATGATCCTGCAACAGTTCAGCAAGCCTTGGCCAGTCCCAACTCAAAAGAATGGCAGAATGCCATGGATGAGGAAATGAAGTCCATGAAAGACAATCAGGTCTGGAACTTAGTACACAGCACACCTAGGATAAAACCCATAGGTTGCAAGTGGATATTTAAGTTAAAGACAGATATGGACGGAAAGCCTCAGACTTACAAAGCAAGACTGGTTGCTAAAGGTTATCGTCAAGTCCAAGGTATGGACTATGATGAGACTTTTTCGCCAGTAGCTATGATTAAGTCAATTCGAATGATGTTAGCCATTGCAGCATATTTCGATTACGAGATATGCCAAATGGACGTTAAAACCGCATTCCTTAACGGGAATTTGCAGGAGGATGTCTACATGACCCAGCCAGAAGGTTTTGTCGATCCTAAACATCCCGAAAAGGTGTGTAAGCTACAACGATCCATTTATGGGTTGAAGCAAGCTTCCAGGAGTTGGAACTTACTCTTCGATGAAGCCGTAAAAGAGTTCGGGTTCATCAGAAATCCAGATGAACCCTGTATCTACAAGAAAAGTAGTGGGAGTAACATAGTGTTCCTTGTGCTGTATGTCGACGATATACTGATCATGGGAAATAACGTCCCAACCTTGCTTGAGACCAAAGCTTGGTTAGGGAAGTGTTTCACCATGAAGGACTTAGGAGAGGCCGCTTACATTCTAGGGATCAGGATCTACAGAGATCGATCCAAGAGAATTTTAGGTCTAAGTCAGAGCACCTATATAGATAAAGTGTTGAGAAGATTCTCAATGCTTGACTCTAAGAAAGGGAACCTCCCGGTAAGACATGTCATTAAGCTAAGCAAGAAACAGTGTCCTAAAACACCTGCTGAACTTAAGAAAATGAATGGAATTCCGTATGCCTCGGCAGTGGGATCCATCATGTATGCCATGATCTGTACGAGGGCTGACGTATCGTTTGTCCTCAGATGTGCCAGCAAATTTCAGTCTAACCCAGGCCAAGATCACTAGACTGCCGTCAAGTGTATCCTCAAGTATCTGAGGAGAACAAAGGACGCCTTCTTAGTGTATGGCGGGATAGAACGATGTGGGTCAGGAGCTTCTTGAGTGGATTAGATGTACTGCCGCGAACGTCTGATCCCGGGAACTTATGTTGTGACAACACGGGGGCCGTAACACTTGCTAAAGAGCCCAGATTTCACAACAAGACCAAGCGCATCGAGAGAAAGTATCACATCATCAGAGAGATGATTGATAAGGTGAAGTAGAGATAATCTACGTTTCAACGCATGATAATCTAGCTGACCCCTTAACTAAGGCACTACCGCAGCCTAAGCATGAGGAACATGTCAGGGGAATGGGTTTAGATTGGAATACCAATTGGATCTAGGGCAAGTGGGAGACTGTTGGGTTTTGTGCCCTAGCACAATGTATTTTCAATCTAATCTTGTAATAAAGATTATTAGTTGAATAAAAATCGGCATTCATATTACTAAGTGTTGTAGTAATATCTTAAGTATGATTTGATTTGTATCATTGATGTGTCAACACATAATAGTAGATCTACAGATCAGATAAAATCTTACTTAAGCAGACCCCGATCAGAATAGCTTCATAAGAAGCGATCGGTATGAGGCTAACTCTAAATGATCACGCTCTATTGATCATGGCCAGTAGGGGGCAAGAGTTAGGTCATAGTATCACCAGCCAGGGGTGATATAGGACGACCCGAATCATGAGTATGTTACATAGACACACTCATGAACATACTCATATGTCGGATCATGAAATCACATCCTCAGACCGAAGGACCATTGAGGTCAATATGTAATGAGTGACGAGTTTGACTCAGTCTAACGTCTCCTGTAAAAGGGTTACAATAACGGCTGTGATTGGCTCGATCACGAGTTACATAAGTTGACTAGATGGATCTCTGAAGGATTTATCCCTCATACGGACGTGTGAGCAGATATCAGTTTAGGCCACTTGAAGAGTACAACTGAAATAAGATAGCATGGCCATGCAGACGATACTTAGTATCAGATATAATTCAGTCAACTCAGAATCAAGAAACAGGACAATAGAACGAGGGTGACTTGTCTATGCCTCGTGGTTGTCAAAGATATCAAGAGAATAAAAGGATAGATTCATGAACGACAAGGTTAAGTCGAAATCTCGATAATCACAAGCGTTGGGTAATCATGATGTCTTGCTAGAGGCCACTCATGATGGAAAGGGTAAAATGGTAATTTTACCAGTCCGCCGACGTGTCGTGAGCCTAGAGGGTCACACACCTAAGGTTGAGTAAAACGGATGGAATCATATGGAGGAATCATGAGAGAGACAAAATCCGGTTTTGGATTAAACCGGATTGGACCGATTTCGGTTTAGGATTAAACCGGAATCAAGAACGGTTTAGCAAGACTAATTAATTATAATCTAATTAAATAGATTTAATTAAATTAGCTAAACTGGGCCTAGCCAGAATGGGCTTCTCTACACAATTAATTAAAAGCTTTGGGCTTTAAGCCCATTAAGGCCTTTAATTAATTAAAAGCCCAAAGAAGGTCCATAAAAGGGAAATTTTCATATCTGAAAATTAATTGATTTATTTTACAAACCCTAGCCGTCACCCTCTCTCTCTCCTAGCCAGTTTCGGCCGGCCCCCCTCTCCTCCCCGCTTTCCGTCCGTTTTGCTTGCTTCGATCTTCTAGCAAGGTTCGTTGCAAGTATCCCCGGATTGCTCTTCCTGTGTGGACGATCTTTAGAGGTTACTAAATCCTATTTAGTAACAAGGAGATTTTTGATTCAAGGTAACACTTAATTTTAATCTAGTCTAGATCTCATGATCAATTCATGATCATGCAAGATCCGTATTAAACATGGAACTTTGAGGTTAATTTCTTGTATGGGCTTGAAATTAATTGTCTGGAACCCTCAAATAATTCCTTCAATTATCACCGCACTTAGACCGACAATCCTAGACTACAAGTTCATCCGTGTGATAAATGCTAGTTCAAGCAAGTCATATCCTCACGGAATCGGTCCTTAACCTATGTAATCACTCATGAGTAGCTAATTCATGGTAATTTCTCATCAACCACAAGCACTCATTTAATCAACACCAATTTAACTAGAACTAATACCGTGATCCGTCAACTCACCGTCTCTCTTGAGAATCAAAGAGTTGACTAAGGTCAAACTATCCTAGGCCTTCAATATAGAATATCTCTATCCTACACATTCAATCATGGATAATCATAAGCAATTCAAGCAATCCACATTAACACATCAAATCACCTAGAACTAATACCTCAAAATTATGGAATCACAGTGTTTTACACAAATTAGCCACCATAGCCAAGGAACTACTTCCTAGCCATGGAGTCTAAAGCAAATATCATGAAATCAACCAGAAAACTACAATCCATATCCAACAATCAATTAGAAAAAGTGAAAAAGTACAAGAAAGCTTAGGAAATTGTGAAGCTCTTCTTCTCCAATCTTGCTCCCTTGAATTGATGCTCCTAGCTCTTGGATTCTCCACCTTGAAGCTCCTTCCAATGGCTCTCAAGCTCCAAGAATCGAGCTCTAAGAGTCTCCCACAAGTTCCCAAGTGTTTTGAGTCTCAAATCTTCAAATTCTCCAAGCTCTCACTCCAAATGGCCCTCAAAACGCCTAAATAGAGACTAGAAAATTACCCTATTTTTGACCCTCCGGACCGGAGGCTCCAAAGGAGGCTCTTAACTAACTCCAGGGATAGCCTCCGATTTGGCCTCCGCTCTAGAGGCTCCAAAGGAGGGTCTCTCAGGTCCTCCCTCCTCTGGCCCCTGCGGACCGGAGGCTCCAAATGAGGGGCTCTCAATAAGTTATGGGTGAAATGCATCGGTACGGCGTCCTTTCGGGCCCATAACATGTTCTAGCATCAAAGTCGAGCTATCCTGACTCATATATCAAATAGTTACGCGTTCCCCTCTTAATTTTGGCTCTTTTGTTCTCGAGCACTTGGAAAAACGAGCCAGGTTCTATGCAGTGAAACTACCAATTGGGTTTCCTTATCTTATTATTGAGATGTCGCACAATCAAAATCCCGACGACGTGAGCATCACGAATGTGGCAGGAAAACTGTCAAATGTCCTTACTATCACTCACAAGCTTTTCAAAGGGAAACATGCTCGTGACCTTGTCAGACCATCTATTGAGACATTTGTCGCCTCTGGTAGCACGATGAAGATGGGTTCAGTTTCGGACAAAATTCAAAATTTCAATTTTGAAAGAGCTCAGTGGGGAGATCATCATTCTTAAGAAAATCATCGAGCCTCTACTCGTGACCGTGATCGAACTTTTGTTCCAGAGAATGATGTAGCTGCTTCTGTCCCTGACCAAGAAAATGAAGCTGGAAACTCTGAGGAGAATAAAGACAGTACATGGAATGACAACGGTGATCCTGATGTTAATACTGACTCTACTACCCTCTAGGTTCTTTGACCATGGTCTGCAGCCCTTGAACTGCTACTATGCGTTATGGTTACATATTGAAGTTTTTCTGCATTATGGCTACGTATTGGTACTTGCCTTTGGTATATTTTAAGGAAATTAGGGGGAGATGATTGTGGTGACTTGGAGTTGAAAGAATGTCCTGATGATTGTGACATTGTTCATGACATCCATCTCTGAGACGTTGATGTTTTGAGATCCTAGGTTATGTTTATTTGGTTCGTGCCTTTGCTATATTGTTAAGGCAACCAGGGGGAGAGGTATCATGGCAACATGTCTTGATACTTGTGTTGACTTCAGTAATGACATCTTTCTGTGTATATGATGCTCGGCATGAAAACATGTTTGGTGATTGATGAGATCGACAATGTTCTTTGTGATCATGGCGTTGATCATAATGATGTATGCTCGCCTGACCTTTGGAGTGTTATTGTTTCAAGACATTAGAGATGCTCGCCAGCTTGGGAGTTAGTAGAAATGCTCGCCTGAAGTTGTCGGAAGTCTGTCTGTGTGCTTTCCTAAAAAATAGCCAAAGGGGGGGATTGTTGGTACGTTTAGTGTTGGCGTTATTTTTTAGTGCAAGGAAAGATGTCGGACAACATGTTGCAGACTTTTGGAACGATATCATGTGCTCAATTTTTGGGAAAGTTATTGATCTTTCTTGTTTATTACTCAGAAACGTATCTGAGAGGAATTCAAGTGTATATAGATTAAGGAAACCTCCAGCTATGAAGAAAACCTGTTTACAAGATTCCTTTATTGTGGCGGCAATATTTTCTTCCCAAGAATCGAGGGAACACAGGAAAAAATTCCTATATGGAGTCTATCTCCTTGAGGGTTACGAAACCCTCAAGACTTGTGTAGCTACCATAAAATCTGAAGATCCCCCTTAGAAGCTTGACGTTCTTCTGAGCAAAGTATTCAGAACTTCTAAGCTTGCAGGACGGTAGTGTTAGAAGGCTGTATGATTTGATAAGAACGGTGTAACTCACAAACCACTATTCGAGGAGATTGAGTGGTTGTGTTGATAAGGTCGGATATTATGTATCCAACCTAGTCAAATCTCCTCATTTTTATTTCTATTTTGTCCCGAATTATTGGATTTTTGTGAATAAAATGCTACTTTACCTTACGAATGGCCCGAGAGTACTTTTGACGAAAACAGGTCGAAAAGGAGGCGAAAATGAGCTAAAAATGCAAAGGAGGAAAAAAGGAGCAAGGTTATCGGGTCAACCTATCGGATCCAACCCGGTAGGCTCAAGCTAACCCGACAACCCGTGGCCAAAGGGAAGCGCGGAGCGAGGAGCTTACCCGGGCAGCTTCAAGACAACCTGCCGGGGCTTAACCCGGCAACCCGAGTGCATGTTGGAAGAAGAGGGCGAGAAGCTCACCCGGTCACCTTGGAGAAGCTCACCCGGTCACCTTGGAGAAGCCTTCCGGGTTGACCTGGCGGGTGTGACCCGACATGTTTCCCTTAACCCGGCAACCCGAATCAGCGCAAGAAAAAAAAGGTACCTGCCGGATTGACCTGTCAGGTCCCACCCGGCAGGCTGGTTTTAACAACTCCTAAAATCATGCAAGTTTGATTTTTGAAATAATTTTCTCTCATCCTATATATACCCAACCCCTCTACCTACGAAATTATCACCCTTTTATCAGATTTTAGAGTAGATTAGGTTAGTTAGAGGTAGAGAGAAGAGAAGAGTTGTGGGTGATCACTTGGAGACGACTTGGAGGCGACGAAGAGGAAGATTCGAGGAAGCGTTTGTGATGTTGGTAGTAGATTGTTAGGTTTTTATTTTAAGTTTGTAATTGGGGATTGCATGATTGTATTGGGATTGAGTTTGAAGGAATTGAATTGAGGTATATTTTTTCATGAGCTTGGTGTTTGGGTTGGATTGCATATTTGAAATGATGATTACCATGGAATTGTTGATCTATGTTTTTGATCACATGAGTAGCTAATTTATTTGTTGGGGGTTTATGTGGAACGGGAAATGAATTGAATTGAATTGGGATGCATGATTTAATTTGGGAGTATGGGAATCGGGATATTAACTACATAACTTAATGCTTCACCTCCTGGGTAGGCCTGGTGATTGAACAAATCTAGGAAGAGAGGCGAAAGAAATCGACCTATGTGGATTAGAGTAGTTGAGACTCATATCTACATTGTTGCCAATAGGAATAATGGGTACGAGAGTAAATGCATATAGGGTGCCAACGCCGAAAGCATGTGAATTATAGGATCCTCAGATCGATTACCTGGAATTTTGACCTAGGCATGATCACCTTAGACTCGAATAGGTAATTGAACCCTTAATGACCGAAGTACTGAGCATTTTGGGTAAGACCATAATTGACACACCCCGGTGACCCGTTTAAATTTCTCAAGTTATATTCATGTATTCAAGTTCATTTCATGCCATTTTCCTAGAAACATATTTCACCCTAACTTATTCATTTAGTGATTTGTGTGTTTATTGTTATGTTAATATTTTTAATTTATATTTTCAAAACCAAAACCCATTTTTGATTGCTTAGATCCGACATATTAGGCACTTGTACTCCCATGTTCAGCAGCTAACGATCCTCGTGGGATCGATAACTCGGGACTTTCAAATGCCTTATATTACTTGGTGACCGGTGCACTTGTCGTGTGCTCGAGAGCGGGTAGATTTTGGCTTGCCGAGATTTCCTCCCGTCATGTGTGATTTGGGTTTTGGTTTACGTGATTGAAGACTCACGTGCTTTTGAAGATAGAAGACATCCAAGTATAGGCGTTTGCTCGAAGAGTGGAATCGAGAAGGATCTCGAATTCAGGGGAAGTCTCTGGTCTAAGCACTCACTGTGTAGTAATAGTAGCTAGGAAAATGATTTGTGTGATAATCAGTTGATACCTTTGTTGTACTATTGACTACTTGATGGTGAAATCATTCCCCTAGCAGAGTGCCCCCAGACGTAGGTGATGTTGCACCGAACTAGGTAAACATATTGCATGTCTTCTGTTTTCTATTTTACTTGTGATTTATCTGTTATCTGTGATCGAGCAAGTTGTCGGACATAAAATCTTAATATCGTGTACCACATCTTGCTCCTGGGACTAACCAGAATTTGAACTATGAAACCTAGTAAGCCTATAATAGTCTGGAAATGAATTGACTTTGAATCTAAAATATTTAAGGATTGATAGTTTCCCCTTTTCGATTCGACCGTGTTGAGTTTCTCAATAAAATATGTTAGTATTCTAACACTCCTCGTCACGAGCATGCGTCTAAATTAGAGGAGTCCAACTTACAAGAATTTTTTTTGGATTAGAGGAGTCTGCATATAAACCTTGGGCCTGAAATAAATTACAAAGAAGGGGTGTCATAAAGACATCAGAAAAGAAAACCCAAAAAACAAGTCAAAGAAGTGGGATTATGTTTGGGTGAGTGACCGGAAACCTTACCGGACTTGATGGACTACTTGACTGGATGCACACATTAGAAACCACTTGATGACGTCGACTTCTTGCTTTCGTTAAACTTACTTTTTTTATCAGCTAGAAAATGCAATGTATTAAAGAAAGTGAAAGAGATCTCGAAAAGGGAGCAGCAACTACTTAATATAAAAGGTGTCATAGAGTAGACTCAAAAGCGAGAGAAAAAACACATAAATAAAATAAGAACAAGAGAAAATAAAGAGATGAAATTGGCAGAGAGCGCTACGAGATAGCTGACACAATTCATTGCAAGATTCTCACCACGAGCGATAAAACCCATAACTTTTACTTATCTCATTTATTTTTGGAAACTTTTCTTAGATTTTGATCAACAAGAAAACATAATATGATGGGATTAGAGCTTCCCGGAGCCTGGGCGAGATCTTGGAATAAGACTTGGCCTTGAATTTATGATTTTTTTTTTCAGTTTGTGAAGTTGTGAGACATTTGGAGTGTAAAGTTCAAAACTTTATTGATAGTTATTCTAATATAATGAGATCACTCTCCTTATATAGGGAGAATACATATGCTAATTAGGAAACTAACTCATAATAGAAATGAGAAAATAACCCTAAACATTAAATATTAAATACCTCTGACACCTTTTCATTTGCAAGCCAGAGGAAACATCGAGTTTTGCACGTGAATAAAACAGTAATACCAACAAAAAACAAACTGAGCAATGTAGAACCGCCATGAACCGTGAACATGCTGGACAGTCTGATACGACCTTGAACTCTGAACATGAAATCCACCCTAAACACATCAAACATGTTCAATACCACGCTAAACCCCCTAATATTGAACTCAAACATAACAATGTGAATATTTTCATAATCTAAATGGAAGTTTGATGCACGTCTCGACTGCAAAAAAAAGCTACACACTTAGGTGGCACATCTCAATCCAAACCGTTATGCTCTTAGGCAACACCTCTCAGTCAAAAAACCAAACTTAAACGTCTCTACACCAAGCTCAAATCCATCTAGCAAAACAGAAGATTTTGAGGAAAATTTTCAAACCAAATTCATCTTCACTTCATGATATACCAAATAATACACTCAAAATTATGTCAATCGAAAAAAAATGGGGCTCGCAATGAAATTAGCCAGAATGACATGGTTAATGAAAATCACGAGCGTTCGGTTTGAGGTCGGGCTTCCACAGATTGGCTTAAATCACTATGTTGACCTTCTATTCGCTGGAGGTGATAAGAAAAGTTACAAGTATGATGCAAATTTGGACTAGTCTTATCTTGACTATCAACGCTGGCCGTGGCCCGTATGGTTCACTAGGTAGACGAAAATCAACAATCTTTGCGGGAGATACCGACCGGTGGCCTCTGTGTTTAGTTATAGTAGAGGCGATGAAAACTGATATTCGGAGGTCGAAAAGTAGTTTGTCGATTAATCACTCCTTCGTTGGAAAACTCGCCAAAAAGGACTTAAACATTAAAAATAACATGGAAAGGGAAAACCAGAACAGTATTTCATCGTCCACCTACTAAAATATAATTAACGAGTGAGAAAAGACACACACGGGGAAAGAGTTTAACCAAGAATTGACCTAAACCCTTGATACCGTGTAAGATTCAAAGCTTTATTTATAATTCTCCTCATTATTCTAATACAACGAGGGTACCTTTGTTATATAGGGAGAATACATGTATGCTAATTAGGAAACTAACTAATACTAGAAAATAATCCTATATATTAAATAGGAAATAACTCTAACATGGAGAATTTTCATAGACATGTCAATTGCGATGATGACAAGTACCTCGACAACATGAGTGGAAAAAAAATGTAGCCAACGGTATACATTGAAATCATCAACATTACCATCTGGTTTTAAACAAGGGGTTGCATCAACAAAAAAAATAACGGAGATTCTAATTCGTCCACAAGCAAGGGAAGACCCAAAAGAGATGGACCAATATATAGACCCAGCCCAAAATCATTTGAGAAAGAGAAGTGATTAATAGGAGGAGAGTCAGCACACTTGAAAAATCGCTTTGCATCAATTGATGTGTTATATGTTAAGACATTTACTGACGAAGGCACATAAGGAGGAATCAAAATATTGTCGTCAATTTGGATAATAGAGGCGTAAAAGGTGGCTATGCTAGTAGGAGAGAATGCGAAACAGTGAATCCCGACGAAAGGGACGACCGAACCGGTCAGAGCATCGCCTGCAAGCAAATTAGAGATAGAATTCATTAAATAAACACAATTGGTTTTGGTCAAACTTGCATTTCGCCTGCAATGCTCGGCGAGTCCATCCATTGAGGATTGAGGCATAACATGTAAAGGAATACAAGCAAGAGGGATGTCAACAATAGATACAGTAAATGCTTTACAGAGAAAGGTGCATGAACACGCACTAGTGCTGGATTGAGATAAGTGTCTAATTAAGAAATTATAGTGTACGAAAAAAAACTTCACAACATTTTGATTCAAAATTGGAGATAGAATATATCGATCAAGACAATGCCATATGCTTGTTATAATAACTTATATGAAATAACAGTCTAATTCTAAGAGATTTGACTGAAAATCCTGTGGCAAAACCACTCCCAATTCGAGAATTTCAACTCAGAAAGAAAATCATGGTCGACGAAGAAAATAATGAAAGCTCAGCTACCAAAGGTTGAGATATCGATATTCAAAACACCATTGTGTATAGTTTGAGCGAGCTATTCTATAACTCAATGGGAGAACTTAGACATGATGTGTGAAGTGATAAGAATGGTACAAGAGACCCTTACATTACTGGGTTTCAAGTACTAACAATATCAGCTCAACTAGTAGTTATATTTTCACTTTAGGTGGAGATCTTATCTCGTGAAAGTCTTACAAAAAAGACTTATATAGCTCTCTCTATTATGGAATCTAAATTAATTTCTCTCGAGTGGGAAGGGAAAGAAACATATTGGTTAAGGAATTTGTTGGCAGATGTTCTTGTTTAATAACGATGTGTTTTACCAGTCTTCTTGCCATATGATTGTCATGCAGCCTTTGTAGTAGTTGGGAATAATGTCTACAAGGGGAAGAGAAGACATATTTGAATAAGGCAGAGTGTGATTATATTACTCATAAAAATTGAATTGCTTTCTTTGGATTATGTGAAATATGGAAGAAATCTAGCTGGCCCTTTCACAAGTGGATTGGCAAGCAAAGTTATCGTTGATATATCGACATTGTGAGGTTTAAACTCTTATATCGAGATGGCAGGGTGGATATCCATTAGTGGTAAAATGAATTCATATAACTCTTTAACACATTACATTTCTCATCTCTATGATGTGTGGTAGTTTTTGATAATACCTAACCAATTTTGATGGTGATACGAAGGCATGCTTGATGAATTTTGTTTGTACCTCACTAGTTGGACTTGAAGACCTTAATAGCTCGGAACCCATATAATGGTGGTATAGAGACCCACTTGATGAGATATCGATGTGAATGCGATGGTTTGAAAGTCATTTATGGAAGACATAGACAAGTATTCCTAGATCGATCACTAGATTCAAGATGTATGCAAGTCTTAAAGCGTTATTTTTATGTATCACATAACTTGTCCAATTCTAATGTATAATATGTGTTATGAGTGTATCAACCAAAGTAAAATAAGTTTAAGAAAATGGAGCCTCCTCTAACTACTTCAAACAAACAATAATACTCATTCAAAATATATTTTTTTGGAACTTGTGAAGTTTTTATTCATCAAAAACACCAATCTTATGCATTCGACTCTCTTTATTACTTGAACAAACCTTGAAATGTTATTTTACAAAACAAGGCTAAGAAAAAGAGGCTATACGCTTGAGCCCTGTTCCTTTGGTTTATGGAATCACCTACAGGGCTTCCGAGTGATCTCCCTATTAATGAGTCAATGGTAATCCCAATCACCTCTCAATCATCTCAATCATAATAGTGACATTCAAGCCTAGGTGCTTTGTAATTCTCTAGGCTTTACAAGCCTTACGACTGACACTAAAATGATCAAGTCTTTTGATGCTATCGAGATTGATAATTTGACCAAGCTCGGTGGGCATACATGGATGCTCCTTTTTTCTTGCGACTCTCAAGATAGCAAGTCCTATTTTCACTTGCCTTGCTTCTTTATTCCATATGTTTATCATGTTTGCATGTATTCGTCTTGCTCCTTTTTTTTTCTTTCTCGAGAACTAAGTGCATTTTATCAATAAATTTTTTCCTTTTACTAATTAAAACAAATGTTGATAATATTTTTCATCTAAAAAAACTCTCAGTTGTGTTAGATTTAGAGAAATGACACTACATTCAATTATCACGAATTGACACAATTACAAAATATTATAAACATACCGTGACAAGCATCCCAAATATAGAAATCACTAATACAGCTTAAATCCGTCAGCATTCAAATTAGGAAAAATGACACTTTTGTGCACCTAAATATACACTTTTGACACTTTCATATCTTAACTTTTTTTTCTCTTTTTTTCATACCTGGCTTTCATTTTGGACAATTTACCCCTAAAATTCTCAAAATACCGAAATTACTCTAGTCTAATGGAGATAACCGACCCAATTTTTTAAAGAGTGTGAAAAGACGAAATTACCCTCAACTCTTCATCAAATTTTCAAGTGAATGCCATTGGACCCTCCTACTTCATCAAAACAGAGCCTACTGCGGCGGCGATAGTAGGAGACGATGGCGGGGATGGCTGTCTCCCAGGAGGAGGCTCGGCTCCGCCGGAGACTTGCGGCGGCGATGGTTCTGGAGCAACATTCATATGTTATGTTTTCTAGTTAGAAAACAAAGGCGAGGTGACGAAGATGCTGGGCAAGGAGCACCTCGTCGATCGCCGAAGCATCGTGAGCATCGTCGATCGCCAGAGCTTACCTGCTGGGCTTCGTACCAGGTGAATGGAGTTGGTGGAGGTGACCGAAGTTGTGCCAAAATTTTCAATCGCCGGAAAATATGTTTCGGCACATTTTCCGGCGAGTGAAAATTTTGAATTCTTGAACTCATTTTTTTTCCGTCAGAGCACCGCATTCTACCCTTTTGGTCGCTGCCCATTGCCCACCTCGTCGATGCTCGATGCCCGCTCCCCACCTCGTTGATCCTCGCCATTTTGTGTTGTGGAGGCTGCAGAGGAATAACCATGGCCGGCTCCGGCGAATAATCACCTGAGAAGACGAGAAGGAGGGGTCGAGGACGATGGGGTCGAGACGGACACCTTGGCGGAGGTTTTCTGGAGGCCTCGTCAGTCCACCGTGCTCCCCACATGCCGAAGAAACCCCGGCGATGGATGCCGGAGAAACGCCAGTGAGGAGGGGGTGGCGGAGGAGGAGGAGATGAATAGTTGAAAGGGTGGCATACCTTCGAAAATTAGATGAATAGTTGAGGAAAATTTCCTCTTTTCACTCTTTAATTGGACCAGAATTAAACCAGATTTGATTTTGATTCAATCCATGGGTAGTTTGGATATTTTGAAATTTCTGAAGAAAGTTGTCCCAAAATGAAAGTAAGGTATAAAAAAAAGTTAGGGTATGAAAGTTTCAAAAGTGTATATTCAGGTGTACAAAAGTATCATTCTCTCTTCAAATTGTTTTGCTGTAATTTTTTCAAATGACACAAATGCCCCTTCTTTCTCACCCAGACTCTCCCCTAAATGGGATCACCCCGAATGGTGAAATAAATTCAAGTCACTAACTTTCTAGAACACACTAATAATAGATTTAAATGACAAAGCAAAGCAGAAGTTAAAAACAATGTGTAAATATCTTTACTAAACTTTAAAGGTAAGAAAAGTTTGTATTCAAACCACATTTTTACCCCAACCATATTAATGCTTTAGATTCTCGAGTATTTTCCTTTCGAGTTACCAAAGGTTGCCTGAGATAAAATGAAATAGGAGTAATATAACGGAATAATTCCATATGACTATACCTGGATATGTCACATTATCACATTACTACACCTAGAAATTTTCGTGTCAGTGTGAATAACAAAGAATTTTATTTTTCTCACTGTCACTCATTCCGTCCATTTCCGTTAGTTTTTAACATTTTGAACGTGTGAAAAGACTAAAATACCCTTCAGAGGTAAACAATTGTTTTTAAATTGAATGAAAAGACTAAAATACCATTCTCTCCCTCTCCCTCTCCCTCTCCCTCTCTCTCTCTCTCTCTCTCCCTCCCCCTCTTCCTCTCTCTCTCCCTCCCCCTCTTCCTCTCACACGTTCAAAATGTTTAAACTAACGGAGAGAGAGTATGAGTGGTATTTTTAAAAAAATAAAATTCTTGGGTATTCATCCTAATACGAAAAATTCTAGGTGTAATCATGTGACATATCCAGGTGTAGTCATCTGGAATTATCCCTAATATAAATCAACTTAACATTCCTCTTCACTTGTGGAGACATGAATTGTTTTTTATAATATATGTTTAAATATATAATTCAGTCAGTGCAAAGTTATAAACCGAGTCTACAATATTCTTCTCTTCTCTTCAAGGTTGTGATACTGTAACTGTAAAAGAAAGCTAATGGCACTAGTAACCGAGGCGAGCTAGCTCAAAGTAAGCACATTTGCAGACAGGTAGGGTGATGTGCAGCCTTGGACCTGAAACAAACCCAACACTTCAAAAATACATAATATTTGTTTATCGTGCAAAGGGGTGAAAGCAAAACCATCCAAAACGAAACGAGAACAAGTTTATGCTGAAAACATCGCTCACCCAAAACCAAAAAAAGAAGATATTCTATTCATTCTGAAGAAATGAGAGGGTCAAGTCAACAATATTTTACTGTCATACAGGTCAAAAAAAATTCATTCTTAGCACACTTGAAAGTTTGTTCAATGTAAAATGTAGGGGAAGGGAACGAGTTTATTATTAGAAATGAAAAACTAACAAAGAAGCAAGTTCAGGTTTCATAAACACATGGTCATTAAAGGAAGTTCCTATTACCTGCAACAGACAAGTAGGAATTTGGACAAATCCTTGTAGAAACAGATCAACCTTCACCAGAATGTTCTGCGGAACAGGTGTGATCACATAGAGCACGCCCTTGAGTGTGTCAATGCCCCTCACAATACCTAGTTCACCAATGCATAAACTCATTTATAAAGATATCCTCACATTGAATACAAGGAAAGGACATTAAAGTAAATGACCTACCAAGACCATGACACCATGGTAAATGTGCAGAATCGTCAGAACCAGTAGCCAAGCCAACAACGGTTCCATTCAAACTGTAAAAAACTTCGGTACTTGGGACCTGCCAAAAATTTGAACACGTGAGGAAAAGCCCTCCCTACTTGGGAACACAAAAAAAGGACATGGGGTATGAAATCAATGACAACTACAATTAGCATTATATTTAAACATCAAAGAGTGAAAAGAAAAAATATAAAAAGTAAGTCAGCAATGGTTCCATTCAAACTGTAAAAAAGCTTGGTACTTGGGACCTACCAAAAATTTGAACAGTGAAGAAAAGCCCTCCCTACTTGGGAACAACGAAAAAGGACATAGGGTATGAAATCAACGACAACTACAATTAGCATTATATTTAAACATCAAAGAGAGAAAAGAAACGATATAAAAAGTAAGATTGCACAACATTCCTGAAACAAAATACAAAATTTTAACCAAACCCTGTTCTTCTGGACCAACCTTGGAATGGAGATGTTTAATCTTGATGCTTGACATTGGAACTTCATATGGAGGGTGGGAGGCCAATGCATGTGCAAGTTCCTTGATTGTGGTTATATTCAAGTTACTGGGAAAACACTGCCTGAAATAAGCCATTATTCGTAAATCCCGCAAAAGGCGTGCGTCTTTTTGTACCAGAACCCTGTAAATCATGGCGAAGATAATATATTAGAAAGACTACGCACTTTTCACTGTAAGTATCCATCTTAAAGAGAATATTGCACACATAACTTAAAACCTGACAGAAATCTCGTATAGTTGAACTCAATTAGTGGGAGTTAAATTTCAATATATTATGGATTGTTTTACGTAACCATAAACTATAAGATATAAGTGAAGCAAACAATTTAGTCAAACTACAACCAAGTTAAGTCTCAGCAAGCCTTACATACTGCAGTCTATATTCGAGGGAAACGCAAATTAGACTGACACACAGACATTACAGCATGGCATTAGAGCTGTAACTTATGACTCTAGAACTTCAATATTTAAATTCTAATGCATGGATTTGAACACCTATTGAGGACAGGACATAAAGTAATATTGCACAAATTAAACCAAATCGCTATTCCATGGGATAGAAAATAAACAATGAAGAAACCCTGTACAATATGAAGAATGTCCTCATTCAGAATTTAAAATCTCTATTATGACTTGGAAATAGTGTGAACTTACGATCTATTATAAGAATCCTGACGAGCTGATTTGATCTCAATGAGGTCAACTTCCCCAGCAGAATCCTCATCCAACCAGAATGCTCCAGCTGGTAGGTTCTTATTCTCAGCAGATATGTTGATTTTAACCACGTGAGAAGGAGAAATATATTTTAGCATCTCCACCAGTGAATCATAGCCAACACCTATTAGGAAAAGAGTAAGGAAATAAAGGTGTGATTATTTTACCAATCAAAGACATTTCTTTTTGTTAAGAGAACATCAAACAGTGAAATTAAAGTTATACAGCAAAATCAAGAATTAAGTAGTTAAGGTTTTAGAAGTGTGCCTTTCACCCAGCCAGGTGTGTTCACAACAAGAGGCATTCCATTGTTAACAGGATTTGCACTCTCATTAGATGTGCAGTATTCCTTTCGGTAGTAGTCGTACAAGGCATATATACAATTTAAGTATGCCACTGGATCCCTCTTTGAAGAAATATCACCAAAGAATAAGCCTCTAACAGAAAAAAAAAAATCAACAGTTAGCAACCACACCATATCATAGAGGCACTAGAAAACACAAGAAGTTTATGCACACTTTTGTGCTCATGTGTCAATCAAGTGATGAGTAATGTCTATTTTAAAACTTAATTGTTGAATATAATGCCAAAACATGGCATGAAAACAACTAGCACATAGAACAGTAAAGTCAACAGAGCAAAAAAAAAATCAACATTGACATATCATTTTCTTAGTTGAGAACTTAGCTTGGTACATAACATTTAGGTTGTCCAGTAATAAACATGACCCATGAATGTCCATGCTCACACAGAATTTGAATATCAAGTCATGCTTTCACGGGCGATTCTAATAAAATATAATGAATATTGATTGCACTTGCTTGATTATAACAAACAACGTGAATTCAGCAACTTATACCTGTCAGGTGTCTTCAAACATGGAATAGTCAGATCTGTTTCAAAAAAGCAAGAAGCACCCTTAATTAGTAGTTGTACAAATAGAATCTACTCCAAAAACAGATGGATTAACTCTCTTTGAAATTTAAGTATAGTAGCTAGCGACTAAATTGCTCTAAAGCAAAGATCGTGAACGGCCACCTGGGGTTACTTTGTCAACTACAGTTAGAGACAGAAAACCAGGAGTGGTGAACTCAGACTGTCCAACATCTGTATCCAAATAACCAACTTTTCTATACCTGCAAACATATCACGAGGCAAATGATAAGTTTCAGAGCTTGTGGATAAATCACATCAATCTCAACGAGTTCAGAATAAGTGAATTTATTTCGAGAAAATAAAATCTACATCATAACATATCAAATTACTCGGAATGGGATCAACCTAGATTTACAACATCATGCTAACCTATTCAATAAGTTTCAAACTCAATATAATCCCATGAAATAGGTGGGCAGATCACAAGCATACATCAACCTTAAGTCAAGCATATATGAATATAAAACCACAGCAAAGGTTATTGCATGTTTGTTTTAATATTCAGGTCAATCAACTTAAAAAAGAGTTGCACACTGGTAGAGAAATGGTTTGAATTATGGGCTCTCGTACATACAGAGAAAGATGACTTACAAATAAATTACATTGCAGTTCTCCCTTTCCTCTCAGCACATAAAAAATTAGAAGGAAGAAAATATATAAGAAGAATTATTGAGAACCAATTCATAGAAGCAGACTTCACAAAAAATACTCAGCTGCAATGTAAACACACACGCATACACAAAACGGCAACATTATCTATGATGTAAACAGTAAGTAAGAGATAATGTACAGATAGCAAAATCTAAAACAACTGTGACACACCGATGCAAATTCACATAACTCAACTCGCCATTAACATGAAACAATTTATAATGGAAAAAGCTAGCTTCAGAGCAATCAAACAAATGAGATCCAGTAGTGCAATAACCTTTTCAGAAGGATGTTGAGGAGGTGGCGCGAGAAGGTGGTCTTGCCACAATTTTTAGCACCACAAACTAAGGTAATGGGAGGTGGTGAAGTGGTCGAATCATAGGATATGGTATCTGCAGCATCAGACCATTCACTTGGTATGTATATGCCCGACGATGAGTTTTGAGACTCTAAAGTAAGTGGAGCCATTCGTAGCAACTGTATCTCCTTGTGTCTCTTTGATGTAGCCTTCTAAGAAAAGTTTAAGCTGCATCAAAAGTTAACACAAATAAGAACCAATGATGTAGTGCAAAGAAGCATATTTGCTGATATTTTTTTCCTGAACGCAATGAAAGAATGAAGAATTATTGAATGGTACAACTTATGTTTGGGTTGTCAAGCTGAACAAGGACATTATATAGAGATTACTTTATTTTACAATATGATTCCCATAAAAACATATGTTTCATTTGTATATCAGGTTTTTTTAATGTATTGGTGTTGCCCTTTCATTCCAGAAAGACAGTAAGGCTCAACAAAAAAATAAGTCTTGACTGTTACAGAATATGTATTTCAAATGGTTATTAACAGATACACTGCATAGTGCAAAAGAGAAGTGGACAATTCAATTGCCGAGTAAGTTTTCACAAAGTTGCATCAATGAAGAAGAAAGTATACATAATATGTTTTGATTCTTCAATAACAACACTTACCAAAGTAAAGATGTTATTTTTTTCAAAATCAGTGACATACCCAATACACAATGCTTTGGATACGATGAATAGGAAAGTAGAAGTGGAAAAGGAGGAAGAGAGGGAAGGAAGCTTACCTGTGCTCGGTTCAGGTGGTGGGAAGAGAGGGCTTAGGGTTTTATCAAGAAGAAGAAGAAGTAGAAGGGCACGCTTTAAGGGTGCAGTGATAAGAGTATGAATATTTGGGCTAAGACTCCATTAACATGCTTCAAGCGTGAGTTTGGAGGACCAGACCTTGTAATGACGGCAAGGACTGCTTTCTGGTTGGTCCCAATCCCAAATGATTTTCAACACAAATTTGTCTTTGACCTATACTCTATCTATGGGGTGCAAGTTAACGAGAGGTAACAAACTATCAATTTCATAAATACTCTTAACAATCGACTAATTTTATTAGACCATCACTAAATTAAGGGATAAATACAAGCAGGGGCGTAAACCGAGTTGAGCCTCAATCTAACAGTGCTCTCGGCTTGAGAAAAAATTGTGTTCAACTTGAACTCAATTCGAGCTTAAAGAAATTCATGCAACTAATGACTAGTCGAACAATGGAAATTGGCAAAAGAAAATGAATCCCCAATCATTTATAGGGTTCAAACTAGCCAAGCTTTTATCGAATCACTCGAGTTTGATTCGTTAAATATTCAATTAATGCTCGTTATAATCGAGCTCAAGATTTAGCTCGTATAATAAAGAATTAAGCTCGAACCTAGCGTTTTAAGGTTTGATAGACTCACGAGTCGGCTCGTTTAATATATAAGTAATTATTATATTTTTTATTAAAATATTTTTTAAATATAGTTAATATTTATAATGAAATTAGACGAACCGATCTCGAGCTGACTCATTTAGTATTTATTGAATTATATATTCTCTATATGATTATGATTCTTAATGAATATTTGTATTGAAAATTAAGTGAATCGAATCCGGACGAGTCGAACAGGAGCTTATCTATTTTTTTCGAGTCAAACTCGAGCTAAGTTGCATAAGCTCATTCAAGCTTGTGTCAAGATCAAATTGAACACTTTTTTAACGAGGCAAGCCCAAACCTGCCAAATTGAGACTCTACTCGGCTTGTTTACGCCCCTAGTCAACAATGACTTGTCAGCTTGAGACCAAGAATTAAGCTCCTCCTCAACAACGCGTGTTGGTTGTTTCCTAGGCGACAAGCACATGAGATAGGTTATTAAAGCTAAATATTTCTCAAATTGTCCATTTCTTGAAGCTTCTTAGTGATCTAGTCTTGAGTTATGTCTAGCGAAACATCTTAGATGCTAAGGATTTATTGAGATCGGGAGATTTTGGTGTCTTGGTCGATTCCTAACTGCCATCAAATCCGCCTATCATCACTTCAACCCATATTATTCTGCAACCTTTAATAGTTAAAGTTTTTTTTCTTGCGTGATAAATGAGAATGAAATGTCCAACTCTGAATTTATTACTTAATGCTCTTGTTAGGGATGATGCGGTGTCAATCCATATATCTCAATTTACCTTAAACTGATCACTGGTACTGGGAAGTGGACGTCAATGATTTGTATTTTGTGCAATATACTTATCACACTCACCTTAAGGAGGTATGTATATGGCTTCCAGAGAATGGGTCTTTGATGTGGCGTCCGATATGGAGGTTGGGTATCCCGCCAATTATTAAATCTTTACTTGGTGACTCTTCTCTGGAGTTCTACTTACCTGAAAGTGTGTAAATCCCCTTTAAGATTTATTGGTTGAATGCTTGATGTTATTCTATGTTACTGATGAAGTATATATATTTGGTACAATTTGTAACCGTAGGAATACAAAAAAAAAACAATAATGGAGACTTAATACACAATAATAAATCTAACACGCCCCGCATTCGTAGCAAGAGAAGGCTGGATGCTCATACTGGAGCAAAAGTCTTCAAAGAGAGCAGTCCAGAAACATTTGGTGAGTATATATGCAAACTGGAAAAATGATGGTACACGAGGCATACGAACTTGACATACAACAACTTGAGGCATAATATGGACCGAGATGGAGGAAATAAATTGAAGGAGATTGAGAATTAGAAGAAAAATGGGGAGGCGAATAAGAAAACGAGAACAATGAGAGGGGCCGAGAATTTAGAAAAGAATTTAAGGTGGTGACTGGTGAGAAATATAAGAAAAAGAGACGGGGACAATTGAAGAGACTGAGAATTAGCAATATAACTAGAGGAATAAAGATTTAGAGAGAGAGAGATTGCATATAAAAAGAAGAGGGAAAGTGACCGAAAGAGAGATTAAATAAGAGATAATAATAGATTTAAAGAGAAGGAGCACAAATCAGGATCGGCTCGCCCATAAAACAAGTGAAGCAATTGTTTTAGGCCCACCTGAAAAATAGGATATAAGTATCATAAAATGGCCTCAAATTTAAATAGTTTAAGCCTATTTTAAAAATTAATACCCAAAATAATACTCTATAAATCACTTTTGCTTTATGCTTCAAGAACCATTGAGATGACCCTAACATAAATATAAAAGTAAAGAGAGTAAAAAATAATGAGGGGAAAAACAAATATGTCATATAATGGCGGTGCGGCAACTAAGTCTCATAAAGATAGTGCAAAACTAATTTGAAAATACTACGTTGACATGAAACGATTTCAAGCAACTACGATGGTACAAAACAAGTATAAATATTAATTGAAGATAATATATAAAGAAATTGAAGGAGATGAAAAATATATAGAAAATAAATTAGGAGTGACAAAGATTTAAAAAGAGACCTAAAAGATAAGGAATAGAAACGGTGATGAGAGTTAGAGTTGTGTATTAATGGAGTAGAAAATAAAAGTACAGATAATAATAAAGTGATGAAAATCGGAACATGTAAGAGGAATAAAACCAAGGAAGTAAAAAAATAATAATAAAAGAGAAAGGCAAACTGTGGATAGTGGATGGGTTGAAACAATACATAGTATCAATAAAAGAAGAATATAGATTGACACCTAGACTGTATTAGACGAGAAGATGTTGTAATCTAGATCAGTAGAAAGATTGTCTGGCTGCTTTGACACATGCAGTGGCTTGGGAAAACAATATATAGGTAGAAGTAATATTGCTTTGACCACCCATCAAACTGTAATTATTGAGTGGGTAAAACTACACTAAAGTAAATATTATATTAAGGATCAAAATTTTAAAAAAAACTCAGATACCATGAAAGTATGTAAATCACCTTTAAGTTGAAGGCTTGATGTTTTTCTATATTTACTTGTGAAGTATATATATCTGGTACAATTTTTAATCGTAGAAATACAAACAAAGGTAAGAATACAAAAGGAAAAACAATAAGAGACCTAATAAACAATTAGAGGTGATCATAATTAATCGAGAAATTTCACCGACCAAAAAAACGACCAAAATGTGCACCGCAGTTGATAAACAATGGATAATTGGTGTAATTGAGGTTTTAATTTGAAGAAAACGATATAATTCGGTTTGGTTGAGATTTTTTAATGTTAAAACTATCAGTTAACCGCAAAACTGAAACCACATGTGACTTCAGTTATGTGACTTCACACACGCATGTGAGTCTGACCTACGCGGCTCAAGACTTTAATCCCACATTTTCCTCCTAGACTTCCATTTCTTTCCTCAGTTTATTATTTTTTGATATCGAACTTTTACCTCTCTATTGTGAACAATGATTTAGGTCAGAGCGTTTTCTCATCATTAAATTGTAACCAAGTTTGAGAGTTCTTAGCCCTCTTTGATCACTCCTTAATGATTTTTTGGCTAGTAAAAATGATTTAAAATCATAGGTTCAACATTTGAATTGTTTTTCTTAGAAAACTGTAATAGATCCCTTTAGGCTTGATTTGTCTGTGCTTAAAAGTGGTCCCATAAATGGTCTACATGAGAAGCACATTGCTCACAGTTAGTGCGGTGAAAACCACAAAACGATCGAAAAATCAAGCGAATTATGACGGCAATTGTCGTTACTGCAGATGTGGTTATGGTTTCCATTATGCAAGAACCGCCATATGCAAATTGGTTTCTAAATATTGGGGTGATTGTGGTTAACCGGCCACGATCACCCATATACACAATAATAAATCTAACAGACTTGTATATGTTCAGTCTACTTATCACACTCACCTTTAAGAGGTTGTATATGGCTGTTAGAGCATTAGTTTTTTGATGTAGCATCAGATATGGAGGTTGGGTACCCCGCCAAATATAAAAATTTTACTTAGTGGCTCTTCTCTGAAATTCTACCGACCAGAGAAGCACTGGCCCAAAGAGATGTCTCCTTGGATACATCTTGCCCAATCTGTGATGTTGGTACGGAATCGGCTATTAATTTATTTCTTTATTGCTCATGGACTATGCGTATGTGTAGTTACGACGTTTTTTATTATTGGCTTATTTTTAAGGAACTAGAAATGGTGTTATAAAAAATGTCGAAACATCGTATACAACATCTTGAATGACATTGTTGTCGACATCTCGACTGACATCTTGTGCGACGCAAATCAGGTTTATGTTTAAAGTACGACTACAACAAGAATTGTGAAAGCTCCAGGATTATTCGACGCGAACTGGAAAGAATACATTACCACACGTTTTCCAGCTTGTCTCCGATTCTGGAAAGAAGAAAGACGGTGACAAAAAGGAAACCCAATAGGGTTAGTATTCATGATCGATTGCTATAAAAGCTTAGGCTACCCCCTTAGCAATTGTGTGGTCTTTTATTGTTTCCCAGCAATAATATACAGAGGTCTTAGACGTGGAGGTTTGCGGGTTGAGAGGTTGTGTATTGTGCTATGAATATTGTGTATCACGTTAACTATTGAGAGTTAGGTGATTGAGGGTTTACTGATCGCCTGAGTGAAGATTGCATGCAACCAAACGTTCAACGACAACTTGAACTGACAGAGCAAGGCGATTGCTCGAAAAGTGGAATCAAGACGGCGTCTTGGATTCAGGGGGAGACCCTGAGATAGGTTTGCACTTGTAATAGTAGCATAAAGTATAGATCTTGTGATGATCATAGGTACTTGTATGTTTTGACGTATTACCATATAGTGAAACCTTTCCACTGGCAGAGAGCCCCCAGACGTAGATGATGTTGCACCGAACTGGGTAAACAATATGGTGTGTCGTTATTTATTACGTTTGATATTTACTGTCCATCTTTATCTACGTAAGTTGTCATCCACTGCGTTACAACATTATACATAACATTGTGTGTGGCATTTTACGTAACTATCTGATCAAAATTTCAGTATGTAGGACCTAACATGTTTGTGATGTTTCTTGGTTTACATTGCTTCCTTGTTGGAGTCCTTCACTTCCCCTTTGCCAGCCCTGCCGCTGGCGCAAATTGACTTGGTTTGCACAATTTGGTGGGCAGTCTAGTTTGTTCGTAATTATGTTGTGTTGGAGGCATGTCGTTTTATTTTGTTGGATTGGATATGATGTTGTTGACCAGACACAGTCTTGCAGATTAGGTGGATTTTGGCCTTACTCGTGCGTTACTAGGGTCGCGAATTCTAGTGGTGTGGTGAGTTGTGTATGCCTCTATCGCGGTGGATTAAGGTCAATGTGGATATGAATGAGAATTTGAGTGTTGGGACAGTCATTGTGGGCATGATTTTGCGGTCTAACAATTATGTTGAATGTCAAACATGCCCAAAGAGTGGGTTGGTATTCTCTTTCGATGGTTGAGGCGTTGGGGCTTCAGGATTGTCTTTACTGGGTTGGGGCTAAGAACAAATGGTCGTGTTATTTTTGAGACAAATTTTCACTTCGTAGTTAATGCAACTCATAGTTCTTCTCCTTTAGTTTCATTGTTCGGCTCAATTATTTGTGATTGTTTTCTCTTTTTTATAACAACTTCCTTCCATTAATTTTTTTTTGTAAAATGGTTAGGAAGTATGGCTGCTCACTTACTAGCTTGTGATGTCCTTTCTCAGCTTGACTAGAAGGTAGGGATGATTCTTTTCCATTCTTACATTCAGTAGCGGATCCATAATCTTTTTCAAGTGAGAAAAAATTTCATACTAAAAAGTTAATTTAATTAATGACATGATTAGTTAAAAAGTAATATTGATAATAAAACAATCAATAAATTCATATAACAAAACTAATTCTTGTTTTACTATTTATTTTTTAGTTGAGTTTGAATTTAACTTCTATGTGTATGTAAATGTGAAACGAATTGGTTTGCGAGTCTTACAAACCCTAATAGGTTTGGGTCAAGCTTGACTCATTTAGCAAACGATAAGATAAAAAATTAACAAAATTTCAGTCTGATTTTGCTTAAAAAAATTCAATAACTAATAAATTATAATAAACAAAACTAATAGAAAATAAAAAATAATTACTAAAACTAATTATAATCAACAAAAAGAAAAGATGTTCCATGAATTCAAAAGGCCAAACATCAACAAGAAAATACCACATAGAAGAGGTTGTCATTATAGGATTGTTCACGGTTCTATAACCGAACCAAATTAGAGTTAACCAAATCGAGCCGGCCGGTTCAATTATTGAAACATCATAGCTGAAAACCAAATTGATTGATGGTCGGTTTGGTTCTGTTATAACCGACAATCAACCGGTTCAGTTTGGTCAATTCGATCGGTTTAACTGAATCTAAAACGGGTAAACTATTTGGGCCATTTTCCGGCTCATTACAAACGTCCCATCCAAATATTTATTACTGATAAATAAAAATAGATCAAAACGGCTCTATTTATATTTAATTGTTCAACCACAAAGTCAAACAAAACACTTATGCAAAATAAACAATATATATTCTACCCCTCTATATATATATATATATATATATATATATATATATATATATATATATATATATATATATATATATATATATAGAGGGGTGGAAGGGTGTAAGAATCACCTCATTCCTAATTTTATTTAATTTTGACAATTAAATACGATATCTATAATAAAAAATATATAATGAAACACAAGAAGATTGTTGGTGCAGTGACTTTTGTATATATTAAGATTTAAGCAAGAGTAAATCTAATTTTGGTGGCAAACTTTACATGATGTTTTTTCGAATTCTCAGCCAAACGGTGTGTGTGTTTTTTTTTCTTTTGTGAAAAACTATTAACAAATACTTAACGACAGTAACTAACCAAATGAGCTTCAAAACATGTGATGAAAATGAGCAATATTAATTTGAAAAATAGTAGAAATATCAATTATAAAAAATTGTGAAAATGTAATAAACGTTTGCAATATTTTAACGTGGAAACTAAATCATTATTGCGCAACAATCAATCTAGAATTTTATATTTGCGTGGTCGGAGTGGGTAAAATGACTCTTGAGCGTCCTAAAGAGGCAAGTTAAAGGCCAGTGAGTGACGGTCTCTGCTTAAATGGGGTTGGTGGCTGATGATTCTAGCTGCAAAACCGGTCTTCCTCGATGACGAGCAACAACCCAGAATTGGATTCCATCTTCAAGCAGAAGCGGATCCTCCGATCCAAAGTCCGCAAGGCCCTCAAGTCCATCGACCCAATCCTCAGATCCCAACAAGGTAGAGGACCTTTTTCATGTTATGGGTTTACATTTGCAATTGGGTCTGTCAATTCTCATTTCTATAATATGTTGATTCCATGATTTGTGCTCGAATTCAGCTTCACTTCACTATTGTGTGATTGGGTAGGTGGATATAATTTCAAAATATGATATTTTGATTGATCATTTAAATATACTCTATCCACTCCAAAACAGCTTTCATGCTTTGCTAAAATGGATGTTTAAAGTAAATGCCATGTAAAAGGGAGTAAGTTAAGCAAGGTTACTCATCACTTCATGAGTGTCTTACCAAGTGAGAGTACACGGGAACATTGGGAAATGGGAAAGTGGAACACTAACTCCATAGTTATTTAGATTTTGCAAATTAATAAAATAAAAATGACATTTATTTGGAGCAAAGGGAGTACTTCATTTCCTTGGGTCCAATGCTGGGAAGGTCATTGATTCGTTGTTTGTATTTCTGTGGAGAATTTTGGAAAATTAAATTAGCAGCATACCTCAAGTGATGATCGGGTTGGTATTTCGATTTGTAAAATGGACCAACATTTGTTTTTTCAGTATGATTTTAGCACTTCTGCAACGAAGCTGGCTGGGAATGCAGATTTTAACACTATCTTGATATTTATCAGGAAAAATTCATTCAGAATGCTAACTTTTAAAAATTTGTATCTAGATAAATAATGAAGGAAATGTTGAAATCCTTGAAGAAGAGACAAACTTTTGAACCAATTATATCCTTTAAGCTTTGCTTAAACTTATATGAAGTTCAATCCATTTCCTAAGTGGTCAGGCTGAGGAAATATATATGGCAGCTGGAATCCAAAAGTTCTATATGAAAACTCAAAAATGGGAGGAAACAGACTCTTTCTATAGTTTTTGATTGCAAAAGCCTTGAGAATCCACATTCTTGTTTCCATTAGATTAATTTCTGCTGCTAAATCATAAGCTTGATGTGCATCACTTATTTAGCAACCCTTTTCTTCAGATGACGCTATTCAGAAAATTGTCCTGGAAGCTCCCTGGTTTAAATCAAGTAAGAGATTATGTGCATATATAAGCTGTGGGGCTTTGCGGGAAGTCAATACGTCAAAAGTATTGTCACACATTTTGCAAAACCCTGCCAAAGGTGTCGTAAATCTCCTATCCTCGTTACGTTACTCTACTTGCATATTTGTTGTTGCACATCTAAAGATTATTATTGTTATTTTCAGCTGAAGGTAACCATGACCAGTTTGTCAAAAAACTTTATGTTCCACGTGTGGAGGACAAAAATTGTAACATGCGAATGCTCAACATATCAAGTGTTGATGATATGATTGCAAATTCAATGGACATTTTGGAACCAGGCCCTATAGATGCTAATGGAAATGAACGAGAAGATGGTAACTTTTCTATAATATTTTAAGCTTTTCTTACGTTGTTGGAAGCATCTGGCTAATTAGTATTTTTGCTTGATTGTGTTGGGTTCCTTCATTAAGGGGCGATCAATGATAGTGGAAGCATTGATGTTGACTTTCTTTCCTATGAGTTCAAACTGAACCCTGTTTATTCTAATCTACATATTTCCTTAATGAACCCGGATCTCTATCTAGTGATAGTGTAGGATGAGGAGAGGCAGAAATTGACTTCGTTGCTGACTTAGATGATTAGAAAACCTGTCTTGACTATAGGTAAAAATTGGTGAAGCTTATTTGGTTACAGATAGTTACTATTTATTTCTCTTAAACGAGATTCAAACTTAAGAAAAGGCGGTGAACAAAAACTTTATGGATTGGAGCCAACGAATAGATACTTGCCGTATTTAGTTGTGTGTTTTTTATCAAATCATGCTTATAAACATAGTATTATATGTGCGGGATGTTGAATTATTGACTATTGCCTCTTGGTGTAGTGATGCATGCAGATGATCCAGTTGACTTGTTTCTCTTACCTGGTAAACATTTCCTACTTCATATGTATAACTCTAATGATTCTTGATTGAGATTTAAAACCAAATTGTAGTTATGCATCGTTTTTCTACTGCCAGGACTTGCATTTGATAGACAGGGAAGACGATTGGGCCGTGGTGGAGGGTAAGCCATTACTTTATCTGGCAAACTAGTATTTGTCGTGAGCTCAGCTATTTTATACCAAACATTCATCCAAAATGTTGTGTTTATACTTGTAATGTGAAAGGTCGTGTTGCATCGTTAATCCCAAACCTTGGTGCATAGGTCAAGGTCTTTCCCGTTCCCTGACAAACTGCTTGGGAACTCAAACATAAAATTCTCATTTCCACTATAAACATCAAAAAATTTCAAATTAAATGTTACTTCTATGGTAGACTATTTACTCACCAGTATTTTGATTCAACTTGGACATGTTTGATGGTGGGAACTCAAAAGATATTATGACACCTTCCTGAATAAATACCAAGAGCTTGCTAAAGAGAGGAATTGGAGACTACCCCTGTTTGGTACATTCTATTCCTGTTGCCTGTTAGTAATATGAATGAAACCATGGTATGTAATCTGGTGATGATATGGGTTGTTCTGGATCTTGCAGTTGCGCTATCATATACTGCACAGATAGTTGATGACATTATACCAACCACTCCAAGTGACTTTCCAGTGGATGCTCTTGTATCTCCAGATGGCGTGATTCTTATCTCCCCGACGGCCATGGAGAGGTAGTACTAGTAACACTCATTCTTCGGTTTTTATTCATCCATTTCATTTTACTTACCAAATTAAGCATTCACAGAATGAAGCTTTGAGATTGGATCTCTCCGTGGATTTGACCTCAAGTAAATTCACAAAATGTGGTCTGGGATCAGTATGTCTTGTACGCGGCAGCAGTAACACACCAGAGATACTGACTACACTTACTCATATAATCAGATTCAAATGTAGCAACCATCCATGAAAGTTCTGTTTTCAGCCCTTTTCATTAATATATTTGGTAAGCAGCAGTTATTTCTCACTATGGCAAATTATATGTTACCAATGTACTGTTACTATTTTGTTATTGGTAAAAAGTGTTATGATCTTTGGTTTTTGTGCAAAATGTATGTACTCCAGGAGTCCATTGTGTTTCTTTATGTTGCTAGTTTCAAGATGTCTGCCTTCAATCCATAGAGGGGATTTGTGTAACCAACAACACTACTTATGTCAACGAAACTCTTGCATGTTATTCATGTAAACTTCCTCTTCCAAGTTCCAAGTCTGGGCGGAGGAAAACATTATTCATGTCCATTAGGTGGAGTGGGCAGTTTCGGGCAGGATATTGCAATTATTGCGTGGAGTCCAAACCACACATTTGATATGATTTTGTAATCCTCAAACCCTCTTATGAGATATGTCCAACAAATAAGTGTCCAAATTATTTTTAGCTGGTTAACGATTAATTGCAAGGTTATACGCTAGTATGTAAATGATGATCAATAATAATATTACATTACACTTTAGATACCACAGACAGTACAGTATGGTAGATGAAATGATAATACCTCATCACACATTTTTCCAGATTTCACTCCCCCATAAACACTGTGGCCATTGAACCATGGCCTTCCTACTTGAACCACCGTGCCAAGAGCAATTACTAAAAGTCGAGTAATTGTAGCATACATTTTATTACAAGAGTAGTTAAATCTGTGGTTTAAAATAATGTTGGCAACAAAGTCATGAATTAATATTAAAAAGAGACAACACAAGTTGTGGTTAATCTAAATAATTGTTTGATTAGGAGGAAGCTATTATAGAAGCAAGAAACCCACCAAATACGAACCAGCCTCTCTGAATATATGCATCATCAAGAAGATGGTATTATTTTTAAGTTGGTCATGCATTTGCAGTTAAATGGGTGAGCAATCTCCCCCACACATGCTTTTCTCGCCCTCTCTCTCCCACCAACCAACACCTGTTTGCACAAACTTTAATTCCACCCCAAGAGTCTGTTCCCCATTGTTAACATCTCTCTTCTCCTTTTCTCCGACCGAATAAGATGGTGAGGCCTCCCTGCTGCGAGGTCAAGAGAGGCCTCTGGACCGCCGAGGAGGACGCCAAGATTCTCGCTTACGTCTCCAAGCATGGAACTGGTAACTGGACTCATGTCCCTAAGAAAGCAGGTTTATTTGTTAGGGACCATAAGTACCATCCATATTATATATTAATTATATGCTCGCGTGCGCGCCTCTTAATGACCCGTTGTTGTTATTTGATTGCAGGACTGAGAAGATGCGGGAAGAGTTGCAGACTTAGGTGGACAAATTACTTGAGGCCCGATGACAACTTCACGCCCCAAGAAGAGGAGATGATTGTCAGGCTTCACGCTGCCATCGGGAGCAGGTAATTGTTTCAAAAGTAATAAACTAGCTACTACTTATTTCTAGTCATAGTCATAGTCATGTCAAACACACATGTGTATATATATATAGAGAATGTACACTTCAGGTGGTCTATAATAGCCCAGCAACTACCTGGAAGAACAGACAACGACGTGAAGAACTATTGGAACAGCAAGTTGAAAAAGAAGCTGACGGAGATGGGGATCGATCCCGTGACCCACAAGCCCTTCTCCCAGATCCTAGCCGACTACGGAAGCATCGGCGGGTTCCCCAAGTCCGGACCCGGAAGCACGCGGGTCGGGTCTCTGAACCGGGACCTCAAGAACGCCTTCCTCTTGAAATCAGACGCGATCAAAACGACACCGACCCCCAACAATTCCATGGACCTCCTCGCCCAGCTGCAAGCCATAAAGCTGGTGACCAACCCCCACGTGTTCGGGGAAGCCTCCTCGTATTCGTGCTCTTCCTCGACCTGTTCCTCGGCCGAGCCCTTTAGTTGGAGGGATTTTCTGCTGGAGGACCCGTTCCTGCCGGTGGACGGCCCGCGGGAGGAGGAGGAGGAGCAGTTGGTCTCACAGTCACAGTCACTTGCCGATGCTATTGGGAAGCAGGTTGATTGTGGGACTGGGGCTTACCGCCACAATCCCACGTCGTTTCTGGACACAATGCTGGAGCAGGACAACCAGATGATGCCTGACTTCCCTCAACTTCTGGATGAACCATTCTATTACTGAGTAATCATTCACAATAAACCAACCTTTTTGCTTCTCACTCCTCCATTTCTGCTGTTTTATCATTTCAGTTTAAGAGAAACGTCTTATTCCCACATTTGTTATGACAACGAATTTGTGGAGTATTTTTTTTACTGGCCATTTTGTGGAGCATATTTGAAAACTTTGTTGGATTATGTAAACTTCCATTATGAGTTTTTTTATGTTTTGGTACTCGAATAGTGAAGTTTATTATGTTTATAAGTGTGAATTGTGGACTTTTATCATGATTGGTAGCTTGAATTGAAATTTTTATTATGATCTGTAAGTTTTATGGAAAACTTTATAATAATTTTGTTTTTTTATCATATGAAAAATTATCCATATTCACCAGATATTGAACGGATAGGATACCCGATAAATAAATAAACTGAAATTATAATTCGTAGCCGAGTCAAGAAGTCGAACACAAAGTCGTAATTTTTGTGCCGACAACTTGCCTAACACGCAAACCGTAGTTTAAACACTAACAGGCAATAATAACGACACCAGAGATGATTACCCAGTTCAGTGCAACGTCACCTACTTCTGGGGGCACTTTGCCAGTGGAAAGGTTTTCACTATATGGTAGTCAATAGTACAACTTCAAGCACCAACTAGCTATCACACAAGCTATTGTCCTAAGCTACTATAGATCTCACCGTGAACAACCTCGACTAGGGTCCTCTCCCCCTGTCTTTGAGATCCTCTCAGTTCCACCCTTCAAGCAAGCGCCTATGCTCGGTGTCGTAGTCTTCTTTGACAGATTTATGAATCTTCAATCACGAACACAAGAACCCTAATCGATCAAACACTCAATCTTCGCGAATTGATGTTTAATCGAAGCAAAGCCGTTCTAGCAAACTAATCAGTCTCTCAACACGGCACGGTTAAGAGTTCTGAGAAATTCAGCAAGTAAAGAACAAGAACGGGCAAGCTGCTAATGGGGAAGCACAAGCTTTTTATAGCAGCCCCACATTCCTAATCTGGCCCAGATTAGGAACAGGAAGTCTCAGACTTCCTAACCAAATTAGGCAAGCAGTTGCCGCCTTTGCTGACATGTTAATGACAGCTGGAAGTCGCCTGGGCTTGTTGACATCATTCTCTTGCGCTCCAAGTCTTTCAATTGTTGTGACGTCATTCTTCTTGCGTTCCAAGTGACTCTAAATAGGAAAGCTTCAGGCCTTTCCTAACCTGGAGCGTAATGAGTCGCTCCAAATGTCTTGTAACATGTTGCACTGACTTCTTGCTTTTGCGCTAAAAAATTATGCCAACACTAAACGTAGCAACAATCTCCCCCTTTGGCAATTTTTTAGGCAAACACATTTTTAAGCACATCGTCATCTTGCGGCAGTGACGCACAACAAGAGATGCCAAAGTAGAGGTTAAAAGCGTCTGGTGCATACAACATCCTTAGAGTGTCTGGCGCGACTTCTGGCGCGGCTTCTGGCGTAACGTTCATAACGTTAGCTTATATCTCTCCCTGATTGTCTAACAAAATTGCCAAAGGCAATCATACAACGATATACTTATAGCAACAGGGTATAAACCAGCTCAAAACACGAGCAAATATCCAAAAAGTCACAAAGTGCAGAAATTTAACTCGGACAGTCCCCGAGGATTTAAGAAGTTGTTTAACAAGTTTATCAGTCTAGAGGCAAGTAAACGAAGTATTTTCTAAAAGGAGGCGGAGTCATCGACATCTTGGTCAGATACAGTGTCTTCAGTAGGAGTGGTGCGTAGATCATGTAAGAGGGCTTCACAGGCAATCTTTCGGGTTGTCGAAGCAGCAATCGTCTGAAAGAGATCACCACGGGTTCCAAACAATGAATATCATGCAGCGGACTTTATGTAACCGTGGTGATCGTAAAAAGCTTGATCTTAATGCCATTTGAACATGTTATAAACATAATTAAAGATCTGATATTTACCTCTTGTAATCGACAAGAACACAAGTGTAGTGTTCTCTCTATCAAGTCCACACAAGCACACAACCGAAATGGTTTTTCACTCAATCTTTTGCTAGAAACTTCGAGAGAAAACAAGAGCAACAATGGAGGAAGAGAGGGAGAGAGGGAGAGAATTTTCAGCCATTAGAGGGAGAGAATGAGGGAGGAAGTTGCTGAAAAAATCAAGGATAAAATGAATAGATATTATGTGATTTTAATTTGAAATTAAATTGAATTTCAAAATTAAAATTGCATTATCTATCCCTTTATTCTTTCTTATTTGCATTTGTTCCCTCTCTTATCTTAAATCCCTAAATGGGCTTTAAGCCCGTTTAACTAAAACCCAAATTAAACCCATTAACTTGAGTTCTAATTTCGGTTTAATCAAAACGGCTCAATTTCCTCGAATTGATTTCTTCAACCGTCTGGTTAAAAGCTTAGGCCAGAAAACTACCGAATTGTTCTCAATTCTCATCCATAATTGTTGTCATGTATCGTGCTTAATGCGTGTGACCCTTTAGGCTCACGAATAATTGGCAGATTGGTAAAATTACTATTTTACCCTTTCCATCATAAGTGGCCTCTAGCAAGACATTATGATTATCCAATATTCGTGATTATCGATTATTCGACTTAACCTGTTATCGTACATGTCACTGTCCTTTTATCAAACCGATGTCCAGATTGATCAATAGGCATAGAATGGTCATCCTAATTTATCAATCACTGTTTCTTGATATCTGAGATGACTGAAAACTGATACTAAGGTATCACCTGCATGGCCATGCTCTTTCTTCAGTCATACTCATCAAGTGGCCTAAACGGATATCTTTCTCATACCGAAGTATAAGTGATAAATCCCTTAGACGCCTTTCGAGTTCACTAGTGCAATAAATGCCAAAGCCAATCGAAACCGTTATAGTTACCCTTTTACAGATAACGTTAGACTAGGTCAAACTTAGGTATTTGTTACATAGTGTACACAAAGACTCCTTGGTCTTAGGATATAATGACAAGTAACGATATGTGAGTATCTAATGACTGGATCTATGCAGCATACTCACAATCGGGTTGTCCGATATCATCGACCTGATGATATCTGTGATATAACTCCGGCGCATACTTTGCCATGATCAGTAGAGCGTGATCACAAGGAGTTAGTCTCATACTGATCGCTTCAGAAAGAAGCTTAGCTGATCAGGGACTCATCAAATGTAATTATTTCTGATATATAGATCTACTATTAGTGGTTACACGCATAATGACATGGATCAAATTACATTCGATATATTACTACAACACATTAGTAATATATGCCGATTTATTTATTCGGAAAGATGATAAAACATTACATCTGTAGATCGCTTTTATATTGGACTGGGGCATAACTCTAACAATCTCCCACTTGCCCCTGGTTCCCATTTTAAGTTCTGATCTACTCCCATAGACCCTACATGTTCCTCATACCTTATGAAGACACATTTGTCTGATTTGGATGCCTGCATCTCTGCTACCCAAATCTTTCAGGAAAAACATACTAAACTGTTTCCCACACCATATATGACTATAGTCCATTTCTTATTTGGCTACTACGCGAAGGCGCACGCATCCAAATAGAACTGACCATCTCATCCCGATCCCATCCCAATGAATACTACGCGGAGGCGCACGCATCCACAGTAACGGGAGACGTAATGAGTGTCATGTGGTGTACCTTCTGTGACTCTGGCCCAACTCTTATTTGGCTACTACGCGGAGGCGCACGCATCCAAATAGAATTGATTACCTTATTCAGCTCACATCCCAATGAATGCTACGCGGAGGCGCACGCATCCACAGTAATGGGAGACAGAATGACTGTCACCAGGTGTACTATCGTTGTCTTTATCGGAGCCCGATTCAAAATGAATGCAGCCGTTTCCAGAGTCAAGTATTAGTTTAACTCTCTTCTAGCCTGAGTACTCATAGGTCCACATACGTCGGAATGTATTAGACTTAATAAGTCACTCGCCTTTCACATAAACCTGTGAAAGGTGCCTTTGTCATTTTGCCCATTAGGCGAGGCTTGCATCTTTCAGTTTGAGTGAATTCAAACGGACTTAAAAATCCACACTTGTGAAGTGTTGAAATGCGTTTCTCGCTCATTAGACAAGACTTGCATCTTTCAGTTTGAGTGAATTCAAACGGACTAAAAAAGTCCACACTTGTGAAGTGTTGAAATGCGTTTCTCGCTCATTAGGCAAGACTTGAATCTTTCAGTTTGAGTGAATCCAAACGGACTTAAAGTCCACACTTGTGAAGTGTTGAAGTGCGTTTCTCGCCTATGTGCCTTAAATGACAATGCCAGATTATAACTTGGTTTAAATCATTAGATTTAAGCCTTTTCTTATTTACGTTATAGCGATTAAGCTTAGCAACGTAAATATCTGATCCTGAAGACGTGGATACCCACTCTTCTTCACATGATCCTTGTATTGCTTACAATCCCTTATTCCCGTGTCCTGGCTCATTGCAGTGATAGCATATCTCCTCCAATTTGTCCTTAGAATTCACAGCAGTTTTGGGAGCTGCTTGAACCTTTGGACGCTTGAGGAATGTTTGGAGTGACAACATACCCACTCAAACACAACTTTGTTCAAGTGAGGAACGTTTGGAGTGACTTCTGGAGCCGTTCTGCCAAGATAAGCGTTGATTATGGAGGCAGATATGTCAAAGCACTCTCCTCGAACAAAGACATTCCTATACTCAGCGTCTTCTGGATCATTAAACTCACTTGAGAGATTGACGATGAACTCCTTGACTAGAGAGGGGTAGAACGGTCCGATGTTGATGACCGTGTTGGTTAGGCCTGAGCTACGGAGGAGCTCCACAACTGCGTTCATCCCTTGAGCTTCTGTAGAGAGCTCCCTCTCCGGGTAGATATTGCGCTGGTACACGTATTGCCACTTAACAGCATTGTCTATCGAATGAAAGGAGACATTGTCTGTTAGGGCTTTTGGAACGTTTTTGGGGAGTTTCAGACATCCCATAGACTTCTTGACCCGTGGGGGTAAGACACGAGTTTCCTCCTCTTCTTCCTCCTCTTCTTCTTCTGGAGCAGGGGTTGTTACTGAAGTGGATGACTTCTTTCTTAACTTCTTTACTTGTTTAGGAGCAGGTGCTCCTCCTTTTTCAGTAGCTTTTCTTTTCAGAGTTAGTCTTCTCTGAAGGAATTATTTGAGGGTTCCAAACAATTAATTTCATGCCCATACAAGAAATTTAACCTCAAAGTTCCATGATTTATACGGAACTTGCATGATCATGAATTGTACTTAGATTAAAATTTAAGTTTACCTTGAATCAAAATCTCCTTGTTACTAAATAGTATTTAGTAACCTCTAAAGATCGTCCACACAGGAAGAGCAATCCAACGGATACTTGCAACGAACCTTGCTAGAAGATCGAAGCAAGCAAAACGGACGGAGCACGGGGAGGGGAGGGGGCCGGCCGAATCTTGGCAGGGAGAGAGAGAGAAGACGGCTAGGGTTTGTAAAATAATTGTGTAATTTTCAGATCTGAAAATTTCCCTTTTATAGACCTTAATCGGGCTTTTAATTAAATAAAGGCCTTAATGGGCTTAAAGCCCAAAGCTTTTAATTAACTGTGTAGAGAAGCCCATTCTGGCTAGGCCCAGTTTAGCTAATTTAATTAAATCTATTTAATTAGATTATAATTACTTAGTCCTGCTAAACCGTTCTTGATTCCGGTTTAATCCTAAACCGAAATCTGTCTAAACTGGTTTAATCCAAAACCGGATTTTGTCTCTCTCATGATTCCTCCATATGAATCCATCTGTTTTACTCAACCTAAAGTGTGTGACCCTCTAGGCTCACGACACGTCGGCGGACTGGTAAAATTACCATTTTACCCTTTCCATCATGAGTGGCCTCTAGCAAGACATCATGATTACCCAACGCTTGTGATTATCGAGATTTCGACTTAACCTTGTCGTTCATGAATCTATCCTTTTATCCTCTTGATATCTTTGACAACCACGAGGCATAGACAAGTCATCCTCGTTCTATTGTCCTGTTTCTTGATTCTGAGTTAACTGAATTATAACTGATACTACGTATCGTCTGCATGGACATGCTATTGTGTTTCAGTTGTACTCATCAAGTGGCCAAAACTGATATCTGCTCACACGTCCGTATGAGGGATAAATCCTTCAGCGATCCATCTAGTCAACTTATGTAACTTGTGATCGAGCCAATCACAGCCGTTATTGTAACCCTTTTACAGGAGACGTTAGACTGAGTCAAACTCGTCACTCATTACATATTGACCTCAATGGTCCTTCGGTCTGAGGATGTGATTTCATGATCCGACATATGAGTATGTTCATGACTGTGTCTATGTAACATACCCATGATTCGGGTCGTCCTATATCACCCCTGACTGGTGATACTATGACCTAACTCTGGCCCCCTTCTGGCCATGATCAGTAGAGCGTGATCATTTGGAGTTAGCCTCATACCGATCGCTTCTTATGAAGCTATTCTGATCGGGGACTGCTTAAGTAAGATTTTATCTAGATCTGTAGATCTACTATTATGTGTTGACACATCAATGATACAAATCAAAACATACTTAAGATATTACTACAACACTTAGTAATATGAATGCCGATTTTTATTCAACGAATAATCTTTATTACAAGATTAGATTGAAAATACATTGTGCTAGGGCACAAATCCCAACAGTCTCCCACTTGCCCTAGACCCAATTGGTATTCCAATCTAAACCCATTCCCCTGACATGTTCCTCATGCTTAGGCTGCGGTAGCGCCTTAGTTAAAGGGTCAACTAGATTATCATGCGTTGAAATGTAGCTTATCTCTACTTCGCCCTTATCAACCATCTCTCTGATGATGTGATACTTTCTCTCGACGTGCTTGGTCCGGTTGTGAAATCTGGGCTCTCTAGCTAGTGCTACGGTCCCTGTGTTGTCACACCTTAAGCTCACGGGATCAAACGTTCGCGGCAGTACATCTAATCCTCTCAAGAAGCTCCTGACCCACACCGCTTCTTTTGGCTGCTTCCGATGCAGCTATGTATTCCGCCTCCGTGGTGGAGTCGGCTATTGTCGCTTCCTTAAAGCTTTTCCAACTGAAAGCTCCCCCATTCAACATGAACACATACCCACCTTGGGACTTAAAGTCATCTGGGTCTGTCTGAAAACTAGCATCAACATATCCAGTGACGCTTAGCTCTCCTTCTATCCCACCATACACTAAGAAAGCGTCCTTTGTTCTCCTCAGATACTTGAGGATACACTTGACGGCAGTCCAGTGATCTTGGCCTGGGTTAGACTGAAATCTGCTGGCACAGCTGAGGGCAAACGATACGTCAGGCCTCGTACAGATCATGGCATACATGATAGATCCCACTGCCGATGCATACGGGATTCCATTCATTCTCTTAAGCTCAGCAGGTGTTTTAGGACACTGTTTCTTGCTTAGCTTAATACCATGTCTTACCGGGAGGTTCCCTTTCTTAGAGTCAAGCATCGAGAATCTTCTCAACACCTTATCTATATAGGTGCTCTGACTTAGACCTAATATTCTCTTGGATCGATCTCTGTAGATCCTGATCCCCAGAATGTAAGCGGCCTCTCCTAAGTCCTTCATGGAGAAACACTTCCCTAACCAAGCTTTGGTCTCAAGCAAGGTTGGGACGTTGTTTCCCATGATTAGTATATCATCGACATACAGCACCAGGAACACTATGTTACTCCCACTGCTCTTCTTGTAGATACAAGGTTCATCTGGATTTCTGATGAACCCGAACTCTTTTACGACTTCGTCGAAGCGTAAGTTCCAACTCCTGGAAGCTTGCTTCAATCCATAAATGGATCCTTGCAGCTTACACACCTTTTCGGGATGTTTAGGGTCGACAAAATCTTCTGGCTGGGTCATATAAACATCCTCTTGCAAATTCCCGTTAAGGAATGCGGTTTTGACGTCCATTTGCCATATCTCGTAATCGAAATATGCTGCAATGGCTAACATCATCCGAATTGACTTAATCATAGCTACTGGCGAAAAAGTCTCATCATAGTCCATACCTTGGACTTGGCGATAACCTTTAGCAACCAGTCTTGCTTTGTAAGTCTGAGCCTTTCCGTCCATATCTGTCTTTAACTTAAATATCCACTTGCAACCTATGGGTTTTATCCCAGGTGTGCTGTCTACTAAGTTCCAGACCTGATTGTCTTTCATGGACTTCATTTCCTCATCCATGGCATTCTGCCATTCTTTTGAGTTGGGACTGGCCAAGGCTTGCTGAACTGTTGCAGGATCATCGTGATCTACAACTATCAAGTCATTACCCTCTGTGGCTAAGAAGCCATATCTGACTGGGTTTTGACGAGATCGTTCAGATCTCCTTGGTCCTACAGGAGTTTCTGTTGGATTAGGACTTGGATCATTTACCTCATCGGGTACCTCTACAATATCTGCTGGCTGTTCCGTGTCTTCTCGAATTTCTTCAAGAAGCACGGGACTCCCACTGGGTTTCTTGGATAAGAATTCTCTCTCCAAGAAAACCCCACCTCGAGCAACAAAGACTTTGTTTTCCTCGGGTTTGTAGAAGTAGTACCCCATGGTTCCTTTGGGGTACCCTACAAAGACACACTTATCTGCCTTGGGTTCGAGTTTATCACCAAGCAACCGCTTCGTAAACATCGCACCCCCAGATCTTGAGGAAAGACAACTTGGGAGCTTTCCCTAGCCAAGCCTCAAATGGAGTGGTCTCCACTGCCTTTGTAGGTACTCGATTCAATATGAATGCTGCCGTTTCTAGGGCTTGGCCCCAGAACGATATTGGAAGGTCGGCGTGACTCATCATGGAACGAACCATGTCTAGCAGGGTTCTGTTCCTCCGTTCGGAAACACCATTCATCTGAGGGGTTCCTGGCGGGGTTAATTCTGAGAGTATACCGTTATCCTTTAGGTGACTGAGAAACTCTTGATCTAAGTACTCGCCACCTCGATCGGAACGAAGTGCCTTTATACTTTTACCAAGCTGGTTCTGTACTTCATTCTGGAATTCTTTGAATTTATCAAAGGATTCCGACTTATGTCTCATTAAATAGACATACCCAAACCTACTGAAATTGTCGGTAAAGGTTATGAAGTATCTGAAACCTCTCCTGGCTTGTGTACTCATGGGCCCACATACGTCTGAATGTATTAGGCCCAAGAGATCACTTGCCCTTTCACCTAAGCCGCCAAAAGGCGCCTTTGTCATCTTGCCCATAATGCAAGATTCGCATCTCTCGATTGGTGTGAATTCAAACGGGCTCAAGAGCCCACACTTATGAAGTGTCGAGACGCGTTTCTCGCCTATGTGGCCTAGACGACAGTGCCACATCACTGTCTGGTTTGAGTCATCCGACTTTAACCTCTTATTTACGTTATAGTTTGTACTGTAGTTAGTGTTATCAATATTTAAAATATATAATCCACCAACCATAGATGCAGTGCCGTAAACGATATTATTTCTTGATAAAGTAAACAAGCCATTGTCTATGGCAAATACAAAACCAAGTTTGTCCAAACTGGACACTGAAATAATATTCCTACAGAATGTAGGTACACATAAGACATCATCCAAAACTAATACTAGCCCTGTGAGCATCCTAAGACTAACAGAACCGACAGCCGTCGTTGACACCGAACTGTTGTCTCCGACTCTCAGATCCCGCTCGCCTTTCCCAAGGAGCTTTCTACTTTCCAGAACCTGCAGATTAACACAAATGTGAGATTTTGCTCCGGTATCAACTACCCATGTATCTGAGAAAGTAGCGTTGAGATTATACTCAACAACGTAAATACCTGATCCAGGTCCTGAAGGGTGTCTTCCCTTCGGCAAGCTCTTCACATAATCCTTGTGCTGCCTGCAATCCTTCTTCCAATGACCTGACTGCTGGCAGTAGTAACAGATCACCTCTGAGGCCGAAGAGCTCCCTTCGGCTCTATGAACCGCTTGGATTCTCGGACCTCTAGGTGCCCTTATTTGCCCAGCTAGGTGCATTGGCGCCTTACCCTTACCTGACACTGCTGGTGCCTTGCCCTTGTTGGGTTGTCCTGGTGACTTGGTATTAGGTTTGCCAGCTCTTTTGAAGCTTACAGCCTTATTGACCATCAGGACCTCAGGGGTTTTGCCCTTGAGGTCTTTCTCTGCTGTCACCAACATTCCATGAAGTTCCTTGATGGTCTTTTCCATAATATGGAGATTGTAATTTGTGATCACATCTCCATAAGCCTTTGGAAGCGACATCAGGACTATGTCTGATTTCAGCTGCTCCGTGAACTTATGACCTAGACTGGCCAAGCGATCAAAGAGTCGCTTCATCTTTAGGACGTGTGGGCTAACTGCCTCACCAGCGTTGAGTCTGCAATAGAATACTTCCCTAAGAGTGTCGTATCTTTCGACGCGGGCATTCTTTTGGTAGTATATCTTGATTTCCTCCATCATCTCCTGGGGTTCTCCCATGAGATGCATGAACTGGTCCTGGGTCTCATTTTCCATGGACCCGACCATGAGGATGCCAACGTCTTGTCGATCGCTTTTGTATTTCTCAAAAGCACTCTTATCGGCATCGCTGGCATCATCAGCAGGCTCAACTAAAGGCTTGTCTGTAAGGATATACTCCTGTCTGTCATACTGAAGTGCAAGCTTCAAGTTCCTCTCCCATTGTAGGAAGTTGGTCCCAGTCATCCTGTTATTCGACAGAAGAGACTTTAAGGCTTCACTGCCAGAACGTGTTGCTTTGGGTAGCGAAGTTGCCATCTAATCTATACATGAAAACAAACTCGATCAGATTCTTAATTAAGTTGAAGTAAGAGACACTTGATTATGAATATATCTGATTCTTGTGTCTGAATCTAAACCAAGATCTCCGCATACCCAAAACTAGAGTGAGTTAATCTCATCGCCCCAGTTTTGGACATTGGAGTAGGACAGCCCAGTCCTTTCACAATTCCATGTGATTCTTGGCTAGGGCTTATACATTGTGTGTATACGGCATTGCCCTATATCTGATACCCTAGCTCAGATCATCTGAGAATCGCAGACAAGTCAACCAATTTTCAACGCATGGTCCAATCTGTATGACTACTACGCTAATGCGCACGCAACCATGCAAACTGGTCTATCTTTTATTAGAACTCTTTCTCATGGATCCACGTTAATCGTATCTACCCATGAGTCCGAGAGCTAATCGAAGTGATGAAAAGTGGGCGGTATCTAGCTTGACTTTAAATTATTTGCCTTTAAATATTCATTATCACTGATCATATTTGATCTTAATATGAATTTACCATCTATAAATCCATGTAGAGATGATTTAAATTCCGGTTTACATGTGCGTGATTGACTGATTATTACTCTTTACACATGTGGGTGATGATCTAATTAACATGAACCTATGAAAATTAAATCACACATTCATCCATACATTCATAAACATAAATGTAAATTTGCTTTAGCTAGCCCGCTAACCCTACTGGAATAAACTAGAACCTATACTAGGTCTTGTCTTTCCTTAATCTCCTGGACTCCCACTGGCTCCAGGCCTCCTCGGGATTTCCGTCCTTCTCTTCGGTTCTTCTTGTCTTGGGACTTTGTAATTACATTTAATTTAAAATAAAATAAATGATGTGACACGCATGTCACTAATAAATTACAACCCATAAGCAACTCGCAGGTTGCAAACCGAAATTAAATCCTAAAATCGGGCTAACTTAGCAATCATGTTGCAAACATCGTGTTATCAAACAATCATGTTATCAAACAAGCATGTTATCAAGCAAGCATATTAATTCCAATTTTATCTTGATTTAAATCATAACGTACGGTTTATTTAAACCGTTTCTTAAACCGGTTAATTTCTGAATTAAATCGGTTCACGCGCTGGTTTATCGAAACCGATCCGGTCTGAAATTTTAATTAATATTTGCTGAAAAATTCTGGATTTTCTGGGTCGGATCTTGACCCAAATCCACCGGGTTTGGCCGAACCAAAATTGACCCGAGGGCCAATTAGGGTTCGGCCGAAAACCCTAGCCGGCCGGGCTGGCCGCGCCGTGGCAGACCAGCCCGTGAGGGCTGGCCGAGGCGGGCCGCCTGGCCTGGTCTGGTCGGGCCGAGGCCCTTCCCTGGCCGGAGCCGAGGGGCTCGGCCAGATCTACCATGGGCAGATCTGGTCGGTCCTTCCCGGCTGGCCGATCGGCCCGAGGTTCGGCCGGGGTTAGCCTCTCGGCTAGCCTCGGCCTTCCACGGGTCTCGATCCCGATCTCTCTTGATCAAAATAATATTTTCAGCAATATTAAAAAAAATTCCAACAACTAATTCATTAACCAAAATCATAAAGTTTGCAATTTTCAAATTCACAATACCGAATTAAATTGCAAAAATTAAATCTAGCCTATCATGCTCGAATACAAAATCATGCATAACCTGCCTCTGATACCACTGAAGGAATTATTTGAGGGTTCCAGACAATTAATTTCATGCCCATACAAGAAATTTAACCTCAAAGTTCCATGATTTATACGGATCTTGCATGATCATGAATTGATCATGAGATCTAGACTAGATTAAAATTTAAGTTTACCTTGAATCAAAATCTCCTTGTTACTAAATAGTATTTAGTAACCTCTAAAGATCGTCCACACAGGAAGAGCAATCCAACGGATACTTGCAACGAACCTTGCTAGAAGATCGAAGCAAGCAAAACGGACGGAGCACGGGGAGGGGAGGGGGCCGGCCGAATCTTGGCAGGGAGAGAGAGAGAAGACGGCTAGGGTTTGTAAAATAATTGTGTAATTTTCAGATCTGAAAATTTCCCTTTTATAGACCTTAATCGAGCTTTTAATTAATTAAAGGCCTTAATGGGCTTAAAGCCCAAAACTTTTAATTAACTGTGTAGAGAAGCCCATTCTGGCTTAGCCCATTCTGGCTAGGCCCAGTTTAGCTAATTTAATTAAATCTATTTAATTAGATTATAATTAATTAGTCCTGCTAAACCGTTCTTGATTCCGGTTTAATCCTAAACCGAAATCGGTCTAAACTGGTTTAATCCAAAACCGGATTTTTTCTCTCTCATGGTTCCTCCATATGAATCCATCTGTTTTACTCAACCTAAAGTGTGTGACCCTCTAGGCTCACGACACGTCGGCGGACTGGTAAAATTACCATTTTACCCTTTCCATCATGAGTGGCCTCTAGCAAGACATCATGATTACCCAACGCTTGTGATTATCGAGATTTCGACTTAACCTTGTCGTTCATGAATCTATCCTTTTATCCTCTTGATATCTTTGACAACCACGAGGCATAGACAAGTCATCCTCGTTCTATTGTCCTGTTTCTTGATTCTGAGTTAACTGAATTATAACTGATACTACGTATCGTCTGCATGACCATGCTATTGTGTTTCAGTTGTACTCATCAAGTGGCCTAAACTGATATCTGCTCACACGTCCGTATGAGGGATAAATCCTTCAGCGATCCATCTAGTCAACTTATGTAACTTGTGATCGAGCCAATCACAGCCGTTATTGTAACCCTTTTACAGGAGACGTTAGACTGAGTCAAACTCGTCACTCATTACATATTGACCTCAATGGTCCTTCGGTCTGAGGATGTGATTTCATGATCCGACATATGAGTATGTTCATGACTGTGTCTATGTAACATACCCATGATTCGGGTCGTCCTATATCACCCCTGACTGGTGATACTATGACCTAACTCTGGCCCCCTTCTGGCCATGATCAGTAGAGCGTGATCATTTGGAGTTAGCCTCATACCGATCGCTTCTTATGAAGCTATTCTGATCGGGGACTGATTAAGTAAGATTTTATCTGATCTGTAGATCTACTATTATGTGTTGACACATCAATGATACAAATCAAATCATACTTAAGATATTACTACAACACTTAGTAATATGAATGCCGATTTTTATTCAACGAATAATCTTTACTACAAGATTAGATTGAAAATACATTGTGCTAGGGCACAAATCCCAACATTCTCTGCACTGGTGGTTCTTCTTCTTCTTCATCAATCAGCTTTTTCTTTGGTTGTTTTCTTTTCCTAAGCCCTTCGGGCACATACTTTTTCAGAGGCGTTCTGTCCTCTCGTGTAACTTCTTCTTCCACAGTTGTCTTAGCTGTATCTACTTCTTCTGTTATCTCAGGATCAGCTAAAGGTTGGGGAACTTCTGGTATGTCTTCTGTATCTTTATTCAGCCCCGAATCACTGTCCGGAGCGACAAGGGGACTATCGACTTTTTGCATGACTTCGTCTATTGGGGACTTTTCTGGTGCAGGTATTGATTTTGGAGGGCTAGATCGATTTTCATCACTCATACCATGGATCTCGGGAACAGAGGTCCCTAGAGTTTCTTCAGACTGGTCTGGATCTACTACAGAGGGGGTAATAGGGTTACCTTGTAGAGGCGTCTGAGTGGAATGAGAGGCCTCTTCTTCAACGCCAGCAGCCTCGGGTAAGATGTTGTTCTTTTCAACAGCGGGGACAGCCTTTACAGATGCGATAGTCGGAGACGAAGCTGTTGCGCCTTTAGGATTTTCAGAGCCCTCTCCTGAGGACTTCCCTCCTTGAATCTTTACTCCACGGTTATTTGTTGAGGTTTTTGACGCAGATAACTTTCTGGCGATCATCTTCACCCTCATCTTGGCTCGCAGTTTCTTGGATGCAGAAGGAACTCGTCCGCTTCTGGTTCCGACCATTGGTAAGAGTAATCGGTGGAATGAAGAGAGAAGAGCCGGACAACGCTTGAGTGAGATGAGGAGTTTTATTTTTATTTTTTTGAGAGCAACAAAGGAAACCCTAACTGTTTTGAGAAATCGTGCAGAGTTCTTCGCGGAAGCCGAAAGGATTGAAACTTGATTGGTTGGTTGTCAGATTGTAATCATTCCGTTTTCCCCCTTTTTGTTTTAATAAAAAATCAGACTTGAACTTGGGCTATGATAAGGAAATTTGGGCTCGGTTTGATTTTGTGGACCCTTGCTGGTCTTAATAGAGAGAGAGTAAAATCAACTAAAATTCACTCTCTTTTTTCTTGACTTCTGGTTACTCAAGGCAACAAAGTTCAAGGGATGACCTTAGACTTTCAAACCTGTTAGCATCTAACGCCTTTGTGAAGATGTCAGCGATTTGTTTCTCAGTAGGTAGGTATTCAAGTATTATCTTATTGTCTACTACAAGCTCACGAATAAAATGATGCCTGATATCAATATGCTTGATTTTGCTGTGTTGAACCAGATTCTTCGAGATATTGATTGCACTAATGTTGTCACAGAACAAAGTCATGACTTCTTGTTTGACCCCATATTCTGCAAACATCTGTTTCATCCAAAGAAGCTGAGTACAACTACTTCCAGCTGCAATATACTCGGATTCAGCTGTAGACAGAGCAATACAATTTTGTTTTTTGCTGAACCAAGACACGAGATTGTTCCCAAGATAGAAACAACCTCCAGAGGTACTTCTTCGATCTGGTGTGCTTCCCGCCCAGTCAGCATCGCAGTATCCAACAAGAGTAGGAGAGGTATCAAGAGAGTATAGCAAACCCAATTTAGAGGTTCATGAGATGTGCCTTATTATCCTCTTGGCATGAGTTAAGTGACTAGCTTTTGGATTAGCTTGATACCGAGCACAGACTCCCACTGAGAAAGCAATGTCGGGTCGACTTGTTGTGAGATAGTGAAGACTTCCAATAATGCTTCGATAGAGGCTTTGTTCAACTGGTTCTCCAAGATCGTCCTTTGTGCATTTGACATGAGTGGCAATGGGAGTTCTTTTGTGCGAAGCCTTTTCCAACCCGAATTTCTTCACAATATTCTTTGCATATTTGCTTTGGGAGATAAATATTCCATCTTTCATTAGTTTGATCTGGAACCTTAAGAAGTATGTTAGCTCTCCAACCATACTCATCTCAAATTCAGACTGCATATGTTGTACGAAACGTTCAACCATCTTGTCTGACATCCCTCCAAATATGATATCATCGACAGATATTTAGGCAATCATGATGTCACTTCCTTCCTTTTTCACAAAGAGAGTTTTGTCTATTCCCCCTCGAGTATAGCCATTATGTACTAGAAATTGGGTAAGACGTTCATACCATGCTCGTGGTGCTTGTATGAGACCGTAGAGAGCTTTCTTCAGTTTGTAGACATGATGAGGAGTCATGATCTTCAAATCCCTATGGTTGAGCAACATAGACTTCTTCTTTGAGATATCCATTGAGGAAGACACTCTTTACATCCATCTGATAGAGTTTGAAATGTAGATGGCATGCTATCCCGAGAAGAAGTCGGATGGCTTCCAGTCTGGCTACTGGAGCAAAGGTTTCTTCGAAATCAACTCCTTCTACTTGTGTGTACCCATGTGCCACCAGTCTTGCTTTGTTTCTAGTGATATTTCCTTGCTCGTCAGATTTGTTTTTGAATATCCACTTTGTTCCAATAATATTGACATTTTCTAGCTTGGGTACTAGTTCCCACACTTCATTCCTTGCAAATTGAACCAATTCTTCTTGCATGGCACAGGCCCAGTACTCATCATTGATGCCTTCTTGTATATTCTTTGATGTTACCTATCATCTATTTGTAGTTTATAGGTGCCTTCTGTCGAGTCCGCACTCCTTCATTGATGTCTCCTATCACATCCTGGGATGGGTGATTCTTCTGAATTCTTCTGGATTGAGCTCTCTGTTCTATGATGGGGGATGCCTCTTTGTCAGAGATGTTTTGGCTTTCGGCTTCAGTTGCTTCGTTGCGATCTTTGGTTCTGACTTCTGGCCTGACTTCTCCTGCGAGATTTAGAACTTCTTCCTCATCGTCACTGGGTTGCTCATAACTGTCATTAATCACGACATTAATGGATTCCATGATAGACCGGGTGCGTTTGTTGAATACACGAAAGGCCCGACTGTTTCTGGAACAGCCAAGGAAGATGCCTTCATCGCTTTTAGGATCAAGTTTGCGTCGAGGTTCCCTATCTACAAGTATGTAGCATATTGATCCAAAGACATGAAAATATTTGACATTAGGCTTCCTCCCCCTCCATATTTCATAAAGAGTGAACGATGTTCCAGGACGGAGGGTCACTCTATTATGAATATGACAAGCCGTGTTAGAGCTTCAGCCCAGAAGTGTTGTGGGATGTGTTTGGCTAGCATCATGACTCTGGCCATTTCTTGAAGAGTACGATTTTTCCTTTCTACGATCCCGTTCTGCTGAGGAGTGATGGGGGCATAGAATTCATGAGCTATTCCTTCAGCATCACAGAAGTTTGCGAAGCTGATGTTTTCAAACTCCTTTCCATGATCACTTCTGAGTCGGAAGACTTTCCCAATGGCTTCTCCTTTTTTTCTCGTTGAACTCTCCGACATAGGGCCTCAAAGACTGAGAAAGTGTCTGATTTTTCTCTAATAAAGTCAACCCAGGTGTACTTTGAGAAGTCGTCGACACAGACAAAAATGTACTTCTTTCCTCCTAGATTTTCCACTTGCATAGGCCCCATAAGGTCAACATGTAGAAGTTCTAGAACACGAGAAGTAGTAAGATGTTGTACCTTCTTGTGTGACGTCTTAACTTGTTTTCCAATCTGGCATTCTCCACAAATTTTTCCTTTAACAATCTTGAGGTTGGGAACTCCAACGATCGCCTTTTCAGAGAGAATCTTCTGCATGCTCCTCAAATTGATGTGACCAAGTTTTTGATGCCATAGCTTCGTCTCTTGAGCTTTGGATAAAAGGCACTTGGTTGGCAAGGTTGTGACTGTTGGGGACCATAGATAACAGTTATCAAGAGACCTGAAGCATGTCATGATTTCCTTCTGGTGTTCGTCTTTGACAGTGCACTTGTCACGAGTGAAGTTGACATCTAGATCCATATCACATATTTGACTGATGCTGATGAGGTTGGCTGTAAGACCTTCTACCAGTAGAGCCTCTTTTAAGCAAGGTGAGTTAGGAAGGTTGAGCTTTCCCTTTCCAAGAACTCTAGCTTTTACCCCATCACCAAAAGTGACAAAGCTATTTGTGCAAGGTATTAAGGTGACCAAGAACGAGCTGTTACCAGTCATATGTCTAGAGGATCCACTATCAAAGTACCAATCATTGCTAGTTGAAGCTTTTAGAGAGGTGTAAGCGATATTTGCTTGATAGTTTACCTCCATGACTCGCCATTCCTTACGTGGTTGGGCTTTCTTGATGGTGGTCCTTTGTTTGACGAAACTCCTTCCATATAGACAATAGCAGAAAGGTCGAATATGACCTCTTTGTCCACAGTAGTGGCACACCCAGTTATGTCTTTTGTTTTTTGTCCCAGGAGTGACTAGGGTATAAGGCTTTATGGTCGCTTGATCAGGTGTGAAGGTCGGAGACATCTGACGGGGCATGTGGGTAACAACCTTCTGAGGAACAAAGACGGTGTGCGATGATGAAGTTCCTTTCAAATATCCAAGGCCTTCCATATTTTTAGCTGGTTTTCTGATTGAGAGAATTTGATCTAGAGTGTCAATGCTTGGATTCATCATTTTTACAGTCTTGGTGACTTGGTCTAACTCGTCTGTTAATCGAGCCACTTCCTTTTTGAGATCAACCGTAGTTTCGAGAAGTCGTGACCTGTTTTCATTAAGAGAGAGAATGAGAGTATTCTGTTTTTCGATTACCTGAGAGTCTTCAAGCCACTTGACATACCACTCGTTGTATGCGTTGTTGAGAGTCTCATCGGATAGCTCATCATCAGAGTCATACTTCTTTGAAATCTCGGATGGTTGATCTATTATGAAGACAGTAAAAGCAACATAGTTACTCGTATGCTCAGAGTCACTGTCTTCTTCTTCTTCATCGTCAGTTAGAGAAGCATTGAATCCCTTCTTCTATTTCTTAAAGAAGTTAGGACATTCTTTCTGCATGTGCCCATACCCCTCACATTCAAAGCACTGAACTCCTTTTTCTTTTCCTGATCGCTCACCTCGTCTACCATCGTTATTAGTGCTCTCGAACTTCTGGAACTTGTGCTGAGGCTTGTCTCTGACTTCTCGGGTGACATTCTTTCCTGTCATCTGATTAAATCTCTTCATGACTTTATTGTAGTTTTTGGCCAACATAGCGATAGTCTCATCAATTTCACTATCTGAATCAGAGTAAGCCAATTTTTGCTTTTGGATCGAACTTTTGAATGCTACACCTTTATGCTTCTTTTTGATAGACGGTAGGGAGAGCTCGAAGGTCATCAGGGATCCCATGAGCTCATCAAACTTTAGCATCTTCAAGTCATGAACTTCTTCTATGACCGTGATCTTCATCTTGAATCTGGGACTTAGGGCTCTCAACATTTTTCTGACTGAGTCTTCATCGGTCATAGGTTTGCCGAGTGAATATGATTCATTAGCTAGATCCTTGATACGAACATTAAACTCAGCTATAGTTTCGTCTTCACTCATGGTAAGGGCTTCAAAGTTGGTCGTGATGTACTGTAACTTTTGCTCTCTAACTTTGGATGTACCCTCATAAGCAACAACAAGAGTGTCCCAAGCAATTTTAGCGCTTGTGCAAGTGTTGATGAGTCGAAAAACATTCTTGTCTACTCCATTAAATATGGCATTGAGTGCACGAGAATTGCCTAGGGCGGCTTCATCTTCTTCCGTGCTCCACTACTTTTCTGGTTTAATGCTAATTTGATTTCCTTGAGCATCAGCATAGTGAGGTTCCTCCCACCCATTGATGACAGCCTTCCAGGTTTTGCTGTCGAGAGACTTCAAAAAGGCACACATCCGTGCTTTCTAGTATCCATAGTTAGTTCCGTCGAGCACCGGTGGTTGATTGACAGATCCTCCTTCCTTTGAGTCCATATTAGCTACTCAGAATCTTTGCAGGAAAATCACCTAAGAGATTAGGTGCCTCCTCTAATACCAATTGAAATTCTGATTCGTAGCCGAGTCAAGAAGTCGAACACAAAGTCGTAACTTTTGTGCCGACAACTTGCCTAACACGCAAACCGTATTTTACACACTAACATGCAATAATAACGACACCAGAGATGATTACCCAGTTCAGTGCAACGTCACCTACTTCTGGGGGCACTTTGCCAGTGGAAAGGTTTTCACTATATGGTAGTCAATAGTACAACTTCAAGCACCAACTAGCTATCACACAAGCTATTGTCCTAAGCTACTATAGATCTCACCGTGAACAACCTCGACTAGGGTCCTCTCCCCCTGTCTTTGAGATCCTCTCAGTTCCACCCTTCGAGCAAGCGCCCATGCTCGGTGTTGTAGTCTTCTTTGACAGATTTGTGAATCTTCAATTCCTGAACACAAGAACCCTAATCGATCAAACAGTCAATCTTCGCGAATTGATGTTTAATCGAAGCAAAACCGTTCTAGCAAACTAATCAGCCTCTCAACACGCCAATGGTGCACAGTTAAGAGTTCTGAGAAATTCAGCAACTAAAGAACAAGAACAGGCAAACTGCTAATAAGGAAGCACAAGCTTTTTATAGCAGCCCCACATTCCTAATCTGGCTCGGATTAGGAAAAGGAAGTCTCAGACTTCCTAACTAAATTAGGCAAGCAGAGTCCGCCTTTGCTGACGTGTTAATGACAGCTGGAAGTCTCATGGGCTTGTTGACGTCATTCTCTTGCGCTCCAAGCCTTTCAGTTGTTGTGACGTCATTCTTATTGCGTTCCAAGCGACTCTAAATAGGAAAGCTTCATACCTTTCCTAATATGGAGCGTAATGAGTCGCTCCAAATGTCTTGTAGCATGTTGCATGCACTGACTTCTTGCTTTTGCGCTAAAAAATTATGCCAACACTAAACGTAGCAACATAAACAATTGAGCGGATATGGGTACCTGCTCGAGTGAGCGGATACAAATATGAATTTGGCCACAACCACTCTATATCTGATCCACTGTTATTCCTAACTCATGCGGTTTTTATATTATTGCTCTAAATTTTAGAAGTAATTATATTACTGTAGTATACAAAATTTTATTTTACTTTACAATGCTGACAAAAAAAAGTGTGAAATATTCAAAGGGAAGAAGACACTTTTGTGCACCTAACTGTACACAATTCCCACTTTCATACCCTACCTTTTTTTTTTTCTCTTTTTCATTATCCTGAATTATATTTTGAGACAAAAATTAGTAGTTCGTTAGTTTTAACGAAGAAATGGATGTCACGTGATATCAAATGACTAATGACTTTCAAATATTACCCAAAAATACCATTTGGTGTTGGAGAAGATGGAGTGGAGATTTGGGCTCTATTTTTCCGGCGATGGAGGCTTTAGTTCAGAGGCAGGACGCGAGGTGGGCGGAGGCAATTGGCCGAAATCGAGGCGTGGGAGGCGCTGTTGTTTGCGAAGGTGGAAAATCTAGATTTGGTACGAGGTTGTAGATCTGGAGCAACCATGAGCCATGGTCGCCGAACGTTGTTCTGAGGTGGGGTGAAGAAGAATTGACTAGAGTGGGAGGTGAAGCTCCAAATCTAGCACATATTTGGTGCGTACGCTGCCGGCCAGATCTCCACCGGCCAAATCCAATTTCATTAGGCCTGAAACCGACCTCGTCACCCTCCAATCTTCGGTGAAATCTTTCCCATAACAAAGAGCAGCTCGAATAGTTAAGGACGGTCGTCGGCACACCTTTTCTGGAGTGGAGGCAACGCCCGCGACCTAGTTGGAAAGTGTAGAGGTTCTGAGACGAGTGGTAATATTGTCGTTTTAACATTCTTTTAATGCCCATATCCCAAAATGAAATTTAGGATACTAAAAAAAAGAAAAAAAAATGTAAGATATGAAAATGGGAATTGTGTATAGTTATGTGCACACAAGTGTCATTTTCCCATATTCAAATTAACCTTAATTTAATATAAAAGAATAAGCATGATGTCATCATAATATAATTTTAAAAATTGAAAAATAGTTTAGATACGATGACCATATCCTACTCTCCTATTTAGCAAGTGAGCTTTTGATCTCGTCACCCATAAATGGGCTTTTGTATGTGACTTCTCCAATTTTAATTGGATGTGTGTTCGATTTTAGCGATTAGATACAACAGAAGATCAAAGAATTGCTCGATAAACAAGATTGACACACAATGGAGCATAAATAGACTTGGAATTGGCGTGGAAGCAGCCGATCAACTATCGTTCTATGTTGGGACAAAAAGCAATGCCACCAACAATATTCAAGAGATATTTCCTTCAATTAAAGAAAATATTGAGGTCATGTGACTGACATTTGACTTCAAACAATATTTTCTGGTCATATGAAAAAAATGGTGATACGTAACAATAACATACCAAAGTGGAGCGAAGATAATGTAGAGTAACCAGATGGTTGTCGGAGAGGCTAGACGTGCGGAGGTTACAATTTTTTACTGACCCGAAGCTATTTCTCTTGTTAGAGATGGAATATGTTGTTGGAGACGGATTTGTTTTGGGGTTTTGGACGTAAATTGGGGTGATGATGGCGGTTGAGCAGATTTGTGAAGTAGATGAGCTTGGTGTGTGATTGTTGATTATGGGTAGAGAGTGGTGTAACTTTGACTAATGAGAGATGCAAAATCCGTATGACCTAAAAACCAGTCTATGATACCATGTTAACTTTCTTATAATTTTTTTATTAATTGGTAATCTTACACACTAGGATATAAAACTATATATGGTTATTTGATACAATAAAATAGGAAATCTCAATTGATTCATGCCTAAACTAGTATAGGAAGCTTTTTTTATTTTAACACCCATCAATCCCTACTTATTGATTTTAAGAGAATAGAAAACCATATACGAAATCTTATAGAGCTTTTCATATGCAATGACGAAGCGTTTGATTCCATCTCTCAATCTTATGTTGGTAGAAAAAATCGTACCTCTTGCAAAAACCTCTTGTGTGATTGTGCTTGGTTGGGAGTACATAGATACATATATAAAAATAAAGATATCGATGATGTCGCGGCGTACGATAATTAGATATTTTTTAACCGTCGACTATATTTGAAAATTTCTCGTCAAGTTCGATGGTTTCTTGACTGCATCATATATTTGAGTGTTCTAGGATCGACGTTGATGTGGCGGGTTGGAATTAGCATGTTTTGTTTAGTTGAGGGTGAACATGCCAATAGAGTGAAGTAGGTGGAGTTGGCTGACACATCACATGATAAAATGATACAAGAAAATATTTGCTTTAATTTTAAAAATTGAAATAACGACGCGATAATAAAGACATAATATAAGACAACAAATTCTTATTTTTCATTAACTCAACGAATAACTGATAATTAAATCAATTTGTTTGATTTGTAATAAATAAAAAGAATAATTAATCACATTTGACACGTACATATACATAGCTTATGATTTTTCGAGATTTCAAAAATTCACTTTTTATCCGTTTGTAAGATGGTAAAATTGATTTTAACGAAACACGAGCACTCCTGCCTTAAATTGAAACTCCATAATATATCCATTGAATTATTAATTCATATTAAGAATGTGGGACAAAAGGAGAAGTGAAAAGAAATAATAGGAAGGACAGGACAGGACAGGACAGGACAGGACAGAGGAATAGAGAGGAGCGGACTCGATTTCCCTCGGAAACTTGAGCGGCAACAGCGACGAACCATTGTAAATTGGAATGTACATTTCCGAAATCGGGCAGGCAAGCCTCCATAGCTCCATTTCTGTCTTGTATTCGATCATCTCCCTAACCTTGCCTTGTTCAATCCTCTTGATATTCCAAAACCCTTTGTTCCTTGATCGAAAATGAAGAGGCCCAGATTGGATTTATGGGTTTATTTGGCGAGGCAGAGATCTGTTCAGATTCTGATGGCATTGGGTTCGTTATACCTCGTGCTGGTGAGCCTGGAAATCCCTATGGTGTTCAAGTCCCACGAGGCCATGCCTCGGAGCCCCCGCCTCCGCAGCGAGCAGGGCATGGAAGCCCCTGCTCGTCCCTTGAACTGGGTCTCCCTCCCTCCCTCTCTCGCTCGCCTCGTCAACTACAACATTCTCTCCACCCTCGTATTCGACCCCCACGCCATTGGAGAAGAAGCTTTCTCCGAGCTCCACAAGTCCGCCAGGCTCGCCTGGGACATGGGCTGCAAGCTCTGGGACGAGCTCGAATCCGGGATCGTTGTGGCTGACCCGGACAACCGATCGGAGTCTTGCCCGCATTCCATGTCGTTGACGGGAGAGGAGTTTGTGGGCGCGGGGCGGTCCATGCTCATTCCCTGCGGCCTCACATTGGGGTCTCACGTAACCGTAGTGGCCAACCCTAGGCCTGCTCACCCTGACTACCACCCCAAGATAGCAATGCTCAAGAAAGGAGAGGAGTTTGTGATGGTCTCCCAGTTTGTGATCGAGTTGCTGGGGCTCAGGGTCGTGGAGGGTGAGGACCCTCCCAGGATTTTTCATTTCAACCCGAGGTTGATGGGGGATTGGCGCCGCAAGCCTGTCATCGAGCAAAACACTTGTTACCGGATGCAATGGGGTTCGTCCCTTCGTTGTGAAGGATGGAAATCTAACGCTGACGACGAAACTGGTTAGTTATTTGCTTTTACAACCTATGCTTATTTCTCAAATAAATATTTTGTTTGTTGAATTGGTGTGTATATGTTTCACTTTGGTGTTTTTCTCAACGGTTTTATTCATCACATAGAGACAGATTCAGTATATGCCTTGGCAATGTTTGAATATACGTCACCATTTCAGTACCGTGTACTGTTCATTGGGTAGGATACATGTTCATAGTTATATGTTTAGTAGATAGCATATTGAGTTTATGAATATTGCATGTTAGGATTATGTGGAGAGGCTCTTCAACATATTAAGTTCAGGTAAAAGAAGCAGGGAAGAAATAATAATCTCTAGTTAAACATAGAGTGATTTCTGAGTTCTAATGAGCAGTGGGGCTCTAGAAAACAAGTATCCAAGTCAAAATTTTGAGTTTTCAGTTCCTGTTCTTATAACTCCCAGTAGTGTTGCCCGCATTTTATTTTCCAACCATTATGTTACAGAAATTATGGGAATGAATCTTTGGTTCAATATTTGTCTGACTCAGTGGTTAATTTGGTTTCTCTAGCCTGTCCATTTTCAGTCTTCAGGTAATTATTTGAATTATCTGCAGTTGATGGGAATGTAAAGTGTGAAAAGTGGATCCTTGATGATGACAGTCACTCAGAAGAGTCCAAGATTACATGGTGGTTGGGACGATTAATAGGCCGCAAAAAGAAGGTGAAGATTGACTGGCCATACCCATTTTCCGAGGGCAAGCTCTTTGTTCTGACGCTTAGTGCTGGCTTGGAGGGTTATCATGTCAATGTTGATGGGAGGCACGTCACTTCTTTCCCTTACCGCCCTGTGAGTAAGGCTATGTTTTTTTATCAGTGGCATGATGAACCTTGAATTTTCTTAAGGATTTTTGGTGTTGTTGATAGGGGTTTGGGCTTGAGGATGCCACTGGGTTAAAAGTGAGCGGCGACATAGATGTCCACTCTGTGTTAGCTGCATCATTGCCTACAACACATCCTAGTTTTTCTCCTCAGAAGCAGCTGGAGATGTCAAGCAGATGGCAGGCCCCACCTCTTCCGGATGAGCCCGTGGAAGTTTTTATTGGTGTCCTTTCTGCAGGTGGCCATTTTGCTGAGCGGATGGCTGTGAGAAAGTCCTGGATGCAGCATACACTTATCAAATCTTCAAAAGCCGTGGCTCGCTTCTTTGTGGCAATGGTCAGCGAATATTATCATGTCGTGCTAACGTCTTTTGTTATTTCAAGATTTTATATTGATGGCTGACGGTACTTACACAGTTTAGAATTGTTGACAGCATGCGAGAAATGAAGTGAATGCTGAGTTGAAGAAAGAAGCACAATATTTTGGTGATATTGTCATGGTTCCTTACTTGGATAACTATGACCTTGTTGTGTTGAAAACTGTTGCCATATGTGAATATGGGGTGGGTGCGGGAACAAATACCAATTCAACAAGTTAATCTTGTTTGCCTTTTCCTGGTGAATAACTAAATCAAATGGCTGTTTCTTAACAGGTTCGCACAGTCTCCGCTAAATATATCATGAAGTGTGATGATGACACATTTGTAAGGCTGGGTGCATCCATTGCTCAAGCTAAAGCAGTGCCTAAGGCTAGGAGTTTCTACATTGGGAACATAAATTACTACCATAGGCCTCTCCGATATGGTAAATGGGCCGTGACATATGAGGTATTTACATATGTATAATGTATACACACCCTATGCTTCCTTTGAAACTACTCAAAAATTGTTATGAACCAATCAGTTGTGGATCTCCCTCTCTCTCTGATCATAGGCTTTCCTACTGGCAAATCACCATCTTGTTCATTTCATTAATGGCCTTCTGTTGAGGATTTTACTGAATTTTTGTCCGCTGAGTTATAAAGTTAGGTAGGCACGACTTTGTATGGCCTTTTCGTCTTACCCTGTAGAAGTATTATTTTATGATTTTGATGCTCTATTACTAGTAAGTTTAGTTTATGATGAGTGAATGCACATTCAGCAACTATATTCGTCACAGTTAAGCAATGTTTTGCTTGTTTGTTTTAACCTGTTGGTGATTCAAATTTGCTCACCTTGGTGGTGGTTGCAGGAATGGCCGGAAGAAGCTTATCCACCGTATGCGAATGGGCCGGGCTACATTTTGTCATCTGACATTGCAAATTTCATCGTAACTGAGTTTGAAAGGCATCGATTGCGGGTGGGTTACTAATTAGAGGGAAAAAGTCAGTGTTTTGTTTTGAATGCATAGAATTACAATTAGGCATGTGTGCAGTTGTTCAAGATGGAAGATGTGAGCGTGGGAATGTGGGTGGAGCAGTTCAACGCCACAAAACCTGTAGAGTACCGACACAATTACAGGTTCTGCCAGTTCGGGTGCATAGAAGGCTACTACACTGCACATTACCAGTCCCCAAGGCAAATGATCTGCTTGTGGGACAAACTGAAAAAGAAGGAAAGACCTCAATGCTGCAACATGAGATGATGAAGGCGACGCCGACGACGACTGTAATTGATGGTGAAATGTCAGGAAAAGGTACAGAGCAAGATACAAATTTAGCATATAATAGGTTTTGGGTTTGGGTGAATTGTATCTGTATATGTTGTCTCATAATTCATCCTTGTTCCTTGTGTTGATTATCTATTTTTTTCTTTTCTTTGTTGTGAATTGGTAGTGGATAGAGATGGAATGTGTGAGAAACATAACATTCATGTACAAGAGCAGCACACGCACTTGATGAAATTCAAAATTTCTTCGATTTCAAATTACAGTGTTGAGTTTCTTGCTTCACAAGTTTCAAGTTTTGAGTACATGGCTATATCAATTTAACCCTCCATATATTAAAAAATTACAAAGTCAGCATCGAGGCACACATTTACTATTCTGTTACTAGGACGCAATAAATTTTGTGTCCGTTATATATTGCCATTGGAGAGTAAAAATGAATGGCAGAAAGGTAAATAAATAGCATTAATATCATGATGATCTGTCCATTAATGATGTATATAACACAAATTCCCAGCGAAGCTAGCGATTGAGATTGAGATTGAGATTGAGATTGAGAATAATGGGAGACACGTACTGCTCGGAGTGCCGGCGAGCGACGGAGGTGGTGTTCGATCACTCGGCTGGGGACACGATATGCTCCGAGTGCGGTCTGGTTCTCGATTCTCACTCGATCGACGAGACCTCCGAGTGGCGCACCTTCGCGAACGAGGCCGGCGACTCCGACCCGGCCCGCGTGGGAGGGCCCATGAACCCCCTCCTCTCCAACGCCTCCCTCTCCACCGTCATCGCCGCCAACCCCTCCGCCTCCGCCTCCGCCTCCAACCTCCTCCCCTCCCTCGGCCGCTGGCACTCCCGCTCCTCCGACCCCGACCGCTGCCTCATTCACGCCTTCAAGGGCATCGCCGCCATGGCCGACCGGTACTCCTCTTTTCTATTGATTTCATAACACAATCTCTTTATGTTTCCAATTTCCCAACAACTGTATATATGCATTTTGTGTTTAAACGATGTGATTACCATCTTTGTTAGGGAATGAAAACACGACAAGGTTATATGATAATGGAATTTGTTATGCGGTAAGAAAAGGTTGAGTAGATGATGTCAGATGCTGAAACCATGCTACATTTCTTCTATCATAACCCTTTAAGCATATCAAGAGTAAATTTTCCAGTAAAAACACATTTTGTCACAACAGTTACCCTTAATGTCGCAAGACACTGTATATGTACTATAAATTATGACAATATTGGGTGTCTGAATAAATTTGGATATTCTCAAAGGATGGAAGGAGCATTTAGATTTTAGTATTGGGGTTGACTTAAATTAGTATAATTAAACTTGAATATTGTAGTTTGAGGTTCTTTGTGAAGAATTAAATTTTGTTCAACACAGAAAATTAGCTACAGAGATTGGCATTGCAAAGGTGTGTTATTGTTTTCTATGGTCTCTTACGAACACTCTCTTGCAAGCCTATATAAGAATGAATATCGTGTGTCTTCATGTTCTTAAGCATAGTAGCTGATACGAACATTATGGAACTTTTCTGGCATTTGTCATGTTGGTCACATATAACCTTCAATTTCTGACTGACGTCTGTGCGTTAAGGATTAGCTTATATATGCAACTTTTGTATGCAATAGATCATATTCATTTCTTTATATATATGCAACTTTTGTATGTAATAGATCATATTCATTTCTCTTTAATCATTAGTAATGTAGATTGTCAATTTAACTGATGTAATGAGTTTATATTTCAGGTTAGGACTTGTGACAACCATAAAGGTATGTTTATTATGTACAAACACTTTGCCTTCTTACAGTTAACGTGATCATTGATGATCAGTAACCTTCTAACTTTTTTATTCTGTCATCAATATACAAAAATTCACTGTGATTATCATGTTTCTACAATCTTCCACACCATCTAATTCTGCTGTCAGAGTTACTTCTGCTGGGGACTTCTATTTTTCCTCCTATAATTACTGAATCATATCAAATGTTAGAAGACCGACTCGCCTAAAAGCTCAAGCTAATAGGTAGATGCACATACTTGTTATTTAAGCTAGTGAATGAATCCACATCTTTTTGATATGGTATTCTAACACCCCCCCTCACGTGCAGACCAGATTAAGAGGGTTCACTAAAGGCTCGGTGGGCTATAGGCGAACTAGGTCCCCATTATTCAGGTGGACCAATTAGGGGTTACAAGCAATAATAGTGGTTTTGCTGAAAGGAGAATTTTATTTTATATGTATGATTGTTGACCAGTATGTCTGTTGTAATGGTTGAATATGAAGAAAAAAGAACGAATATGTATTTTATGATTCGTAGAACCATGATTCCTGCAAAACTTAAAAATTGTTTTGTTTGGTTGTGAGTTACCTGAAATTTTCCTAGTGCCCTAAAACTTGTTAAATCTGCGAAATTGAAACGTTCACATATTTTTTGGGCAAATGAAATTTAGTTTGGATACTTGGTAATCAGATAATTGATAGTTAATGCTTGCAAACATGATTTGAATCTATATATCATTTTATGGAGGGCATAAATATTTGCTTTCACACAATCTTTATGGTACTTCATTCAAGTTCTGGATTCTATATTTTGGGCCGTTCTCACTGCTGGATATTCATACAACAAACATTTATTCATTACAAATCCCTTTTAATTATGCTTTTAAGGATCGGGCTAATGAAATATATAAGAAGATAGAAGATCAAAAGCCTCTTAGAGGAAGAAATCAAGAGGCAATTTTGGCTGCTTGCCTATATATTGCTTGTCGACAAGAAAGCAAGCCTCGATCCGTGAAAGGTACCTCCTGCATATTTTCTGATGGTTTAATTCATGTTTTTGTGTGCATGGAGTCACTAACATTTTGGTTTCAACTAGAAATTTGTTCTGTTGTTGATGGGGCAACGAGAAAAGAAATTGGGAGAGCACGAGAGTACATTGTGAAACACCTTGAGACAGAGATGGGTCAATCTATTGAAATGGGAACTATACATGCTGGTGACTATCTGGTGAGTTTGTAGTAAAAGTGATCATTCGCTGTCAAATTTCTATTGGGTACTTTTGTTCTCTTCATTCACAAAGTAGTTTTATATCGATGGCATGCATTTGTTTCACTCTTGTAGATGCATCTGATGCAGTAACCTCTTATACTTTTTTTATAAGCCGTCTGATTTAATAATTGACCGACTTTCATCTTTCTCTAGAGACGCTTTTGCTCAAATCTTGGAATGAACAATCAAGAAACGAAAGCAGCTCAAGAAGCTGTGCAGAATACTGAAGAGCTTGATATTAGGTCTGTCAAAAGTTGCCTTTTAAGCTACAGAAGCTTGATTCACTTTATTGTTTCATGTGTTCATTCCATTTTGTGCAATTACTGGGGCAGCAGACGTACATTGACTTCACAGAATCAAGTACGTTTGCCACTTATATGTAGTATTCAAGTTAATTCCATCTCCGTTTCTCTCACTTTTCAGGAGGAGCCCAATATCAGTTGCAGCAGCAATTATCTACATCATAACTCAGCTATCAAATGACAAGAAACCCCTAAAAGGTTGACCGTGGTCCTCCTTGATTTCTTTTATTTTTCTTGTTAGTGATACTAATGATTTATGGTTGCAGATATTTCACTGGTTACAAATGCGGCTGAAGGTACCATCAAGAATGTGTACAGAGATCTTCATCCTCATTTAGTGCGGATAATACCAAGCTGGTTCGCAAAGGAGGAAGATCTGAAGAGCTTGTGCAGCCCTAGAATTGTGAATGCGTAACAATGATAACTGTGCTGCATCCGTCAAGTTTGATTGATACTGGACGAGGAAGTTTTCGGGTACATCAACCTTCTTTTATTTCAAGTAAATAGTCTAGACCATTCCATTCCATTGCATTCACGTTTTGTTTTATAGTTATAGGGAGTCTCATGGTCCAGAAGAGATATGGTTTTGCCATTTGATGGGTCAGTTGATTTGGATCTTGAGGCCTTATTTATGGCTCTCTCACTTTTAATTTGCTTACACATTAATCGGACAAAGAAACTGTATATGGTGGAAGACAGTAGTTTTGATCATTTGGGATAATACAGAAACTATTTCGATTTTGTTTCCTTTGTTGTATATATGGATTGGCTTGCTTTTTGAGAAATACTAAATTAGTACTAATTGGGAAAAACTAGGGAGCAAGTTGAGATTGAGAGTGGCTTTTGTGGTTTCTTTCAAGAGTTAGATAAATTGGTGATCATGTAACTCTCAAAATCAGAGCACGCTTATTAGTTGATAGTTCCCCTGTCACGTATCGCCTGAAGCGTATTGAACATAGATGACTTCGTTTCTTATTCAATGTGTGTCCAACGATCACTAGGTTGAGATCGTCACTTATTTATTTCAGCTTTATTTGAGTAGATGGTGTTGAGTAGTGTCATACCATCATCTTCCTCCTCCATGTCAATATTCTTAATCCTCTCAATCGAGTTCCTACTCCATTTTGAGGCCATTTGCTTCTTCTTCTGCCATTCCACCGACCTTGATTTGAAGTGGTTGACGGGGGTATTACAGTGTCTGCTCTATGCCTCTTCTTCGCGGTCACAAACTTATTCTGCTCCATCGCCACCTAATGGCGCAATGCATGGTCATTGGCGTCCCAGACTGGTTCTCCGTCTGGCTGCTACCCAACCTCATCTACTGATATTACATAAGCTAATTTTGTCTAGTGATACAGAGGAAAATAAAACGCCACTCAATTATTTGATTATGTTTTAATTTATTAGTGGTTGGCAAGGTTTAGAAAATTTTATTGTAAGGCTAAATTGTCATTTCATACATTTCAAAAAAAATGTCATTTTATGTAAAAGTAAATGTTGTTAGAACAGTTTAGAGTTGACAATCAAAAGTTATGAGGGGACAAAAAATTTACTTTGCACTTAATCATCAGTGCACAATTCACACACATAATTATCGGCAATCAACCCTTCAAACAAGTGTACACATATTCAAGCAACTGTTCAAACAAGTGTACATATATTTAAGGGCATATTTCACAGATGATAGTATTATTCTTGATTTTTACATTGAAATTATATAGGAAAAATTATGAAAAGTGTCCCTATAGTAGTTTGTTTTTGCGAAACCTCTCCCTTCACTGTATTTTTTGCAACAACTCTCCCTCACTTATATTCAAATTTGCATGATATGTACAAATTCGTGAAAATTAACGGAAGTGTCACTTAAGTGTTGTTGGACGTTTGAGTTAGCACGTTTAGAGGTGGCCATGGGTCTAGAACCGGATCGAACCAGTCAAAAATCATATTAGACCGGACTTCCCGGTTCTCCATGTTAAGAACCAGAACTCAAACCGTCACCTAGGGTTCTCGATTCTCCGGTCCCGGTTCGGATTCGGTTCGGATTCGGTCTCCGATTCCGTTGTCAAAGTGTCCACCCCTAAGCACGTTTGAATTAACACTTAAGTGACATTTTCATTAATAGTCACAGATTTATACAGACAATACAAAAATAAACATGAGTAAAAAAAAGTTTTTGCAAAAATGAATGAGTGAGAGAGAGTATTTGCGAAAATACAGTAAAGAGAGAGTTTGTGAAAAAAAGCATCATTACGGGAGATTTTTTTTGCAATTTTTTCAATGATATATTTCAAATATTATTTTATTTTTGTAATTTATAGAAAGAAAGCTAACGGCGTATCATGGAAGGAGTCGGCTTCTAAAACTCATACTTAAGCTTAAAAGGCTGGAAAACAAAAGTAGAAATCATTGCTAATAGCAAAATACTTTATTAAGAGAACAATTGTAGATATGTAAACATGACGAAATCGGTGTTGCACCTAAGTACATCTAAATTGTTTTTCACCAGAACTTATTTTTTTAGTTGTGTATGTAACACAAACTGTTTTCATATAAAAAAGTTTACATTGCCCATATTTAATTTTAAACTTTGAAATGTATGCCCTCACCTCTTCTTCTCACCCTTTCTCTTCTCCAACAATCTATTCTTTGGCGAAACGTCACAAGAACCACCATGACACTTCACTGGTGAGAGACCTCATATGATTATTCACAGTTTCGCATTTAAATTTAATTTTTCTCAATTTTATTGGCTTATAGTCTTATTTATGCCATATTTCATATGTTTGTAGGTTTTGAGGCAGAATGGGAAAAATCGAGCCAACAACCACTTGAAAGAGTCTTGAGATGCGACATTTATTACAAAGACCATATTTTCTTTATCTAAAATTCAAATCGAGCAAAATTATACATTAAATTAAAAATAATTGAAAGATCTACAATTTAAAAAAATTATTTAGTCAGGAGGAGAGTCACTTAGAATTATTGACTATAGCGAAATCCGCTATTTGTAGTAAATATATATATATTACTTGATTAGTTGATTTCAGATTTGACTGATGAATACTATAAAAAGTATAATTGTGTTTGATTTGAATGTTGAATCCATTGTCTTTTTTAGTTAAGCTTGCAAATAGGGGTTGAGCTATAGAGAATTTATTTGATTTGGGGTTGAATGCTATAGACTGAACTAGTGATCCTAATTACATACTTTAATGCTCAACCTTCGGTGTAGGCTATGGTTGTGATTAAATCGATGGGTAATGACAGTTGACTATACTCAACTATGTCACATTTCAAATCTAATACCTCAACCTCCAACTTTTCATTTGGGATACTTAAAAATTAAATAAGCGACAATTAGCCCAACGTCTGTTAAATCTAACTGATTTGGTCTGTCAAAAAGTCTAAAATGCCCTCAATGGTTTTGGTCTGTTAAACCAGACTGATTGATTCAATTGATATGATTATGAAATGACTATTTACCCCTAATTGAATACTCAATTTAACTAATAAGTTAAGGGTAAATCTATCTTTTCACTTACCCAAATAATAATTATAATTTTTTAATAATTAAATAAATATATTATCATTAATTATATTATTATTATTATTAATCATTAATCATTAATTAAACCTAAACCTAATCAAACCCTAAACCTACAACTCCGCCCCCGCCGCGCTCAGCCGCGGTCAACCGTGACTCCGCCCGACAACCCCGACCTAAGACCTCGACCGGCAACTCCGTCCGGCGACTCCGCGACCTCCCCGCGACCCCGACTGGTGCTCCTCGTGGCCTCCGTCGCGAACCTCCGTCTAGAAGCTCGGCGCATATGAGGCCGAGGAGGAGGCTCTCGGTGCAGTCGCCCAGATCTTCGCATCGTCGCCTCCGTCGTAGAGGCCGAGAAGGAGGCACTGGGCGCAGTAACCCAGATCCACCGTCGAGGTCGAGTAGAGCAGATCTGGATTCTCGAGAGCCGCCGGGTAGCCGTCGAGGTCGAATCCGCGTAGCCGTCAAGGTCGCTAGATCTGTGCTCCTCGATCCCTCCGTCGCGAACCAGAAGTGAAGCCTCCCAGCTCCGTCGCGTCGCCGAGCTCGCCCGTACCATACACACCCAAGCTTCTGCCGGAGACGAGACTTGCGGACGGATTCTCGAGAGCTCGTCGGATCTGCTCCTCCGGTGGATCTGGGTTCATCTCGAGAGGTTCGCGTCTTTGGTCCTCATCAGGTGGTCCAGCCCATGAAACCTCGCATCTGGTTCGGCTTGTACCGGAGGGCAGCGGCGGCAAGGCGGCGGCGACGGCTGAGCGCCGCGGCGACGGCCGGAGACTGGAGTGGCGACTTGCAGTGGATTAGGTTAATTAGGGTTTAATTAGTATAACTATTAATTAATTTATATATATATATATATATATATATATATATATTTAAATATTAAAAAATTATAATAATTATTTGTGTCAGTGAAAAGTCAAAATTTTCCTCAATTTATTAGTTAAATTGTGTATTCAATTAGGGGTAAAATAGTCATTTCATATTCATATCAATTGAACCAACCAGACCAGTTTAACATACTAAAATGATTGAGGGTATTTTAGACTTTTTGACAGACTAAATCAGTTAGATTTAATAGACTTTGGGTTATGTGTCGCTTATTTAAACTTGAGGTATGTCATTTGAAAAACTGGAATTTGAGGTATTAAATTTGAAACGTGACATAGTTGGTTGTAGTCAATTGTCATTACCCCTTAAATCTAGGGATAATGACACATGCACACACCCAACAATTTCACTTCTCAAAATCACTACCCTAACTTCAAAAATTTCATTTCGGGTAACTGAAGATTGTTTAAGCGACATTTAACCAAACTCTGTTAAATTTAACTGAATTGGATTGTTAAAAAGTCCAAAATTCCCTCTATAGTTCTGATTTGAAATAAGACTGGTTTGATTAGTTCAAGACTGGTATGACCGGTTCAATTTAAATTTATTTAATAATTAATAATATGAATAAACAATTATATTATTAATAATTCATTAAAAATATTAATAATTGTTATTAATATAACAAATTATTTATTAATAATATAATAAAACTTTCGAATAACATAATTCTCTTATACGAGCTCTTTTTCAGACTCATAATATATCAAATCGAAGAGAATTAGAAGATTTACAAATTTGAAGAAAAATGTTTTTGTTTATATATTATTATTAATCATTTATTTACATTATTAGTTATTATTTTAAATTTAATTATCATTTTTTTTGTAATGATTAACTATTAAATAATATAATGCAACTTTCAAATGACATAATTCTTTCATACGAGTTTTGTTTCGGGGTCATAGTATATCAAATGGATAATCATATGATAATCCTCGATTTGATATACTATGAGCCAGAAACGAAACTCATATGTAAGAGTTATGCTATTCGAAAGTTTCATTAAATTATTTAATAATTAATCATTATAAAAATAATATTACAAATTAAATTAAAACTAATAACTAACTATATAAATAAATAAATAAAAATATATAGACAAACATTTTTTTAGAGTTGCAAAATTTCTAATTCTCTTCGACTTCATATATCATGAGCCCTAAACAGAGCTCTTATGAGAGAGTTATGTCATTCGAAAGTTTTATTATATTATTAATAATTAATTATAATAATAATATTTTTAGTTAAATTATTAATATAACTAATAATTATTAAGAGAAATGACAGATTGATACACCCAAAAGGTATCGTTTCTGACTTTGATATACTTAAGTTTAAACTTGCAATTTTTGCTCACCGAATTTGCCATTTTTTGTCCCATCACTAACGGTGTTAGATTTTGGATGGAAAAGTTTGATTTTGTGTGAAAAGTCAAAATTGCCCTCAATTATTTATTAAATTTTCAAATTGATATCATAATTCATCATATTATAATACTCATTTAATAATAAATTACTTATATTAATAATATTAATTAATAAACCTTCATCCAAGTCCAGTCAGGCCGGTTTAATTTTTAATAATTTAAATAATATTAACTATTAATAATATATTAATATTTTCGAATGACATAACTCTCATACGAGCTGCATTTCGAACTTATAGTATATCAAATCGAAAGATAAAAAACTTTGAATAATTTTTTTTATTAGTACTGAATTTTTTTTTAAAAAATTATAAAAACTTAAAATAATATTAATTATTTATAATATATTGAAACTTTCGAATGACATAACTCTCTCATACGAGTTTCGTTTCGAGCTCATAGTATATTAAATCGAAGATCAACAACTTTGAAGAAATAAGTTTTTATCCAAAATTTCATCCAACGACAACAAATTTCATATACTCTTAAAAAAATTCGTCCAAAATTTAACGGCGTTAGAGCAAAATGCAAAAAAACGTTATTAATAATTAATTATTTATATTATTAATATTTTTGTAATAATTATTTACCAAGTAAAAGTAAATCAATATTTAATAATATATTGACAAAATTATTTCTTCGAAGTTGTCGACTTCCGATTTTCTTCGATTTGATATGGTATGAGCTCAAAACGAGACCCGTATGAAAGAGTTATGTTATTTGAAAGTTTCAATATATTATTATTGACAATTAATATTATTTCAATTATTAATTATTAATTAAATTTTGATTTTTATTATTAATAATCAATAACCAAATTGATTTACTTTTAATTTTTATTAAATTATTATTAAATAATCATAGAAAATTAACTTTTGTTAATAAATTAGTGATTATGAAATAAGTATTATAAATCGATGAATAATGACACCAATTTGAAAATTTGATGAATAATTGAGGGCAATTTTGACTTTTGACTTACAATAAAATTTTTCCATCCAAAATCTAATACCGTTAGTGATGGGACAAAAATGTATATATATCATGCATCCCTATATATATCACATACAAACTCAAGCATATTTACAAACTGTCAGAACCCACTTTATCTTCGTCCATTTTTTGCCTGCCCAGATCTCGCGACATGTTTACTAACGCAACATGTGTTGACGTTAATTATAACTGACGGAAAAGTTAGGGTATTCGGGTAATTTTATAATTATTGACGTGTGCGACTGTTGACCTAACCGAGAGAATCATGATACTTTCATATCTTCTCATTTAATGCAAATATTTATATATACTCATTGAATGCAAATATTTGATGGTATATTCAGTCACATCATTAATCTATTTCTCTAATTAGTGTTAAAGAAATAATTACACCAAATTCCCTCATTTAATGCAAATATTATGTGAATAAAACAAATATCTTCTCCTTTAATGCAAATAGTGGTGCAAATGTTTGATTTTATATCTCCTCATTTAATGCAAATATTTGATGGTATATGTAGTTAAATCGTTCATCTCAAACGCGTGCGACTGTTGACCTAACCGAGAGAATCATGATTCTTCCATATCTGCTCATTTAATATTTCCTAATTTAACACAAATATTTATATCTATTCATATAATGCAAATATTTAGTGGCATATTCATTCAAATACTTCATCTATTTCTCTAATTAGTGTTGGAGAAATAATTACACCGAATTGAAAACTATTTTCTCTAGGTATTTAATATATATGTTGTGTGGAACACATGCACATGAAAATGGAACATTTGTATATGTAAGTGGAAATTTTTGCAATAAATCAAAATAAATCCATTACTTTGCGAGGAAAAAATCACGTGAACAAATAATTTTTATTATGCGTCAAATTCTCTACTGATTCTTCCATATTCCCTTGTTTAATGCAAATATCACGTGAATAAGGCAAAAACATCTACTCATTTAATGTAAATATTGGTGCAAAATTTTGATTTCATATCTCCTCATTTGATGCAAATGTTGAATTTTATATCTTCTTATTTAATGCAAATATTTGATGGTATATTCAGTCAACTCATTCATCTATTTCATTAATTAGTGTTGAAGAAATAATTACACCGAATTTGCACATTTATTGGATTAATTATTTTGGAAAGGTTTCAACATTTAATAGATTGATTATTATTGGAAAATGTATCGTCTATAAAATCCATCATCATTTTCGCTTTTTTCCTTTTGGTAAAATTCCCAAATTACACTGACGCCATTAACTAACCACGTTGTTTTTTAAATTTCCTTCCATGCGAGCTAGATTGGATCGGACGGTTGGCGTGGGTTCCGGCGGTTGGTGTAGGTTTGTAAAAAGGCTTGAGTTTGTAGATATATATCACTTGCCATTTTCCAATCTTGTCTATCATGTTTCTCCTCCCAACATGCAATCCAACTCCATGCCCTCTCCCCCTTAAGTTAACATTTATTATTCGTATTTTAAGGACGCATTCGGTTACAAACCAGGTTAGAATGTGAAACGTCCAAATTGACTGGAGATCGTTCATCTGGAGAGATTATATCAGTGCGCCACATGTGGCAGTCTGTTTATATCACGTTCACACCCTGTTTATACCATATGGGGGAGGGCAATACAATTTTGTACACCATGTTCACAATAAATTTATATCATGTGTATATCATGTTTATACCAAGTTATTACACAGGCAAACATTGTTCACACAAGTTACAATATGTTTATACCATGTTCACACTCTGTTTATACCATTTATCGTGCAAAAAAGCGGAATTGCCCTCCATACTATGTCACTTTTGCGGAGACGCGTGTTAGTGTGATGTGTCGTGCGCTGGTGTAATCTCGCCAAATCAATGGCCAGAATTCAAGTTCGGACGGTTTGTATCCGAACATTGATTTGTATCTGATTTCACCTCTTGTATACTATATAAGTTTAATAAGGATTACATAGGTGAAAACTACTATTGTGGTGAAATATAATAATCATATCCACCGTTGGATTAACAAAATAAAAACAAAGATTAAATTTCAACTTAATGAAAAACATATAACTTTCATGAACTTAAATTAAATTTGTTTATCATCAATGATCTGTTAATCTTAATAATCATTTAGTGTAGGGTAAATGACCAATAAATATATCCAAATATAGATGCTTCTCATTTAACTATACCTAATTTAATTCGGTCATACACATCGTAAATTTCGTTGATTATAATGAAAATTTGATGTAAAATGTCAAAAACCTAATTCTGTATACTTAATTCTAAAATTAATGTAGTCATTATCTGAGCTCAAATTTCTAGCAATCATTTCTCGGCGGCCTTTTTCTAGGGGTGGGCACTTTTTACCCAAAACCGAAACTGAACCGGGATCCAAACCGAATTCGAATCGAGAACCGTGGGTATCGAATCGGATTTGGGTCTGAAAACTGAGAAGCAAATCAATTCGGTTCGGTTTCGGTTTTAAGAGTGCAGAACCGCTAATTAACCGGTTCAGAACCGAACCGATTGTAGGGGTTTTAATTAGTATTTTTTTTTATTTCAATTTTATTTTAGCCTAAAAAGAGTTTACTCGTGTATGATTTTCACCATAAATTGAAAAATATATGAATATCACGTTAATTGAATCTAATTAGGCAAAACTATACTACTATACAAAGAACCAGACCCTTAATTTCACTATTAATCATTCAATTGGGTCTAATTGGGTAGAACCGGGAACTGAACGGTAGAACCGATACCCACTTATTGGGTTCGGATTTGGGTCTCCAAAATGAAGAACCGATTGATTGGGTCTGGTCCGGTTCTGACCGGTTTGGTCTGGTTCCAAAACCGTGCCCAGCCCTACCTTTTTCCGATAATAACAATTGTTTGGGGTGATACAATCAGAAGGAATTTAATGTTATGTTTCGAATAGTTGTTGCTCAGGAAGTGGGGGAAGATTCTCATTGATGTTCAGAAATGAAAGGTGAGTTTTATGTCCAATACATACTGGTACTCATGCACGCGAACGAGAGACTTGGCGAATTATACTCACAATCCTACCTGAATAATGAAATCTAAATAGATAAGAAGTTTATTTCTGATTCATACTTAGGTGGCAAGCAAAGAAGTGAATCATACGATGTGGAATTGTCTTGACGAAGACTCCTTGGATGCACACTCAAAAGGTCTCTACAATAGGGGTGCAAAGTCCCACTACGACACAAATGCTTTTGTGGTGCTAGGATGTGTGGACTTCCGATTAGGTGTGGAAGTTTGGCAGGATATATTACTCAGATGTGAAATCTGTGAAAAGATGCATGCTCGTATGCATGTCTCCCATTTTCACGTGAGTCATGGGTGTACTCAGTTTCTTGTGGCATGCGTAAGGTTTATGCGAAATGAGATTTGCAGGACATTGACAAAGCTTAAGAGAAGTTGAGCAGCATGCGGGACACGACCGTTTGGCCTTATTGGTCGCGGAAATACTTTTCATCACTTAGACTGTGAAATTCACCACTCCAACCTGCATACGCCCTCATCGCAAATTGATTTTGAGCTAGATGTAGGGGTTTTGATGTTATATGTCAACGTCATTCTTGGTGAATTGATTACCTTTTTATGAATGTGCGTAAGAAGGTCTTGATTGGTACAAGGATTGATCTCACCTCTTATCTAGAGTTGATCACAAGTAATCCATTGTGTGGGATGTGGTAGGCGCAATGATTCCATAAGAACTCCATGTCAAATTTGATCTCGTGGTCATCCATGAAAATAACTGTCAGATCTATTTTTCCTTTCAAAATCTGATTTGAAGTTAAATCCCTTCGACGAAGCCTTCTGCGAGCTTTAGTGTAGAATTTATGGCTTTTAAGATAGTCATGTCCCTGTTACCTTCGATCTGAGTTAGAAAATAATGTTCTTGCAGATGAAGTAATGGTCAATGTTGGTGTCAATCATAATGGTGGTGGGTTGTTTTTTCATGACATCAGCATAGATGAGTTACAGATTTAGATGGGTGGACTTGATAATAAAGGAGTTGTGACATAGTTTGTGTATAGTTTGTGTGTTATTTCTTAGGTTCTTCCTCTTCTGGTAGAAAGGCACTAAACTTGTCCTTTTGGTCAGTTTCGAGTCTAGTGGCGTTCATTCCAAATAAAGCATGAGATCTTTAGGGCCATTCATATCATTAATTGGATTTTGGTTTCATTCTAACAGGTTTTGGATAATATAATGTGGGACCTCGCTAAGTGGCTAATGGCTTGGCCATTATCATAGGTCTGACATATGTTTACTTTTCGTTAAAATCTTTCATGTTCTCGGGAATTACGAGAATAGTGGAAATGCTATTTAGTGGTTGTTGTGTGAAATTTTGTTTAGCCCAATTTTATAACATGTTCATCATAAGGGAAAAGATTCATTTAAAATAGTTATGGATCGAATGAACAATAAACCCTTTAATTTAAACAAAATTGTGTGGTAGTGATACAATTTATGCACTTCATGCAATAAACCTTCTATTTACTGGTTACAGCCAGATCAGCGTTATATAGATTTTGAACTCATTTGCCTCCAGAAAAAAAATGATATAGTTTCATGCACTTTACTTATCCCGTCGGTCCCTCTTTTATTTGTAGAGATGCAAGACATCTCTCTCGCGGGCCATCGATTATGGGTGGGACCAGCCTAATCACCACCCATTTTGAAGTCCAATGAGAAAGACGCGCCACATGCACAATCGCATGCTTATGGTCGTGCTCTACGCTCGACACATAGATATTCACATCTGATCTCGTCTATATAGTTATTTTGCAAGGGTATGGTAAATTATCTCATAAATGATTATCTTGATGATTGCATCATTATTATTTGGAGAAGAAAATTTGATGATGTCGAGTCTACGATCTTATCCCCAAAGTGAGAATTCAAGGCATCAACATTTTTAGTGTGGGGTGTAAGGGTTTATTTTATATTTTCTAATGTCACTATCAAGGTGATTTGCAAGTTGGGTGGATTGTCTTGTCTACGCCACTGGTTCATCACTGTTTGTGAACTCGCTAACAAGGCCTTGTTAGGAGGACGCCTCCATTGGGCTGACAATACGGATTTTTCTATAATCGGCCGGAATGCAAAATTCATTACTAATATTATTAACTCTCTTGAAAATTTACTAGTTGTACATCTGATCTCTATTCGAAAACAATTTTACTAGAGCTCTACTCATGTACATATCTCATTATATGCTTATGAAATTTGGAGGGTCGATATGGATGTATGAAAAAGAACGCTTTGAAATAACCGTGTACGGGTCCACATCACTACACCAAGTTTTCCTCTCAATCGGGGCGACCCATCGATTTGACTTCCTAATCTAATCATGTATTCCCCGCATACCACTCAGTCTATCTTTGGCTCAGTGTGGAGTGTCTTTTCCAAAATTTCAAGCTCTACATAATTTAGATTTTCCTGACATATAAGATGTACAAGAACTGTCGGATTTGCCTATTGCACCATTCTGGTCGTCCACATCCGCTCCGGTCGAACATAATTTAGCTCTTTTGCAAGCAACGACGTGGTAAAAACCTTTTGACCAGCATCGGTGCCTTCTCTTCTAGTAGTACCAACTTGGAGGAGAGAATTTTTATCAGTTATACCTCACACACTCCACCCAAACTAATCTGAAAAACTGTTTTAAAGATATTAAAATTTGAGATCGTAATTTCATAAGCCTCCTCCTACCTTTATAATTTTCGTATTGAAGCATGTAAAATCGTGGATTATGAAAATCCCCTCAGAACTTCTTTTGAGAGAGATTAACCATGTTTAAATGACAAGATTGAGAAAGCCAACTTTCTCTTTCCACCGCCTCGGACACGAAATCCCCCGTTAGAGGATCCATAAATATGACATCTCTTATGTGATTGGACTATGTTCTATTCCAGGCATCAAAATGTACATGTTTTTCTACCTATTTTTTCAATTTTGTGGCTATACAAATAAATATGTTTAGGTGTTTTCTGTCTCTTAGCTACCTTTCAATATGACACGATAGTCTAACATGACCCAGCTGATTTCAGACACCAACAACACTTTTTAGTGGACATCAACCATGTTCTGGTTTAAAGTTTAAACGTTCAAACAAGCTTTTGGCTCAGTTCTTCATACATTTATACAATGTTTATTTTAAATATTTTATTTGTTTCATGCTCTCAGTCAGCGCTAGTGCCACCTTTCACTTTATTTTGTGAAAACTTTTCTTCTTCTTTTTTATAATATATTTTTTTATCGTTGATAAAAAAACATAATTAGGGATTGAGTTCTTGTGCTTCCGCTGGCGCATTCTCTTACGAGCATCCATGATGTAATTCTTTGTATATAACATATCATGATAAATAATACCATCACATTACTCATAAAGATATAATTACTATTCACAACATTCAAATTTGTAGAATTTATAGTACAAACCGGTATTGTTTTTAGTATATTGAATCACAAAAGTTAAGTTTGTTTCTTACACAATCAATTAAGTTGAACAAAAATTCGTACCTCACCTAAGACTCTATTTTTAGGTAATAACAAAAAATTCACTTTAAATAAAATAAATAAAGGGATGATGTCACATTAACGCCTTCAACCTTCGGTTGTAGATTCAGATCAACTTTCAACACCTTCAAACTTCATCTCCCCATCATCGTCCATCACACAACACCTTTGACATTTGTCCCTATCTATCCCATAACGCAATCGTCGTTCATCTTTGGTCTATCCCACTACCATGCTAGTCCAATATAGAATCAAAGCTCGACGAAAACGAAGTCGGATCTATGAAAACAAATTTGGATAGATGGCACGGTGCCAAATCGAGGGTAACAAAGATGAAAATCGATGATAACAACGCCGATTCTTAGATTGTCTACGTGCTCCAACGATATCTATTGCGCACAAACATAGTGCAACTAGATCCAACAACTAACATGGACTTCATCCTTGACTGATCCAATGCTATAATATTTATAGCTCTTGCTAGAACTTCTGTCTATGGTATGGAGAAGTGATTTGGTTTCATCGCCGGCAAGGAGTCGGAGAGCAAGGGATTAAAGAATGCTTATATTAGAAGCCTTTGATTTTGTAAAACCGGCGAACTCGAGTTGTAAATCATATTTTAATCTTCATTTTTTAAATTTATAATTTGAATAGCATTTTTTGCATTTGAGACAAATGTACACATTTTGCAAAACAATTGTAACTCGACAATTACTTTTTACTAAAACAAAATAATACACCGCACTTTTTTATTTTACCTTTATGTTTTAAGAAGTGGAGAAACATTTTTGTTTTTCTGCTTAAATTTTAATAGAATTAGTATCGATGAGAAAATAACAAACAAATTAACCATTGCTGACTGAAAATCCGGCAAACATAAATATTGTGAATTGTAACTATTGCTATAATAAAAAAGAAGGGGCTATTCAATTTAATATAGAGTATTTTGTCGTAATAAATGGTGGCCACTACTATGTCGTTCTGTGATTAAAACAAGGTTGTAAATGTTGGGCACGACGCTATGATGGCGCACAGGGCCCTATGGGGCCATGGCGAATTTTCATTTTTGCATTTTACTTAATTAATTTAAATTAATATACTTATTTATAGTAAATTATCAAATTTCATATTCAATTACGAAAATAAATTCTCAATTTGCACCACAATACAATAATATTTACTAGTTACTTAATAAATTATACATCCACATGTGTGAACATTATCTTATTCTTGTATTTATCTGATGCAAACATACCATCAAGGTTCATGTGATTTTGATATTTAATTGTGGACATGACTATCTTCCAGTGCGATTTGGTACATTTTAGAACAATTGCTTTAAACTTTTTTATGGCTGCCCGAATTTTAAATTAAAAGTAGTTTTTGTAGCATAAGTGGTTCCGCTATTTTTTTGTTCGAAGCTAATGGGGTTTTAGGAGTCATAGTCCCGCCGTGACCGCCATGGCTCTGACGTGGATGCTATGGCCTGCCACGACTGCCATGGATCGCCAAACGCCCGCCTTAACATTCCATCCACCATGCCTACCACAATATGTGGTTTTCATTACGCCATTGTAAACTTCGGCGTCATGACGCCGCCGTGGCCGACATTTAGAACACTGGTCAAATCATTAAAAAATTACTCTTGTTTTGGGTTGATTTCTCTTCATTTAGTGGGCACTATTTTTCTTTTTGCCTATAAAAGAGAAACATGTGAAATGATAAATAGGATGTATTTAAGGGATTTTTTATAAAAGAAAATGTAAAAATATTCAATTATTTAGTAAATTAGGTTACTATTTGAAATATTTGACAAAATATGTTTTGTCCGCCATGTGTGATATGTTAATGTAAGTAACTTAATGAATGGCTTTCACTTTAGTTCGGCGCTATTTGCTACAGTGGTTATTGAAATCAAGAAAAAATGTATGCTAATCTAACCTAAATATCCATTTCTCTTCAAAAATTATCAACTAAACCAACTTTAATTTATTTCTTCTCCCACTTTCTTTTTATTACTATCTTTGAACCATATTTTGGAATAATTTTTTAAAAAATTATTGGCCTCTCTACCCATATGGCCATATCATTATTTACTTATATGAATATTTTTCAAAAAAAAATTTAATTGTTAAATTTACTAATTAAAGAGTACTTAACTTGATGTATAATAAATTACTGATGAATTGCCCACAATCCGTGGGTAAAGATAACTAAAAAAAATCAAATAAAAGAAAAGAAAATTAGAAAAAAAATCAGAGATTTGGAGTGGAAAAGAGAATGACATCATTTTGAAATTTAATAAATAGTAAGGGGTACCTTAGGTATTTCGCGCTTTAATGAAATTTTCTATCCAAAATTTAACGGTGTTATAACACATTGTAAAAGACAACGTAATTAAGTATAGTAAGTTGTAATTTTTAAAAATAGGTATAGTAACTCGAGGCTCCAACTAAACATAGTAAAGTGTAATTATCCCTTAATATTATTATGTTACACATATGTCAACAGCTTCAAACCAAACGAAATAACATGAGAAAGCCATATTATTATTTATATGTATTTTATTATTAATAAAAAAAATTTGAAGGTATTATTAATAATTTAATTGTGAATAACAGTATATTATATTTCAACTTTAGTCCCTTAATTACATGAAAAAATATATTTTTATTTTGGAAAATATTTGTAAAAATAAATAATAATTGATGATATGGGCATATATTAGCCAATTTTTTGAGAAAAAGAAAACTGATTCCCACGGGTGATTCAAAGAGACTAAACAAAACAAAGTGGAAAAAAATATAAGTTAGTGTTGGTTGAGTTGGTAAACACTTAGAAAATTGAGAGAAGTACGAGAGTTGTGGTTTAATTCCGGCGACACTGTTGTAAATAGTGCACAGCTACAGTGAAAGTCAAATAACAAATTAACTTTTAACAACAGATTGACACATGGCAAACCCAACCTATTTTGTTAAATATTTCAAACAGTAACTTTATTTTTTAAATATTTGAATTTTTTACATTTTATTTCAAAAAATTCCATATCTAAGAGCAACTTTCTTCCTTCATTTTTGTCTCGGTTCTTTTCATCAAGTCTTGTTTTGGGAAACAAGACTTTAGTTGCACTTTTAATAACTCAACATTAACATATAACACATTCAACACTCTTCTCCACTAATTAAAATAGGAAAATAGCACGTTATATTAAACCGTTGGCAGCTTCAAATGTTAAAAGCAGATCTTTGGCAATGGGACAGGTCTGTCCAAGGTGAATTTTGAATTCCACGGACCAACTCCAATACAAATCTTAAACCCTACTTTGACCCCAAATGTTTCAGTTCGACCCGAATATGTGGAGACATCATATCCCCCATGGGTTCAGATCATTTTCTCACCCTACTTTAGGTTGTGTAGCTTTGACTTTAGACAAATAATAATAACGGTATGTAGCAAGTTAAAAAATTTAATCCAACACACTTTTCAACTAAGATCCAGATAAAATTATATATGGTTCATCCAAGTGATGTGGCCAAGAGTTTCATCTATGATCTAACATTTTGGCAAAAGCACAATGAATCAACATCACATAAAAGATCCCCAATAGTAGTTTACCAGATGGCAAGGAAACCCAATGCTACTGACTGACAACATTAAATGCCTGTATTTGAGCTCTCCAGCAATCACAGCCAGCAATACATGAGCCTCATCCTTCTAGTGCACCTAGAGCTTTCATATCTTCCAAAAAGGCCATATATGAATCGTCAATGCTCTTTGCCTTGGGTGCTGATGATGAAGAGTTAGCAGACCCTGGTTTCACCATGGTGGGTGCAGCAGGCCGGACGACAGTTGCTGCAGTTGATTGCAAGGGCTTTGGCTTTGGCTTTGAAACTACACCCTCTCTCCTCACCCGAACAGATGCTGGAATCTGAGTAAAGAACAGAGATATAAAATATTTGAGATAGATATTGGCATAAAGTAGGGAGATAAACTAATTTATTGACTCGAGATCAACTACGTCATCCTACCGTTGCTCCGCAGTCTGCATACTTCGTTTGCAACAAATAAATCCTCCAATTAAAAACTATATCACAATTACTTCAAAGATTATGTCCTACGCCCTATATTTTATTAATCATGACAGTTCATGGGTATGTGAAGACGCAATTGATTTTCTTGTATATCAACAGACATTGTTGAATGCTCTGCAGTTCTACTGTATATTTAATCAAAACACATGTTCTAAAGGGAATAGAGTACACTAGATCATCAATCTGTCCATAAAATCCAATCGCCACACCTGATGTTCTTGCTGATGAAAGAAATACGTTCATAAAATGAATAAGATTTTGCTGACAAAATGATTCAATCAACATACCATTGCTGTAAGTTCCGGAGTATGCTGAGCGAGTGGCCTCTTCACAACAGTCGAAGCAGCAGATTTCACATAAGAAGGTTTCTGGGGGACGGTTGGTCTATATGCAGTGTGATCACCTTCTTGGAAGGTAGGGGGAGGACCAGGTGGAAGAGGTGGTCTGAACATTAGGGGAGGAGGTCCGGGAGGAGGACCATATGGTGGTCTAGGCATAAGTGGAACCATCATTTCAGGAGGAGGTGCCTGATTAGAAAGCCCGTGAGCAGATAGCGGAGGTCGCATGCCTGGTGGAGGTGGGGGTGGAGGAAAACGTGAAATCCCTGGGGGTAATACATCAGACTGCAATGTTGGGATTAAGGGAAGTCCAGACATTGGAGGCTGTTGCCTTGGAGGAGGTGGTGGGGGAATCATCTTAGATGGATCCTTAGTTTCTGAAATAGCCTTGGAATCAGCTTCAGAAGACACACCATCAGAGTCATTGGTTGCCGACTTTGGTGGCATCCCAGGTGGAGGTGGCAGAGGCAGCATAGTGGATAACTACACATGGCAGAATGAAATGTTATGCTAATTTCTAAGTAGCAAATAAATAACCAAATATCTTTGGGTTTTAGTTAGAATCTTCAAGAACTTGACTAATCAAGCATATGTTTGGCCTGTCCAATAACTCCTATGAAAACAATTAACCTAGATTAACCTCTGCAATATGGTGTCAATGCGCTAGTCTCATCCATTATATGTAAATTTAATGCCCACTTGCAAGAAGAAATATATGTTAAAGATAAATTAGAAGAATTACCTGAGCAGAATCCTTTACAGTTGGGTTATCAGCTAAAGCGGATAGAATTTGGTTTCTTTCAGTGGAAGCAGTGCCAGGTGGAGGTGGCTGAGCTGACTGTGGTGGTGGTGGCGAAGGAAGTACAGGGTGAATCGTAACTTGTTCTTTAGGTGGGGGACCAGGAGGAGGCGGTGGTAAAAGCAGTTGGGGCAATGCCCCGCTGAGGACTCCCATAGGAGGCTTTGGAGGCAAAGGTGGTGGTGGAGGTAAAGGCAATGATGATGCAGGAATAGCAGAACTATCACCAGATGCTGGCAAAGGAGGTGGTGGGGGTGGTGGAGGTACGGCTAAAGCACCTTCCTCTAGCTCAGTGTTAGAAGATGATGCAGCATTACTTGATGAAGCTTCGGATAAGGGGATAATTGGTCCTGAAATAAGAAGTGGGAACCAATATAAGGAGTAACTAGCATTAGATTCAATTATAACTTTAAGGACAAAAAGGATACCTATTGATGACTTGTACATGGGAGGTTTCCCAGGTGGTGGGGCACCTGTAGGATTTAGTGTAGGATGATAATAAACAGAATCCTGTAAAAAGTGTCAGTAAATTTGTATTCAGAATACGTAAAGACCCAAAGCATTTTATATACCAGTCAGATGTGAGAAATTACTTCAGGCTTAGGGTGCTTGACTCTCTCATCTTCCTCTGCATTAGTCCGTCTTCGAGGAGGTCCTAGATGACTGCACCAAAAGACAAACACAAATCTTTATATATAGACCCAGAGATAGTTTTAAGTTAAGCCTTACATCCAAAGTTTCTTTACCTAAACATAACAGGAGTTTCACCCTTCTCTCGCATTTTCTCTTCATATTCCTGTCAAAAAGGGTGAAGGTGACTTGGCATTATCTATGCACATATCCAAAATAAGAAGACTAAGCAAACTAATGATCCATAAAAGTCAACTAATCCATAAATTGTGATTCACTTTCACAGGACAAAATAACAAAATGTGGAAGTTTCATGGTTAATTTAGAAATGACCAACAAATTCAACAAATATTCTTATAACTTATTAAGTGAGGGGCAACCGTACTACAGCCTGAAGTATGCATCTTAGACTTGTAGAGTACTCAAGAGCATTAGAGGAAAGTTAAACTATGCCATGACCCGACTTAATTCAACTTTCTGTAACTATTTTGGAATGACACGTGTTAATGGTGAATCATCCTGCATATAGAGAGGACATGTATAATAAAGAATTACACCTACATCATAAGCTTTATTGTTTTATTTTCTTTACCATTGGACCCTGTTGAACTTATATTTTGTTTTATCAATTCCTGACAAACAAAGAGGTGAAAATAAACACCCGTCCAAGAATAAGTCCATGTTTCTAGTGAATGATTGAACCATCATGCCTTTTTTTCTCACAGAGAGCACTAAATAATATATTTTTAGAATGGTTGTCATTACCACTGTACAGACTCACTGACCTGAATCATGCTCTACAACATATGTAAAAACAAATAAAGCTACCAAGAAAAGGACTGCATAACTAAAAAATTAAGCCAGAAATAGATATTGGAATTGCTTAAGAAGGTTTGGGGTCTGATGGAGTTTTAGAAAATGTTCTGGCATTGACTTTATCTGCTTCTGAATCTATTTGAGGCATCTGTTAGCTTCTTGTGTGCTTCAGACACAGGATTGCCGCTTGTAACTTTTAAGTTGATTGCTATTGAAAGTAAGACTTTGTAATGAGTTTGACTACCTAATTCGCTGATCAGTGATTTGTTCATAACTTAGGATAGAGTGATTGTCCATATGGCAGGTCCAGAGATTCTTTAAGTCTTGGTGTCTGCTTCTTGGATTAAATAAATTTGTAGCAGACAAAAACCAATAAAAACTAATTTTATGACTATTACCTTCCTTTTCTTCATCACAAGGTTCAATGTGTCTTCAAGTTGTCTCTTCTTATGTTTTCTCGCTTTGTCCAAAGCACCATCAGCCTCTGCACGAATTCATTGTAGAATGACAAAGTTATTCAAGTGGGTGTAAAGTGCAATCAGAGGAAAATGAATGGTAATAAATCATGTTAAATAAAAATATTTCATTCATTTATGTACTATTTTCTTAGCCACGCGCAAGCTGCACCATTATCTTATATCCACAGAAGACAAATTTTACTTGTTCAAAATGACTAGAAATAATTTATTTTCATTGTCTTTTAACTCTTAGCAGAGATAAGTCCTGATTTTCTTATTGCACTAACCGACCAACTTAAGAACGTGAATTTTTAAACCATTTTACAGTATAAGTAAGAGGATGCAGCAACACTGACTTACTCATCATTTCCAACTTGCCAATCTGATCCTTGAGTGTATCAGGATCCTTCTTTAAGATCCCAACTTCCCTTACTTTTTTTCTTTCTTTCTTATTCTGTTAGGAAGTAAGAAATAATTAGATATGAACTAGCACACTAAACAATATGTGCTGAAGGGAAACAAAACTAAACCAGCACATATGCTTAACCAAATGAAAATAACATTTCTGAAGACATGCTTAATAGAAAAATTAAGACTAATTTGATGAAACATAGGCAAATAACAACTGTAATTGCATGGGAGATGGATTGCCGAACCTGCAATAACAAAGACTAAAAGTACAAAAAAATTATAATTGAAACACACACACAAACATTCCCTGTCCATGCCTACAACTTGCAAATGGGTGAGAGGTTTATAAATTTGAAATCCTGCATACAAGCTACAAGTCTCGGATGCAACATTTGACTTAGTCCTTGGTGGCTTGATGGGATAAAATACAAAGCCAGACTATGGTATTGGTAAAATAAAAGTCATTATCTAATCAGCTATCACGTCTTTCAAAAGTAACAGATTGCTAAACATTGGATTATTTTTAAACAACTTAGCACCTAAGATAATTAGGTAGGATGGACATTGCCCGTTATATATATGCCTGCATCATATACCATAGATTCAATCACTTTCTCTTTTAACCTATGCTTGTCTTTGAACTTACTAGAAATTATTATTCATTTGGAGCTACCATTAACAAACTGATTTAATCTATCTTAGCAATTTTTTATCTTTATTTGACATTGAAAAAAAGAAGATTCAAGCATCAAAATTACTAATCCATTTTGACAACCACAGGCAAATTAAATGCTTCGAATTCCAGAACATACATTACAATTGATTTCCCTCAATTCCAAACAGCTAGATCTGTATGAAAACAAAAATAGCAAAGTATCCAACTCCAAATCAAAACACACTGCCCCGTGTCAGGTACACATACAGCTGATTTTTCCAACTCGTGATACCATTTAGGTCAGATGAAAATCATCCAAATGAAAGCCCGGAAATAATAAAATCAACCAAATCAGAAAAGCCCGGAAATAATAAAATCAACCAAATCAGAAAAGCCCGGAAATAATAAAATCAACCAAATCAGATTTGGACAAGAGCTTAGATTTGGATGAGTTTTAGTGAATTTTACGTATCAAAAGACTAATTTTATGCTTCTGACTTCAAATTTGATAAATTTTACTTCAAGTAATATGCATTTGAAGTTTTGAAGAGAAGCCTGTGATTCTTCACCTGGTGATAAGCCAACTTATTTTGTAGGTAAAACAGTGGAAACCTTTCACTAGAACATTACTAGTCAATGTGCACAACAATTTTACCTTTCTACATTTATTTTCTTCCTTAATCCCTAATTTGATTGGGAAAATTAAAATCCACACATTATGCCAATAGAACATATAGTAAAACCCCAAAAGCACATTGGTTAGGTCAATTAGAGCAAAAAAGGCACATATTAGTTGAAACACAAAATTTGAAATTCCAGTTCTAATAGCCAATTAGGGCACTAACTGGAGATAATGGTGAATCGATTTTACATGTAATGTAGTAGAAAGCAAAAACCCTAAAGGGATTGAAATACACACCCGTTTCAATTCCTTTTTGCGAAGCTCCTTGCGGTAGGCGTCCGTAGGGTTCATGACCTTGCCTCCCTTGGTCGTCTTCATTTTAGCAATCCCCTCGCCGATTTATCGTTTCTGCTGATGGAATTCAAGGCGGAGGAGGGAAGCTAAACCTCGACTTTCACAGACCCAAACCTACGGACCAAAACGCCACAATAACAACAACAACAATCGAGTTTCTCTGATCTCCCTGTGACTCACCAATCTATTTACCTTTGGTTCTGCCTATTTATATTTTTTACCCAAAACAGTTTATTATCGGGAAAAATATTTTTGACACTTTATATCCTACCCATTTTTTCCTTTTTTTAGTACATGAATTTTATTTTGGGACAACGAATCATTTATTTATCAAAAATACCCCTGAATTTTGGTTTAATTTATGAGTATTTTGGAAAAATAACCCGGAAGTACACTGAATTTTGGTTCAATTCATGAGTATTTTGGTTATTTTAGAATTATTGTCCAAAAATGAAATTCAGGGTACTGAAAAAAAGAAGAAGAAAAATGTAAGGTATGAAAAGTGTCAAAAGTGTGTATTTAGGTGCACAAAAGTGTCATTTTCCCTTTTTTGAGAGATCGGGCCACCTGTTCTAGCCTCTACCCTAACCCACACCTGGCCCGCCCCAACTGAAGTCTACATATCCCACCCACCTAGAAACTACTTCCCGACCAAAGCACCCCACGAAGCTCCCGCATGGGCTCGAACCCCGGTCGAGACAGTGGAAGAGCACGTACTGCATAAATCTCTTAAAGTTCCACTTACCTACCATGAAATGAAAAGAGTAATTGTGAGCCCCTAAATATTAACAAAGTCTCACTCATCACTAACAGTGCTAATAATGACATGAAATGTCGAATTTTCCCTCAATTATCTATCAAATTGATGTAATTATTTATCAAACTATTCATATTCATCAAATTATAATTTTTATTAATAAAAATTAATTTATTATTATTGTCATTAATAATTATTATAATTATAATTATTTAATAAAAATAATAGTAAATAAATTTCTTTCAATTATTGATTATTAATAACAAAAACAATACTAAAAAATAAAAGTAAATTAAATATCAATAAATAATACTAATATTAATTATAAATAATAATTTTTTATCATTAATAATATATTGAAAGTTTCGAAACACATAACTCTCTCGTACGAGTTTCATTTCGGCTCATAATATATCAAATCGAAGATAATCGAAAGATCAACAATTTTGGAGAAATAAGTTTTTGTCTATATATTATTAATAATCGATTTAATTTTACTTGATAAATAATTATTACCAAAAATATTAATAATATAAATAGTTAATGATTGATAAAGTTTTTTTAACATTTTGCTCTAGCACCGTTAAATGCTAGACAAAATATTTTCGAAGAGTACAAAATTTTCGTTGGATGAAATTTTGGACAAAAACTTTTTTCTTCCAAATTTTTGATCTTATAATTCTCTTCGATATGATATACTATGAGCCCGAAACAGAGCTCGTATGAGAGAATTATGTCATTCGAAAGTTTTGATATATTATTGATAATTAATATTAATTTAATTTTTAATTTACTTTTAATTTTTAATAAAAAAAAGCTTTCTTCAAAATTGTTGATCTTTCGATTCTCTTCGATTTGATATATTATGAGTCCGAAATGAAACTAATATGAGAGAGTTATGCCATTCGAAAGTTTCAATATATTACTAATAATTATTATTATTTGAATTATTAATTAATATAAATAATAATAAAATCTGATTTTAGTATTAAAAATATTATTTACAAAAATAAAAAATTATAACATAAAGAAACGATCTTTAAAAAACGTTTTTAATATTTAAAAAATATATATTAGAGTCAGTTCTTATTATTTATTTTATAAGAAAATATGTTGAAAGATAAGTTGAATTTGAACAAGAACGTAATATAATATGAATTTGAACATTAATATGAGGGAAAATTTGACATTTCATGTTATTATTAACACCGTTAGTGATGAGTGAGATTTTGGTAATGTTCAGAGGGGACTCACAAGTAGCCTTTTCATTTTATGGGAGGTAAGTGGAACTTTGGTAAACCTTGGGGGATTTATGTGGAATTACCCATATATATAATTATATTTAAACTTAGAGGAGGGTACAATAAAACAGATATATTTGAGAACAACTCGCTAAAAATGATTTATACTCACAAACTTCAGAAGAGTTATGAGATTGATATTAAGATATTACTTTTGAGTGAAAATTTTCATGAAAGTTCAACATCTAGTAAGAAACTTACATAAGAAATCGACTCGATTGTGCAGTAAAGAAAAGCAAAGCAACATTGTCAACAACCAGAGGGGGATTACAGAGCATATCCAACATCACTTTAGATACATCTTTACTTGATTTCCATTCTGTTGGGTTTTTCTTTATACAGTTAAACATAATTTGTAATTAGGTGGTGTCCAAGAGGAAGCGTCGTAAATAATATGTGTCCACCACCTATGTCTCGTAGGGAAAATGTGTCTAAAATGGCAAAAGTTAAAATGTGTTTTAACTTATGACTGGGTTAACTTGAGTTGTGATTATGGAATGCTTCGTCTCGACCTAGAGAGATGTGAAACACGTTTACATAGTTTAGGATATGAGATATTTCCAACGGTATATCACGAGCTCTAAACGGACAAGTGGTGTATGAGAAATCGAAACTCAAATATGACACTTGAAATGATGTTGAGAAAAATGAGTTGTGCTGAAAATTTGGGGGTCGAAGGCCCGCCACATTTTTGCTAAGGCCCAAAAACTAATTCTCAACAATATTTTAAATTTGTAAATTGAGAATAATATTTTCCAATATAATTCGGAAATAAATATATTCCAAATTAGTAAATTTGGGAATAGACTTTTTTATGAATTCGAAACTAATAGTATGCGACTTGCAATGGGAAATAAAGAAATATCTTTTGAAATACTTGTATTGAAGAATTAAATATTTTTCAGAATATTTTTATTCAAGAATTAAATATTTTCTTGATATTTTTGAGTATAAAATATTTTTATAATATTTGTTATTTGGAAGTAAGTATAGTCATATTATGTCATTAAAGTAAATTCTCTTGCTTGAACGACAAGTAGAAATTTTATATATTTCTCAAGGATAAAGAAATTGGTAAGTTTTTCATTCATATTTTCTCCAGGTTTCGAATCTCTTTTTCCTATATATATTCAAATCATGTTGTTAGTGTAGGATTTGTGCCCTAGTCCAACACAAAGTTATGTCTGTATTTATGTATCATCATTTGCAATGAAATAAAATCGACATTTTATTACTAATGTGTTGTAGTAATAAGTTAAGTATAATTCGATATGTATCATTGAGTGTGTCATCACTAATAGTAGAATTATAGATCTATTTGAATTGTATTTAACATGTCTCTGGTCAATTAGGCTTTCTCAGAAGCGACTAGTATGAGGATGACTCTTTATGATCACGCTCTACTGATCATTGGCAATGGGATTGCCGGTGTCAGATCATAGATTTCATTTAAGAATGAAGGAATCCATGGGGTCCAAAACAATTAAACACATGCATAGCGGAAGCGAATTTAACCATGGATTCTTAGAACTTTGAACGGATCATCATGTGAAAATTTTCAGCATGCATAATATAAATAAAATCTGGAATTTTACCTTGTAAAACCGAATCCAATATCACAAATCTTTGTTTTGTGATCCCTAGTTGTATCCACACAAGCAAAGCACCTTTCGAAGGATTTCTACAAAACCAATTACAAGTTAGTTTTGAGAAAATAGGAAGAACAATTGAAGAACAAGAGAGAGAGAGGGATTTCGGCTATGGGGAGGGTGGTGGCCGAAAATTAGGTTAGAATTAGTGTAGGATTATTCCTTAAATCAAAATATATGATTTATGCAAGTATCTTCCATTTTCCAAATCCTAATTAACTTCTTATTTCAATTATAATTATAATTGTAATAAGAATGGGCTTAAAGCCCACTTAGCCAAGTCCATTAATAAACTCATTTAAATTGGGTTATATTTAAATGGATTAGCTAGACCACCCCAATTACTCTAAACCGATTACTGGTTTAACTAATTTGCACTTGAATTTGTTAAATCGAATTGCGAATTTCCCAATTCTCATATTCTTCAAATACTGACTTTTCCAACTCCACTTTTAATATATTTTGCTTAAAGTGTGTGACCCTCTAGGCTCACGACCCGTTGGCAGACTGACAAAATTATCATTTTGCCCTTTCCATCATAAGTGGCCTCTAGTAAGACATTATGATTACCCAACGTTCGCGAATATCGATGATTTGATTTAACCTCTTATCGTCCATGTCACTATCCTTTTATCATATCGATATCTAGATTGATCAAAAGGCATAAAACCGTCATCCTAATTTACCAATCACTGTTTCTTGATATCTGCGACGACTGAAAACTAATACTAAGTATCTCCTGCATGGTCATGCTATTTCTTCAGTCATACTCATCAAGTGGCCTAAACAGATATCATTCCCATACCTGAGTATGAGTGATATATCCCTCAGCCGTCTTTCGAGTTCACTCATGTACTTCATAACTAAGCCAATAGAGCCCTTATGGCTACCCTTTTACAGGTAACGTTAGACTAGGTCAACGTTAGAGATTCGTCACATAGTGATCACAAAGACTCTTTGGTCTTAGGATATAATGACAAGCTACGATATGTGAGTATGCTCATGACAGTATCTATGCCGCAAACTCACCATCGGGTCGTCCAATACCATCTCCTCGATGATATCTATGATCTAACTCCGACACTACTTTGCCATGATCATAAAGAGTTGGCCTCATACTGATCACTTCTTAATGAAGCTTGACTGATCAGGGACACATTAAATGTAATTCTTTCCGATCTGTAGTTCTACTATTAGTGATGACACACATAATGATACATATCAAGTTACATCTAATAAATTACTACAACATTAGTAATTTAATGCCGATTTATTTACTCGGAAAGATGATAAAACTTCACATCAGTATATCATTTATATATTGGACTGGGGCATAACTCTAACAATCTCCCACTTGCCTCTAGTTCCAATCTAAATTCTGATCTACTCTCATAGACCTTGCATGTTCCTCATGCCTAGGCTGCGGCTGAGCCTTTGTCAAGGGATCGACCATATTATCATCAGTTGAATTGTGCTTAATCTCCACACCACCTCTATCTGTGATAACTCTGATGAGGTGATATCTGCTGAGTATATGTTTGGATCTGTTGTTGAATCTGGGCTCTTGAGCAATAGCTACGGCACCTGTGTTGTCCTAAAACAAGCTTATCGACGCTCGCGGCGTTGCATCTAATCCGATCATAAAGCTTCTAATCCATACTTATTCATACTTCTAATCAGAAAGATTTAGCTCTAATGGATCTCGAGAATGCTTGAATGATTAGCAATTTTTGGACAGGGCACGCGACCACATGGGCGAGCCCATTGGGCTTGGCCCATGAGGTCACCAAGCCGGCCTAACAAGGCCCAAAAGCCTCTTATGGCCGGCCACATTGGTGGGTCCAAGTGTGGGGGCCATACACCATGCTTAGTTGGTGTTGTTGATTAAGAGGAGAGTGATTTAAGGGGATTAGGTGATGACTTGCCTTTAACCCATGCCTTCATCATTTGTTACTTTAATTAACCATGCCTTATGAGTTGGTGAAGTAGACAAATATCTAATTAATTCACTCACTTTCTCTCACACTCTCACTTGGCCGGCCACCATTCTCTCTCTCTGCTCTTTGCTCTCTTGTTCTTCACACATTAGTTCTAGTAGGCTAAGTGTGTTGGGTCATAAGAATCATCCTCTTGTTGTGGACTTGCTCTAGAGAAGAAGATCATCTAGTTCTTCTTTATTGATTCAACAAAGACTAAAAGGTAAACTCTTGTGGAATAGATTTTGCCTTGAGATTTAATGGTTCATGTTGTTGGACAGTTTTTGGAGTTCTTATTGTTTATACTTCCGTTATCTCGATGATCTTGAACGCTCCAAATCTCTTCAATAGTTCCTACAGCCAAAGCATATGAGATCTTATTCATCTGCTCAACTCATCAGGTGTCCTAGGACACTGTGTCCTGCTGAGCTTAATGCCATGATGCATGGATATGTATCTTTTTCTTAGATTCAAGCATTGAGAGTCTTCTCAACACTTTATCTATGTACGTGTTCTAAGTTAGGCCCAAAGTCCTTTTGGAATTATCTCTATAGATCCTGATGCCCACAATAAATGTAGCATCACATAAGTTCTTCATCGATAAGCACTTTCCTAACCAAGCTTTGGTGGCAATGTCGGGATGTCATTCCCGATGAATAAGTACCAGGAATACAATATTACTCCCATTCGCTTTCTTATAAACATAAAGTTCTTCTTCATTTTTTATGAAACCGAATTCTCTTACAGCTTCATCGAAACGAAGATTCCAACTCTGTGAAGCTTGCTTCAATCCATAAATGGATCTTTGCAGCTTGCACATATTTTCGGGATTCTTTGGATCTACAAAACCTACAGGTCGTGTGATATACACACCTTCTTGTAAGTTCCCGTTAAGGAAAGTGGTTTTGACATCCATATGTCATAACTATGGCTAAGAATAATCCGGATCAATTTAGCCATTGCTACTAGTGAAAAGGTGTCATCATAATCCAAACCTTAAATCTGACGATAAGCTTTTGCAACCAACCCAGCCTTATAGGTCTGAGAATTTTCATCCATGTCGGTCTTGATCCTATAGACCCACTCACAACCGATGGGTTTTATCCCAGTGGATTGATCAACCAAAACATACTTTGTTATATTACATGGATTTCCTCACCTCTTTCTTGGCTTCATGCCATTTATTGGAGTCGGTACTGGGTAGGGCTTGTCGAAAGGTTTGCTGGATCTTCCTGATCCACAACTATCAAGTCATTTCCTTCAGTGGTTGTGAAGCCATATCTGACGGGAATATGAATGGATCTTTCAGACCTCCTTGGACCATTTGTAATTTTTGTAGGGATTGATTATTCATCTACGACCATCTGAGGCTCATGTACTTCTACATCTTGCATAGCATGCTCCTGAATTGCTTCAGGCTGTATTGTACCCTCTCGAATTTCTTCAAGATGCACGGGACTCCCACTAGCTGTTTTGGAAATAAATTCTTTCTCTAAAAATACCCCTCCTTGAGCAACAAAGACTTTGTTCTCGCTGGGTTTGTAGAAGTTGTATCTCTTAGTTTCTTAAGGATATCTTACGAAGACACACTTGTCTGATTAAGATGCAAGCAACTCTGCAACCCAAATCATTAGGAAAAACATATTAGGATGTTTCTCACACCATATACGACTATGGTCTATTTCTCATTTATCAATCACTGTTTCTTGATATCTAAGACGAATGAAAACTGATACTAAGTATCTTCTGCATGGCCATGCTATTTCTTCAGTCATACTCATCAAGTGGCCTAAACAAATATCAATCACATACCGGAGTATGAGGGATAAATCCCTTAGCCGTCTTTCGAGTTCACTTATGTAACTTATACCTAAGCCGATCAAAGCCCTTATGGCTACCCTTTTACAGTAAACGTTAGACTGAGTCAAACTTAGATACTTACTACATGGTGATCATCAAGACTCCTCGGTCTAAGGATACCATTACAAACTACGATATGTGAGTATGCTCATGACATCATCTATGCTACACACTCACCATCGGGCCGTCCAATATCATCTCCCTGATGATATCTATGATCTAACTCCGGACTACCTTGCCATAAACAGTAGAGTGTGATCATAAATAGTTAGCCTCATACTGATCACTTCATAATGAAGCTTAACTGATCAGGGACTCATTAAATGTAATTCTTTCTGAACTATAGTTCTACTATTAGTGATGGCACACATAATGATGTAGATCAAATTACATATAATATATTACTACAACACATTAGTAATATAATGTCGTTTTATTTATTCTAAAGATGATAAATCATTATATACATACGAACTTATTACACTGGACTAGGGCACAAATCTTCCACTCTCCCACTTGCCCCTACTTCCATCTCAAGTTCCAATCCATTCCCATAGACTTCACATGCCTCTCATGCTTAGGCTGTGACAGAGGCTTCGTCAAGGGATCGGCTATGTTATCATCCGTCGAAATATATGCAATCTCCACATAACCATTATCGACGTACTCTCTGATAATGTGATATTTTATATGTATGTGCTTGATTCTGTTGTGGAATCTTGGCTCTTGAGCAAGTGTTATGGCCCCCGTGTTGTCACACAACAACCTTACCGGATCAGACGCTCGCGACATTACATCTAATATGGTTAGAAAGCTTCTAACCCATACAACCTCCTTAGCTGCTTCCGCTGCAGCTGTATACTCAGCCTCTGTCGTAGAATCGGCAGTTGTTGTTTGCTTGAAGTTTTTCCAGCTGAATGCTCCACCGTTCAACACAAAGACATATTGTAGGGTTTTGGAGCATTCTAGATCATCGAGATAGCGGAAGCGTTTAACAAAATCTACTCCAAACCTTGTCCAAGAACATAAACCGTTAAATCCCAAGGCAAAATCTATTCCACAAGATGTTTACCTTTAAGTCTTTGTTGAATCGATAAAGAAGAACTTTCGGATCTTCTTCTCTAAAGCAAGTCCACACCAATCCTTCACTTAATTGCCTACTAGAACAATTAAATGAAGAACAAGAGAGCAAGATGAGAGGAGAGAGTTGGGGTGGTCGGCCACTATGAGAGAGAGAGGGCTTGTGAGAGTTGTTTTTTTGTGTGTAATGAATCAATAATAGATATTTACCTTCATCATCCAACTCATAAGCATGGGTCTAAAAGTGATTGGTATGAGCTTAAAGTGTCATCACCCATACCCCTTAAATCACTCACCTCTTAATCCATAATCACCAACCAAGCATGGTGTTGTGTGGCCCCCACCCTTGGACCCACCAATGTGGCCGGTCATATTGGGGCTTATTGGGCCCATAATGGGACCTTGTTGGGCCGGCCACGTGACCTCATGGGCCAAGCCTAATGGGCTCGCCCATGTGGTTTCGTGCCGTGTCCAAAAGTTGCCAAACCCTTTTTGTCGTTACTTATCAAACAAAGTCCGACGCGACATCGACGAAAAAACTCAGTTTTCTCGATTCGCTAATTATTCTCTCAAACCGAACCCATGGCCCAAAACCTTCAGTTTTGTCCATGCATAGATCCTCAAGAAACGTTAGGGTTTCCTTGTCTCAAGTTATCCGTCTTGAATGTGTGTGACCCTCCAAGCTCATGCCACCGTAGGCAGATCGGCGCAAAAGATCTCTCTTGCCCGATCCATCATAAGGGGCCTCTAGTAAGACGTTATGATTACCCAAGGTGCATGACGATCGATGATTCGACTTAACCTTGTGCGTACAAGTCACTATCTTATTATCTCTAGATATCCTGATTGATCACAAGGCATAGAGTCGTCACCCTTGTTTAATCAATCATTGTTACTTGATATGTGAGATGGCTGAGAACTGATAACCCGTATCACCGGCATGGCCATGCTCTTACTCTCAGTCAGTCTCGAATAAGAGGCCTTTAATGGATATCTTTCCCATACCGTAGTATGAGGGATAAATCCCTTAGCCGTCTTTCGTGTCACTCATGCAACCCGTTCCGCCACCCAATCATGCCCGTTATTGCAATCATGTTACGGAAAGCGTTAGGCGCAAGTTAAAGCCGCACGTACATTGCATATTGATCACAAAGACTCCTTGGTCAAAGGATATCGTGACAAGCTATCGCATTTGAATATGTTCATGGCTTAATCTATGAAAACACTATTCGAAGCGGGTCGTCCGATATCAATCACCTCATGATATCTATGATATGATTATGGGATTCCTCATCCCTATGACAAGTAGAATTACGTCATTGAGAACCATCCTCATACTGGTCGCTTCTATGGAAGCATATATTGACCATGAACTCGTTAAGTGTGATCTGTACATATTTATGGTTCTACTACTTTAGTGGTCATAAATCAAATCATGCCTAACATATTACTTCAACACATAAGTAATACAAAGCCGTTTTATATATATATATATATATATATATATATATATATATATATATATATATATTACAAACGATGATAATGTACATAGACGTTTACATGCTACTAGCAATTGGACTAGGGCACAAAATGCTATCACATATCCTGCCTGAGATTTGAAGTCATCAGGATCTGTTTGAAAACTAACATCAACATATCCCTTGACTGCTAGTTCTTCATCTTTCCCTCCAAACACTAAGAATGCATCCTTTGTCCTCCTCATATATTTGAGGATGGTCTTGACAACAGTCCAGTGATCTTGGCCAGGGTTATACTGAAATCTGTTGGCACAGCTTAGCGCGAACGAAACATCCGGTTTCGTGCAGATCATGGCATACATGATGCATCCTACAACGGAAGCGTATGAGATTTTACTCATCCTGCTCAGCTCATCAGTAGTACTAGGACATTGTTTCTTGCTGAGCTTAATGTCATGTCGCATGGGTATGTATCTGTTCTTAGAATAAAGCATTGAGAATTTTCTCAATATTTTATCTATATAAGTGCTTTGACTTAGCCCCAAAATCCTTTTGAAACGATCTCTATAGATCTTGATGCCCAAAATAAATGCAGCATCCCCTAAGTTCTTCATCGAGAAGCACTTCCCTAACCAAGTTTTGACTTCAAGTAGGGTCGGGATGTCATTCCCGATGATCAAAATGTCATCGACATAAAGCACTAGGAATACAATATTACTCCCACTCGCCTCTTTTTATAAACGCAAGGCTCATCTCCATTCTTGATGAAACCAAATTCTCTTATGGCCTTATCAAAACGAAGATTCCAACTCCGTGAAGCCTGCTTTAATCCATAAATGGATCTTTTCAGTTTACAAATCTTTCCGGGATTCTCTAGATTAATAAAACCTTTAGGTTGTGTCATATACACATAATCTTTTAAGTTCCCGTTAAGGAAGGCGGTTTTGACATCCATCTGCCATATCTCATAATCATAATATGCAGTTATGGACAGAATGATCTGGATAGATTTAACCATGGCTACTGGTGAAAAGGTTTCATCATAATCAATTCCTTCAATTTGACGATAACCTTTTGCGACCAACCTAGCCTTATAGGTTTGGGGCTTTCCATCCATGTCGTTCTTGAGCTTATAGACCCATTTACAACCGATAAGTTTTATCCCAGGGGTTTGATCAACCAAGTTCCATACTTGGTTATCATACATGGACTTCATCTCCTCATTCATGGCTTCCTGCCATTTATCGGAGTTGGTACTGGCCAAAGCTTGTCGAAAGGTTGTTGGATCATCCTGATCCACAATTATCAAGTCGTTTCCCTCAGTGGCTAGAAATCCATATCTGATGGGAGTTTGACGAGATCTTTCCGACCTTCTGGGACCTTCTGGAATGTCTGTGGGGATTGGTTCCACATCTACGACCATTTCAGGCTCCTGTATCTCTACATCTTTCATAGTAGGTTCCTGAATTGCTTCAGGTTGTACCATACTTTCTCGAATTTCTTCAAGATGTGTAGGACTCCCTCTAACTCTTTTGGAAATATACTCATTTTCCAAAAATACCCCACCACGAGCAAGAAAAACTTTGTTCTCGTTGGGTTTGTAGAAATAGTACGCCCTTTTTTCCTTTGGGTACCCTACAAAGACACATTTGTCTGATTTGGGTTCGAGCTTATCGCCTTGCAAACGCTTGACATAAGCTTCATAGCCCCAAATCTTTAGGAAGGACAACATGGGTTTCTTCCCACTCCATACTTCGTATGATGTACTTTCCACTGTCTTTGTCGGAGCCCAGTTCAAAATGAATGCGGCCGTCTTCAGGGCATAACCCCAGAATGAGATTGGGAGATCAGCTTGACTTATCATTGATTGAACCATATCAAGTAAGGTCCGTTTCCTTTGCTCAGACACACCATTTAATTGAGGCGTTCCAGGCGGAGTCAATTCAGAGAGGATCCCACAATCCTTTAAATGACTGTAAAAATCTTGGTCTAAGTATTCGCCGCCCGGTCAGACCGAATCGCCTTTACACTCTTTCCAAGTTGGTTTTGTACTTCATTCTGAAACTCTTTAAACTTGTCAAAAGTTTCAGACTTATGTCTCATTAAGTAGACATAGCCATATCTCTGAAATCATTAGTAAATGTGACGACGTAATTAAAACCCCTTCTGGCCTGAGTACTGATAGGTGCACATACATTGGAATGTATAAGAACTAATAAGTCGCTCGCCCTTTCACCTAAACCCGTGAAAGGAGCCTTTGTCATTTTACCCATTAGACAAGATTCGCATATCTCAATTGAAGTGAATTTGTTGCTACGGTTATTTGTTGGCATGATTTTTTAGCGCAAATGTAAGAGGTCATGTACCATGTTGCATGACATGTGAAATGACTTGTTACGAGCCGCAGATTAGGAAAGTCTGAAGCTTTCCTATTTCGACAAAGCTTGGAGTGAAAGAAGAAAGGCGCCACGAAAACTTGGAGCGCAAGAGAGTGACGTCGACAAGTCAAGCGACTTCCAGCTGGCAGTTACACGTCAGCAAAAGGCGGCAACTATACTTGCCTGATTTATTCAGGAAGTCAGAAACAGGCAAGACGACTTTCAGCTGTCATGGAAGGCGGCAACAACTTGCCTGACTTTCCTGTTCCTGATCCGAGAAGGATTAGGAATGTAAGCTGCTATAAAAAGCCCTTGGCTTCCCATTAGCAGTTATCCGTTCTTGTTCTAACAATTGCAAGATTTCTCAGAGCTCTTAACCGTGCACCATCGGCGTGTTGAGAGTCTGATTAAGATTCGCTATAACGGACTTTTGCTCCGATCAAACCTTGAGTCGCGAAGACTAAGTGTTTGGATCGGTTAGGGTTTTTGTTTGTGATTGAAGATTCACAACTCCGTCCAAGAAAATGACGACACCGAGCATAGGAGCTTGCTTGAAGAGTGGAATTGAGGGAATCTCAAAGACAGGGGGAGAGGCTCCGGGTCGAGGTGATTCACGGTGAGATCTATAGTAGCTTAGGACAATAGCTTGTGTGATAGCTAGTTGGTGCTTGAAGTTGTACTATTGACTACCTATAGTGAAGAACCTTTCCACTGGCAAAGTGCCCCCAGACGTAGGTGCGGAGTCACCGAACTGGGTAATCATCTCTGGTGTCGTGATAATTATCTGTCTATTACTTTGCTTACTGTTTCCACAAGAAGTCGATACACAAGTTAAAGACTTTGTGTTCGACTTCCTGACTCGGCTACGATTCAGAATTTGAGAATTCAAATTGACTTAGAAGTCCATACTTATGCAGTGTTGAGATGCGTTTCTCGCCTATGTGCCCTAAATGACAATGCCATAATACAGTCTGGTTTAAATTGTCGGATTTAAGCCTTTTATTATTTATGTTATAAATAGAACTTGCGTTAGTGTTTTGAGTATTTAATATATACAAACCACCAACTAACGAAGCGTTGCCATAACAAACATTATCTTTAAAAATATTAAATAATCCATCAGAAATAGAAAAACAATATCCTTTCTTGTCTAGCAAAAAAATAGAAAGGATGTTTCTGCGAAACACAGGTACACAAAGAACGTTATTTAACTGTAAAACAAGCCCTGTGGGCAAACTCAGATTAACATTCCCGACTGCAATTGTTAAGACTTGATTGCAATCACCAACTCGTAGTGCCCTGGCTCCAGGCAATAATAACAGACAACCTGTGTGTCCCTAGTGTTCACAGCAGCCTTGGGAGCTGCTTGAACCTTTGGACCCTTCGGGTGCCTTATATTCCCTGCAGATGCATGGGAGCCTTACACTTACCCACTCAAGAATTCTTGAAGCTGAATTGCTTGTTGACCATATGAACCTCCTTGGTCTTGCCCTTGAGATTCTTTTCGGCCGTCACAAGCATCCCATGGAGCTCTGTCACTGTCTTATCCATGTCATGCATATTGTAATTTCCAACGAAATCACGATATGTATCTGGAAGCGAATGCATCACAAAATCTGCAGCCATTTGCTTATCCACAATAAGACTGAGTCCGGTCAAGTGTTGCATAAGACGTTTCATCTTAAGGACATGGGGACTGACAGGAGCTCTAGCCTTCAGCTTGCATGACATCAGTTCACTGAAAGTGTCATATCTTTCGACACACACTTTCTCTTTGAACATTACTTTAATCTCTACCATTAAGGCTTTGGGATCTTCAGAAATATCCATGAACTGTTTTTGCAAGTCAGGCACCATACTGCCCATCATAATGCACTGAACATCGATACGGTCGCTAAGAAATTTCTGGTAAGCATCCCGTACCGCCCTAGCAGTGTTCAGCGTTGGCTCATCAGGTAGGTTCTGGGTAAGGATGTAATCCTTGCGTTCGTGCTTGAGAATAAGTCTCAGGTCCCGGTCCCAATCGAGAAAGTTAATGTCGTTAAGCTTATCATGCTCGATTAAGGACCTGAGAGCGATGTTACCAGATCGTGTTGTAATTGCCATATGATCTACACGGTGAAATTGATATCTGAGACGATTGAAAAACGGATACTAAGTATCTCTCGCATGGCCATGCAATTTCTTTCAGTCATACTCATCAAGTGGCCTAAACATATTTCATCCCCATATCGGAGTATGAGAGATAAATCCCTTTGCCGTCTTTCGAGTTCACTCATGTAACCCAAGACTAAAACAATCAAAGCTCTTATAGCTACCCTTTTACAAGTAACGTTAGACTAGGTCAAACTTAGAAATTTATCACATAGTGATCACAAAGACTCCTTGGTCTTAGGATACAATGACAAGCTACGATATGTGAGTATGCGCATGACGACATCTATGCCGCATACTCACCATCGGATCGTCCAATATCATTCCCCTGATGATAATTATGATCTAACTCTGCCACTACATTGCCATGATCAGTAGTGCGTGATCATAAAGAGTTATGTTCATACTGATCGCTTCTTAATGAAGCTTAACTGATCATGGACGCATTAAATGTAATTCTTTCTGATCTATAGTTCTACTATTAGTGATAACACACATAATGATGTAGATCAAATTACATCTAATATATTACTACAACACATTAGTAATTTTAATGTCATTTTATTTATTTGAAAAGATGATAAAATATTACAACTGTAGATCACTTTTATATTAGACTAGGGCACAACTCTAACAATCTCCCACTTGCCCATAGTTCCAATCCAAGTTTTGATCTACTCCCATAGACCTTACATGTTCCTCATGCTTAGGCTACGGTAGAGCCTTCGTCAAGGGATCGGCCATATTATCATCAGTCGAAACATAACTAATCTTTATATCGCCTCTATCAATGATCTCTCTGATTAAAGTGATACTTCATGAGTATATGTTGTGATCTGTTGTGGAATCTGGGCTTATTGAGCAATTGCTACGGTCCCCGTGTTGTCACACAACAAGCTTATCGGATCAGACTGATGCGGGCCCGATGTGCCATTGCATTTACACTTCTGTCCCGCATTTAAGCACCGAATTGTCACCGTTTCGGTATTTTAGAGCCAATATTTTGATATTTTTGATCCTCGGTGGAATTTTGACCTTTGTAGGTATTGGAGCCTAATTGGAGCATATTTAGAGCGAGTTCGGAGCGATAGCCGAGATAGCTTGCAGCCCAAGCAACTGGAGAAATCAAGAAAAGAAGAATGTCACGATCGTGACATCATTAGTCACGATCGTGACAACACAGAAGTCGACTCCAGGAGCTTTGTCACGATCTCTACAACGACCGTGACAAATCGGCGTTGCAACGGCAAAAAGGCGATGTCACGATGCTGTCACGATCGTGACATGTTCGTGACAAGAAGACAGTCACGATCGTGGCACGGTGGCGGGACGATCGGGACTCGAAGAGAAAAGGGTGTCACGATCGTGACAAGCCATGTAACGATCGTGACATAGGCGCCATTCTGACGGCAATTAAAAAAGGGTTGTCACGATCGTGACAAGAGGTGTCAAGATCGTGACAAAGTCGCAGAACTGCTACTTAAAGAGCAAAAACCCTAATTTGAAAGGAGAACACATATACACAAGCAGATTTGGAGAGGGTTTGGGCCACCTAGAGTTTTCTAGAGAGAAAGGGCTTCAAAGCCCTCCTTTGGAGGCCATTTTTGGTGCTCCAAGGGAGGGTTTCCACCACCACCACCATGGGAAGAAGAAGAGGAGGCAAGAAGCTATATGGAGAAGCTAGATTGGAGGATTTTGATCTTCCCAAAACCCATGTCCTTGGGTTTTTGGTTTGTAATTTTTCTTCTATGTCTTGAATCTAGCTTGTCTTGTAGTTGAATGCTTGAGCACCATGATTTGGGGTTAAAAACCTAGGTCATGGGAGCTAACCGGCTTAAATGTGGGAAAAATCGAGAGCTGGCCCTTGGTCGCCCGCGACAACGACCATAGACGACCCGTGAGCCAACCATGGTCGCCCGAGGCGACCTGGTCGGCCTTTGGTGCTGACCATGGTTGGCCCGAGGGCTCTCCGTGGTCCACTAAAGGGCTCGACCCTGGTTAACCATGGCTCGGCCATGGCTAACCCGAAACAGTCCAAAAAACTCAATTTTTATATCTAATTTTAACCATCAAAAATCTAATTTTTCTTCATGTTTCATGTAAAGTTCAAATCCATAAACATACATGAATTATTAGAGATTAAACTAACCTAATCATGCCCAAAATCAAATCACATATCAGCCTAATCCTCTGATACCACTGAAGGGTTTCCATGGGTTCCAAAACATTTAATTACACGCGGAAGCGTGAAAATAACTATGGATTCTTGAATACTTAAACTAATAAGGATCATCATGTGAATTAATTAGGCATATGAACATGAATAAAAATATGGAATAGATAATGACACTTTGATACACCTAACTATAGCGAAATGACACTTTCATACCCTAACTATTTTTCTCTCTTTTTTAGTACCCTAACAATTTTTTTGTGACAATTTACCTCTAAAATGTCTAAAATACCTAAACTACCCTTGGTGTAAGAAACTATAAATTGAATTGGTTCAATTTTTTTTATCTCCGATTCAATTTGATTTGTACTTAAGATGCAAATACAATTATGCCCGAAAATGTAAAATTAAATTTGAACCATTTCAAATACGGTTTGATAAATCATATTGAACTAGTTTTATTTTGATTTCTTAAATCAGGAGTATTTGATATGGGCCCGATGTGCCATTGCATTTACACTTCTGTCCCCCATTTAAGCACCGAATTGTCCTCGTTTCGTCATTTTAGAGCCAATATTTTGATATTTTTGATCCTCGGTGGAATTTTGACCTTTGTAGGTATTGGAGCCTAATTGGAGCATATTTAGAGCGAGTTCGGAGCGATAACCGAGATGGCTTGCAGCCCAAGCAACTGGATAAATCAAGAAAAGAAGAATGTCACGATCGTGACATCATTAGTCACGATCGTGACAACACAGAAGTCGACTCCAGGAGCTTTGTCACGATCTCTACAACGATCGTGACAAATCGGCGTTGCAACGGCAAAAAGGCGATGTCACGATGCTGTCACGATCGTGACATGTTCGTGACAAGAAGATGTTAAAGAAGACAATCACGATCGTGGCACGGTGGCGGGACGATCGGGACTCGAAGAGAAAAGGGTGTCACGATCGTGACAAGCCATGTAACGATCGTGACATAGGCGCCATTCTGACGGCAATTAAAAAAGGGTTGTCACGATCGTGACATGAGGTGTCAAGATCGTGACAAAGTCGCAGAACTGCTACTTAAAGAGCAAAAACCCTAATTTGAAAGGGGAACACTTATACACAAGCAGATTTGGAGAGGGTTTGGGCCACCTAGAGTTTTCTAGAGAGAAAGGGCTTCAAATCCTTCATTTGGAGGCCATTTTTGGTGCTCCAAGGGAGGGTTTCCACCACCACCACCATGGGAAGAAGAAGAGGAGGCAAGAAGCTATATGTAGAAGCTAGATTGGAGGATTTTGATCTTCCCAAAACCCATGTCCTTGGGTTTTTGGTTTGTAATTTTTCTTCTATGTCTTGAATCTAGCTTGTCTTGTAGTTGAATGCTTGAGCACCATGATTTGGGGTTAAAAACCTAGGTCATGGGAGCTAAACCTCGATTATGGCTTAAATTCGGATATTTATGAGTAATTAATTGGTTGTTGCATGCTTATTGTGTTCTACCGTAGATTTTGAGTGAGAACTTGAGATCGTCGTGCTTTATTTGCTTGAGTATGAAATGCTTGTGATTATTAGTGAGAGCTTGTGATTGCTTGCATGATTGTTCTTGCCATAGTTATTGAACCGGTTCGAGAGAAAGGTTCGAGAACGTGAATAGGTAGAAACAAGGTGACGGCGTTATGTGTCCTCATTTCGGGCTCGATCATTGTCGGTTTTAGTGAATTAGTTTGAGTCTCGGGATGACGGGGGGGGGGGGGGGGGGGGGAAGGCATGCTTGCTCTTAGTGTTAGTTTGGTGATCGAGTAGGAGTAGTGTAATGTAGTGAGCGAGTGTGGTAACATCCCTAGAATCACGAGAATTGGGCTAATTATGCCGCTCTTTGCCGAGAGGCGGGATTCGGTAATTAAGACATATGTCTGATTTGCATGCGATAGATTAATTGAGTGCTTATGAATTGATGAGTGGATCTCTTGCAATTGTATGAATTGTCTATAGTTCATTTGATTGCTCGGTAGCCTTGATCATGTTTAGTTCCTTAGGTTCTCGAATTCTTGACTTCCGACCAACCATCTACCATCCGCCCCACATTTACTTTCTTGCACTAGTTGTAGAGTAGTTGTAGTCGTGTGCTTAGTATAGTTAGTTAAACCTCCCCTCTTGTATATTTACTTTTTCAAGTCGTGTCGGGAAAGAAGGCGCGAAAAGTCCGATTATGAAACCCACATTTGGTCCCCGAGAGTTCGACCCGGTAAAGCCGGAAACTTATAAATTTACTTGATAGACGACCGTGCTCTGATGCGCGTTAGTCAGGGAAGCAAGTGACGAGTGAGTGGCGGTGCGCCCGAAATCTCGCGTCCGCTTCCCGGCCATCAGTATTTTAGTCATTTTAGCATAGTTTGTCACGGAAATTTTGTTAGGGTACTAAAAAAGAGACAAAAATAGTTAGGGTATGAAAGTGCAATTTCACTATAATTAAGTGTAACAAAGTGTCATTATCCCAATTTGAAATTTTACCTTTCAGTACCTCAAATCACCAAGTATAGAGATCTATACTCTCTAAATTTATCCACACAAGCAAGGCTTCTCAAATTCTTGAGATTTCTTTTAACAAACTATGCTAGTTTTTGAAAGAAGAAGAAGCAAATTGTGTGAGAGAGAGAAGAGAAGAGGGACGACAATTAGGGGGTTTTTGGGATCGGCAAAGAGAGAGGAATTTTTAATTAGGGAATAAACCGAAAATAAGATATATAAAATATATTTTATTTCCCAAAATTAAATCACTAAGATATTTCTCAATTATCTTAATATAATTATTAATTATAATTCATATTAAGAATGGGCTTACAACCCACTTAGCTAAACTTTAATTAAACTCATTTAATTGGGTTCTAATTAAATGATTTAGCTAGACCGATCCAATTCCCTTAAACCAATTTCTGGTTTAAACTAATTCGCTCCAATTTAATTAAATCGAAAGACAAATTATCCCGATTCTCATACTTCTCAAATACTGACTTATACAAGTCCATTTTGCTATACCTGGCTTAAAGTGTGTGATCCTCTAGACTCACAACCCGTTGGCAGACTGGCAAAATTACCATTTTTCCCTTTCTATCATAAGTGGTCTCTAGCAAGACATTATGATTACCTAACGTCCATGAATATCGATGATTCGATTTAACCTCTTATCGTCCATGTCACTATCCTTTTATCACCTCGATATCTTGATTGATCAAAATGCATAGAACCGCCATCCTTATTTATCAATCACTATTTCTTGATATCTGAGACGACTGAAAACTGATACTAAGTATCTCCCGCATGGCCATTAAATTTCTTTCGTTCATACTCATCAAGTGGCCTAAACAAATATTATTCCCATACCGGAGTATGAGAGATAAATCCCTTAGCCGTCTTTCGAGTTCACTCATGTAACTCATAACTAAGCCAATCAAAGCCCTTATGGCTACCATTTTACATGTAACGTTAGACTAGGTCAAACTTAGAAATTTATCACATAATGATCAGAAATACTTCTTGGTCTAAGGATACAATGACAAACTATGATATGTGAGTATGCTCATGACGACATCTATGCCGCATACTCACCATCGGGCCGTCCAATATCATTCCCCTGATGATATCTATGATCTAACTCCGACACTACCTTGCCATGATCAGTAGTGCGTGATCATAAAGAGTTAGGTTCATATTGATTGCTTCTTAATGAAGCTTAACTGATCATGGATGCATTAAATATAATTCTTTCTGATCTACAGTTCTACTATTAGTGATGACACACATAATTATATAGATCAAATTACATCTAATATACTACTACAACACATTAGTAATTTGATGCCATTTTATTTATTCGAAAATATGATAAAACATTACAACTGTAGATCACTTTTATATTGGACCAAGGCACAACTCTAACAACATTTATCTCTCCAAAAAAATTCATTATTTTATTATCTTTATTCAAATGTTAATGATATAATAAAATAATACATTTTATTTTATTATTAAAATATTAAAATTGACTATGCCATAACAGAACAAGATTCACTACCTTGAAAGGTCTTATAGAGATTGAAACATAATGTGAGATAAATATTTAAACGAGACTCAAACTCAGGTTCATTAAAATCAAGTTCAAAGTGTTACCAATTCATTAAGCAATTATTCGTTTAAAATTATGTCATTTAACATAATTTTGATGCTACATTTATCATATGAGTTGAAAATGCTCTCATTTGGGCTATTTTTTTTTTATAAAAACAACGTAGATCTCTCATCAATTTCACAAAATAAAATCATAAAAGCAAAAGTTATTTACTCAATTGATTCTAGCTGTAATTGAAATATTAGTCAAAGTGTTGTTTTTCCTTTTTTGGGCGGTTAAAGCAAAATGAAAATATAATAAACATTTTCTTCAATATTCTGAGCATCAAGTTCAAGCTTCGCCCCTTTCATGGGTAGTAGTAGTAGGTGTCTGTGACCTTCACCACCTCTCTTTTCCCGGTCAGTGAACCCTGAATTCCCACATTTGCCCCTTCATTCCCTGGCAATTTACCAAGTAAGTAGACTCTCTATCTCCTTCTTCTCTCTGCATCTGTGTATTTGTGTCTCTGCCTATTCAATATTCATGTACTCTTATGTATATATATGTACATACATACATGTGCATGTGTGAAATCGTGTTTGTTCTAGACTGGAATTGATTGATGGGGCACAAGAAGCGCAACTTCGCTCCTCGCTCGAAGCCTTCTCCGGCGGGCGGAGGCTCCGATGGTCTCGACGGCGAGGTCGATCTCTGCGCTTTCACCGATAACCCTAACCAGTTGGTGAAGGTCGAGCCGCCGTGCGCTGAATCCGCCGCCGTGGCAATCAAGCTGGAGTGTGAGAGGGCCTTAACGGCTCTGCGGAGAGGCAACCACACCAAGGCTCTGAGGTTGATGAAGGAGTCTTGCTCGCGGCACCAGGGTTCGCCGCACTCCGCGCTCATTCACCGAGTTCACGGGACTGTGTGTGTGAAGGTGGCCACGATTATCGACGACCCTACCGCCAAGCAGCGCCACTTGAAGAATGCCATTGACTCTGTGCGGCTAGCAGTGGAGATGTCCCCGAACTCGATTGAGTTCGCCCATTTCTATGCCAATTTGATGTTTGAGGCGGCCAGTGAGAGCAAGGAGTATGATGAGGTGGTGCAGGAGTGTGAGCGGGCACTGGCGATCGAGAGCCCTGTTGATCCGGGCAAGGAGAGCTTGCAGGACGAGAGAGAGCAGAAGCTGACCACCGTGGAGGCCAGGGTCGGGCATGTGCAGAATGAGCTGAGGCAGCTAATCCAGAAATCCAACATTGCTTCCATATCAACTTGGATGAAGAGTTTTGGGAATGGAGAGGAAAAGATTCGATTTATTCCTTTAAGGAGGGCTGCTGAGGATCCAATGGAGGTTGGGTTGGCTCAAGCTAGAAGGCCGAACGAGATAAAAAAGGCCACAAAGACGCCTGAAGAGAGGAGGAAGGAGATTGAGGTCCGGGTTGCTGCTGCTAGGTTGCTGCAGCAGAAGTCCGAGGTGCCCCAGTTACAGAATGGGTGGGATAGGACTGATAAGGCAGTGGATTCGTCTTCGGGATCTGGTCAGAGAGCAAGTGAGCGAAGGAAGAATGGGAATCTGCGGAAAACTGGCTCCTCTGCTGAAAGGAAGGTTTGGGTTAGTGCATTTTGGAATTCAATGAGCATAGACCAGAAAAGGGAACTTCTTAGAGTCAAGATTATTGATCTAAAGACTCATTTTGGTTCCTCAAAGGATGTTTTGGCAAATGAGGTTTTATCAGAAGCAATGTCTTATACTGAGGCTAGTAAAATGTGGACGTTTTGGGTTTGCTGCAGATGCAATGAGAAATTTTCAGATCCTCAATGTCAGATAAACCATGTTGTGCATGAGCACCTGACCACCCTCCTACCCAAATTGCAGTCAATTTTGCCCCAAAATGTTGAGACTGAGTGGGCTGACATGCTTCTTAACAGTTCCTGGAAACCACTGGATATCTCCGCCACGGTTAAAATGCTTGGTAGTCAATCGAAATTACATGATTCTGACCTGGTTGAGGCTTTTTACTCAGGGAACCATGCAGACGACTGTGATGATTGCTTAAAAGATGTATGGGATTCTTCTCCTGAAAAGGGAAATTACGGGGATCAGGATCAGTGCAATGGTTTTACCATGAGGAGCAATGACCATGATAAGACTACCAACATTGAGGGTAGAGAGTGTGATGCAAACCAGGCCGCTTTGACATGCTCTCTTTCTGATTGCTGGCCTATTTCTGATGATTCTGAGTGTGCTAAGCTACTCGAAAGAGTTCGTGCTTCCTTTGAGGTGCTGATTAAACATAAATATCTTGCTATGAGTCATCTGAACAAGGTCATACAGTTCGCTATGGATGAGCTACAGGGTCTAGCTCCAGGTTCTCAACTTCTGAACCACGGTATGGACCAAACACCCATGTGTATATGCTTTCTTGGAGCGTCCCAGCTTAAGAAGATCCTCAAATTCTTGCAGGATTTATCTCATTCTTGCGGCTTAAGTCGATATCCTGACACAAGTAGTAGCCCTGTGGATGATTCAAACAATACTCAGGATATCGAGATTAAGGAGAGTATTGCTCTTAATGGAGATGCGTCATGCCTTATTCTTGATGATCGATTACTTCCATCTGAATGTGCTTCTGGTGCACATCATGACGTTTCCGTGGATGATACTAGTGCAGCAGCACCTGGAATATCTGCCAACAAAAATGACATTTCGCTTGATGCTGATGCTTTGTTGTCTTGGATATTCACTGGTCCCACGAGTACGGAACAGCTGACGCTGTGGATGCGTAAAAAAGAAGAGAAGACTCAGAAAGGAGTGGAAATTTTACAGACACTTGAGAAGGAATTTTTCCAACTGCAGAGCCTCTGTGAGAGAAAATGTGAACATTTAAGCTATGAGGAAGCAGTCCAGGCAGTGGAGGATCTCTGTCTTGAAGAGGGTAGGAAGAGAGAAACTGTCACAGAATTTGTCCACAGAAGCTACGAATCTGTCCTAAAGAAACACAGGGAAGATCTTATTGAGAATGAAAATGATGCTACATTCATCAGCAATAGGTTTGAGTTAGATGCTATATCAAATATTCTAAAAGAAGCAGAAGCTCTAAGCGTCAATCAATTTGGATACGAGGAAACTTATACTGGTATGAATTCCCAGTTATGTGACATTGAAACCGGAGAAGATGATGAGTGGAGAAGCAAGGACTACTTGCATCAAGTTGATACTTGCATTGAAGTTGCGATTCAGAGGCAGAAAGAACAGTTATCTGTTGAGGTAGGTTGGTTTATCAGTTCTAGATTCTCTTAATAAAAATGCTATGCCTAATCTATAATTTTTAAATGAGAAAGATAATGAAGTCAAATTATTTCTACTTATAGCACTTGTTTGATATACACAGCTAAGCAAAATCGATGCACGAATCATGCGGAATGTTACTGGGATGCAGCAATTGGAACTTAAGCTTGAGCCTGTTGCTGCCTATGATTACCGATCAATTTTGTTGCCATTAGTGAAGTCTTATTTGAGGGTTTGTATTCATTGTGTTATGGTTGTGTTGTATACATCACCTTATCCACACATAACCTTATGTTTATTTTATGCTAATCCTTGTTCAGGCACACTTGGAAAATCTGGCTGAGAAAGATGCCACTGAAAAGTCTGATGCTGCAAGAGAAGCATTTTTAGCAGAACTTGCGCTTGATTCTAAGAAGGAAGCCAGAGGGGGAAGTGATAATTCTAGACATCCACAAGAGAAGACGAAGGATAAGAGAAAGAATAAAGAGTATAAGAAAAGCAAGGATTCAAAGGTTTCGTTGTGTAGTATATTTCACTTATTTAAATAGTGGGTACTTATTTTTAATTTTTATAGTTATTATCTAATACTGCTTTCCTACACAGGCTACTGGTGGTAACAAACAACACATGCTTCCTCATGAAACTGAGGATTTGGTGTATGCTGCTCATCCTCTTTTACTCTTTTCCAAATACTACCCATCAGTTATGAATACTATTTCTGACTTTATTGTCTTCCTACCCTATATGAATTCTCTCTTGCAGCAGTTCCTTTACAGTTGTATCTGATGGTGACCATCCAGAACCTGCAAAGAAAAATTCTGTGAATGCTGATGACTTAAGACGGCAGGAAGAGGAATTCAGACGCAAAATTGAGCTTGAGGAGGAGGAGAGAAAGCTTGAAGAAACTTTGGAGTATCAAAGACGAATTGAGAATGAAGCAAAACTGAAGCACCTCGCCGAGCAACATAAAAAATCAACACAAACATTTCCAGAGGGGGAAACTGAAGAGTTAAATGATACTTACCTTGCGGTTGATGTTCATGATCAAGATGTAAATGAACTTATGCAACCATGTGTACAGGTAAGAATCAATGCTGGAGAACTTCTGCCTTGGGTTTATGAAAATTTAGATTGTTGATTTTGATACTAAATTACCTTTAAACTGATATTATGCCGCCTGTTAGAGGAAAATCAGCATTACAGAAACTTCATGAAGTTGCACTATTTACAGGAACCACTGGTGCAGAGAAATGGATTTTTTAGCTCTTTCGAAGTCATGAATATGAACTCTGAAAATGCCATTATGCCGATCAAAAGCACTAAAACTCCTGGTAACCAAAAGATCAGTGAGCATATGGGAAATGTTAGAAATGGTTAGCTATCTCATATCTTTCTTGAATGATTTTGAGTTGGAGTGCAGTGCGTCTACATATGCTTGTCATATTTTTTTCTTGTACAGGTCATTCTAATGGAGCAGTTACAGTTGATGGTCCATTGCCTTATGATCGAAGAACAGGAAGGAAAGGTAAACGGCAAAAGAGTGCTACCAAATTACTTGATGGGAATCATCAAGAGGTTCCAGTAGACAAGGAAAATGTGGAAGTAGCAAGGTTACAGGTTGTGGGTTGTGTTAAGGATCATGTGAAATCTCTCAGCTCTCTCAGTAAAGGCAGCGGTGAGTTATTTTCTCTTACCATAACCAAGATTTATTAGTATACTAGAGTTGCATATAGTGTTTCTCTATTTACTATATTTTCTAAATCACCTTACGATGGGCGATACCATGCTCTTTGTTCTTACTAGCAATACACCTTCTGTGCTACTCAATTTTTGTTGCCAATGCAAAGGTTTGTCTTCTGCTAGTATTGGCTGAGAATCTAAAATGGTTATTTGAGGTGCCATTATGGACAGGAATTCGTTCCATTCCATTTTGTTATAATATTGTAAGTTATAAAGCACCAATCCACCATTGAGGTGACTTATCCTGTAGGATTCATGTGTCTGGCACGGACAAGCTCAATCTCAAGCTCAAGCTTTGGGACGTGTTTGACATGCAAATCCTATATTTAAAATTCTAAGAAAATAAAAGTATGATTAATTTTTGAATGAACGAACTAACCCAATCATATTTCACTCCCTCTCTCCTAAGATCAACAAAACTATCCTATATAATTAACTGTCTCTATTTAGTTTGTAATGAAGCTGGGTTAGATTTTTATGTGACGAACATATTTTAGTTTTGAGTATCTAACTTAATTAGATTTGTTTCAAGTCAATTTAGGTGTTTAGTTCCCATGCTTATTTTATTTCTAGTTTGTTTATTATTCCAAGTTTATTTCCTATTTAGTCAGGACAGTCTCCTATATACAGGGGTTTGTCATTGTACTTAAATTTTCTAAAAACTATTACAGTCATATCAATTTTCTTTTATTTCAACATGGTATTAGAGCTCATTGGCATCTTTGTTTTTCTTTTTCCAATGAAATCTCTTTTTCTTCCTTTAATCCCTTTTTCTGTTTGACAATTGATTAGATTTAAGAACCTGGTGCCTGAGCTTGGGTTGGATTAACTTGTTATTATATTTTGATTTCTTCACCAATAGTATTCATAATAGACTATTTTCGTACAAAAGCGGGCGATTTTTCACTGTTTTCAACGTATGGCAGGGACTTTCCTCTTTACTTTTGGCGAGTAGGATAAAAAGTTTAGGCCATAGAATTGGAATTTTTATAATTTTACTGTAGCAGAATTTGCTCTCTTAAAAAGAACTTTGTATTTCCTTGAAACTCAATCCTGCCAATTGAACTATTCAACCAAAAATTTCTTGGAAATTGAATTCTCATAATTACTACTCTAGCACTCTTATTCTTCTCATTTTTAAGATTTTGTCTTGAAATTGAAAACCATTGTTGGATTGTTTGTGGTTAGGGTTAGGGGTGTTCATCGGGTCGGGTTTGGTACATTAGACAAGTCTCAGATCTAGAAAATCAGATCCAAGACTCGACTCGGGTGAGGCGTCGGGTGGTCAGGTTTGGGTGTAGTCGAGTGTCGGGTTGAACTCGACTCACCCGATGAGTGCACGGTTTCCCTAATTTAAAACAGAAAACCCCAAATTCATACGTTAATTCCCAAATTAAAATTGAAACCCCAAAATGAAACCTTAATCTCAACCCAAAATCCCAAAATCAAAACCCTAATCCCCAAATTGATTGAGATTCCCCAATTCAAAACAGAAAACCCCCCATTCAAACATTGATCCCAAATTAAAGTCGAAACCCCAAATGTAAACCCTAATCCGAACCCAAAACCTCCAATTCAAAACCCTAACCCCTAAATTTATTAGGGTTTCCCCAATTTAGAATAGAAAACCCCCAATTCAAATGTCAATTCCCAAATTAAATCGAAACCTCAAATGTAAATCCTAATCCGAACCCAAAACCCCAATTAAAAACCCTAACCCCCAAATTGTTTAGGGTTTCCCCAATTTAGAACATAAAACCCCCAATTCAAACGTTAATTCCCAAATTAAATCGAAACCGCAAATGTAACCCCTAATCCGAACCCAAAACCCCCAATTCAAAATCCTAATACCCAAATTGAAACCCTAATACCCAATTAAAAATCGATTTCCTCAATCCAGAACACAAACCTCTAATCCGAACCCAAAACCCCCGATTCAAAACCTAATAATTCCCAAATTCCCAAATTAAAACCCTAATTCATAAATTGATCATGGTTTCCCCAATTCTGAACACAAAACCGCAATTCAAAAACAAAAATTGATAACAAAACTCAAAGAAACCTGAAGTCCCGAACCCTAAACCCCAAAAATGGAAAAGGAAGAAGAAGAATCAAGAACCCTAGAACAAAAACTCACACGTACCTTAGTTGCAGACATGTTGCCGGCGTTGTCTAACTGAAGCTTCAAATGTCTAGCTCCACTAGAGAACCGAACCGTCGACGAGTCTCCTCTCCACCATTGCTTGATTTAGTGGTGGAGATGAGGCTCACCAATGGGTCGATTCACAGCGGTAACTCCTTGAATCGATTCGTTGTGAGATGGAGGAGACAAATCAGTTCAAACTTGACTGATTTGTGCCGGCCTGAGACGACGAGAACGGAGAGGAGAGGACGAAATTTGTTAGGGTTTCAGAGAGAGAGAGAAAGTAGACGGAGTCACGGAGGGTCTGAAATTGAATCACACATATGCACCCTGAGAACTTAAAAGAGTTCGTGGTCATTGAGAGTGCCATGTAAAAGAAAATGGACGGTTGTGATTAAAAAAACTGATCGAGATCGAGAGCGTAGAAGACGCCACGTTGCTCGCTTGGTCAATCTTCCCCTCTAATGCATGTTACATATCCCATATCGGAAAAGGATAATGTATGTTACATATCCCACATCGGAAAGGGATAACATGTTTGTATTGTTTATAAACTTTTGCTTTCCATCCTTTGTCAAAAACGAATTGGGTTGGGCTTATGTTGGGCTGCTTGACTATGTGTGATAAAAGGGTTGGGTTTCTTAATTGGGGGTCGAGTGAGTCTGGTTACTCGGTGGTTTTGTAAATCACACCCGAGGCCCGACTCGCTTGCAGTCGAGTTGGGTTGATCCAACCCAATTTTCACATGGTTTTGTCGGGTCTCGGATCAATCGGGTTTGAGTCAGGTTGGGTCGTCGGGTGAGTCGGGTACTGGGTAAAAACGGATAGCCCTTGTTGAGGTTGTAGAAGAAATTCTACCATATCACGATGGTTTGAGGTTTTTCCGACACTTACCACCGCCATTCCGTTGCTCATCCCAGCCACATGCTCCCCCATGCACTGCTGATAGAAAATGCTGATTCCTCACTGACACATCAAATCTACACAATTTTGGTCATCTCTTCTCAGTGTTCTCACTCTTTTCAGCATCATGTTCGGAGGCTTTCAAGCAGCCAAATTCAAGACGCCATTGCCTGAACATGTTTCTGGAACTTTGTCTGACGTGCTTCCTACTATGTCTGTCTCCGACCTTGAGTCGAGTAATCGTGCTCTTTTTTATTTCTCATGCTCTCATTATTTCCGAAAAATTGTATGGAAGTGTCATCCATATGTATGCTTTTTGTACGATTATGGTTTCTTGGGCAAGTAACCCCTGTGTTTTCCCCCATTAGTATTGATATACTTGCAAGGTCTGTTGTGCTATGCTATCCGGGTTGCACCTGAGATTAGTGTTAGAATTATTTTAATGTTAATTTAGTAGTTGGATTCACATGTCTTTCCCCTTCCTAGTTTCTTTCATATTTTTATATAGGCCAATCTCCCATGTGTAGGAGGCTATCGGTGTAGTTAAATATTAAAAAAACTATAAGAGTAATGTCAATTTTCTCTTATTTCAACAAACTCAAATTAATTTAAAACTACAAATTACTTCAATTTATTATATTTAATATACTCTTGTTCTTTAATAATTGTTCTACATTCTTAAATTGAATGTCTTGGAATGTCTTTTTTCCTTTCGAAAATGCAGATTGTGTATGAATCACTAGAAATATCTTTTTTAAGATTTGAGTTAATATAGGATAGGCGTATTAGTAAATGGGATAACATGAGAAAAAGGAATACCATTTTCGTTAATTTTTAATTTTTGCAAAAAATAAAATAGCGCACTTATTTTGAAATGGAAGGAGTATTTTTTTATTTCATATAGTTTTAAGCTCTATGTTTTTTTGTGTAAGACGGATCAGGTGTCAATGTTGTGTTCCATGGACAAGTTGGTATTTGATCGATTACAGGATAATCCTTTTTGGATTTTTTTTTGGAATTTCTTTAATATGAACCTAATAGGGTATTGATTTTCATGAATTTCAGTTAGTCATGAAGATAACAGAACGAAAACATTGAGACAGTTACAGGTGGAGGAAGACGATGAAGAGAGGTTTCAAGCTGATCTAAAACAAGCTGTTCGCCAAAGCCTTGGTAAATATATTTTATAATTCTTTTCATAGTTTTATTTGGTATGGATGCTAGATTATTGTATTCTTATACCAGTTCGTCAAACTAGCTAGTGTAGCAGAATGTGGGTTATTTCTAAAAGATTTAGTTTGATAATGTTGCAATCCACACACTTCCAATATTTGAGCTCAATATTTATTGTAGAATCACTTCAAATTTTCTCTTGATGAGTGCTGTCACACCTTTCATTCGTATAGCACATGATAGATCTGAAGTGATGTTGTGAAAGTCATGATCCATGGGATTTCTATGCTAGCCTATCTGGCGTGAATAATTTTGATTGTATGCTACCTATTAATCTATTATGCTTAGTTTGGGCATGAGTTATGATGTTGTAATAGCAAGAATTCAGTCGTGTGCAGCAGAAATTATGGTTTGTTACTGGTTATTCAATTAAAATAGTAACCAATATTAAATTTTTGGGCTTTGTTTTCAATAATCTTCAGGATTATTGCCCTTATTGCAGTCAGGATTTATTAAATAAATGAAATAGTTTGGACAATATTTTAGTGGGATTTCATGATGCTAGCTTAATGTTTTGTGAGATTATTAGGATGAGCAAGAGGTTAGTAAATATACTCTTGGGTTCTCCGGTTTTACCCCTTCTATAAGTACTGAAGGGTGCTGGCAATAAAAATAGAACTGCTGCAAAATGCTTTGAGTTATGAACCTACAAAATTAACGCTCCTGTGAAAAGTCAAATAAAACCTCATTTTAGGAAGGAGAAAGTAATGCATTTTGTCTTCCCAAGCTCAACAGATTTGTCTAGAATGTTCTCCAAATTTGGCCGTGTTTGGCTAAATACAAATAGTTTGAAAATTGATGAAGAATAAAAAAATGGTTCTATTGAATATGGTGGCAGGTGTCTTTTTTGGTGTTGGTGCCCATGTCTTTTTTTTTTATCAGCAATAGTTCTGGAATTCTAATCTACTTGTCTGTACCAAGATTCAAACTCAATACCTCACCTATGTATGTAGAAGTGAGCCCCTCTGCACTTGGCCCAACTTATGCTGGTGTTGATGTCCATGTCACCTCCTCTATGTTCTCTACGGAGACAAGCTAGACTGACACTAGCATTCTAAAGTATACATAAGCATTATATTATGCATTTTATTATGTACTTGGTAGAGTTCTTGAACTATATTATATACAATTTATCTCTTGTTTTGTAATATTTCTCTGATGTAGAATGAGGTCGAACTAGACAAGATCTGGGGATCCGAATTGGAGGATCTAGTGTACATATTTAAATACATTTACAGGGATCATGATTGTTTGAATTGGTATTTCTTGTCCCATAAAATAGCTTTTAAATGTTTTCAACTTTCTGACTCTATATTTTCTCTTGCTTAGATACATACAAAGCGCGCCAGAAGTTTCCTTTGCTTCCACCTTCTAGGATGCCAAATAACATATCTGTAGAATCAGATAATCAGTGTGTTTCACAAAATGAAGTCACAGTTGAAAATGTAAGCAGCGATGATGTTTTTGGTACAGGCCTGAAGAATGAAGTTGGTCAATATAATTGCTTTCTGAATGTTATCATTCAGGTAGGCTTCACATTCAGTAATTCCCCCCTTTCACGGCCTGTGTTGATTACCTTCTAAATATTCTAATTTCATCGAACGAATGCACTGAAAATATTGTTATATGGTCCAGTCTCTGTGGCATTTAAGACGTTTTCGGGATGAGTTCCTCAGGAGATCGAGATCCAACCATGTTCACGTTGGAGAGCCATGTGTTGTTTGTGCACTATATGATATTTTTACTGCACTGAGCATTAAGTCTACAGTTACAAGAAGAGAAGCAGTTGCCCCCACTTCTCTAAGGATAGCCCTTAGCAACCTCTATCCAGATAGTAACTTCTTCCAGGAGGTAATCATATAGCTGTGTTTTGTACAACTACAGGATATTCCTTTTTTCTAAAATAGTTTACTTAAATGTTTTGAAATGTCAGAACTGAATACTAGTAATTGGCAGGCCCAGATGAATGATGCTTCAGAAGTATTGGCGGTGATATTTGACTGCCTTCATTGGTCATTTACTCCCAGTTCGAGTGTTTCTGATACTGAGTCTCTTGAAAGCAATTACCCTGGCTCTTGGGATTGTTCGAACAATGCTTGTATTGCTCATACCCTGTTTGGGATGAACATTTTTGAACGAATGAATTGTTATAGTTGTGGTTTTGAGTCCAGACATTTGAAATACACTACTTTTTTCCATAATATTAATGCCAGTGCCCTTCGGACTATGAAGGTATGCGCATAGCTGGATGCCTTTTAGTTAAGTTGCTTTAGTTAATTAATTAATTAATTTACTTGAGGTGGGCATGACATTGTGTTTGATGCGTCCCACTGCTTTCAAGTCTAATATGATTCTTGCTGGCTGCAGGTTATGTGTGCAGAAAGCTCATTTGATGAGCTCTTAAATGTTGTAGAGATGAATCACCAGTTAGCTTGTGATCCAGAGGCCGGTGGCTGTGGGAAGCTCAACTACACCCATCACATTCTTTCGACTCCACCACATGTTTTCACAACAGGTAAGAGAATTCTCTCATTGATTATGAGCAGTGCCTTTTCTAGAAAGTCATAAAAATAAATACATGCCTTGTGGTTTGCAGTTCTGGGTTGGCAGAATACTTGTGAAAGTGCTGAAGACATATCCGCAACATTGACAGCCCTTAATACTGAGTTAGATATCAGTGTTCTGTATCGTGGGTTGGATCCAAAGAATAAGCATAGCTTGGTTTCAGTGGTATGTACTTCAGTAATTGCGAAATAGAAGAGAAAATTTTACTTTTTGTATGAACATCTTTTTGTAGCTGCAACCTCTATAACTAAAAACTTAGGTTTCAATCTCAGAGATAGCTGATACAAAGGGTCGATTAAAAATTTAAAACCATGAGTCGAAGGTATATGTTGAAGCAAGTGAAACATTTAAGTTTGCTTGGACTCACATAGGATGGAGATAGGAAGACGTTAAGCTTATAATTGCCAAGGTTAATGGTTCAGAAGCCAATTTTATGGCCTCATATCCCCAAGCCAGTCTAGAATCGGAAGGGAAAGGGTTAACTGGAGAAATCTCCAAATCCGTATTGAGCAGTGATGAAACTCGGGATTTTGGACCTCCCCGGGATGAGAAGCGGAAAACTTGGCCAAAAATCGATCGAATTGACAATTTCAGGCCAAAATCAGTCAAACTCAATCAACTCATTAAAAGCCAACTTTAAAAAAACTTATTTCAATTGTTTATTGTTCATAATAGTTAATCTTCAAATATTGTATGTTTGTTGCTCTTAATAGTTAGTAATGTTTGTTTAGTAATTAGTAATTTACCCTTAACAGGTTTTTACTCAAAGTGATTGAAATTGTGGTAAGAGAAAATTGTGATAGTTCACAAGTTTGGAATTAAAAGTGACTAAATATTGTTGATTGTCTTTAATGAACAATATATATAGAGTTTTGCTGAGTTCTCCTCGAGTTCTCGAAACTCCTCATTTGTTGGCTCGCTGAGTTCTCCCGAGTTCCGAGTTTCATAACCTTGATTTGAGCCATTAATTTAACAATAAAATAGCTATTGATGAAAGTCCAGTTTTGGCTCTTATGAGCATTCTATCTAGCAAGTAATTTTGCCGTTCCAAAAAGAATTCAAGTTGTTGGAAGTGGTGCCAAATCTTGACACGTTTCTGTTGACATTCTCGTTTGCCATGCGATGTGTTTGAAGACATAGTATTGGACCGTTGGAGATGTATCATTGGTGATCGTGGAAATATTTGTCCTCATCTATGTTATCTTGCTTTGGTTCTAGGTTTGCTACTATGGGCAACATTATCATTGCTTTGCCTACAGTCATGATCACGAACAGTGGATTATGTACGATGATAAAACTGTAAAGGTAAGATTTATGGGTGCTTAAATTATATACCCATCATTTTGGTGTGATTTATTGATCAGTGTGTATCTAGGTTGTTGGTGGCTGGGCTGATGTACTTACAATGTGTGAACGGGGGCATTTGCAACCTCAGGTTCTTTTCTTTGAAGCTGTAAACTAGTTTCTGGACATACATACCATCGCAATGATGCATACCTGTGAAATTTTGATGTAAAATCTAGATATTGTGATATAGATGAAGGTTTTGTAGAGGCAACCAGATTGTTCAGGATGGTTGGATACTAGAAATAGGTTTTATTTTACCTTGTGAATTTCAGATGGTTGCAGCTGTAATCATATTTTGTATGAACAAAATAGGGAAATTTTGCCAACAAAGTGTGGTTGGGTTTAGAGATATGCAATCAGGGAATGGGGCTTGACATGTTGATTTTAATGATATTCAAATAGCCAGTTGAATTTAGTCTTATTAGATTCAAATAACACTTCATTTACATCTCTTCTGTATGCATCACGTTACACATTATTGCTTTTGAATTGTCAGATGTTATCCTTATGTTCCTTGCTCATAATATTGTTATTATGAACACTTCCTCTAAATTATCAATTAAAGTTGATCTTTACACTATACCTGATGAGATGGAGAACCATCAATTGATAGGAGACGGGCCATGCATCCACATTGACTAGTTTAGATTATCTAGGAGACTTCATAATGTGTTTTAGGATACTAATTTATTGTTAAGGACATACATCCTGGATTGAGTCACACTTGATTGCTTCATCTTCAACTTTATTGACTTCACATCATTCATCTTGGTGATTAGTGGTACACTGCTGTATATGAAATGATTAACATACTTGTAATATTTGATTTCAAGGCTTCACTAGGATGTGCGTGTACGACCAATTACAGGCTGCTTTCATTTAGTTAAAATTTTGTTGAGGGAAAAGGTGAGCACTCACCTAGTTGATCGATTATTAGTGATTTTCGTAATATAATCAAAATTATAATTATTTAATTTTACTAACATAAACGATTTTTTTCGCTCTACTAACTTAGACGAATCAATGGAACTTATTTTAATTTGACTATTATTTTTAAACAAACCATTGTATTCTAATATACTCAAGGAGCATTTACAAGCACCAATATAAATACCACGATGGGAAGTACAAACACCACGAGAGTTTGCTCCACGCTTCAACTCACCCAGAATTCCACGGTTCTATACACAGTTATGCCTAAATTCATGGCTCTATAATTTAATTTCACTATTAATTGAACTTAAACCGATTATTGAACATGAAACAATAATGTGTTTGTCAAATATAAGAGTTACAAGAGGCCCTTATTGCTGTGAACCGATAACTAAAGTAAATGTATATCAATAGTATAAAGGGTAATTCTGTCATGATGTATTTGAAAGGTTTGAGTTCTCAGATACGTCACATAATTTATTTAATTTAATTTTACAGGTCACCTAAAATGTTTTTTGTCTTACTTTTAGAAAGTTCGTTAGTTTTTTATTATAAAAAATTGAGAAATGACTAAAATACCCTTTTATTAATTTTATTAAAATTGTTTGATTTTCAAATTGCCTAAATGTCCCTCAGTACTTTTTAAATTTTAAAAATATGTCATTTGGCTTCTCAAAATTGAGTAACGCATACTAGTCGATGATATCTCTGGCCAATTTTCTTTAGGCTTCATGAACAATGGGGATTCTCACTCAAAATTGATCAACCCATATTCCCAGTTTCAAACCCAACACCACATAAACATAACCCACTTCCATGGCGATTCTCTCCACCACGAACACACTACTCTCCAACCATTTTGGATTTTGCTCTATTCCGAGACTTGACCCGACCTCAAAATTGACATTTTTAGCAACGTAGCCTCAAAGGCGAGGAACCCGAAGACTGTACGACCCTAAAATTCCATTGGAAAATTGATTATATGCAAATTAAGGGTTACAAAGAGAGTAGAGGTATTGAAAGAGCCCCGATTTTACCCTATAATTACCGGCATAACGTGCCACTCAAGCTCACTAAGATCCAAAATATCGCCCATCTCCGTTTCTCCCAAATTTTCCATCGGCGTCACCAATGACTTCTTGGGAGGACGAGCTCATAAATCATTTGGGTCCTTTCATTTTGGCGCTAACGAAGCCAAACCCGAAATCATGTTTGGTCAAAAAATGAAAGTAATCTCCACGAGACTCAAACTTCCCCGACTTCGCCGAGATCACTCCCTCGACTTTCCAGTCCCTCCTCCATTACGTGTAAATTTTCCTAAATCTTTTATTTTTGCTTCAAATGTTTGGGTGTTCGAAGGTGAACAGAAGGTTTGTTGGGAGAAAATCGAATCTAATATAATAATTAGATTCAACGGAATTAAACAATTCTCCCCACCTATGCAAATCTTGTAGGATTCTATCAAGTATAGCAGATCAAGCAAGCAAAAAATTATAGCAAACAAGAACACAATATGCACATACAAATTAACGTGGAAAACCTCCTCAACCCTAGAGAGAAAAAACCACGGGGCCCTCGAGGCCACTTAATCTCCACTATCAATATATTGGGTACAACGAGTTCTCTCTAAATACAATTAGAAGCATACAATATCTCAAGATTAAACAACTTTAACTCAAATCCTAATTACAGGAAAGAGTAGAAAAACCTCACTGAATTGGTGGCACACGATCAAATTCGTGTGTATGACAGGTTTGACATCATCAAAAGAAACCTCGACGAGTTTGACAGGTTGATTTCAACCAGATTCGTGCACGACAGGTCGATCTCAACCAGACCCAGCAACCTAACATGGTCGATCAGCTGCCTCTGGAGGAACCTGGGCTTGGTCTCGGCGAGCTCGATGAGCAGCTCGAGGGCCTCCTGGGCAATGGCCTCATGGAAGGGATCGACATCGACGAGGTCGCCTTCTCGATAACAAAGCTCACGGAGGCCACAAACAGAATCAGATCAGGGGCGGTGAGGCCGGGGACGGTCAGGTCGGAGATAGCTATTGTCTCGGATTGGTGACAACGAGGTCAGGCATAGGCTGGTGGTCTCCGATTTCCACTGGCGACGACAAGGTTAGGCATGGGCGAGCCGACGCGACGGCGATGACCAGGGCAGAGGTATCCAGCGGCAACAACATTAACGTTTCTGTGTTGTAGTGTGCTGTAGAGATTAGGTTAGAGAGTGTATAAATATGGTTATAGAAGAGGGGTATAATTGAAATTTCATAGATTATTTATAAAAATTAATTATTTTATTTGTTTATTTGCAAAGACCATCTTGCTCTCAGCCATTTAGTTAAGTTTATTATTCAATTAGGGGTCAAAGGGTAATTTCATAATTATGCCAATAATTATATAAGATTGAAAATTATATAGGGTGGGCATTTTGGTCATTACAAAAATATAATTGTTAGATTTAACAGAATTTTGACTTAAGTGTCAACGTTTTAAACTTACTAGACCGAGAAAAAATTTCAAACTTGGGAGACAGATTTTGAAATGAGGTTTCAGCGGGTGTACTGATCTGTAATTACCCCTCTGTAAAAATCACAAAAAAAGACAACCATCAAGTGTCTTGGTTTTCATAGGACTACACACATCAAAGTATACCAAATCCAACATATCTAGATTTCTCGAAGGAGGGGATGATTTGAAATTAACTCTAGTTTTTTTGCCACCCAAGCAATGCTCACACTTCTCTAATGGTTCACCTTTCATTACTAGTACGAGTTTCTTTTTTTTTTTCCAAAACCATCATTCCCTTCTCACGAATGTAACTAAGTCGCTTGTGCTACAATTCAGTTGTACTGATGTGACTACATCAGTACTACTTTTACTGCGTTATTTTGAGCCCGCTAGAGGTTTAATTGCCTTCCTGCACTATATATTTACCGATTTTATGCCACATATGCCCTCACGGTGTTTCGAATGTAATTGTACATATACAAGTCAAAAATGGGTTAACAAATGAAGCTTCTTGGAAGCAGCGCAAGATGTAACGGCCCGATGACACGACTGTGACATCACCGGTGACATTACCATAGCCCACTACGTCAGCTAGACGCGAAGTCTTGGAGAACATGAAGAAAATGGCATGACACGACCCTATGTCACAACGTGACATTACCCTTGCGACATCCCAACTTGGAGAACAAGACAACCGCGTGACAAATCAGGAAAGAACTGTGTCACGCCCATACATGTCATGGCGTGACATGGGTCCACGACAACAGTCTGGACAGTTTATAAAAGGAAACACATGAAGCATTATTGGAACACGCTTTGATTTGGGAAACCACCACATAGAGAGCTGCAACCTGAGACGTCCAAGGAGGGTTCGATGCTTCGAGAGGAGGTCGAATACTTGTGGAAGGCGGATTGTGAGCATAGGGATCAAAGGTATCGAAGATTAAGTCACGAATAAAGAGATTTGGCTCGAATTGACGGATCAAAGGTATTTGAATGCTATTTGGTGTTTGCACAATGATTGTTGGCTAAACCCAATAATCATGCGTGCTAGGGTTTGATGCATGAATTTTGAGATCTACGTTTAAAATTTGGATTTTTATACATATGTGCTTATGATTCTAGTTTTATTATAATTATTTCTTGCTGAGAGGTTGTTATAATTATTGTGTTGTTATGATGTCGAGTCCGAGAGGATTGTTGGATAACTGACAAATAGACTCATAGGGGATTCGAGAGAACCCTTATCCCGTAATTGATTGTTTGATTGTAGAGTTGGCGCCACCAGTTCAAGCGAATAGTTGGTTGAGTCAACTCTAGGTTGGTTTGCGCCAAGAGGCAGAATCAATATTTTTGTGAAGCATAGGATAACACGTGATTGCAAGAATTTCCTGTTTGATTGATTGATTGATGATGACATGTATTTCCTAGCACCCATGGTGTCTCTCTTATCTTTTAAATTTCTCTAATCGACTGCTATTTTATTTACTTGCCTATTTTACTTTATTGGCTAAAATCACCTACTTAATCACCATCTTTTTATTTCTTGCATAAACAACTAAAATTGGAAACAAGATAGACCCTTAATTGGTCCTTGTGGATTTGACCATACTTACCAGATTATTACTACTTGTAAACGATGGCGTGCACTTGCGCATATTCGTGAGCTCGTGGAACACTGTCTACGGGCCCAATATGTATTCTCTACCGTTTGGACCTCTGCTATTGCTCCTTCCCCTTTGTTTTGTCACTAGGACTTCTAAGTACGAAGAGTAACCTTGTGACTTTCTTCTCATCTCCTCATTTACAGCACACCCCTTAGCCAAATCCATAGTGATAACACTAAATGGAGTTAAGTTAGATAATGACGTCGTGAACGTCTCCCACGAGTCCGGAAATGTGCCTAGAAGCCACAAACCCTGCACCTCATCATCGAACTTGATACTTATTCCTTATAAGCTGATTAATAATTCCTTGAAAATTATTAAGATGATATGTCAACGGAAACCCATTATGATACTTCAAACTCATCATTTGTTTTATCATGAACAACTTATTATTACCAGTCTTTCAAGCATATAACTGCTTAGTTTGCTCCATAATCTGCGTGCATGTGTGTCTCCACTGACATGATTAAAAAAAAATTATCATCCACCCACTGTCTAATATAGCCACATACTTGACGATGAAGTAAATTTCATTCATCATCAGATTTTTTTTCAAGTTTGCATTCATTGAAAACCGGCAAATAATAATCTTTCACATAAAGAAGATCCTCCATCTTCCTTTTTCAAATATGATAATTTGAACTATTCAGACTAACCATTCTATTTATATTAGCTTCAATTGTTTAACACATCATATCAATTAAATAACATTCGCTCTAATACCATTTTGTTGGGAGAAAAAAGAATCTAATAGAATAATTAGATGCAGCGGAGTTAAAAAATTCTCCACACATATGCAAATCTTCTAGGCTTCTATCAAGCAAGCCAACAAATATAGCAAACAAGAACACAATAGACACGTACAATTTTAGCGTGGAAAACCTGCTCAACGCGATAGAGGAAAAACCGCGGGACCCTCGAGGTCACTTAATCTCCACTATCAATATTATGGGTACAACGAGTTCTCTCCAAATACAATTCGAGACTCACAATATCTCAAGGTTAAACAACCTTGGCTCAATCCCTAATTACAAGAAAGAGTAGGGAAACCTCGCCAAATTGGTGGCACACGATTAGAAAATTATATCAAATAAATGGGACATCCAAATGCAAATTCTAATGGTCAGAACGTTGTACCACGTCTTCCAAACACGCTGTCCAAATTAGGGTTGTTCACGGTGTCAAAACCGGACCGAACTGGTGATATCCAAACCGAACCGACAGCTTAATTTTTGAAAGTTGATGAACGAAAACCAGACCGATAGGTGGTCGGTCGGCTCGGTTATAACCAACCAAATGAATTGTTCGGCTCAATCGGTTTATTGGTTTACCGAAACTTAATTGGGCTAGTCATTTTTTGGGTCTTTTCTGCCCATGTCTATCAGCCCAAAAATAAATTATACCAGAATTATGAAATTAAAACCTAATAAGCCTACACAACACAAACAGATGTGTAAAACAATTGGAAACTCAAAGAGAGGATTGAAAATCCTCAATTTCTGAGTTGCCAATGATAAAAAAACTTACAAAATTACACACAGTCACACAAGTTTAGAAATACATAAGGCAAAATAACATTGTCCAATGTCCATGTTTATTTCTTTCAGCAAATTTTTTTTTTCCAAAATCGTCAGTAGGCAACAATTAGTTTCAGTATCATCCATTCCATTCTATTTCCAACGTTTAGTTTCAATAGCATCACATTTCCTGAAATTGAAACTCAACAGTAGCATCAATAAATAAGAAAAATAAAAAATAGTTTCAAGGAGCTCTATGAAAAATAAAATAGAAATTAGTAACATATATCGACATGTGAAAGTAGCCAAATCAAACATGCAATCACATAAATCTAACTTTCCCTCCAAAAACATTACTTCCTAACACCAAAAAATCAAAAGTCTCAAAACAACACTTGAAACTCTATTATGCGAAGGAACCAAATAGGAGCTACATCAACAATCAATCATCAAGTTTGAAGCTGACCCATGTATCAGATGTGTAATTGCAAGAGAAACAAAACAACAAAAAAGAGTAAAACACCCGAATCAAACATGCAACCACATAAACCTAACCTTACCTCCCAACACTCCAAAACCCAAATACCCAAATCAGCCACTACAACTCTAAAACAAATCTGAGGAACCAAAAACAAGAAACTAAATTCAATTAAACAAAACAAGGCGAGAATTGGAAAATACCCTTTTGGAGGGGTCGGAGTGGTGGATAGCGGAGAATCGTAGATTATCGTAATAAGGACTCTAGTTGTAGAGAATTGAAATAAAAAAAGAGTAAAAAATTAAAAACTAATTGAAGAAATCAATGAATCAGAGTTGATAAGAGGTCAATCACCACGAAGCAAATTTGCTTGAAACCTGGGGCGACAACATAATTTCATCACGTTCCTTGAATTCAATATATTGTGCATGAAAAATTAGTGAAAAAAGAAACTGGGAAGCTCATGATTTGAAGAAACGGTTGAGAGGAGAAAAAGTGAAAAGACTTGAGAAGATGATGAGAGCGGTAGCGAAGAGGGATATTTAAAGGAGAGGGATTAGGGTTTTGGGCGAGCCGACGAGAGACGTACTGAAACGATGTCACTCTAGTTATATTTTAATTTGACGATTCAATTTGATATATATATATATATATATATATATATATATATATATATATATATATATATGAAATAATATGAATAATAAACCACAAGATGGCGTTAGCACTAATGGTAGCGCACTTTGTTTGTTTCACTCGGGCCGAGGTTTGATTCTTCTCAGGTGCGTTTCATTTTTGAGAACCAATGCATCAATTCTTCGGTTAGTCCGGGTTCTTCTCATCTGAAACCAATAACCGAACCGCAAAAAGCGAACCGATCGGTTTGGTGAACGATTTCCACCTTTTCGGTTTAGTTTGGGTCGGTTTGGTCGGGTTCGGGTATTTTGCATACCCCTTGTTCAAATATCAACATGATCCAACGGTGGATCGACCTCCGGTGAAACTCGTTAACCTTGATGGCCGGACTCGAAAACTGTATAAATTTCTGCACAAAATTTTCTCTATTCCTCTCTTGAATTAAGCTCTTTCCATATTCCTATTGCCTTCTATAGATAGGAAAGCATTAGGGTTTCTTCTCCATGTTGGATGCTAACCACATGGGCTTTTAGTCTCCACTTGTTAAATAAAGTCTAACAGGTTTGTGATTTTTTTATCAGCATTAAACAGGGAAATTCTACTCTAATGTATGTACCAAGATTCGAACTCAGGACCTCACATATATTTTTTAAAGCAAACCGAATTTCATTGATCCTACGAGACGGAAAAAATTCCGCACCCGAAGATCGAGCATCAGTCGTGTTCAATTTATAAGTAAACAGTAAAATATTGAACATCTTTGAAACCACGTCGAACAAACCGACAATAGAAACTAAAACTAGTAAATCAACTAAACATGTGTTAGTGTGAGGTCCTTACCACTTGTACACGAACTCAGGACCTCACATATGTTAGTATGAGCTTCTTACCACTTGGCCCAACTTGTGTTGATTGTAATGGGTATCTGGATTTCAATTGTTGAACTTATGGAATTTAAAAGTTAAATCATATTGAACATCTCTGAAATTTGGAGTTTGATTCAGTAGTTTGCGTTTTGAGTGTAAACAACAAGAGTAGATGTGCTTAATATAATATATATTTTTTTTTTTACGAAGTAAAGGAGGAAGCTTTCCGAGGTTGGCAGGGATGAACTAAACGACATTTGAATAAAAAATTGAAGTACAACCAAGGTCATTTTGGTCCTTTCACTTTAAAATAATTGTAAATGTTAAATACAAGATTATTTTGATCATTTCCGAATTTTTTTTTAAAAAACTAACGAAGTTATTGACGATAAGACAAAAATCTTTGGAAAAACTTCATTTGGCTACACATAGAATTGACGATTTTGTAGATGATTACACCTATATTTTTTTTGCACGACGGATACTCAAATTTGAAATTTTTTTCACCTTTATTTTTTCAGTTAGATTTCAATTTTTAAAATTTGTGAAATGACTAAAATACCCTAAAGTGATAAATTGATTTTTTTAAAATGCTCGTGCCTATTAATCTAATTTTCAAACACACAATTTACCATTACCACTTCTCTCTCCTCTCTCTCCCATGCCACTCTCTTCTCTCTCCCAACTCACTCTCTGCTCTCTCTCCCAACTTCAGTCATTAATCTCTATAAACCTGAAATCAATTCAATTTCTCAATCCAAATAATTCACCATGACACTATCCTCTTACAAATTTAAAAATCTATCACTATCACTATCTGCTGAACATAAAACTTTTCTAAAATAGGTCAATAGAAAAGATCTAATATCTATTTGTTGCTCACTGCAATCAAGTTTGATTAAGCTACAATTCTTAGTTTACAATACGTAGCCCAAACAAGAATTGTGGCTGAGATGCTACAATAAACATCTATTGAAATTTATGATTTAAAATAAAAAAATTCACTTCAATTCAAGAACTAAATTTGGTCAATTTTAGTAGAATTTACTTAGCTCAGTAGATTTATAAAAAGATTATAGAAGCACCTAAATTAATTTAATAATTGAAATTGAATATTTCAAAACAAAATCGATTAGCTTAGAGTTCTTTGAGCAGCGATTCCTCCGACATGAGTGGATGTTCCGAATAGAAAATTGACAGACGTTGGGTTCGGTGGTGGGATGAACTGAGGGAGCACCGCCGGTGATGAGACCTTTTCTCCAGACATTTGCGACGGTGGTCATGTCGCCGGGGAGAGCGATGGTGACGAAAATGATGATCCTATTGTTGACGAAAGTGGCGGCAAAATTGGAAGCGTTGAACGACAGATCAACCTCAGCTACGCCAGAGCCCAAGGAAGTGATGGGCATAAAGAGTTCTAGAAGGCGACGAGGGCCTAAGAGCCCACCATTTGAGGGTGTGGGCGACCCAGCGGGAGGAGGAGGCGGAAGGCGGTGTCGAGGCCTCGAGGGTGGAGGAAGACTGAGTGTAGGTCCAGTAAAGGAAGGAGTTGAGGACGGGGAGGTCATTGCAGAAGGCGTACACTCTGCTGCTGATAAAGCCATATGAGAAATTAAAAAAAAAATGTTAGGTGACCTATATGACAACTCAAACTGTTTGAGTTTACCTATACAGAATCATCACCAGAAATAATATGTGTTAAAGACACTTTTGTTCTCATTCTTCAATCATATATTACAGCCCCAATAATGTGGTCATGGTCCATAAATCTTCATTGAAAAGTCATTCACCAATCTTCATTGAAAAGTCATTCATCAAATCTTCTTACATAAGTCACTAATCCATCTTCATATACCAGAAAGCCATGTTAGATGTAGGGGTAAGTCCATAAAGTTAAATCGATATTTATGCACCTTACATCTATTCATGTAATAATAAAAATGGAAACCAGATAAACAGATGTGAATAAATACTTTATTTATTTCATATCACAGTATAATAATTGTATGTATTACTTGACCTGATATTTTGGATATGGCGGTAGAACTTTTGTTTCTGGCTGTAGAACGACTAGTATTTGGAAGTAGAGCTTTAGGGTCTGACTGTAGAACTACAAAACTGGAATATCTTCAAGGCACGGTAGTACGCTTTCCTTGAGACAATTATTGCCCCGTATGGGCAACTTGCTATCAGGATACGACGACGAACAAAGTCGAACTCTAACCATTTAGTCCATACACTAGACGAACGAAGTCGAACTCTATGCCCGTAGTCGAGCTCGTGATATACTGTTTGAAAGATCTCATATCCTATATTAAGGAAACGTGTTTCACATCTCTCTAGGTCGAGGCTAAGCGTTCCATAATCACGACTCAAGTTGACCCATTCATAAGTTAAAACACATTTTAACTTTTGCTACTTTAGACACATTTTCCAACAATCCCCCACGTGAATGAAATTGAACGTGTAAGAATTTCGACGTGGTGATTACTCTTTATAGTCTATACTTTTATAGGATAAATAGGTTACCCGTTTTGAACTTTACTTGTGAGAATATACTTATCTTCTCGACGGATGAGTAGACGCGATGTCCTTTAACTCTCTGTCGTTTTGTGTAAGTGATCAATTCTTCACACATATACCAATGAACCTAGTTTTTAGGTTCTCATGGTTGTGTTCGTTATGGTCATTAAAACCTCCTGGTTCTGCAAGAGCTTAAGAGAAGTAAACCCCATTAGTCTCCCTTGAAGCGACCACACTTCACTCTCACATAGGTGATATCTTTTGCTCAACTTCGTGATGCACAAAGTATCATTAAAAGCATAGCTTAACCTGATCCATTTATATGTCACTGTTTGATATCATAGGAATGGTCTCGAGTTTGCCCCCATAATGACCGCACAAGGTTCATGCAATTAGGATGTCCATTTGAACCTAAATCTTGGGATCTCTGATGGCCGAAAAGTCGATGAGAAAAATGTCCCGTCCTTTCGATCACCTGGCAATGAACCGGTCTCAAGTAATATAGAGAAGTAAGGATTACGACCCGATTTATCGTACCCAAGGGTCAATGAGGACTCTGATCACTCAAGTTTAGTGCTTGTGTCTAATCTCAGCGAATCGGTAAAATGGTAATGTTTTGATAAAAAAAATATAAAAACAATAAATTGTAGGGTTTTGGAGCGTTCAAGATCATCGAGATAGCGGAAGGATAAACAAAAGCAACTCCAAACCTTGTCCAAGAACATGAACCATTAAATCTCAAGACAAAATCTATTCCACAAGAAATTTACCTTTTAGTCTTTGTTGAATCAAGAAAGAAGAACTATGTGATCTTCTTCTCTAGAGCAAGTCCACACCAAGAGGATGATCCTTAAGATCCTTCACAAAGAGCCTACTAGAACTAATGTGTGAAGAACAAGAGAGCAAAGAGAGAGGAGAGCAAGGAGGTAGCCGGCCAATGAGAGAGAAAAAGTGAGTGAGAGAGTTGTTAATTAAATCTTCATTTTTGTCTACTTCATCAACACATAAGACATGGGTTATTAAAGTGACAAATGATGAAAGCATGGGTTACAGGCAAGTCATTACCTAAATCCCTTAAATCACTCGCCTCTTAATCAACAACACCAACTAAGCATGGTGTGTGGCCCCCACCCTTGAACCCACCAAGGTGCCCGGCCACTTGGGCTTATTGGGCCCTTGTTGGGCCGGCTAGGTGACCTCATGGGCCGAGCCCAATGGGCTCGCCCATGTGGTCGCGTGCCGTATCCAAAAGTTGTACGACCCTTTTTTGTCGTTACCTATCAAACAAAGTTCGACGCGACATGGACGAAAATCTCAGTTTTCTCGTTTCGCTAATTATTCTCTCAAACCGAACCCATGGCTCAAAACCTTCAATTTTGTTCATGTATTGCTCCTCAAGAAACGTTAAGGTTTCCTTGTCTCAAGTTATCCGTCTTGTATGTGTGTGACCCTCCAGGCTCATACTACCGTTGGCAGATCGGCGCAAGAGATCTCTCTTTCCCGATCCATCATAAGTGGTCTCTAGTAAGACTTTATGATTACCTAAGGTGCATGATGATTGATGATTCGATTTAACCTTGTGCGTACAAGTCACTATCCTATTATCTCTAGACATCCCGATTGATCACAAGGCATAGAGTCGTCATCCTTATTTAATCAATCATTGGTACTTGACATGTGAGATGGCTGAGAACTGATAACCCGTATCACTGGCATGACCATGCTCTTTCTCTCAGTCACTCTCGATCAAGCGGCCTTAACGGATATCTTTCCCATACCGTAGTACGAGGGATAAATCCCTTAGTCGTCTTTCGTGTCACTCATGCAATCCGTTCCGCCACCCAATCATGCTCGTTATTGCAATCCTGTTACGGAAAGCGTTAGGCGCAAGTTAAAGCCGTGCGTCGACCGCATAGCGATCACAAAGACTCCTTGGTCTAAGGATATCGTGACAAGCTATCACATTTGTATATGTTGATGGCTTAATCTATGAAACACTATTCAAATTGGGTCGTCCGATATCAATCACCTCATGATATCTATGATATGATTCCGGGATCCTACATCCCTATGATAAGCATAACTACATCATTGAGAACCATCCTCATACTGGTCGCTTCAATTGAAGCGTATATTTACCAGGGACTCGTTAAGTGTGATCTGTACAGATTTATGATTATACTACTTTAGTGGTCATAAATCAGATCATGCTTAACATATTACTTCAACACATAAGTAATACAAAGCCGTTTTATTTATTACAAACGATGATAAATATACATAGACATTTATAGACTACTAGCAATTGGACTATGGCACAAATATGCTATCAATCTCCCACTTGCCCCTAGTTCCAATCTAAGTCCCAGTCTATCCCCATTGACCTAACATGTTTATCATGTTTCGCTTGAGGAAGAGCCTTGGTCAAGGGGTCGGCTGTGTTATTCATCAGATGCAACGTAGTGGATCTTCACGTCACCTCTAGCAACTATGATGCAGGGGCATTAAGGAATTTAAGCACATGTGCCCAACACTTTCTAACTGCCTATTTTATATTTCCTAATATTTAGTTTCCAGAATAAGTGGCATGTAGCCCAAGTAGAACTACTTTCCAAATTGTTATTTCCTAGCTTATTATTTCCTAGTTTATTATTTTCTAGTTTATTATTTTCTAGTTGTTATTTCCTAATTACATGTATTTAAAGGGGTTTTGGCTCTTGAAAAATTCAGATTGGAGAGAATAAAAATTATAGCTTTGTGCTTGAGACTTTGTCTTGTTCTACTTATCACCTTAGGCCAAGGATCCTAGGTGTGGCGTAAAAACCTTATCTTAGCCTAAACCCGGCTAAGTGGCGGTTAAAACTTATCTTAGCCTACAACCGGCTAAGTGGCGGTTCTATTCCTCAAAACCCTACCCAATTCTCTACATCTACCTTATTTTCTCATTCATTCCTACATATTCTTCGATCGAAATCTTCAATCCCTAGAAACCACCAAAATAAATTCAAATTCATCCTGTTCTACTTATTTCTCGTAGCTATCCCCGTATCAAGTTGTATCAGAGCACTGGTTGGATGGCTAGTGGTAAATCTACAGGCGTTGCTAATGGCGGGGAGGATGACGGTAAATCATTGTCTGATGAGCAGAGGTGTATTAATTATCTCGAACTACAAGTTCAGAAACTTCTTGAGCACGTATGACGCGGTAGTGATTCCAAAAAGGTTATTCATGTGAGTGGTAATGCGAGAGAATCACGCCAAGGTCAAAGATTGGATTTCGAAGAGGATTTCATGCAACAAAAGAAGTTTCAATCCCATCCCCAATCAAATAGAGGCGTGACAAGGAGGTATGATGAACATGAAAAATATAGAGAAAATCAAACTCATTATGAAGATCGTGATTTCTATGAGAGGAGGCTAGATAAGGAATACTTTGACTACACTAACACGCCAAAACTAAAAATCCAGAAATTTGAAGGCCGCGTGAATGAAAATCAATTCCTAGTGTGGTTGAGCACCGTAGAGAGGGTGTTCCATTATACTAAACCACCAGAGGGTTGGAAACTAAAGCTAGTGGCTGTAAGATTGAGGAAACACGCTTCAGATTGGTGGGACAACCTCAGAAGACAACGAGAAAGATATGGCCGTGCCAAGATCGTAACATGGGATAAGATGAAAAAAGAGTTAACGAGAAAATATTCTCCATCTATCTACAAACATGAGGTATATCTCAAATTACAGAAGTTAAGGCAAGGAAGCATGTCCATAGAGGAGTATGTTACTAAATTTGAGATCTTGATGATGAAAGCCGAAGTAAGAGAAGCTGAGAAGCATTCAGTCAATCGTTTCATTGATGGTCTAAATTGGGACATCGCAAAGGTGGTCGATCTACAACTTTATTACGCATTGAATGATGTGATCAAGTATGCACTAAAAGGTGAAGCTCAAAACAAGCAGAGAAGAATTAACGCATCGAGAAGATTTGTTGAAGCCAAGCATTATGTGGCAAAAGAACCATATAAAGCAAGTACAACTATCAAACCAAAAGTAGAAAGTGAAGTATATAAGGTAAACCTTGTAAACTCTTCAAATAAACTTAATTATTTTAATTGTCAAGGTTTAGTGGATATTGCATCTGAGTGTCCTAATCAAGGAGCGGTAGAACTCGTGGAAGATGGACATGTGGCAAGTGATGACATGCTCGATGAGAAATATGATGAGAACTTTGTTAAATTCAAGGCAAACGATGTCGTGTATTCACGTGTGAATCAAGAGCATTCTTTAATCATGCAAGAAAGTCTCAAATCGAGTCTGAATCCTACGGGGAAGGTTGATGTGTTGAGAACCGACATATTTCACACCAAAGGAACATGCATAGATCACACTGAAAATCAAGGCATGATCAAAGGAGTGATGGTGTCGCGAGAAGAAACTCTTATTAAAGCCGACGATAAATTGGTAGCTGGATTCAAATCAACATTAAAAGATGATTGAAATTTCGATTAGCTAGTCGAGCAAGATGTCACACACAATGTTACGTATGAAACTATAACAATGTGTATGACTTCTTGTGTAGATAACGTAGGACAGAAAATATAAAGCTATAAACAATGACACAACAGATTGTTTACCCAGTTCGGTGCAACGTCACCTATGTCTGGGGGCTCTCAGCCTAGTGGAAAGGTTTCACTTATCAGTAATTCGTCAGAACATACAAGTACCTGTGATCAACCCTAGATCTATACTTTATGCTACGTTTTACAGTGCAACCTATCTCAGGGTCTCCCCCTGAATCCAAGACTCCGTCTTGATTCCACTCTTCGAGCAATCGCCTTGCTCTGTCGGTTCAAGTCTCCATTGAACTTGGTGGTTGCGTGCAGTCTTCACTCACGCGATCAGCAAACCCTCAATCACCTAACTCTCAATAGTTATGTGATGCACAATATCCTTAACTCAATCTGCAATCTCTCAGCCCGCAAACCTTCACGTCTAAGAGCCTTGCAAATTATTGCTAGGATACAAATAAAGAACCACACGATTGCTAAGGGGGTAGCCTAAGCTTTTATAGCAATCGAGGATGAGTAATAACCCTAATGGGTTTCCTCTTAATCACCGTCTTTCTTCTTTCCAGAATCGGAGTCGTTCTAGAATTTCCTAATTGTCTTCGAACTTTTCTGCCGAAACTGCACTTTCCTGATTTCTGTCGATCAGGATGTTTGCCGAGACGTCGTTAGCAGTGTTACACAAGATGTCGCAGAAGATGCTTCGACATTCTTTGTAACATGTTCTTTAGTTCCTTTAAAAATCAGCAATCTCTAAAATCGTCGTAACTACAATCTCCCCCTTTGCCTATTTTTAAGGACATCATTCTTCTTCGCATTCTGCGTCGCATTTGTTGTCGATGCACACGATCGGCAGTCATCAAGTCGCGTCTCGTAACTTCTTTTGCGCATAGTGTGTGTGCCACCGCGCATATCATCGTGTCTTCGCGTCGTCTCTATTTTATCTATCTTACTCCCCCTTGCTAGCTCAAAAGAGCCAAAATTTAAACAAATATTTGTAGCACATAGGGTAATAAGAAACAATCACAAACTTAACTCACACATACTCCCGATCAGCAGTCGAGAGTAAGTGTGAAACAGTGTTTAACAAAAATTACAAAATAACGGTGTTTAGTTGTACGGTAATCCAAAAGTTTTTAAAATTAAACAGAGCTGCTGCTGGAACTAGCAGTCTCTTCTTCAGTCGCTTCAGTGGAGGCATCATGAGTAGCATCTTCAGCAGCATGTGGTAGAGAGGTGAAATCATCATCTTCAGATCCTGGAGGGGACATGGATTTCAGCAGGTTGGCGCAGTGTGATCTTCGCTGGGAGAGATACTTCAGGGCTGTCTTTAAATTTACAATGTCCTTGTTCAGTACTGCTATCTCCCTTTCAAGCATGATTGCATCCCTACTGGTGGTCTTGGTTGGAGGGGCGACACTTGTGGCTTGACTGGTCGTTGTCTTGGCTTCTGGCCTGACAAGATCAGGAGCATGCTTGGCCTCAAACAGCTTGTGGCTCACCACAATTAGTCCTTCGCGTTTACCAACCTTATCCGTTGTCTTCAACACTCCGAGGTGTTGATGTATAAGTAGCTCAGAGATAAGGGAGGGAAAGGCAATAGGTATTTTTACAGCAAGTGATTGACATGTCGAATAAGATGATCAATGACAAATTGCCCAAAGTCAAGTGTAGACCCAGTACCTATTTGGAAGATGAGTATCACCAGTTCTGGTTTGATGGAAGATGCGTGTGTGGAGGGAGCCCAGTTTGCTACTCCGATACGAAAGAGAATGGAGTACTTGGATGTGAGGTCCGAGGCTGCCACAGTGCCCTTGGTGGGCCACATTCTGCTTTTGTCTCCAGTAATCTCTTTGAGGACCTTGTTCAGGTCAGGTGGAGGCACAGATCGAACACGCTTTCTCCCCAGGAAGGCATTAAGGATGTCAGAGGAAATGTTGAAACAAAGGCCTCTGACATATACCTTCTCACAATCCGGATCATCCGGAGTACCAAACCCAGTAGGCAAGTTAGCAATGAATTCTTTGACCAAGAGGGGATAGTGGTTACCAATGTCCGTGACGGTCTTCATAAGCTCTGCCTGCTCCAGAAGTTGGACAATGGTTTCTAGTCCCAGTAGCTCCGATGACAGGGTCTTCTCGGGATACGCCGTTCTCTGGAACACGAATTCCCATCGTTTCGCACCGTCCGCCGAGTGAAACGACACATTGTCGTAAGGAACACTCGAGGTGTTCTTGACAGTCTTCAGGCTTTTTCCCTTCTTTGCTTCCCTTGCAGTAACCTTCTGTACATTGTCATCCATTTCTTCATCCAACAATCTCCTTTTGGAGACAACTTTCTTCCCTTTTTCCTTGACGGACATCTTCTTCTTCTTATTGCTGGGGCCTCCAGCATCTTTAGTCTCCTTCCTTTTCTTGGTTTCTTTGAGTTTTTCAACCATCACTGCTAGACTTTCATTTTCTTCCAGTACCTTCTTCGTCAGGGATGACAACACTATTTGTGCTATCTCAGTAGCATCTTCTGTCACATCTTCTCTGGCATCCAGAGGGACTTCTTCTGTGTTATTGGCGGCGACACTTTTGTCCTTTTCAGCTTCTTCCAGATCGGTATCCCCGTCTCTGGTTTCGTCTTTCTCAACTTCTTCCTCGGCTTCTTCCGAGTCAGCGACTTCTTCTTCTACCACAGCTTCCTTCGTGGCTTCAGGAATGACATCTGTTGCACCTTCTTCCTCTCCTTCTCCTTTAGCAATACGCTCCAACCCATGATTGACCGGGGTCAAGTCTTCCTTTTCTCCTCCAGGATTTATCAGTTCATCCACCATACCTTCTTGAGGTGGTTCTTGGTTTTCCAGTAGCGACTCCAGCAAGTCACTATTTCTAGAGGTATCGGTGTTTGAAATAATGGAAGAGTCGATACCTGGGACATTTGCTGATATTGGAACAGGGACAATCTGCATGGAGGCTTCTCTACTTCCTTGGCCAAGATCAGTCTCCCGTTCTGGCCCTGTTAGGTCTGTCATGGAAAATGCCGAGCTTCCGGTTCGAGACCGTTTGGGAACTCGGGAGAAAATAGGTATTGGTGCTTCCTCCGGCGGGGTTTCTTTGGGAGATTCCTCGGTCTTCTTCTGCGATTTTGGCCCTTTGATTCGGACTCCATGCGTGTTGGTTTTTGGATTGCTGCTCTTGGAGCTTTTTGCTTCTGCCTTTTTGGGTTCGGATCGTTGACTACCAGTGACCTTCTTTGGTGCTAGAGTGCTCCGAGTCTTCACCATGTCTGTGTAGGTAGTGAGGTTTTTCGTTGGAGAGTGTGAGAGGTGAGGGAGATGAGAGCAAAAACGAGAAGAGGCAGACTAGGTTTTGATTTTTGAAAACAAGTTGATTCAAATCAAATCTGTTGAAGACCAAGCGTATCATGTGACCTTTCCTTTCTTTATATGGGCTTTTGGTATGCTTGGCCCAATGGCATGTGTTGGGATTTTAGACCGGTTCATGAAGAGGCACCAACTAACTCCTCTCAACCGTTTCTGCAACTTCTATAGCTCGTTGATGGTGCACAGACCGAGTGACGACCTGAGGTACTCGAATCTGCTCGCATCTAATGCCTTCGTGAAAATGTCAGCAAGTTGCTTCTCTGTATGGATGTGCTCTAGGATGATCTTCTTATCTTCGACCAGCTCGCGAATGAAGTGGTGTCTAATGTCAATGTGCTTGGTCTTGCTGTGTTGGACAGGATTTTTAGAGATGTTGATGGCACTGACATTATCACAATATAAAGTCATGGCTTCTTGTATGACATTGTATTCGACTAACATTTGCTTCATCCATATTGCGTGCAACTACTCCCGTCAGCTATATACTCAGATTCAGCAGTGGACAAAGCAACACAGTTTTGCTTCTTACTAAACCATGATATGAGGTTATTGCTAAGAAAGAAACATCCTCCAGATGTGCTCTTCCTCTCTGCTGTGTTTCCGGCCCAATCAGCATCACAATACCCCACTAGGGTAGAGGTTGTGTCGAATGAGTATAATAAACCCAAGTCTGTAGTCCCAGAGATATATCTTATAATTCTTTCAGCTTGGGAGAGATGACTAACCATGGGATTAGCTTGATATCGTGCACATACTCCTACAGAGTAGGCAATATCTGGTCGACTCGCAGTAAGGTAGAGAAGACTACCCATAATGCTTCTATATAGGTGTTGGTCGACGACTTCTCTTGGATCATCTTTAGTTAGCTTGATATGTGTAGCTGCAGGTGTCCGTTTATGTGAGGCTTTCTCTAGCCCAAATTTCTTGACAATATTCTTCGCATATTTGCTCTGAGAGATGAAGATGCTATCTTTTAGCTGTTTGATTTGGAAGCCTAGGAAATAGGTAAGCTCTCCCACCATGCTCATCTCGAATTCTGATTGCATCTGTTGGATAAATTGCTCTACCATCTTTCTTGACATCCCTCCAAAGACAATGTCATCGACATATATTTGGGCTATCATTAAATTCCCGTCCTCATTCTTCACAAATAGAGTCTTGTCGACTCCCCCTCTAGTGTAGCCGCTTTGAATCAGAAATTTTGTGAGCCTTTCATACCAGGTCCTTGGTGCTTGTTTCAACCCATAGAGAGCCTTCTTCAGTTTATACACATGATCAGGGGAGTGAGGATCAATAAGTCCTTTAGGTTGCGATACATACACTTCTTCGTTGAGATCTCCATTCAGGAAGGCACTTTTGACATCCATTTGGTAAAGCTTAATCTGTAGATGACATGATATCTCTAGTAGGAGTCTGATTGCTTCAAGTCTTGCTACTGGAGCAAAGGTCTCATCGAAGTCGACTCCCTCAATTTGAGTATACCCTTGAGCAACTAACCTGGCTTTGTTGTGAGTGATGTTACCAAGCTCATCAGACTTGTTCTTGAAGATCCATTTTGTGCCAATGATATTTCCTTCACTTGGCTTGGGCACCAGTTCCCACACCTGGTTCTTCTCAAATTGAATCAGTTCCTCTTGCATAGCATTGACCCAGTACTCATCATTGATGGATTCATTGATATTTTTGGGTTCAGTCTTTGAAACGAAGCATATATTACCTATCACCTCGTTGTAGTCTTCAAGAGTTTTTGACCGAGTCTGTATGCCTTCATTTAGGTCTCCAATTACTCCAGAGATAGGATGATTAGCCTGGATTCTTCGCGAGGGATTCTTGTTGCTGGTTTCAGGAACTGTCTCATCGTTATTGACATTTGGACTAGCATCATTATTTGCTGATTTGCTGCTAGCATCTTCTCTGACATCAGTAATAGCATCCTTCTTAACATTGTTAGGATAGACCCCGTCTTCGTCTGTCGCATCTTCTGAGGCATCTTCACAGTCATCATCAACAAAAACATTGATTGATTCCATCATGGTCTTAGTTCGTTTGTTGAAGACCCGGTACGCGCGACTAATCCTTGAGTATCAAAGGAAGATGCCTTCATCACTCTTTGGATCAAGCTTTCGACGAGGCTCTCTATCAGCCAGAATATAACAAGTGGATCCAAAGATATGGAAGTACTTAACATTGGGCTTTCTCCCCCTCCATATTTCATAATGAGTTACTGACATACCTGGTCGGAGAGTGACTCGATTGTGGATATGGCAAGCAGTGTTAAGTGCTTCTGCCCAAAAGTGAGTTGGTATGTCCTTGGCCAGCATCATAACTCTAGCCATCTCCTGTAGAGTCCTGTTTTTGCGCTCTACAATGCCATTTTCTGTTGGGGAGTGATTGGTGCTGAGAACTCATGAGCTATCCCTTATGAGTTACAAAATTCTGCAAATTTGCTGTTCTCAAACTCTCGACCATGATCACTACGAAGTCAAATTATTTTGCCAATTGTCTCCCCTTTTTCTTGTTGGACCTGGATGCATAGATTCTTGAAGATTGAGAAGGTATCTGATTTGACACGAGGGAAGTCAACCCATGTGTATCGTGAGTAATCATCTACACACACGAAGACATAGCGTTTTCCTCCAAGACTTTCAACTTGCATTGGCCCCATGGGGTCAACATGTATTAGCTCAAGCACTCGAGAGGTGGTGATATGCTGCAGCTTCTTGTGTGACATCTTGGTTTGCTTTCCAATCTGACATTCTCCGCAGATCTTTCCTTCTACTATTTTTAGGTTCAGAATCCTAGTAATAGCCTGTTCGGAGATTGCCTTCTGCATACTTCGAAGATTTAGATGTCCAAGCTTTCTGTGCCACAATTTGGTTTCTTCAACTTTGGAGACAAGACACTTTGCCGCTTCAATATGTGATTCGGGCGACCAGATGTAACAATTATCCATTGAGCGATTCCTTGTAGAATAGTGACTTGATCAAAGTCTTTAACTATACAGGCTTCTTTAGTGAATTTCACTTCTGAACCCAAATCACAGATCTGGTTGATGCTAGTCAGGTTTGCCTTAAGTCCTTCTACTAGTAATGCTTCAGTTAGGCAAGTGGCTCCTGGATGCTTGAGTACTCCTTTTCCAATGATTCGAGCTCTAATCCCATCTCCAAAAGTAACATAGCAGTTTGTATATAATTTGAGATTGGAAAGAAACTCTGGAGTACCTGTCATGTGTCGAGAGCATCCACTATCGAGATACCAGTCTTTGTTTGTTGAAGCACTCAAGGATGTATATGCAACATTAGCTCGATAGACGAGATTCTTAGGTCTCCATTCAAGGCGGGATGTTTTCTGAGGAGTTGAGAGATGCCTTTGATGTCTCCTTTGTCTTTGTGGTAGCTGAGCTTGCTTCCTCCCAAGAAGTTGAAAACAAAATGGTCTGATGTGACCTCGTTGACCACAGTAATGACATATCCACTGATATTGATAAGCTGGTTTTCTGTAGTATTGTTGTCTTAGTGGAGGATGTCTTTTGATAGTTGCTTGACAAGAACATGTTGTAGACGATGTCATAGCCTTTGTTGTAGGTCGTCCTGTAGGATGTGTTGGGGCATCCAGTGGTTTCTTTTCAACCATGGCTTGTTGTGGGACAAACTTCGTCACTGTTTTTGAGGGGATATTGTGTGTGTACCCTAGTCCCGTCGTATCCTTGGACTGCTTTCCTACTGATAGGATTTTGTCAAGGCGTTCTGTGCTAGGATTCATCATCTTTGCCGATTTAGTCATAAGGCTGATTTCTCCATTAAGAATGGTGATTTCGCGTTTTAGCTCCACGATCGTTTCTATGAATCTAGACTTGTCGTTGATAAGACTAATGATCCGTTCTCCTTGTTGGTCAAGGATCAGAGTTTCCTTGATCCATCTGGTGTGTAAGCTTTTGTATGACTCGACTAGTTGCTCTTTAGTCCAATTCTCATTTGGAGTTGGATGGTGGAGATCATCATTGATATTGGCAGAATTATCAAGTTTACATGTAGAAACAGTAGTAGTGAATGCAACAAAGTTGCTTACCTCTTCAGATCCACTATCTTCATTGTCATCATCTGATAGGGTGGCATTATATCCTCGTTTTTGTTGTTTGAGAAAATTTGGACATTCTCTGCGAAGATGGCCGAATCCTTCACATTCATGGCATTGAAGTCCTTTGTTCTTGTTGTTTTCTTCTCCACTCCTGTTTGGTCTGTCAAGACTTCCTCCTGTTTGAGCTTTTTGTGGAGCTTTGTTTCTGGCATTTGTTGTGACATTTCGTCCACCCATTCGACTGAATCTTCTCATGATTTTGTTGTAATTTTTCGTGACAAGGGCCATTGTAGCGTCGATGTCTTCTTCGGAATCAGAATCCTCAGTTTCTGGTTGCTTGTGTGTTGAGCTTTTGAAAGCAACTCCTTTATTCTTTTTGTCGATATTGGGCAGAGATAACTCATAGGTCATAAGAGACCCTATTAGCTCATCGAATTTTAGGATCTTGAGGTCGTGAACTTCCTCAATTGCAGTGATCTTCATCTTAAATCTAGGGCTAAGAGCACGCAGGGTTTTTCTAACCAGTTTTTCATCAGACATTGGTTCTCCCAGAGAGTAGGATTCATTGGCTAGATCACGAAAACGAACATTGAATTCTGCAATTGATTCGTCCTCTTTCATGATGAGGGCTTCGAAGTTGGTTGTCAGGTATTGCAGTTTTTGTTCTCGCACCTTAGTTGTTCCTTCATATGCAACAACCAGGATATCCCATGCAGATTTGGCAGTTGTGCATGTGTTGATTAGTCTGAATACGTTTTTGTCGACGCCGTTGAAGATTGCATTTAGAGCTCGAGAATTTCCCAGTGATTCTTCGTCTTCATTATCAGTCCAGTCTTTTTCTGGTTTTGGACCGATAGGGTTACCATTATTGTCACTGAGTTGTGGAGCATCCCAACCATTGATTACAGCCTTCCAAGTTTTGTTGTCAAGTGACTTCATGAAGGCACACATTCGAGCCTTTCAATGGCCGTAATTGCTTCCATCTAGAAAAGGTGGTCAATTTATGGATCCTCCTTCTCTGGTATTGTCCATCTTGATCAAAATATTTGTTTAGGAACTCACCTAAAGCTGTAGGTGCCGCCTCTGATACCAATTGAAATTTTGATCAGCTAGGCGAGCAAGATGTCACACACAATGTTACGTATGAAGCTATAATAATGTGTATGACTTCTTGTGTAGATAACGTAGGACATAAAATATAAAGCTACACAGCAGATTGTTTACCCAGTTCGGTGCAACGTAACCTACGTCTGGGGGCTCTCAGCCTAGTGGAAAGGTTTACTTATCAGTAATTCGTCAGAACATACAAGTACCTGTGATCAACCCTAGATCTATACTTTATGCTACGTTTTACAGTGCAACCTATCTCAGGGTCTCCCCCTGAATCCAAGACTCCGTCTTGATTCCACTCTTCGAGCAATCGCCTTGCTCTGTCGGTTCAAGTCTCCGTTGAACTTGGTGGTTGCGTGCAGTCTTCACTCACGCGATCAGCAAACCCTCAATCACCTAACTTTCAATAGTTATGTGATGCACAATATCCTTAGCTCAATCTGCAATCTCTCAGCCCGCAAACCTTCACGTCTAAGAGCCTTGCAAATTATTGCTAGGAAACAAATAAAGAACCACACGATTGCTAAGGGGGTAGCCTAAGCTTTTATAGCAATCAAGGATGAGTACTAACCCTAATGGGTTTCCTCTTAATCACCGTCTTTCTTCTTTCCAGAATCGGAGTCGTTCTGGAATTTCCTAATCGTCTTCGAACTTTTCTGCCAAAACTGCACTTTCCTGATTTCTGTCGATCAGGATGTTTGCCGAGACGCCGTCAGCAATGTTACACAAGATGTCGCAGAAGATGCTTCGACATTCTTTGTAACATGTTCTTCAGTTCCTTTAAAAATCAGCCAATCTCTAAAACTGTCGTAACTACAATGATGCATGTGACACATGTATTGTTCAAGAAGAGCTATCAATTGTATCGAGATCTATGAATATTCAAGCGAAAGAAGATCAAGAAGAAAATGACTCACACGTCTTTCAAACTGACTGTCATGCTCAAAACAAGGTACACAACTTCATTATTGAGAGGGAAATTTTCACTGTTGTTGGTAATATTTCTCTTGCTGACAAATTGGAGATGCCAACAAATAAACACCTTGAGACATATATATTACAAGATCTCGATGATGAAATTGCGACAAAAATAAGGGAGCAGACGTTGAGTTTGTCAAGCACTCATAATTATGAAGATCCGTTTTTATGTGACATAAATCCAAAGCGAGATGGACGATTGTGGCAATTCGATCAAGGAGATAAGCATGATGAAGTATATAACAAATACTCTCTTGTGCACAATGAAGGAAATTATATTCTCTTTCCCATGTCACCGAAGAAAACCTACGATGATCATATGCGAATGGGAAAAGATGGTGAAAATTGGAAAGAAAAGGAACTTGTAAAATACGTCAACTTCCGTGCATATAAATTAGTTATTTTTAATGCAACTGATTGGCGCCCGTTTGATGTTGGAGATCAATTGATGACAACATTTAATATAGCTGATTTACTCCCTTTCGACGTTGGTGGAGACTTGAGGATATTGTTCGAGAACAGGGGAGAATGTCCAAATGATTGCGAAATGTCTTATGCCTTCAATTATAAAGATCTACGTCCTTACAAAGGAAAAGACTTGAGGACAAGTCTATTTTCGCAACTTTGGGGGTTTGATGCAGGGGCATTAAGGAATTTAAGCACATGTGCCCAACACTTTTTAACTGCCTGTTTTATATTTCCTAATATTTAGTTTCCAGAATAAGTGGCTTGTAGCCCAAGTAGATCTACTTTCCAAATTGTTATTTCCTAGCTTATTATTTCCTAGTTTAATATTTCCTAGTTGTCATTTCCTAATTACATGTATTTAAAGGGGTTTTGGCTCTTGAAAAATTCAGATTGGAGAGAATAAAAATTATAGTTTTGTGATTGAGACTTTGTCTTGTTCTACTTATCACCTTAGGCCGAGGATCCTAGGTGTGGCGTAAAAACCTTATCTTAGCCTAAACCCGAGTAAGTGGCGGTTAAACCTTATCTTAGCCTACAACCGGCTAAGTGGCGGGGGGGTCATTCCTCAAAACCCTACCCAATTCTCTACATCTACCTTATTTTCTCATTCATTCCTACATATTTTTCGATCGAAATCTTCAATCCCTAGAAACCACCAAAATAAATTCAAATTCATCCTATTCTACTTATTTCTCGTAGCTATCCCCGTATCAAACAATGTCGCGGATGATGTGATACTTCCTGAATACATGTTTGGATCTGTCATGTGCTCTGGGTTCCTTATCTTGCGCAATGGCTCCGGTGTTGTCACAATATAAGTCTACTGGGTTAGATGAGTTTTGAATTACACCTAACCCAGCCATGAAACTCCTGATCAATACAGCCTCCTTTGCTGCTTCCGATGCAGCAATATACTCAGCTTCCGTCGCAGAGTCGGCAATGGTGTCCTGCTTCTTGCTTTTCCAGCTGAATGCTCCACCATTCAACGTAAACACATATCCCAACTGACTCTTAAAGTAATCAAGGTCTGTCTGGAAACTAGCGTCGACATATCCTTTGACGACTAGATCATCATCATCTCTTCCCCCGTATACAAGAAAAGCGTCTTTGGTTTTTCTCAAATATTTGAGAATTGCCTTAACTGCAATCCAGTGTTCCTCACCGGGTTTGGATTGATGTCTACTGGTACAGCTTAGGACAAACGACACATCCGGTCTCGTACATATCATGGCATACATTATGGATCCTATAGACGAAGCGTATGGGATCTCATTCATTCTTTTTAGCTCTTCAGGTGTCTCAGCACACTGTTTCTTACTAAGCTTTATGCCATGACGCATGGGCAGCAGTCCTTTCTTTGAATTATGCATTGAGAATCTTCTCAGCACTTTGTCTATAGAGGTGCTTTGACTCAAGCCCAAGACCCGCTTGGCACGATCTCTATATATCTTGATCCCCAAGATGTAAGAAGCCTCGCCTAAGTCCTTCATTGCGAAACACTCACCTAACCATGTCTTTGTTAAGAGCAAGGTAGGGACGTCGTTTCCAATGAGCAATATGTCATCGACATAGAGCACCGAAAAGACTACTTTGATCCCATTTTCCTTTTTATACACGCAAGGTTCATCATCGTTCTTGATGAAGCCAAACTATTTCACTACTTCATCAAAACGCTGATTCCAACTCCGAGATGCTTGCTTCAAACCATAAATTGATTTGAGCAACTTGCAAATATTTCCCTTATTCTTTGGATCCTCAAAACCCTCAGGCTCGGACATATAAACGTCCTCAGCTAACCTCCCATTAAGGAAAGCGGTTTTGACATCTATTTGCCATATCTCATAATTATGATAAGCTGCTATGACAAGTAGAATGCGGATAGATTTTGTAGGGTTTTGGAGCGTTCTTGATCATCGAGATAGCGGAAGCATTAACAAAAGCAATTCCAAACCTTGTTCAAGAACATGAACCATTAAATCTCAAGGCAAAATCTATACCACAAGAAAATTACCTTTTAGTCTTTGTTAAATCAATAAAGAAGAACTATCTGATCTTCTTCTCTAGAGCAAGTCCGCACCAAGAGGATGATCTTCAAGATCATTCACTAAAAGCCTACTAGAACAATTAAGTGAAGAACAAGAGAGCAAGATGAGAGGAGAGAGGGGATAATGGCTGGCCAAGGAGAGAGAGGGAAGTTGTGAGTGAGTGAATTAATGTCTTGATCTTTTCTACTTCATCAACTCATAAGCATGGGTCAAAAAGTGAAAGCATGGGTTTAAAGGTAAGTCATTACCCATACCCCTTAAATCACTCACCTCATAATCAACAATCACCAACTAAGCATGGCGTGTGGCCCCCCACCCTTGGACCCACCAAGGTGGCCAGCCACTTGGGCTTATTGGGCCTAAAATGGGCCCTTGTTGGGCCGGCCATGTGACCTCATGGGCGAGCCCATTGGTTGCGTGCCGTGTCCAAAAGTTGCCCGACCCTTTTTGTCGTTACTTATCAAACAAAGTCCGACGCGACATCGACGAAAATCTCAGTTTTCTCGATTCGCTAATTATTCTCTCAAACCGAACCCATGGCCCAAAACCTTCAGTTTTGTCCATGTATTGCTCCTCAAGAAACGTTAAGGTTTCCTTGTCTCAAGTTATCCGTATTGTATGTGTGTGACCTTCCAGGCTCATGCCACCGTTGGCAGATCGGCGCAAGAGATCTCTCTTGTCCGATCCATCATAAGTGGTCTCTAGTAAGACGTTATGATTACCCAAGGTGCATGATGATCGATGATTCGATTTAACCTTGTGCGTACACTATCCTATTATCTCTAGATATCCCGATTGATCACAAGGCATAGAATCGTCATCCTTGTTCAATCAATCATTGTTACTTGATATGTGAGATGGCTGAGAACTGATAACCCGTATCACTGGCATGGCCATGCTCTTTCTCTCAATCACTCTCGATCAAGAGGCCTTAACGGATATCTTTCCCATACCGTAGTACGAGGGATAAATCCTTTAGCCGTCTTTCGTGTCACTTATGCAATCCATTCCGCCACCCAATCATGCCAGTTATTGCAATCCTGTTACGAAAAGCGTTGGGCGCAAGTTAAAGCCGCACGTCGACTGCATAGCGATCACAAAGACTCCTTGGTCTAAGGATATCGTGACAAGCTATCGCATTTGAATATGTTCATGGCTTAATCTACGAAATACCATTCAAAGCGGGTTGTTCGATATCAATCACCTCATGATATCTATCATATGATTCCGGGATCCCTCATCCCTATGACAAGCAGAACTACGTCATTGAGAACCATCCTCATACTGATCGCTTCAATTGAAGCGTATATTGACCAGGGACTCGTTAAGTGTGATCCATACAGATTTATGGTTCTACTACTTTAGTGGTCATAAATCAGATCATGCTTAACATATTACTTCAACACATAAGTAAAACAAAGCCGTTTTATTTATTACAAATGATGATAAATATACATAGACATTTATAGACTACTAGCAATTGGACTAGGGCACAAAAATTCTATCAATCTCCCACTTGCCCCTAGTTCCAATCTAAGTCCCAGTCTATACCCATTGACCTAACATGTTTATCATGTTTCGCTTGAAGAAGATCCTTGGTCAAGGGGTCGGCTGTGTTATCATCAGATGCAACGTAGTGGATCTTCACGTCACCTCTAGCAACTATGTAGTGGATGATGTGATACTTCCTGAGTACATGTTTGGATCTGTTATGTGCCCTGGGTTTCTTAGCTTGCGCAATGGCCCCGGTGTTGTCACAATATAAGTCTGCTGGGTTAGATGGGTTTTGAATTACACCTAACACTGCCATGAAACTCCGGATCCATACAGCCTCCTTTGCCGCTTCCGATGGTGCAATGTACTCAGCTTCCGTCATAAAGGCGGCTTTGACTTAAGCCGCTTCCTTTCTTTGAATTATGCATTGAGAATCTTCTCAGCACTCTGTCTATATAGGTGCTTTGACTTAAGCCCAAGACCCACTCGGCACGGTCTCTATATATCTTGATCCCCAAGATGTAAGAAGTCTCGCCTGAGTCCTTCATTGCGAAACACTCACCTAACCAAGTTTTTGTTAAGAGCAAGGTAGGGACGTCGTTTCCAATGAGCAATATGTCATCAACATAGAGCACCAAAAAGACTACTTTGCTCCTATCTGCCTTTTTATACACGCAAGGTTCATCATCGTTCTTGATGAAGCCAAACTGTTTCACTACTTCATCAAAACGCTGATTCCAACTCCGAGATGCTTGCTTCAAACCATAAATTGATTTGAGCAACTTACAAATCTTTCCCTTATTCTTTGGATCCTCAAAACCCTCAGGCTGGGACATATAAATGTCCTCAGCTAACCTCCCATTAAGGAAGGCGGTTTTGACATCCATTTGCCATATCTCATAATTATGATAAGCTGCTACGGCAAGTAGAATGCGGATAGATTTGACCATAGCTACTGGAGAAAAGGTTTCTTCATAGTCAATTCCGTGGACTTGCCTATAACCTTTTGCTACCAGTCTTGCTTTATAGGTCTGAGGTTTGCAACCCATGTCTATCTTTATTTTAAAGATCCATTTACACCCAATGACTTTTACGCCAGAGGTTTGATCCACCAAGTCCCACACTTGATTATCTGACATGGATTGCATTTCTTCCCTCATGGCTTCCAGCCATTTCGCAGAGCCGGTTCCGTCCAGGGCCTCTCGAAAGGTAGCTGGATCATTGTCCACTAACACCAAATCATCACCTCCAGTTACTAGGAAACCGTATCTGATAGGTGCATGACTTGTCCTTTCAGACCGCCTTAGACCGTCCTCATTAACTATAGCTATTGGTTCTTGCTCAACGACCACTTCTGGCTCTACTTCTTCTAAGGGGTCGTCCACTGGTTCCTGAGTGACTATCTCATCTAGAACTTCATCAAGATGAATAGTCCTCCCACTGACTGTCTTGGAAATAAATTCATTTTCCAAGAATATCCCACCTCGGGCGACAAAAACTTTATTTTCGCTCGGTTTGTAGAAGTAGTATCCTTTTGTTTCTTTTGGATATCCGACGAAAGTGCACTTATATGATCTCGGTTCGAGCTTGGTTGCAAGCAACCGTTTTGCAAAAGCCTCGCAACCCCAGATTTTCAGGAAGGACAAAACGGGTTCCTTTCCGTACCATTTCTCGAATGATGTCCCTTCCACTGCTTTCGACGGAGCCTTATTTATTATGAACGCGACCGTTTGTAGAGCGTAACCCTAGAAGGAGATCAGGAGATCAGTGTGACTTAACATCGATCGAATCATATCCAACAATGTCCGATTCCTTTGCTCGGACACACCATTGAGTTGCGGTGTTCCTGGTGGAGTCCACTGAGATAGTATTCCGCTTTGTATAAGATGACTAAGAAACTCTTCGGATAAGTATTCTCTACCCCGATCAGAACGGAGTGCCTTGATACTCTTTCCGAGTTGATTTTCTACTTCAGTCCTAAACTCCTTGAATTTATCAATGGCTTCAGACTTATGTCTCACAAGATAGACATAACCATATCTACTGAAATCATCAGTAAATGTGATAAAGTAGCCTAAACCACCTCTGGCTGGTGTACTCATTGGTCCACATACGTCTGAATGTATTAGACCCAATAGATCATCTGCTCTCTCACCTATACCAGTGAAGGGCGCTTTAGTCATCTTGCCCATTAAACAAGTCTCGCATCTATCAATCGTTTGGAATTCGAATTGACTTAGAAGTCCGCGCTTATGAAGCGCTGAGATGCGTTTCTTATTTATGTGACCTATACGACAATGCCAGATTAGAGTTTGGTCTAAATAAGTATCTTTAAACCTCTTAGCATTAACATTATAGAGCATGTTGGATCTTGAGTTTTGCATATATAATATGTATAAACCTCCAACTGTGTGAGCATTTCCATAAAACATGTTATTGCGCATAATATTAAAAAACCCGTTCTTAATATCAAAATAATAACCTTCTTTTTCAAGAAGGAATATTGATACAATATTCATGCTGAAAGCAGGTACGCAAAACACATTAAGAAGTTCTATTACAAGCCCACTGGGCAAAACAAGATCAACCGAACCCATTGCAGTTGCGATAACACGCACATTGTTCCCAACTCTTAGGTCCACCTCGTTTTCCCCCACATCTCTTTTACTACGCAGTACCTTCACATCCGCACAGACACGAGACTCAGCTCCAGTGTCTAGTACCCAAGCATTTATAGTAGAAAGATTTATCTCTAATGGAATACCTGACGAAGTAGCGGCTCCACCGCCCTTCTTCTGATCTTTCTTCAGCTGCTGATAGTCCTTCTTCCAATGACAAGGCTTTTCGCAGTAGAAACAGGCCGACTCCTTTGCCTTCCCCTTGCCCTTCATGGGTATGGAAGGTTTAGAAATAAAAGGTCGTCATTTCTTCCCTGCCAGGTGCATTAGGCCTTTGCCCTTATCACCACAGGCTTTGAAGCCGGATCCCTTCTTGACCATTATAACACCTTTGGGCGCACTGCTCCTTATGCTCTTCTCGGCAGTCACTAACATGCTGTGCAACTCCTATGCGGTCTTTTCCATGTCATGCATGTGATAGTTCATGACAAACCCACCATATGCATGAGGAAGGGACTGCAGAATAAAATCCGCAACCATCTCCTTTTCCATAGTCATTCCGGGACTAGTTAGATGATCGAGATGTCCCTTCATGCGTAGGACGTGTGGACCTACGAAGCTGCATGCTGACATTTTGCAGGCAATGAGTTCTCGGAGAACAGTGTATTTTTCAATACGTACTTTCTCTTTGAACATATCCTTGATCTGTGCAAACATTGCAAACGGATAATGGGATAGCTCCATAAACTGCTTCTGGAGGTCCGCTCCATGCAGCCCAGCATGACACAGGCAACGTCGATAGAGTCGCTAAGGTGTTTCAGGTACGCATCCTTAACGACCCTCGTTGCGTTTGCAGCTGGCTCCACCGGGATAGCCTTGTCTAGGACGTACTCCCTACGTTCAAAATTTAACACAAGTCGTAAATTTCTGTCCCAGTCCAGATAATTTGTTCCATTGAGCTTACACTTATCAAGTATAGCCCTCAATGACAAATTAGACGAGTTTGCTGAATTACTAGCCATTTCTACACGAAGAAAGTAAATTTAATCAGAAAAAGTTGAATAAATTTACGAAGATCCGAATTAAACACCAACCATCCGATTCTAAGGTTTAACAACCCGTCATTAACAACCCGTGTTGTGACGTTTCTAATTGTATCATATACAATCTTCTTTTGAAGTCGTCATTTGCAACCCGTGCAAACACGTTTCAAAATTGAATTCATCCATCACAACCCGTGCGATGGTGGTTCACAACGCTTTAATCATGCAAACAATTAAAATCGTTTTTAATCTTTGCATGTGAGGTGATGGCTTATAACCTTATAAGCTAAGCATGCAAGCATACAATTTTTATCTAATAATTCAAGCAAGCATCATAAAGAGTTTAAATATGCATCAATAGCCCATCCTATCCTTAAGATTCTACGAGACATCACATCTTCTGGTCTTTATCATTCGGGCTCCCACTAGCTCTTGGACTTCCTCCAAGACCGTCAATGTGCTCGATTTTCCATCATTCTCGACTTTGAGTAGCAATTACAATTAATAATCGGTTCGTAGACCAGACAAAAATTAATTACACTTTAAGGGCTCGAATGAAAGAATAATTACACGCTAACACTAACAGTATGCAAACCGTGAAAGCGATAAAATTCTAATGGGCAACTAATGCATCATACATCTCATCACATCATCCAACATATTATCACACAAATATGTTATCAAATAATATGTAAAATTCGGGTTTTAATTTTGACAAGTTGCTTGGTCGGGTTTATCGAAACTAGACCTTTTCGAAAAACGGTTTGTCGAAACTGATCAAATTTGAAAGTTTTCCAAATATTGGATCACGGGTTCATGCCACGGACCAAAAATCAACATGCACGAACCAAGTTGGGTCTCAAGCTCAATGGGCCGAAGCCCATTGGGCCGAGCCCAACATCACGGCTCGGCTTTGGGCTTTGGAAAGCCCAAGCCGAGCTTGCCTCCCTTCTCGGCTTCGGCCAAGAAGGGGGACGGCCCCGGTCATCACCGGCCTTCCCAGGCCTCCGGTGACCTCCGTCCGGTACCTCTAATCCGGCTCCCCGAGAGTCCCTTCCCGGACCCGACAAATCCAATAAAAATCTGAAAAAAATTTCAAATTCAATATATTTTCAAAAAATAACATATTTCATGAAATTTACCCAAAAAGCATTAAAAACATGTTATTAACAAATATGGCATGCAAATCATCATAAAACCGAAACAATTTCAACAAAACGAAGATTAAGAGGGTTAACCACCCTCTGATACCACTGTAGGGTTTTGGAGCGTTCAAGATCATCGAGATAGCGGAAGCATACACAAAAGCAACTCCAAACCTTGTCCAAGAACATGAACCATTAAATCTCAAGGCAAAATCTATTCCACAAGAAATTTACCTTTTAGTCTTTGTTGAATCAAGAAAGAAGAACTATGTGATCTTCTTCTCTAGAGCAAGTCCACACCAAGAGGATGATCCTTAAGATCCTTCACAAAGAGCCTACTAGAACTAATGTGTGAGGAACAAGAGAGCAAAGAGAGAGGAGAGCAAGGAGGTGGCCGGCCAATGAGAGAGAAAAAGTGAGTGAGAGAGTTGTGAATTGAATCTTCATTTTTGTCTACTTCATCAACACATAAGGCACGGGTTATTAAAGTGACAAATGATGAAAGCATGGGTTAAAGGCAAGTCATTACCTAAACCCCTTAAATGACTCACCTCTTAATCAACAACACCAACTAAGCATGGTGTGTGGCCAACGCCCTTGGACCCACCAAGGTGGCCGGCCACTTGGGCTTATTGGGCCTTAATTGGGCCCTTGTTGGGCGGGCTAGGTGACCTCATGGGCCGAGCCCAATAGGCTCGCCCATGTGGTCACGTGCCGTGTCCAAAAGTTGTCCAACCCCTTTTTGTCGTTACTTAACAAACAAAATCCGACGCGACATGGACGAAAATCTCAGATTTCTCGATTTGCTAATTATTCTCTCAAACCGAACCCATGGCTCAAAAACTTCAGTTTTGTCCATGTATTGCTCCTCAAGAAACGTTAAGGTTTCCTTGTCTCAAGTTATCCGTTTTGTATGTGTGTGACCCTACATGCTCATGCCACCGTTGGCAGATCGGCGCAAGAGATCTCTCTTGCCCGATCCATCATAAGTGGTCTCTAGTAAGACATTATGATTACCCAAGGTGCATGATTATCGATGATTCGATTTAACCTTGTGCGTACAAGTCACTATCCTATTATCTTTAGACATCCCGATTGATCACAAGGCATAGAGTCTACATCCTTGTTTAATCAATCATTGTTACTTGACATGTAAGATGGCTGAGAACTGATAACCTGTATCACTGGCATGACCATGCTCTTTCTCTCAGTCACTCTCGATCAAGCGACCTTAACAGATATCTTTCCCATACCGTAGTACGAGGGATAAATCCCTTAGGCGTCTTTCTTGTCACTCATGCAATCCGTTCCGCCACCCAATCATGCCCGTTACTGCAATCCTGTTATGGAAAGCGTTAGGCGCAAGTTAAAGCCGTATGTCGACCGCATAGTGATCACAAAGACTCGTTGGTCTAAGGATATCGTGACAAGCTATCGCATTTGAATATGTTGATGGCTTAATCTATGAAACACTATTCAAATCGGGTCGTCCGATATCAATCACCTCATGATATCTATGATATGATTCCGGGATCCCACATCCCTATGATAAGCAGAACTACATCATTGATAACCATCTTCATACTGGTCGCTTCAATTGAAGCGTGTATTGACCAGGGACTCGTTAAGTGTGATCCGTACAGATTTATGGTTCTACTACTTTAGTGGTCATAAATCAGATCATGCTTAACATATTACTTCAACACATAAGTAATACAAAGTCGTTTTATTTATTACAAACGATGATAAATATACATAGACAGTTATAGACTACTAGCAATTGGACTAGGGCACAAAAATGCTATCATAAATAAGAAACAAAAAAAAATCAGAGAAAGGCGGTGATTCAAGGCAATGATTTCATATGATGGTTTCGAGGCATATTGGATGTTGAATTATGCTTAATGGTGTTTCAAAACTTAGGGCGACAACGAGAATTCCTATTTCACCTAAGACTCCCTCCCGGATAATAAAAGTCTAAAACTAGTCAAGGTAATCAAGCTATCCCTAGTCATGATTTAACCGAACAAGCAAGCATTAAGTTTTATGAATTCTTCTAACTTTCAGTTTTGGGAACCTATGGTCATTGTTCTTGTGTTAACTCCCCTATCCCTAAGAAGAATTTAAACCCAAACTGTAATATTTTTAAATCCATTTACAATTTTTGTTTCCAAACTAAAACTTATAAAATCGATCACATATCAGACAATAAAGAAGATGCAACACTAGTACAAAAGATTAAAGACACCCTACTCAGAGTTATATGCATAATCTACAATAAAAATGTCTCTAACCCATCATACAAATTCAAGCCTTAAATCAACGGTTCAAGCAAATCATGATTATGAGAATTTGATAAGTTTAAAATAAGAAAACATGAATATTAGAACAATTCATTCATCCACAAGAACTTAGAACAATTCATCAATTCAAAGAATTACAATTATAAAACATGAAAATCAAATGTAGAAGAAAAGAGATAGACAAAACCTATTTTTGAGTTTAATACATGGATCCTTGATTTGTTGGTCTTCCTCTTGTTTTTCCACTTTGGTTTCGCTTTCTTCTCTTTGAATCTCTTCTTCCAAACTCGACGCTCTCTCTCAATTTTCGTGCTCTGCTTTCAAAACGATATGAAATTAATTGCCCTTTTCAAGAAATGAGCTGAAAATTTATAGTCAAAATTTTCGCCGCGACAACGGGCCCATGGTCAATCGTGATACTCCTCACCCACGTGTTCACACGATTTGAAGTGGAGTTTGACCGAGGTGTTGACCATAGAGCCGTGGTCGATGACCACGAAATGAGACCGCGAGGGACCCCGAAATTGGCCATGGGGCCGTGATCGATAACCACGAAATGAGACCACGAGGGACCCCAAAATTGACCATGGGGCCGTGGTCAATGACCACGAAATGAGACTGCGAGGGACCCCGAAATTGACAAAGGGGTCGTGGTCGATGAACACGAAATGAGACCGCGAGGGACCCGAAAATTGACCACTAGGTCGTGGTCGATGACTACAAAATGGTCTAGAATTTCCCGAAATTTGCTTAAAAAATCCTGAAATCTGCAAACTAACACTTCAATCCTGAAATTTGCTTAAAAATCCGAAATGCATAATCTATCGTCAACGGGAAAAAACAAGGCTAGATGCGAGGTAAAAGGTCCTCAAAACTTGGTAAAGATGCTCACGCATCACAGTCAACTAGGTTGGGTTTTCTGTCACATGACGCCTTAATTATATGGGGTTTAGCCTCATTCCTTTCGATTTTTATCAACCTGATCTCTATTTAACCCAACGGTTAGGTGATCCACAATATTATCCTTTGACCTTATCAAGTCAACATAAATAATTCTCGTAGAGATCAGTTGTCTAACGGTGTTATATCGATGACCAATGTGTAGATCTTAACCTTATCCTCAAGCTATGTGCACTACAAATAGTTGTTTGATGATCACAATGCATACATTTTTGGCACAAGCTTTTGTCATTTTCAGGAATATCTTCTAGGAAATTACGTAGCCACTCGATTTCTTCCATAACTTTATCTAAAGCTTTAAACTCATATTGCATGTTAATATGGTTATTATCGTTTGTTGTGAGGATTTTCATGACACAACTCCTCTTGCTAGGGTTGAGACGTTTCTCCTCTTCCCTTTAGAATCCCTTACATTAGATATCCAACAAGCATAAGAGTATACCTCTAGCACGACAGGTTCTCTTGCATAGTACAATCCATAGTTACGGGTGTCTTGAAGATATCTAAGTACTCTTACGATTCCCTTTTTCATGGACACATATGTTCAAAGAAACATTTTTTGATCCTCTTATCGTGTTCTTGTGTATTTCGGAATCCGTTTGATTCATACACCAATAGCCGATACCATATGCAAAGCATATGCAATGAAAATACAGTCCAACGTTTTGGATCTATTTCACTACCTCTTGTAAGGGGTTGTTACATTAGTACGGTACCCCCATATTCTTAGCCAATTATTGGAAGGTTCATTTCCTTTCCATAATTTCTACAGTATCTTGTCTGATTTCTTGCGGCGTTACTTTTATTAAAAAGTGACTAACTGACATATAGTTTCCCCCCACATGAATCGTGACAACCCATTATATGTTAAATCAGACTTTTTTCTTTGCGACGTAAAGAAAGAGGATCTCGTTGGTTTTGAATCATCATGAATTCACACTTAGAATTTAGGGATTCTACGTTTGTTAACCTACGCATCGCATCGTAGTTAAATTGTCCAGGTTTACACGTCATCCATAAATGACTTGTTGAAATAAACATAAGAAGCATCCCTTTTATTTTATTCCACACTTTGGACTTGCATTAAATGTTTTATTTCTTCTCCACATGCATCCCTTATTTGGTAAAAATCATTTCGGCCTTGCACCATCTTAACACCTTGTGAGCTTAAGATGTTGCCGGATACAGTTCTCTTGTGAATGTTAGATACGTGAGTAACATTTCGCAGAGTTACTTCTTTTCCAAAAAGCATTCATGAAATTGATCAATTAAAATGGTTAATTTCAATTACACATATCAAGTTTAGACAATTTAATGTTTTTCCTATAATGAAATTAATTGTTCTAACTTGATTCCACACATTATAGATGAATAATTAAAAACATTCAATTTATCCACATGTGTTTTCGCAACGTGTTTTAATTGATCGCAAAGATCATTCGGTTTTTTCCTTTATGTTCTCAAACATGATGGATCATAACGACATTCAATCAACAAATTCAATATATGTTGATCTCACGTGTTTCACAAAGAAACTTATACGTTCTTTAATCTATCTTACATGTCTCTTATAATCGATTAATCAATAATCTTTAAAATAATCGTTCATACATGTTTATGTATAGAATAAACTCTACGTGTATCAATTAAAGCATTGATACAATTCAATATATCCTTTTCGTACTTTCGTCCAGAGTTGGATAATAAGAACTCAATTTACATTTTTCTTGTAAGAAACCATGTTATTCAAAATTAACATTGGAGTCTTTCAATTTGTTCATGTGTGTTCATCTATGAAGTGAATCAAATTGACTTAACATCACAGTATATAATATTAAGACCACATTATTCAAACGAAAAATAGTTTAGTATATACTTTTCGTCGTTACAATTGGAAACTGTTCGGTTTTGTTTTCATAAACATGGAACGTGTTTCCATTTTCAGTGAAACATATTTTCATTATCAGTGGAATGTATTTCCAATATCAGTAGAACGTGTTTCTATTATCAAGAAACATGTTTTCTTATTAGTGGAACATATTTCCAATGTCTAGAAACATAAGTGACTTAATGACATAAACATAAGAAACGTTACTCTTATTTTATTCATAAATTTTGAATTCAATGAAATTACAAATAATTTCAAAGTTTAACATATCCAAACTAAATACTTAAATCGATGTCAGACATCTCTCGTGTCGTGTCATCCACAACGTCAGCTTCAAACTTCTTTGCTTTCTTCAACATCCTGCATTAGGAAGACATATGTCCTTCTATACTGCAATTGAAGCACTTCCCATTAAACTTGGGTTTCATGGCCCCGCCTCATTGAGATTTCTTGCCCCTTTTGGAGTTCCTACGAACCTCCACCATGTTTGCCTTAGCAACATTAGATAACTTCTTAGGGGCACCTCTACTGTCTTTCTCAATTCGAAGCGTAACAATCAGGTACTCTACAGTCATCTCCTTACGTTTGTGCGTCAGATAGTTCTTGAATTTTCTTCTTTGCACTGTATACACGGTAGAGTGTATCTGACAGGCAGTGCATAATCAGATTTCTACACGAGAAATCTGAGTATAGCCACGCATCTACAATAAGTTTGTAGCGACATCCACATCTTCACCAACGATGGGAGGATCATCCTTCACCACAGGTGCAAGTTTTATCATGGTTAGATAGAAGAACATCTTCTGCTATCATGTCTTGAAATATGTTCCTGCAAAATTCTGGGGTTTGTCGAGGTGGGACATTGGCACATTTGTCATATGGTGATTCATCTCAGGTTGAACTCCAGAAATGTTCGAGCCTGCTAGCATAGCAGGTTCAGTTGCTTTCACGTTTTCGTTAACCATATTTGATACAACGATCAAGAAAACGTTAGAATGAATTAATAAAGGTGTTCACACAGAACAAATAATTCAAACTACAAGATTGGAGAATCAGATCTCGCGTTGTGTTTCTACCACGCAAAGAGTCTGTTTCTACAACTCAGAACTTCAAGTTCTACCTATAGAGAATAAAGTTCTACTACACATATCTTGTAAGGAACAGAGTTCCACTAGACAAACCTTTGAGTTCTACTTGTAAAGAACAAAGTTCCACTACACATAACGTTATGTTCTACCTGTTGAGCGCTCATGTTCTACTCGTAAACCTTTCAGGTTCTACATGTAGAGGACGTAGTTCCCCCACAGAAATAGCATGTTCCCATACGTTGGAACTTGGTTATATTTGTCCGGCGTGTTCTACACATAGAACGAAATCAAATCGAACCGATTAATACTCTCTAATATTCGTGTTAATCTTCCTTACATGTTTCACATACAAACTGGATCGATCAACTATCAGAAAGTAACACTCTGTTTTATTAAAAGGACATCACAATCCGTTTAAAACGAGTATGTTTGACCACTGTCAAATCATATTGTTTTCCTCAATCAAGGTGTAATCCGCCACTTTAAGATCTCCATCTTTATGGTTGCTCTCTTTGACTTCCGTCTCCTTGACTTCAAGGTAAGCACGGTCTTAAGGAGAATACCAACACCTTCTTGGGGACATCATCAATAGCCTCAAGTTTCCGGTCCTATCGTACATTCATGTCTCACAACACATTTATGTTGAGGTCTTTTCAAATAGGTATTTATCTATTCATCGTAAATGAATTTCTACACAAAACATATAATCACAATCTCATTAGATAACCCATTAATCCATAATTAATAAACAAGTTTATGATAAAATATTCATCAATTAAATTTTAGACTGTCAGTTTCAGTAACATTACTGTACAGAGGGTGTAGCGGGGGCTGCAAATATCCAAAAATTTTGAAATTAATTTCTTTAGATTCTTCTCCCCGTCCTTTATGACTTTGTAATTTCGGTCAAAACTTGATTCTAACCACAAGTTCTTCGTTTGGAGCCAATTATAAACGTTGACTGCATAGAATTTTCTTGGACAACTTTTCGAATTTTGGTTTGATGCTCTGGAAAATAAACTTAAAAAATAATAATCAAGTCTTATTATTTCAAACAATATATCATGTTCGTCGTGTTAATCTTTCTTTCAAGTTTCACTTAGAAACAGAAACGGTTAACATAAAATTATAAGATAAAAGATATTAAAAAATTTCGAGTAAACCGTTTCATTAGATCTGTATAACCAATTGTCAAATCAGGTTAATTCCACCAAGGTAACCTGTTTTTCGGTTAGAAAGCGTATATGGAACAACTACAAAAATAATTGTCTTTTGATTGTTAGATGTCGGGGTTAGTCATAAACTTAAATCGATACTTAATGCACCTTACATCTATTCATGCAATAATAAGAATTGAAACCAGATATACAGATCTAAGTAAATACTTTATTTAATTCATATCATAGTACAATAATCGTAGATTTACTTGACCTGATATTTTGGATCTAGTGGTGGAACTTTTGCTTCTGGCTATAGAACGTCTAGTGTCTGGATGTAGAACTTGTAGGGCATGACTGTAGAACTACGAAACTGTAATATCGTCGAGGCACGGTAGTCCCCTTTTCTTGAGACAATTATTGCTCCATATGGGCAACATGCTCCCAGGATATAATGACGAACGAAGCCGAACTCTAACCAAGCTATAAAGAGTAATCGAGGAAGAAGAAGGGAAGAAGAAAGAGACGAGGTTGGCTATGGTTTGACTTGTGCGTTCTCGGTGTCTCCTTGGTATCTTCAATCTTGGCGTGTCTTCTCTAACTGTTAGAGTTCGGAGGGTCTCAATCCCAGATTTACGCAGCGGAAATAAATTAAAATAACTTCGAATCCGTCAAGATTGCACTATGCGATAGATATGCAATTAAACAAATTAATTGAGAATTAATCATACCTTTTGAGATCGAGCACAAATCACCGATGAGGAGAAAATTTAAGTTCCTCCCTCTATCTGTATCCATACAAACACACCGGAGTATGAGTGATAAATCCCTTAGCTGTCTTTTGTATCACCCATATAGCCTTTCCCCGAGCCAATCATAACCGTTATGGCTACCCTAATACAGATAACGTTAGGCATATGTCAAACTCGAATATTGACTATACAATGGTCACAAAGACTCCTCGGTCTTAGGATACTAAGACAAGTTACGACAACTGAATATGCTCATGACAATATCTATGTCGCATATTCAGGTTGGGTCGTTTTATACCATTTCCCAAATGATATCTATGATATGACTCCGGCAATCCCATTGCCAATTATCAGTAGAACGTGATCATAAAGAGTCATCCTCATACTAGTCGCTTCTGATGAAGATTAATTGACCAGGCACCCGTTAAGTACGATTCACATAGATCAATAGTTCTACTATTAGTTATGACACACTCAATGATACAGATCGAATTATGCTTAACTTATTACTATAACACATTAGTAACAAAATGCCAATTTTATTTCATTGCAAATGATGATACATAAATATAGACATAACTTTTTATTGGACTAGGGCACAAATCCTACAGTCACCCACTTGACCCTCATGTTTAGGCTATGAGAGAGCCTTACGTCAATGGGTCGGGTGCATTATTATCAGTCACAACAAAGCTAATCTCCACATCACCTCTTCCAACTATTTCCCTTATGAGATGATACTTCCAAAGTATATGTTTGGATTTGTCATGTGATCTCGACTCCTTAGCAAGTGCTATTGCCCCGGTGTTGTCACATAGTAAACTCACTGAACTAGACGGGTTTTTGCATTGTTGAGGAATGATATGATCATACAAGTATAGCGGAAGAATTAAAAATAAAAACTTTATATCACCCCAAGCATGGATCGACTTGCATTTGAACTAGAAATGATGTAGGAGAAGAAGCATGGCAAGAGAGTAGAGATTTCGAAATTCCTACCTCTCTAGCAATATGATGAACAAGAAGGTGTAGAGAATTAAGAGGATCGTCTCCAATCTATCCACGCAAGGCTAGCACTCCATATGTAATCCACACGAGCTAAGAGGTATGTAATACCTGTAGGGTTTTGGAGCGTTCTAGATCGTCATCGAGATAGCGGAAGCAATAAAAGATAATCTACTCCAAACCTTGTCCAAGAACATTTAAACCATTAAATCCCAAAGCAAAATCTATTCCACAAGATATTTACCTTTAAGTCTTGTTTGAATCGATAAAGAAGAACGTTCGGATCTTCTTCTCTAAAGCAAGTCCACACCAAGAGAATGATCTTCAAGATCCTTCACTTAATTGCCTACTAGAACAATTAAATGAAGAACAAGAGAGCAAGATGGAGGAAGAACACCAAGGTGGCCGGCCACAATGAGAGAGAAAGAGAGGTTTTTGTGAGTTTTGTGACTTAATCAATTAATGAAATAATGTCTTGCAATATATCTCATCATCCAACTCACAAGTATGGGTTAAAAGTGATTGGTATGGGCTTAAAGGAGCTTTAACCCATACCCCTTAAATCACTCACCTCTTAATCCACAACTACCAACTAAGCATGGTGTTGTGTGGCCCCCACATTGGCCCCACCAAGTGGGCCGGCCATATGGCCTTATTGGGCCCTTACTGGGCCGGCCATGAGGCTTCATGGGCCGAGCCCAATGGGCCCTCCCGTGTTGTCTCATGCCGCGTCCAAAAGTTTCCCGACCCTTTTGTCGCTACTTATCAAACAAAGTCCGACGCGATATCGACGAAAAACTCAATTTTTCTCGATTCGCTAATTATTCTCTCAAACCGAACCTATGGCACAAAACCTCCAGTTTTGTCCATATACTTCTCCTTAAGAAACATCCATGTTTCCTTGTCTCAAGTTATCCGTCTTGTATGTGTGTGACCCTCTAGGCTCATGCCACCGTTGGCAGATCGGCGCAAGAATTGCTCTTGCCCGATCCATCATAAGTGGTCTCTAGTAAAACATTATGATTACCCAAGGTGCATGATGATCGATGATTCGACTTAACCTTTGTGCGTACAAGTCACCATCCTTTTATCTCTAGATATCCCGATTGATCACAAGGCATAGAGTCGTCTCCCTTGTTTAATCAATCATTGTTACTTGATATGCGAGATGACTGAGAAATGATAACCCGTATCATTTTGCATGGCCATGCTTTTCTCTCATTCGGTCTCCATCAAGAGGCCTTCTAACGGATATCTTTCCCATACCGTAGTATGAGGGATAAATCCCTTAGCCGTCTTTCGTGTCACTCATGCAACCCGTTCCGCCACCCAATCATGCCCTTCATAGCAATCCTTTTACAGAAAGCGTTTGGCGCAAGTTAAAGCCGTACGTTCATTGCATAGTGATCACAAAGACTCCTTGGTCTAAGGACGTCGTGACGAGCTATCGCATTTGAATATGTTTATGGCTTAATCTATGAAAACACTATTCAATGCGGGTCGTCCGATATCAATCACCTCATGATATCTATGATATGGTTCCAGGATCCCACATCCTTATGACAAGTAGAACTACGTCATTAAGAACCATTCCTCATACTGGTCACTTTCAAGGAAGCATAGGTTGACCAGGGACTTGTTAAGTGTGATCCGTACAGATTTATGGTTCTACTACTTTAGTGGTCATAAATCAGATCATGCTTAACATATTACTTCAACATATAAGTAATATAAAGCCGTTTATATTTATACATCACAAACGATGATATTTGTACATAGACGTTTACAAGCTAATACCAATTGGACTAGGGCACAAATGCTATCAATCTCCCACTTGCCCTTAGCTCCAATCTAAGTCCCAGTCTATACCCATTGACCTAACATGTTTTTCATGTTTATCTTGAGGAAGAGCCTTGGTCAATGGGTCGGCTGTGTTATCATCAGTTGCAACGTATTGGATCTTCACGTCACCTCTAGCAATTATGTCGCGGATGATGTGATACTTTCTGAGTACATGTTTGGATCTGTTATGTGCCCTGGGTTCTTTAGCTTGCGCAATAGCCCCGGTGTTGTCACAATATAAGTCTACTGGGTTAGACGGGTTTTTAATTACACCTAACCCAGCCATGAAACTCCTGATCCATACAGCCTCTTTTGCCGCCTCACATGCGGCAATGTACTCAGCTTCCGTTGTAGAGTCGGCAATGGTATCCTGCTTCTTGCTTTTCCAGCTGAATGCTCCACCGTTCAACATAAACACATATCCCAACTGACTCTTAAAGTCATCGGGGTCTGTCTGAAAACTAGCGTCGACATATCCTTTGACGACGAGATCATCATTTCTGCCCCCGTATACAAGAAAAGTGTCCTTGGTTTTTCTCAAATATTTGAGAATCGCCTTGACAGCAATCCAGTGTGCCTCACCGGGTTTGGATTGATGTCTACTGGTACAGCTTAGGGCAAACGAGACATCCGGTCTCGTGCATATCATGGCATACATTATGGACCCTATAGCCGAAGCATATGGGATCTCATTCATTCTTGCTAGCTCTGCAGGTGTCTCAGCACCCTGCTTCTTGCTAAGCTTTATGCCATGACGCATGGGCAGCAATCCTTTCTTTGAATCTTGCATTGAGAATCGTCTCAACACCTTGTCTATATAAGTGCTTTGACTTAAGCCCAAGACCCGCTTGGCACGGTCTCTATATATCTTGATTCCCAAGATGTAAGAGGCCTCGCCTAAGTCCTTCATTGAGAAACACTCACCTAACCAAGTCTTCGTTAAGAGCAAGGTAGGGACGTCGTTACCAATGAACAGTATGTCATCAACATAAAGCACTAAAAAGATTATATTGCTCCCACTTGCCTTTTTATACACACAGGGTTCATCATCGTTCTTGACGAAGCCAAACTGTTTTACTACTTCATCAAAACGCTGATTCCAACTCCGAGATGCTTGCTTCAAACCATAGATTGATTTGAGCAACTTGCAAATCTTTCCCTTATTCTTTGGATCCTCAAAACCCTCAGGCTGAGACATATAAACGTCCTCAGCTAACCTCCCGTTGAGGAAGGCGGTTTTGACATCCATTTGCCATATCTCATAGTTGTGATACGCTGCTATGGCAAGAAGAATGCGGATAGATTTGACCATAGCTACTGGAGAAAAGGTCTCTTCATAGTCAATTCCGTGGATTTGTCTATAACCTTTTGCTACCAGTCTCGCTTTATAGGTCTGAGGTTTGCCATCCATGTCAATCTTTATTTTAAAGATCTATTTACACCCTATGACCTTAACATCAGGGGTATGATCTACCAAGTCCCACACTTGATTATCTGACATGGATTGCATTTCTTCCCTCATGGCGTCCAGCCATTTCTCAGAGTCGGTTCCGTCCAAAGCCTCTCGAAAGGTAGCTGGATCATTGTCCACTAGTACTAAACCATCACCTTCAGTTACTAAGAACCCGTATCTGACAGGTGCATGACTTATCCTTTCAGAGCGCCTCGGACCGTCCTCATTAACTGCAGCTATTGGTTCTTGCTCAATGACCACTTCTGGCTCTACCTCTTCTAGTGGGTCCTCTCGTGGTTCCCGAGTGACCATCTCATCTAGAACTTCATCTAGATGAATAGCCCTCCCACTGACTGTCTTGGAAATGAACTCTTTTTCCAAGAACGTCCCACCTCGAGCGACAAAAACTTTATTTTCGCTCGGCTTATAGAAGTAGTATCCTTTTGTTTCTTTTGGATATCCGACGAAAGTGCATTTATCTGATCTTGGTTCGAGCTTGGTTGCAAGCAACCTTTTAACATAAGCCTCGCAACCCCAGATTTTAAGGAAGGACAAAACGGGTTCCTTCCCGTACCATTTTTCAAATGATGTCCCTTCCACTGCTTTCGACGGAGCCCTGTTTATTATGAAAGCGGCCGTTTGCAGAGCATAACCCCAGAAGGAGATCGGGAGATCAGTGAGACTTAACATTGATCGAACCATATCTAACAATGTCCGATTCCTCCGTTCGGACACACCATTAAGTTGCGGTGTTCCTGGCGGAGTCCACTGAGATAGTATTCCACCTTCAGTAAGATAACTAAGAAACTCCTCGGATAAGTATTCTCCACCCCGATCAGAACGGAGTGCCTTGATACTCTTTCCGAGTTGGTTTTCTACTTCAGTCCTAAACTCGTTGAATTTATCAAAAGCTTCGGACTTATGTCTCATGAGATAGACATAACCATATCTACTGAAATCGTCAGTAAATGTGATAAAGTAGCCTAAACCACCTCTGGCATGCGTACTCATTGGTCCACATACGTCTGAATGTATTAGACCTAATAAGTCACCTGCCCTCTCACCTAAACCAGTGAAGGGCGCTTTAGTCATCTTGCCCATTAAACAAGCTTCGCATCTTTCAATCGCTTGGAATTCGAATTGACTTAGAAGTCCGCGCTTATGAAGCGCTGAGATGCGTTTCTCATTTATGTGACCCAGACGACAATGCCAGATTAGAGTTTGGTCTAAATCATTAGTTTTAAACCTCTTAGCATTTATATTATAGAGCATGTTGGATTTCGAGTTTTGCATATTCAATATGTATAATCCTCCAACAGTGTGAGCATTGCCATAATATATGTTGTTGCGCATAATATCAAAAAACCCTTTTTTAATATTGAAATAATAACCTTCTTTCTCTAAAGAGAAATTGAGATAATATTCCTGCTGAAAGCAGGTACGCAAAAAACATCATTTAGTTCAATTACAAGCCCACTGGGCAAAGCAAGGTTCACAGAACCTACGGCAGTTGCGGCAACTCTGGTATTGTTCCCAACTCTTAGGTCCACCTCGCTTTCCCCACCATCTCTTCTATTGTGTAACACCTGCACATCGGCACAGATATGAGACTCAGCTCCAGTATCTAGTACCCAGGTATTTATTGTAGAAAGATATAGCTCTAATGGAATACCTGATGAAGTGGCGGCCCCACCGCCCTTCTTCTGATCCTCCTTCAACTGCTGACAGTCTTTCTTCCAATGACCAGGCTTTTGACAATAGAAACAGACCGACTCCTTTGCCTTCCCTTTGCCTTGTACGGGCATGTGAGGTCTAGGAATAAATGGTCGTCTGTTCTTCCCTGCCAGGTGTCTTGGGCCTTTACCCTTGCCACCAACAGCTTTGAAGCTGGGTCCCTTCTTGACCATGAAGACATTTTTGGACGAACTGCCCCTTATGCTCTTCTCGGCAGTTACTAGCATGCTGTGCAACTCCGACGCGGTCTTGTCCATATCATGCATGTGATAGTTCATGACGAACCCACCATATGCATGAGGAAGGGATTGCAGAATAAAATCCGCTGCCATTTCCTTTTCCATAGACATACCGATACTAGTCATATGGTCAAAATGCCCCTTCATTTGTAGGACGTGAGGACCTACGGAGCTGCCTGCTGACATCTTGCAGGCTATGAGTTCTCGGAGAACAGTGTATTTTTCAATACGTACTTTCTCCTTGAACATATCCTTGATCTGTGCAAACATTGCAAACGGATCATGGGATAGCTCCATAAACTGCTTTTGGAGGTCCGCCTCCATGCAGCCCAGCATGACACACGCAACGTCGATAGAGTCGCTAAGGTGTTTCTAGTACGCATCCTTAACGACCCTTGTTGCGTTGGCAGCTGGCTCCTCAGGGATAGCCTTATCAAGGACGTACTCCCTGCGTTCCATTTTTAATACAAGTCGTAAATTTCTGTCCCAGTCTAGATAATTTGTTCCGTTGAGTTTACACTTCTCGAGTATAGTCCTCAATGACAAATTAGACGAATTTGTTGAATTACTAGCCATTTCTACACGAAGAAAGTAAATTTAATCAGAATAGTTGAATAAATTTACGAAGATCCGAATTAAACACCAACCATTAGATTCTAAAATTAGAATCTTTAAACCAAGATCCCTTATTCGTCATTTGAAGTGCGCTAAGGCGCACCGCTCCAATTGACTTATTTAGGTAGGACATCCGTCCAATTACAACCCGTGTAACTCTTAGTCAGGGTATGTGTAAAACACACGGCTTACCCTTCCGATGCCCCAGCTCGACCTCAGGCCAAGAATCGTGGTTGAGTCAACCAACTTTCACTAACGAGTTAACTTTGTGCAGATGCTCCGCTAAGGCGCACGACATCCCACAAAGTTTACCATTCCCATCTAGAACCCATTCGATCGATGCTCCGCTAAGGCGCACGACACCGATAAAATGTTTCTACATGGGTGTGAATTAGGGTGGCATCTCACTTGACTCAAATTAACTTGTAATTTGGTTGTGTTTAATAATTCGAAAGTATTTGGTACAATTACGAATCCGTCACCAACAACCCGTGTTGTGATGTTTCTAATTGTATCACATACTATCTTCATTTGAATCCGTCATTTGCAACCCATGCAAAATACGTTTCAAACTTGAACTCATCCATCACAACCCGTGTGGTGATAGTTCACAACGCTTTAAACATGCAAACAATTAAAGTTTGTTTTTAATCTTTGCATGTGAGGTGATCGCTTATAAACTTATAAACTAATCATGCAACCATGCAATTAATTTAAATGATTCAAGCAAGCAACCATAAAGCGTTAAATATGCATTTTATAGCCCATCCTAATCTTAGGAATCTACGAGTCTTCACATCTTCTCGTCTTTCTCATTCGGGCTCCCACTAGCTCTTGGACTTCCTCCAAGACCGTCATCGTGCTCGATTTTCCATCCTTCTCGTCTTTGAGTAATAATTACAATTAATACTCGGTTCGTAGACCGGATAAAAAATAATTACACTTTATGGGCTCGAATAAAAGAATAATTACACGCTAACACTAACGGTATGCAAACCGTGAAAGCGATAAATCTAATGGGCTACTAAAGCATCATACATTTCATCACATCATCCAACATGTTATCACACAAACATGTTATCAAATAATATGCAATAATTCCGGTTTTTCTTTTGCCAAGTTGCTTGGTCGGGTTTATCGAAACTAGACCTTTTCGAAAAACGGTTTATCGAAACCGATCAAATTTTGAAAGTTTTCGAAATATTGCATCGTGGGTTCGTGAAATGGATCAAACACCACACACGAACCAAGTTGGGCCAAGCCAATGGGCCGAGGGCCCATTGGGCCGAGCCCAACCATGCACGGCCCGGTTTGGGCCTTGGAAGGCCCAAACCCGGCTTGCCGCCACTCTCGGCCTCGGCCGAGAGTGGGGACGGGCCCGGTCACCGCCGGCCTCCCCGGCCTCCGGTGACCTCCGTCCGGTACCTCCGATCCGGCTCCCCGAGAGTCTCTTCTCGGACCCGACAAATCCAATAATTTCCGAAAAATTCCAAATTTAATATATTTTTCAAAAGTAACATATTTCATGCAAATATCCCAAAAAGCATTAAAATCATGTTATCAACTTTTGGCATGAAAATAATCACAAAACCGAAATAAATTCAACAAGACAAAGATTAAGAGGGTAACCAACGCTCTGATACCACTGTAGGGTTTTGGAGCGTTCTAGATCGTCATCGAGATAGCGGAAGCAATAAAAGATAATCTACTCCAAACCTTGTCCAAGAACATTTAAACCATTAAATCCCAAAGCAAAATCTATTCCACAAGATATTTACCTTTAAGTCTTGTTTGAATCGATAAAGAAGAACGTTCGGATCTTCTTCTCTAAAGCAAGTCCACACCAAGAGAATGATCTTCAAGATCCTTCACTTAATTGCCTACTAGAACAATTAAATGAAGAACAAGAGAGCAAGATGGAGGAAGAACACCAAGGTGGCCGGCCACAATGAGAGAGAAAGAGAGGTTTTTGTGAGTTTTGTGACTTAATCAATTAATGAAATAATGTCTTGCAATATATCTCATCATCCAACTCACAAGTATGGGTTAAAAGTGATTGGTATGGGCTTAAAGGAGCTTTAACCCATACCCCTTAAATCACTCACCTCTTAATCCACAACTACCAACTAAGCATGGTGTTGTGTGGCCCCCACATTGGCCCCACCAAGTGGGCCGGCCATATGGCCTTATTGGGCCCTTACTGGGCCGGCCATGAGGCTTCATGGGCCGAGCCCAATGGGCCCTCCCGTGTTGTCTCATGCCGCGTCCAAAAGTTTCCCGACCCTTTTGTCGCTACTTATCAAACAAAGTCCGACGCGATATCGACGAAAAACTCAATTTTTCTCGATTCGCTAATTATTCTCTCAAACCGAACCTATGGCACAAAACCTCCAGTTTTGTCCATATACTTCTCCTTAAGAAACATCCATGTTTCCTTGTCTCAAGTTATCCGTCTTGTATGTGTGTGACCCTCTAGGCTCATGCCACCGTTGGCAGATCGGCGCAAGAATTGCTCTTGCCCGATCCATCATAAGTGGTCTCTAGTAAAACATTATGATTACCCAAGGTGCATGATGATCGATGATTCGACTTAACCTTTGTGCGTACAAGTCACCATCCTTTTATCTCTAGATATCCCGATTGATCACAAGGCATAGAGTCGTCTCCCTTGTTTAATCAATCATTGTTACTTGATATGCGAGATGACTGAGAAATGATAACCCGTATCATTTTGCATGGCCATGCTTTTCTCTCATTCGGTCTCCATCAAGAGGCCTTCTAACGGATATCTTTCCCATACCGTAGTATGAGGGATAAATCCCTTAGCCGTCTTTCGTGTCACTCATGCAACCCGTTCCGCCACCCAATCATGCCCTTCATAGCAATCCTTTTACAGAAAGCGTTTGGCGCAAGTTAAAGCCGTACGTTCATTGCATAGTGATCACAAAGACTCCTTGGTCTAAGGACGTCGTGACGAGCTATCGCATTTGAATATGTTTATGGCTTAATCTATGAAAACACTATTCAATGCGGGTCGTCCGATATCAATCACCTCATGATATCTATGATATGGTTCCAGGATCCCACATCCTTATGACAAGTAGAACTACGTCATTAAGAACCATTCCTCATACTGGTCACTTTCAAGGAAGCATAGGTTGACCAGGGACTTGTTAAGTGTGATCCGTACAGATTTATGGTTCTACTACTTTAGTGGTCATAAATCAGATCATGCTTAACATATTACTTCAACATATAAGTAATATAAAGCCGTTTATATTTATACATCACAAACGATGATATTTGTACATAGACGTTTACAAGCTAATACCAATTGGACTAGGGCACAAATGCTATCAATACCTCTCTCCAAATGCCTACTAGAACAAGTTAGAGAATCTCGAGCAATTTTGGCAGAGGTTGCTTAAGGTTTCAAGATCATGAAATATAAGAGGGTAGAGCCTCCATTTATAGGGAATGAGAGGCTCTTGGGAACAATCTAGAATTTTGGGAAAAATTACAAGAAAGTTCCCAAAAGGAGGGGGGGGGGGGGGGGGGGGGGGGGGGAGGGGGCACACCCCAAAAAGGGGGGACCACACCCTAGGGCCGGCTTGGGCCCTTTTGGCCCATTTTTCTTGCGCCCGTGGCTCAAAACACAATTTTGGCCACGGCCCAAGACCTCCCTTTTTCACTCTTCCGCCTTTTTTTCATAATTGCCTTGGGTCCTAACCCATTGCGTGTGACCCTAGAGGCTCATGTCCCATTGACGGATTGTCGTGAAGTCCAACTTCACCTATCCATTATAAGTGGTCTCTAGTAAGACATTATGATTACCAAACGTACATGATGATCGACGATTCGACTTAACCTCATGTTGTATATAACACTATCCCTTTGTCTTAGATATCCAGATTGATCATAAGGCATACAGTCCTCATCCTTAACAGATCAATCACTGTTCCTTGATCTCTGAGATGACTGAGAAATGATACCTAGTATCAATAGCATGGCCATGCATTTCCTCTCAGTCCATCTCATCAAGCGGTCTGATCGGATACCATTCTCATACCATCGTATAAGGGACAAATCCTTCGGTTGTCCTTTGCACTCCTTGTATAGTCCCTCCCCGAACCAATCATATTTGTTATGGACTAGTGTTGGGCGTACGTCAAACTCGGTTGAGGATTGCACAATAGTGACAAAGACCCCTCGGTGCTTAGGATACATGTCATACCACGACAACTGAGTATGTTCATGACTGCATCTATGTTGCATACTCATGTCGGGTCGTCCAATATCATATCCCAGACGATACCTATGATTTGACTCTGGCAATCCCATTGCCAATTATCAGTAGAGCGTGACCATCAAGAGTCCTCCTCATACTAGTCGCTTCAGAGAAGATTTCTTGACCAGGGATCCGTTAAGCGTTATCCTTAAGGATGCATAGTTCTACTATCAATGATGACACACTCGATGATATACATCAGATTACACTTAACTATTATCATAACACAATGATAATATATTGTTGTTTTATTTATTACAACGATTATAGAACATTTACACCTAAACTGTATATTGGGCTATGGCACATTTCCAACAGGCATTACGTCTAGTTCAGCCAAAAAGTTCCTAATCCATACAACCTCCTTAGCTGCTGATGAATCAGCTATGTACTCAGCTTCTGTCGTAGAGTCGACAATCGTGTCCTGCTTGCAGCTCTTCCAGCTGAAAGAACCTCCATTCAATACGAATACATATCCAGACTGACTTTTAAAGTCATCGCGATCTGTCTGGAAACTAGCGTCAGTGTACCCTTTAACTGCTAGTTCACCATCTATACCCCTATACACTAGAAATGCGTCCTTAGTTCTCCTCAAGTATTTGAGGATGGCTTTGACCACAATCCAGTGTTCCTCACCAAGGTGAGACTGGTATCTACTGCTACAACTTAAAGCGAAGGAGACATCCGGTCTCGTGCATAACATGGTATACACGATGGATCCTATAGCCGAAGCATATGGGTTCTCCTTCATTTTCTTCAGCTCATCAGGTGTCTTAGGACACTGATTTTGGCTAAGCTTTATGCCATGACCAATGGGAAGGAATCTTTTCTTGGATTCCTGCATTGAGAACCTTCTCAATACTTTGTCTATATAGGTGCTTTGACTTAGACCCAAGATTATCTTAGTACGATCTCTATATATCTTGATCCCCAAGATATAAGCAACATCACCTAAGTCTTTCATTAGGAAACATTTTCATTACCAAGATTTTGTTTCTTGCAAGGTCGGGATGTCGTTTCCAATGAGAAATATGTCATCGACATAAAGCACCAAAAAGAAAATTTTACTCCCACTCGCATTTTTGTAAACGTAGGGCTCATTTTCGTTCTTGATGAAGCTGAATTCCTTCACAACTTCATCAAAACGAAGATTTTAACTCCGAGAAGCTTGCTTCAATCCATAAATGAATTTATGCAGCTTATAAATCTTTCCTTTATTCTTCGGATTGACAAACCCTCAACATGTGTCATATACACATCCTCAGTTAGAAAACCATTAAGGAAAGCAGTTTTGACATCCATCTGCCATATCTCATAATCGTAATATGCAGCTATGGCTAGAAGAATACTGATCGATTTGACCATAGCTACTGGAACAAAAGGTTTCATGATAGTCAATTCATTGAATTTGACTATAACCTTTTGCAACCAGACGTGCTTTATAGGTCTGAGGTTTGCCATCCATGTCAGTCTTCACCTTGAAGACCCATTTGCAACCAATGGCTTTTACACCAGCGGTCGGCTCAACCAAGTTCCAGATTTGATTTTCTGACATGGATTGCATCTCCTCTTTCATGGCTCCCAGCCATTTCTCAGAGTCGAGCCTGTCCATGGCCTACTGAAAAGTTGCTCGATCATTTGAATCCACAACCACCAAATCACTATCGTTAGATACGAGAAACCCATATCTAACGGGTGGTTGACTTGTTTTTTCAGATAGCCGTGGACCAGCTCAGGCTCCATTACTTCTATACCATCAGTATTAGGTTTCCGGATTACTTCAGGCTGTACTGCATCATCCCGAATTTCTTCGAGATGTACAGTACTTCCACTGACTGTTTTGGAAACATTTCTTTTTTGAAAAACACACCGCCATGAGAAACAAAAACTTTGTTCTCGCTTAATTTATAGAAGTAGTACCCCCTCGTTTCGTTGGGGTACCCTACGAAGACACATTTATCAGATTTTGGTTCGAGCTTATCGCCAAGCTTACGCTTGAAATAAGACTCACAATCCCAAATCTTTAGGAATGGCAAAATGGGCTTCTTCCAATGATATATTTCATATGGTGTCCCTTCCATTGCCTTCGTTGGAGCCATGTTCCAAATGAACGCGGCTGTCTCTGGAGCATAACCTAGAAAGAAATTGGGAGATCAGCGTGACTCATCATGGAACGAACCATATCCAGTAAGGTACGGTTTCTCAGTCCGGACACACCATTCAATTGTGGTGTTCCTGCCGGAGTCCATTATGATACGATCCCACAATCATTTAGATGATCAATAAACTCTTGGGATAAGTATTCGCCTTTTCGATCCGATCGAAGTTCTTTAATACTTTTCCCGAGTTGGTTTTGTATTTCATTACTAAACTCTTTGAACTTGTCAAAAGCCTCAGATTTATGTCTCATCAAGTAGACCTAACCATACCTACTGAAATCATCAGTAAATGTGATAAATTACCCAAACCCCTCTCCTGACTTGAGTGCTCATGGGTCCACACACATCAGAGTGTATTAAACCCAATAAGTCACTCGCCCTATCACCTCTGCATGTGAAGGGCGCTTTTGTCATCTTGCCAATGAAACAAGCTTCGCATCTTTCAATCGAAATGAATTCGAATGGACTTAAAATTCTACACTTGTGAAGTGCTGATATGCGCTTTTCATTGATGTGGCCTAAACGACAATGTCATATTAGAGTTTGATTTAAGTCATCAGACTTAAACCTTTTGGTATTAACATTGTAGATTGAACTTGAGTTAGAGTTTTCAATATTCAATAGGTATAAACCTCTAACTTTACTAGCACTACCATGATAAATATTAGGGATAATTCCAGGTAGCTACACCTAGATTTTGCTGTTTTTCACCTGACTACACCTAGAATTTTTTTTTCACCTGACTACGCCTAAAATGTGCAAAATTTTCACTTTGCACTTACTGTCCAATTCTGTTAATTTTAAACATTTTTTACATGTGAAATGACTAAAATGTCCTTAATTATTCATTTAATTTTCAAATATATGCCCTTTCTTCTTCTTCCTCTTTCTCTCTATTTGTTTGACTTTTCTTCTCTTCTAGAACTGTTCTTATGCATAAACATAAATCAAATTGTTTCTTAGAAACAAAGTTATGCACTCTCAAGTCAAACCGTACCCAATTCAATGATGTAACTAAAGAATCACTGAAACCGCATATAAGCAAATTCACGCAATTAAACAATACACAATAAATGGCCCATCATCAAAGACCCATTTGAAAACCCGAATAACATGGAACAACTCAACAAATTAAACTCACAAAATGTAGTCAATTCAACATGCCAACTAAAGAGTTGCTGATTCACCGCCACACTTTTCATCTACAATCAAATTGTTTCTTAGAAAAAAGTTATGCACTCCCAAGTCAAAACGTACCAAATTTAATGTTGTAACTAAAGAATCACTAAAACCGACCATATAAGCAAGATTCACGCAATTCAACAATACACAATAAATGGATGATCATCAAAGACCCATTTGAACAATCGGCCATAACTTTGACCTAGAACTGTTCCCATTGATGAATGTGAACCAAATTGTTTCTAAGAGAACTGAAGAGCTCACGCTGGAATTTGGCGCTAGGGACTCCGGGACCACGATTTCAGCTGGGAGCATGTTGAGCACCATGTCGCCGGCGACCGGAGAAACGGAGACGCGGCTGGAGCTCCGGGGAGATGCGGGTCGGAGGAGGTGGATTTAGCGGGAAGAGGAGGAAAGGGTGAGAGCGTTGAAGGGTCTTTTGCTGAATTAGGAAAAAGGGTTCGTGGGGGGGAGACGGGTCGAGGGAAGGAGAGGTTGAATTGGGAGGGAAGGGTTCGAATTGAGGAGCGTTGTTGAGGTGCTACAGAGCTCCATGGTTTTGGGTTCTGTGAATGAGAGCTCTGTGAGGACTCAGAGCTATGGATTGGATAAAGTGAAAGCCAGAGATAAATCAGTGTTTGGAGTGTCGCCGCCGGCCACAGAGCTGGTGGTGTTGAGATCGTCCCCGCCATTCCCCACCGTGGAGCCGACCTTCCCGTGGCACTGACCCATCCCCAGATCAGAACAGAAGAGAATAAAAGTCAAACAAATAGAGAGAAAGAGGAAGAAGAAGAAAGGGCATATACTTGAAAATTAAATGAATAGTTAAGGGCATTTTAGTCATTTCACATGTAAAAAATGTTAAAAATTAACAAAATTGGATGGAAAGTGCAAAGTGAAAATTTTGCGCATTTTAGGCATAGTCAGGTGAAAAAAAAAATTCTAGGTGTAGTCAGGTGAAAAACAGCAAAATATAGGTGTAGCCACCTGGAATTATCCCTAAATTTTATTGCGATAAATATTGAAATCACCATTCTTTATTGAAAATTCAAATCCCTCTTTGTCCAGCAAAGAAATTGAAACAATATTCCTACTAAATGTATGTACGCAATAACCATTTGATAGTAAAAGTACAAGCCCACTGAGCAAAACAAAACTAATGGAGCCTACAGTAGTTACATCAACCCTAATTCTGTTGCAACCTCTCAGGTCCACTTCGCCTGTTCCCAGATCTCTTCTACTTTTCAACAACTGCACATTAGTAGAAATGTGAGATTCATCATCGGTATCAAGTACCCAAGAATCAGAAGTAGAGAGATGTTAGGATTATGCTCTAGTCCAATGTAATTCCTTAATCTATATTGTAACGGACATCATTCTTCTGCATAATAAAAGGCATAATATTACTAATGTGTTGTAGTAATATATCTAATGTGATTTGATCTATGTCATAATGTGTGTAACCACTATAGTTATGACGGTTTTAGAAATTGGCTGATTTTTAAAGGAACTGAAGAAACATGTTACAAAGAATGTCGAAGCATCTTCTGCGACATCCTGTGTAACATTGTTGATGGCGTCTCGGCAAACATCCTGATCGACAGAAATCAGGAAAGTACAGTTTTGGCAGAAAAGCAAGAAGACGATTAGGAAATTCCAGAACGACTCCGATTCTGGAAAGAAGAAAGACGACGCTTAAGAGGAAACCCATTAGGGTTAGTACTCATCCTCGATTGCTATAAAAGCTTAGGCTACCCCCTTAGCAATCGTGTGGTTCTTTATTTGTTTCCTAGCAACAATTTGCAAGGTTCTTAGACGTGAAGGTTTGCGGGCTGAGAAATTGCAGATTGAGCTAAGGATATTGTGCATCACATATCTATTGAGAGTTAGGTGATTGAGGGTTTACCGATCGCGTGAGTGAAGACTGCACGCAACCTCCAAGTTGTACGAAGACTTGAACTGACAGAGCAAGGCGATTGCTCGAAGAGTGGAATCAAGATGGAGTCTTGGATTCAGGGGGAGACCCTGAGATAGATTGCACTGTAAGATGTAGCATAAAGTATAGATCTAGGGTTGATCACAGGTACTTGTATGTTCTGACGAATTACTGATTAGTGAAATCTTTCCACTAGGCTGAGAGCCCCCAGACGCAGGTGACGTTGCACCGAACTGGGTAAACAATCTACTGTGTCATTGTTTATAGCTTTATATTTTCTGTCCTGAGTTATTTACACAAGAAGTCATACACAGTGTTATAGCTTCATACGAAACATTGTGTGTGGCATCTTGCACGACTAGCTGATCAAAATTTCAATTGGTATCAGAGGAGGCACCTACAGCTTTAGGTGAGTTCCTAAACAAATATTTTGATCAAGATGGACAATACCAGAGAAGCAGGATCCATAAATCGACCACCCGTGCTAGGTGGAAGCAACTACGGCTATTAGAAGGCTCAAATGCGTGCCTTCATGAAGTCACTTGACAACAAGACATGGAAGGCTGTAATCAATGGTTGGAATGCTCCACAACTCAGTGACAATGATGGCAATCCTATCGGTCCAAAACCAGAAAAAGACTGGACTGATGATGATGACGAAGAATCACTGGGAAATTCTCGAGCTCTGAATGCTATCTTCAATGGTGTTGACAAAAACGTGTTCAGACTGATCAACACATGCACAACTGCCAAATCTGCATGGGATATCTTGGCTGTTGCATATGAAGGAACAACTAAGGTTCGAGAACAAAAACTGCAATACCTGACAACCAACTTCGAAGCCCTCATCATGAAAGAAGACGAATCAATTGCTGAATTCAATGTTCGTATTCGTGATCTAGCCAATGAATCCTACTCTCTGGGAGAACCAATGTCTGATGAAAAACTGGTAAGAAAAACCTTGCGTGCTCTTAGCCCTAGGTTTAAAATGAAGATCACTGCAATTGAGGAAGTTCATGACCTCAAGATCTTGAAATTTGATGAGCTGATGGGGTCTCTAATGACCTATGAGTTGTCTCTGCCTAACATCGACAAAAGGAACAAAGAAGTTGCTTTCAAAAGCTCAACACACAAGCAAGCAGATCCTGAGGATTCTGATTCTGACGAAGACATCGATGCTACAATGGCCCTTCTCACGAAAAATTACAACAATGTCATGAGAAGATTCAGTCGAATGGGTGGACGGAATGTCACAGCAAATGCCAGAAACAAAGCTCCACAAAAAGCTCAAACAGCAGGAAGTCTTGACAGACCAAACATGAGTGGGGAAGAAAACAACAAAAACAAAGGACTTCAATGTCATGAATGTGAAGGATTCGGTCACCTCCGTAGAGAATGTCCAAATTTCCTCAAACAACAAAAACGAGGTTACAATGCCACCCTATCAGATGATGACAATGAAGATAGCGGATCTGAAGAGGTAAGCAACTTTGTTGCATTCACTACTACTACTCCTGTATGTAACATTGAAAATTCTGCCAATATCAATGATGATCGCCATCATCCAAATGAAAATTGGACTAAAGAGCAACTAGTCGAGGCATACAAAGGTTTACATACCAGATGGATCAAGTAAACTCTGATACTTGATCAACAAGTTGAACAGATTATCAGTCTTACCAACGACAAGTCTAGATTTCTAGAGACGATCGTGGAGCTAAAACGCGAAATCACCAGACTAAATAGAGAAATTAGTCTTATGATTAAATCAGTAAAGATGATGAATCCTAGCACAGAAAGCCTTGACAAGATTCTATCAGTGGGAAAGCAGTCCAAGGATACGACGGGACTAGGGTACACACACGATATCCCCTCAACAGCAGTGACGAAGTTTGTCCCACAACAAGCCATGGTTGACAAGAAACCCCTGGATGCCCCAACACACCCTACAAGACGACCTAAAACAAATGCCATGACATCGTCTACAACATGTTCTTGTCAAGCAACTGCCAGAAGACATCCTCCACGCAGACAACAATACTACAGAAGACCAGCTTATCAAAATCAATGGATATGTCATTACTGTGGTCAACAAGGTCACATCAGACCTTTTTGTTTTCAACTTCTTGAAAGGAAGCAAGCTCAGCTACCACAAAAGAGACATCAAAGGCATCTCTCAACTCCTCAGAAGACATCCCGTCTTGAATGGAGACCTAAGAACCTAGTCTATCGAGCTAATGTTGCATATACATCCTTAAGTGCATCAACAAACAAGGACTGGTATCTCGACAGTGGATGTTCTCGACACATGACAGGTACTCCAGAGTTTCTTTCCAATCTCAAATTATATACAAACTGCTATGTTACTTTTGGAGATGGTATTCGAGCTCGAATCATTGGAAAAGGAGTACTCAAGCATCCAGGAGCCACTTGCCTGACTGAAGCATTACTTGAAGAAGGACTTAAGGCAAACCTGATTAGCATCAGCCAGATCTGTGATCAGGGTTCAGAAGTGAAATTTACTAAAGAAGCATGTATAGTTAAAGACTTCGATCAAGTCACTATTCTACAAGGAGTTCGCTCAACGGATAATTGTTACATCTGGTCACCCGAAACACATCTCGAAGCGGCCAAGTGCCTTGTATCCAAAGCAGAAGAAACCAAACTATGGCACAGAAACCTTGGACATCTAAATCTTAGAAGTATGCAGAAGGCAATCTTCGAGCAAGCAATTACAGGAATTCCGAACCTGAAAATTGTGGAAGGAAAGATTTGCGGAGAATGTCAGATTGGTAAGCAAACCAAGATGTCACACAAGAAGCTACAGCATATCACCACCTCTCGAGTACTTGAGCTGATACATGTTGACCTCATGGGACCAATGCTTGAAAGCATTGGAGGAAAACGATATGTCTTTGTATGTGTAGATGATTACTCACGATACACTTGGGTTGACTTCCCTCGTGACAAATCAGACACCTTCTCGATCTTCAAAAATCTGTGCATCCAGGTCCAACGAGAAAAAGGAGAGACAATTGGCAAAATAATCCGCCTTCGTAGTGGTCATGGTCGAGAGTTCGAAAACAGCAAGTTTGCAGAATTCTGCAACTCAGAAGGGATAGCTCATGAATTCTCCACTCCAATCACTCCTCAACAGAATGGCATTGTTGAGCGCAAGAACAGGACTCTACAGGAGATGGCTAGAGTTATGATGCTGGCTAAGGACATACCAACTCACTTTCGGGCAGAAGCACTTAACACTGCTTGCCATATCCACAATCGAGTCACTCTCCGACCAGGTATGTCAGTAACTCATTATAAAATATGGAGGGGGAGAAAGCCCAATGTTAAGTACTTCCATATCTTTGGATCCACTTGTTATATACTGGCCGATAGAGAGCCTCGTCGAAAACTTGATCCAAAGAGTGATGAAGGAATCTTCCTTGGTTACTCAAGGAATAGTCATGCATACCGCGTCTTCAACAAACGAACCAAGACCATGATGGAATCGATCAATGTTGTTGTGGATGATGACAGTGAAGATGCTTCAAAAGACGCGACACACGAAGACGGAGCCTATCCTCCCAACAATGTCAGGAAGAATGTTATTACTGATGTCAGAGAAGATGCTAGCAGCAAAACAGAAAACGATGATGTTAGTCCAAATGTCGATCATGACGAAGTAGTTCCTGAAACCAGCAACAAGAATCCCTCGCGAAGAATCCAGACAAATCATCCTATATCTGGAGTAATTGGAGACTTGAATGAAGGCATACAGACTCGATCAAAAACTCCTGAAGACTACAACAAGGTGATAGGAAATATTTGCTTTGTTTCAAAGACTGAACCCAAAAATATCAATGAAGCCATCAATGATGAGTATTGGGTCAATGCTATGCAAGAGGAACTAATTCAGTTTGAGAAGAACCAGGTGTGGGAACTTGTGCCCAAACCATGTGAAGGAAATATCATTGGCACAAAATGGATATTCAAGAACAAATCAGACGAGCTTGGTAACATCACTCGCAACAAAGCCAGGTTAGTTGCTCAAGGGTATACTCAAATTGAGGGAGTCGACTTCGATGAGACCTTTGCTCCTGTAGCAAGATTTGAAGCAATCCGTCTCCTACTAGGAATATCATGCCATCTACAAATAAAGCTCTACCAGATGGATGTCAAAAGTGCATTCCTGAATGGGGACCTCAATGAAGAAGTATATGTGTCATAACCCAAAGGATTTGGCGATCCTTACTATCCTGATCATGTGTATAAACTCAAGAAAGCTCTCTATGGGTTGAAACAAGCACCAAGGGCTTGGTATGAAAGGCTCACAAAATTCCTGATTCAAAGCGGCTACACTAGAGGGGGAGTCGACAAGACCCTATTTGTGAAGAATGTAGACGGAAATTTGATGATAGCTCAAATATATGTCGATGACATTGTCTTTGGATGTCAAGCAAGATGGTAGAAATATTTATTCGACATTTGCAATCAGAATTCGAGATGAACATGGTGGGAGAGCTTACCTATTTCCTAGGCTTCCAAATCAAACAGCTAAAAGATAGCATCTTCATATCTCAGAGCAAATATGCGAAGAATATTGTCAAGAAGTTTGGGCTAGAGAAAGCCTCACATAAAAGGACACCTGCAGCTACACATGTCCAGCTAAGTAAAGATGATCCAGGAGAAGCCGTCGACCAACACCTATACAGAAGCATCATCGGTAGTCTTCTCTACCTTACTGCAAGTCGACCAGATATTTCCTTGGCAACAACCTCATATCATGGTCTAGTAAAAAGCAAAACTGTGTTGCCCTTTCCACTGCCGAATCGGAGTGCCTTGCTGCTGGGAGTAGCTGCACACAACTACTATGGATGAAGCAGATGTTAGTTGAATACAATGTCAGACAAGAAGCCATGACTTTATATTGTGATAATGTCAGTGCAATCAACATCTCCAAAAATCCTGTCCAACATAGTAAGACCAAACACATTGACATTAGACACCACTTCATTCGAGAACTGGTCGAAGATAAGAAGATCATCCTAGAGCACATCCCTACAGAGAAGCAACTTTCTGATATTTTCACAAAGGCATTAGATGCGAGCAGGTTTGAGAACCTCAGATCATCTCTCGGTCTGTGCATCATCAACGAACAATAGAAGTTGCAGAAACGGTTGAGAGGAGTTAGTTGGTGCCTCTTCATGAACCGGTCCAAAATCCCAACACATGCCATTGGGCCAAGCATACCAAAAACCCATATAAAGGAAAGAAAAGATACGCTCGGACTTTAACAGATTTGAATCAACCTATTTTCAAAATCTAAACCTAGTCTGCCCCCTTCTCGTGTTCGCTCTCATCTCCCTCACCTTTCACATTCTGCAACAAAAATCTCACTACACAGACATTGTGAAAACTCGGAGCACGATAGTACCAAAGAAGGCCTCCGAACCCAAGAGAGCAGAAGCAAAAAGCTCCAAGAGCAGCAAAGCAAAAACCAACAAACATGGAGTCCGGATTAAAGGACCAAAAATGCAGAAAGCTGAGGAATCTCCCAAAGAAACCCATGCGGAAGAAGCACCAATGTCAATCTTTACTCGAGTTCCCAAAAGGTCTCGAACCGGAAGCTCTGCATTCTCCATGACAGACCTAACAGGGCCAGAAAGGGAGACTGATCTTGGCCAAGGAAGTCGAGAAGCGTCCATGCTGATTGTTCCTGTTTCAGAACCAACAAACGTCCCATGTATCGACTCTTCCATTATCTCAAACACCGATACCTCCAGAAATAGTGACTTGTTGGAGTCGCTTCTGGAAAACCAAGAACCACCTCAAGAAGGTGTGGTGGAGGAACTAATTAATCCTGGTGGAGAAGAGAAAGACCTGACTCCGGTCAGTCACGGGTTGGAGCGTATTGCTGAAGGAGAAGTAAAAGAAGAAGGAGCAACAGATGTCATTCTTGAAGCCACAAAGGAGGCTGTAGTAGAAGAAGAAGTCGCTGACTCGGATGAAGTCGAGGAAGAAGCTGGGAAGGACAACAGTGTCGCCACAAATAACACAGAAGAAGTTCCTCTGGATGCCAGAGAAGATGCGACAGAAGATGCTGCTAAGGCAGCACACACGGTGTTGTCATCCCTGAAGAAGAAGGTACTTGAAGAAAATGAGAGTCTAGCTGTGATGGTTGAAAAACTCAAAGAAACTAAGAAGAGGAAGAAGGTCAAAGATGTTGGAGGCCCCAGCAACAAAAAGAAGAAGATGTCCGTCAAGGAAAAGAAAAGTGTGTCCCAAAGAAGATTGGTAGATGAAGCAACAGATGAAGATGTAGAGGAGGTTACTGCAAGGGAAGCAAAGAAGGAAAAGAGTCTAAAGAAGGACAAGAACACATTGAGTGTTCCTTATGACAACGTGTCATTTCACTCTGCGGACGGTGCCAAAAGGTGGGAATTCGTGTTCAAAAGAACGACGTACCCAGAGAAGACCCTGTCGTCGGAGCTACTAGGACTAGAAGCCATTGTCCAGCTCCTAGAGAAGGCATAACTAATGAAAACCGTCACAAACATTGGTAACCACTATCCCCTCTTGGTTAAGGAATTTATTGCCAATTTGCCTACTGGGTTTGGGACTCCGGATGATCCGGAGTTTGAGAAGGTGTATGTCAGAGGCATTCGCTTCAACATCTCCTCTGACATCATAAATGACTTCCTGGGGAGAGAGCGGGTTCGATCTATGCCTCCACCTGACCTGAACAAGGTACTCCGTGAGATTACTGGAGACAAAAGCAGAAAGTGGCCTACCAAAGGCACTGTGGCAGCATCGGACCTTACATCCAAGTACTCCATTCTCTTTCGCATCGGAGTGGCAAATTGGGCTCCCTCCACACACGCATCTTCTATCAAACCAGAGCTGGCGATACTTATCTTCCAAATAGGTACTGGGTCTACACTTGATTTTGGGCAATTTGTTATTGATCATCTTATTCGTCATGCCAGATCACTTGCTATAAAAATACCTATTGCCTTTCCATCCCTTATCTTTGAGCTGCTCGTATATCAACACCCCGAAGTGTTGAAAACAACGGATAAGGTTGGCAAACGCGGAGGACTGATTGTGGTGAGCCACAAGTTATTTGAGGGCAAGCATGCTCCTGATCTTGTCAAGCCAGAAGCCAAGGCAACGACCAGTTGAGCCACAAGTGCCGCCCCTCTAACCAAGACCACTAGCAGGGATGCAGTTATGCTTGAAAGAGAGATAGCCGTGCTTGACGAGGACATCGTCAATTTGAAGACAGCCCTGAAGCATCTCTCTCAGGGACGATCACATTGCGCCAAGCTGCTAAAGACCATGTCCCCTCCTGGCTCCGAAGATGATGACAGCACCTCTCTGCCAAATGATCCAGAAGAATCTACTCAAGATGCCTCCACTGAAGCGACTGAAGAAGAGACTGCGAGTTCTAGCAGCAGCTCTGTTTGATTTTATGAACTTTCTGATTACCGAACATCTGAACATCTTTATTTTGTAATTTTTGTTGAACACTGTTTCACACTTACTCTCGACTGCTGATCGGGAGTATGGGTGAATTAAGTTTGGATTATGTTTCTTATTACCCTGCTTTGTTACAAATATTTGTTTAAATTTTGGCTCTTTTTGAGCCAACAAGGGGGAGTAAGAGTAAGATAGATACGCGCGATGATACAAGAAAGATAGAGACGACGCAACGATAATACGCGTGAGAGACGCAAAATACGAAGAAGAACGCAAACAAAGACTATGACTGCCGATCGTGTGCATCGACGACAGATGCGAAGCAGAATACGAAGATGAATGTTGTCCTTAAAAATAGCCAAAGGGGGAGATTGTAGTTACGACGGTTTTAGAGATTGGCTGATTTTTAAAGGAACTGAAGAAACATGTTACAAAGAATGTCGGAGCATCTTCTGTGACATCCTGTGTAACATTGTTGATGGTGTCTCGGCAAACATCCTGATCGACAAAAATCAGAAATGTACAGTTTCGGCAGAAAAGCAAGAAGATGATTAGGAAATTCCAGAACGACTCCGATTCTGGAAAGAAGAAAGACGGTGCTTAAGAGAAAACCCATTAGGGTTAGTACTCATCCTCGATTGCTATAAAAGCTTAGGCTACCCCCTTAGCAATCGTGTGGTTCTTTATTTGTTTCCTAGCAACAATTTGCAAGGTTCTTAGACGTGAAGGTTTGGGGGTTGAGAAATTGCAGATTGAGCTAAGGATATTGTGCATCACATAACTATTGAGAGTTAGGTGATTGAGGGTTTACCGATTGAGTGAGTGAAGACTGCACGCAACCACCAAGTTGTACGAAGACTTGAACTGACAGAGCAAGGCGATTGCTCGAAGAGTGGAATCAAGACGGAGTCTTGGATTCAGGGGGAGACCCTGAGATAGATTGCACTGTAAGACGTAGCATAAAGTATAGATCTAGGGTTGATCACAGGTACTTGTATGTTCTGACGAATTACTGATAAGTGAAATCTTTCCACTAGGCTGAGAGCCCCCAGACGTAGGTGACGGTGCACCGAACTGGGTAAATAATCTGTTGTGTCATTGTTTATAGCTTTATATTTTCTGTCCTGAGTTATCTACACAAGAAGTCATACACAGTGTTATAGCTTCATACGTAACATTGTGTGTGGCATAGTGCACGACTAGCTGATCAAAGTTTCAACCACTTATAGTAGAACTATAGATCAGAAAGAATTGCATTCGATAAATTCCCTGATCAGCTAAGCTTCTTTTGAAGCGATCAGTATGAGATTAACTCCTTGTGATCATGCTCTACTGATCATGGCAAAGTGCGTGCCGGAGTTATATCATAGATACCATCATGTCGATGATATCAGACGACCCGATTGTGAGTATGCTGCATAGATCCAGTCATGAGATACTCACAGATCGTAGCTTGTCATTATATCCTAAGACAACGGAGTCTTTGTGTACACTATGCAACGATACCTAAGTTTGACCTAGTATAACGTTATCTGTAAAAGGGTAACTATAACGGCTTCGATTGGCTTGGATATTTATTGCATTAGTGAACTCGAAAGGCGTCTGAGGGATTTATCACTCATACTTCGGTATGAGAAAGATACCCGTTTAGGCCACTTGATGAGCATGACTGAAGGAATAGCACGGCCGTGCAGGTGATACCTTAGTATCAGTTTTCAGTCATATCAGATATCAAGAAACAGTGATTGATAAATTAGGATGATGATTCTATGCCTATTGATCAATCTGGATATCGGTTTGATAAAAGGACAGTGGCATGTACGATAATAGGTTAAGTCGAATAATCGATAATCACGAACATTTGGTAATCATAATGTCTTGCTAGAGACCACTTATGATGGAAAGGGTAAAATAGTAATTTTACCAGTCTGCCAACTGTTCGTGAGCCTAGAGGGTCACACGCATTAAGCACGATACATGACAAATAATTATGGATGGAAATTGGGAGAATCAGGTTTTCAATATAGTCAAATTGAAAACGATTCGGTAGTTTTCTTGCCTAAGGTTTTAACCAGACGGTTGAAGAAATCAATTCGAGGAAATTAAACCGATTTATCTAAACCGAAATTAGAACTCAATTTAATGGGTTTAATTTGGGTTTTAGTTAAATGGGCTTAAAGCCCATTTAGGGTTTTTAGTGATGAATGGGGAAAAGTGCAAATAAGAGTTTAAGAGGGTAAGATATGCAGTTAATTGATTTTGAAATTCAAATAAGATTTTTTAGTTTTAATTTTAAAATAATTGAAAAATATCTCCCCTTATTTTTCTCTAACTATTTCGGCAACTTCCCACTAATTCCTCCTCACTTGGCCGAACCTCTCTCCCTAATTCCTCCATTATTTTTGTCAAAATTATTCTCAAAACATTCATAGCAAAAGTGTGAGAAAACCGATTCGTGGTTGTTGTGCTTGTGTGGACTCAATAGAGAAACACTACATTGTGTTTCGATCGATTGACAAAGGTAATTTTCAGATTTGAATAGGTTAAGAACATGCTGAATTTTTCATTAAGATCTTAGTCTCTTTCCATCACCATGGTTACATAAGGTTCCGCTGCATGAAATTAACGTTTGGAACCCATGGTGATCTCTTTCAAGAGATTCAACTTTATAAAGAATATACCTGAAGATGTGGACCCTCCACTCTTCTGCTGATCATCCTTGAACTTCTTGCTGTCCCTCGTCCAATGCCCAGCTTCTTGACAACAAAAGCATGCATCTGTCTTCTCTTTAGCCTTTCTCTTGCCCGCATGGGCTGTGGGAGGTTTAGAAGCAACTTGCACCCTCATCTTGCCTGCCAGGTGTGCTGGGGCCTTACCCTTGTACACCATGCTTGTTGAAGCTGGTTCCCTTACTGACCATAAGAACATCCTTAGTTTGCTTACCCTTGATGCTTCTCTCAGCAGTTACAAGAATACAATGTAACTCTAAGATGGTCTTGTCCATATCATGCATATTATAGTTCATAATGAAATTATCATATGCAGGAGGAAGGGATTCCTATCTGCAGCCACCTCTTTTCCCAACTCAACACCTATCCTTGTTAGGTGATCGAGATATCCTTTCATCTTAAGGACATGGAGGTTCACGAAAGTGCCTGCAACCATTTTTCAGGCATGAAGATCCTTCAAGGTGTTATACCTCTCGATCCTCGCTTTCTTCTTAAACATTTTCTTTATCTGATTCATCATCTGAAAAGGATTGTTGGGAAGTTCCATGAACTGCTTTTGGAGGTTTCCCTCCATGCAGCCCAACAATATGCATGCTATATCAATAGAGTCACTGAGATGTTTTTGCTATACATCTCGAACATCCCTTGTTGAGCTTACTACTGCTTCCTCGGGGATTGCATTGTCAAGGACCTATTCCTTGCGCTCATGCTTGAGGACTATCGTCAAGTTTCTATCATAGTCCAGAAAATTCACGCCGTTGAGCTTATCCTTCTCAAGTAAGGGTCTCAGCAAGCTATTCACATGTGTGTTTTCCATTTAAATCTACACGAAAAAGTAAATCTAATCCATTTTATTTAAATCCAAGTTGAAGATCATAAATTAAACCACAACGGTTCGATTCTTAACTTAGAATCTAACCAAGATCCTTAATTCACTTGATTGAAGTGAACGAAGGCTCACCGCTCCAATTGAGCTATATAGGTAGGAAATCTATCCAATTACATCTTATGTATTTTCTGGCTAGAGTATGTACATATTAGTACTCGGCATACCCTATCCGATAAATGTATAAAATAAACATCCATTCATAAATTTCTACTCATGCATATCTAATACAATAAAGCAATAAATTGTACAAAATAGTTTCCCTTTTCTAATCTGGTTAACATGATTTATGAGAACCGGCTGGTCACCCTATGTGGTTCTACAAGAACGAAACCCTAGAGACTAACTCCAGTTTTTCTTTCTTCACACTTTTGGGCTCTTCCACTGGCTCCAGGACTCCTCTAATTATGAGTCAGTTCACCCTTCGCCTTTAGCCGCCTTCCGGTCCTCGGTCCTCTGCTCGGTCCAATTACAAAACATACACGGTTCGCAGACCAGAATTAAGTAATATAATTTAATAAAATTAAAGCGGCTATGCAGACCGCAAAATTATACAACCCTAACCAGCGGTTCGCAGACCGCAAATAAAGAAATAAAATTACGGTCTAGGGCTCTAATTTTGTACCAAAACGTCCAATCACCATTCAAGCATGTTATCAATCAATCATGCAATTTCCGGTTTTAATCTTGCCTACATTTTATAATCCAGTTTAACGAAATTGGACCGCTTTAAAACACGGTTTACCAAAACCGATCAAATCGAAAAATTTTAAAATTTTGGATTTTAAGGTTTTGCTGCCACGGACCAGACAATGGCCAAAAACCCATTGGGCCAAAACCCAATGGGCGAAGCCCTACTGGCCGGCGCCCTAGGGTTTAGAAACCCTAGGCGCCGCCGCCTCCCTACTTGCCGCAACGGCCACCCCGTGGTCGGTGCCATGGTGGGGATAGGATGTCCACGGTCACGTTGCCAATGATTGGCCTCAACCGTGGCCAGCGCTGCCCGACAGTGCATCCTGTCTGGTCACTGGTCACCGATCCGGCGGCCTAGGGGCCTGGTCGAGTGATCAAAATTCCAAAAAATTACAAATATGATATTTTTCAATAAGAATTAATTTTCATGCAGTTCTAAACCCAAAAATGAAAATTAAATATTGAAAAATTAAACTAGCAGGCAAACAAACACCAAAACATGCATATTTAGGCAAAATTCGCAGATCTAAGGGAATAGAACGGCTCTGATACCACTGTTGGAGTTCAGAGGGTCTCAATCAGAGATTTACGTAGCGAAAATAAATTAAAATAACCCCAAACCCGTCAGGATTGCCACTATGCGATAGATCTGGGATTAAACTAATTAATTGAGAATTAATCATAACTTTTGAGATCAAGCCCGAATCAGTGATGAGGAGCAACTTTAAGTCCATCCCTCTATATGTATCCACACAAATACACAAGGTTTAGAAAAACTTAATGTTAAACCACCTACTAGAATTTAAAAAGATTAGAGTAGAAAATCGGGCAACGTTTCGGTATGATATGGAATGAGCATTTATTTTCACCACAAGGGGTTCTCTATTTATAGAGAAAACTACGGTTTAGGGGATCACGAAACTAGCCCATAAAAGAGCTAGGTGCGGTGGCTCCACAAAACCCTAGCCGCCAGTAAAAGTGGTGGTTTGGGCTTTGTGGGACGAAACCTTAAGGGGTTTCGGCCAAGCCCACCGCGCCCCTCTAAGTGGTAGCCCATGAGGGCTGCCATCCCATGCTAGCCTCTCATGGGCTCGGCTTCCCAGGCCTTGCCACGGCCAGGTCCAAAGCCTTAGGCTTTGGGTTTGTCTGTGGCCCCTTTTATGCTTATTGGGCCGTTGCCCAAAACCCTATTGTTTTGGCCACTGCCCGTTCCAAATGATTTTACCAAAATTTCCTAATTTTCCACCGTGTGTGTTTTTAGTGTGTGACCCTATAGGCTCATGTCCCGTTGGCAAATCAGCGTAAAATTATTATTTTACCCTTTTCATTATAAATGGCCTCTAGTAAGGCATTATGATTACCCAACGTACATGATTATCGATGATTCAACTTAACCTCATGTCGTCCATGTCACTATCCTTTTATCAGTAGGTATCTTGATTAATCATAAGGCATAGAGTCGTTATCCTTATTTAACTAATCATTGTTTCTTCATATGTGAGTTAACTGAAAAATGATACCTCGTATCATAAGCATGGCCATGCGTTTCCTTTCAGTCATTCTCATCAAGTGGCCTAAACGGATGTCATTACCATACCGGAGAATGAGAGATAAATCCCTTAGCCGTCTTTCGTATCAGCCATATAGCCCTTCCCTGAGCCAATTATAACCGTTATGGCTACCCTATTACAGATAACGTTAGGTACATGTCAAACTCGGATATTGACTATACAGTGATCACAAAGACTCATCGTTCATAGGATATAATGACGAGCTATGACAACTGAATATGCTCATGAAAATATCGATGTCGCATATTCAGGCCGGGTCGTCCAATACCATTTCCCAAATGATATCTATGATTTGACTTCGGCAATCCCATTGCCAATTATCAGTAGAGCGTGATAATAAAGAGTCATCCTCATACTAGTTGCTTCTGATGAAGCTTAATTGACCAGGGACCTGTTAAGTACAATTCACATGGATCTATAGTTCTACTATTAGTAATGACACACTGAATGATACAGATCGAATTATACTTGACTTATTACTACAACACATTAGTAGTAAATTGTTGATTTTATTTCATTGCAAATGATATTACAAAAATACAGACATAACTTTGTATTGGACTAGGGCACAAATCCTACAATCTCCCACTTGACCTTCATGTTTAGGCTATGAGAGAGTGTTACGTCAATGGGTCGGCTTTCCTTGAGACAATTATTGCCCCATATGGGTAACTTGCTCCCAGATAAAAGGATGAACGAATTCTAACTCTAACCAGGCTACAAAGAGTAATCGAGGAAGAAGAAGAGAAGAAGAAAGAGACAAGGTTGGCCAGCGTTCTTGGTGTCTCCTTGGTATCTTCAATCTTGGAGTGTCTTCTCTAATTGTTGGAGTTTGGAGGGTCTCAATACGCAGCGGAAATAAATTAAAATAACTCTGAACATGTCAAGATCGCACTATGTGATACATCTGCAATTAAACTAATTAATTGAGAACTAATCATACCTTCTGAGATCGAGCCCGAATCACCAATGAGGAGAAACCTTAAGCCTTTCCCTCTATCTGTATCCAAAAAAACACACAAGTTTTAGCAAAACTTAATCTCAAACAACTTACTAGAATGGAAAAAAATTATAGTATAAAATCGGGCAGCGTTTCGGTATGGTATAAAATGAGCATTTATTTTCAGCACAAGGGGTTCTCTATTTATAAAGGAAACTACAGTTTAGGGGATCAGGAACCTAGCCCATAAAATGGCTAGGTGTGGTGGCTTCACAAAACCCTAACTACCACTTAAAGTGGCGGTTTGGGCTTTGTGGGCCGAAACCCTAATGAATTTCGGCCACGCCCACCGCGCCCCTCTAAGTGGTAGCCCATAATGGCTCCATCCCATGGCAGCCCCTCATGAGCTCAGCCTCCAAAGCCTTGCCACAGCCAACCCCAAAGTCTAAGGCTTTGGTGTTAGATTCGTGCCATAGTCTAGTGTAATAAGTTCGTATGTACATAATGATTTATCATATTTTGAATAAATAAAACAACATTATATTACTAATGTGTTGTAGTAATATATTAGATGTAATTTGATCTACATCATTATGTGTGTCATCACTAATAGTAGAACTCTAGATCATAAAGAATTACATTTAATGAGTCCCTAATTAGTTAAGCTTCATTATGAAATGATCAGTAGTAGGCTAACTATTTATGATCACGATCAACTGATCATGGCAAGATAGTGCCGGAGTTAGATCATAGATATCATCATGGAGATGATATTGGACGACCCAATGGTGAGTGTGTTGCATAGATGCTGTCATGAGCATACTCACATATCGTAGTTTGTCATTGTATCCTTAGACCGAGGAGTCTCTGTGATCACTATGTAGTAAGTATCTAAGTTTGACTCAGTCTAACGTTGCCTGTAAAAGGGTAGGCATAAGGGCTTTGATCGGCTTATGTATAAGTTACATGAGTGAACTCGAAAGATGGCTAAGGGATTTATCCCTCATACTCCGGTATGGAATTGATATCTGTTTAGGCCACTTGATGAGTATGACTGAAAGATATTGCATGGACATGCGAGAGATACTTTGTATCAGTTTTCAGTCATCTCAGATATCAAGAAACAATGATCGGTAAAAAAGGATGATGGCTCTATGCCTTTTGATAAATCTGGATATCGGGTGATAAAAGGATAGTGACATGGACGATAAGAGGTTAAATCGAATCATCGATATTCATGGACGTTGGGTGATCATAATGTCTTGCTAGAGGCCACACATGATGGAAAGGGAAAAATGGTAATTTTGCCAGTCTGCCAACGGGTCGTGAGCCTAGAGGGTCACACACTTTAAGCAATTTATATAGCAAGAGGACTTATAAAGTCAGTATACAAGAGGTGAGAAGAATGGGAAAATTTTCTTTTTCGATTTAGTTAAACCGGAGCGAATTAGACAATATCCGGCCTAGGTTTTGGACCAGATGGTTTGTTAGAGTTATGCCCCAGTCCAATATAAAACTCATCTACAAATGTAATGTTTTATCATCTTTCCGAATAAATAAATCGGCATATATTACTAATGTGTTGTAGTAATAAATCGAATGTAATTTGATCTATGTCATTACGTGTGTAACCACTAATAGTAGAACTGTAGATCAGAAAGAATTACATTCGATGAGTCCCTGATCAGCTAAGCTTCTTTATGAAGCGATCAGTATGAGACCAACTCCTTGTGATCACGATCTACTGATCATGGCAAAGTATGTGCCGGAGTTATATCATGGATATCATCAGGTCGATGATATCGGACAACCCGATTGTGAGTATGCAACATAGTTACCGTCATGAGATACTCACAGATCGTAGCTTGTAATTATATCCTAAGACCAAGGAGTCTTTTTGTGCACTATATAATGAATCTCCAAGTTTGACCTAGTCTAACGTTACCTGTAAAAGGGTAGCCATAACGGCTGTGATTGGCTTGGTTATGAATTACATTGGTGAACTCGAAAGACGTCCGAGGGATTTATCACTCATACTCCGGTATGAGAAAGATATCCGTTTAGGCCACTTGATAAGTATGACTGAAGGAATAGCACGGTCGTGCAGGTGATACCTTAGTATCAGTTTTCAGTCATCTCACATATCAAGAAATAGTGATTGATAAATTAGGATGACGATTCTATGCCTATTGATCAATCTAGATATCGGTTTGATAAAAGGACAGTGACATGTACGATAACAGGTTAAGTCGAATAATCGATAATCACGAACGTTGGGTAATCATAATGTCTTGCTAGAGACCACTTATGATGGAAAGGGTAAAATTTTAATTTTACCAGTCAGCCAACTGTTCGTGAGCCTAGAGGGTCACAGGCATAATCACATAATTACACATTATTTCATTTCCTTTATTTTCCCATGATTTTGGCATCTTCTTCCTCCCTTCCTTCTTCTTTTGGCTGACCCTTCCTATAAACATTCCACCATTGTTTTCTTTGTTCATACTTCTCAAAAACATCATTAGCAAGAGGTTGAGAGAAAATCAATTCGGTGATTGTTGTGCTTGTGTGGACTCGATAGAGAAACACTATCTTGTGTTTTAATCGATTATACAAAGGTAATTTTTCAGATTATAAATTTCATAAACATGCTAAATTTTTCATTAAGATCCTATATTCTTTTCGATCACCATGATTAAATAAAGCTCCCCTGCATGAAATTGGTCTAGCTAAACAATTTAATTAGATCTTAATGGACTTAATTAAATGGGTTGCTAGAATGGGCCTTAAGCCCATTTGATTTATTATTTTACAAAATTAATAAATCAAATGAAAAGGGTAAGCTATTTTTAATTTTAAAATTTTTGATTTTTTCTCTTCCACTTCCCCTTATCTTGGCCGAAACCCCCCCCCCCCCCTAAAAAAAAGGTTGAAGAACTCATGCTTTTGTGGACTTAATAGAGAACACAATCCCCTTTGTGCTTACTTGATTCAAGGTTGAAAATGTATAATTTATAGTATTTTCATGTTCTTATTAATGCTGAAATTTCTATCTCACATGATGATCTTAAAGTTTATTCAAGGATCCATAGTTAAATTGCATAAGTTTATTGTTTTGGAACCCATAGAATCCCTTCAGCGGTATCAAAGCCTGGTTGATATGTGATGATGATTTTGAGCATGCTAGGATTAGTTTTCAATTCTAGATAAATTCATGTATGTTTATGAGATTAAATGTTACATGAAAATGAAAAAATAATCAGATTTTGAGTTGATTTTGAAAGACTAAAAATTTAATTTTTGGGGATGTTTTGGGTTAGCCATGGCTAACCAGGGTCGAGCCCCTTGGTGGGCAATGGAGAGCCCTCGGGCCGACCATGGTCAGCACCAAGGGCCGACCAGGTCGCCTCGGGCTGACCATGGGCGCCTTCGGGCCGACCATGGGTAGAGCGGGGGCAACCGGGGTCGAGCCTTAGGCTCGGCCATGGGAGGCCCTCGGGCCGACCATCGTCGAGGCCCTTGGCCGACCAGGTCAAGTCCAATGGCTCACCCATGGGAGGCCCTCGGGCGCCCATGGCAAAGCCATTGGCCGACCAAGTCGATAGCCCACAGTCACGCCTATGGTTGCCCGTGGGCGACTCGCGGGCGAGCCGGGGGTTGGCCGATCAGCCCGGTGGCATGGACTGGTTTTTTGGCCCGTGCCACGTCCCGGGAGTTTCCCCAAAAATTCAGTTTTTAGACCAGGTCCGGACTGACCTAGGGCTGACCTACGATTGTCAGCTAGGACTGACCTAGGGTATCAGGATAGGGTATGACGTGTGCATTATATGTACAAACCCTAGTCAGGAATTACATGGACTTGTAATTGGATGAGGTATCCTAACTTGGTGCTATCGGTTGTAGTGGTGAGCTTACGTTCACTTCAATCGAGGGTATGCTAGAGTCCTGGTTTAGATTCTATAGTTTAGAATCAGAAAAGTGTTTTAGTTCAAATTTCTAACTTTAATTTTAATTAAGACTGATTAAAATTTTCTTTCACCGTGTACATAATATGGCAATTACAACACAATCTGGTAACCACGCTCTCAGGTCCTTAATTGAGCATGATAAGCTTAACGACATTAACTTTCTCGATTCGGACCGGGACCTGAGACTTGTTCTCAAGAACGAACACAAGGATTACATCCTTACCTAGAACCTACCCGCTGAGCCAGCACTGAACGCCGCTAGGGCGGTAAGGGATTCTTACCAGAAATTTCTTAACGACCGTATCGATGTTCAGTGCATCATAATGGGCAGCATAGTGCCTGATTTGCAAAAACAGTTGATGGATATTTCTGAAGATCCCAAAGCCTTAATGGCAGAGATCAAAATAATGTTTAAAGAGAAAGCGCGTGTCGAAAGATATGACACTTTCAGTGAACTGATGTACTGAAAGATGAAGGTTGGAGCTCTTGTCAGTCCCCATGTCTTTAAGATGAAATGTCTTATGCAAAACTTGACCGAACTCGGTCTTGTTGTGGATAAGCAAATGGCTGCAGATTTTGTGCTGCTTTCGCTTCCAGATGCATATCGTGATTTCGTTGGAAATTACAATATGCATGACATGGATAAGATAGTGACAGAGCTCCATGGGATGCTCGTGACCGCCGAAAAGAATTTCAAGGGCAAGACCAAGGAGGTTCTTATGGTCAACAAGCAAGTCAGCTTCAAGAAAGCTGGAGTGGCAGGGAATATAAGGCACCCGAAGAGTCCAAAGGTTCAAGCAGCTCCCAAGGCTGTTGTGAAAACTAAGGACACACAGGTTGTCTGTTACTATTGCCAGGAGCTAGGGCACTGGAAGAGGGATTGTAAGAAGCACAAGGCGTTTCTGAAGAAGAGTGGTGCTTCCATGTCTTCAGGACCAAGTATTTATGTTATTGAGCTTAATCTCAGTATTTGTACTTCAGATTCTTGGGTACTTGATACCGGTGCAGAGTCTCACATTTGTGTTAATGTGCAAGTTCTGCAAAGTAGAAAGAGACATGGGCAGAGGTGAAGTAGACCTACGAGTTAGTGATGGCAATCAAGTCTCAACAATTGCAGTAGGGAATGTTAATCTTAGTTTGCCCACAGGGCTTGTTTTACAGTTAAATAATGTTCATTGTATACACGCATTTCCTAGAAACATGATTTCTATTTTCTTGCTAGACAAGAAAGGATATTGTTTTTCTATTTCTGATGGATTATTCAATATTTTTAAAGATAATGTTTGTTATGGAAATGCTTCGTTAGTTGGTGGTTTGTATATTTTAAATACCCAAAATACTGAAGCAAGTTCTATTTATAACATAAATAATAAAAGGCTTAAATCCGATGATTTAAACCAGACTGTATTATGGCATTGTCGTTTAGGGCACATAGGCGAGAAACGCATCTCAACACTGCATAAGTGTGGAATTGTAAGTCCATTTGCATTCACTTGAATTGAGAGATGCAAATCTTGTCTAATGGGTAAAATGACAAAGGCTCCTTTCACGAGTTTAGGTGAAAGGGCGAGCGACTTATTAGGTCTTATACATTCCGATGTATGTGGACCTATCAGTACTCAGGCCAGAAGGGGTTTTAATTACTTCGTAACATTTACTGATGATTTCAGTAAATATGGCTATGTCTACTTAATTACATAAATCTGAAACTTTTGACAAGTTTAAAGAGTTCCAGAATGATATTGGACGATAATGCCAGAGTTAGATCATAGATATCATCAGGGGAATGATATTGGACGACCCGATGGTGAGTATGCGGCATAGATGTCGTTATGAGCATACTCACATATCGTAGCTTGTCATTGTATCCTTAGACCAAGGAGTAATTCTGATCATTATGTGATAAATTTCTAAGTTTGACCTAGTCTAACGTTACATGTGAAATGGTAGCGATAAGGACTTTGATTGGCTTAGTTATGAGTTACATGAGTGAACTTGAAAGACGGCTAAGGGATTTATCTCTCATACTCCGGTACGGGAATTATATCTGTTTAGGCCACTTGATGAGTATGACTGAAGGAAATTGAATGGCCATGCGGGAGTATTTAGTATCAGTTTTCAGTCGTCTCAGATATCAAGAAACATTGATTGATAAATAAGGATGACGGTTCTATGACTTTTGATCAATCAAGATATCGAGGTGATAATAGGATAGTGACATGGACGATAAGAGATTAAATGGAATCGTCGATATTCATGGACGTTGGGTAATCATAATGTCTTGCTAGAGACCACTTATGATGGAAAGGGCAAAATGGTAATTTTGCCAGTCTGCCAACGGGTCGTGAGTCTAGAGGGTCACACACTTTAAGCAAGGTATAGCAACAGGGACTTGCATAAGTCAGTATTTGAGAAGTATGAGAATCGGGATAATTTGCCTTTCGATTTAATTAAATTGGAGCGAATTACTTTAAACCAGAAATTGGTTTAAGGGAATTGGATCGGTCTAGTTAAACCATTTAATTAGAACCTAATTAAATGGGTTTAATTAAATTTTAGCTAAGTGGGCTTTAAGCCACTTTTAATATGAATTTTAATTAATAATTATATTAAGATAATTGAGAAATATCTTAGTGATTTAATTTTGGAAAATAAAATATATTTTATATATCTTATTTTCGGTTTATTCCCTAATTAAAATTTCCTCTCTCTTTGCCGATCCCAAAAACCCCCCTAATTGTCGTCCCTCTTCTCTTCTCTCTCTCACACAATTTGCTTCTTCTTCTTTCAAAAACTAGCATAGTTTGTTAGAAGAATCTCAAAAATTTGAGGAGCCTTGCTTGTGTGGATAAATCTAGAGAGTATGGATCTCTATACTTGGTGATTTGAGGTATTGAAAGGTAAAATCTCTGATTTTTATTCATGTTCATATGCCTAATTAATTTACAAGATGATCCTTATTAGTTTATGTATTCGGGAATCCATGGTTATTTTCACGCTTCCGTATGTAATTAAATGTTTTGGAACCCATAGAAACCCTTCAAATGTCATGACAAAATAGCATGCATTAATATTGGGTTAGAATTGATATTGAAAATATATAATTCCTCTTAGGGTTTCTCTATTATTCATGCAATATATATAGGGTACAATCTTAACCCTAATAATAATAATAATAATAATAATAATAATAATAATAATAATAATAATAATAATAATAATAATAATAATAATAATAATAATTGTTGTTATGTTTAAGTTGGCGTTATTTTTTAGTGAAGAAGAAAGATGTCGGTCTTCATGTTGCAGCTTATGGTAAGACTACTTCAGTGTACGTTTATGGAAAGTTTCGAGGTTACCCCTTTTTCTTGCAGAATCGTGTATGAAGATATTCTCTATTGCCATAATCGTGTCTTAGAGATATTCTAGTCTATATGAGTTAGGAAACTCAATATACATCTAGATACGTCTAGATTCGTCTTGGAAAGACAAGATACTTCTCGAGTGAAAAGAAAACCCTAGTGGTGCTTCTAGACGGATTGTGTTAACTGCTATAAAAGCCGAGAGCTCCCCCCTTAGCAGTTTGGACGTTCTTCTGAGTAAATATTCAGAGCTTCTAAGGGTGCAGGGCTAGTGTGTTAGAAGGTTATATGATTTGATAAGAATGGTGTAACTCACAAATCATTATTCGAGGAGATTGAGTGATTGTGTGATTTGGGTTCCTGTGTTTTTGTGATTGAAGTTTCACGAGTTTTTGAAGATAGAGATTACTCGAGCATATGCGTTTGCTCGAAGAGTGGAATTGAGAAGGATCTCAAAGATAGAGGGAGTCCATGGTCTAGGCACTCATATTTTCTGTTTTACTTGTGAGTTATCTATTATCTGTGATTGAGCAAGTTGTCGGACATAAAGTCACAACATCGTGTAATAGACCGAAAGACTTCAAAGAGAGGCGTCGGGAGTACCAAGGTGAATATGCCAGTAAACTGGTGCAAGGATGGTACATAGAGCACATGAACCTGACCTGCAACAACTTTTTCACGCAAAAGTGTAAATCTAGTTCAAAGTGTAAATTTTGCATGTGTTTTATTGCCATATTTTCTACACACAACTTTGATCGACTGAGATTGAAATTAAAATTAAATTCGAGTGATTAAAGTTGATAATAATTCTCTTTTGGGTTCGATAACTCAGGGTCGTAATCTTACTACCCTGTATTACATGTGGTCGTTACACTAGCAAAATTCTCGAGATTCGATATACTTTTGGTGTGTCGCATTTTGGGCGCATCCAATTTTTGTCGCCATTGCCGGGAAAAATTATTATTTACTTTTAGATTGAGACCCAATTCTTAATTAAAAAATTATATATTTATGTATTTATTTTCAAATAATTTTCCATGCATTATTCACTATGGAGGAAATGGCAACAAACAATTTGATATGGTATCAATAAGTGAGCTAAAAAGACAGATAGGTTTGATGGCTTTTATGCTGAATACAAGAGCTCTAGAGCTGGAGCTATCAACCAAGCCTATCACCGATGCAGAAAAATAGGTAAAAGAGCATGTAGTTTGACCACCCGTGGCTAGACTTCAATCACCACAGACCGGGGCCATTTGGCCGTCCCGTGGCCAACCTTTGCCACCGGGTCATGCCCACTTTGGGCAATCTGTGACCAACCTTTGGCCACAGATCCATGGCCCCTTGTGGTTACGTGTCCTTCTTTCCACTTCTTCTCAATGGGTTCGTAACCCATAATGCTTCGGGGTTGCTCTTTTTATGTGACCCTATAGACTCATGAGTCATTGGCAAATGACCCCAGATCCCCATTTTATCCATTCATCATAAGTGGCCTATAGTAAGACATTATGATTCCCCTATGATCATGATGATTGGTAACTCTTTATCGATAGTGTGGCCACACATTCCCCTAGGCATACTCATCAAGAGGTCTTAAACAGATATCGTTCCCACTTGCTCGTGAGGGACAAATCCATTGACCGTCATTCGTATGCCTCATATAACTTGTCGCATAGCTAATCATACCCATTTTGTAGCCTGTTACGGACAACGTAGGTTAGCATGTTAAACTATGAAAATTTTCATATAGGAATCCACCAAGATTCCAAAGTTCTTAAGGATTCAATGATACCACGATAAGTGAGAATGTTCATAACTTTATCTATGACACATTGCTTAGGTCGGGTTGTCTAATATCATTTATCTAAATGATATTTATGATTTGACTTGTAACCATTTACCTATAATCACTAGAGCGTGATCATCAATCATCCTCATACTAGTCGCTTTATTAAGCTTTTTGACCAGGGACATGTTAAACATAATTTCAACCAATATCTTTGCACTGTCTAAAGATTCTACTATCACCGATGACACACTCGATGAACTTAGAAAAAATTAATGTTTAACTTTTTATCATAACACAATGATAATAATGGTGCCGCTTTATTCCTAGTAGATGATGTAATGTTTGCACATAAATGTGATTGATCTAGGGAATATTTCTTTCAGTTTCCCACTTACCCGTAGCTCCAATCCACATTGTGACTTTAATCTCATTGAGTTAACATGACCTTTATGTTTTGTGTGTGAGAGAGCCTTTGTCAAAGGATCAGCTATATTTATCATCAGTAGCAATCTTTCAAATCTTCAAGTTTACCTCTCTTTTGAGACGGTAACATCTGAGTATACGTTTGGATCTTGAATGTGATCTCGGCCTTTTAGCTTATGTTATGCCTTTATTGTTGTCACACAATAAGTTCACTGTTTAGACGCTTTTGGGATTACGCCTAACCCAACCACAAACTTCTAGATCCACACAGTCTCTCTTGATGCATCCTATACAGCTATATACTCAGGTTTTGTTATAGAATCAGTAACAAGTTCTTGCCTGGAACCTATCCAGCTATAAGCACCATATTCAAATTAAACATGTATCAAGACCGTGATTCACAATCATGAGTGTTATTCTGGAAACTAGCATTGACGTAACCCTTTACGACAAGCCCTTCGTCTAGATCTTATACAGCAGAAATTTATCCTTAGTTCTTTCTCAAGATTTTTGAGGATGGTCTTAACTACTTTCCAGTGACTTTCACTAGGATTAGACTGGTGTTTTCTGGTATAAGCTTAACGCATAAGACACATCATGTCTTGTGCTCAACATTGGATACATGATCGATCCAATGTCCGAAACATATGGGATCGCGTCATCTTGTGTCTTGGGGCAATGAGTCTTGCTGAACCTTATGCCATATTGCATGGGCAAGAACCCTTTCTTGGAATTATGCATAGAAAGCCTTTTCAATATTTTGTCTTTTCAAGTGCTTTGACTTAGGCCCTTAATCTTTTAGATCAATCTCTATAGATGTTGATGCCCATAATACATGCGACATCACTTAAGTCTTTCATTGCAAACATTTCCCTAGTCATGCCTTGAAACTCTGCATGGCTGGTACGCCGTTTTCAATTAGTACGTCATCTACATACAACACTAGGAAGACAATTGCACTTCTAGTAGCCTTCTTATGTACATAAGAGTCAGGACCGTTTATGGTCTCTTGATAGGTTGTCGAATCATCACGATCCACAACTATTTCGTCATTACTTTCAGATACTTTATCTGATAGGTAGTTGACCCTCTCTATCAGACCTCCTTAGTGCTTGCGATATTTCTTCAGGAACTTTAATTATCTATTTATTCAACTCAGGTTCCATTACTTTTACAGTGTCTTAGTAGGTGCCTGAAATCTTTCAGGTTATTTTGTATCTTCTTGAACTTCTTCAAAATGCGTAATACTCCCACAATTTCTTTTGGAAATTAACTCTCGTAAGAATACATCTTACTGAGCAACAAACACTTTGTTCTCGACAGGTTTGTAGAGTAGTATTCTCTTGTTTCCTTAGGATACCCTACGAAAAGACACTTGTCAGATTTGGGCGCAAGATTCTCTGAAATCAGACGCTTCTTATAAGCTTTGCATTCCCTAATCCTTAGGAAAGACAGATTGGGACGCCTCCCAAAACATATCTCGTATGATGTTCTTTTCACTCTCCTTGTCGGAACCATGTTCGATAAGAACACATCTGTTTCTAGAGCATAAACCCCAAAACGAGATCGGTATGACTCATCATTGATTGAACCATATCCAATAGGTTCTATTCTTCGTTCAGACATTCCATTTAACTCTGGCGTTTCAGGCGGAGTCCATTTTATGATGATCCCATTCTCTCCAAGATGATTAATGAAATCTTTGTCTAGGTATTCACAAGTTAGATCAAATCTTAGTGTTTTAATATACGGTAGTCAATACGGTAGTCTTTGACTACCACAATTAAATCAAATCTTAGTGCTTTAATATACTATTTACGCAGTTTGGTGCAACATCGCCTACATCTGGGGGCACTTTGCTAGTGGAAAGGATTTCACTATAAGGTAGTCAATAGTACAACAAATGCATCAATTGATTATCACACAAATCATTATCCTAGCTACTATTACTAATAGTGAGTGCCTAGAACAAGGACTCCCCCTGTCTTTGAGATCGGCTCAATTCCACCCTTCGAGCAAACGCCCATGCTCGGATATCCTTTGTCTTCAAAACACGCGAGTCTTCAATCACGTAACACAAAACCCAATCTCACAAGCACTCGATCTTTACAAACAGTGTTTGGTGATTTACATCGTTCTTTATCAAATCATACAGCCTCCCAACACGCCAGTCTTGCACGCTTAGGAGCTCTGAATATTTTACACAAAAGAACGTCAAGCTGCTAAGGGAACGCCCTCGACTTTTAAAGCAGCATCACACCGTCTTGAAGCGTCACTAGGGTTTCCTTAACCTTCACGACGAATTTCCTTGTATCTAGGGATTCATAACCCATACATGAGAGAATATCTTTACCAATTACATATACGATCCTACTTTAGATCGAACAAGTAATTTATTCGAAATATCTCGATTCTGCAAATAAGACAATATAATATCGGAACTTGCCAAAAATACACTCGAAACATGTCTTACCAAAAGTTGCGACATGATGACCGACATCTTTCTTCTTCACTAAAAAAATAACGATAACTTAAATGTAACAACAATCTTCCCCTTTGGCTATTTTTTAAGCAAACACTTTCATGTCGAGCATCATAAACGCAGAAAGATGTCATTACTAAAGTCAACACAAGTCTCGAGACATGTTACCATGATACCTCTCCCCCTGGTTGCCTTAAAAATATAGAAAAGGCACGAAATAAACATAACCTGAGATCTCAAAACATCAACGTCTCAGAGATGGATGTCATGAACAATGTCACAATCATCAGAACATTCTTAAAAATCCTTGTCATCACAATCATCTCCATGAATAAGAACATCTCTATCTCCCCCTAATTGCATAAAAAATACTAAGGGACCTTAATGCGGCCATATCTGAATAAGCATAAATGCTCAATAATAGAGCAAGAAGGTAACAGTAGCAGAGGCATAGATCATAATCATCATAGTTAAAATGCAGGCAAATCAGTATCACCAGCTTCAGAATCACCTTCTTCATTATCTTGATCTGGAATAGTGGCATCTTGTTCATTCTCTAGAGCAGATTTTAGATCACGGACAAGCTCTTCACATATGGTCTTTCTGAGATAGAGGGTCTTGATGGTTTTCATAAGACTGATGATCTCCTCGTTGAGCTCTTATAAAACGTTTCTTTGAACTCTGTCCAAAACGGAACCCATCTTAATCGTGTTCCCAGCGGCGACAAATGTCTTAACAGATGGTGTGACAAGGTCACGAGCATGTTTCTCTTCGAAAAGCTTGTTACTGATGGTAAGAACATTTGGCCATTTTTCCTGCCACATCCGTGCTGGGCACGATGTTCGATTGAGCAGCAACCCAGTAATAAGAGAGTGAAATCCAATTGGTAGCTTCACAGCAAAGGACCTGACACGTTTTGCCAAGTGATCACAGACAATTCGATCAAGATGAGAGTTAGTAACTGTCTGGTAGATCAAGCATGCCAGACTTGATGCTGGAGCCGTGGGATGAAGGAGCCCAGTTCGCCACTCCAATTCGATATAGTACTGAGTACTTGGCAGTCAGCTCAGAAGAGGTCATAGAACCTTTACTATGCCACACCTTCTCCTTAATCACAGAAATCTCCTTTGTAATCATATTCTTCGAAGGTGCATTAGTCTCCATGTCTAGTGTATCCTTCTCAAGAGATTTGTTGATGGCATTTGGAGAGAAGTCAAAGCCATGACCTCGGAGAAGTCAAAGCCATGATCTTCGAGATCATCGAACGATGTAGACAGATTCACCATAAATCCTTTCACAAGAGTGGGATAGTACTTACCAATATTTGTGACTGTCTTGAGCAGACCAGCTTCGCGCAGTAGGTCTATGATGGCTTCAAAATTTTATACCTTAGTAGACAGCTCTCTTTCTAGAAAAAATGACACGAGAGTATACAAAACGCTATTTAAAGGCTCCATCTTCCTTGTGAAATGACTCATTGTCGAGAGGTACAACAAGGACATTCTTTGAGAGTTTTTGACCGCCAACTGATTTCTTGTTTCCAATGCCATAAGATACTTCTAGCACTTATTCTTCTTTTCTTTAAATGGGGACAGAAGTTTCCTTTCCTCAACAATCTTTCTCTTCTCAGACTGAAGAGTTCCAATACACATGTCTCCATCACTCTGAAGAACATTTTCACTAATAGTATACCTTTCTTCATTTTCATCAGCGTTTTCTTGAACAAGGGAAGTCGGAACATCCTCCACAACATCTTGTTCTAGATCAAGATTTTCCTCAACCAGATCAACAGGAGGGGATTCCAATATGTGAGAAGAGCGAGAAAGTAGGAAATAAGTTTTACCAAAATAAACAATAATAAAAACACTTAACCTTCACAGCTCCCTTTCGAGGCTCGGAGCAACAACAGCGTGTCAGGCGAGTCTGAGCAAAAACGATACGATACCTTACAGATAAATGGGCCTTGGTGTTTTTCTTTTGGATGAGCCTTGAACAGCTTTCAACTCGTATTCGATTTAATGACATCTTTGTTCAGAGGGGAGAAAACGAATCAGCAAAGCTCCCCTCACACACTCGAAGATCATTATTGATCAATAGTATTGAGTCCGAGGGATGACCTAAGACTCTCAAGTCGAGTAGAATCCAAGGCCTTTGTGAAGATGTCTGCAAGTTGTTTCTCAATCTAGATGTGTTCTAGCTTGATCTTCTTGTCTTCTACTAGCTCACGAATAAAATGGGTCTGATATTTATGTGCTTGGTCCTAATGTGTTGTACTGGATTCTTCGAAGAATTGATGGTGCTAATGTTATCGCAGAACAATGTCATGACATCTTGCTTGACACCATACTCAGGGAGCATTTGTTTCATCCATAGGAGCTGAGTGCAACTGCTTCATGCAGCTATATATTCAAACTCAGTTGTGGACAAGGAGATGCAATTTTGCTTCTTGCTAAACCAAGAGATCAGATTGCTGCCAAGATAGAAGCATCTTCCTGAAGAACTACTTCTATCAGCAGTACTTCCTGTCCAGTCTGCATCATAGTAACCCACCAGAGTAGAAGAGGTATCAAATATATAGAGAAGACCGAAGTCAGCAGTTTCAAAGATGTGCCTTATAATTTGCTTGGCTTGAGACAAGTGGCTGGCTTTTTAGATCGGCCTTATACCTTGCACATACTCTAACAACGAAAGATGTGTCTGGACGACTAGCCGTAAGCTATAGAAGACTTCCAATAATACTTCTATATAGACTTTGATCAGCAGATTCTCCAAGAGGATCCTTGGTGAGTTTGACATGAGTGGCAGCAGGAGTTCATTTGTGAGAAACTTTCTCGAGTCCAAACTTCTTGACAATGCTTCTTGCATATTTTCTTTGAGAGATGAAGATGCTATCACTCATTTTCTTGATCTGAAATCCTAAGAAAAAGTTAACTTCACCAACCATGCTCATCTCAAATTCAGACTGTATCTGTCGCACAAAATGTTCCACCATCTTGTATGACATTCCTCCAAAGACTATGTCATCGACATATATTTGTGCAATCATAGGATTACCCTTATTGTTTTTGATGAATAATGTTTTATCAACTCCACCCCTGACATAGCCATTCTGCACAAGAAACAAAGTTAGTCTTTCATACCATGCTTGGGGTGCATGTTTGAGGCCATTGAGAGCCTTTCTAAGCTAGTAGACATGATGGGGTGAGTATAGATCAACAAATACTATGGCCTAGGCAACATATACTTCCTCATTCAAGTTGCCATTGAGAAATCCACTTCTAACGTCCATTTGATATAATTTGAATTGAAAATGGCAAACAATGCCCATCAGGAGTCTGATGGCTTCAAGTCTGGCATCAGGGGCGAAGGTTACATCAAAATCTACACTTTCAACTTGAGTATATCCTTGCGCAACAAGTCGCGCCTTGTTTCGGGTTATGTTTCCATGCTCATCATACTTGTTTTTGAAGATCCACTTGGTCCAATGATGTTGACATTTTCAGGTTTGGGGACAAACTCCCAAACTACATTCCTTTTAAACTAACCAAGTTCTTCTTGCATAGTATTGACCCAATATTCATCATCAATGGCCTCCTGCACATTTTTGGGTTCGATCTTGGACACAAAGCATAAATTTCCAATCATCCCTCGATAGTTGACAGGAGCCTTCGGTCGAGTGCGAATTCCATCACTCATGTCACCTTATCAGCCGGGTGATTTTTCTGAACTCTTATGGAAGGGATTCTTTGTTCTGGCAAAGGGAGAGATTCTTTAGCAGGAACAATGTCTGGCATTTTGTCCTCAACATTTTTCATGACATCAGTACTCCCAAGAGGACAATTGTCCAAGTAAGTCATGTCTCCTGTGACATAAGGTAGAACTTCTTCCTCATCGTTAACACTTATAGAATCATCACATACAACATTAACAACCACATTTATGGACTCCATTATAAACCTAGTGCATTTGTTAAAAACATGAAATGCACGACTGTTTTAAGGGTACCCAAGGAAGATACATTCATCTCTTTTAGGATCAAATTTTCGTTGTGGATTCCTATCAACAAGTATGTACCACACAAAGCCAAAGACATGGAAGTACTTAACACTTAGATTTCTCCCCCTCCATATTTCATAGAGTAGTCGTACCTAGACGAATAGTGACTCTTGTGAATATGGCAAGCGGTATTCAGAGTTTCAGCCTAAAAGTGAAGAGGAATGTCTTTGGCTAGCATCATTACTCTATCCATTTCCCGAAGAGTTCGATTCTTCCTTTTCACAATCCCATTTTGCTGAGGTGTTATAGGGGCATAGAATTCATGAGCTATTCCTTCAGCATCAAAAAACTTTCCAAAGCTTATATTCTCATATTCCCTCCCGTGGTCACTTTGGAGTCGAACCACTTTTCCAATGCTCGCTCCCTTTTCCCTTTGAACTCTTCTGCATAATGCTTCAAAGACAACAAAGATATCATATTTTTCACGAATAAAATATACCCAAGTGTACCTGGAGAAGTCATCTACACACGCAACAACATATCTCTTTCCTCCCAAACTTTCAGCATGCATAGACCCCATTAGGTCCACATGTAGAAGTTCCAGGACTCGTGAGGTGGTGAGATGTTGCACCATCTTGTGCGACTTCTTGACTTTTTTACCGACTTGAAATTCACCACAGATTTTGCCCTCAATTATCTTTAGATCAGGGACACCGATAACATCCTTTTCATAGACGATCTTCTTCATACTTCGGAGGTTCAAGTGACCAAGTTTTTGATGTCATAGCTTGGTATCTTCTGTAGGATTTGTGCCCTAGTCCAATACTATTTATGTTTATGAATATGTATCATCTTTAGCAATGAAATAAAGCGACATTTTATTACTATGGTGTTGTAGTAATGTGTTAAGTATAAATCGATCTATATCATTGAGTGTGTCATCACTAATAATAGAATTATAGATCTGTATGATTTATGCTTAACGGGTCCCTGGTCAGTCAAGCTTAATCAGAAGCGACCATTATGAAGATGGCTCTATATGATCACGCTCAACTGATCATTGGCAATGGGTTTTGCCGGAGTCAGATCGTAGATATCATTGGAGATGATATTGGACGACCCGACTTGAATATGTGACGTAGATGTTGTCATGAACATATTCATATGTTGTAGCTTGTCATTGTATCCTTAGACCAAAGAGTCTCTGTGATTACAATATAGTATATCCGAGTTTGACTCGAACCTAACATTATCTGTGAAAGGGTAACCATAACGGTTGTGATTGGCTCGGGGATGGGTTATATGTGTGATACGAGAGATGGCCAAGGGACTTATCCCTCATACTACGGTATGGGATAGGTATCAGTTTGGGCCACTTTACGAGGTTGGCATACCTCATGGGCTGCCAAATTTGGCAAGGCTAAGGCCTCATGGCCAAAACCCTAATGTGTTTGGCCCATGAGGCCCAAGCCGCCCAAGGTGGCCGACGGCTAGGGTTTTGAGGGAGCTGAACCTAGCCCATTTTGCGGGCTGGTTCATGCTCCCATAACCCTATCCAATCTCTATAAATAGAGGCCTTATGAGCTGAAAAATCATAATTTGATTTTTCCATACCGTTACTCTCCCAGATTTACTAACCGTGCTTATTTTCTTTCTAGTAGGGGAATCTAAGTTAAGATTTGGTGGTCTTGTGTTTTGAATCATCAGAAACCCAACAGTGGTATCATAGTGGTTCTAGTCTTCGATCTTGTCTTTTTGCATGATTTCCGTGTTTTCGGTATTGTTTTCTTGCCATATTATTTTTTAGAATTTTAATGTCGGTTTTTTGGACTTATATCTGCATGAAAACTGATTTTTTTATGAAAAATAATAAATCTAAAAGTTTTTAGAATTTTTTGGATTTTCCGGGTCAATGGAGCGGGGCTCTCGGGCCGCTGGCGACCGGCGCCCGGGGGCGATGGCCACCCTGTCCCCACCATGGCCCGGCGCGCGGTGGAGGAGGTGACGACGCCTAGGGTTTCCAAACCCTAGGCGTGACCGATTAGGGTTTCGGCCCATTGGGCCCTAGCCCATTAGGGTTTTGGGTTGCGATCCGAGAGCATGGAAGCGAACCCTAAATTCTGTAAATCCAATATTTTTATAATTTTTCAGATTTAATCTGTTTCGATAAACCGTTTTTAAAACTGGTCCAATTTCGATAAATTGGATCAAAATGTAGGCAAGATTAGAACCGGTTGATATGCATATTGATTGACAACATGTTTGTGTTATAATATGTCAATTGATTGATAACATGTTTTGTTTGGTACAAGTTAAAGCCCTAGACCGTTCAATTTAATTAGTTTAATTTTGCAGTCTGCGAACCGCTGGTTAAAGGATCTAATTAATTTTGCGGTACGCGTAGCCGCTTTAAATTTCAATTATGTTATTTAACTTTTCGGTATACGAACCATGTACATCTTGTAATTGGATCAAGAAGAATGGTGAACCGGAAAGATGGCTTATGGTGTATGGAGATTCAACCGGAGTTGAAAATGTCCAGAGATAGTGGGAGTCCTCAATTGAAGGCGGTCTAGAAGAACCGGAAGAGATAGTCTCTATGGTTTTTCTATTTCTTAATTAAATACTAGGAATGGGCTTTAGTTTCGTACATTTATTTCCGCTTTATATGTATACTAGATATGCTTGAGTAGGAATTTATTCTTGAGTTATGGAATGTTTTTGAGTAGGAATTTAGGAATTTATGAATGGATATTTCTGCTTAGGGTATTGGATATGGAATGTCGTGTACATTTATGTACAATCCCTAGCCAAGAGTTACAGCGGTTATAATTGGACTGGATGTCCTACCTACAAAGCTCGATTGGAGCGGTGAGCCTCCGTTGACTTCAATCGAGTGAATCAGGGATCTTGGTTCAGATTCTAGAGTTAGAATCGAATGGTTGTGATTTAATTTATAATCTCCAACTTGAATTTAAAACTGATTAAATTAATTTTCCGTGTAGATTCAAATGAAAAATCCAATAAATAGCTCATTGAGACCCTTGTTTCAGAAGGACAAACTCAATGGAGTGAATTTTCTAGAATAGAACAAAAATTTGAGAATTGTACTCAAGGAATATGTCCTTGAAAGCGCAAGGAATATGTCCTTGAAAACGCAATCCCCGTGGAACCAGCAGCAGGCTGAACAAGGGCCGTTCGAGAGGCCTATTACAAGAATTTGGGCGACTCCATTGATGTAGTCTCCATAATGTTGGGCTGTATGGAGAGCAATCTTCAGAAGCAGTTCATGGAACTCTCTGACAAACCTTTTGAGATGATGAATCAAATAAAGGAGATGTTTAAAGAGAAAGAGAGGATCGAGAGGTATAACACCTTGAAGGATCTTCATGCCCGCAAAATGGCTGCAAGTAGTTCCGTGAGTCAACATGTCCTAAAGATGAAGGGATACCTCGATCACCTAACAAGGATAGGCCTTGAGTTAGGGAAAGAGGTGTCTGTAGATATAGTTCTACAATCCCTTCCTCCTGCATATGATAGTTTCATAATGAACTATAATATGCATAATATGGACAAGACCATTTCAGAGTTACATGGGATGCTTGTAACTGCTGAAAAGAGCATCAAGAACCAAACCAAGGATGTTCTTATGGTCAATAAGGGGACCAACTTCAAGTAGTCTGGTGTGGCGCCTGGGTTTTCCAAGGGGAAGGCTCCAGCACACCTGGCAGTAAAGATGAGGGTGCCTGTTGTTCCTAACCCTCCCTAAGCCCCTACGGGCAAAGGGAAGGCCAAGGAAAGGACAACATCATGCTTCTATTGCTAGAAAGTTGGGCATTGGAAGAAGGAATGCAAGAAGTTCCAAAATGAATAGCGGAAGGGTGGCGGGTCCACGCCTTCAGTTATTTTCTTTATAGAACCTAATCTTTCTACTTTAGATTCTTGAGTACTAGATATCGGAGCAGAATCTCATATACGTACGAATGTGCATGTGCTAAGAAGTAGAAGAGATTTGGGAAAAGGCAAAGTGGACCTGAGAGTTGGCAACGGAATCAGTGTTGCTACAGCTGCTGTAGGCTCCATGAGTTTTGCTTTGCCTAGTGGGCTTGTACTTTCATTATCAGAAGTTTTCTTTGTACCTACTTTTAGTAGAAATATTATTTCGATTTCTTTATTGGACAAAGATGGTTTTGATTTTTGAATAAAGAATGAGGATTTCCATATTTATCGGAATAATATGTATTATGGAAGTGCATGTATGGTTAGAGGTTTATATGTATTGAATACTGATTACTCTAATTCACGCTCAATCTATAATGTTAAAACCAAAAGGTTTAAATCCGATCACTTAAATCAAACTCTTATCTGGCATTGTCGTCTTGGCCACATCAATGAGAAGCAGATATCAACATTGCACAAGTGTGGACTTTTAAGTTTATTCGAATTCAATTCGATTGATAGATACGAGGCTTGTTTGATGGGCAAGATGACAAAAGCCCCCTTCACAGGTAGAGGTGATAGGGAAAGTGACTTATTGGGTCTAATACACACTGATGAGTGTGGACCAATGAGCACTTATGCCAAGAGGGGATTTGGGTACTTCATCACATTTACTGATGATTTCAGTAGATATGGTTATGTCTACTTGATGAGACATAAATCCGAAGCTTTTGATAAATTCAAAGAATTTCGGAATGAAGTACAAAACAAACTCGGAAAAAGTATTAAAGCACTTCATTCAGATCGAGGTGGTGAATACTTATCCGAAGAGTTTGCTGGTTATCTGAGTGATTGGGGAATCGTGTCAGAATGGACTCCGCCAGGAACGCCACAGTTAAATGGTGTGTTCGAACGGAGAAATAGAACTTTGCTAGAGATGGTTCGTTCCATGATGAGCCATGCCGATCTCCCAATCTCTTTCTAGAGTTATGCTCTAGAGACAGCCGCATTCATTTTGATTAGGGCTCTAACGAAGGCCTTGGAAGGGACACCATACAAAGAATGGAATGGGAAAAAGCCCATGCTGTCATTCCTAAAGATTTTGGGCTGTGAAGCTTATGTCAAGCGTTTGCTTAGTGATAAGCTCGAACCAAAATCTGATAAATGCGTCTTCGTGGGGTATCCCAAAGAAATAAGGGGATACTACTTCTATAAACCAAGCGAGAACAAAGTTTTTGTTGCTCGCGGTGGTGTGTTCTTGGAGAAAGAGTTCATCTCCATGAAGGTCAGTGGGAGTACTATACATCCCGAAGAAATTCGGGATGGTGTAGTACAACCTGAATTAATTCAGGAACAAAATACTGATGATATAGAAGATATGGAGCTTGAGCTGGTTGTAGAGACATAACCAACACTTGCTAGTACTGGATGGTCCACGACGATCTGGAAGACCAAGTCAGCCACCCGTCAAATATGGGTTTCTCATGTCTAACGATGGGGATTTGGTAGTTGGGGATTCTGATGATCCATCAACCTTTCAGGAATCCATGGCCGGGCCCGACTCTGAGATATGGTTGGAAGCCATGAAAGAGGAAATGCAATTCATGTCTGATAACCAAGTCTGGAGCTTGGTTGAACTAACCGCTGGTGTAAAAGCCATTGGTTGCAAATGGGTTTTTAAGATAAAAACCGACATGGATGGTAAATCTCAAACCTATAAAGCAAGACTGGTTACAAAAGGTTATAGACAAATCCAAGGAATTGACTATGATGAAACATTTTCCCTAGTTGCTATGGTCAAATCAATCCGAATTCTTCTAGCCATAGCTGCATATTATGATTATGAGATATGGCAGATGGATGATAAAACTGCATTCCTTAATGGTTTTCTAACTGAGGGTGTGTTTAGGACACAACGTGAAGGTTTTGTCGATCTGAAGAATAGAGGAAAGATTTGTAAGCTGCAGAAATCCATTTATGGATTGAAGCAAGCTTCTCGGAGTTGGAACATTCGTTTTGATTAAGCTGTACATCAATTCGGCTTCATCAAGAACCTGAATGAGCTCTACGTTTATATAAAGGTGAATGGGAATAACATTTTCTTTTTGGTGCCTTATGTCGATGACATTTTGCTTATCTGAAACAACATCCCATCCTTGCAAGCAACAAAAGCTTGGTTGGGGAAGTGTTTCGCAATGAAGCACTTAGGCGAGGCTGTTTATATCTTGGGTATCAAGATATATAGGGATCGTGCCAAGAGGATTTTTGGCCTAAGTTAAAGCACCTATATATACAAGGTATTGAGAAGGTTCTCAATGTAAGAATCCAAGAAAGGATTCCTTCCCATGCGTCATGTCATAAGGCTTACCAAGAGTTAGTGTCCGAAGACACCTGATGAGATGAAGCAAATAAAGGATATCCCATTTGCTTCGACTATAGGATCGATCATGTATGCTATGTTATGCACGAGACCAGATGTCTCGTTCGCCTTGAGCTGTACTAGTAGATGCCAATCCAACCCTGGGAAGGAACACTGGGTTGCAGTCAAAGCTATCCTCAAATACTTGAGGAGAACTAAGGATGCATTCCTAGTGTATGAAGGAGTGGATGGTGAACTAGCCGTCAGAGGTTATACTGATGCTAGTTTCTAGACAGATCCTGATGACTTTCGGAGTCAATCTGGATATGTATTCGTGTAGAATGGTGGTGCCATTAGCTGAAAGAGCCGCAAGCAAGACACGATTGCCGACTCTACGACGGAAGCTGAGTACATAACTGCTTCAACAGCAGCTAAAGAGGCTGTGTGGATTAGAACTTTTTGGCTGAACTAGGCGTAATGCCAAACATGTCTAGTTCAATGAGTTTACTATGTGACAACACTTGGGCAATAGCACTAGCTAAAGAGACAAGGTCACATGAAAAATCCAAGCATATATTCAGAAAGTAACATCTCATCAGAGAATTCGTTAAAAGAGGAGATGTGGAGATCAGTTTCGTAGAGACAGAAAACACAGTCGACTCATTGACGAAGGCTTTATAACAGCATAAGCATGAGGGACATGTAAAGTCTATGGGGATAGACTGAGATTTAGTGTTTGGAACTAGGGACAAGTGGGAGACTATAGGATTTGTGCCCTAGTCCAATACTATTTATGTCTATGAATATGTATCATCTTTAGCAATGAAATAAAGCGGCATTTTATTACCATGGTGTTGTAGTATTTTGTTAAGTATAAATCAATCTATATCATTGAGTGTGTCATCACTAATAGTAGAACTATAAATCTATATGATTTATGCTTAACGGGTCCCTGGTCAGACAAGCTTCATCAGAAGCGACCAGTATGAGGATGGCTCTATATGATCACGCTCTACTGATCATTGGCAATGGGTTTTGTCGGAGTCAGATCATAGATATCATTGTAGATGATATTGGACGACCCGACTTGAATATGTTACATAGATGTTGTCATGAACATATTCAGATGTCGTAGCTTGTCATTGTATCCTTAGACCAAAGAGTCTCTGTGATCACAATATAGCCAATATCCGAGTTTGACTCAAACCTAACGTTATCTGTAAAAGGGTAACCATAACGGTTGTGATTGGCTCCGGGATGAGTTATATGTGTGATACGAGAGATGTTTAAGGGATTTATCCCTCATACTACGGTATGGGATAAGTATTAGTGTGTGCCACTTGATGAGAATGACTGAAAGGAAACGCTTGACCATGCAGATGATATGGAGTATCATTTTCAGTCATCCCAGATATCAAGAAAGAGTGATTAATTAAATAAAGATGATGGCTCTATGCCTTATGATTATTCATGATACCTGGTGATAAAAGGACAGTGACATGGACGATATGAGTTTAAATCGGATCACCGATAATCATGTACGTTGGGCAATCATAATGCCTTACTAGAGGCCACTTAAATTGGGCCGTGGCCAAAACCCTATGGTTTTGGGCCACGGGCCCGTTAGCTCAAGTGCCATGGACCGGGCCAAAACCCTTAGGTTTTGGGCGCCGGCCATGATGAGGAATGGGGCCAAAACCCATGAGGTTGGCATACCTCATGGGCTGCCAAATTGGGCAAGGCTAAGGCCTCATGGCCGAAACCCTAATGGATTCGGCCCATGAAGCCCAAGTCGCCCAAGGTGGCTGGCGGCTAGGGTTTGGAGGGAGCCAAACCTAGCCCATTTTATGGGCAGGTTCATGCTCTCAAAACCCTAGCCAATATCTATAAATAGAGGCCTTATGAGCTGAAAAATCATAATTTGATTTTTCCATACCGTTACTCTGCCTGATTTACTAACTGAGCTTATTTTCTTTCTAGTAGGGGAATCAAAATTTAGATCTAGTGGTCTTGTGCATTCATGTGTGCTTAATAGAGGGAAAGACCAACTCGAGATTTTCACATGGCTGATCCTATCCGAATCTCAAGGTAAATCACTTAGCTTTAAGTTTTCAGGGTAGAAACATGAGATCTATGCTTGCAACGATTCGAGGGCTATTTCGGGGGAATTTTAATTTTATTTTCCGCTACATATTCTGTGTTTTGAATCCTTCGAAACATAACATCTCCAACCTTGGAAATAAGACACTTGTTGGTCTGAGGAGTTGGGTAGGAGACCGCATGTAACAATTGTTTTGGGACCTTGTTCCCTCCACAAGCTTCTCTTGTTTCTTATTTTTCACTACACACTTATCACAGGATAATTTAACAAGCAAGTTAAGGTCACACATCTGACTAATGCTTATGAGATTAGTAGTGAGACCTTCTACCAACAAAGCCTCTATTAAGTAAGGCATGCTCGGAAAGTTGAGTTGCCCTTTACCCAATTATTTTGCCTTTACGCCATCTCCAAAAGTGGCATAACAATTAGGGTATGGTTTGATATTTGTTTAGAAAGCACGTGCACCTATCATATGGCGTGAACATCCATTATCGAAGTACCAATTGTTGCTAGTGGAGGCTTTGAAAGAGGTGTAGGCAATGTTGGCAAGATAGGCGGTTTCTTTCACTCTCCATTCCTTCTGAGACTAGGATCTTCGATGAGCTCCAACACTCTTATAGGTGATTTGATACCTGGGGAGTTCTCTACCATATAGATGATAGCAAAATGGCAGATCCAGCGGGATCTATTGATCTGGGGCCTATTGCGCCTTTGCTGTTTTTGCTCTAGTTGATTCATAAACTTGTCATTAGCAAATGTCTGGGGCATCTTGCTTGACATCTGGTCTGCAGTAGTTTGAGGAACAAAAACAGTCTGAGAAGTGGAAGCTTCTTGGGAGTAATTAAGTCCCGTCATGTTCTTCGCTATTTTTCCGATACACAAAATTTTGTCCAGCGTGTTGGTGCTGGAATTCATCATCCTTACAGACTGAGTCATCTGATTAAGTTCGTTAATTAGCGACTGACTTCACGCTTGAGGCCCACAATGGTTTCCAATAGCCTTGTTTTGTCTTTAGTGAGGGAGAGAATGAGAGCACTTTGCTTCTCAAGAATATGAGATTCCTCAATCTACTTGGTGTACAATGCATTATAAGCATCGTTCATAGTATCATCCATTATTTCATCAAAGGGATCAAACTTTCCTTATAAAATTGCGCATCTGTTCTGAATCACTGTCTCCATCTTCCTCATCTGATAGAGTGACATTGAACTCCTTTTTTGCTTCCTCGGGAAATTGGGACACTCCTTCTGAATGTGTCCATAGCCTTCACACTCATGGCACTGAATACTTTTTCCTTTTCCAGCTGGCTCATCACTTCTTTAAGCATTCCCAAACTTCTGCATCCTTTGATGAAACTTGTTCTTGACATCTTGCGAGGCATTTTTCCCAGTCATTCGATTAAATCTTTTCATGACCCTATTATAGTTTTTGGCCAACATAGAAATAGTGTCATCAGTTCTATGGAAACAAAAAGCTAGATTTCAGTGGCTTCTTGAAGGGGACGGCAACTCGACTTTTTTTTACCGCCTAGCAAACTTCAGGCGAACTAAAAATAGGATTGCAGGTGTTCAGATTGGCCCGAATGGTGCACAGATACGGACCGTGTCCGCCGCCAGGCATTTGATCATTTTAAACTTAGATTTGATGCACCAAAAGTCCCACGACCTGACATACCAACTCTACCATTCAAATTGTTATCTAGCTCGCTTCGTAACTCTCTCGAGGAGCCATTCACTCCTTCCGAAGTGTTGGATGCTATCAGGTCATGTAATGGATCGAAATCGCCAGGTCCAGATGGATAAACGTTGAAATTTTTCCATAACACTTGAGAGATCATATGTGAGGACTTTATGGCCTTTATGCATGAGTTCCACAGGTCTGGCGAGATAGGAAGAGGGATAAATAATGCATTCCTTTGCTTAATCCCGAAAAAAGATTCTTCTCAAGACTTCAATGATTTTCGGACAATCAGCCTGGTAACATCAACATACAAAATTCTAGTTAATGTTCTGTCTCGCAGGCTCAAGAGGGTCATCCACCTCTTTGTTAGCGACATGCAATCAGCATTTATAAAAGGCAGGCAAATATTGGATGGGATACTCATTGCTAGTGAACTTATCGACTTGATTAACTCTCGTCATAGGAATGCGGTTGTTATCAAGTTAGACTTCGAAAAAGCTTTCGATAAGGTTGATTGGGGCTATCTGTGCGGGGTCATGGGATATATGAACTTTGGGGATCGTTGGATCAGTTGGATTCAAAGCTGTATAAGAGCCAATGCATCGGTATTAATTAACGGTTCCCCGAAAAGAGAATTTTTGGTATCGCAAGGGGTGCGACTAGGCTGCCCCCTCTCGCCTTTCTTGTTCATTCTAGCCACTGAGGGATTACACTTACTAATTGAGAAGGGAATTCAGAGAAGGGACTTCGCAGGAGTGACAATTCGGGATGGATTAGCCATATCACATCTCCAGTTTGCAGACATCCTTTTCTTTTCTAGTTTGAGTGTTGGACTTATAAGGATGAAGAGACTACTAACAAGATTTGAGGCCCTTTGAGGTCTTCGAATAAATTACGAGAAGTCGATTTTGATTGGTCTTCGACAAAGCGCCGACTTTTCCTCAACTCTGGCTGGCTCCTTCGGATGTGCGGCATGAGAGCTGCCCATACAAATATCTGGGGTTCAAGCTAGGCTCTAGCCCTGCACGGATCACCTCTTGGTCGGACATCATCGCCTCACACGAGAAAAGACTCTCATTGTGAAAATCTAAGTTTCTATGTTTGGGAGGATGAGTCACCTTGATCAAATCCACACGTAATTAAACTTTCTAAGTTTCTAAGTTTGACCCGCAGGTCTTCGTTGGAAGCTCGGGTCAGGGAATAGAGTGTTGTTTTGGGAGGACCCTGCAGCTTCCAATCTCCCATTAGAAAGTTTGTATCCTAGACTATTTGTTGGTGCATCTCGCACCCAGGAGGTAGTGAGCTCTTTCTGTATAGAGGGCAGATGGATAGTGGAGTACATGGAAAGGTTAGGCCCGAGACAAGAGATAGGCGAGCTAAATCTGGAAGGTCTCCTAATAAACCTTACTCCGGACCAATTGTTGGCTGATACTCTCGAATGGTCCAAGGATGCGGACGACTTCTAAGTTCACAAGACTTACGATGCTCTCTTGGAAGTCTTAGTTGATTATGTACCATGGGCCGAGGCCCTCTGATGCACCAGGGCTCCCCCGAAAATGCAGTGCTTGGCCTGGTTAGCTATTCACAAGGCGATCCGCACCCGGTGTTTTCTTTAAGACTTGGGTGTTCCTCTCTCCCTGGCTGATAATCTCTGCCCATTTTGCATGACAGCCTTCGAGGAGTCGGAACACCTACTTCTCCATTTCTGCTGGGCTCAGATCATTTGGAATACCTTTTTCAGGTGGTGAGCATCTGCGTGACTCTGCCAGCGTCTGTCTCGCAGTTTCAGGTCATATGGTCTCATCTTATACCTCCTTGTAGTTACGACGGTTTTAGAGATTGGCTGATTTTTATGAAGAACGGAAGAACATGTCACAAAGAATGTCAAAGCATCTCCTGTGACATCTTGTGTAACATTGTTGACGGCGTCTCGGCAAACATCCTGATCAACAGAAATCAGGAAAGTGTAGTTTCGGCAGAAAAGCAAGAAGACGATTAGGAAATTCCAGAACGACTCCTAATCTGGAAAGAAGAAAGACGGCGATTAAGAGGAAACCCTTTAGGGTTAGTACTCATCCTCGATTTCTATAAAAGCTTAGGCTACCCCCTTAGCAATCGTGTGGTTCTTTATTTGTTTCCTAGCAACAATTTGCAAGGTTCTTAGACGTGAAGGTTTGCAGGCTGAGAAATTGCAGATTGAGCTAAGGATATTGTGCATCACATAACTATTGAGAGTCATGTGATTAAGGGTTTACTGAACGCGTGAGTGAAGACTGCACGCAATAACCAAGTTGTACGAAGACTTGAACTGACAGAGCAAGGCGATTGCTCGAAGAGTGGAATCAAGACGGAGTCTTGGATTCAGGGGGAGACCCTGAGATAGATTGCACTGTAAGACGTAGCATAGAGTATAGATCTAGGGTTGATCACAGGTACTTGTATGTTCTAACGAATTACTGATAAGTGAAATCTTTCCACTAGGCTGAGAGCCCCCAGACGTAGGTGACGTTGCACCGAACTTGGTAAACAATCTGTTGTGTCATTGTTTATAGCTTTATATTTCTGTCCTGCGTTATCTACACAAGAAGTCATACACAGTGTTATAGCATCACACGTAACATTGTGTGTGAAATCTTGCACGACTAGATTGATCAAAATTTCAATTGTTTCAGAGGGGGCACCTACAGCTTTAGGTGAGTTCCATAAATCGACCACCTGTTCTAGATGGAAGCAACTACGGCTATTGGAAGGCTCGAATGTGTGCCTTCATGAAGTCACTGGACAACAAGACACTGAAGGCTGTAATTAATGGTTGGAATGCTCCACAACTCAGTGACAATGATGGCAATCCTATCGGTCCAAAACCAGAAAAGACTGGAGTGATGATGAAGACGAAGAATCACTGGGAAATTCTCGAGCTCTGAATGCTATCTTCAATGGTGTTGACAAAAATGTGTTCAGACTGATCAACATATGCACAACTGCCAAATCTGCATGAGATATCCTGGCAGTTGCATATGAAGGAACAACTAAGGTTCGAGAACGAAAACTGCAATACCTAACAACCAACTTCGAAGCCCTCATCATGAAAGAAGACGAATCAATTGCAGAATTCAATGTTCGTATTCGTGATCTAGCCAATGAATCCTACTCTCTGGGAGAACCAATGTCTGATGAAAAGCTGGTAAGGAAAACCTTGCGTGCTCTTAGCCCTAGGTTTAAGATGAAGATCACTGCAATTAAGGAAGTTCATGACCTCAAGATCTTGAAATTTGATGAGCTGATGGGGTCTCTAATGACCTATGAGTTGTCTCTGCCTAACATCGACAAAAGGAACAAAGGAGTTGCTTTTAAAAGCTCAACACACTAGCAATCAGATCCTGAGGATTCTGATTCTGACGAAGACATCGATGCTACAATGGCCCTTCTCACGAAAAATTACAACAAATTCATGAGAAGATTCAGTCGAATGGGTGGACGGAATATCACAACAAATGCTAGAAACAAAACTTCACAAAAAGCTCAAACAGCAGGAAGTCTTGACAGACCAAACAGGAGTGGGGAAGAAAACAACAAAAACAAAGGACTTCAATGTCATGAATGTGAAGGATTCGGCCACCTCCGCAGAGAATGTCCAAATTTCCTCAAACAACAAAAACGAGGTTACAATGCCACACTATCAGATGATGACAATGAAGATAGCGGATCTGAAGAGGTAACCAACTTTGTTGCATTCACTACTACTACTTCTGTATATAACATTGATAATTATGCCAATATCAATGATGATCACCTCCATCCAACTCCAAATGAGAATCGGACTAAAGAGCAACTAGTCGAGGCATACAAAGGCTTACATACCAAATGGATCAAGGAAACTCTGATACTTGATTAAAAAGTTGAACGGATTATCAGTCTTACCAACGACAAGTCTAGATTTCTAGAGACGATCGTGGAGCTAAAACGCGAAATCACCAGACTTAACGGAGAAATTAGTCTTTTGACTAAATCGGTAAAGATGATGAATCCTAGCACGGAAAGCCTTGACAAGATCCTATCAGTAGGAAAGCAGTCCAAGGATACGACGGGACTAGGGTACTCACACGATATCCCCTCAAAAGCAGTAACGAAGTTTGTCCCACAACAAGCCATGGCTGACACAAAACCACTGGATGCCCCAACACATCCTTCAGGACGACCAACAACAAATGTCATGCCATCGTCTACAACATGTTCTTGTCAAGCAACTACCATAAGACATCCTCCACGCAGACAACAATACTACAGAAGCCAGCTTACCAATATCAATGGATATGTCATTATTGTGGTCAACAAGGTCACATCATACCTTTTTGTTTTCAACTTCTTGGGAGGAAGCAAGCTCAGCTACCACAAAAGAGACATCAAAGGCATCTCTCAACACCTCAGAAAACATCCCGCCTTAAATGGAGACCTAAGAACCTAGTCTATCGAGCAAATGTTGCATATACATCCTTAGGCGCATCAACAAACAAGGACTGGTATCTCGACAGTGGATGTTCTCGACACATGACAGGTACTCCAGAGTTTCTTTCCAATCTCAAATTATATACAAACTGCTATGTTACCTTTGGAGATGGGATTCGAGCTCGAATCAATGGAAAAGGAGTACTCAAGCATCCAGGAGCCACTTGCCTGACTGAAGCATTACTTGTAGAAGGACTTAAGGCAAACCTGATTAGCATCAGCCAGATCTGTGATCAGGGTTCAGAAGTGAAATTCACTAAAGAAGCCTGTATAGTTAAAGACTTCGATCAAGTCACTATTCTACAAGGAGTTCGCTCAACGGATAATTGTTACATCTGGTCACCCGAAACACATATCGAAGCGGCCAAGTGCCTTGTCTCCAAAGTAGAAGAAACCAAACTATGGCACAGAAAGCTTGGACATCTAAATCTTAGAAGTATGCAGAAGGCAATCTTCGAGCAAGCAATTACAGGAATTCCGAACCTGAAAATTGTGGAAGGAAAGATTTGCGGAGAATGTCAGATTGGTAAGCAAACCAAGATGTCACACAAGAAGCTACAGCATATCACCACCTCTCGAGTACTTGAGCTGATACATGTTGACCTCATGGGACCAATGCTTGAAAGCATTGGAGGAAAACGATATGTCTTTGTATGTGTAGATGATTACTCACGATACACTTGGGTTGACTTCCCTCGTGACAAATCAGACACCTTCTCGATCTTCAAAAATCTGTGCATCCAGGTCCAACGAGAAAAAGGAGAGACAATTGGCAAAATAATCCGCCTTCGTAGTGATCATGGTCGAGAGTTCGAAAATGGCAAGTTTGCAGAATTCTGCAACTCAGAAGGGATAGCTCATGAATTCTCAGAGCCAATCACTCCCCAACAGAATGGCATTGTTGAGCGCAAGAACAGGACTCTACAGGAGATGGCTAGAGTTATGATGCTGGCTAAGGACATACCAACTCACTTTTGGGCAGAAGCACTTAACACTACTTGCCATATCCACAATCGAGTCACTCTCTGACCAGGTATGTCAGTAACTCATTATGAAATATGGAGAGGGAGAAAGCCCAATGTTAAGTACTTCCATATCTTTGGCTCCACTTGTTATATTCTGGCTGATAGAGAGCCTCGTCAAAAGCTTGACCCAAAAAGTGATGAAGGCATCTTCCTTGGCTACTCAAGGAGTAGTCGCGCATACCGAGTCTTCAACAAACGAACCAAGACCATGATGGAATCAATCAATGTTGTTGTTGATGATGACTGCGAAGATGCCTCAGAAGCTGCGACGGACGAAGACGGAGCCTATCCTCCCAACAATGTCAGGAAGAATGTTATGACTGATGTTAGAGAAAATGCTAGCAGCAAAACAGAAAATGATGATGCTAGTCCAAAAGACGATCATGAAGAAGTAGTTCCTGAAACCAGCAACAAGAATCCCTCGCGAAGAATCCAGACTAATCATCCCATCTCTGGAGTAATTGGAGACCTGAATGAAGGCATACGGACTCGGTCAAAAACTCCTGAAGACTACAACGAGATGATAGGTAATATTTGCTTCGTTTCAAAGACAGAACCCAGAAATATCAATGAAGCCATCAATGATGAGTATTGGGTCAATGCCATGCAGGAAGAGCTGATTCAATTTGGGAAAAACCAGGTGTGGGAACTGGTGCCCAAACCAAGTGAAGGAAATATCATTGGCACAAAATGGATCTTCAAGAACAAGTCAGATGAGCTTGGTAACATCACTCGCAACAAAGCCAGGTTAGTTGCTCAAGGGTATACTCAAATTGAGGGAGTCGACTTCGATGATACCTTTGCGCCTGTAGCAAGACTTGAAGCAATCCGTCTCCTACTAGGAATATCATGCCATCTACAGATAAAGCTCTACCAGATGGATGTCAAAAGTGCATTCCTGAATGGGGACCTCAATGAAGAAGTATTTGTGTCACAACCCAAAGGATTTGTTGATCCTCACTATCCTGATCATGTGTATAAACTCAAGAAAGCTCTCTATGGGTTGAAACAAGCACCAAGGGCTTGGTATGAAAGGCTCACAAAATTCCTGATTCAAAGCGGCTACACTAGAGGGGGAGTCGACAAGACCCTATTTGTGAAGAATGAGGACGGAAATTTGATGATAGCTCAAATATATGTCGATGACATTATCTTTGGAGGGATGTCAAGCAAGATGGTTGAAATATTTATTCAACAGATGCAATCAGAATTCGAGATGAGCATGGTGGGAGAGCTTACCTATTTTCTAGGCTTCTAAATCAAACAGCTAAAAGATAGCATCTTCATATCTCAGAGCAAATATGCGAAGAATATTGTCAAGAAGTTTTGGCTAGAGAAAGCCTCACATAAAAGGACACCTGCAGCTACACATGTCAAGCTAACTAAAGATGATCCAGTAGAAGCCGTCGACCAACACCTATACAGAAGCATCATCGGTAGTCTTCTCTACCTTACTGCAAGTCGACCAGATATTGCCTACTCTGTAGGAGTATGTGCACGATATCAAGCTAATCCCAAGGTTAGTCATCTCTCCCAAGCCAAGAGAATTATAAGATATATCTCTGGGACTACAGACTTGGGTTTATTATATTCATTCGGCACATCCTCTACCCTGGTGGGGTATTGTGATGCCGATTGGGCTGGAAACACAGCAGATAGGAAAAGCACATCTGGAGGATGCTTCTTCCATGGCAACAACCTCATATCATGGTTTAGTAAAAAGCAAAACTGTGTTTCCCTTTCCACTGCCGAATCGGAGTATATTGCTGCTGGGAGTAGCTGCACACAACTACTATGGATGAAGCAGATGTTAGTCGAATACAATGTCAGATAGGAAGCCATGACTTTATATTGTGATAATGTCAGTGCTATCAACATCTCCAAAAATCCTGTCCAACATAGTAAGACCAAACACATTGACATTAGACTCCACTTCATTCGAGAACTGGTCGAAGATAAGAAGATCATCCTAGAGCACATCCCTACAGAGAAGCAAATTGCTGATATTTTCACAAAGGCATTAGATGCGAACAGATTTGAGAACCTCAGATCATCACTCGGTCTATGCACCATCAACGAGCAATAAGAAGTTGCAGAAACGGTTGAGAGGAGTTAGTTGGTGCTTCTTCATGAACCGGTCCAAAATCCCAACACATGCCATTGGGCCAAGCATACCAAAAGCCCATATAAAGGAAGGAAAAGATACGCTCAGACTTTAACAGATTTGAATCAACCTGTTTTCAAAATCTAAACCTAGTCTGCCCCTTCTCGTGTTCGCTCTCATCTCCCTCACCTCTCACATTCTGCAAATCTCACTACCTACACAAACATGGTGAAAACTCGGAGCACGATAGTACCAAAGAAGGCCTCCGAACCAAAGAGAGCAGAAGCAAAAAGCTCCAAGAGCAGCAAAGCAAAAACCAACAAGCATGGAGATCGGATTAAAGGACCAAAGAAACTGAAGAAAACTGAAGAAATCCCCAAGGAGACCTCACCGGAGGAAGCCCCAATGCCGACCTTTTCTCGAGTTCCTAAACGATCTCGAACCGAAAGCTCTGCATTCTCCATGTCAGACCTAACTGGGCCAGAAAGAGAGACTGATCTTGGACAGGGAATTCAAGAAGCTTCCATGCAGATCGTCCCCGTTCCAACACCAACAAATGTCCTAGGTATCGATTTCTCCACCGATACCTCTAGAAATAGTGATTTGTTGGAATCACTACTGGAAAACCAAGACCCACCTCAAGAAGGTGTGGTAGAGGAACTGATAAACCCTGAAGGAGAAAAGGAGGACTTGACCCCGGTCAGTCATGGGTTGGAGCGTATTGCTGAAGGAGTAGGAGAAGAAGAAGGAGCAACATATGTCATTCCTGAAACCACAAAGAAGGCTGTAGTAGAAGAAGAAGTGTTGAAGACAACAGATAAGGTTGGCAAAAGAGGAGGACTGGTTGTGGTGAGCCACAAGTTGTGTTAGGGCAAGCATGCTCCTGATCTTGTCAGACCAGAAGCCAAGGCAACGACCAGTCGAGCCACAAGTGCCGCCCCTCTTACCAAGACTACCAGCAGGGATGCAGTTATGCTTGAACGAGAGATAGCCGTGCTTGACGAGAACATCGTCAATTTGAAGACAGCCCTGAAGCATCTCTCTCAGCGACGATCACATTGCGCCAACCTGCTAAAATCCATGTCCCCTCCTGGCTCCGAAGATGATGACACCACCTCTCTGCCAAATGATCCAGAAGAATCTACTCAAGATGCCACCACTGAAACAACGGAAGAAGAGACTGCAAGTTCTAGCAGCAGCTCTGTTTAATTTCATGAACTTTTTGATTTCCGAACAACTAAACACTTTTATTTTGTAATTTTTGTTGAACACTGTTTCACGCTTACTCTCGACTACTGATTGGAAGTAAGTGTGAGTTAAGTTTGGTTTATTTCTTATTACCTTACTTTATTACAATATTTGTTTAAATTTTGGCTTTTTTTGAGCCAGCAATGGGGAGTATGTAGTAAGTTAGATACGCGCGATGACACAAGAAAGATAGACACGACGCGAAGACGCGATGATACGCGCGACACATGCTATGCGCAAAATATGCTACGAGACTTGATGAATGCCGATCGAGACGACAAATGCGACGCAGAATGCGACGAAGAATGTTGTCCTTAAAAATAGCCAAAGGGGGAGATTGTAGTTACGACGGTTTTAGAGATTGGCTGATTTTTTTGAAGAACAGAAGAACATGTCACAAAGAATGTCAAAGCATCTCCTGTGACATCTTGTGTAACATTGTTGACGGCGTCTCGACAGACATCCTGATCAACAAAAATCAGGAAAGTGTAGTTTCGGCAGAAAAGCAAGAAGACGATTAGGAAATTCTGTTAGGTCCCGGGGCATCCTAATTACGTTCATGGCAGCGGAAGCAACCTATAAACTGCCCCTAACCTGCGCAAGATCGACTACCAAGTTAGATCCTTAGGAAATCGAGTTTTCGGGTTTTACCAGAATCTGCCCGGCAGAAAACCGAGACTTTGAAGCTCTATATCTCGAGCTACAGATCTCCAATTGCTTCGGTTCTTTTTGGAGATTAAACCTCAGCCAATTCCCTACATCTTTTGTGTTTTGCTCTAAACCCAGTTCGGACGAGAAGACCTCCGTCTGGAGCAAAACATTTTTCCCGTCTCGCTGGACAGACTCTGCGGACCAGTCTGCTTCTCGGCCTTGTATCTCCTAAACCAGCGCTCCTTTTGAAAATCAGTATTTTACAAAAGTTGTAGCCCTTGGAATTATCTTTCCAACGCCCTAAGTTTCAGCTTAATCGGAGCTCGGACGAAGCGGCTATGGCTCACGCATTGTCGGTCATCGGAACTGGACAATCTGGACAGTTTCTCCATTTTGCATTTAGTCTTCGTTGAATCGATAAAGAAGAACGTTCGGATCTTCTTCTCTAAAGCAAGTCCACACCAAGGGGATGATCTTGATGATCCCTCACTTAATTGCCTACTAGAACAATTAAATGAAGAACAAGAGAGCAAAGAGAGGAGAGAGTGTTGTGAGAGTTGTGTGATTCTTGAATTAATGAATGAATGCTAGATATTTCAATTCATCATCCAACAAGCATGGGTCAAAAGTGATTGGTATGGGCTTAAAGGTACTTTAACCCATACCCCTTAAATCACTCACCTCTTAATCCACAATCACCAACTAAGCATGGTGTTGTGTGGCCCCACACATGGACCCACCATGTGGGCCGGCCATGAGGTCTTGTTGGGCCCTTAATGGGCCGGCCATGAGGCTTCATGGGCCGAGCCCAATGGGCCCTCCCGTGTTGTCTCATGCCGTGTCCAAAAATCGCCCAACCCTTTTGTCGTCACTTATCAAACAAAGTCCGACGCGATATCGACGAAAAACTCAATTTTTCTCGATTCGCTAATTATTCTCTCAAACCGAACCTATGGCACAAAACCTCCAGTTTTGTCCATATATTACTCCTCAAGAAACATCAATGTTTCCTTGTCTCAAGTTATCCGCCTTGTATGTGTGTGACCCTCTAGGCTCATGCCACCGTTGGCAGATCGGCGCAAAAGATTGCTCTTGCCCGATCCATCATAAGTGGTCTCTAGTAAAACATTATGATTACCCAAGGTGCATGATGATCGATGATTCGACTTAACCTTTGTGCGTACAAGTCACCATCCTGTTATCTCTAGATATCCCGATTGATCACAAGGCATAGAGTCGTCTCCCTTGTTCAATCAATCATTGTTACTTGATATGCGAGATGGCTGTGAACTGATAACCCGTATCATTGGCATGGCCATGCTCTTTCTCTCAGTCAGTCTCCATCAAGAGGCCTTCTAACGGATATCTTTCCCATACCGTAGTATGAGGGATAAATCCCTTAGCCGTCTTTCGTGTCACTCATGCAACCCGTTCCGCCACCCAATCATGCCCTTTATAGCAATCCTTTTACAGAAAGCGTTTGGCGCAAGTTAAAGCCGTACGTTCATTGCATAGTGATCACAAAGACTCCTTGGTCTAAGGATGCCGTGACAAGCTATCGCATTTGAATATGTTTATGGCTTAATCTATGAAAACACTATTCAAAGCGGGTCGTCCGATATCAATCACCTCATGATATCTATGATATGGTTCCAAGATCCCTCATCCCTATGACAAGTAGAACTACGTCATTAAGAACCATCCTCATACTGGTCGCTTCTTAGGAAGCATGTTTTGACCAGGGACTCGTTAAGTGTGATCCGTACAGATTTATGGTTCTACTACTTTAGTGGTCATAAATCAGATCATGCTTAACATATTACTTCAACACATAAGTAATACAAAGCCGTTTTATATATATGTTACAAACGATGATAATGTACATAGACGTTTACAGGCTAATAGCAATTGGACTAGGGCACAAATGCTATCAAATTCCATAACGACTCCTAATCTAAAAAGAAGAAAGACGGCGATTAAGAGGAAACCCTTTAGGGTTAGTACTCATCCTTGATTGCTATAAAAGCTTAGGCTACCCCCTTAGCAATCGTGTGGTTCTTTATTTGTTTCCTAGCAACAATTTGCAAGGTTCTTAGACGTGAAGGTTTACGGGCTGAGAAATTGCAGATTGAGCTAAGGATATTGTGCATCACGTAACTATTGAGAGTTAGGTGATTGAGGGTTTACTGAACGCGTGAGTGAAGACTGAACGCAACCACCAAGTTGTACGAAGACTTGAACTGACAGAGCAAGGCGATTGCTCGAAGAGTGGAATCAAGACGGAGTCTTAGATACAGGGGGAGACCCTGAGATAGATTGCACTGTAAGACGTAGCATAAAGTATAGATCTAGGGTTGATCACAGGTACTTGTATGTTCTGACGAATTACTGATAAGTGAAATCTTTCCACTAGGCTGAGAGCCCCCAGACGTAGGTGACGTTGCAAAGAACTGGGTAAGCAATCTGCTGTGTCATTGTTTATAGCTTTATATTTCTGTCCTGCGTTATCTACACAAGAAGTCATACACAGTGTTATAGCATCACACGTAACATTGTGTGTGACATCTTGCACGACTAGATTAATCAAAATTTCACTTCTAATAGACACCGACCTCTCTGGAATCTCATCTTACACATTACTCTCTGGCATATCTGGCTGGCGAGAAATGCGCTTACTTTCGAAGGAGCGACAGCCTCACCTGTCAATCACTTTTCTCAAGATCAAACATTTGAGCCTGTAAATTCATCTGGCTTATAGTCTAGATACGAGCAAACTTCAACACACGAATCGTGCTTGGAATTTATCCCTGCTTAGGCACCCGCCTGAAACATTTCAACACGACTTCTAATTTGGCTGAATCTCTTGCTCGACTTCTTTACTTTGTCTCTTTTTGGTTGTTTACTGTTATCTAGGTTCTTTTGTTGTGTGGGTTGGCACCATTGGGCTCTAGGTAGTTTTTCTTTTCAGAGGTTTCTCTGATTCTTTGCTTCATTGTTTTCCTCTGTACTTCTTTTCTTTGCAATAAAGTTCCACAGCTCATAAAAAAGCAATAGTGTCATCATTTTCATCATCGGATTCAGAGTATACCTGCTCTTTTAGACCATGAGTCGAACTTTTGAGAGCTATCCCTTTGCATTTCTTTTCCATCGATAGAAGAGAAAGCTCGAATGTCATGAGAGATCCCATAAGTTCATCAAACTTCATGGTTTTATGATCATGAACCTCCTCTATGGCAGTGATCTTCATTTTAAATCTTGAGCTTAAGGCTCTTAGGGTTTTTTTGACTAGATCTTCGTCTGTCATTGGTTTGCCAAGTGAATATGACTCATTTGCAAGGTCTCGGATGCGTACATTGAAGTCAGCAATGGTCTCATCTACATTCATGGTGAGTGCTTCAAAGTTCATGGTGAGATATTGGACTTTTTGTTCACGAAATTTAGTGGCTACAACAAGGATTTCCCATGCTTCTTTGCCACTTGTGCATGTTTTGATTAGCCTGAAAATATTCTAATCAACACCATTAAAGATAGCATTAAGTGTGCAAGAGTTACCCAGGGCTGCCTCATCTTCTAATGGACTCCAATTCTTTTCGGATTTGAGGCCAATTGTTAGAGCTAGTGCCCTAGTTCAAGTCTTTTCTGTATAATCTTCTTCTATTAAGTAATGAAAATTTTTTTCATTGTTATTGTGTTGTAATACTAAGTCAAGCAATAATTTCATCTAAAGTCATTGAGTGTGTCATCACTAACAGTAGAACCTTTAGATACTATGAAATTATGCTTAACGAATCCCTAGTCGTATACTTATCCATTAAGTGACTAGCGTGAGGATGACTTAAGGTTAAGTTCTGCTGATCTAGGTAATGGGATTACCAAATTCATATCGCGGATATCATCTGGAAGATGGTATTGGATGACCCGACTTGGAGTATGGAGCATATATTAAGTCACCAACGCATACTCCGTCGTCGTGTGATCACTACCTTGAGACCTTGGAGCGAGTGGCTCACATGCATTTCACTCCATTAGTTTGACATGTCCTCACGGTGCATGAAACAAGGTAGTCATAACGGGCATCGTTGGCTCTTGGGCAGACTGTAGTGGGAGCGCACATTGTGTCTGAAGGGATTTGTTTCCCACCGGTGAGACGTGGTGAAAGGTTCTATTCCGGACCACTTGATGAACATGACTGAGGAAGTGTGCGGCCGCACCAGATACGTCTCAGTCATCTCTAGATCAAGGAACTCAATCGAATCGATGAGGATGACGACTCTATGCCTCATTTCGATCGTATACGCCTTAAAGCAAAGAAAGGGTTAGTCATACAGATGATAGAGTAGAGATATCAAACCGATCGATACCTCGTGGACATTGGTTAATCACTACGTCTTACTAGAGACCACTTGTGATGGATCATGTGAAATGATATTTCGCGCCAATCAGCCAATGGGTCACGGGCCTACAGGGTCACACGCCAGTGGCAAGAACCGAAGCATCTCGATGGGACTCAAGAGGTCCAAAATGGGTGGAGAGAATATGTCACCAACATGTGAGTGGCGATCTACACCTTTGTAGTGTCTATCGGCGCGCGTTACATAAAGGTGTCGATCGGTGTCGATCGACACCTTTGTGGTGTTGATCGGATTCGTTGACGCGTGGTATCGATCGACACCTCTGTCCTTAGAGGTGTGTCGATCGACACCATAGGCTGACTAATTTTTCCCTAAAGGCTCTAACCCAAGCCTATAAATAGAGACTTGGGATGAGTGCCTCAACAAGCCACTTTTGGGCATATTTTCATTCCACCCAAAAACTCTTCTAACTCTTGCATTGAGAGTAGAAGAATCGAGAGAGAGATGAGGCACTACAAGAGTCTAGTAGCTCTTGTGAGAGTCACCGCTTCATCAAGGTTTGAGTCCGGTGTGTGTGCACTCGTAGAGAGCGGGTCCGAGGGTTTGCTTACGATTCAGAGGCTCGGCAATCTCACGAGACTACAAGAGGTAAAAGGCTCTTCCTTTATTCTTGTATATGATTCATGTATGAGTTAGAATTCGATCCATGAACGGGTTTCGGGTCAAATTTCTTTTTCCGCTGCGCTTGACCCAGTAAGAACCCCAACACCAATTACATTCCCTTGTGCATCAAGCTTGAGGAGCTTCCCAATCATGGATTACAGCCTTCCAGGTTTTGCTGTCAAGTGATTTTAAGAAGGCGCTCATGCAGGCTTTGTAGTAGCCATAATTAGTCCCATCAAGCACAGGGGACGATTAACTGGACCTCCTTGTCTTGCGTTATCCATATCTAGTATCAGACTAACCTCCTCAGCAAATCACCTATAAGATTAGGTGCCCCCTCTGATACCAATTGAAATTACTAGTTAGTCACAGGAGCAAGATGTCTCATATGATGTTGTGACTTTATGTTCGACAACTTGCTCAATCACAGATAATAGACAAAACACAAGTAAACAGAAAATAGAAGACACGCAATATGATTACACAGTTCGATGCAACATCACCTACATCTGGGGACACTTTGCTATTGGAAAGGATTTCACTATACGGTAGTCAATAGTACTACAAAGGCATCAACTGATTATCACACAAATCATTGTCCTAGCTACTATTACTAATAGTGAGTGCCTAGACCAGGGAATCCCCCTGTGTTTGAGATCGCCTCAATTCCACCCTTCGAGCAAACGCCTATGCTCAGATATACTTTGTCTTCAAAACACGCGAGTCTTCAATCACGTAACACAAAACCTAATCTCACAAGCACTCAATCTTCACAAATAGTGTTTGTTGAGTTACAACGTTCTTTATCAAATCATACAGCCTCCCAACACGTCAGTCTTGCACACTTAGGAGCTCTAGATATTTTGCACAGAAGAACGTCAAGCTGCTAAGGGAACACCCTCGACTTTTATAATAGCATCACACCGTCTTGAAGCATCACTAGGGTTTCCTTAACCTTCATGAAGGATCTCCTTGTAACTAGGGTTTTCTAAACCATACATAGAGAATATCATTACCAATTACAGATACGATCCTTCTAGAGATCGAACAGGTAATATATTCGAAATATCTCGCAAATCATAGAATATATTATCAGAACTTACCAAAAATACACTCGAAACATTTCTTACCAAAAGTTGTGACATGATGACCGATATCTTTCTTCTTCACTAAAAAATAACGCCAACTTAAACGTAACAACACTTCTGACTCATGTTCACAAACATAATCGTATCTACTGATCTCATCGGTAAATGTAATGAAGTATTCTTTATATACAATCGAATAATTTTAATTGTTTATTTTCACCCAAGAATAATTTTCGCTTAAATACTAAAAAAGTACTTCTTATCTTAAAGACATTAAACCTCATCCCAATTGAAACTTTCAAACACACTTTATTCAAAGTCACACAAACTCGAAGCAATAGAGCACATGGCTCCTTATTTAATAGTCTTACACTCTTTGAAATTGAAATGCAGTACATTCAAAAGCGTACACAAATAGTAATATTACAAATATGATGTGACTTATTTCAGTCCCCATATTTGCACCGATAAACCAATATTACGAACACCAACTATTTGGTGAATTCCATGACTCCCCAGAGATTGTGAGCCAAGCAAACAACCTTAAAGTTTGAAAATCCAGATCCTTTGCATAATGCCTTAAATTCTTTCTCAGTCCTCTCTTTTCCTCCCGGATGGAGTAACATAATATTGTCAAGCCTTGTAATGTACTTAGAGATCATACTTGTGTCTGGCACTTCTGGCATTATCAAATTTATGACTATCACCTTTTCGGTCTCTTGTAGACAATTGTAACAATTCTTCAATACTTTTATGCAGTGCTCGTCGGGCCAGTTATGCAGTGCATCCTATGTTGGACAAAAGAGCATAAATGGCAGTTAAAATATGATTGAATATGTCATTCTAATATATAGAAAAATACATAGAATAAAAGAAATTTAAATTACTAAATCGTGTTAATGAATTTCATGTAAAACATGTTAAATATGTCGAGTCAAGCTACACAAGTAAAAATTATTTAGTTTTTTCCATATTCTTTCGACACTTCATCTTACGTATGTGTCTTTTACATATGTTGGTAAATACATGAGTGAACTTCCGCATAAGTGAATGGTTTAATTAATATATACCTATGCGTTAGACACCATAGTTGCGGAAGAACAAGGAGCCAAAATTGACAAAGTTAGCTTGGATACAATTTAAATTTCATTAAAACGGTTCGCACGCGCGCGTGCACACACACACATATAAAATTGGACTCTACAACTAAAGGTCAACAACTTTTAATTAGGCACGACCTTTTAACATTTATATCTTTTTCTTTGTATGTTTACATTTCGGTTTGTGAATTGCATATTAATTATTTGGAGATTAACTCAAATTTACCTTAATCATTATTGCATTCGCTTTTGGAATGACGGAAAACATATCTCCCCCAACATGTTCAATTCCTGCATATAAATTATGGTTTGAGATTATATTTCATGAAAAAATAGAAGGATTTGATATATGTATATATATCGTGCTAATCTGTTTCTACCATTCACACTCAAGTTCTACCATATGAATATCGTGTTTCTACTGGGTTTATAGACCATATTGCATTCATGTGTGCAGAGAGCTTGGGGGAAATATGTAATAAGGTCTCCAATTGATAGGAGAATCCCCGACTGTAATGAGGGGGAACCTGGTCAGTGAGTGTTTGGCTTGATTATGACAGCCTAGTGGTTCGGAAATGTCTCCAACTATTGTTTCGAGATCCCTTACCGCAACGAGGGGGGTTGGTTTCTATATACTGTACCTTATAAGTGCCTTGTTGGAGTAGAGGTGTAACGAGGGGTCAGGTTCTATACTACACCCTACAAGTGAACCTTGTTGGCAGAGAAGTGTACGTAACGAGGGGGTATGGTTCATACTATATTAAGTGAACAACGTTCTTCTACCATTTCACACTCAAGTTTTACTGGTTCGAACGGTTCGTATTTCTATCCTGGTTTGTATGTGATTTCCCCTCTACACATATAGAAGATATATATACATACCTGGATATGAAGGGGCAGTTTGAGTAACATGAGGCAAATCAAAATTAATGCCCTTAATGTAAGGGTACTTGGAGATGATCATGTTGAGACATTTCCCAGTTCCACCCGCTACATCAACTAATGAGTTTAGACCTTCAAATCCCTCATATTTCTCAAGAACTTTCTTCATGATAGTTGTTGTGAGTTCTGCCATTGCTTTATTGAAAATGTTGTTGAAAACTTCATCCTTGTCCATGTACTCAAAAATAGACATTCCATTGACTTTCTTGAATTGGTTACCACCTGTGAGGATGGCATCTTTGGCTTGTGACCTATGCAGTGCCACAGAAGCAAGAAAATTTCATATCCGTTTGTTTGAACTAGAAACAGTTATCCAGATAACTATTATGCCAATCAATTTTTATTTTCCTCAGATCTTTTGTATAAAGTGGTTAAAATTTTATTTGTTAATAAGTACCTAATTACCTGTTGTATAATAGACTCATTGAATTTTTTTTAAAGAAAATCGCTAAATATATGTAAGAAATTACTCAAACGAAAATGATGACTTTTTAGTTGTAGAATAATACTAATACTTTTTGGTAAAGCTTACAATGTTAGTGTTTATAGTATACGTATGTATAGTAAACCCACCTCAAACTCCTGTGATATTATTTTTGTATACAGTACATATAACAAATCACCCTTAGATACAATCCTACACTCCACACAATTTCACTATAATTTACCCTTTATATATGTCATTTGATTACGGTAGATTCACTATTAGCCGACCCAAGCAAATTATGTGTGTCGACGTTGAGATGCATCTATACCATCTACTTACCGACGTATACATGGTTGCGTTAGGCGTAAGGGCAAAAGTATCGACACATAAATTTGAAACAGTCGTTTTGTAATGAATATTTGATAAGAGTTTTTAGATTTCATCATCCTGCAAAGTTATTAGATTTTGTTATTTGAATTTTTATATTTCATTATATGTATTGGAATATTTCATTTCATTACCACTAATTTTTTATTCTTGTTATGTATGTTTCATTTCTTCTATAACTAATTCCATTTGATACATACCTTGAATTTTATCATTGATTTTGTTGAATTTCATTATATTAAACCATAGATTATATGGATTGTTTATTACAAATCATTATGGATTGTTCATTATCTTCAATGTTAAAACGTGTTTTGCCACTCTTACAATCATCATTTTGTCTCACGCAGCTTAATAGAGTTAATATTATTTTATTTTCAAAAATGACACAATTTATACTCTTTTACGTAATATTAATCTTATATTAAGTTGAAATGACCGAGTCATATTGACTCTTGTTTCAAAATTTTAAAATAAAACTATTAAAATTTTCATATTTTGATTCGTGTCTTCTACCTACAGCAAATGTTTTCATCTTCGCTTCTCCAAATTGCGTCACCAACTTGTCTAGATCCAGCGAGACGTGCCTGGAACTTTCCAATGGCAACACACCCCAACACCAAGACAATGCACCATAAATGCACCATGTAGCTCCTATATTCATTATTTGTTGAGGCGAGATTGCCTGAGTCCAGGAATTACTTGACGTCCCAACCATGGATATAACGTGTCGACCACAATAATGGGAACTATGGGAACTGAGTTCCAAATTGATTGACTTAATTCGAAATAGTTTGGGTATATAAGAAAATATCGGTTATGGTCAGCTCAAGGTAAGAATATATAATCAGGGGTATGTACATGTGCAATAATCCTATAGTGACATCAAAATTTATATTTATTACTCTTAACTGTTAAATGAGCCCAGCTTTCACTTGGTTGCACTATCACTTGCGGTATGTACATGTCAAAAGATCAAAACACCCATAACATTTTTAAAAATCTTAAATTTTTTTGATAATTCATAATAATTAATTATTTTAATTCTAATAAGGTATCATTAATTATTAAATATTAAAGAATACAGATTGCAAATTAATTTATAATTAGTTATTAAATATCAGTAACCTTCAGACTCGCAGTGACGAGGTTCATTGGGAGAGAGAAGAATTGGGGGGGTTATTGTTAGGCTAACGTTAGTTCCATCTGTTATGTTCACATGTGAGTTCAAAGTCCCACATCGGAAGAGTACTGAGTATAAGGAGGGTTTATATACACATTCGACCCTAGACCCACCAGGCTAGTCTTTTGGGTCAAAGGTGGGCTCTGATGTGTGTCTGGGTTTTCCTTGGGTGCTCCTCCTAATTAAGGCCCGGATCTCCCCAACACCATCTCATTGGAGCTTAGCATAAAAATGGATTGGGTTCACGACAATGAACGATGGTGAGGTATTGCTCTAAGGAATGGACCTCATTTATTTTATTAATTTGCATGTCGACAGCCATGGATGTAGATCACCGACTTCGTCCATCCAGATCTGTCATGTCAGGTCGATTTTGAGCTCTTGTCATCCTCGCGTGCTCGAGCTCGTCAATGATGGGTTTGGTCCAGAATCGATGCAGTGTAGCCTTTGTTTCACCGAAGATCTGGCCTCCACCCCATTAGTTTTTACACTCATTGTTGGCTTGTAAGTGGTTAAAAGTCTCCAATTAAGTTTTCCTACAATTATTGTTTTTGAATCTCACGGGTAAAAACTTGAAAATAACTTTTGGGTTTAAATTGTCTCACTATCCTTTCTTTTTTGTTCGTGTTTATCGTTTAGGGGTAATCTAAGGATTAGGCCAAATCTACACGTAGACACGTCGAGTCTTGTTTGGTCCGGTCTTGAGATTTAGTTTTGGGCTTTGATAAAGCACATGCGGTGCGAGCAAACCTGACTTTTGCGTAAATAAAATATTTTTTATATAATTTTTTTTGAAATTAAAACCTTTTTGATTTGACTCTTGAATTCAAATTCGAGTCAAACATTATTTATGGAAACAAATATTTATTTATAATTGGATCTTAAATCTAATTTGAAATGAGAGTCCACCTTTATTTTATGAAAATAAATCATTTTTTATGATTTTGGTTTCAGAGAATTTAAACGAGAATTATTGACTGATTTTTTCACGCGTTTTAGCTTTAATAGATGCGGTTTAACTCAATCCTATAAATATCAGAGGTTTGGTCTTGTATCAGTACTCAAACTTTGGACACTTACACTGATATTATGATCCTCGTTCGGTGACTATTGACTGTACGATCTAACAACTTCGGTTTGTTGTTCGTCCAATCAAACTGGTCATTCCCTACAAGTTGCTCGGGTTTTTCCCATCGTTAATGAATTACGTCTTTCAAGTTCCACTCTGTTGTGCGAGTGGGCGTGTTACAGAGGGACAACCGTGTTAATCTCGGAGTGAACCGAGAATCGATCGCCACCACAGTCATACCGGACAAAATTGCTTTCAAGTCAGTGGCCACCATACCACGGCGCGGTTCTCTACTAATTTCGGTCTTCTACTTCGCTCTGTTTCTGCTGATATCGACATTCAGATTCCAACACCGACAGGATGGCCATGAAGACTTACGAACACGACGCTCTTTTGGTTGTCTTCGCTTTTATTAAATTTAATTTTTTATATGAATTGTTGTTTATAGAACTTTTGAAAAAAATATCATGTGCTCCTGACTTCTTTTTGACATAAATTTTGAATTTTTTTATTTCTTTGTAGTGAGATTTTTTGTGCGTTGTAATAAATTTGAATGAATGGATGCATACCATATCACTTAAAATTAAAGTAACAAACTCTTTCAACAACTCCAACCAAAATTATTAAAGCTCCAAAACTATTTCTCAATTAAAGGAAAAAAGTCAATGCTCTATCTTCATCCAGCAGTAACCCAAATCTCTAAAATTTGCTTCACATTTTACATAAATATAAATATTCAATATTATAATAAAATAATTTCAAATGTAATTTATAGGGTCACCCAAATCTCTAAAATTTGCTTCACATTTTACATAAATATAAATATTCAACATCATAATAAAATAATTTCAAATGTAATTTATAGGGTCGTAATTAAGTGAGAACTCACAACTTACATGAGAAAATGAGAATCAATTGGAATCATTAGATGAATATTTTGATGGTTTTGATTTTTGCTAACTCATTAATGACAATTTGTTGTAATTATTCACAACTTTCGATTTAATCTTGTCTTTAAACACAAGTATAAAGGTATATTTGTATTTTTGTATCATTCGATATTTCTTTTTATTTATCAGATCTAATTTAGTTAATTGTGATTGAGTTTATTTTCTAATTTACTTTTTGACTACAAATAAAATTATTTCATAATTTACTTTTTGTACGATTTCATGAGTTTATTTTTTACTTTTGTTTTTATCCGCCTCAGTCATTAGATTTTGATGAATGTTTTGATGCATTTGACTATACGATGTAATTCTTCATGTTGATTTTTCAGGGGAGAAATGATGGAGGTTCATCTACACGACACTTTCTATGTCACGATTTATGACCAAAGTCCAAAACAACAGTTTCTCTTTAGGTCATCTTTCTCATCTCCAGTTTTCTATTTCACAATCTTTGCTTGATTTCTCTTCTATAAACGTTAATTCTATTTTTTTGTTCATGTTTGATTTGTTTAGTTGCTCAAAAACGGATGAGAACAAGTTTGATTTTTTTTGTGGCTTTCGTTATTTTCTCTGGTCTTTTTTAAATTATATATATATATATCAGTTTTAATTATTTCAGAATGTACTACAGATAATACCGGACCGCGCATCGCGTGGTTCTACGACCTAGTTACACAGTAACGAAGTTCAGTTACTTGAGACAATAAAAATCTAGGGCTTGGTGTATAAAGGCGAACTTAACTAGTAATTATAAGAAGCCCGCTCACCGATCTAAGAATATATATTAAAGCTTACGTACCAGACATCCACAGTGGCCTTGTGAGTGTCAAGAGCAATGACAGAGGCCAAGGAGTTTTCACCTCCCGTAAAGAACTTGCACGCCGGAGTGAGGCCGTAGAGCCTCTCAACAGTTTGGCCGTCGTCTAGGGTTTGCATGGAACATGTGAGGAGCGAGTGGCTTACAAAGAGTCGCATCATGCGCTCCAACCTGGAAGCTGCTTCTGGGTTTTGCGTGGGAAGCTGAGAGGCAACATACGAAGCAGACACATGAGCTCCCTCTCCTTTCCTAGATATTATCTCGAAAAGGTTGAGCTCAAGTGCAGCTTTGAAGGCCATGGGAAACACTATGCCGTTGCAGAATTGGACTGCTTCAAGACATGAATCATCGGCTTGGTTGCTCACAACAATATTAGAGCTCGTCATACTTTTCTTCTCTGAAATGGTTCGATCGAGTCCTAAAGCTTCTGTCACCGGTAATCAATTTATAATGAAATGTGGAATTCAGTGTTCGTATATATTATTAGTTTTATCAATAACTAACATTCGCTCCAATAATTATTTCCCCTAGACTAATGGTTAAACCCAGTATGTTAGCACGTCAAGATCAATTATTGGATGAATTCATGGTATATATATATATCCAACTATATATATATACATAGAGAGAGAGACATGAGTTGAATGATTTGTCAGATATAAATGCCAATTGCAATCTTGAGATTCGAAAACCATGCATTCAGACTTAGCCAAACCCTTTTTTATATAAATAAATATATACCAAACAATCAATGTGTTGATGCTGATGCTGCAACCAGGATAATTATATGTTGTTATACCCACCTACACCTAATGATGAGAAAATGACATTTTTGTGCAACTAAATATACACTTTTGTCACTTTTATACTTTACATCTTTTTTTTTTCTTCAGTAATTTGAATTTTATTTTGGGACAATTATTCATTTATTTACCAAAAATGTCCTTGAATTTTGGTTCAATTCATGTGTATCTAGTTCAATTCATGGGTATTTTCGGAAAATGGCCCAGAAGTATCTTGAATTTTGGTTCACTTCATGAATATTTTGAGTATTTTGGAATTATTGTGCCAAAATGAAATTCAAGGTACTGAAAAGAAGAAAAAAATGTAAGATATGAAAGTGTTAACAAGTATATTTAGGTGCACAAAAGTGTCCCAAGTTTCGATTTTTATTTCAGTATTTCGAGTTGAAGAATTTAACACTTAAAATAAACTCTGTTAAATTTAACAACAATATTATTTTAATTAGTAAAATGCCACTCACTATACAAATTTCAAATTTTATAATTATTCATATCTAGTCTGACCGGTTCAAATTAAAAATTAGTTTATTTTAATTGAATAAATATTCATTACAAAAGATATTGATACTTAAAATAATATTAATAATATAAATAATACTTATTATAATGAACTGCAACTTTCGAATGTCATGACTCTCTCACACGAGTTTCGTTTCGCGCTCATAGTATATCAAATTGAAGAGAATCAGAAAATAAACAAATTTGAAAAGGAAGTTTTTGTCTGGGTAATTACAGATTAGTACACTTGTCAAAACCTCATTTCACGATTGGTATCCCAAGTTTGATTTTTCTTTCTTAGTCCCCCAAGTTTCAAACGTTAACACTTAAGTTCAATTTTATTAAATTTAACATCCATTTTTTAATGACCAAAATGCCCCTAGATATATTAATTTCAAATTGTATGATTATTTGATAAATTATGAAATGACCATTTTACCCTTAATTGAAAAACTAATTAAACACTACACCAATTGGGCATGCGGGCATCGTGCCAACGGAGCGTACACAGCAAGAACGGGCTGCGTTCATATGTGTACGCACCCAATCTGGCTCGGGCTGCTTACACATATGTACGCTGCCAATTCCAGTTGTGTACATAAGTATACGCTGCCAATTCCGGCTGCGTACATATGTGTATGCATCCCATTTCGTTGACCGATTGTTGCCAACGGTCAGAAACGGCTATTTTTCCAAAAACAAAAAAAATCCTATTTAAAAGGAGAGCTCCCAAATACTTCAAGAATTATTAGTTTGGGATACAATTTAGAAAGAAGAGAGAGGAAAAATTGTGAGAAATTCCAAATGCATCAAAAATTATTAGTTTGGGAAAAAACTAAGAAAGAAAAGAGAGGGGGAATTGTGAGAATTTTGAAAGAAAGAGTGTGAGATTGTGAATTTCTGTAATTGTGACTGACGAAATACAAGGTATGTAAATGTAAATTGTTTGTATATTTTTATTTCTTTTGTATTTAATATTTAGAATATATGTTAAGTTATTTTGTTTTGTATTAGTTGGGACAAAATTTTGGAAGAGGAAGATTGTGAATTTCTGATATTGTAACCAACCAAATACAATGTATGTATTTAAATTACTTGTGTAGTTTTAATATTTCATTGTATTTAATATTCAGGAGGCCTCCTTCACCTTGTTCTCCGGCGTCGGCGTTCACTCGAGACCGACGTTTATGGTTCAGTCCCTACTCTCCCACAAATCGATTTGGCATGATCGTGACTCGCCTATTCACGATCGTGACAAGTGAAATTCTGTTGAGTTGCAGAGACAAGATGTCGAACACAATGTTGTAACGATTGGTTCGACAACTTGCTTAATCCCAGTTTATGGACAGTAAATAGTAAAGTAGTAAACAGAAGACACACAATATGTTTACCCAGTTCGGTGACTCCGCACCTACGTCTTGGGGCACTCTGCTAGTGGAAAGGTTTTCACTATTCAGTAGTCAATAGTACAACTTCAAGCATCAACTAGCTATCACACAAGCTATTGTTCTAAGCTACTAGAGATCTCACCGTGAACAACCTCGACCAGGGACTCCCCGTGTTTTTGAAATCCTCTAAGTTTTACCCTTCGAGCAAGCCTATGCTCGCTTTGGTTGTCTTCTACAATTTCTTCGTGAGATCTTCAATCATGAACAAAACCTAATAGATCACAAGCACTCACATCTCCTCAACTTGATGTAAGTGATCGATAGCGTTCTCCCTAAATTGATTAGCCTCTCAATCCGCTATTCGTACACGATTAAGAGCTCTGAGAACTTAACACAGAGAAATGATTGAGGTTCTAAGGGGTAGCACTTGTTTTTAAAGCAAATCACATTGCCTAATCAGATTCTTATTCCGATTAGGAAGTCTCTTCCCGCCTTGCGTTTCTTACAAGTGACAAGTTGGCGTTGCCGCCTTTATTAAATCTTGCTTGTGTGTCTTTATTCCAGCTAGACCTTGCCTAATTCATCCATTTTCTTTATTCCTTTGCGCGCGAAACTTCTGTGCTCAAAACAGGAAGTCTTCGATGTCTTGCCTAATCATGCGAGTATTATGTCTCACAAACTGTGTTGCAACATGGTGTCTAACATCTTTACTTCGCACTAAAAAATATGCCAATACTAAACGTAGTAACAATCTCCCCCTTTAGAAATTTTTTAGGCAAGCACATTTTGACGGTGAGCTTCGGGCGAGCACCTTTTCTGGCTAGCAGCGTCTTCAGCATTTTCGGGCGAGCACCGTTTCCGAAAGGCCGTGTCTTCAGCCTTTGTTTAGCAAAGTGTCGTCTTCTATAACAAGGTTGAAACATGTTGTGATACATGTTATGCATCCGTCATATAACATGTGGTAACATGTTTGTGACACATGTTCCATCATGTTCTTCATCTTCATGATGTCTTTTGTAGCAAGGCACATAACACGTGGTAACATGTCGTTACACATGTTCCATCATGTTTAAGTAACAGGACACCAAAAGTTTTGGATGACTTGAAACTGCCTTACCTAATGTCTCCCCCTGATTGCCTCAAAAATTGCAAAAGGGTAACACCAAGGAAGAATTTGACAAACCAAAAATAAAAACCAGCTCTAAACACGAGCAAATTAACCCCTAACAGCGGGGCAAAAATTCAGCTCCACCGAGGAGCAAAAACAACATTGTTCAAAAAAATAACCCGGACAGTCCCCGGGGATTCAAATGTTATAACAAAAAGTTTAAGATAAGTTTTTTTTTCTTTCATCAGAGAGTGAGTCTTTTTACTGGGAGGTGGTGGAATTAGAAACATCTTCTTCAACAACATGATCCTCTTCTAGAGCAGCTAGCAGATCGTGGAGAAGGCTTCTGCAGGTAGTCTTTCCACTAGTCAGAGTTGTAATGCTTATTTCCATAACTGTAATTGCATCCATGAGTTCATGCACCATCATGTCGTTGAATGATCCTTTTGGTTGTGAGCTACTTCCTGGTTCGGAGGGCTTGGTAGAGGGTGACGCCATATCCCGAGCATGCTTTCCTTTAAAGAGTTTGTGGCTGATACTAAGCTCAAGGGGCCGTTTTCCAGCGACGTCAAAGTCACGCAGGATGGTGGGACATTATTGTAGTAGCAAACCAGTGATCAGGGAAGGAAACCCAATAGGGAGATTGATAACATATGATCTTGCATGTTTTACTAGATGATCAATAACAAAGGAACCGGAATCCAGAGAGGAATTCATACCTATCGGGTAAATGATCCTGGCAAGCTTTGGTTTGCCACTGGACCCGGGGGAGGAAGGTGGCCAATTGGCTACTCCGATATGGTAGAGGATAGAATATTTAGCGGTCAGTTCTGATGAAGCCATGTTTCCTTTGAAGGGGCAGACCAATTTTCTTCCACCAGTAATCTCTCGGGCAACTCGATCCATGGAAAGATCTTTTGGAACGATATCAGACGTGCTTCTTCCCATAAATGCATTGATATCTTTAGAAGTGATTTCGAATCAATGACCTCTAACATATACCCTTCTAAACTCTGAGTGTAGTGGATTATCAAACTCTGTGGATAGGTTCACATAAAACTCCTTTACTAGGAAGGGATAGTAGATACCAATGTTTGTAACCGTCTGCAGAAGGCCAGAGCTTTGTAGGAGTTCCATGATCTCCTTTATTTCTTGGGCCTCCGTAGGGAGTTCTCTCTCAGGATGGATGACCCGATGGTAGATAAACTTCCACTTCGTGACACTCTTAACTAAGAGGAAAGATACATGTTTCAGAGGTGCTTCTGGAACATTTTGAGGGAGTTTGTGACCCTATATTCTCTTTCTGGAGATGTGGTAAGGGCGATCTGTTGGGTCCTCTTCTTCTTCTTCTTCTTCTTCTTCTTTAGTTTTTTCTTCTTCTGAAACATCCACAACAATTTTTATAGAGACCACGGTCGGCGTTGCCCGCACACGCGTTAGCGATTTCGGTCTCCGACCCCTCTTCGGTTTGGAAGTCTCTGAGACCCTTTTCTGAACCGCGGTCGTCGACCCCAGGACGTCCCGTAAACTCCCCATTCGAAGCCCCCGAGGAGGCCAAGCTTCTGATAAACTTTGATTTTCCTCCAGTCCTACACCAACTCTTCGATATATTTCTTGCTGAAAGTATCCCTGATCCCATTGATAACGAGTGGGTCCAAACAATTCGTTTGGGTAGTTGTTGAAAAGGTTGAAGCTAAGATCCGCCGTCAAAAGCTGGATATTGTGGTCTTCTTTTTCTTATTCTGTCTAGATGTTTAAAATTCTAGTTAAACGCAACATGTCTCGTATGATGTTGAGACTAAGTGTGAGACATCTTGCCGGTGCAAAGTCAATAAAAAAAATAACGAACAGAAATTAAACGACACAGGAGTTGATTACCCAGTTTGGTGCAACATCACCTACGTCTGGGGGCACTCTGCCAGTGAACAAGTTCCACTATATGTAATCAATCACACATACAAACCTTCTCTTGATTAGCACCCTAATCTAAGCCCTACGGTATTATTACTAGTGGGAACTTAGCCCAGGGTCTCCCCCTGTCTCCGAGCCTCCGAATCGAGTCCACTCTTAGAACTGATCCCACAGTTTCGTCTCCTTCTTTGTCGTCGTCTTCAAAGGTCTGCACACAGCTTCACTAGTGCGGGTTCGTTATAAACATCCAAAGAATAATTCGACGATTCTTTGTTTGGAACACACAAGCTATATTCTTAGCTACAACAAATAGCTCCCTAACACGCTCATCCAACACGCTTAGGAACTCTGTATATTATGAACTAAGAAATAACTACACAACACCGCCTTCTACGGATGGAACGATCACCTATTTGTAGAAGATGGACGCGCCTCTTTTAGGGTTTCCTAAAAGGTCTCTTGCGCGCCTTGCCGATTACGTCTCCTCCAAGTTTCCTTTTGCTGATGCACAACTAATGAAGAAAGAATCCCACTGATATTCGAAAATCTTCTAATTAAGGAAACTCCAGAAAGTCTTCTGGCGAGATGTTCGATCGTGATGTCCGAGACTTCTGGATGGACATCTTCTGATTTGAGCATCGGCGTCTTAGGTCTCGACATATGGATGGACATCTTTTCACCATATAAAATAGCCAACATCCGTAGGAACCACAATCTCCCCCTTTGGCTATTTTTGGGGCAAGCACTCCTTTCTTCACGTGTCCTTGAGAGAGAGTCTTCAATCCTCTTGACAGTAGCTCAGACCGAATGATGTCTGAGACATATGGTTAGACATGATACGCCATAAGTTATCAAAACACAAAACACATGCAATAATATATTATGCAAGTAATGCTAATTTCTTCAGTGAGCTCCATCTAGGCATTTAGTCTCAACTAGCCTTCACTCCCCCTGATTGCCTCAAAAATATGCCAATAAGGCATATGCAATCAAAGAAAATTATGCTCATATAGCAGAATATAACTTGAAGTGGAGACGTAACCACCCCAAAAGTACCAAGGCTTCAACAACAGCCTTACATCTGTTCAACTCGGACATCTCCCCGAGATAAATAAGTTTGATACAGTCATCCCAAAAAAAATTGTTCGAGTGCAAGGTTTAGAAAGTAGTAACCGATCTAAATACTGGCAGAGATTGATTCTTCATAATCTTCCACATCAACATCGTCCTCCTCCATAGGTGCATCCTCCACTTTCTTCTTTCCATTCCTGTCCTGCAAGAGATCCTAGAGCACTCCTTCACAGATAGTCTTTCTAGAGAACATGATGTCTATAGTGTTCTCCAGGAACTTGATTTCCTCGCGCAGCTCTGTCACAACATCTTTCTGGACATCAGTGGATCCAGATGTTCTCTTTGACATTCCACCAGAAGGATGTCTGATGTCCGGGACATGCCATCCTTCAAAGAGGTTCGGGCTAAAAGACAGAGGACCAGGTTTCTTTCTAACTGCATCAGTGCTTCGGAGCAGCTTGGGTCTCTGGCTCAGTATGATCCCAGTGATGAGGGAGGGAAAACCAATCGTAATTTTAACCGCGAACGATTTTGCATGTTTCATCAAATGGTCAATCACAAATATGCCAAAATAGAAAGTAGAATGCATACCTATCAGGTATATCAGCTTAGCAAGTTCAGTCGTGATGCTAGAGCCATGTGTGGAAGGCGCCCAATTTGTGATGCCGATTCGAAGAGTACCGAGTATTTTGCAGTGAGAAACGAGGAGGATAGCTTGCCCTTTGTAGGCTAGATTCTCTGTGTACCCCCAGATATGTCCTGGACAACTTTGTTCAATGATGGGACATCATCTGAGACATCCGGAGTGTCTCTTCCCAAATAGTTGTTAACAACCTCTTCTGTGAAGATGCAGGACTTTCCTCGGACATACACTTTTCTATACTCCGAACTGGATGGTATGTTGAAAGTATGAGATATGTTAACTATGAATTCTTAAACAAGCAGAGGGTAGTACGTACCAATGTTGGAGACGCTCTGCAGGAGCCCTGCATCTGTAATTAGCTCTGTTATCTCCTCCATCTTCAAGACGCTTGGTGACAGTTCCCTTTCTGGAACAACTTTTCTCATTACAACAAACTTCCATTTCAGTGCGGACTCAGCATGATGGAAGGAGATGTTGTCTATCTTTGCGGGCGGAACATTTTTCAGGAGCTTCTGTCCTCCAATATACTTAGGCTCAGTAGGTGCCCTTTTTACAACTTCCACTTCTTCTTCATCCGAGGTAGGTTCATCAACAAGATGCCTCGACTTCTTTGTAGTCTTAGTTTTGGCAGGACTTGCTGCCTTGTCATCTTTTTGCTTCTTTTCACTCTTTCCAGCAGACTTCTTTGCAATGATGACTGTTATTCTCTCGGTGGAACCTTTCTTTGTAGATACAACAGCCTCAATAGGCTTCTTTCTCTTGGACTTGGACTTGGACTTGGACATAACAACAGAGTCTTTCTTGGAGACCTCAGCCTCTTCCTTTTCAGAGGATTCGTCAGACTTCTCAGAGTCTTCAATCTCTTGCCTCAGATCGGCAAGTACAGTGGCTACATATATACTTGGGCCATATTTTTCAACTTCTTCATCAGGAACATCATCCTGCACACCTCGCTTCTCGATGTCTGGAACTTCTTTCTCCATATTTTCTTGCACAGATGTCTGAACATCATCACAGACCTTCTCAGGAACTTGACTTCCTTCAGCAGCAATGTTTGAACTTTTTACAACATCTTCATTACCCATGGTGCTACCAACTTCCTTCATGGTTTCGGGTGGAACAACATAACTGTCTTCTTGAGTGCCTTCAGCACTATTTAGATACTGATCTGGGTCTTCATCTACTTCCTTTGATGGTTCAACTTCATGAGGGTTTTCAACAGTATCAACCCTAACTTCTTCAGACGGAAAAACCGTTTGCAATGGAATAGCATCCACAATTTTAGCAAAATCCCCACTTTTTCCGAAACCTTCTATTCTGGACGACGGGGTAGAGGAGATACCCCCAACATTTGAATTAGTGATTTTGGACTCAGGGATTACCGGATTACCTGGCGTAGAAGAAGTCGGAGCCACTTTTTCTTCAATGACACTTGAGTGGGAATGTACTCCAGCTGAATTATCTTGTCTTCCACAAGATCTCTTATAAAGTGATGATGAATATCTATATGTTTCGTCTTGCTGTGCTGAACAAGATTCTTGGACATGTTTATGGCACTGACATTGTCACAAAACAATGTCATGACATCTTGCTGGACATCATACTCTGATAGCATTTGCTTCATCCAAAGTAGTTGAGTGCAACTACTTCCAGCAGCTATATATTCTGATTCAGCTGTAGACAAGGCCACACAGTTTTGTTTCTTGCTGAACCAGGAGATTAGGTTATTGCCCAAGTAAAAACATCCACCTGAAGTACATCTTCGATCGGTGGTACTCCTAGCCCAATCAGCATCACAATACCCAACATGGTTAGACGTTGTATCAAAAGAGTATAATAACCCTAAATTTACTGTTCCAGCAACATACCTCAAGATTCTCTTGGCTTAAGAAAGATGACTCACCTTTGAGTCTGCCTGATGTCTAGCACACACTCCGACGGCGTATGTTATGTCAGGACGACTTGCTGTGAGATATAACAGACTTCCTATGATGCTTCTGTATAGGTTGTGGTTTACTGATTTTTCCATTTTCATCTTTAGACATCTTTGTGGTTGTGGCAATGGGATACCTTTTCCAGACCAAACTTCTTTACCAGATTCACAGCATACTTGCTTTGAGAGATGAAGATCTCATTCTTCATTTGCTTGATTTGGAACCCTAAGAAACAGCTAAGTTCCCCCACCATACTCATCTCGAATTCTGTCTGCATGTGACTCACAAAGTGTTCCACCATCTTGGTAGACATCCCTCCGAAGACTATGTCATCAACATAGAATTGAGCAATCATGATGTCTTTGCCTTCCTTCTTAACGAACATTGTTCGATCTACTCCTCCTCTAGCATAACCATTATGTATTAGAAAGAGGGTTAATCTTTCATATCAAGCCCGAGGAGCTTGTTTCAGGCCATAGAGAGCTTTCTTGAGCTTGTAGACATGATCAGGTGCATGTGGGTTGACAAATCCCTTGGGTTGAGCCATGTAGACTTCCTCATTTAAGTCCCCATTAAAGAATACACTTTTCACATCCATTTGATACAGCTTGAGCTTGAGATGACATGCAATTCCCATCAGCAGTCGAATGGCTTGTAGTCTGGCTACGGGTGCGAATGTTTCTTCGAAATCTACTCCTTCTACTTGAGTATACCCTTGAGCCACCAATCTTGCTTTATTCCGAGAGATGTTTCCAAGTTCGTCTGTCTTGTTCTTGAAGATTCATTTCGTTTCTATCACATTGATGTTTTCAAAAATATGGCTAGTGTCATTTATGACCACATTGATGGATTCCATAATTGTTCTAGTGTGATTGTTGAAGACTCGATATGCTCTGCTATTTCTGGAATATCTCAGAAAGATCCCTTCATCACTTTTCGGATCGAATTTTCGATGATGGTCCCTGTCTGCTAAGATGTAACATGTGGAGCCAAAAACACAAAAGTATTTGAGGTTGGGCTTTCTCCCCCTCCATATTTCATACGAGGCAGTGTTCGTACCTGGTCGAATACTGACACGGTTGATAATATGGCAAGCGGTGTTTATCGCTTCAGCCCAAAAGTGTGTAGGAAAATTTTTGTCGAGAATCATAACTCTAGCCATCTCTTGTACTATTCTATTCTTTTTTTCAATGATTCCATTTTGTTGAGGAGTTATAGGAGCCGAGAACTCATGTGCGATTCCCTCCTCATCACAAAAATCAGAGAAACTACTGTTCTCGAATTTTGTACCATGGTCACTACGTAGTCTGACGATTTTTCCTATGTTCTCTCTTTGTCCTCGACGAATTTTGTGGCATAAGCCTTTGAAAACAGAAAAACATCTCAGACTTTTCATGAATAAATTCGACCCATGTGTACCTGGAGTAGTCATCAACACAGACAAGCACATATCTCTTGCCACCCAGACTCTCTGTTTCCATTGGCCCCATCAGGTCTACATGAAGAAGTTCAAGTACTCTGGATGTCGTACAACGTTGCAGCCTCTTGTGGGACATCTTTACTTGCTTCCCGACTTGACATTCTCAACAGATATGTTCTTTGATTATCTTTAGAGGAGGAACACCAATGATAGCCTCTTCAGTTATGACTTTCTTCATGCTTTGAAGGTTTAGATGACCTAGGCGTTAATGCCATAGATAGGCTTCATCTGCTTTGGTGAACATGCATGAAGTACCAACATTGGTTGATGAAGATGTCCAGAGATAACAATTATGTCTTGTTCGACTTCCTTGCATTAGCTCGACCTTGTTTGATGTGATCACAGAGCATTTGTTACGAGTAAAGTTAACAATCAAGTCAAGGTCACATAACTGACTAATACTCAAAAGAGTAGCCTTAAGTCCTTCCAGGAGAAGTGCTTCCTTCAGGCAATCAATCCCAGGAAGTTTGAGCTGACCCTTCCCGATGACCCTGGCCTTGACACCGTCGCCAAATGTGACATGTCCAACAAAGCATGGTTTGAGATTGATTAGCAAGCTTCTGTCAACTGTCATATGTCTTGAACATCCACTGTCAAAATACCAAACTTTTCTGGATGAAGCAGTTAGAGTGGTATAAGCAATGTTAGCTTTGTACGATACATCTTCTACCTTCCAAACATGCTTGAGAATTTTTTTGTGTTGAGAGAGTTTGGCTTAAGTAGATGTCTCTTTGTGCAGGTAGAGATAGAAAGGGCGAATATGACCCTTTTGTCCACAGTAGTGACATGTCCATTAGTTCTGTTGGCGAGGAATCAACTGGGTAGAACAACCCTTTGAGTTTGTCATAGCACGAGAATGTTGCTGACAATGTTTGACTCCTTGAGGTTGTTGATAACGCCGCCGGACAGGTCTCTGTCTATTCTGTTGATTAGCATGTTGTGGCCTATAACTTTCAGGAACATGTTGCGTCTGATGATGTCGTTGAGCTTGTCCAACCTCATATGACAGAGACATTGGAATAGGCAGAGGTCGTTTAACCTGCTGAGGAACAAAGATAGTTTTAGATGTGGTGGCTTGTGAGGAATATCCTAGTCCCTGCATGTTCTTGGCCGGTTTGCCCATGGAGAGGTGAATGTCTAGCATATCAGTGTTGGGATTCATCATTTTCACATTCTTTGTCATTTGATCAATCTCTCCTTTGAGTCGAGTTACTTCCTTCTTTAAATTGACTATGGTTTCAAGCAACTTAATCTTGTCTTCTAAGAGAGTCAAAATCATATCTTTTTGTTTCTCGAGAACTTTGGATTCCTCTATGTATTCGTTGAATAGTTTTTCATACGCACTGCTCATCACTTCATCTGTCAAGAGTTCTGATTTATCGATAGCAAACTTTTGGTTAGAAGAATGTGCAGTAAGAGCCACGTAGTTGCTTAACTGTTCTTTCTGGATGTGGCCGTAGCCTTCACATTCATGGGATTGGATGCCTTTGCCTTATCATGTTCGATCAGATCTTCTAACTTCTTTGAGGGTGGCGACATCCTTCTTAAAAACTTGTTTGCACATTGTCTTTAAGATTCTGATAGACTTGTTTCCCAGCTCCTTTCGACAATCTTTTCATGATCCTGTTGTAACTTTTTACCATCAAAGAAAGAGCTTTATCAGTATCATCATCAAATTCAGAATCTACCTGATTTAGAAAGGGACCCGTTGAGCTTGTCAGGGCAAGTCCCTTGAGTTTTCTATCTGGAGCGGGAAGTGAGAGTTCAAAAATCATTAATGAACCCATTAGTTCATCAAATCGAAGAGTTTTCAGATCGTGCATTTCTTCTATGGCCATTGACTTCATCTGGAATCTTGGACTAAGAGATCGAAGCGTTTTTCGGACCATATCTTCATCTGTCATGGGTTTTCCCAGCGAATATGATTCATTTGCCAAGTCTGTAATCCGAACATTAAAGTCGCTGATTGTCTCATCATCTTTCATGGATAATGCTTCAAAGTGTGTCGTGAGGTATTGAAGTTTTTGCTCTCGAACTTTGGTCGTTCCTTCATATGATGTGGCCAAAATTTCCCAAGCGTCGTTTACTACCATACATGTGTTGATAAACCTGAACACATTCTGATCAACTGCATTAAAAATGGAAATAGTGCACACGAATTACCTAGGGCAGTCAGGTCTTCTGCATCGGTCCATTCACTTTCTGCCTTGATGTAAGAGACGTTTTGATCATCATTAGTGGTTGGAGCTTTCCATCTATTGATCACTGATTTCCAAGATTTGTGATCTAGTGTGTTGAGAAATGCAGTCATACGGGCCTTCTAATACCCATAACTTGATCCATCTAGCACAGGAGGTCGGTTGACGGAGCCTCCTTCTCTGGATATAGACATGACTTAATACTAGAATTTGTCAAACAGGAACACACCTAGTGAAATAAGATGCCTCATCTGATACCAATTGAAATTCTGGTTAAACGCAAGATGTCTCGTATGATGTTGAGACTAAGTGTGAGACATATTTCCGGTGCAAAGTCAATAAACAAAAAAACGAATAGAAATTAAACGACACAGGAGTTGGTTACCCAGTTCGGTGCAACATCACCTACGTCCGGGGGCACTCTGCCAGTGAACAAGTCCACTATATGTAATCAATCACACATACAAAGCTTCTCTTGATTAACACCCTCATCTAAGCCCTACGGTATTATTACTAGTGTAAACTTAGCCCAGGGTCTCCCCCTATCTCCGATCCTCCGACTCGAGTCCACTCTTAGAACTGATCCCACAGTTTCGTCTCCTTCTTTTTCGTCGTCTTTCAAGGTCTGCATGTTGGAGTTATGCCCCAGTCCAATATATAAGCGATCTACAGATGTAATGTTTTATCATCTTTCCGAATAAATAAAAAGGCATAATATTACTAATGTGTTGTAGTAATATATCTAATGTGATTTGATCTATGTCATAATGTGTGTAACCACTTATAGTAGAACTATAGATCAGAAAGAATTGCATTCGATAATGTCCCTGATCAGCTAAGCTTCTTCTGAAGCGATCAGTATGAGACTAACTCCTTGTGATCCACTCTACTGATCATGGCAAAGTATGTGCCGGAGTTATATCATAGATATCATCAGGTCGATGATATCGGACAACCCGATTGTGAGTATGCTGCATAGATCCAGTCATGAGATACTCACATATCTAACTTGTCATTATATCCTAAGACCAAGGAGTCTTTGTGTACATTATGTAACAAATACCTAAGTTTGACCTAGTCTAACGTTATCTGTAAAAGGGTAACTATAACGGCTTCGATTGGCTTTGGCATTTATTGCACTAGTGAACTCGAAAGGCGTCTGAGGGATTTATCACTCATACTTCGGTATCAGAAAGATATCCGTTTAGGCCACTTGATGAGTATGACTGAAGAAAGAGCATGGCCATGCAGGTGATACCTTAGTATCAGTTTTCAGTCATCTCAGATATCAAGAAACAGTGATTGATAAACTAGGATGACCATTCTATGCCTATTGATCAATCTGGATATCGGTTTGATAAAAGGACAGTGACATGTACGATAACAGGTTAAGTCGACCAATCGATAATCACGAATATTGGATAATCATAATGTCTTGCTAGAGGCCACTTATGATGGAAAGGGTAAAATAGTAATTTTACCAGTCTGCCAATTATTCGTGAGCCTAGAGGGTCACACGCATTAAGCACAATACATGACAACAATTATGGATGAGAATTGAGAACAATTCAGTAGTTTTTTGGCCTAAGGTTTTAACCAGACGGTTGAAGAAATCAATTCGAGGAAATTGACCCGTTTTGTCTAAACCGAAATTAGAACTCAAGTTAATGGGTTTAGTTAAACGGGCTTAAAGCCCATTTAGGGATTTAAGATATGAGTGGGAACAAATGCAAATAAGAGAGTATAAGGGATAGATAATGCAATTTTAATTTTGAAATTCAATTTAATTTCAAATTAAAATCACATAATATCTTCCTTTTATCCTCAATTATTTTTCAACAAATTTCTCCCTCATTCTCTCCCCCTTATTGCCGAAAATCCTCTCCCTCTCATCCACCATTGTTGTCTTGTTTTCTCTAAAAAATTCTAGCAAATTTGTGAGTGAAAAATCATTTCGGTTGTGGTGCTTGTGTGGACTTGATAGAGAAAACACTACACTTGTGTTTTTGTCGATTACAAGAGGTAAATATCAGATTTATATTTATAACATGTTGAAATTGCATTAAGATCTAAGCTTATTTCGATCACACGGTTACATAAAGTCCGCTGCATGATATTCATCGTTTGGAACCCGTGGTGATCTCTTTTAGTGGTATCAGAGCCATGGTTGTTATATTTATTTCTACATGTTTAAATCTGATATTTTTTATATTTATATGTGTTCATCACCTTAGCATGCATGTAAATCAAAATTTTTTTTTACATTTGATTGATTTTGGAAATTGGAAAATAATTTTTTTTGGGTGTTTCGGGTTAGCCATGGCCGACCAGGTCGAGTCCCTTGGTGGACCATGGAATGCCCTAGGGCAGACCATGGTAAGCACCATGGGCCGACGAGGGTCACCTACGGGCGACCATGGCAGCCCTCGCGGGCGACCATGGTCGCTGCCGCGGCCGACCACGGTCTGCCCATGCGGGCGACCATGGCAGCCTGTGAGGGCCACCATGGTTGCCTCGTGGGTGACCAGGGTCTGCCCTAGGGGCGACCATGGCTGCCCTCGCGGGCTACCATTGTCGTTCCCGTGGCCGACCACGGTCAGCCCCGCGAGCGACCTCGGCAGCCCTCACGGGCCACCGTGGTTGCCTCCGCGGGCGACCTCGGTTGAGCTGGTCCGGCTCGACCAGATTCGAGCTGAACCGGTTGGTTCGCGAGGATATTTGGAAACCCTAAAAATTTAATTTTCAGATTTGGTTCGGTTTCGATAAAACAGCGAGAACCGGTCCAAAATTCAATTAATCGATTAAACCGTCCGGTTTCGATAAACCGGAATTTTTCCACACTTAAGATAGATAAAATTTGGAAAATTTATTTGTTTGATCAGCATGTTGATTGTATACATGATCTTTGATAACATGATGTTTTCCACATGATGCTAGCTAAGCCCATTAGATTTGCATTTTAATTTCGGTTTTGCAACCTGCGTGTTGCTTAATTTTGGGTTGTAGTAAATACGGCCTGCGTGTCGTGATTTTTATTTCATTTTATTTATTTTAATTTGTAATCACGAAGACCGACACAAGAATCAAGTCAAGAGGGAGACTCGGATTGGAGGAGGCTCGAAGCTAGTGGGAGTTCACGAGAATGGAGCAAGTTTGGATCTTGAAGACCATGTCTTTAGGATCAGTTTTGCTAGATTCTTAGGAACTTAAGATGGGCTTAGCTATGCATATTTTATCGTTACATTTGTATGTTTGTATGTATGAATGTATGATAGTTTAAATATACAAGTTTATGTATGATTTGCTATCACCCACATGCAAAGATTAAAATTGGAATCTAATCAGAATCGCATGTAACCTGCTAAGGGATCATCTTTGCATGAATTTGGAATTGATGATTCCAGATTAAGATTGTATCGATATACAATCAGACTTTTATAATTCACTTAAACACAAATAATTACAAGTCAAGCGTGATACCATCCAAGTTTGGGCACTCAAAAGGGTTTTGACCCTATGGATGTCAGTACGCGTCCGCGTAACATTCATAGAGAAAAAGTCTGGATGAGATGGGTAGTTCTGTGTGGGTGCGTGCGCCTCCGCGTAGTAGTCACATTAGTTCTATCCATAGTTCAAGCTTGGTAGACTTGTCTACGATTGTCAGCTAGGGCTGACCTAGGGTATCAGTATAGGGTATGCCACGTACTAACAAGTACAGACCCTAGCCAAGAACTACATGGTCTTGTAGATGGATTCACTCCTACCTTGATGCACTCAATTGGAGCAGTGAGCCTCCGTTCACTTCAATTGAGGGTATGATAGGATCTCCAACTTGAATTTTAATTAATTTTACCATGTAGAACTAAAAGGCAAACACAACACAAAGGAGTAATAGCGCACTGAGAGTCCAGTTGAGGACAAACTCAAGGGCGTGAATTACTCAGATTGGAATAGAAACTTGAGGCTTGTACTCAAGCATGAACGCAAGTAGTATATCCTTACCAAGGAACCTCCTGCTGAGCCACCGCTGAACGCCGCTAGGGCACTAAGGATACTTATCAAAGTTTCTTAGTAACCAAATTGACGTGTCATGCATTATGGTGGGCAGTAGGATGCCAGAGTTGTAGAAGCAGTTCAGGAACGTTTCAGATGACCCTCATACCTGTAAGGCAGAGGTCAAGGAAATGTTCAAGGAGAAAGCTCGTGTCAAAAGATTTGATACTTTCAGAGAACTCAACTCCTGCAAGCATAAGGCTGAAACCCTGTTAGTCCCCATGTCACAGAGATGAAATGTCTTCAGGAACATCTAACTAGACTCGGTTTTGATGATCAGGTAGAAATGGCTGCGGATTTTATGTTGCAGTCACTTCCAGATACATATAGTGATTTTATAGTAAATTACAATATGCATGACATGGACAAGTCCTTAACAGAGCTTCATGGGATGCTTGTGACCGCTGAAAAGAACCTCAAGGGCAAGACCAAGGATGTCCTTAAGGTCAACAAGAAGGCCAGCTTCAAGAAAGCTGATCTGGGTAAGGGTAAGGCTCCTGGGCACCTTGCAGGGCAGATCAGACACCCCAAGCGTCCAAAGGTTCAAGCAGCTCCCAAAACTGCTATGAATTCTATGGACAAATTGGAGGAGATATGCTATCACTGCAATGAGCCAGGACACGGGAATAAGGGACTGTAAGCAATACAAGGATCATGTGAAGAAGAGTGGGTATCCACGTCTTCAGGATCAGATATTTACGTTGGTAAACTTAATCGCTATAACGTAAATAAGAAAAGGCTTAAATCTAATGACATTGTCATTTAAGGCACATAGGCAAGAAACGCATTTCAACACTTCATAAGTGTGGACTTTAAGTCCGTTTGAATTCACTCAAACTGAAAGATTCAAGTCTTGCCTAATGAGCGAGAAACGCATTTCACCACTTCACAAGTGTGGACTTTTTAAGTCCGTTTGAACTCACTCAAACTGAAAGATGCAAGTCTTGCCTAATGAGCGAGAAACACATTTCAACACTTCACAAGTGTGGACTTTTTAAGTCCGTTTGAATTCACTCAAACTGAAAGATGCAAGTCTCGCCTAATGGGCAAAATGACAAAGGCACCTTTCATAGGTTTATGTGAAAGGCGAGTGACTTATTAAGTCTAATACATTCTGACGTATGTGGACCTATGAGTACTCAGGCCAGAAGAGAGTTGAACTAATATTTGACTCTAGAAACGGCCGCATTCATTTTGAATCGGGCTCCGAAGAAGACAACGATAGTACACCTTGTGACAGTCATTCTGTCTCCCATTACTGTGGATGCGTGCGCCTCCGCGTAGTATTCATTAGGATGCGAGCTGAATAAGGTAATCAGTTCTATTTGGATGTGTGCGCCTCCGCGTAGTAGCCAAATAAGAGCTGGACTAGAGTCACAGAAGGTACACCATATGACACTCATTACGTCTCCCGTTACTGTGGATGCGTGCGCCTCCGCGTACTATTCATTGGGATGTGAGCGGGATGAGATGGTCAGTTCTATTTGGATGCGTGCACCTTCGCGTAGTAGCCAAATAAGAAATGGACCATAGTCATATATGGTGTGGGAAACATCCTAGTATGTTTTTCCTAAAAGATTTGGGCAGCAGAGATGCAGGCATCCAAATCAGACAGATGTGTCTTCGTAAGGTATCCTTAAGAAACTAAGAGATACAACTTCTACATACCCAGCGAGTACAAAGTCTTTGTTGCTCGAGGAGGGGTATTTTTGGAGAAATATTTTATTTCCAAAATAGCTAGTGGGAGTTCCGTGCATCTCGAAGAAATTTGAGAGGACACGGAACAGCCTGAAGCAATTCAGGAGCCTGCTATACAAGATGTAGAAGTACTGGAACCTCAGATGGTCGCCGATGAAGAATCAATCCCTACAGAAATTCCAGATGGTCTAAGGAGGTCTGAAAGATCTCGTCATGTTCCAGACAGATATGGCTTCACAGCCACTGAGGGAAATGACTTGATGATTGTGGATCAGGATGATCCAGAAACCTTCAGACAAGATTTGACCAGTCCAGACTCCGAAAAATGGCAGAACGCCATGAATGAGGAAATGAAATCCATGTAAGACAACCAAGTCTGGTGCTTGGTTGATCAAACTCCTGGGATAAAACCCATCGGTTCTGAGTGGGTCTATAGGATCAAGACCGACATGGATGGAAATCCTCAGACCAATAAGGCTAGGATGGTTGTAAAATGTTATCGTCAGATTCAATGCATGTATTATGATGACACCTTTTCACCAGTAGCAATGGTCAGATTGATCCGGATTATTCTTAACCATAACTATGGCAGAGATGTCAAAACCCCTTCCTTAGCATGAACTTACTAGAGGGCGTGTATATCACACGACCTGTGGGTTTTGTAAATCCAAAGAATTTCAGAAAGATATGTAAGCTGCAAAGATCCATTTATGGATTGAAGCAAGCTTCAGGGAGTTGGAACCTTCATTTTGATAAAGCTGTAAGGGAACTCAGCTTCATCAAAAACAAAAGTGAGCCTTGCGTATATGAAAAAGCGAGTGGGAGTAATATTGTATTCTTGGTATTTATTCATCGGGAATGACATCCCGACCTTGCCACCAAAGCTTGGTTAGGGAAGTACTTATCGATGAAGGACTTAGGTGATGTTACACTTAATGTAGGCATCAGGATCTCTACAGATCATTCCAAAAGGATTTTGGGCGTAAGTCAGAACATGTACATAGGTAAAGTGTTAGAAGATCTCAATGCTTGATTCTAAGAAAGGATACATACCCATGTGTCATGGCATTAAGCTCAGCAAGCTAAAGAGTCCTAGTACTCCTGATAAGCTGAGCAGGTTGAGTAAGATCCCTTATGCTTCGGCTGTCGGATCCATTATGTATGCCAGGATGTGCACGAGACTGGAAGTCTCGTTTGCACTAAGCTCTACCAGCAGATTCCAATCTAACCCCGACCAATTCCACTGGATTGCTGTCAAAGGCCATCCTCAAATATTTGAGGAGGATCGAGGATGCATTTTGGTGTATGTGGATGAAGATAGAGAACTAGCAGTCAAATGACAAGTCGATGCTAGTTTTCAGACATATCCAGATGACTTCAAAATTCAGTCAGGATATATTTTGTGTTGAGTGGTGGCGCTTTCAGCTGGATAAGCTTTAAGCAAGCCAAAATTGCCAACTCTACAACAGAGGTTGAGTATATAGCTGCAACAAAACTAGCTAAAGAGGCCGTATGGATTAGAAGCTTTCAGATCGGATTAGATGCAACGCCGCGAGCGTCTGATCCGATAAGCTTGCTGTGGGACAACACAGGTGCCGTAGTTATTGCTCAAGAGCCCAGATTCCACAACAGATCCAAACATATACTCAGCAGGAATCACCTCGTGAGAGTTAACACATATACAGGTGATGTGGAGATTAAACACTATTCGACTGATGATAATATGGCCGATCCCTTGACAAAGGCTCAGCCGCAGCCTAGGTATGAGTAAAATGCAGGGTCTATGGGAGTAGATCAGAACTTAAATTGGAACTAGGGGCAAGTAGAGATTGTTGGAGTTATGCTCCAGTCCAATATATAAGTGATCTACAGATGTAATGTTTTATCATCTTTCCGAATAAATAAAAAGGCATAATATTACTAATGTGTTGTAGTAATATATCTAATGTGATTTGATCTATGTCATAATGTGTGTAACCACTTATAGTAGAACTATAGATCAGAAAGAATTGCATTCGATAATGTCCCTGATCAGCTAAGCTTCTTCTGAAGCGGTCAGTATGAGACTAACTCCTTGTGATCACGCTCTACTGATCATGGCAAAGTATGTGCCGGAGTTATATCATAGATATCATCAGGTCGATGATATCGGACAACCCGATTGTGAGTATGCTGCATAGATCCAGTCATGAGATACTCACATATCGTAACTTGTCATTATATCCTAAGACCAAGGAGTCTTTGTGTACACTATGTAACAAATACCTAAGTTTGACCTAGTCTAACGTTATCTGTAAAAGGATAACTATAACGGCTTCGATTGGCTTTGGCATTTATTGCACTAGTGAACTCGAAAGGCGTCTGAGGGATTTATCACTCATACTTCGGTATCAGAAAGATATCCCCTTAGGCCACTTGATGAGTATGACTGAAGAAAGAGCATGACCATGCAGGTGATACCTTAGTATCAGTTTTCAGTCATCTCAGATATCAAGAAACAGTGATTGATAAATTAGGATGACCATTCTATGCCTATTGATCAATCTGGATATCGGTTTGATAAAAGGACAGTGACATGTACGATAATAGGTTAAGTCGAACAATCGATAATCACGAATATTGGATAATCATAATGTCTTGCTAGAGGCCACTTATGATGGAAAGGGTAAAATAGTAATTTTACCAGTCTGCCAATTATTCGTGAGCCTAGAGGGTCACACGAATTAAGCACGATGCATGACAACAATTATGGATGAGAATTGAGAACAATTTAGTAGTTTTCTGGCCTAAGGGTTTAACCAGACGGTTGAAGAAATCAATTCGAGGAAATTGAGCCGTTTTGTCTAAACCGAAATTAGAACTCAAGTTAATGGGTTTAATTTGGGTTTTAGTTAAACGGGCTTAAAGCCCATTTAGGGATTTAAGATATGAGTGGGAACAAATGCAAATAAGAGAGTATAAGGGATAGATAATGCAATTTTAATTTTGAAATTCAATTTAATTTCTAATTAAAATCACATAATATCTTCCTTTTATCCTCAATTATTTTTCAGCAACTTCCTCCCTCATTCTCTCCCCATCATTGCCGAAAATCCTCTCCCTCTCATCCACCATTGTTGTCTTGTTTTCTCTCAAAAATTCTAGCAAATTTGTGAGTGAAAAATCATTTCGGTTGTGGTGCTTGTGTGGACTTGATAGAGAAAACACTACACTTGTGTTTTTGTCGATTACAAGAGGTAAATATCAGATTTATATTTATATTTATAACATGTTGAAATTGCATTAACATCTAAGCTTATTTTGATCACCACGGTTACATAAAGTCCGCTGCATGATATTTATCGTTTGGAACCCGTGGTGATCTCTTTCACTGCACACAGCTTCACTGGTGCGGGTTCGTTCTAAACATCCAAACAATATTTCTGCTATTCATTGTTTGGAACACACAAGCTATATTCTTAGCTACCACATACAGCTCCCTAACACGCTCATCCAACACGCTTAGGAACTCTGTATATTATCAACTAAGAAATAACTACACAACACCGCCTTCTATGGGATGGAACGATCACCTATTTGTAGAAGATGGCCGAGCCTCTTTTAGGGTTTCCTAAAAGGTCTCTTGTGCGCCTTGCCGATTATGTCTCCTCCAAGTTTCTTTTTGCTGCAGCACAGCTAATGAAGAAAGAATCCTACTAATATTCGAAAATCTTCTAATTAAGGAAACTCCATAAAGTCTTCTGGCGAGATGTTCGATCGTGATGTTTAGGTCGCGACATATGGATGGACATCTTTCCACCATATAAAATAGCGAACATCCGTAGGAACCACAATGTTGGGACAAAAGTCTCTCCTTTTGTGGGACTTTCCTTCTAATCCCTGTCTCTTCCATCTTATTTTTTCCTTTCCGTTTAGCCATCAAACTTTCCAGAGTGATATCATCCTCACTTTAAGGGTCTGTTTCTTCAGGTGTCTCCTCATCAATGAGCCCTCTTGTTTTGTTGATTGGAGTTGTTGGAGGACTATGTTCTTCGGTATGTTTTTCTCCTTCTGTTTCTGATATCCTTTTAAGGGGAGGAATATCTTCGTCACTTTCTCCCTCCGAGATATAGGATGGAGCAGAGAATGTCTTGACTTGATGTTGTTCTGGTTTTTCTTCAGAGGGAGTTGATCCTCTCATTTTTACTCCATATTTGTTTTGAGTCGCCCTTGGGGTGACCTTCTTCCTCGCGACGTGCTTGATTCTCACCATTGTCAGATGTTGTTTTGTTAGGAGGATTAGAGGGTGAGAGATTCTTGATCGGCTTGTTGTTGATGCAGAAAGGAGAAACTTTTGAGCTGCAAAACCCTAACCTTTTTTAGAGTGGTGAGTGAGGCCGAGAACCAAGGGAGAGGGCAGCATTTCCTGCTGTGTAGCCGAAGAGTCACTGGATGACAAAATATTTTTGTTTCCTTATTGTATATTCTTTATTGTTGGAAATAAGCTGAAACGGGTTTTGGAGAAATGGGCCCGAATTTGATTTTGTGGACCCTCGCAGTCCATCTAGAGAGAGAAAAAAACAAATCAGCAAAAGCTCTCTCTTTTTCCTTGAAGAGCATTATTCAAGGTAACAAAGTCCAAGGGAGGACCTAATACTTTCAAACCAATTTGTATCCAATGCCTTTGTTAAAATATCTCCAAGCTATTTTTCTGCTGGAATATACTCTAGCTTGATCTTCTTGTCTTCCACTAGCTCTCGAATGAAGTGATGCCTGATGTCAATGTGCTTAGTTTTGCAATGTTGCACATGATTCCTTGAGATGTTGATGGCACTGATGTTGTCACAGAACACTGTCATGACATCTTGCTTGACATCATACTTTGCCACCATCTGCTTCATCCACAAAAATTGAGTGCAGCTACTTCCAGCAGCAATGTACTCGGATTCATCTGTAGATAGAACTATACAATTTTGCTTCTTGCTGAACCAGGAGAAAGATTATTCCCGAGATAAAAACATCCTCCTGAGGTGCTTTTTCGATCAAGAGTACTTGTTGCCCAATTCGGATTACAATATCCTACTAGAGTAGAGGATGTGTTGAATGAGTATAATAAACCTAACTCTGTCGTACCTGATATATATCGGATAATTCTTTTGGATCGGGCTAGATGACTTGTCTTTGGATTCGCTTGGTATCGAGCACAAATTCCCAGTAAAAACAATGTCAGTCCGACTTGTTGTGAGATATAATAGACTTTCAATGATTCTTCGATAGAGACTTTGATCCACATGTTCGCCTTGATCATCCTTGGTAAGCTTTACATGAGTAGCAATTGGAGTTCTCTTGTGTGAAGCATTTTCCAAACCAAACTTTTTTATGATATTCTTGGCATACTTGTTTTGGGAGATAAATATGCCATTATCCATTTGTTTGATTTGGAAGCCTAGAAAGTATGTAAGCTCACCAACCATGTAGGACAAAACGTTTCACCATCTTGTCTGACATTCCTCCTAAGACAATGTCGTCCACGTAAATTTGAGTAATCATAATGTTGCTTCCTTCCTTTTTTACAAATAGAGTTCTGTCAACTCCCCCTCGAGTATAACCATTATGTATTAGGAACTGAGTTAAACGTTCATACCAGGCTCAAGGTGCTTGTTTGAGACCGTACATGGCTTTCTTAAGCTTGTAGATATGATGTGGTGAGTTGTGGTCTTCAAACCCCTTTGATTGAGCAACATAGACTTCTTCGTTTAGGTATCCATTCAGGAAATCACTCTTCACGTCCATCTGATAAAGTTTGATTTGTAGATGACAGGACATGCTGAGAAGAAGTCTGATAGCCTGAAGTCTGGCTACATGCACAAACATCTCGTCAAAATCTACTCCTTCTACTTGTGTGTATCCTTGTGCTAAAAGTCTAGCTTTATTTCAAGTGATATTTCCCTGTTCATCAGACTTATTCTTGAATATCCACTTTTTCCCGATGACATTAACATTGTCAGGCTTGGGTACTGATTCCCATACAGCCTTTCTTTCGAATTGAACCAGTTCTTCTTGCATGACACATACCCAGTATTCATAGTTGATGTCTTCTTGCACATTCTTAGTTTCAATCTTTGAAACAAAACATGTGATACCTATCATATCTCTATAGTTCACCGGAGTCTTTTGTCGAGTACGTACTCCTTCATTAATATCTCCAATTATGTCCTGGACTGGGTGATTCTTCTGGACTATTCTGGATGGAATTCTCTGGTCTGTCGTGGATGGCTCTTCTTTGTGAGGGCAGATGTTACTTTCTTCCTCAGGCTCTAGGTCATGAGTTTTGTCACTGATATGTGGTCTGACATCTGGAGTGTCTGGATTTTCTTTTTCTTCATCGTTAGGTTGTTAAGAGCTATCATCATTAACAACCACATTTATAGACTCCATTATAGTTCTGCTTTGTTTGTTGTAGACCCGATAAGCACGATTGTTTCTAGAGTATCCAAGAAATATACCTTTATCGCTTTTAGGGTCAAGCTTTTGTCGGGGTTCCCTATCAGCTAGAATATAGTATACTAACCCAAAGATATGGAAATACTTGACATTAGGCTTTCTCCCCCTCCATATTTCATAAAGTGTTACCGAGGTACCTGGACGAAGGGTGACACGATTGTGAATATGGCAAGCCGTGTTGAGTGCCTCTACCCAAAAGCGTGTAGGGATGTCTTTGGCTAACATCATGACTCTAGCTATTTCTTGAAGAGTTCGGTTCTTCCTTTCAAAAATCTCATTCTATTGAGGGGTAATGGGAGCAGAGAATTCATTTGTAATTCCTTGAGCATCACACAAGTTTGCAAAGCTTATGTTTTCAAATTCTCGTCCATGATCACTCCTGAGTTTCATTATTTTGCCAATGGTTTCTCTTTTCTCTCTTTGAACTCTTCGACATAGGGATTCGAAGATAGAAAATGTGTCTGACTTTTCACGAATAAACTCAACCCAAGTGTACCTTGAGAAGTCGTCCACACATACAAAAATATATTTCTTACCTTCAAGACTTTCAACTTGGATAGGTCCCATGAGATCTACATGCAGGAGTTCAAGGACCTGGGAGGTGGTAAGATGTTGCACCTTCTTGTGTGACGTCTTGACCTGTTTTCCTATCTAACATTCTCCGCATATTTTTCCTTCGATGATCTTCAGATCTGGAACTCCGATGATAGCCTTTTTGTTGGGTTCCGGGGCATCCTAATCACGTTCATGGCAGCGGAAGCAACCTACAAACCGCCCCGAACCTACGCAAGATCGACTACCAAGTTAGATCCTTAGGAAATCCAGTTTTCGGGTTTTACCAGATTCTGCCCAGCAGAAAACCGAGACTTTGAAGCTCCATATCTCGAGCTAAAGATCTCCAATTACTTTGCTTATTTTTTGAGATTAAACCTCAGCCAATTCTCTACATCTTTCTTGTTTTTCTCTGAACCCAGTTCGGACGAGAAGAGCTCCGTCTGGAGCAAAACATTTTTCCCATCTGGTTGGACAGACTCTGCGGAGCAATCAGCTTCTCGGCCTTGTATCTCCCAAACCAGCGCTATTTTGGAAAATCAGTATTTCAGCAAAGTTGTAGAACTTTGACTTGTATTTCCGACGCCGCCAGTTTCAGATCGATCAGAGCTCGGAAGAAGCAGCTATGGCTCACGCAATATAGGTCGCCGAAAGTGGACAATCTGGACAGTTTCTTCATTCTTGCTTGGATCACCAAGAAAACACCAAGAACGTCATGAATGGGAAGAATGGGATTTAACCTCTTCAAAGGCGCCTATGTATCCTCCCCGAGGAATCAAAGCCACGTAGTTGTTGCTAGAGATTCATACACACACAAATCTACAAGAATTTGGTGTGTAGAACAAAAGTGATGGAGAGAGGGAGGAGGAGCCATGGACATCGCCATTAGGAAAGAAGAAGAGGAATAGAATGCGTTGTGGTGAGAATGAATATAATATATGGTGATGGTGATGGTAATGATGAAATGATGGGAGGTATGGGCTCACCACCAACTCCATCTCATCATCCAAATCCATAACACCAAACCATGGTTTTGGGCCCTTAATGGGCCAAGCCATAAAATGGGCCGGCCATATTTTTGGGCCTCATGGGCCGAAGCCCAATTGCTTCGGCCATGTGGTCCCGTGTCGAGTCCAAATATTATCCGACCCCTTTTCCGGACTTATCAAACAAAGTCCGATGCGACAATGCAAAAAACCTGTTTTTCTCGATTTGCAAACCATTCTCACTTACACGGGCCCACGGCCCAAAATGCCCAGTTTTGGCCATGTCTCGTGTCTCAATAAATGCCGACATTTCCTTATCTCCCGAAACCCATATCCTTGGTGTGTGACCCTCTTAGGCTCATGCCACGTTGGCAGATCGGCATAAAACCTCATTTTACCCGATCCATCATTAATGACCTCTAAGTATACCATTATGATTACCCAATGTGCATTATAGTCGAACTAATCGACTTAACCTGTCTTTCGTCCAAGTCATTATCCTTTTATCGCTACATATCTGATTGATCATAAGGCATAGAGTCGTCATCCTTATTTTGATCAATCATGTTTCTTGATATGTGAGATGACTGAAAACTGATAACCCGTATCACTGGCATGACCATGCACTTTCTTTCAGTCACTCTCGATCAAGTGGCCTAAACGGATATCATTCTCATACCGCAGTATGAGGGATAAATCCCTTAGCCGTCTTTCGTGTCACTCATGCAATCCATCCCCCACCCAATCATACCCGTTATTGCTATCCTGTTACGGATAGTATTAGGCGCAAGTCAAAGCCGGCCGTCAATTGCATAGCGATCACAAATACTCCTCGGTCTAAGGATAGAATGACAAGCTACGACACTGAATATGTTCATGACTGTATCTATGCAACACTATTCAGGTCGGGTCGTCTGATATCAAACCCCTAATGATAACTATGATATGATTCTGGGATCCTACATCCCAATGACGAGTAGAACTATATCATAAAGAGTCATCCTCATACTGGTCGCTTCTATTGAAGCATATTTGACCAGGGACCGTTAAGTTTGATCCGTACAGATCTATGGTTCTACTACTTTAGTGGTCATAGATCAGATCATACTTTAACATACTACTTCAACACATAAGTAATATAAAGCCGGTTTTAATCATTGCAAACGATGATAAACTATTACAGACATTTACAGTCTATTCCAATTGGAATCTAGGGCACAAATGCTATCACTTTTAAGATAGAATTTTCTGCATGCTCCTCAGGTTTATGTGTCCAAACTTTTAGTGCCCGAGTTTGGTTTCTTGTGCTTTGGATAGAAGACATTTAGTAGATAGAGGAGCTGCTGTTGGAGACCATAGATAGCAGTTGTCTTGTGACCTAAGTCCAGTCATGAGTTCCTCTAGTTGAGTGTTCACTACTGCACACTCGTTACGAGTAAATTTAACTTCGAGATCTAGATCGCAGAGTTGACTGATGCTTATCAAATTGGCAGTAAGTCCTTCTACCAGTAAGGCTTCCTTTAGGCAGGGTGAGTTGGGTAGGTTAAGTTTCCCTTTTCCTAATACCTGGCTTTCACTCCATCTCCAAAAGTGACAAAACAGTATGAGCATGGTGTCAGAGTAGTAAGGAATGTACTATTACAAGTCATATACCGAGAGGCGCCACTATCAAAGTACCAATCATTACTGGTAGAGGCGTGTAAGCAATGTTAGCCCTATAATGTGCTTCCTTCACCCTTCATTCTGTCTGTACTTTGGATTGGTGTTGTACCTTTTTCTCCTTCCATACTTGTTGATTTTGAGCTTTGGCAGTCTTGCGTTTATTGAAGCTCTTTCCATAGAGGTGATAACATAATGGTCAGATGTGACCTCTTTGTCCACAATGATGGCATGTCCAATTATGTTTTCTTTTCTTTGAGCTGCAATGATGATGTTTCTTCATTGGTCGGATGCTACAGGATGTCTTTGACATCTGGTGGAACATGTTGTTGGCAGTTCTTTGAGGAACAAAGGTGGTCTGTGATGTTGAAGCGTCTTTACAGTATCCAAGTCCTTCCAAGTTGTTTGCTGACCTCCCAATGGATAGGGTTTGGTCCAAGGTGTCAGTGCTCGAGTTCATCATCTTGATGGATTTTGTTATGAGCTCTAGTTCCCCCTTCAGATGAGCTATTTCCTTTTTCAGATCAATGATGGTTTCGAGAAGTTTGGTTTTGTCTTCATTGAGCGAAAGAATGATTGTGTTCTGTTTCTTTATGACTTGAGAGTTTTCAAGCCACTTGACATACCACTCATTGTATGCGTTGTTGAGAGTCTCATATGATAACTCGTCATCTGAGGCAAATTTGTTCACGGGTTCGGTGGATGTGGAGGCAGTTGAAAGAATTCCATGGGTTCCATATATTTAATTACATGCAGCATACAAGAATCTAACCATGGAATTCGATAAACAAGATCTTATGTGAATAAATTTCAGCATGCATTATGAACATTCAAATCTGAAAATTACTTTTTGGGAATCACAAACACAAAGTATATGTGTTCTCTAGATCGTCCACACAAGTACGACACCTAAACCAAGGATTCTATACACAAGTTTACTAGTTTTGTGTGTAGAAAAATAGAAAAAGCCCTAGAAATGGAGGAGAGAGGGGGGGATTGGCTAGGAGAGATAGAGGGAGCTGAAAAAGAGTTGTGATTGGGATTAGAATTATGGAAAAAACCTGATTTTATTTATCTTTATTTTTCACATAATTAAACCCTTAGAAAAACTCTTAATTAAACTTAAGCCCAATCTTAATTAACATCAAGAATGGGCTTGAAGCCCAACTAGATAAAGTTTAACTAAACCAATTTAATTTGGGTTTTAATTTAATAGTTTAGCTAAACCGGTCCAATCCCTTTAATTTGATTTTCTCAACCGTCTGGTTATAAACCTAGGCCAGAAATCAACCGAATTGTTTTCAATTTGACTAAATTGAAAAACGGATTCTCCCAATTTCCATTCAAGTTTGTTTTGCTATAAACTGTACTTAAAGAGTGTGAACCTCTAGGCTCACGACCCGTTGGCATACTGGTAAAATTACTATTTTACCCTTTCCATCATAAGTGGGATCAAGCAAGACATTATGATTACCCAACGTCCGTGATTATCGATGATCGACTTAATCTGTTATCGTACATGTCACTATCCTTTTATCATACCGATATCCAGATTGATCAATAGGTATAGAACCGTCATCCTAATTTATCAATCACTGTTTCTTGATATCTGAGTTTACTGAAAACTGATACTAAAGTATCACCTGCGTGGCCATGCTATTCCTTCAGTCATACTCATCAAGTGGCCTAAACTGATATCTTTCTCATACCGGAGTATGAGTGATAAATCCCTCATCCGTCTTTCGAGTTCACTCATGTAATTCATAACCAAGCCAATTAGAGCCCTTATGGCTACCCTTTTACAGGTAACGTTAGACTAGGTCAAACTTAGAGATTCATTACATAGTGCATACAAAGACACCTTGGTCTTAGGATATAATGACAAGCTACGATATGTGAGTATGCTCATGATAGTATCTATGCTGCATACTCACCATCGGGTCGTTCAATACCATCTCCCTATGATATCTATGATATAACTCTGACACTACTTTACCATGATCAGTAGAGCGTGATCACAAGGAGTTAGTCTGATACTGATCGCTTCTTAAAGAAGCTTAGCTGATCAGGGACACATCAAATGTAATTCTTTCTTATCTACAGTTCTACTATTAGTGATTATACACATAATGATATAGATCAAATTACATTCGATATATTACTACAACACATTAGTAATATGATGTCGTTTTATTAATTCGAAAAATGATAAAACATTGCAATGTAGATTAACTTATTACATTGGACTAGGGCACAATCCTAACAATCTCCCACTTGCCTCTAGTTCCAACCTAAGTTCCAATCTACTCTCATAGACTTCACACGTGCCTCATGCTTAGGCTGCGGTGGAGCCTTTTCAGGGGATCAGCAATGTTATCCTCAGTCGGTACATAAGTAATCTCCATGCCACCATTATTAACGTATTCCCTGATAATGTGATACTTTCTTTGTATGTGTTTAGTTCGGTTGTGGAATCTGGGCTCTTGAGCTAGCGCTATTAACCCGTGTTGTCACACAACAAGTTTACCGGATCAGACGCTCGCGGCATTACATCTAACCCGGTTAGAAACCTTCTAACCCATACGACTTCCTTAGTTGCTTCTGCTGCAGCTATATACTCAGACTTTATTGTAGAATTGGCAATTGTGACTTTCTTGAAGCTCTTCCGTTTAACACGAACACAAATTCTGCCTGAGATTTGAAGTCATCGGGATCTGTCTGAAAACAAGCCTCAACATATTCCTTGACTGCTAGTTCTTCATCTTTCCCGCCATACACTAGGAATGCGTCCTTATTCCTCCTCAAATATTTGAGGATACTTTTGACAACAGTCCAGTGTTTTTGGCATGGGTTAGATTGAAATCTTCTGGCACAACTTAGTGCGAACGAGACGTCCGGTCTCGTGCATATCATGACATACAGGATGGATCCCACAGCCGAAGCATATGTGATCTTACTCATCCTGCTCAGCTCATCAGGAGTACTAGGACTCTGTTGCATGCTGAGCTTAATGCCATGACGCATGGGTATGTATCTCTTCTTAGAATCAAGCATTGAGAATCTTCTCAACACTTTATCTATGTAACTGCTCTGACTTAGGCCCAATATCCTTTTGGGACGATCTCTGTAGATCTTGATGCCCAAAATAAAAGCAGCATCACCTAAGTCCTTCATCGAGAAGCACTTCCCTAACCAAGCTTTAACCTCAAGCAAGGTTGGGATGTCATTCCCAATGATCAATATGTCATCGACATACATCACTAGGAATACAATGTTACTCCAATTCACTCTTATAAACACAAGGCTCACTTTCATTCTTGATAAAGCCGAATTCTCTTATAGCTTCATCAAAATGAAGGTTCCAACTCTATGAAGCTTGCTTCAATCCATAAATGGATCTAAGTAGCTTACAAATCTTTTCGGGACTCTCTGGATCAACAAAACCCTCAGGCTGTGTCATATACACATCCTCTTTTAAGGTTCCCGTTAAGCAATGCGGTTTTGACATCCATCTGCCATATCTCAAAGTCGTAGTATGCTGCTATGGCTAGAATAATCCGGATAGACTTGACCATGGCTACCAGTGAGAAGGTTTCATCATAATCGATACCTTCGATCTGACGATAACCTTTCGCAACCAATCTAGCTTTATAGGTCTGAGGTTTTCCATCCATCTCGGTCTTAAACTTATAGACCCATTTACAACCGATGGGTTTCATCCCAGGGGTTTTATCCACCAATCTCCATACTTGGTTGTCATACATGGATTTCATTTCCTCATTCATGGCATTCTGCCATTTTTTAGAGTCTGGACTGGCCAAATCTTGTCTGAAGGTTTCTGGATCATCCTGATCCACCAATATCAAGTCATTTCCCTCAGTGGCTAGAAAGCCATATATGATGGGAGCTTGACGAGATCTGTCAGACCTTCTTATACCCTCTGGAATAGGTGTAAGGATTATCTCTTGATCTACGACCATTTCTGGCTCCTTTATTTCTACATCTTCCATAGCAGGTTGTTCCGTATCACCTTGAATTTCTTCAAGATGCACGGGACTCCCACTAGTAGTTTTGGAAATAATATCCTTTTCCAAAAATACCCCTCCTCGAGCAACAAAAACTTTGTTCTTGCTGGGTTTGTAGAAATAGTACCCTCTTGTTTCCTAGGGGTACCCTACAAAGACACATTTATCTGATTTGGGTTCGAGCTTATCGCCTAGCAAACACTTGACATAAGTTTCGCATCCTCAGATCTTAAGGAAAGCTAATAAGGGTTTCTTCCTGTTCAATACTTCGTATGGAGTGCTTTCCACTGCCTTTGTAGGAGCCCGATTCAAAATGAATGCGGCCGTTTCTAGGGCATAAACCTAGAAGGAGATAGGGAGGTCAGCTTGACTCATCATTGACCGAACCATGTCAAGCAATGTCCGGTTTCTCCGCACAGACACACCATTCAACTGAGGTGTTCTTGGCAGAGTCAAATCAGAGAGGATCCCACACTTCTTTAAATGACTGTGAAACTCTTAGTCCAAGTACTCACCGCCTCGGTCAGATTGAAACGCCTTTATACTTTTCCCAAGCTAGTTTTGTACTTCGTTCTAGAACTCTTTGAACTTGTCAAAAGTTTCCGACTTATGTCTCATTAAATAGACATACCCATATCTACTGAAGTCATTAGTAAATGTGACGAAGTAGTGAAAAACCTTTCTTGCCTGAGTGCTCATAGGTCCACACACATCGAAATGTATGAGACCTAATAAGTCACTTGCCCTCTCACCTAAACCGGTGAAAGGTGCCTTTGTCATCTTGCCCATTAGGCATGACTCACATCTCTCGATTGAAATGAATTCAAACGGACTTAAAAGTCCACACTTGTGAACTGTTGAAATGCGATTCTGGCCTATGTGGCCTAAACGACAGTGCCATATCACAGTCTGGTTTAAATCATCAGATTTAAGCCTTTTATTACTTATGTTATATATTGAGCTTGTGTCGGTGTTTTGAGTATTAAGAATATACAAACCACCAACCAATTATGCATTGCAATAATAAATATCATTCTTAAAAATATTGAATACTCCATTATCAATAGAAAAACAATATCCTTCCTTTCATAGTAAGGAAACATAAATAATATTCCTGCGAAATGCAGGTACACAATGAACATCGTTTAAAATTAAAGGGAAAACTTCACCTAGCTACCTTGAACTATACCCAATTTTCACATAACTCCCCTGAAAGATAAAAGTGGTCTGTGGAGCCCCTGAAGTATACTAAACTTTCACTTAGCCCCAACGGTGTTAGTTTGCTTGTGAAAAGTCTAAAATACCCTTAATTAACCATTAAATTTTCAAAAAGTTTGCCACTAATTCCTAACCGGTTGTTCCACTGTTCACCTGTCGGCTAAGATGGAGCCTCTTGACGACGACGGGGGTGCCCTCCTCCAGCACCGCCTTGTCCCAATTTTCTCATAAGCCAAAAAATCAGCACTAATGAATCGCATCGACGGTGACCGCACAGACGTGACGACACAAAGGCGTGGCGGATACTCCGGCGGATGTGACGGAGTTGTACGACTCCAACAAAATCAGCAATCAAACTTAGATTGGAGTTTTGTACACATAAATATGGACAAAGTCTTGTAGACCTAAAATGGAAACAAAAAAATTCTAGAAAAAAATTTGCAGAGTTGGAGGATGAAGACAGTGGAAACGTTTTCGTTTCCGTAATTATTTTCTTCTAAATAACAACAATATATAGAGTTAAAAGTAAAACAAAATAGATGTTTGAGTTGGTTCAACGGTTAAGAACGAGTTGGGCATTCGCAAGGACTTGGTTTTGAGTCTGTGTAGGTTTTTTTTGTTTATTTATAAAAATGGTGAAGGTTGGTTTGGCTCTAAAACAAAAATATACTTCAGGTAGCATGGAGAATCGAACTCTTGACTTGCCAAAGAAAACACGCATGCATTACCACTGAGCTAGCTAGCCATCTATGGTAGAATGTTGTTGTTATTAATAAATTACAAAATTAAACAAACTGAAAAGTTGCAAAAACGACAACGTTTGTGTTGTCTTCTACCTCCTGCGCGACTGTAGCTGTTCTCAAGCCCACTGGGAAAACTGAGACTAATTTTTCTACTGTAACTGTTGAGACTTGATTGCCGTCACCAACTCATAGGTCTGCCTCGCCCCTGCCCACATCTCTTCTACTTCCCAGAGCCTGCACATTAACACAAATGTGAGATTCTGCACCGGTATTAAGTACCTAAGAATCTGAAGTAGATAAACTGAGATTGAGCTCAATAACATATATATATATATCTGATCCTGAAGATGTGGAAGCTTCATTCTTCCATAGAAACTGCTTATGTTTCTTGCAATCCTTCTTCCAGTGCCCCTGCCCTTGGTAATAGAAGCAAACGACATCCCTCTTAGGATTCTCAACAGCTTTGGGAGCTGCTGGACCCTTAGGTTGCCGAATCTTCCCCGCTAGATGCATAGGGGCCTTATCCTTGCCCAGGCTGGCTTTCTTGAAGCTCACTTGCTTGTTACCCATAAGAACCTACTTGGAATTGCCCTTAAGATTATTTTCCGCGGTCACGAGCATACCATGGAGCTCTGTCACAGTCTTATCCATGTCATGCATATTGTAATTTCCAACGAAATCACGATATGTCTCTAGAAGTGAGTGCAGCACAAAGTCTGCAGCCACTTTCTTATCCACACCATGACCGAGTCTGATCAAGTGTTCCATAAGACGTTTCATCTCAAGGACATGGGGACTGACAGGAGCTCCAGCCTTGAGCTTGCAAGACATCAGTTCACTGAAAGTGTCGTATCTTTCGACAACCACTTTCTCTTTGAACATTTTCTCGATCTCTATCATCAAGGCCTTGGGATCTTCGGAAATGTCCAAGAACTGCTTCTACAAGTCAGGCACCATACTGCCCATCATGATACACTGCACATCGATCCAGTTGCTAAGGAACTTTTGGTATGCATCCCTTAGCGCCCTTGCGGCGTTTAGTACTGGCTCAGTAGGTTGTTCCTGGGTAAGGATATAATCCTTACGTTCGTGCTTGAGAACTAGTCTCAGATTCCGGTCCCAATCGAGAAAGTTAATGCCGTTAAGCTTATCTTGCTCGATTAGCGACCTAAGCGCGCTGTTACCAGAATGATTCGTGTTTGCCATTTAATCTACAAAGTAAAACAAAATTTTAATCAGTATTTAATTAAAATTTAAGTTGGAGATTTAGTTATAAAACACTTGTCTGATTCTAACATTATAATCTGAACCAGGATCCTCGCATACCCTCAATTGAAGTGAACGGAGGCTCACCGCTCCAATTGAGAGAACCAAGGTAAAAATACATCCTTTTACAAATCCATGTAATTCCTGGCTAGGGTCTGTACTTAAAAGTACACGACACACCCTATACTGATACCCTAGGTCAGCCCTAGCTGACAATCATAGACAAGTCTACCAAGTTTCGATTATGGCAGAACTAATGTGGCTACTACGTGAAGGCGCACACACCCACATAGAACTGCCCATCTCATCCTGACTTCTTCTCTATGAATGTTACGCGGAGGCGTACCGACATCCATAGGCTCAAAGCCCTTTTGAGTGTCCAAACTTGGCTGGTATCATGCTTGACTTGTAATTATTTGCGTATAAGTGAATTATTACTGCCTGATTGTATATCGATACAATCTTAACTGGAATCATCAATTGCAAATCTATGCAAAGATTCTTTAACCAATTACATGTAAGTCTGATTAAATACCGGTTTTAATCTTCGCATGTGGGTGATAGCTAAACATACATAAACTAATGCATATAAAACTATCCATATATTCATACATTTTCAATCTATAAATGTAAATATAAAACATGCATAGCTAAGCCCATCCTAAGGATTCTAGGATTCTAGCAAAACTGATTCTAAAGACTAGGTCTTCAAGATCCAGGCTTGCTCTATCCTTGTGGACTCCCACTGGCTTCTAGTCTTCTCCAGCCATCGAATCTCCCTCTTGACTTGTATCTTGCGTCGGTCTTCGTAATTACAAATTTAAAATAAATAAAGGGATAATTCCATATACCACCCCCTAAAATATACCAAATCTCACCCAACACCCCCTAAAACCATTAATCTCACTAGCACCCCCTTAAAATGGGCAAAAATCTCATTTGTCAAAAATTTATTGAAAAAAGACAAAAATACCCCTCTCTCTCTCTCTCACCACTCCCTCACCTCTCGCTCACCATACCCTCTGTCTCTCCTCCCTCCCTCCACCGTCGCTTGCGAGCCTTCCTCCGGCCAATCCCCTCCCGCCGCGTGTCCACAATCCTGACGATAATGGCTAAGATTGAGTTGATGGGGAGGGAAGCGAGGTTAAGGTTTGGAGGGAGAAGGAGTTTAAGGTGAGGATGGAGGGGGCGGAGGAGGGGAAGAAGGGGAGGCTGATGGTGGCGGCAGAGGTGTTCGAGGTGGCGCCAGGAGTGGCGGTAGTGGAGGGGATTAGCCGGAGGGAGGCTCGCCGGCGACAGTGGAGGGAGGGAGGAGAGACAGAGGGTATGGTGAGGGAAAGGTGAGGGAGAGGGGTATTTTTGTCGTTTTTCAATAAATTTTGGACAACTGAGATTTTTTCCCATTTTAAGGGGATGCTAGTGAGATTAATGGTTTTATGGGGTGTTGGGTGAGATTTGATATATTTTAGGGAATGGTGTATGGAATTATCCCATAAATAAATAAATACAAAAAGTCACGACACACAGGTCGTATTTATCACAACCCAAAACTTAGCAACACGCAGGTTGAAAAACTGAAATTAAAACATACAAGTCTAGAGGGCTTAGCTATACATCATGTGGAAAGCAATATGTTGTCAAAGACCATGTGATCACTCATCATACTTATGAAACAACAAATTTATTCCAAATTTAATCTTTCTTAAGTGTGGAAAAATTTCTGGTTTATCGAAACCGGACGGTTTAAATCAAGTAATTGAAATTGAACTGGTTCACCCTGGTTTATCGAAACCAAACCGAATCTGAAAATTAAAATTTTAGGGCTTATAATTTTCTCGCGAACCAACCGGTTCAGCTCGAGACTAGTTGAGCCGAACCGGCCCGACTTAGGTCGCCCACGGCAGCAACCACGGTGGCCCGCGGGGCTGATTGTGGTCGCCCGCGGCTGCAACCATGGTGGCCCGCAAGGGCTACCATGGTCGCCCCCGGGGCAGACCCTGGTTTCCCGCGTAGCAACCACGATGGCCCGTGAGAGCTGCCATGGTTGCCCGCGGGGCAGACCTTGGTCGCCCACGACAGCGACCATGGTGGCTTGCGAGGGCTACCATGGTTGCCCACAAGCAACCTGGTCGGCCCTTGGTGCTGACCATGGTCGGCCCGAGGGGTTTCCATGGTCCACCAAGGGTCTCGACCCCGATTAGCAATGGCTCGCCCATGGCTAACCCAAATCAGCCCAAAAATCAATTATAAAAATCTGATTTTTTTTTCACGTTTTCATGCATATTAAATCCAAACAATACATGAAAAATTAAGGAATAATATTAACCCTAATCATGCTCAAATCAATATCACAAACAATCATCCTCTAATACCACTAAAGGATTTCAGCATGCATTATGAACATTCAAATCTGAAAATTACCTTTTGGGAATTAATCAAACACAAAGTATATGTGTTCTCTAAATCTTCCACACAAGTACAACACTTAAACCAAGGATTCTACACACAAGTTTACTAGTTTTGTGTGTAGAAAAATAGAAAAAGCCCTAGAAATGGAGGATAGAGGGGGGGATTGGCTAGGAGAGAGAGAGGGAGCTGAAAAAGAGTTGTGATTAGGATTAGAATTATGGAAAAAACCTGATTTTATTTATCTTTATTTTTCACATAATTAAACCCTTAGAAAAACTCTTAATTAAACTTAACCCCAATCTCAATTAACATCAAGAATGGGCTTGAAGCCCAATGAGCTAAAGTTTAACTAAACCCATTTAATTTGGGTTCTAATTTAATAGTTTAGCTAAATCGGTCCAATCCCTTTAATTTGAGTTTCTCAACCGTCTGGTTATAAACCTAGGCCAGAAATCAACCGAATTGTTTTCAATTTGACTAAACTGAAAAACGGATTCTCCCAATTTCCATTCAAGTCTGTTTTGCTATACACTGTACTTAAAGAGTGTGAACCTCTAGGCTCACGACCCGTTGGCAGACTGGTAAAATTACTATTTTACCCTTTCTATCATAAGTGGCATCAAGCAAGACATTATGATTACCCAACGTCCGTGATTATCGATGATTCGACTTAACCTGTTATCATACATGCCACTATCCGTTTATCATACCGATATCTAGATTGACCAATAGGCATAGAACCATCATCCTAATTTATCAATCATTGTTTCTTGATATCTGAGATGACTAAAAACTGATACTAAAGTATCACCTGCATTGCCATGCTATTCCTTCAGTCATACTCATCAAGTGGCCTAACCGGATATCTTTCCCATACCGAAATTTGAGTGATAAATCCCTCATCCGTTTTTCGAGTTCACTCATGTAATTCATAACCAAGCCAATCAGAGCCCTTATGACTACCCTTTTACAGGTAACGTTAGACTAGGTCAAACTTAGAGGTTCATTACATAATGCACACAAAAACTCCTTGGTCTTAGGATATGATGACAAGCTACGATCTGTGAGTATACTCATGATAGTATCTATGCTGCATACTCCCCATCGGGTCGTCCAATATCATCGCCCTGATGATATCTATGATATAACTTCGACACTACTTTGCCATGATCAGTAGAGCGTGATCACAAGGAGTTAGTCACATACTGATCGCTTCTTAAAGAAGCTTAGCTGATCAGGGACACATCAAATGTAATTCTTTCTGATCTACAGTTATACTATTAGTGATTATACACATAATGATATAGATCAAATTACATTCGATATATTACTACAACACATGAGTAATATGATGTTGTTTTATTAATTCGAAAAATGATAAAACATTATAATTGGACTATGGCACAATCCTAACAGTAGTGAAGGCTACATGGTTGCTTTATAGTTATGTGTCACTTTCTTCTTCTTCTTCATCCGAAAAAGTTGCAATGTATCCCTTCTTTTGTTTTTTCAAGAAGTTAAGACATTCCTTCTTCACATGCCTATAGTCTTCACATTCGAAGCATTGTATTCATTTTTTACTTTTTCACCTCGTCTGCCTTCTTTTTTTTCATCCTCTTGAAACCTTTGCTAGGGTTTTTCTCTGACATCTCGTGAGACATTCTTTCCAGCCATCTAGTTGAATCTTTTCATGACTCGATTATAGTTCTTGGTGAACATAGCGATGATGTCATCAATATCGCTACCAGAGTCTGAGAGTACTTGCTCATTCTGAGTATAAGTGGAGCTTTTGAAGGCTACACCTTTCTACTTTTTCTCCATGGTTGGAAGGGAAAGCTTGTAGGTCATGAGGGATCCCATGAGTTCATCAAATTTCAAGATTTTTAGATCATGACATTCTTCTATGACAGTAATCTTCATCTTGAATCTAGAGTTTAGAGCTCTAACAGTTTTTCTGACTAGATCTCCATCAATCATTGGTTTTCCCAATGAGTACGACTCGTTGGCTAGATCCCTGATCCGTATAGTGAACTCAGCTATGGTCTCGTCTTCATGCATAGAGAGAGCTTCAAAGTTGGTGGTGAGATATTGTAGTTTCTGCTCTCGGACCGTAGAGGTTCCCTCATAGGCAGTGCCAAGAGAATCCCAGGCAATCTTGGCACTAGTACAGGGGTTGATGAGCCTAAAGACATTCTTGTCAACTCCATTAAATATAGCGTTGAGAGCTTTAGAGTTACATAGGCCTGCTTCATCTTCTTCGTTGCTCTAGTGTTTCTCGGGTTTTGGAGCGGTTTGATTTCCTTGAGCCTCAGTATACTCAGGTTCTTCCCAGCCATTGATAACAACCTTCCAAGTTTTGCTATCGAGGGATTTCATGAAGGCACACATTCGTGCTTTCCAATAACTACAGTTGGTTCCATCGAGCACTATAGTCAATTGATCGATCCTCCTTCCTTTGAGTCCATATTTGTTATACAGAATCTTTGCAGGAAATCACCTAAGAGTTTAAGGTGCCTCATCTTATACCAATTGAAAATTTGTTACGTAGCAGGGACAAGATGTCGAACACGATGTTAAAACGATAGGTTCAACAACTTGCTTAATCACAGTTTATGGACAGTAAATAGTAAAGCAGTAAACAAAAGACAAACAATATATTTACTCAGTTCGGTGACTCCGCACCTACGTCTGGGGGCACCCTGGTAGTTGAAAAGTTTTCACTATTCAGTAGTCAATAGGACAATTTCAAGCATCAACTAGCTATCACACAAGCTATTGTCCTAATCTACTATAGATCTCACGGTGAACAACCTCGACCAGGGACTCCCCCTGTCTTTGAGATCATCTCAATTCCACCATTCGAGCAAGCCTATGCTCGGTTTGGTTGTCTTCGACAATTTCTTCGTGAGTTCTTCAATCACGAAAAAAACCAATAGATCACAGACACTCAAATCTCCTCGACTTGATGTATGTGATCGACAACGTCCTCTCTAAATTGATCAGCCTCTCAATCCGCTAGTCGTACACGGTTAAGAGCTCTAAGAATTTAGCATAGTGAAAGGACTGAGTTGCTAAGGGGGTAGCACCTGCTTTTATAGCAACTCACATTGCCTAATCGGATTCCTATTAGGAAGTTTGTTGCCACCTTGCGTTTCTGGCAAGTGACAAGTTGGCGTTGCCACTTTCATTAAAACTTGCTTGCGTGTCTTTCTTCCAGCTGGACCTTGCCTAATTAATCCATTGTTTTTATTCCTTTGCGCACTGAGCTTTTATGCTCAAAATAGGAAGTCTTTGATGTCTTGCCTAATCCTGCGAGTATTATGTCGCACCAACTCTATTGCAACATGTTATCTGACATCTTGACTTCACACTAAAAAATATGCCAATGCTAAACGTAATAACAACAAGCCTTCATTTTGAACTTTCTCCTGTTGCTTGACCCGCAAGTCTCGATTCCTTGATCTCCATTTGTAGCTTTGAAAGCTTCACCCTTTTGGTATCTATAAGCTGACCAAAGAACCAGCAAAATTTGAACTATAAATACTCTAAATAGTCAAAACGAGGCAAATAAATACATCAAATGCATGGTTTAGCTATAACAACTGGAGACCAATGAACCCCACATCAACAACAAAGAAAAATGAAACTATGAATTTAAATGCAAATATTTCTAAATTAAATCTTGAGGTAACTAGTTGGAGGAGTTCGAGATATCCTAAAGACATATCAGATGTATTGCACACAACTTCGAAAATGCAAGATTCAATACAAATATCCTAACTAATCTAACTCGTTCCCAACTTTACAACAACTCAAAAAGCTCAAACTTTATAAATATCTAAAAAATATTCGATTTCATATAAAGATAACAAACTACTTATTTTTTTATGAAGGCTAACACAATATGGTATAATCACGCACAACAACTGATTCATACCTAACACAATAACTATAGGACAATCACAAAATTACCAGAAAAAAAATTAGGGAAAATGTTACATACCTCCTTCATGGTTTACGTGTTTTTCACTTACCTCATTCGCTTGATAAATGCATTCTGAGAGGTCCCCGAACTTTCACAAATTCTCACAGAGGTCTAACCCCGTTAGTGTTTGGTCAAAAGTCAACTATTTTTTTATAAAAATGACAAAAATACCCTTTGAAGATTTTCCACTTACCTCCCTTGACTTCTCCTCCCCCGACTACCTCCTCAATCTCTCCGAAAACCTCTTCAATTTCCCCGACGGCAGTCTCGCTTGACTCTGGCCCGACCCTTTGCACCGTCTCCGGCGGCGGCGAACGGTCCTCCCGAACACTCTCCGGCGCAGGAATCTCCACGTGCTTCTCGGTGTGTCCCACGTGCTGCCCGGTCTTGTCCCTCCTCTTGTGGCTTTCCTCGACCTCTCGCAGTTGGCCAGGTGGTTCTCGAAGGCCTCGATGGCCTCGTTGATGAGCTCTCTGTCCAGCGACGAGTCACACCGGAACCAGTAGCTAGTGTAGCAGTCGAAGCACAACCGCGTACCTCCCTGGCGACTTCGTTCCTCATCCCCGCCATGACCAACATTCACTCTGCCCTCGTCAAGCTCAATCTCCACAACGCAATCAAGGTATCCTCCCCAATCGCCCTCAGTGCCCTCCAGACCTCCTACCCTCCTCCGCCGGCTCATTCCGGCCCGACCTCGTCAGACCGGTGTTCCTATCCATCCTGGACTACTCCCTCTTCCGAGAAAACCCCGACGTCGTCGACTCTGGCAACGGCGGCCGCCGGAGCGTAGATCGGCGAATTTGTGTTCTCTTGAAGAAGAGAAATGGACACAGAAGAGATGGTGTTGAGAGAGAGAAGCAATGGCAAATTTTTGAAAATTTGATAGTTGAGGGTATTTTGGACTTTTGACAAGCAAACTAACAGTGTTAGACTTCTGTGAGAATTTGTGAAAGTTCGGGGATCTCTCATAATGCATTTGTCAAGTGAGGGAGGTAAGTGAAAAACGCGTAAACCGCTATGGAGGTAAATGACATTTTCCCAACAAATTATGATTAAATGCATCAAAAGCCACATAAATCGAGAATTAATTTGAACATGTAAGTGTAGACAATGAAAGTGTTATCTACAACTCAAGTTTCAATTTTAACTATGCAAATTCTCAACCATACCGATCTTTTTTACCTAACACTTAGAGTACGTATGCTTTTAGAGTCGGCCCCTTATTCACTAATTGTAAAAGATCTAGTTTCTCCAGTGAATCCATTTGTAAGATCTCTTCGCCTTGTAATGTTGGACTTAGGATAGGGATGGGGAAAAGATAATATACAAAGGCTAATCAAATGCGTAACAACAAGGTTGCTTCTTCTCACAAATCTCAAATACAATGCTCTCCTCTCTTAACTTGTTTAATCCTAAAATATCTAGTCCCACACTACTCACTCAATCTTATTCCCATTTGCATTTATCAAAACCAGCTCTTAACGCCTTTTCCAGTGCTTTCAAGACTATCCAAAAATAACTTTTTCTTCATTGCTCACATTTTTCATTTCTTTTGCTCTACTCTTCTTTTTTTTCTTTTTCTTTTCTAAGCCCCAACTTTCGTAATGAGCACAGTGTATAAGTTTTGAGAGCATTTGTGTGAAATCAATTTTTCTCAAATAAACGCATGCAAACAAAATAGACACTTTTCATTTCATATATATGCTCTATTATACCCCATTTTCAAACCCACACTTAAGAACTAACTAAACTACGATGCTAGGGATCAAAATCAATAAGGATTGTTGCTACGTTTAGTGTTAGCGTAATTTTTTAGCGCAAAAGTAAGAAGTCAGTGCAACATGTTACAAGACATTTGGAGCGACTCATTACGCTCTAGATTAGAAAAGGCCTGAAGCTTTCCTATTGAGAGTCGCTTGGAATGCAAGAAGAATGATGTCACAACAACTGAAAGACTTGGAGCGCAAGAGAATGACGTCAACAAGCCCAGGCGACTTCCAGCTATCATTAACACGTCAGCAAAGGCGACAACTGCTTGCCTAATTTGTTTAGGAAGTTTGAGACTTCCTATTCCTAATCCGAGCCAGATTAGGAATGTGGGGCTGCTATAAAAAGCTTGTGCTTCCCCATTAGCAGCCAGTCCGTTCTCGTTCTTTATTTGCTAAATTTCTCAGAGCTCTTAACCGTGCACCATTGGCGTGTTGAGAGGCTGATTAAGTTTGCTAGAACGGATTTGCTTCGATTAAACATCAATTCGCGAAGATTGAGTGTTTGATCGATTAGGGTTTTTGTGTGCGTGATTGAAGATTCACAAATCTGTCAAAGAAGACTACGACACCGAGCATAGGCGCTTGCTCAAAGGATGGAATTGAGAGGATCTCAAAGACAGGGGGAGAGGACCCTGGTCGAGGTTGTTCACGGTGAGATCTATAGTAGTTTAGGACAATAGCTTGTGTGATAGCTAGTTGGTGCTTGAAGTTGTACTATTGACTACCATATAGTAAAAACCTTTCCAATGGCAAAGTGCCCCCAGATGTAGGTGACGTTGCACCGAACTGGGTAATCATCTCTGGTGTCGCTATTGTTGCTTGTTTATTGTTTAAACTACGGTTTGCGTTTTAGGCAAGTTGTCGACACAAAAGTTACGACTTTGTGTTCGACTTCTTGACTCGACTACGAATCAGAATTACAATTGGTATCAGAGGAGGCACCTTATCTCTTAGGTGATTTTCCTGCAAAGATTCTGAGTAGCTAATATGGACTCAAAGGAAGGAGGATCTGTCAATCGACCACCGGTGCTCGACGGAACTAACTATGGGTACTGGAAAGCACACATGTGTGCCTTTTTGAAGTCTCTCGACAGCAAAACTTGGAAGGTTGTCATCAATGGGTGGGAGGAACCTCACTATGCTGATGCTCAAGGAAATATAACTAGCATTAAACCAGAAAAAGAGTGGAGCACAGAAGAAGATGGAGCCGCCCTAGGTAATTCTCGTGCACTCAATGCCATATTTAATGGAGTAGAAAAGAATGTTTTTCGACTTATCAACACTTGCACAAGTGCCAAAATTTCTTGGGACACTGTTGCTGTTGCTTATGAGGGAACATCCAAAGTCAGAGAGCAAAAGTTACAGTACCTCACGACCAACTTTGAAGCCCTTACCATGAATGAAGATGAAACTATAGCTGCGTTTAATGTTCGTATCAAGGATCTAGCCAATGAATCATTTTCACTCGGCAAGCCTATGACCGATGGAGATTTAGTCAGAAAAACGCTGAGAGCCCTAAGTCCCAGATTTAAGATGAAGATCACGGCCATAGAAGAAGTTCATGACTTAAAGACACTGATGTTTGATGAGCTCATGGGATCTCTTATGATCTTCGAGCTCTCCCTACCGTTGATCGAAAAGAAGCATAAAAGTGTAGCATTCAAAAGTTCTACCCAAAAGCAGAAAAAACTGGCTTACTCTGATTTGGATAGTGAAATTGATGAGACTATCACTATGCTGGCCAAAAACTACAATAAAGTCATGAAAAGATTTAACCAGATGACAGGAAAGAATGTCACGCGAGAAGTCAGAGACAAGCCTCAGCACAAGTTCCAGAAGTTCGAGAGCACTAATAACGATGGTAGACGTGGTGAGCGATCAGGAAAAGAAAAAGGAGTTCAGTGCTTTGAATGTGAGGGGTATGGGCACATACAGAAAGAATGTCCTAACTTCCTAAAGAAACAGAAGAAGGGATTCAATGCCTCTCTAACTGACGATGAAGAAAAAGAAGACAGTGACTCTGAGCATACAAGTAACTATGTTGCTTTTACTATCTCCACAATAGAGCAACCATCCGAAATTTCAAAGAAGTATGACTCTGATGATGAGCTATCCGATGAGACTCTCAACAACGCATACAACGAATGGTATGTCAAGTGGCTTGAAGACTCTCAGGTAATCGAAAAACATAATGCTCTCATTCTTTCCCTTAATGAAGACAAGTCACGACTTCTTGAAACTACTGTTGATCTCAAAAAGGAAGTGGCCCGGTTAAAAAGCGAGTTAGACCAAGTCACCAAGTATGTAAAGATGATGAATCCAAGCACTGACACTCTAGATCAAATTCTCCCGTTCGGAAAACCAGCAAAAAATATGGAAGGCCTTGGATTTTCGAAAGGAGCTTCATCATCGCACACCGTCTTTGTTCCTCAGAAGGTTATCACCCACATGCCCCGTCAAATGTCTCCAACCTTCACACCTGATCAAGCGACCATAAAGCCTCATACCCTGGTCGCTCCTGAGACAAAGAACAAGAGACATAACTGGGTGTGTCACTACTGTGGACAAAAAGGGCACATTCGACCCTTTTGCTATCGTCTATATGGAAGGAGCTTCGTCAAACAAAGGACCACCATCAAGAAAGCCCAACCACGTAAGGAATGGCGAGTCAAGGAGGTAAACTATCGAGCAAATATCACTTACACCTCTCTAAAAGCTTCAACTAGCAATGATTGGTACTTTGCTAATGGATCCTCTCGACATATGACTGGTAATAGCTCGTTCTTGGTCACCTTAATACCTTGCACAAATAGCTTTGTCACTTTTGGTGATGGAGTAAAAGCTAGAGTTCTTGGAAAGGGAAAGCTCAACCTTCCTAACTCATCTTGCTTAAAAGAGGCTCTACTGGTAGAAGGTCTTACAGCCAACCTCATCAGCATCAGTCAAATATGTGATCTGGATCTAGATGTCAACTTCACTCGTGACAAGTGCACTGTCAAAGACGAACACCAGAAGGAAGTCATGACAGGTCTCAGGTCTGTTCATAACTGTTATCTATGGTCTCCAACAGTTACAACCTTGCCAACCAAGTGCTTTTTATCCAAAGCTCAAGAGACGAAGCTATGACATCAAAAACTTGGTCACATCAATTTGATGAGCATGCAGAAGATTCTCTCTGAAAAGGCGATCTTTGGAGTTCCCAACCTCAAGATTGTTGAAGGAAAAAATTATGGAGAATGCCAGATTGGCAAACAAGTTAAGACGTCACACAAGAAGGTACAACATCTTACTACTTCTCGTATTCTAGAACTTCTTCATGTTGACCTTATAGGGCCTATGCAAGTGGAAAGTCTAGGAGGTAAGAAGTACATATTTGTCTGTGTCGACGACTTCTCAAGGTACACCTGGATTGACTTTTTACAGAAAAGTCAGACACTTTCTCAGTCTTTGAAGCCCTATGTCGGAGAGTTCAACGAGAAAAAGGAGAAGCCATTGGCAAAGTCGTCTGACTCAGAACTGATCATGGAAAGGATTTTGAAAACATCAGCTTCGCAAACTTCTGTGATGCTGAAGGAATAGCGCATGAATTCTCTGCCCCCATCACTCCTCAGTAGAATGAGATCGTGGAAAGGAAAAATCGTACTCTTCAAGAAATGGCCAGAGTCATGATGCTAGCCAAAGACATCCCACAACACTTCTGGGCTGAGGCTCTAAATACGGCTTGTCATATTCATAATAGAGTGACCCTCCGCCCTGGAACATCACTCACTCTTTATGAAATATGGAGGGGGAGGAAGCCTAATGTCAAATATTTCCATGTCTTTGGATCGATATGCTACATACTTGCAGATAGGGAACCTCGACGTAAACTTGATCCTAAAAGCGATGAAGGCATCTTCCTTGGCTATTCCAGAAACAGTCGGTCCTTTCGTGTATTCAACAAACGCACCCGGTCTATCATGGAATCCATCAATGTCGTGATTGATGACAGTTATGAGCAACCCCGTGACGATGAGGAAGAAGTTCTAAATCTCTCAGGAGAAGTCAGGCCAGAAGTCAGAACCGAAGATCGCAACAAAGAATCTGAAGCCGAAAGCCAAAACATCTCTGACAAGGAGGCACCCCCCATCATAGAACAGAGAGCACCGTCCAGAAGAATTCAGAAGAATCACCCATCCCAGGATGTGATAGGAGAAATCAATGAAGGAGTGCGGACTCGACAGAAGGCACCTGTAAACTACAAAGATGATAGGTAACATTTGCTTTATTTCAAAAGTTGAACCAAAGAATATACAAGAAGCCATCAATGATGAATACTGGTTCTGCGCCATGCAAGAAGAATTGGTTCAATTTGCAAGGAATGAAGTCTGGGAACTAGTACCCAAGCCAGACAATGTCAATATTATTGGAACAAAGTGGATATTTAAGAACAAGACTGACGAGCAAGGAAATATCACTCGAAACAAAGCAAGACTGGTGGCACAGGGGTACACACAAGTAGAAGGAGTTGACTTCAAAGAAACTTTTGCTCCAGTAGCCAGACTAGAAGCCATCCGACTTCTTCTCGGCATAGCATGCCATCTACGTTTCAAACTCTATCAGATGGATGCAAAGAGTGCCTACCTCAATGGAAATCTCAACGAAGAAGTCTATGTTGCTCAACCAAAGGGATTTGAAGATCATGACTCTCCTCATCATGTCTACAAACTAAAGAAAGCTCTCAATGGCCTCAAACAAGCACCACGAGCATGGTATGAACGTCTTACCCAATTCCTAGTACATAATGGCTATATTCGAGGGGGAGTAGACAAAACTCTCTTTGTAAAAAAGGAAGGAAGTGACATCATGATTGCCCAAATATATGTTGATGATATCGTATTTGGAGGGATGTCAGACAAGATGGTGGAACGTTTCGTACAACATATGCAGTCCGAATTTGATATGAGTATGTTGGAGAGCTAACATGCTTCCTAGGCTTCCAGATCAAACAGATGAAAGATGGAATATTTATCTCCCAAAGCAAATATGCAAAGAATATTGTGAAGAAATTCGGGTTGGAAAAGGCTTCGCACAAAAGAACCCCCATTGCCACTCATATCAAATGCACTAAGGACGACCTTGGAGTATTAATTGATCAAAGCCTTTATCGAAGCATTATTGGAAGTCTTCTCTATCTCACAGCAAGTCGACCCGACATTGCTTTCTCAGTAAAAGTCTGTGCTCGGTATCAAGCCAATCCAAAAGCTAGTCACTTAACTCATGCCAAGAGGATAATAAGGTACATCTCAAGAACCTGTGAAATAGGTTTGCTATACTCTTTTGATACCTCTCCTACTCTTGTTGGATACTGTGATGCTGACTGGGCGGGAAGCACACCAGATCGAAGAAGTACCTCTGGAGGTTTTTTCTATCTTGGGAACAATCTTGTGTCTTGGTTCAGCAAAAAGCAAAATTGTTTTGCTCTGTCTATAGCTGAGTCTGAGTATATTGCAGCCGGAAGTAGCTCTACTCAGCTTCTGTGGATGAAACAGATGTTGGCAGAATATGGAGTCAAACAAGAAGTCATAACTTTGTTTTGTGACAACATTAGTGCAATCAATATCTTGAAGAATCCGGTTCAACACAGCAAAACCAAGCATACTGATATCAGGCATCACTTTATTCGAGAGCTTGTAGAAGACAAGAAGATAAAACTCGAATACCCACCTACTGAGAAACAAATCGCTGACATCTTCACAAAGGCATTAGATGCTAACAAGTTTGAAAGTCTAAGGTCATCCCTTGGACTTTGCTGCCTTGAGTAACCAGAAGTCAAGAAAGAAGAGAAGGAGCCTTTAGTTGATTTTACTCTCTCTCTATCAGGACCAGCAAGGGTCCACAAAATCAAACCGGGCCCAAATTCCTTTATCATAGCCCAATTGAAATTTTTTTTAAATTCAAAAAGGGGGGAAACGGAATGATTATAATCTGACAATCAACCAATCACCACTCAACCCTTTCGACTTCCGCGCAGAAAAGTTCTGCACGCCCCCTTCCTCCTTCCAAAAACGGCTAGGGCACCACAAAATTAAAATCAGTCTGCACCTGTAGCAGCTTCTCCTTCCCTTCAAAGACAACTCCGATCACGCCCCCACAAAGGGTCGGAACCAGAAGCGGACGAGTTCCTTCTGCTTCCAAGAAACTGCGAGCCAAGATGAGGGTGAAGATGATCTCCAGAAAGTTATCTGCATCAAAAACTTCAACAAATAAACATGGAGTAAAGATTCGAGGAGGGAATTTCCCAGGAGAGGGCTCTGAAAACCCTAAAGGCACAACAGCTTCGTCTCCGACTATCGCATCTGTGAAGGTTGTCCCCGCTGTTGAAAAGGACAACATCTTACCCGAGGCTGCTGGCGTTGAAGAAGAAGCCTCTCATTCCACTCAGACGCCTCTACAAGGTAACCCTATTGCCTCTTCTATAGTAGATCCAGTAGATAAAACCCAGTCTGAAGAAACTCTAGGGACCTCTGTTCCTGAGATCCTAGGTATTAGTTGTGAAAATCGATCTAGCCCTCCAAAATCAACACCTGGACCAGAAAAGTCCCCTATAGACGAAGCCATGTCGAAAGTCGATAGTCCCCTTCTCGCTCCGGACAGTGATTCGGGGCTGAATGGAGATACATAAGTCATACCGGAAGTCCCCCAACCTTTAGCCGATCCTGAGAACACAGAAGAAGTAGATACAGCCGAGACAACTGTGGAAGAAGAAGCTACACGAGAAGACAGAACACCTCTGAAAAGGTCTGTGCCCGAAGGGCTTAAGAAAAGAAAACAACCAAAGAGAAAGCTGATTGATGAAAAAGAAGAACCACCAGTGCAGAGAAGACTGACTCCGAAAAGAAAAGCTACATAGAAAGGAGGAGCACCTCCTCCTAAACCAGTAAAGAAGTTAAGAAAGAAGTCATCCACTTCAGTAACAACCCCTGCTCTAGAAGAAGAAGAGGAGGAAGAAGAGGAGGAAACTCGTGTCTTACCCCCACGGGTCAAGAAGTCTATGGGAGGTCTGAAACTCCCCAAAAACATTCCAAAAGCCCCAACAGACAATGTCTCCTTTCATTCGGTAGACAATGCTGTAGGGCCGAAACGTGTCATGCAAAACGTCACGTCTCGGATAGGTTCCCTCGCGCAAGCGTACGCGATCACAAGTAATACATTTAGACCGGTAAGTAACCGGGTCGATCCGCAGGGACTAATGAGGGTTTTAAGTCGAGTGCGTGATTGTGTTTAAGGAACTCGAGGCTACGACTAATGTTTTTGGTATTTTTCAATTATCGAAATAAACAAGAAACTATGTTGATGATTAACAATTAATAAAGACGCCTAGGGTGCTAGACGTGTAATTCGTGGATTACTACAATGACTCTAGAGTAATTAGGTGATATAAGTGTGACCTACGTCTTAATTGACAACCCTGCCTCTCGGCATTGGAGTTGTCCTAATCTCGAGTCACTCCTCACCCTCTCGGGTTCGTGGTCACTCGGGATTGCATTCGTCCGACAATGGTTGGTCAAGTGTTAATTCGGGGAGTCTCCGCTCGGCGTCGAACCCCTACACTCGGTGGTGTCTAGGTTCGGGACTATCCGTCTCTCTCGAGATCGGCGTAACCCCTAAACACACATACTACTTAGGCTAAATCTTACGTCGGGGTCGCAAAACACGGTTTCGAGCCCCTCACACTTAACGTCGACTAAGATCGAAAACCCTAGCATACATTCTAATAGGCCTAACTAGCAAGCATAAATAAAAATAAGAATACTCACACACATCTCATGTCATCCTAAAACTCATTCATCAAATGTCATTCATCCACAAATTACAATGTCTCCAATGGCTAAGGGGTTTAGCCCTCAACCATGGTGCTCAAGTCCAAAATCATCACACACAATGAGAAACTAATACAAAACATGTTATAAAACAATAAAAGAAGAAGAGTTTAGAAATGCTCTTGGGTTGGTGATGGATGGATGATGCAATCCTTCCCAAAATGGACTCTTCTTGGTGGAATAGTGCTAAAAAAGGCCTTCTCCAAAAATTTCTTGCTTCCAATGGTGGACTTCTAATGGAGACTATCCTTTCTTCTTCTTCCCAATGATGAATCAAGCAAGTAGAATCACGCCAAGAATGTTCTCTTGTGAAGTGACTGCTCTGGAGAATAGTGGCTGATGGAGGCTCCAAGGTAGGTAGGTTAAAAGGTGTCATCAATCCCTAGGGAAAAAGGCATTTTATAGTGTCTGAAATGTGCCTGGTCATGATCGTGACTATGGGGGGCACGATCGTGCCTCAGAGAGGGTCACGATCGTCCCCTTGAGAGTCACGATCGTGGCTTCACTGGGGAGGGACCATTCATCCTCGAGTCAACGCCACGGTCTCCGTTTTGGCGTCACGATCGAGCTTGGTTTGAATTGAGTCATGATCGTGACTGTAGAGTCATGATCGTGACTGTGGAGTCACGATCGTGCATCTCTCCTGGTGGCGAACGTGGCTCCTCCGTGACTGAGATTGGGGGAGTGAACTGTAAGTTTGGAAAAATAATAGGAAGAAATATTCGACGGGGCACGATCGTGCCTGGGGAGGTCACGATCGTACCCTTCACTAGTCACGATCGTGCCTAGTGCAATTTGGCCCTCTCTTCCCTTTGCTTTCTTGCTCTCCTAATTGGCCCTCTACGGCCACTACGAGGCAAATAAGTATCGAAATGAGGGGTTTGTCGATGTCAAAAGTGAGGTTGATTGACCCCTCAACAAATGCTGTCAAGTGGCAATACGTGTACCAGCGCAATATCTACCCGGAGAGGGAGCTCTCTACAGAAGCTCAACGAATGAACGCAGTTGTGGAGCTCCTCCGTGGCTCAGGCCTAACCAACACGGTCATCCACATCGGACCGTTCTACCCCTCTCTGGTCAAGGAGTTCATTGTCAATCTCTCAAGTGAGTTTAATGATCCAGAAGACGCTGAGTATAGGAAGGTCTTTGTTCGAGGAGAGTGTTTTGACATATCTACCTCCACAATCAATGCTTATCTAGGCAGAACGGCTCCAGAAGTCACTCCAAACGTCCCTCACTTGAACAAAGTTGCGTTTGAGATCACTGGAGGAAGGAAAAAGGTTTGGCCCTTCAAGGATACCATTGCGGCTGCAGAACTAACAGCCAAGTATTCCATTCTATACCGAATTGGTTTGGAAAACTGGGCGCCCTCCACTCACGGGTCTAGCATCAAAACAGAGCTAGCAAAGCTCATCTACCAAATAGGTACTCAATCCCCTCTTGACTTTGGTACATATTTTATTGAGCATATTGTCAAACATGCCAAGTCATGTGCTGTCAAATTACCTATTGGTTTTCCATCATTGATCACTGGACTTCTCCTCCAACAATGTCCTCACATTGTACGAGATTCTGATGTACCTGGAAAGAAGCCTCTGTCTCTCACCATAAGTCTCAAAAACTTTGAGGGCAAGCATATGACAGATCTCGCTCCTCCCTTGAACAAAACTTCTGAAGCTGGTTCCAGCTCACGTCCTTCCGGACCACTCGGCACCAGGATGGAGGAAGAGCTGGTGGACATGATCAATGACTTGGAGAAGACGATTGCTGCTCTGACAACCCGAAAGATTGCCTGTGAAGCCCTCTTACATGATCTACGCACCGCTCCTGCTGAGGACACTGTATCTGACGAAGATGTCGATGACTCCTCCTCCTTTTAGAAAATGTTTCATTTACTTGCCTCTAGACTGATAACTTGTTAAACAACTTCTTAAATCCTCGGGGACTATCTGAGTTAATTTCTGCACTTTGTGACTTTTTGGATATTTGCTCGTGTTTTGAGCTGGTTTATACCCTGTTATAAGTGTATCGTTGTATGATTACCTTTGGCAATTTTGTTAGAAAATCAGGGGGAGATATAAGCTAAACGTTATGAACGTTACGCCAGAAGTCGCGCCACGTTACGCCAGAAGTCGCGCCAGACGCTCCAAGGATGTTGTATGCACCAGACGCTCTCAACCTCTACTCTGACATCTCTTGCTATGCGTAACTGCCGCAAGATGACGATGTGCTTAAAAATGTGGTTGCCTAAAAAAATTACAAAGGGGGAGATTGTTGCTACGTTTAGTGTTGGCATAATTTTTTAGCACAAAAGTAAGAAGTCAGTGCAACATGTTACAAGACATTTGGAGCGACTCATTACGCTCCAGATTAGGAAAGGTTTGAAGCTTTCCTATTAAGAGTCGCTTGGAACGCTAGAAGAATGACGTCACAACAACTGAAAGACTTGGAGCGCAAGAGAATGACGTCAACAAGCCCAGGTGACTTCCAGCTGTCATTAACAAGTTAACAAAGGCGGCAACTACTTGCCTAATTTGTTTAGGAAACCTGAGCCTTCCTATTCCTAATCTGAGCCAGATTAGGAATGTGGGGCTGCTATAAAAAGCTTGTGCTTCCCCATTAGCTAAATTTCTCAGAGCTCTTAACCGTGCACCATTGACGTGTTGAGAGGCTGATTAAGTTTGCTAGAACGGCTTTGCTTCGATTAAACATCAATTCGCGAAGATTGAGTGTTTGATCGATTAGGGTTTTTGTGTGCGTGATTGAAGATTCACAAATCTGTCAAAGAAGACTACGACACCGAGCATAGGCACTTAATCGAAGGGTGGAATTGAGAGGATCTCAAAGACAGGGGGAGAGGACCCTGGTCGAGGTTGTTCACGGTGAGATCTATAGTAGTTTAGGACAATAGCTTGTGTGATAGCTAGTTGGTGCTTGAAGTTGCATTATTGACTACCATATAGTGAAAACCTTTCCACTGACAAAGTGCCCCCAGATGTAGGGGACGTTGCACTTTACTGGGTAATCATCTCTGATGTCGATATTGTTGCTTGTTTATTGTTTAAACTACGGTTTGCATTTTAGGCAAGTTGTCGACACAAAAGATACGCTTTGTGTTTGACTTCTTGACTCGGCTACGGTTCAGAATTACAAGGATATATCAAGAAACGAGAGCCAAAGAGATTTATAATATTTGGTTCATGAATAAAGAGATTTACAAGCTCAAAAAGGTGACTGAAAAAAATGTGTTCAATTGAGCTATTTTGTTTAAATAGTCCATAGAAGGTCTACAAATTATTTTACAAAAGAAACTTATCTTCTATTACATTTTGCTTGGAGGAGTCTTACCTATAGTTCTAGACTGAACTCTCTATGAAGGATGTGAGGTACAATTTTGGAAATTGTATAGTCTCTAAATTGGCGAGTAAGTGAATACACTCAAATCATAAAAAAAGTAGGGCTAATTACAATTTACTATACCTAATTGGAGCCTTTTTACAAATTACTATACCTATTCTAAAAAATTACAACTTAATATACTTATTTACATTGGTTTCTACAATATGTTTTAACACCGTTAAATTTTGGATGGAAACTTTCATTAAAGCGTGAAATGTCTAAATTACCCTTGACTATTCATCAAATTTCAAAGTAATGCCATTCATATCACTACCCAATTTCTTTGATTTCTTTGATTTTGATTTTGTTCTTAAGTTTTCATTATAAATGTTTTTCATCTGATTTCCATCTTTAGTTTTTATACTAATTCATCAAAGCCTGCAAGTTTTCATAAAATGAGATCTTACCAATTTAAAACAAAAATAAACACAACCATCAATTTAGTAATAACCAGAACCACCATCAACGAGAATCAAGAACCATCAAAATTGAAACAAACCCAGAAATCTCAAATTGAAACAAAATCGAATTGTTTTTCCGAGAATAATTTTTATTATATCAGCTTTCTCAAAAGAAAACAAAAAATAAGCATTGCAGTTTCAAACGCTAATCAATTTTGTGGGGAAAATTAGCATGAGACTTTGATCAATTTACCGATTCACGGAGCAAAAATAAGCAATTCAAGAGAAGAGGAAGGAGATTGATAAATTTTGAAATGGAGAGGATATTATGAATGGAGGGTATTTTTGCCATTTAAAAAAAATTAACAATAATCTCAATTAATATGGACGGAAATGAGCGAATTGTAAAAGACAATATAATTAAGTATGGTAAGTTGTAATTTTTGAAAATAAGTACAGTAATGTGTAAAATGGCTCCAAATAAATATAGTAAGTTGTAATTAACCTAAAATGTATTTTATTGAATCCATGCAAGTTGATGTATCAATTTTCCACGCACAAAACAAGTAGTAGTTTCATAATTGGTGTCATATAATCTAGCTCAAAATTAAACGGTAAGTCGTGCAAACATGCAACAAAAAAAAATCCTAGATACCAACAAGTAGCAATCAACGGTATTAGATGGTCACAAATAAAGAATCATCGATTCTAGATAGCAACAACTACTGGCAGTATTATCGCATGAGAAAGCATAAGAGTGAACAAAACCAAAAAATAAAGAAAGTTGTACAAATACGAAAATGTAAACGTGAATGCACATTATTCAAGCCTTGACGTGGTTACGCACACACCAAAATTGGGACTTGACAGAACACTTGAATTATGCAAGATCAAAACTCGATTATGGTGTTTGCAAGGTGTACACACAATACTTAGGGCCTTGCTAAGACCTAAGTAACTCAACAAAAATATTCAACTTTCATGTGTGCAATAACGTGCACACCATATATATAAGACTCAACTAAGTCTGGGACGCTCTAAATTTACTCTCGAAAAAAATGAACAGACTCTAATTAATTTACCTTCAAAATAATAACTCACAAGTTTTAAATCATGGCAAAACACAAATCGCCGGGAAAAATAGCAATTGAAAACAAGACCTATATATGCACACTGACACTACCTCTAAATTCGGTGAGTGGATTCTTTCGATCCACTCGAGTCAAATATCTTATTTAGTTTAGATTTCGATTGGTTCTTACCTATTATTGCCAAATATGTTTGACAGGGTATGTTAGGCATTTGAGGAAACATAGGTCTATTTTGGAACAAAAATAAACAAAATTTAAGTCTCCACTCACGACGCCAAAACCACAAATAACAAGGAGGCTCAGAAGAATTTGTGGCGGACGGGTCGCCTGTCGGCAGTCCAAAACGACCAGAAACATAACATTTCTTATGAACAAAACGCTCCCACGCACAGAAGAGAGTTCGAGGCGAAGAGAGTAGATTTAGAGGTTGTGTGAGCTAGCGAGCATGAGTGTGGATTACTATAACATACTGAAAGTGAATCGGAACGCGAGAGAAGATGATCTGAATAAAGCCTATCGCCATGTTTCTGAGTACGTCAAATTCAGACTTTTCATTGTTAATTTATAATCATGCATATTTAGGTTTTTTCTTAGATTCACACTTAGATACACATAAAGATGACTTTTAACACTACTTAAGTACTCAATTGTAAAACTGGGTTGTACATATCGGGTCGGGCTCCACAACTAAAAGCTCAAGCTTATTAGTTGGGTTTGTTCCAACCCTTTATATACACCCATTCTATTTAATATTCTTTCCATGTAAGACTTTACATTCTCAACACTCCCCCTCACGTGTATTCTACACGTGGGCTTTTTATCAACTCACTCCCCCTCACGTGGGCCATGATAGGACGTGTCTTTTGCACGCGGGCTTATTTCCCCCCTTACGTGGACCACAACATCGGGCTTACACGGGAGCGGAGCCACAGGGAGGCGAGGCCCACCAGCACATGCTCAAATCGGCCAGCTCTGATACCATGAAAGTGTTTATATTGATGAATGATTGATGATTACAATAGAATACAAATGCCTCTATATATAGGCTTGATAAGTTAGGGTTTACATGAGTCACTATTAGTTTTTTTCCTTATAACAGTGCACAAAAACGTCTGTAACGGCCCACGTTACGTGCGTCGTTACAAAGATTACCGTCACCATTTCACAAGATGACGATGTCGTTACGCATTGTAGCGGCGCACAGAAGGCGTGCGCCGTTACTATTTGTAACGGCGCACAAACAGTGTGCGCCGTTACAAATAATATAGAATAAATAAATTATAAATTAAAAAATATAATAAATATAAAAAATATTTTTATATTTATTATTTTTTAAAATTTTAATTTTTTAATGAAATATTTAAAAATGAAAAATAATATGAAAGTTAAATTAATATTAATATTGAAATTGTTTAATACATTATTTAATTTACATCGATATCTATGACGACGGGCCTCAAAGATCTCTAGACCCAGTCGGGTCAAATGGAGGTGGAGTGACATTAGGATTTAGTAACCTTAGTTGTTCTTGGAAGTACAGGAACATCTGCTCGGTTTGCTGGTTTTGGACGGCCTGAGTCTGACGTAAAGTCTGGTTTTGGGAGGCCTCAGCCTGAAGCTCCGTAATAACTTCATCTTGTTAGCTGAGTCGAGTCCTGAGCGCCGCAATCTCCGCAGAAGTACCATCGGAGGAGGTCGAACGTCTTCTTTGTCTCGGCGGTGCCTCATAATCACTCCTGCAACCCCGGATGCGTCGTCCTCTGGAGGGTTCTATGGTAACTCCTCTAGCAAGCTCGACCTCGCGAACATGCTCAGCAGCTAGTCGCATGACCTCATCCTCTTCAGCGTCGGTCATCTTGTTCAGCGTTCTATCCTCGTTGTAGTTCGCCTCGTCATTCTTCCAATCCCTAAGCGCATTCCTAATGTAAATCTGCAAAAAAAAATTGATTAATATAATAAATTTAAATATTAAAATTATAAATTAAAGAAATTTATTAAACTTACAAGTTTCGGGTTGAGTTCCTCCTCCCCCTCCTGTGCACCATCACCAGGCTTAGGGACCTGGTGAGCCTTCAGTAAGCCCTCCAACTTTTTGGAGACCTCCACTTCCCCGGCCTCCGTCATCCTCTCCCAAAGACGTCGAAATGGGATTTTGCCAGTGTGGTGGTTTAATTTGTTCTCGCTCCTCCGAATGGTACTCATTTGAGACCCAACTTCTTCCTAAAAGAAATTAAAGTAGATTAAATTAATTGAAAAAATGAAATTGAAATTAAACCTATTAAATATGAAATTTGTAATATACCTCGTTGGCATCAAAATGATGAACGAGCCACCGCCACTGGGACTTCTTCCCTTTCAGACACTTGGGAATCCCATTACGGTCTAGTCTAGTAGGGTCCACGTAGAGCTTGTAAAACCGCTTCATGTTCGATTTTCGCTCCTTGTAAGCGCTTATGGCCGCTCTCTCTTCTGGGTCTATGTTGAGGTCGACCTTTTGCTCCTATCTTGCCCTGGCTTCCCAGCTCTTTGTATTTAGGCAGTTGACTTCCACTTTGTAATCGAAGTACAGCTCGTACCTCGGAATCTCTCTGTAGTGGAGGGGAAGGAGCCTCTACTCGTTCAACGGGAGTTCGGACTCATCCGGCACAATGTCCTCTTCGGAGGGTCCAGCGACGTCTCCGAGCATCTCCTGGAAACTCCGATTATCCGGGACATGGAACACACTACTATGTAACGGCGCCGTTAGACTTAAAATTTTGTAACGGCGCACACTACTATGTGCACGGTTACAAACCGTAACGGTCAGAAACGGCTCGTTTTCTGACCCCACGGTCAACTTTTGCAACGGTCAATAAATTAGTGACGGCGCACCTTGCTTTGTGCGCCGTTACAACGAAAATATCCGCAGGAAGTTTAAATTTTCGCGAAATTTACCCGCGAATTTTGATTTTTCGCGAAATTTTAATTGCCGCCACTTTTGTAACGGCGCACATTGCTATGTGCGCCATTACAAACTTTAACCCTAAATTAAACCTAAACTCGATCGTGAATGATAAGCGGTCTTCCCGTGGTTTGATTTTCTTCAAATTTGTACTATACCACGTATATGTAATTTCCAACTAATTGAACGGTTTCCATTCAAAAATATATATATTAATCTACCGAACGTTTGATGATCAATGTGTGTAGGGTTTTTGTGAGTTGTACATTCCTAAACCCTAAACTCACGCTTTCAACGAAAGTGGATTATGTTAAAAGCAAAGTTTTAATCCAACCGTACGGATAGAAGCGCAATGAATATGTACTTCATATGCCAAAATTTCAGTCAATTCCGATAATGTATGAACCTAGATCTAAATCGGTCAAGGGGAAGTCAACATAGTTGACTGGACCATTGACTTTTTGTAACAGCGCACATTAACAAAGTGCGTCGTTACAAACAAATAAAAAAAATATTATTTTATTTCTGTCAATCCAAACGTGAATCCGACCGTACCAATTTGAGCGCAATGAGTTGGTAGTTAATGTTACAAAATTTCAGTCACTTCATCGTATGAATCTCGATCGCAAACGAAAACCCGATTTCAAAAGACAAAAGTCAACGATCTTGCTGAGATTGTTGACATTTGTAATTGCGCACCATACATTGTGCGCCGTTACAATTTTGTAACGGCACACAATGTTAGGTGCGTCGTTACAAATCCACACTTAGGAAAAAAACAGTTTTATTTGAAAATCACACGGTAAGCTGTAATGACGAAATTACTCTTTATAGATCATAGATTAAAAAAATCATTTATTCATAACCAATCAAACATATATATATATATATATATATATATATATATATATATACATATTAACTATCAGAGTCGGTGGAATCATAATCTTCATGCCCTTCCAAATCGCTGTCATCGGTTTCTTCGTCGTCGTGCTCGATTTCTTCGTCTTCTTCATCAATATCTTCCATTTCATCGTTCTCAGCTGGAGGTACTGGCGGTGGATACCAGATTAAGTTTTTTAGGTCGATAGTGATACCACCCGGTGTGACGATGTCAATTCGATCTTCTTGATAAGGTTCATCAACTTCAAACTCCAGGTCGTTGTCGTCACCGACACAGGCTAAACTGCTCAGTTTGTAGTGACCCATATGCGACACGACGTTCACAACCTTCCACGGTCCATATTTAGGGTCGTCGATATAGTATACCTGTTTTGCCTTAAAGCAAGGCAAAATGGGTTTTGTTTGTGACGATCTGTGGACGTGTTGACCGAAATGAATCCATTTGCGTCCTTACACACGGTCCGTTCGTCGCACCACCGACACTTGAATAGACCGACTGGCATGCTTTCCGAGTAGGTAAGGATACATACGTCCATAAGACCACCGTAGTAACATATGTCGTTTGCTTCAATCATGACCCCTGAATTTTGATTTCTCCGGCCCTGGTCGATTCTCAAGCATAAAAATTTGACGCCGTTAATAGTACACTGCGAATAAATGGCAGACAAACGAGGACCTCTGGATAGTAGTACCAACTCTCGTTGCCACCCTGGAGCAGTCATCTGCACACGGAATATAAATGAGTTATCCCTAAAATTTGTATAGGGTAATTGAAGTTAATTAATGTCTATTACGTACAATTCTGCGCCACTTGAAGACAAAGGACACGACTTGGTCCTGAAGAGATTTCCTAGGGTGTATTCGTTGGAACCCTGCACGATGTGATTCTACGAATGCATCTGCTTCGGCACAATTCTCAATCACTGTCCAATTCGCCCAGAACATCTCGGATGCGCTCAATTTGTCGTTTTGCACCACGCTCTTAACTTGTACATGTGGGGAAACAACTGATAAGTTGAAACCTAGAGCTGCACTAACAAATGTTTCGCTAGCTGAAGTGGCGCGGTTAAGGTACATCTGAGTGAAGGTGACATACTCGTGCATCAAGTACTGTTGGGCTATACAACTTTCTAGATATCGCGGGTTTCGCACACTTTTCTTGTACACGCCAAGTTGTCTGCAATCGAAATATGAATGTGAATGTCATATTCGATTATACAGTGCAATGGTAATTGGAAATGATATTTGGAAGTCAAGGATCATACCGTTCAATTGGAAACATCCATGTGAAATGAACTGGCCGGTTTGCAAAACTTGATCCGGAATGTGCAGTAGAAGGTGAACCATAATGGTACAGAATGAAGGATGGAAAATAGTTTCCAACTTACAAACTAGAACCACTATATCTTCCCCCAACCTTTTCAAGGCTTTTTCGTCGGTTCCCTCGTGCACAACAATTGAAAGGCCTTGCCCAGCTCTGTTAATGCTTCTGCCACATAAGGCGGAACGTACTTTCGAATGACAAGGGGGAAGATACGTTGCATCAACACGTGACAATCGTGGGTCTTCAATCCGAGGAACTTTTTCTCATCGGGATTCACCTTGCTCTTTAGACTTCCCGCATATCCACAGGGAAACTTAACAGCTCGGATATGCTCCAGTACTTCCTTCCGATCACGACCCGCCACGCCATAAGGTGCATCTGGGAGCTCCCCGTCTTGCACCCATTGGTCTTGCCGGACTCCCTGTTCCTCGTAAGTTCTCTTAGCTTTCACGTCATCCTTAGTCTTCCCTGCAATTCCAAGAACTGTACCTATGCCGTTGTCGCATACGTTCTTCTCTATATGGATCAAATTCAACGCATGTCTGACTTTATGAGTTTTCCAATAAGGCAGCTCCCAGAAAATGCTTTTATGAGACCAACATATAGGAAGACCACCACCTTTTCGTTTACTGAACTTCGGATGTAGACTAGGCGGTGGGTATTGATGACGTAGAACCGCACTGAGTACAGCAGCCCCTGAATGCCGGGTAGGCCTTCTCCGGGTCTCTGTCTTCCCGTTAAAGGCCTGCGGCTGAAATCGCAGTGGATGTTTCGGTGGTAAGAACCTACGAGCACCTTGGTAAGAGATTCTTGAGTTACTGTGTTCAGAATCGATCTCGTCCAAGCATAGAGGACATGCCTTATAGCCTTTAGTCTGGATGCCCCCCAACATTCCCAAACCCGGGAAGTCACTTGTTGTCCACATCACAGCATCCCGCATGATGAAAGCCTCTTTCTTAGAACCATCCCACGTGACCGCTCCGTGCTCCCATAGATGGTTCAACTCATCAATCAGCGGACGCATGAAGTTATTTAAGCATAACACACTCCATGATTTTGGACCAGATATCAACATGGTGAGGATGTTATACTCCTTTCTCATAGCCATCAAGGGCGGAAAATTCAACGGGATAGCGACTACAGGCCACAAAGTGTAACTCGCCGCATTAGGCCCATATGGAGAGAACCCGTCGGATGACAGCGCCAGCCGCACATTCCGTATTTCTCCTGAAAATACTGGGTATTTTGCGTCAAAATGAATCCAATCCGCACCGTCCAGTGGATGTACTAATATTTCATCGTCCTCATTCTCCCGCTCCCCGTGCCATCGCATCCACTCAGCCGTCTTTAGGGCAAGATATAAACGTTGAAGTCGAGGAGTCAATGGGAAATACCACAACGTCTTTTTCGGAACAAATTTTTTTCCCACTTTAGCGTATCGTGCTTCTCCACAAACGCCACATGTCTGGAGTTGCGATTGTGTTCCGTAGTACAAAGTGCATCCGTACAGACATGCATCATATTTCACGTGTGGCAGTTGGATTGTCTTCATTTACTTCTTTGCCGCTGCATAGCTAGATGGATACGTATTAGGTTGGGGTAACGTAGAACAATAATCTTTGGCAACCTTGGTAAAAGCTTCGTCAGACATCCCGGTGCTCTACTTTATGGACAACATCCTTAAAATTGCTGCTAAAGAAGTGTCCTCACTAGTTTCGTACAACGGCTTTTGCGACTCCGTCACCAACCGGTTGTATGCTGTCATGGTTGCCTTAGCGACTCCCTCCTCGACTTCGGTTATTATTCCAATATTCTGTTGTTCGTCCTCGTCCTAGTCCTCGTCCTCGTCCTTGTCCTCGTCAATCCTTACATCTCTAGTTGGGTCTACATCATCCACGAGCTGATGCACAGGACCAACGTATACTGGATTGTTGTCCGACGTCGAACAAGGCTGATTCGCCGATGTTTCCCTCAAACTGATATCCCAATTCCGGCTCGAGCTAGCTCATTCGGCTTCGTCATGATGGAACCACACATTACACGATCTAAGGAAATCTTTTCTCAATATATGATCGTAAATGGTGTCCATATCGTGCCAAGCAGAATTACAACACCTCGTGCATGGACACTTGAAACGTCCCACACCATCTCTTGGAGCGTTTTTCCTCGCAAATTTTACAAAACTGCTTAAACCTTTCATCCATTCCTCACTCATTTTTACGGATCCTATCCATCTCCGATCCATTCTATATATGTAATATATATAAATTCGGTTAACAATTAATATTAGATAACTATATACCAAAAATGACATTAATATTCATTATTATTTCACCAAAATCACAACAAAAATAATAATGTAGAATATATGCACTATTTCACATAAATCACACTAACTATAATAATTTACATATTATTGTATTATTTAAAAATATGTACGTACCTTCTAATTCACATAAATGACCTAATTATCCTTTTTTGGTCGTTTATGACCAAATTACCCCTAATTAGGTCATAAATGACCGAAATACCATTGTTTGGTCATTTATGACCAAATACCCTAATGTTATCATACAATTAATGGAATCGGGAGAACTTACCCTAATGTTATCATGCAATTAATGGAATCGGGAGAATTTACCCTAATGTTATCATGCAATTCATGGAATCGGGAGAATTTACACTAATGTTATCATGCAATTCATGGAATCGGGTAATTAATTTCATCAATTTCAAAACTAAATTAATAAATATAACATGCAAATTATTCATACAAAACCATACAAATTCATATGAAATCATATACAAATTTGCAGTTTTATATATTGCATTATTTAAAAATATGTACATACCTTGTCGGGAGATTTGTGAGGGACAAATATAGGGTACTCGGGAAATTTTATAAGGTATCGAAATTACCCTTGTCGGGAGAAAAATTGTTGTGAGAAGTTGTAGGAAGAAGAAGGGGAGGTTCTGCCAAGATTTATACTACATTTTAGTAACGACGCACACTGTTAGATGCGCCGTTACAAAGTATCGGTAACAACAACAGCTTCATTTCCGACCGTTTTCCATAACGGCAACAAAGTGGTCAACGGTCAACAACATTTGTAACGGCGCACATTATTGTGTGCGCCGTTACTAACTTTCATTACTAACGACGCACAACTAAAGTGCGTTGTTACTAACTTTCATTACTAACGGCGCACAACTAAAGTGCGCTGTTACAAATATTTCTAACGGCGCACTGTGTGTGTGCGCCGTTACAAACGTTGGTAACGGCGCACTATAGATGTGCGCCGTTAGTGTTTTTCTTTCTAACGGCGCACATAGTTTATGGGCGCCGTTAGAAAAGAAAAAACTAATGGTGAGTTATGACGGCTAGAGTTTAAGTAGAGATATAAAGTGTAGTGGGCCTCGACCTATATATTAATAACTAATATAATATATCTAACATGAATCATTGGAATTGTTATTATTATTCTGTTATGTCCCGCTTTGTTGAAAAGAAGTCATATGCATACTGTGACACTTTGAAACAGCAAGTGACTTAAAAAATCTAGTCTATATCATATTTGAAGAATTATAACTACATATGAGTTGAAATATGGTTGGATTATCAAATGGAATAAACTTTGAGTTAGAGATGGTAGACTTTTCAGTTTGTTATAGTTGTCATTTTAATGGAGTTATAGAAGTGTAATTATCTTGGTTCATGTTAATATCAATGTTGCTTTTCTTTTGTTAAGGAATAATCCCAATTTGGGCCTAGTAACATTGCTAATAATATGCATGTTATATGCACATTCAATCATAATTTACAAAAATTAAGACGCCTTCAAAACTTATACTGCAATTTGTATCGGTTGTTTGAAATAATATATCAATTTATTGTAAAATAATGATTGGCCTTTAAGATTTATAAGTCGCATGGGCTAGTAATCAAGACCCAAGCCACCGACAGGTGGTTCATGTCAGAATCTAACCTGCACACATGGAATCCACATAAATAAAAGAAGATTGAACCGTGGGCGAATGACACGTCTCTTATTACCCACATGTAACAGACTGAGCTAACACATTAGGCCTGAGGCGAGTGACCTACTGTGAACACCCTTATGTATGTATGTTTGTTGAAAGAGCACAAAAGGGAAAAGAGAAGAATCTTACAAATGAAGAAAACTTTATTAGACACTCGTGTTTATACATATCCAATCCCTTTGGATTCAACGTAAAAAAAACTTCTCAGAATCTGATGTTAGAGCCCAAAGAGAAGGAGATGATACTTGAAATATTAAAAATTCTAAACACTATCCTATTCCTTTTGATTTAACCTTAGGACTACTAGTAGAAGATGTTGTGTTTGAGCTTAAGGAAAACCAAGATATTCAACACTATTCATCATTAAAAGATGGCTAGTATATATATATAGAAAGATGACATCATTATTTCTAACTTTTCCTGTAATCAAACTTGGTGCATCAGCATAACAGGCATGCAGGACTAGCTAGATTGATGAAGTATTGTTAGTTATTTTATGTGTACACATAACCTTCCATACACACTCCATGCATATATATTACAACCTTCCATACCCTGTGAGTATTACAGAGAGGGATCTACTTTCAAAGAAGGATCCATGTCTATCAAATATGTCTTTCTTGGGAGGTCATTTATTGCCCATTTAGATGATCTCGTGTCCTAGTGTAGTGCTAACTCGTTTTGAAATCATTATGCATCGAATTGACATATCAATTGAAACCTCAGATCTCTGAATCGTGAATTTTAATTTTTGATCCAAGTTTATATGAAAATAGGATTACTTTTGATTTTCATCTTAGATTCATCGAACATTCTCATAACTCGCAGTTAATTAGTAAGACAATGATATACTTGCAATAATTATATATGGGATGCACTACAATAGAAACTAAGAACTACATTGGATAGTTGGATACAAACTCATCGATGGCTATAATTAATAACAAATTTCAGTTCAAATTTAATTCACTAAACCTTAAAAAGGGTAGATTAGTAATTGTGTCCTCCACTTCTTCTAGCGATGACTCCGTATATGGCTGCGTGTGCTCCTCCATTGACGCCTCCATAACTCCTCCTTCAGCGACACCTCCGGCCCTCCGCCGCCTCTCTTTTCGGTGATCATCGTCCGCCGCCGATCTCAATTCCTCTCCTATTTTACTCGTCACCGCTAATCTTGTCCGATCTCGCACCGTGGAGCGGCGATTTAGTGCAGTTGTTTAAAAAGGGCGAGAGGAGCTCGAGTTATACCTTGACATGAGCCAGATTGGCTTCACCGACGAGTTCTTCACCGAGATGGAGCCTCGGCTACGAGACTACAACAATTTCTTCAATAAACGATCGATATTAATCAACCGATCATCGAAAATTCATTTTTCTTCAATCAATCATCGGACGTTCAATTTGTTATGTCGATTTTGTTATTTTCTCGATTTTGTGTGATGATCGAACAATGAATCAGTTTTTGTTAATTATTTTTTGTGATTTCTCATAAACAGATTTTGTTTCACAAAAATCAGAGTTTTTTGAAGTCTGAAACATGTTTCTAACAGTAAATGTCAATTAAATTTCAGTCTGTAACATGTTTCAGACTACTCAAACAGTTAGGAACATTTTTCAAACTACTCACTCACTGTTAGGAACATGTTTTAAACTGCTCAAACTCTCTAATTGTAGCAACATCCTGAAATTTCATTTGTTCTACATTGCGTATATGAAACATGTTTCTGGTTTTAACTTCTGAAACAAAATAAATGTTTTTGAAACATGTTCCTAAAAGAAAGTTACAAAACTTATACAATTGTCATCAATCTTTTACAAAACTTAAACACAAATCTAGAATTTTGGGTAGTATGAAACACCTTCATAACAGTAATTGAGAAACTATGAATCCATGAGAAAAGAACACTGAAACGGGTTTTGGAGAGATCATTTCACCAAAATGATCACATATCGAGATAAAAACAATTGATATCAGTGTTTTACAAAACTTAAACACAAATCTGAAATTTTGGGTAGTATGAACACATTCATAAAAATAACTTAGAAACTATGAATCCATGAGAAAAGAAAACTGAAACGTGTTTTGGAGAGACAATTTCACAAAAATGATCACATATCAAGATAAAAACAATTGACATTAGTCTTATAGAAAACTTAAACACAAATCTTAATTTTGGGTAGTATGAAACACATTTGTAACGGTAACTTGAAAACTATAAATTCATGAGAAAAGAACACTGAAACATGTTTTGTAGAGACAATTTCACAAAAATGATCACATATCAAGATAAAAATAACTGACATCAGTCTCTTACAAAACTTAAACACAAATCTTAATTTTTGGGTTGTATGAAACACATTTCTAACAGTAACTTAGAAAATGTGGATCCATGAGAAAAAAACACTAAAACATGTTTTGGAGAGACCATTTCACCAAAATGATCACATATCAAGATAAAAACAATTGAAATCAGTCTATCACAAAACTTCAACACAGATCTGAAATTGTGGGTAGTATGAAACACTTTCGTAACAGTATCTAAGAAAATGTGTAACGAGAAAAGGTGAACCATGTAGGGGAAAATGTGTAACGAGGGTTCCCCGACAGTAACGAGGGGACTGGGTTCCATACTGTACACTAGGAGGGAAAGGTAAACCATGTCGAGGAAAAGGTGTAACGAGGGTTCCCCAACTGTAATGAGGGGACCAGGTTCCATACTATACCCTAGGAGGAAAGGTGAACACTGTTGGGGAAAAGGGGTAACGAGAGTTCCCAAACTGTGATGAGGGGACCGAGTTCCATACTATACCCTAGGGAAAAAGGTGAACCATGTCGGAGAAAATGTGTAACGAGGGTTCCCCGACTGTAACGAGAGGACCAGGATCCATACTATATCCTATGAGAGAAAAGTGAACCCTGTCAGGAAAAAGGTGTAACGAGGGTTCCCCAACTGTAACGAGGGACCGAGTTCCATACTATACCCTAGGAGGGAAAGGTGAATCCTGTCAGGAAAAAGGTGTAACGAGGGTTCCTCAACTGTAACGAGGGGACCGGGTTCCATACTATACCGTAGGGAGAAAGGTGAACCCTATTGGGGAAAATGTGTAACGAATAGACCGGTTTTCATACTATACCCTAAGGGGAAAGGTGAACCCTGTTGGGGAAAAGGTGTAACGAGAGTTCCCCAACTGTAATGAGGGGACCGGGTTCCATGCTATACCCTATGGGGAAAAGTGAACCATGTTGGGGAAAAAGTGTAACGAGGGTTCCCAGACTATAATTAGGGGACTTGATGCAGCGTACGTGGCTATGAAGAACTCTTTATCAAAATTCGTTGATTCTTACGAATACTGAAGGTGATAGATTTGAGGGAAACCTCGATTTTTTTATTAACTTTAAAACTAATTAACAATAAACTTATAAAAGTGCTTAAATAGGCAAAACCTAACCAAACCCTAATTGTAGAAAAGGAAATCTAAACTTATTGTAAAAGGAAACAAATTATTAAAATTGTAAAAACTGCCTGAAACATAATAATCTGCGATTTTGACCCTCAAGATGACCTCGGATGGCCGAAATTTACCGTACTCCATGGCTAAGCCATGGGTTATGATCAGAACTCCGTTTCCGTCCAGAAAACACTAGTATTTTGTCGAAATCCGACACTTTCGCGATAACTCCAGGTGTTCTACATTCTGCATACCGACTTCTTCGACCGCACTGCATCATTCTCTCCTGGATGGAGAAGATTCGACCTCGAATCTAGATCCGCAACATCCTCCTCAGAAGAAAAATCACCCCGAGATCCCAAATCGTTGTAGCACCTCCTACCGAATTTTCTGATGTACTAAGTACTCTCACCTTATTCGCAAGCTGGATTGTAAATGTGTAACACTTCATCACGGGTTCCATGTTGAATTTCTGGACTTTCCTTATCAAAGTACACGCCCCTTTATCGATTACCCAACCTTGGAATTTGAGCCTTCTATCGTTGATACATGATGCTGGTATTAGGTTCTCGTTGCTGATTAAGGCAACAATGTACATGTAAGGCTCCCAATAATTTTTGGCTACTCTTGCAAGATTTTCAGTCCTGCCTTCATCGTACAAGCTCTCGATGCCCTCCAAAAACTGTTCGTAACCATTGTTGTATGAATCAGGTAAGAACAAGTATTTGACGCAGCATAAAGTTTCATCCCTTGCTAACAAAGCATCTCTTCCTCGAATATTCTACTCATGTTGACTCAATTGGGCTTCTACAATTCCAGATACTGCATCTTCATCTAGTTCAACATAATCATCATAAATCGGGGGTGATAGCCAATCTATGTACTACTCTTGTTTAAGATTGCTATTGAATTGTGGAATTTCCACCTTCAAACTCTGTTCCCACCGTTGGTTAGGACATTCGGGAGAACGATTCCGGTAATCGGCGAAAGGACGCGATTCATCCATTCGTCGTGTCAATAATTCAACCTGCCGCCTCAAATCGTCGTTCTCACGTCGAAATTCAGCGTTTTCACGTCGTAACTTTGCTTGATCATCATCAGCACCTTAGGGAGCGGCTCGCTGTTGTCTACAGGGCGGCATATCTCAGGATCAACCAGGCCCTGATACCAACTGATGCAGCGTACGTGGCTATGAAGAACTCCTTATCAAAATTCGTTGATTCTTGTGAATACAAAAGGTGATAGATTTGAGGGAAACCTCGATTTTCTTATTAACTTTAAAATTAATTAACAATAAACTTATAAAAGTGCTTAAATAGGCAAAACCTAACCAAATCCTAATTGTAGAAAAGGAAATCTAAACTTATTGGAAAATGAAACAAATTATTAAAATTGTAAAAATTGCCTGAAACTTAATGACCCCCAAGATGACCTTGGATGACCGAAATTAACCGTACTTCATGGAATAGCCATGAGTTGTGCTCAGAACGCCGTTTCCGCCCAGAAAACACTAGTCTTTTGTCAAAATCTTACACTTTCGCGATAACTCCAGGTGTTATACATTCTGCATACCGACTTCTTCGACAGCACTTCATCATGACCGGTTCCATACGGAATAGTTTGTAAATTGACATCAGTCTATTTACATAAGTTCCATATAAATCATAATCTTTGAGTAGTATGAAATATCTTTCTAATAGTAATTGAGAACTTGTATCCATGAGATAAGATCACTGAAACAGCTTTTCAAGAGACTATTTCACCAAAACGACAACATATCAGCATAGAGAAGCAATTGACATCAGTTTATGTTGTAAAAATTACACACAAATAAGATAGTTTGAGTGGTCTGAAACACCTTCCTAACAGTAATTGAGAACCTATAAATCCATGAGAAAACAACACTGAAACAGGTTTTGGAAAGATTATTTCACCAAAATGACCACATATCAACAAAGAGAATCAATTGACATCAATCTATATTACAAAAATTCTACACAAATCAGAGTTTGAGTAGTCTGAAACATGTTCCTAACAGTAATATAGAAATTATGAACCATGAGAAATAGACACTGAAACAGGTTCTGGACAAACGATTTCATCAAATTGAGCACATATCAACAATTTACACCAATTTATTTACAGAGATATTAGAAAACCCAACAAGTTCCAAAAGTATGAAACATGATTCAAACAACAAATTAGAACCTATGAAAGCAGAGAGAAAAGAAATTGAAACATGTTTCAAACAATTACTTATTCTTCTTCACAACACTCTACACCTTCTCGCGCTTACTCTTCTTCGCTATTTTTTTCATAACTTTACGATGGTGCATCTTCTTCAATTTGTCTTCTTCGATTCAACTTCTTCGGTTTGTGTTATTCGACTTGTGTTTTTCGATTCATCTTGGCCGATTCGTGTTCTTTGATTCGTGTATATCGATTATACTGTCAATCTCCAAAACGATTTTCATACTCTACTGTCAAGACCTTAACTCTTCTCTTTTTCTACATGTATACGCAACATGACGCAAGTGAGCGACAAACTCAATACTAGCACAATTACAAAATGAACATGACATGGGAATTACAGAAACTAGTTTGGTATTGATGGCACAAACAAGAAAGATTATGTACTGAAAAATATATCAAGATAGCCGCCAATGGCAATATAGGAGTGTAGATGAGGTAATCTCGCTCGACCATGTAACTCCACCATTGGCATGAAAATCATATTTATAACTAGGTAAAACCAGAGAACACGCACATACTAGTTCCAATTCCCCTTCACATACTCAAAATGTTGTAGAGAGTGAAAATATAGGTTAAGCCATCTTACGAGCAAACTTGATCCATTAAGTAATATGTTGTTATTGTTGTTGACATTCACAATGCTAACTATTACACTTAATATGCTATTTATCCATTTTTGTGACCTTCAATGCTCACAAAACAATTACCATTGTATACTTCCAAATTACTGAAATGTATGCTCATAAATCGTAAGCATTGTTTAAATTGAAATGAATGTTCATACATTAGTCAGACTGACAAACATTTTCTTTCAAGTAGAGCTTTCTCTAATGCTTCTAGCTCGATTTACCTACCTTCCACACCTACAGAAACCATCAGTATTTCATAATTAGGTTCAACTGAAATGCCCATATCAAATAAAAATCAGGTCTAGAATATAAGGAAAATATTGACTTGAGTAAGCAGATCGTAGTTGCACCAGTTCAAACTTTAGGTTTGTGAAAAATTCATCATTCAATCTGCAAATTTCAGAAATTATAACTCCTAAACTACTTTCATATTGTAAATAACAAGACATCAAACAAGTATTAGGCAATTTCAAAATCCACATTCTCAACAATTTAGCTCAAGAACAATTAACGAGAGATCAATACACTAACCGATGCCTCATTCTTGTCATCTCAAACTCAAGCTCTTGAGCTTCATTATCGAGGAAATACTCGATAAGCTCCCTGGAGCAACATGAGACTAGCATCAACAAAAATGAATTAACATACAAACCAAATAAGTTAACTATCTCATTAGCTAATCAAATTCCCAAATTCAACCAACACATCACCAAAAATCACTCATACAGCAATTACAAAATCTGATAATCAGCTTACATCTCGAAGAACATGGCAGTGCTCCGTCTCTTCCCGGACCTGGAGTTCGAACTCCTCCCGAGTCGTTGCTTACATTCAACTCCAGCCCCCAATATGCCTTATGGATCCTTACTTTCTACGACCAAATCAAATCAAATCATCAAGTTCGATGACTTAAACTGAAAATCAGATTGTGAAATCGTCGGGAAAAACAAAATTGAGAAGCTTACCCAAGCGACGCAGGCAGATCAAAAACTAGTTCGGTAGGGTCTGTGGAATAGTACAGAGAAAATCTCTAGCGGTGATGGTCGGGAAGAGCCATCGGAGGATTTTGAGAGAAGAGGCGACGAGAACCTAGGTCGGGAAGAACTCAGCATCACAGATCTAAGTGAACAGTGAAAATATCATACTGCCCTTCACCCAAGTTAGTAAAACAACGAAATGACCAAAAGAAATTTAAAGTTTGACTTATTTATAAAAGTATATATATATATATATATATATATATATATATATATATATGCCACCGCGGCAATCACAACCATTAATCATCTCATCTAACGGCTAACGTATATTCTTATTTTCCTATTTCAATCTATGGTTCCCACAGGAATATCTACCATTGTATATATCAAAAATTAGAATGGGAGATCAGTTATCAACAGTCTTGCAGATTTTGTCGGTCTAGAATATGTACATTAAAATCTATGCTTCCCGGCCGGACCCATGCAGTAGCACATGCACATGTACTGTCTATCATATTTAATTTCATGACTAATTTTTAACCGCATAAAGTATTACATTAATATTAGTTAAGTGGTTGGAAGTTTATGGGATGTTTGGTCAGAAATCCTATAAGTTTAAACGTATAGATTATTTGGATGATAGTTGAGAAATCTTATGGTCTCAGACAGCAATTATTGAGTTGGTTGGTCAGACGGCATCTTAGAAAGCAAGTGGGTGGATGCATGCATGTCATATATGGTTCTGGATATGTGGATTTGAGTTGTTGAGAGCTCAATTAACGAGAGTATCTTATATTGCCACATTTTATTGACATATTAGCAAATGCTTTTGCAGTAAAGAAAGGGTTGTGGAGGAGAAAGGGCACTAAGATCACCTTCCCCAGGAGAAACCACATATGCTCTGTATAAGAGGGACGGACATGATCTGGGAATGCCCATGTCAAAACAAGCTGGGAAGAAAGGAAAATTGAGAATCAAAGTTGACGTTATAAGTACCCATCAATCCTTACTACAGAACAACAGAAGCATCTTTTAGGGAGAGCTTTAGGCAGTCCTTGATCGATGGGGATTGTTTCATCTGAGATATGAAGATAATATTTTAAGTACCCTTGTGATTTTGAGTTCATATCACTATTTATGGAAATGTGAAAACACCAAATACATATTAGTTGATTGTCAATTTTATTAACAGTGAAAACAGGTTTCTAATCCTTAATCGCAATTCCTTACTATTATATTATATATTGGTATCATGATTATTGGTCTGCATATGATGAAATTGGCCCGTTTTCATGATTGATCATTCATGTACCTACATGAATTTTTGGGTTTGTTTGGGTTCATATATATAGTATGATTTATACACTATTTCTCATGCAGTAATAGTCCATTATTTTTTGCGAACCACTTATTTTTATACTTTAGATTATTTGTTTCACACTTTTTTATACTTTAGAAATCATTGATATGGTAGGGTACGAGTGTTATTAAGTTGGGACTCTATATATGATCCTTCCTTGTCTTCCCCAGTTAGTTTTTTATGACATGTCCTTGTTGTTCTTGGTTAATATTGTAAGTTCAAATGGGCTACCTCCCGAATTAATATCCCCTTTTCTTCTTCCTCACGGGCCTACCTTAGTGATCCCAAATAAATTAGGTCATGTGACCTGTATTCCAAGTCTATTTTGACAAGTTTTTGTAATTAACCAAGTATCCAGAATATTTATACAAAAATTAGGTAATACACTAATAGTTTTTTGTAATTATTCTTGTATCCGAATAAAATGTTGGACAAATTTTGTTTAGTTAGTGAGTCATTGTTGACAATAAAAAAAATCTCCTTGAATGTTTGACGAGTTGAAGAGACGTAATCTTGGACATATTAATTGAAATTTGTTTGCATAAGAAGTTTTTGTACTTAACTAGGCTTTTGAATGAAACCATGTTGATCTACTTGTCGGATAGTCCCGTCGTAAAACAATCCGTCCCAATGGTGTCCGACAGTAAAAAATGAGTACTGGGAGCAATGAAAGAGGAGCCATAAATAATGTTAGAAATAAGGTGGAAGGGAGAGGGGATGCAAGCACGGCATGTGTTGGTGTTGGCAACCCATTACTTTCCAGATAAGGGCTCATTTTCTTCGGACAAAACCAAGGGCTACCACACATGTTTTACCTACCAGATTTAGGCATAACAAAAATATTCAAATTTTGATATTATCCATTTTCTCTCAACATGATCGGACTTTTCAGAGTCCAGTGAGGTTAGAGGAGATGTAAAATTCCCATCTAAGATTGGGGTGAGATAAGAGATAGGGAAAATGATAGTTTACTGTTGGAATAAGATATTCGGAATGACGTGGCACGCAACACCGTATCCAAATCCTTTTGTTGTCGATATCTGATACTGAGCAGACGAAAATGAATAAATAAGAACCGCGCCGTGGTAAGGAGGCCACTGACTTGAAAGCAATTATTCCGGGTGGACCGTGGTGGCGATCAAATCCGGTTGCTTCCGAGGTTAACACGGTTGTCCCTCAGATGTGAGCTCACTCGCACAGCTGAGGCTGGAACAGTGAAGACTTTGACAAGGAGAAAACAAATCTTACTAAAGAATTCCGCCGATTGAACAAACAACAGTCTGAAGACCGTCTGATTGTGCAATTGAAGAAAAACGAAGGAAGAAAATCGGGAAAACAGTTCGAGAATGATTTTGGCAGCAACTCGTTATTTTTTGGCAGCAAGTTGTGTGTATCAAATAGGGAGACACCCCTCAGTATTTATAGAAATATCTGAGGGGAAATGAATTAAACTCACACATAATGACACATTAAACCAGCTCATCAATGCCTCTAATAAATACATGTAACAGCCAAAATTAATTCACGAATTAAAAACAGATTTAAATTCAAATTTCAAAAGTCATTTAAAATCATATTTGAATTAAAAAAATTTGAAATTGAATTTCATTTAATATCAGATTTAAATTCAAAAAGATTTGAATTCAAAACAAATTTGATTTTAAATAAAAGAATTTTATTTTTAAATCAAGAAACTAAAATCAGGTTTAGCCCGCACCGCAGGTGCTCTACCAAAGCCCAAAGTCAGGCCGTGCCGGGCCGGACCCGTGCCCGTGCCCGAGCCGGACAGACGGGCGGCGGCGGCGGCGCGCGTGTGGGTTTGGCCCAAGCCTCAGGTTACCCCTTATTTTAGGCTCACACAAACCATAGAGGAGAGCAAAACAATTTAAACCCAAAAAACATTTTCAATTCTTTCAATGTGGGATTCCAACAACGTACTTGTGAAAACGAGTGAATTGCTTCTTGAACTTGTTTTCACTTTCCGGTGAGACCCCCACATCACATATCTTATCTTCTAATCTACACGTTCCGTGATACCTGATCTACGCTTTTAAGGTCATGCGTACACCTCGGTCTCGCGAGTGTATTTGGAAAACTTTTTCGAGTCTTCCACGGAAGGCGGCCAAACCATCACACCCGCATAGGTAGCTCGTCAAGTACGTCTCACCAGTACCAACCAATGAGCTATTAAGGACATAAAGTCCAACCTATCAGCTGCAGATGAATCTCATCAAGTGCGTCTCGATAGCACCACCAAGAACTGGTTATGAGTCATCAGCATCAACAATCCATCTAGTGCGTCTCCATAGCACCACCAAGAACTGGTTATGGATTGTTTGTCTAGAAACCCATCAAGTCCGTCTTAATAGCACCACCAAAAACCGGTTATAGGTTGTCAAACTTGAGATCCATCAAGTGTGACTCAATAGCACCACCAAAAACTGGTTATGGAATCTCTAGCACAACTTTATGGACAAAGTAGTGCAGCGAGAGTTGTATGGTTTCGTTTGACCGGTCATTGGTATTCACCATACTTTCACGATAAGGGCTTAAGCCCCATTCCTCTCGAAGTGTCAAGGACAACTTTCCTTAGCAATCCCTTTGTAAAAGGGTCAGCAAGATTTCTTTCGGATCTCACATAATCCAAAGAAATTACTCCATCTCTCAAGAGTTGTCGAATCACACCGTGCCTTAGGCGAACATGTCTTTTCTTTCCATTATAGACATTGTTCTTTGCCACGCATATGGTTGACTGAAAATCACAACGTAGTGATACCGGAATTGCCTGTCGTCCCTAGATGGGCACGTCGGCCAACAGGTTTCTCAGCCAGTGTGCTTCTTGCCTTGCCAACTCGAGGGCAATCAGCTCGGATTCCATCGTGGAGCTAGCAATGCACGATTGCTTGGAGGATTTCCAAGAGATTGCGCCCCCACCCATAGTAAAGACATAGCTGCTTGTAGAAGTTATCTCATCCTTACTTGAAATCCAATTTGCATCACAGAATCCTTCTAGAACAGCAAGAAACTTGTTGTAATGTAATGACCAGTCTATGGTCCCTTTCAAGTACTTGAGTAGACGACGAAGGGCTTCCCAATGTTCTTTACTAGGGTTGTGAGTGTAACGACTCAACCTGCTCACCGCATAGGCAATGTCGGGTCGTGTATAGTTCATGAGGAATATCACACCTCCTATGATCTTGGCATACTAGACTTGTGACACGTTGTCTCCCAAGTTCTTCGTCAAATGTATGTAAGGACCATAGGGAGTCCTAACAGGTGTGACATCAAAAGAATTGAATTTCTTCAACACCTTTTCAACATAGTGAGATTGACTTAGAGAGATGCCATCAGAGTCTCTCAAAACTTTTACTCCTAAGATGACATCTACCTCCCCCAAGTCTTTCATCTCAAAGTTGGATGATAGAAACTCCTTGGTTTTGTTTATAACCCCCAAATTACTACCAAAAATTAACATATCATTGACGTAAAGACATATAATCACACAATCTGATCCAATCAACTTTGTGTAAACATACGAATCAAAGTTGTTGACAGTATATCCGTTACTCACCAAAGTATAGTGGAATTTCTCATACCATTGCTTTTATGCTTGTTTCAGTCCATGAAGTGACTTCCTCAACTTACAGACCTTTTCCTCTTGACATTTTATCACAAATCCCTCGGGTTGTGACATATAGATCTCCTCATGAAGATCTCCATTCAAGAAGGTGGTTTTGACATCCATCTGATGTATAACCAACTCATGGATGGCAGCTAGAGCGATTAGTGATCTAATCGTAGCTATCTTGGTCACAGGGGAATAGGTGTCGAAGTAGTCAATGTCTTTCCTCTAAGTAAATCCTCGGACCACCAGTATGGCTTTGAATCTTTCAATTGTACCGCCAGGCCTTAGTTTCCTCTTGAATATCCACTTACTATTAATGGGTTTACACCCCTTAGGTAGATCGGATAATTCCCAAGTCTGATTTGACATGATAGAGGCTAGTTCATTATCGACAGCTTCCTTCCAAAAACCAGCATCAACGGATCTTAATGCTTCTCCGTAGGTTTTAGGATCATCTTCTGTTAGATAGGCGGATACTAGTTCTTCACTTACAAAGTCCACATTCACGATCTCAGTTAGAAACGAAGTGACAAAATCATCTCCAAAGTCCTTTTTGATTCTAGGTCTCTTGCTTCGTCTTGGTTCATCATCTTGAACCTCTAGAGCAGAAGAACTGACATGTGTGTGGAGCTTTTCAGACACATTAGGGATATCCTCCAGTGCTGAAGACGAAGAGGGGTTAGCGGCATTCTTCTTCAATGGGAACACATGCTCAAAAAACTCGGCGTCTCTTGCCTCAGATATGGAAAGATCATGTAAAGACATGAATCTGTAGGTAGCGCTGTTTTAAGCATATACGATTAGAACACAGTCATAGGTCTTGGGGCCTATGTTGGTTCTCTTCGGATGAGGTAGACCAAATTTAGCTAAACACCCTCACACCTTCAAGAAACTCAAGTTGGGGGCATAACCCTTCCATAACTCATAGGGGGTCTTGTCAAGATTCTTGTGAGGAACCCTGTTAAGAATATGACAAGCTGAGAGAACAGCTTCCCCCCACATCTCGTCTGGAAGACCGGAACTTAGAAGCATTGCATTCATCATGTTCTTCAAAGTTCTGTTCTTGCGTTCAGCTACTCTGTTCTGTTGCGGTAAGTAGGGCGCACTCAACTCGTGAATAATTTCGTTCTTCTCGCAGAAGTCGACTAGGAAGTTTGAACCATACTCTCCGCCTCGATCAGATCTAACTCTCTTGATCTTTCGATCAAGTTGGTTTTCCACTTCATTCTTATACTTGATGAACATCTGTTCAGCCTCATCTTTTATTCGAAGCAAGTATACTCGAGTAAACCGTGAACAATCATCGATGAATGTCACCTAGTAATGTTTACCACATTTACTCCTATTATTCTTAAAATCAGCTAAGTCGGAGTGAATTAAGTCTAGGAGATTTGAATGCCTTTGAGTTACTGGTTTACATGCCTTTCTTATAAACTTTGCTTCGACACAGGACTGACATTTGGATAATTGTGAGGATGCTAATTCGGGTATTATAGATAAGCTCTTTATCCTTTTAATAGACTTTTCATTTACATGACCCAATCTACCATACCAAAGATCTATTGACTCAGAGAATGTAACCAGAAGTTGAAGCTTTATTACCAATAACATAATCAACATTAATTACAAAAATTCCATTGTTATAATACCATTTCCCCATAAAACTATCCTTGAAACTAAATACAACGGTATCAGCTTCAATCATAGTCTTTAGTCCAGCTTTGTTGAGAAGAGGACCCGAGATGAGGTTGCGGCGAAGAGAGGGAACGCAGAGCGCATTGTTGAGGGCAAGCGTCTTCCCAGAGGTCAGCTTCAGTGTCATCTTTCCTGATCCAGCAATCACTGCAGTTGAGTCGTTCCCCATGTAGACGACCTCTCCAGGTGCAGCTTCAACAAAGTTGGTGAACATGTCCTTGTGCATACACATGTGGCGAGTTGCGGCTAAGTCCAGCACCCAGTCTGTGGAGTTAGCAACCATATTTGCCTCTACCACCACTACAGCAATGATGTCATCATCTTCAGCAATGTTAGCTCGAGCGGGAGTTGACCTTTGACGCTGATAATATTGGTACGCCTTATGCCCATCCTTCCCACAAACCCAGCATTTGACCTTCACACGGTTTTGAGTTGATCCGGTCGGAGGTGCAGGATTTTTGACCGGCTTCTTCTTGAGCTGGTCCTTCTTAGATTGGACTCCCATCTTGCCTTTTCCTTTCGCCTTGGAGTATGGAGGGCCAGAGGACTCCACGATATTTCCCTTGACAAAATGAATTGATAAAGAATCCATTGTGTCCTTCAGGCAGTTTGCCTCCTCGGTTCGCATGTGGAATATCAGCTTTTGCAATGAGAGATCCTTCTTCTTGTGCTTGAGGTGGTTTCGGTAGTCATTCCATGAAGGTGGAAATTTCTCGAGCAGGACATTTTTCAGAAAAATCTCGTCCATTTTCATTCCCTCGTTGACGATATCAGTGGACAAGTTTTCGTACAGATGCACTTGGTCTATGATGGGCTTAGAATCCACCATCCTGAAGGCGAGTCATTTCCCGACCACATATTTCTTCTTTCCAGCATCATCAGCCCCATATTTCTTCTCTAGTGCGTCCCAAATAACTTTAGCGGACGTTTGAGCAATAAACAAATCAAATAACGTATTCATCATTTGATTTAGAATATGGTACCTAGCAGTCTTGTTGTCCTTTTCGTATTTTTTAATGTCATCCTGGTTTTTGCTCAGGATGGCAGCTATCGAGGGAGTTTGTTCGGGATCGAAGGGTTCATGCACAAAGTAGGGAGGCGGGGGAGCATGCAAAAGAACATGGTCTATCTCTAGTTGTTCAAAGTACATAAATATCATGGTTGCCCAGCGACGATAATTAGTACCGTCAAGGAGTTCTAACTTAGCAGCATGCATGTTGGTAGAAGAAGACATTGTAGTAGGCAGATAAGACTAAAAATTGCTTTCAAATTGTTGGAACAAGATACCCGGAATGACGTGGCACGCAACACCGTATCCAAATCCTTTTGTTGTCGATATCTGATACTGAGCAGACGAAGATGAATAAATAAGAACCACGCCGTGGTAAGGAGGCCACTGACTTGAAAGCAATTATTCCGGGTGGACCGTGGTGGCGATCAAATCCGGTTGCTGCCGAGGTTAACACGGTTGTCCCTCAGATGTGAGCCCACTCGCACAATTGAGGCTGGAACAGTGAAGACTTTGACCAGGAGAAAACAAATATTACCAAAGAATTTCCGCCGATTGAACAAACAACAGTCTGAAGACCATCTGATTGTGCAATCGAAGAAAAATGAAGAAAGAAAATCGGGAAAACAGTTCGAGAATGATTTTGGCAGCAACTCGTTATTTTTGGCAGCAAGTTGTGTGTATCAAATGGGGAGACACCCCTCAGTATTTATAGAAATATCTAAGGGGAAATGAATTAAACTCACACATAATGACACATTAAAACAGCTCATCAATGCCTCTAATAAATACTTGTAACAGCCAAAATTAATTCACGAATTAAAAACAGATTTAAATTCAAATTTCAAAAGTCATTTAAAATCAGATTTGAATTAAAAAGATTTGAAATTGAATTTCATTTAATATCATATTTAAATTCAAAAATATTTGAATTCAAAACAAATCTGATTTTAAATAAAAGAATTTTATTTTTATTTTTAAATCAAGAAACTACAATCAAATTTAGCCAGCACCGCAGGTGTTTACGCAAGCCCAAAGCCGAGCCGAGCATGTCCCGGTCCCGTGCCAGACAGACGACGCACGTGTGGGTTTGGCCCAAGCCTCAGGTTACCCTTTATTAGGCCCACACAAACCATAGAGGAGAGCAAAAATATTTAAACCCAAAAAACATTTTCAATTCTTTCAACGTGAGATTCCAACAAATTAGGCTTTTAACCAATCAAACCCCAAAATTTACTACATATAATTATAGTTAATTAATTCTCACTTGTTACATTAATTTTTTTTGGTATACTTACTTTTTTTGTTTTTCATTCCGCTAGTACCATTAAAATCATATAACATGATAATTTCACCCCCCCCCCCCAAAATTTTCATAAAATTTGTAAGTCATCCCCCAAATTTTTTGTTGTCTTCGGTGATACACTTCTGCGAGACTCCCTCTCTTTGGTTTTATAATTAACAATTTGAATTTTATTGAATTTGAGAACACTAACAACTAATTCCCGAGTAGAAAAAAAGAAGCTTGGAAAGTACAATGACAAAGTAACATTGAAATTTTGAAATTGAAACTATGAAGCTGGCTGGTAAGTTTGATACACATCTTCTGACTACTCTGTCTCCGTCAAGAATTTCGACCAAGATTCATTTGACTCCCTATCTTTAGTTATACTTTATCTCTCAAACGAGATCATCTTATTAAAATTGTTGTTGCTTTGTTTCCCAAAATAAAAAATACACCAAAACCTCAAACTCAGATATCAAATTAAAATCTCATAACCAAAACCAAACAGAAATTTCAAACCCAAAAAAATCAAAATCTCAAAAAAACATAATCTTATAACAAAAAAAAATCCAACAATAATCAGAGAGAAAATATTGATGTAGATAGAAATTCTCACCGGAGTGCACCACTAGAGACAATCCACTTGCCCTGATGACATAAATTTAATGAAAATTTGGGGTCAAAGTTGTCATTTTATATGATTTCAACGGTAGAATTTAACAGCACTAACAAAATGAGAAAACTGGAGATTAGAGTACCAAAAAATAAAAATAAAATAGATAAGGTAGTAAAGTGAGAATTGATTATAGTTAGGTGCGATAAACTTTATTTCCCAAAACAGTATTATAAAATTTTCATAATAATTTGACTTACATAATATAACGTCGTTAAAGTTGAATTAGTGTCCCTCCCTAGACATTTTTTACCCAAAATGTGACCATCGGTCTCTTATCCGAGCTCGTTGGGACTTCCATCCCCATTACTCTCGCACCAACTATGCGACTTCGCACCGACTTACATTCAAACCAACACCTCTACACACCCGATCCAAGAATGACCCCTCCGAGGCACGCCCTCTGCCTCACTTAAGTCACCACCCGAAAGGCACCCGACGCTCATCTGAGCCACACCCACCTTGGTTGCCCGCCTCGCACCTCTGAAGCGCTCGCTATAGTATTTGATTTTGACTGGACACCCAAGACCGAACTGGGAACCTCGCCTCCAAGGCCCACATGAAGCCCGCCGATCCAGCCGCTTCGCAAGCCCGCTCTATTGTTGAAGCCCATCTGTCGAAGCCTATCTCACTGAAGCCCATTTTGCCAAGACCCCAGCCTCACTTGCCTCATCAAGAGAGAAGTAAAAAAATGAAGTGAGAGAAATGATTCATCATATACTATTTTGTAATTGATTTCTAGGGGATAGTTAGTTGCAGATCTAGGTAGCCTTGAGGGTTATGGCTCAGAGTTCGGCACCCTAATTACCATTGGCCTGAGATAGTTGGACTATTGGGTCTTGATTTGGAATTGATCCCAAGAGAGTAAATCTTGACTCAAGAGTAGGCCATCTTCAATGCCAATAGAAGGATATGATATTAAGATGTAGGTTATTCGAATATACAGAATTAGTAATCTACCTTCGTAACTTCTTAGTAGCACTACATTCTAGCGCGTGTGAGTGTACACACACACGAGCGCGCGCACACACACAGAGTTTACTTTTATTCATGCAAATTACTTTTAGTCCCTGAGGAATTTGACCCAGACTTAATAAGATTTACTATTTGTCGACCGCATACGTATGCGCACCTAGTTGAGTATGGAGAGTGGTGCACTCTCGAAACCTAACAATGGTCTTCTAATGAAAAGTCAGCTAAAAAATTAGGAAATAACAAACTAAAAACTAGGAAATCTAGAATTTAGGCATGCAAGCCACTTATTCTAGAAAATAAATATTAGGAAATCTAGAAATTATAAAATTAAGAGTATTGAGTCCATATGATTAATTTTATTCCATGTCTTTGGACTATAAATATTATTTACTAGTATTTGTTCTAACTCACATGCTTCTGCACTAGCCTTCATTCTGCATATAACTATCATTGTTTGCCTCTCTATGCCTTGACGGGTACTTTTAGTGCTGGTCTTTTATAGGCATTTCATAGCAATTTCAGGATGAGTTCGCAAGCGATGAAAAATTCAAGTACCCTTACACGGGGTTGTGTACTAGATTGTGCACTTATTCGAGAAGAATCTGCTTATCCTCGTGTACTTCTACATGGGGATTTGTATCAGCCCGTATACCTACTACTGGAGATTCTACTAAGCCTCGTGTACTTCTATATAGGCCGTGTACCAGGATATGTACTCATCTCGAAAGACCATTTGCCTAATCTTGTGTCTTCTACACGGGGCATATACCTGGTCGTGTACTTTATTGAATACTGGATTCCCAACCTTGTGTACTTCTGCATGGGGTCGTGTACTAGGGTTGTGTACCCTACTCAAGGAGGACCTGCCTGATCTCGTATACTTTTAGATTAGGCCGTGTACAAGGCTCATAGTCTCTCTTACGTGTTATTAGAAATTTAATGTGATTACACGACGCCGTGTACATCAACTATACATACCTTTTGTATTTAAAATCCTAGCTTTCAATAGAGGGGACATTTATTAGATTTCCTTTTCTAGTCTCTCTAAGTTAGGAGTGAATTTGAGAGAGAATAGTGGGGGTGCATCAATGATTCAAGCGATGAACGATTTTGCGTACACAATTTCTAAAAAATTTGATTGAAGAGTACATCAATTTGGGTTTTTTTCTCCTCTCTGTCTTCTTATTTTCTTAATGATTGATTGTATTATTTATTTGAATTTATTACTCATCAAAATATGAGTAGTTAAGCATCTTGATTTGGGCATGAAATGAATAAGGGATTGAAAGGGTGATTTTACCAGTTATATATGCATAGGGCACCGATTTTGGGGTTTTAACCAATTGTTTTTAATGTTTTATCTCTTTTATTGCTTGATAACTTAACCATCTGTTCTCATATGTTGGGTTCGGGCCGATTGTGGTTGGGTTTCATTTTTTTCATGTCATTCTCATGTTGTTATTATGGTGTAAGATACATGTGGCGAGTAGTTTGGAGTATCTCTTAAACTGCTGACAAATGGATAACTTCCCACTTACATTAGAAGTCCCGAAGGTCGAGTTCTGATCGAGGGTTTTTTAGATTTTAGCTCTCATATGTTTTCTTACAGTTCAGTTTTCATCAACTTCACTATATTGCAGCTTGTTCTGCTTTTCAATTTCTCTTTTCTGATTCTTTTATGTAACCTCTCTTTCCCTGCCTCTATTTTCTCTTCGAAAACCTTGGCAGACTCAACAAAATTCAATCTCATCACTGAACAAAAAAAAACTGATTTAATCTAAAAATTGAGGTTAGGAAATAATATTTATATGTGGGATTAGGTTGGTTAGGACTTGAGTTTAAATTTTAGCTTTGGATGGTGGAGTTAACACAAGTGTGTTACACAAACCAAAAATGAGTGAAATTCGTACATAGTAATGCTTTCTAATTAACTAAATTTAAGCTAGATATAGTTACATTATTTAATTAGATTAGTCCATTTATTTTTCGGAAGGGAATTTTAGGTAGTCTTGCAATTTCCATTGTCTTCTCTAAATCGAAACACTATCCTATACAGATTAATCGGTCACTTCACCTTAACAATACTTTAGGACGCTAGTGTCTTAAGTGTTAGATATCAGGGTTATTCCATAAACTCAAATTCATAAATAAAAACATACACTAAATAATGTGATAATAAAGAAAATTGAACCAGAAAAACAGATGAAATAGAATATTTTTATTTATTTAACACCTCAACACAAATACATATTACTTGATCTGTAATTCGGTATTGGACGGATGAAGGAGGAATAGATTATCGTCAAGGCACGGTAATCCGCTTTCCTTAAGACAATATTGACCCCGTATGGGCAAATTGCTTCCAGGATACAACGACGATCGTAAGCGAACTCTGAACCGTGATGTAGAGAAAATCAGGAAAGAAGAATTACAGATTGGTAGTCGGCTAGGGTATTTCGAATTTTTGTGTGTCTTTCATCCCTAACAAAGATACGTATTTATAGGCTCAAGGGAAGTAGAAACCTAAAGGGAATAGGAATGACCACATTATTCCCTATTTTCTTGTCGTTTAAGCAAGAAAATTTTCCTTAACGGCATAATATGACCACATTATTTCTCAATTTATAATTTAGAGAATATTATTTCTTTTTCATCATTTTGGAAAAAATATCCATTCCTAAATTTACTGATTTGGAAAGTATTCATTTTCAAATTACATATGGGAAAATACTATTCCCTATTTACAAATTGAAAATTTTTTGTAGAGAATTATTTTGGGCCTAAAAATATGTAGCGGGCTTCGGCCCTCACCCTCAAATTTTTTGCACAACTCATTTTCTCTACAACAGCATTTACAGTGGTCATATTTGAGGTTTAATTTCTCATTTACCTCTTGTCCTTTTAGAGCTCGTGATATACCGTTGAAAAGATCTCATATCCCTGATTATGTGAACGTATTTCACATCTCTCTAGGTCGAGTCTAAGTGTTCCATAATAACGGCTCAAGGTACTCAGTCATAAGATTAAACATATTTTTAACCTTGTCATTTTAGACACTTTTGTCCAACACTAAGTTCTCCCTCGTTGGACTCTTAAAATTATTTATTTTTATTTTAAGGGTTTATTTTGTAACATCTTACCACTCTACCTTTCGAATCAACTAAACTTAATAAGTTAACTAATATATTCTTCACACGTTTTTCTCTTGGGTATGATAATTTGGGTTTTTAGTTTGAAAACCCTATGATACATGCAGTGGCGGATCCAGGGGGCGGGGGGCACCCGCCCCCCTTGGCCCGGGAATTTCGAAAAAAATTATATAAATTTTTTCCGAAATTTGGATATGCCCCCTTAAATTCTGATATGTATACAAAACATGTGCAACTAAACAATAAATGTTATTTGGATACATGAGACTGGTTTTGTGACATTATTTGAGAATTCAGTTGATGTTTTGAAATGGTATAAAACCTTAAATTTTCATTATAATTGACAAGGTCGGCTCATCTATAAAACAAATATACTATTTGTCTTAGGCCCATCTGAAAAATAGGGTTCAACTATAATTTAAAAGAGCCCCCAAATATAATTTAAATTGTCTTAAATTTTAGGCCCAAATAAAAATAAATGTCAAAATCAATATTGAGTTTGAAACAAAAATTGTTGACGATAATTTTTGCGTCTCTAGAATTTGTAGGCTTAATAATGATTATTGGGGTTTTGAAGCCTCCAGTTTCCAGCTGCGACGACTTTGTTGGAGAAGCATATCAATTTATATTGAAGAACTTGAACTAGGTCTAAGTGAAATCTAAACAAATCTCCAAAACCTCATATCTTAATTTATGTTTCCGTGAACGATATTGTAGTCCCCCTGGAGCTCCCTACTAAATATGAATGCTCAATTCTGATGAAACGAGAAAAGGTATCACTTGATCGCATGGTTATGGTTCAGTTCCAAAGGAAGGAGTCAGTTGCAAATAAAGGGCAAATGGTGCGTTCTGATGGGATGCCAAAGACATTCCGATTAAGCTGTCATATATATCTTAAACGAACGACCAAAAGGAAACGACGAAAATATTTTATACGGAGCCGTACGGGAATAGTTGTACCCTTATTTCGTTTTGGGTTAACCCGACAAAGGTCACGTGATGTGATTCAATTTGATTTCACATGCTTTTGTCCCCTATCCCTATCGTCTCACTCTTCACATGCGCACATGCCAACTGGGGCCCGCTCGCTTTTCACCCAATAATTTATATTCACCTCACTTTTATTACTGCTGAGAGATTCATGTATCATCATGTTTCTCAGAATCTATAAACGAGACCACTCCATGCTTAAGTACAAAAATAATTATTTTGTTCTCTGCTGTTTGTTTTCTTCAAGAAAGCTTCTAATTTATGTACTCAGATTTCGAACAGAAGCATCTATATAAGTCTTGCATGGGTCACATATATAAGAATTTTGTATTGTACCATTTTGCATGTGCCAAAATTCTTTAATTTTTGTACGTAAATAATTGGTAAGGGGGCATAATTAAGTAAATTAAATCGTTTCAAATGTTTTGTTTCGTTATACTGTTAGCATACTGATTTGAAATATGAACATCCCATTCTCAATCTACTTGATCTGAAACCACAGGAAATAGTTTAATTCTCACGCCATACTCATCTCAAACTCAGACTGCATGTTTGTCACAAAATGTTGCACCATCTTGGTAGACATTCCTCCAAACACGATATCACCCACATATATTTGATTCATCATGATGTTTTGTCATTCCTTCTTTATGAACAAAGTTCGATCAACTCATCCTCTAGTGTATCCATTATGCATCCGAAATTGAGTCAATCAATCATACCATGCGCGAGGAACCTGTTTGAGTCCGTATAGTGCTTTCTTAAGTTTATACACATGATGCGGTGAGCTTGGATCAACAAATCCTTTTTGTTGAGCTACATATACTTCTTCATTTAGATAACCATTTAAGAAGACACTTTTCACGTCTATTTGAAAGAGCTTAAACTGGAGATGACACATAATGCCAGAAGTAGCCTTATTGCTTCGAGCCTTGTTACTGGAGCAAATGTTTCTTCAAAATCAACTCCCTCAACTTGAGTGTACCCTTGAGCTAATGTTTCTTCATAATCAACTCCCTCAACTTGAGTGTACCCTTGAGCTACAATTCTTGCCTTGTTTCGAGAGATGTTCTCATGCTCATCAGTTTTGTTTTTAAAATCCACTTTGTCCAGATGATATTTACGTTATCAAGCTTGGGCACTAGTTCCCATACAACATTTCTTTCAAACTGTCCGAGCTCTTCTTGCATGACATTCATCCATTATTCATCATTAATTGCTTCCTCCACATTCTTGGGTTCAATGTCAGAAACAAAGCAAACGTTATCTATCATCTCTCTGTATTTTCCTGGTGCTTTAGGTATGGTACAAATCCCATCTTCAATGTTTCCAATCACTTCCTGCATTGGATGATCTTTCTGAACTTTCCTCAAGGGGATTCTTTGTTCTGGCAGAGGGGTGGGTTCGATCTCTAAGCCAATGTCACTTACCATGTCGGATCTGTTGTTAGGAACATTTGTCTTGACATCAGGTGTTCCAGAAGAATTTGCGACATTTGGCACACTTTCATCTTCATCATTGTTGTTGTCATAAAGTTGGTTCGTATCGTTGATAACCACATTGATAGATTCCATCATAATATTAGTGAGCTTGTTGAAGACTCTAAACCCTCAACTATTCCTGGAGTATCCCAGAAATATCACTTCATCACTCTTATGTTCAAACTTGTGACAAGGATCCCTGTCAGCTAAGATATAGCAAGTTAAGCCAAAGATATGAAAATATTTGAGGTTGGGCGTTCTCCCCCTCCATATTTCATAAGAGGTAGTATTCATACCTGGACGAAGAGTCACTCTATCGTGAATATGGTATACCGTGTTGAGTGCTTCACCCCAGAAGTGAGTCACAAAGATCTTTGGCGAGCATCATCACTCTAGCCATTTCCTGGAGAGTTCGATTTTATTTTTCAAAAATTCCATTTTGTTGAGGCGTGATAGGCGCTGAGAACTCGTGGGCTATCCCCTCATCATCACAAATTTCCGCAAAACTCATGTTTTCAAACTCCTTCCCGTGGTCACTTCTAAGTCTGACAACCTTTCCAATGTGATCCCTTTTTTCTCGTTGTACTCTGTTGCACGGCGCTTTAAAGACAGTGAGTTTGTCAGATTTTTCACGAATAAACTCTACCCAAGTGTATTGGTAAAATCGTCGACAAAGACATATTCCTTCCCTCCAACACTTTCCATTTGCATTGGTCCCATCAGATCCACATGGAGCAGTTCCAAAACTCTTGAGGTAGTACGATGTTGCAATATCTTGTGAGACTTTTTGACCTGTTTGCCAATCTGGCAGTCTCCACAAATTCTTCCTTCAGGGATCTTGAGGGTAGGGACTAGTTATGGCTTGCCCTGAAATTATTTTCTTCATACTCCGGAGATTCAGGTGCTTAAGCCTTTGCTTCATCTGTTTTGGAGAAGAGACATGTTTGTCTTATATCACAGGATGACGGAGACCACAAGTAGCAGTTGCCTCTGGACCTGAGTCCTTTCATGAGGTCGACATGTTTCTCTGTTATCACATAACACTGATTGCGGGTAAATTTTACAAGTAAGTCGAGATCACATAATTGGCTAATGCTAATAAGATTGGCAGATAGTCCTTCCACTAATAGCGCCTCGGTCAAGCAAGCGACATTCGGGAAGCTGAGTTGTCCTTTACCGATCACTCTACTCTTGACTCCATCTCGAAACATGACATGGCCGAAAAAGCATGGCCTCATGTTTACTAACAGATTCTGATCTCCTGTCATATGACGAGAGCATCCACTATCAAAATACCAGTCCTTACCAGTAGAGGCAGCTAGTGTAGTATAAGCCATGTTGGCGCGATAGGTGATAACATTTGTGCCCTAGTCCAATTGGTATTAGCCTGTAAACGTCTATGTACAAATATCATCGTTTGTGATGTATAAATATAAACGGCTTTATATTACTTATATGTTGAAGTAATATGTTAAGCATGATCTGATTTATGACCACTAAAGTAGTAGAACCATAAATCTGTACGGATCACACTTAACAAGTCCCTGGTCAACCTATGCTTCCTTGAAAGTGACCAGTATGAGGAATGGTTCTTAATGACGTAGTTCTACTTGTCATAAGGATGTGGGATCCTGGAACCATATCATAGATATCATGAGGTGATTGATATCGGACGACCCGCATTGAATAGTGTTTTCATAGATTAAGCCATAAACATATTCAAATGCGATAGCTCGTCACGACGTCCTTAGACCAAGGAGTCTTTGTGATCACTATGCAATGAACGTACGGCTTTAACTTGCGCCAAACGCTTTCTGTAAAAGGATTGCTATGAAGGGCATGATTGGGTGGCGGAACGGGTTGCATGAGTGACACGAAAGACGGCTAAGGGATTTATCCCTCATACTACGGTATGGGAAAGATATCCGTTAGAAGGCCTCTTGATGGAGACCGAATGAGAGAAAAGCATGACCATGCAAAATGATACGGGTTATCATTTCTCAGTCATCTCGCATATCAAGTAACAATGATTGATTAAACAAGGGAGACGACTCTATGCCTTGTGATCAATCGGGATATCTAGAGATAAAAGGATGGTGACTTGTACGCACAAAGGTTAAGTCGAATCATCGATCATCATGCACCTTGGGTAATCATAATGTTTTACTAGAGACCACTTATGATGGATCGGGCAAGAGCAATTCTTGCGCCGATCTGCCAACGGTGGCATGAGCCTAGAGGGTCACACACATACAAGACGGATAACTTGAGACAAGGAAACATGGATGTTTCTTAAGGAGAAGTATATGGACAAAACTGGAGGTTTTGTGCCATAGGTTCGGTTTGAGAGAATAATTAGCGAATCGAGAAAAATTGAGTTTTTCGTCGATATCGCGTCGGACTTTGTTTGATAAGTAGCGACAAAAGGGTCGGGAAACTTTTGGACGCGGCATGAGACAACACGGGAGGGCCCATTGGGCTCGGCCCATGAAGCCTCATGGCCGGCCCAATAAGGGCCCAATAAGGCCATATGGCCGGCCCACTTGGTGGGGCCAATGTGGGGGCCACACAACACCATGCTTAGTTGGTAGTTGTGGATTAAGAGGTGAGTGATTTAAGGGGTATGGGTTAAAGCTCCTTTAAGCCCATACCAATCACTTTTAACCCATACTTGTGAGTTGGATGATGAGATATATTGCAAGACATTATTTCATTAATTGATTAAGTCACAAAACTCACAAAAACCTCTCTTTCTCTCTCATTGTGGCCGGCCACCTTGGTGTTCTTCCTCCATCTTGCTCTCTTGTTCTTCATTTAATTGTTCTAGTAGGCAATTAAGTGAAGGATCTTGAAGATCATTCTCTTGGTGTGGACTTGCTTTAGAGAAGAAGATCCGAACGTTCTTCTTTATCGATTCAAACAAGACTTAAAGGTAAATATCTTGTGGAATAGATTTTGCTTTGGGATTTAATGGTTTAAATGTTCTTGGACAAGGTTTGGAGTAGATTATCTTTTATTGCTTCCGCTATCTCGATGACGATCTAGAACGCTCCAAAACCCTACAATAGGTTACCTTCTTCACTCTCCACTCCTTCCGCTAAGTGGTCCTTCTTCGTGAGGCAGTACGGGTAAGGGGTGATGTGGACTGCATACGGTTCTTCCCATGGAGATTATAGCAATAAGGTCAAATATGACCCTTTTGTCCACAATAATGACAGACCCATCGTGGTCTTTTGAAGACATCAGAAAGATGTTGTTGATGATGTCGTTGGATCTGATTTTCACCGGATGTATGTAATGTTGTATTGGACACAATGTCTATGAATTTGTGTGTCATCCGATGTTTGTGACATTTGGCTTAGCATCAGGCTTTTCTCTTTCTGAGGAACAAAGATGGTCTGAGATGTAGTGGTCTCATGAGTGTAGCCTAGCCCCTGCATGTTCTTGGCTGTCTTGCCTATGGACAAGAGTGTATTTAAGACCTCATTTCTTCAGTTCATCATTCTGACTGATTTATTCATTCGATCAATTTCTCAGGAAGTTAAGGCATTCCTGTTGAATATGCCCGAACCCTTCACATTCGTGGCATTGGATCCCTTTTCATTTTCCGCTGCAATCTACACCTTTTCCAGTTCTTGCATTGTTTCCAAACTTTTGAGGTTTGTACATATGGTTGTCTTTGACATCATGGGAAACATGTTTCCCTGTCATCTTGGTGAACGTTTTCATAATCATGCTATAAATTTTTATCATCAAAGAAATAGTTTCATCAGTTTCATCATCTAAATCAGATACAACCTGTTCATGAGAGCTGGTTATGGAACTTCTAAGTGCAATCCCCTTTTGCTTCTTATCTAGACTAGGAAGTGAAAGTTAAAAGGTCATCAGTGATCCTATGAGTTCATCGAATTTGAGTTTCTTTAGATCATGCATTTCTTCTATGGCTGTAGTTTTTATCTTGAATCGTGGACTCAGTGATTTTAAAGTTTTCCGAACAGGTCTTCATCTATCATAGGTTTTCCTAGAGAGTAGAATTCATTGGTTAAATCTCTGATTCGAACGTTAAACTCGCTGATAGTCTCATCTTCCTTCATGGACAAGGCTTCAAAACTAGTGGTGAGGTATTAAAGTTTCTGCTCGCGAACTTTGGTCGTCCCTTCATAAGCGGTGGCTAAAATCTCCCATGCCTCTTTTGCACTTGTGCATGTATTGATTAATCTGAACACATTTTGGTCAACTCCATTGAATATGGCATTTAGGACACGAGAATTACCTAGGGAAGATTTGTCTTCGGTAGGGCTCCACTCACTTTCAGGTTTGAAGTGTGCAAGTTATGTGCATCAATGGTTTGAGGAGCCTCCCATCCATGTATAACAACCTTTCATGTTCTATTGTCGACAAACTTTAAGAATGCACTCATACAAGCCTGCCAATATCCATAGTTCGTATCATCCAGCATAGAGGGCCTATTGAACGAGCCTCCTTCTCTTGAACTATCCATTTCAGGTTCCCAGAATTTGTCTTGCAGGAAATCACCTATAGATTTAGATGCCTCCTCTGATACCAATTCTGGTTAGTCACAAGATGTCTCTTACAATGTCAAGATTTAGTAATAGACACTTGTCGATGCATATATCAAAATAACACACATAACAGAAAAATTAATGACACGAGATATGGTTACCCAGTTCGGTGCAACATCACCTACGTCTGGGGGCACTTTGCCAGTGGAAATGTTTCACTAGTTTGTAACCAATCAAAACATACAAGTTGTTATGATCATCACACAAATCATTTAACTTTATGCTATTGTTACATGTGATAACCTATCTCATGGTCTCTCTTGAATCTGAGATCCTCTCTTAATTCCACCCTTCGAGCAACACCTTCGCTCAGATCAGTTTCCGTTCTTTAGATGGATGCACGAGACTTCAATTGCGCGAACACCAATCAAGCACTCATTCTTCCATGAATAGTGATTGAACACAAAGTGTCGGTCTTTGTCAAAACATTCAGCTTCCCAACACGTTTGTCCTACACGCTTAGGAATTCTAATTATCAGCACAAAGATCAACTTACAAAACTACAAGCGCCAGCTACTAATGGGATGCCGCCAGGCTTTTATAGTAGTTGATCGTCTCATCTTTAGGGTTTCCTAAACCCTTGCTCATCTTCTTTTGAAGTTTCCTTAAACTCCTACACAACTGAATCATTTCGAATCACAATCTATTTAGGAGATCTTCTAAAAATGGAAACTCACCAAAAGTCGTCTAGAAAGATGTTTTACTTCTCATGTTGCTACTTCTGGATAGACATCTTTCTGTTCATTCAGCATATAACATATGTCGCAACACGTAGAAAGACATCTTTCTGTCAGTCGCTAAAATAGCCAATCTAATAGTAACAACACCAGTGATAGTGTATCACAACTAGAGTATTCTCGTGTGTTAGGTTGCTTAATGCACATCATAAATTGTACGCGACCTGATATAACATATGTTGTGAGCAAGCTAAGTCGGTACACAAGTAACCCAGAGAAACGTCACTGGGAAGCACTACTGAAAGTGTTAAGGTACTTGAAGAATACTTCTTCATATGCATTACATTATGGGAATTACCCAGCTGTCCTGAAGGGATGTAGTGATTCTAACTGGATATCATATTCAAATGAATCCAAACCCACTAGTGGTTATGTGTTTACTCTAGCTGGAGCCAGGGCCGGCTCGACCATAAAGTAGCCCAAGCGGCTGCTTTAGACCCATATAAAAAAGGCAAGTAAATAGGCCCATTTTTGTATTAGAAAAGGCCTACAACCTTCCAAACCTTGTATTCACTCTATTAACGCCTTTCCTATGCGCCGAATGCGTTCTAACTTTCCACTTTTTGTCGATTCAATATTTTTTTTTACTTTCTTCCTTTCAGTTCCCGATAAGACTCGTCGATTTCTTCACTGAAAATTAAGTAATTTTACTTTCAGAATTTATAAATTCAAGGTAGAGAAAATAAAAATTGTTCATCTCCTTTTAGTTAATTACTATTTGGTTGAATTGAATTTGTTCACTCATACCAATCGTTTGGTTCTAAGAAAAGGATTTGGTGGTTTGTTTAGGATATTTTTGTTAATCATATTCTCTCTTCTTCATTACCGCTATTCTGATTTCTGAGAATGATGGTTAATTTTGTTAACGTTTTTTTTTCTGTTTTGGTAATCTTAATATATCTGGTGATTTATCTGCTGTGGATGGTGAAGTCTCCATTATTTCTGGATTAGTAATTTTATTTTTTTGGATTTTATTATGCATAAAGTTCATGCATGTAATTTTATTTGTAATATATTAGTAATTTTATTTATTTATTTTGAATTTTTTTATGCATTTATTTTATAGAGTTAATTTATTTCAGTTTTTCTTGAACTATAAGAGGCCAAGAGCTATTTTGTTCTATTCAAGCAATTTTATCATTTTAATACAATTTCAATTATTTTTAGTTTTGTTATTATATACTAAAATGATATTTAGAGTTGTGGATAAGTTATTTGCTTTGATGGAATTGCACATAATTAACATGCTTCTTGAGTTTAGTCTATCTTATCAATTTTGATATGTAGATTGGTTTTGGACGTTTTCTTAGTGGTTTGAGTTTTTTTTACCGATCAATAATTCCAGATCTATTGTTTTGAGAAATAATCAGGTTGCATTGAATGTTAATTATCATAAATAACTAATCACAAAATTTCTTTTCAGGAAGCTTGGAAATAAATTTTGTATAAAAACGTTTTACATGTTTAGTGGTGGCAAAAAGCTACCAAGGTACAACCTATAAACAAGGTTTTATAGAAAAAATGAGATTTAAACAAGATTTTACAGAAATAATGGAGATTTTGTTTGAGTTAATAATGTTTAGTTAGTTGCATATAATGTGGACATCAAATGAATATTACACTTGTAGGTTAGATAAGTTGGAAGGTTTATTATGTCTCCCTTTGAGAGTATTGCCTTACAAATTAATGAAAAATTCCTCGGTAATGTTTCTTTTCTTATAATGATAATGACAATTTGTTACACCTAATTATAGCGAAATGACACTTTCATACCTTAATTATTTTAATCTTTTTTTAGTACCCTAACAAGTTTTTTGTGACAACCTATTTCTAAAATGCTTAAAATACCTAAACTACTGTTGGTTTAAGAAATAAAAAATTGAATTAATTCAATTTTGTTTATCTTTTGTTCAATTTGGTTTATATTTAAGATGCAATTACAATTATGCTCTCAAATCTAAAATTAAATTTGAACCATTTCAAATCCGGTTTGATAAATCAAATTGGACCAATTTTATTCTAATTTCTTAAACCAGGGGTGTTTTAGTCATTTTAGCGTATGTTGTCACAAAAAAATATGTCAGGGTACCAAAAAAGAGAAAAAAATAGTCAGGGTATGAAAGTGTCATTTTGCTATAGTTAGGTGTAACAAAGTGTCATTATCCCTTTGTTTTGTAAGAAGGAAGATGCCCAATTTGTAAATTTTGCTTTAGGCCCCAATACTTGTTGAGCCGACCTTGGCTGGAGCTGCAGTGTCATGGAAATCATCCAAGCAAATGGTTATAACTCGATCCACCATGGAATAAGAGTTCATAGATTTGGATAAAGCTGGAGAAGAAGTATAGTGGCTTCGAAACTTCTTGTAAGATATTCCATTATGGGAAAAACCTGTTTAGGCCATATACATATATTGTGATAAGCAAGAAGCATTGTGTAGAGCTCATAATTTCATGTACAATGGTAAATCTCGACATATACGCCAGAGACACAATACCGTGAGGCAGTTACTCTCAAGTGAAATATTTTCCATTGACTTTGTGAAGTCGACTGATAACCTAGCGGATCCATTTACTAAAGAATTTATCTAGATACAAAGTTAACTCCGCGTCGAGGGGAATGAGGTTATTAAGCCTCAACTAATACGATTTACCTTATACGAAAACCTAACTTAGCGATTGGAGATCCCATGGACTAAGTTCAATAGGAAAACCAGTTCTGAGTAACTCAAGAGTGTAGCACTTGGGAATTTAGACTCCATCCTTTTCCTATCATGCAACAAGTGCATCCTACGACGTAAATTAGGTTAAGCTATGCTTTTAATGATATATATATAGCTTTTCAATGATAAGTGGGGTATAGTAGGATACTCCTCATAAACGTGGCCACCTATGTTAGTGAAGAGTTAGGTCGACTCTTATGGGAATTCTTATCATGTTGGAATTCTCTAGTAGCATTCGCAGAACCAACTTAGTTCATGACCAAAATGAACACAACCGAGAGCTAAAATGTGAATCAGTATAATGTTGTGTAAAGTTTATTGTCTTGATATACATTTACAGCTGATAGTTCAAGGTGAAACGATCCACTGATCAGTTAAGTATATTCGAGAAGCTTTAACTAGGGAAGGTTTAAGGTGAAACGATTCCACCTATCAACGATGCAATATTATATCCATAGTACTCTTCGACATTGTTTGTCTCCGTATCGTACGTCTTGAGCACTTGACACTATTTTATTCATGTAGGGAATTATTGAGATGAGTGAGAAATAGTCTCTTGAAAGTGTCTTCTTGAAGTTACTTTGTAAGTTCCAAATGTAATTTAATTTAACTTCATTCTTCTAGAAGCTTTATAGTTAGCTAATTTGCATCTTTTCACACAAAAAAGATATGAGACGTGTTGCTTCACGTGTTATGAACAGTCACTATTGTTGCTATAAATTGTAGTCAAATCCGGCCACATAAAGCACACATAATTTAAATTTATTTAAAGAAATTAATCTCTCCTTCTAAAATTTTCATTCTTATTATTGTCTTCTTACCGAAGAGACGTTCGTATTTGCTCGCCGTTGCTCAGTATTTCAGTGTTAATTACTTGAGCGATATACTGTTGTATATAGGGAGACTACTCACTAGTAAAAACGTGTGCACCAGAAGCGTAGTGAAATATTGTCTCGAGAAAATTGCTTCTACAAGCCTCAATCTTATTTCCTCCTGTAATTTCAATTCAGTACAGTAAGTTATTTACTTAATTTTTCCAATTTAATTCTTTCTTTCTGTATATTTTGTGGAGCATTTTTTTATTGTAATAACACAACAATTATAAGAAGCCATTGATCTTTCTTGTTATATTTTTTTTACCTAAATTCTTGCGTGGAGAAATATTTTTTGGTAAAATATAAAAAAATTATATTTTGGCATTTCACACAGATTATTTAAAACGGTAATACTAATAATTTACACCCCTCGTATGATGTTTCAAATGCATCCCGTTTTGTTCTAATCAGATTTAACTCTAAAGATCCACGTTATAAATAATGGTACGAGATGTTTTGCATGCTATGCATGCATCACATTGTTTTAGATCACATCACATAAGCCAATTTAACTGATTCAGATGCTTTATTTGAGTTTATATCCACCCATGATGCAAATTGTCACCGTATTGATGCTATGGTTGTTACACATGTGTATGCCACTGTCCATAATGATATGTTATCTGGCATTTTGAAAACCGAAGCCACAACTCTCGACCTTTGGAAATCCATTGCGTCTTTTTTTTGGGATAACAAAATATCCCGAGCCTTGCAATTATAATAACATCTCCACAATTTTTTAAGGGTTCACTAATTATCACCGAGTGTTGTCATAAATTGAAAATAATCTCTAACTCCCTTACTGACATTGATCAACCAATCTCGAATCAAGATCTAATTCTCCAAACACTCCATGGCCTCCCAAAATCCTTTAATACACTTATTGAAGTTACTCAGCACAAATTTTCATTCCCCTCATTCCATGAAGTCAGTCGATGTTATTACTTGCCAAAGAGCGTCAAATTCAAACCCAATTTGACTCATATACCCTATTATTTAACCAAAATAATTTCTTTCAATTTTTCAATCCCAATAACTTTGGTAGAGGTCGGTTTGGAGGGCGAGGAAGTCGTCACAACTATGGTTCAAATCGTGGCAAAGAAAATATTTTCTCCCCCGGGCTACTCGGTGCAACACCTGGTTCACCTCAATATCGCCCCGACACACCTTAATTCTGCCGCTCTTTTGTTCGTCGTCTTCTTTGTTCCAGTAGACACGATAAAGTGCATCGTCTCCATCTACTACATCAGCCATGGTCTCCACCGGGATTGTTCAACAAAACCCATATATATGATCAAGCCTAACAACTCCAGATCCAAGCCGCTGCCCATATTCAAGCCGCGACCCATCATGCGGCCCAACAACTTCAAGCCTAACAGCAACACTACACGTCCATCAACATCAACTCAAACATGCAACAGTAAGCCCATTTGATTTCAGCCTAACATCTCGAATCCCATCAACAACAAGCCCATCAGATGGATCAAACCTAATTTACACAATAAAAACATGTAGCCAATTCCGTGATAGGTTTTACAACGGACATTGCATCACTGTTCTACAACATTTCTCTCCGCTAACTTCGGACGATTGGTACATGGATACCGGTGCCTCGACTCATACCACATATAATCCAGGTATATTTTTTTTTTCTCTTTCACCATGCCTAAATTCTAGTTCAATTATTGTTGTCAATTGTGCTTCTTAACCTGTCACTTTTAATGGCTGGTCTGTTATTCATACTCCTCACCACTCACTTTCTCTTCATGATATCTTAGTAAGTCCACATCTCATTAAATAAAAATTTTGTTTGTAAATTTACTCGTGACAACTCATGCTCTATTGAATTGATTCTTTTGGTTTCTCTGTGAATGATCTTCATACCTGCACACCCCGTCTCCGATGTGATAGCACCAGTAACCTTTACCCACTCACTTATACATCCATATCTACTCCACCGTCTATATCCGCGCTTCTACCAGTGGACATATGTTCTTCCGCATAGCATTGTCGACTTGGTCATCCTGGCGATCAAGTATTTAAATTTCTTTGCTCTAGAAAATTTTATTCCATGTAATAAGGTTGATTCATACCATATTCGTCATGCTTGTCGATTGGGAAAACATTCTCGTCTCCTAATTTCGTCTTTGTCTTGGACATCACATACTTCTAGTTTATTTGAAATAATACATTTTGTTTTATATTTTAAGTTTGAGTGGTTTTTGATATTACTTATAGTTCTTGTATGATTATTCTCTTTTTTTATGAGATTTTTTTTTGCGCGCTAAATCACACGTCTTCAAACTATTTGTTAAATTTCATGCATATGTTTGTACTCAATTTAATCTTTTCACTAAATCTTTTCAATGTGATAACGACTGTGAATTTGACAACACTCAGTTTCAATCATTCTTCGATTCTCTTGGTATTCTCTCTCGATTTTCCTGCCCTTATACATCTTAACAAAATGGCAAAGGCGAATGCACGATCCAAACCACCCACAATATTATACGCTTGCTTCTCTTTCAAGCTCAACTTGTTATGTCCACATGTGAGTTCAAAGTCCCACATCGGAAGAGTATTGAGTACAAGGATGGTTTATATACACATTAGACTCTAGACTCAATAGGCTAGTCTTTTGGGTCAAAGGTGGGCTCTAATGTGTGTATGGGCTTTCCTTGTGGTGTGCTCCTCCTAGGTAAGGCCCGGATCTCCCCAACAGTGGTATCAGAGCCTGGTTTGGTAAACTCTCCTGGTTAAGTGGGTCGGGTATTCTCCTATGGCTGGTAAGACCGGGACCATGATCGCGTAAAGGGCCCTTGTGGGAGAGTAGACCAAGGTAAATATGTGGGCTTAGGGGGAGCCAGCCCGATGTGATGGGACTCAATGTGGAGGGGGAGATTGTTATGTCCACATTTGAGTTCAAAGTCCCACATCGGAAGAGTATTGAGTACAAGGATAGTTTATATACACATTGGACTCTAGACTCAATAGGCTAGTCTTTTGGGTCAAAGGTGGGCTCTAATGTGTGTATGGGCTTTCCTTGTGGTGTGCTCCTCCTAGGTAAGGCCCGGATCTCCCCAACAGTGGTATCAGAGCCTAGTTTGGTAAACTCTCCTGGTTAAGTGGGTCGGGTATTCTCCTATGGCTGGTAAGACCGGGACCATGATCGCGTAAAGGGCCCTTGTGGGAGAGTAGACCAAGGTAAACATGTGGGCTTAGGGGGAGCCAGCCCGATGTGGTGAGACTCAATGTGGAGGGGGAGATTGTTATGTCCACATGTGAGTTCAAAGTCCCACATCGGAAGAGTATTGAGTACACGGATAGTTTATATACACATTGGACTCTAGACTCAATAGGCTAGTCTTTTGAGTCAAAGGTGGGCTCTAATGTGTGTATGGGCTTTCCTTGTGGTGTGCTCCTCCTAGGTAAGGCCCGGATCTCCCCAACACAGCTACTCCCTTTCCTATGGTTTGAGGCATTAAATATGACAACTCATATACTCAACTTGCTCCTTACCAAAACTCTATTTGTTCGAACGCCCTTTAAACCTCTTTATCACAACCTACCTTTTTACTATTGTCTCTGTGTTTTTGGATCCTTATGCTATCCAAATCTCTTCTCCACCACCCCTCAAAAACTAACCCCTAGTTTCACTGCTTGTGTGTTTTACGGCTAACCCTCAAGCCATCGAGGCTATAAATGCCTAAACTTATCTACTAGTCGTGTTCTTATCTCCTGCCATGCAATCTTTGATTAAACTATTTTTCCTTACCAAACTTATCATCTATAAGAAGCTACCCATCATTTAGAATAATTATACATTTAGGTTTCCTAATTTAGTTTAGTTTTATTACAAAATATTTACGTTTTCATGTTATAATCATGTTTCCTATTGAGTTTGAGCTATAGCCTACATAAAGGGATCTCTTCCAGTGTATTTGACACAACAATAATAATTTCAAAGTTAACATGTAACACACTCAGATCCAAAACTTCCACATTTTCTTGCAATTTCAAAGAGACCAAACAAACAATCAGACATTCCAACAAGTCGTAAAGAGAAAAACATAAAGTACCGGCGCTTATGTCCCTTATCTTCTCACCGTATCTCAGAGCTCACCATCATTTGTTGAGATCTCGACTGTCTGTTAACGAAAATGCAACTCCAGATACAGAATAGGATTGGAAACCCTAATACATGGGCTAATCCTAATATGCCTTAACCCTAATAGAAACATAGGCTAACACGACCTATGACAATCTCTCATCTTTTAGTGATAAACTACCTTTCCCTATACGTGCTACTCTCCTTACCCCTCCTCTATCGACCCCCATTATTGTCAATCCTATTACACTACTGCCAGTCCCATTACACCACTGCCAATCCCTCACCTCCTCTTTCCCCACCAGTTGCTCCACCACCTTTTCCATCCCATGCTCAGCTAAACAAGCTCTATGCTCCCCATATTGGGAACATGCTATGGAAGCAGAAATTTCTGCGCTGAATGCCAATAACCCATGAGACTTGGTGCCATGTCCACCCAACATCAACCTTGTCGTGTCTAAGTGGATCTTCCGTCACGAATTTCGCTCCAGTGGATCTCTTGAACGCTAAAAGACTCATCTTGTCGCTCACAGGTTCACTCAACAGTTCGACCTTGACTATGATGAGACTTTCAACCCGGTTTTCAAACCTGTCACTATACACACCGTCCTCAGTCAGTCAGTCAGTCTCTCTCTCTTAGTTAGATGTGAAAAAATACCTTTCTAAATGAACATCTAGTGAAACGGTGTACATGAAACAATCTCATGGTTTCCATGATCATTCCTTTCCTCACCATGTTTGTCGTCTTAAGAAAGCGCTTTATTGCCTCAGATAGGCACCAAGGGCGTGCTATCATCAATTCACTACTAATCTAACCTCCATAAGCTTTGTTAGTCTTATCACAAAACTAACGATGTTACAGTAAACGAGATAACAAAATATTTAAGGAGTTTACAAAATTAAGTTTTAGTTAACGACGTGTAGACGCAAACTATGTTTACTTAATAAGGTATAGGTTTTTTTATATATTAATAATAGATCGATAAATACATTTTTTAATAAATATTTGATTCATTAAAATTATCAGATATGTCGGTCTAATCCATAATCTCATAAGAACATAGTTAATAATGTAAATATCTCCAACTTGGGCTATGGAGGCTTTTTCTCTTCCGGTTTTGATCGAGTCTGATTGTCTTTTGGCGGTCTCACCAATCTCTAGGTCTTTATTGCTTTGGTCTTCCTTTGGCTTATTGGTGTCAGAGATAAGAAGATTGTTGTCGTCTGTTTCAGACAATTCTATTTTGTTTGTAAAACGCTCAGGGAACAAGATAGCTCATACTCTAGCTAGGGTTATTTTGTCGAGTTCTGGTTGTTCGTTTGACGGGAGAATGTACCGTTTCTCTTGATTTCCGTTCGTAATGCTGATCTTGTTTGAATAAAGTTAGTGGTTTTCAAAATGAAAAATTTCTAATTAACTTTTAATTAATCTTCTATAATACTTGACTAATTCTTTAATTCGATTTATTTTTAGTTAATCTCTCGTAATTTTCAATTAGTCTCTTGAATGACTTTTTTACCAGTATAGTGTATAGTGTTTTTTTACAACAGTTAATATACTATGAGCGAGTACAAGTACTATAATACTCGAGAAAAATATAATATATTTTAGGTTATCTGTAGGGAAATAATACAGAGTAGGGCTGAGGTGCATGTGGTGTTTATGAGTTACAGTTTCTTCGTTGTCCTCATATGAAAATCCTTATACTATGTCTATGGGCAGAAATAGAAATATTATGTTAAATTACCAGAAAGTACAATTTGCCAGAGCTATTAGCAGGGGCCTTTAGAGAAAAAGTTAACTTTTAGTAGGGGTGATTTTGGTATTTAAGAAAATGTTGGGGATGACTAGAAAAGCTGTAGACTGTTACTGTCTGGTGTGGCGGTTCCTCTACTTGGCTCTGGCAGATTTGGTGTTGATCTTCTCATTTCGGTTCCCAACCCCTAATTTATGTACAAAAGCACTTTTTGTGAACTGGGTTTTGCTACATTCTTGAGCCTGTTTATGGTGGCACTCTTCTGTAATGCGGTTTGATATCTAATTGGTGATTTTGTATACAAGTGTTTGTTAGAGGATGGAGGAGATGGCAGATAAACCTGAAGCTTTGGAGGCTGTGCTGAAGGAAGCTGTGGATTTGGTAACAGATCTGAGTCGATTGTTGGCTTCTATGGCTGTGTGGTGTTTTGTTTGTGAATTTTGAGCTTTGTGGTTTCAGGAAAACATACCCATTGAGGAAGTTTTTGAGAGTCTGAGATGTAGCAGAGAGGGTCTAACTTCTGAAGCTGCTGAGGAGAGGCTCACCATCTTTGGGCACAACAAGCTTGAGGAGAAGCAGGTAATGAAACGTCTTCATCACCTCCACAACCATTTTTCCTTTGTTAGTTTTCATGTTGTTTTCTCAATGTTTTGTGCTCTGTGTTGGTTGGCTTCAGGAGAGCAAATTCTTCAAGTTTTTGGGGTTCATGTGGAATCCCCTGTCGTGGGTCATGGAGGCTGCTGCTATTATGGCAATTGCTCTTGCAAATGGAGGAGTGAGTACTTTGTTCTATCACCAATTACAGGGATAAATGCTTTCATCTCACTGGGAGTTCAAAAAATATTGAGCTAGACCCATTGTGTTCTTATTTTACTTTTTGAGTTCAGGACCTCAATAAATTCTTATTCTCCCCCTCTTATTATGGTGATCAGTATAGAAAGTTTGTCAGGTGAATAATAATTAGGGAAGGCAAAACCCATAATGAAATTTGAGTTGTTTTATTCCACTTGTTTGCTAAGATTTTGGCTGACTGTACCTTCTTAATTGTTATGCAGGGAAAGCCTCCAGATTGGCAAGACTTTGTGGGTATCATTACTCTTCTCGTTATCAACTCAACAATCAGTTTTATCGAGGAGAACAATGCTGGTAATGCTGCAGCTGCGCTCATGGCTCGTCTTGCTCCCAAAGCCAAGGTATGGGATTTAAGCAATTTGTGCTTTACTGTAATCATTCATGTCTTATCCTTATTTATGGGAAGCTCTTTATTTTCTTACAACTTCTCAGGATGCTTTTTGATGATTTGAAATGATGAGTGCTTGTCTTCATTTGAATGTCTTGGTATCATATAACATGTATTGATGTGTCTGTTGGTTCTTTTTTCTTTTAATAAAAATTTGAAAATAGGTTCTTAGGGATGGAAAGTGGAACGAGCAAGATGCTTCAATTTTAGTTCCTGGGGACATAATCAGTATTAAACTGGGAGATATTGTTCCAGCTGATGCTCGTCTTCTTGAAGGAGATCCTTTAAAAATTGACCAGGTTGGTCTCATGCTGTTGATCGTATTTGCATACTGTAATCATGTTGAATTGGTCAAAGTGTAGCTGTTAAACTTATTTTTATATGCTTTTGGCTTTTTAGTCTGCACTCACAGGTGAATCGCTTCCGGTGACTAAAGGCCCTGGAGATGGTGTTTACTCCGGCTCTACTTGCAAACAAGGAGAGATTGAAGCCGTGGTCATTGCCACCGGTGTTCATACCTTCTTTGGCAAGGCAGCTCATCTTGTTGATACCACCAATAATGTGGGCCACTTCCAGAAGGCAGGAAGTTCAAAACACTAATCTATTTTGTTCCAAAATTTACTGTTTGTAATAATTTTTTATTCATTTATTACTATTTACAATGGTTTATAGGTCTTGACTGCCATAGGAAATTTCTGCATATGCTCTATTGCCGTGGGGATGGTTATAGAGATCATCGTGATGTATCCCATCCAAGATCGAGAGTATCGCCCTGGAATCGACAATCTTCTTGTTCTTCTGATTGGAGGCATTCCAATTGCCATGCCTACAGTTTTGTCTGTGACAATGGCAATTGGCTCTCATCGTTTATCCCAACAGGTTTTGTTATATTGTTTAACTTTCTAGATTAACTGTGATCATGGAGTTCTCTCTGTATGATGGAATGCATCAATGATGATTATAGGGAGCTATCACGAAGAGGATGACGGCCATTGAAGAGATGGCAGGCATGGATGTGCTTTGCAGTGACAAAACTGGTACCTTGACATTGAACAAGCTTACAGTTGACAAAAATCTTATTGAGGTTGGTTCAGGGATACAATGTCACTGGCTGTTAACAGGCCCATGTTTTGTATGCTCAATTTGAATTAGTTTTCCAATCATGGGTAAATCTAATGTCCCAGGTCTTCTCGAAAGGAGTAGATGCCGATAGTGTTGTTTTAATGGCAGCTCAAGCCTCCAGAATTGAAAACCAAGATGCGATAGATACTGCTATAGTTGGAATGCTGGCTGATCCCAAGGAGGTTATACATTCTAATACACATTACATTTATTTAGTCTTTCATGCTTGTCCTTAAATACTCGTGTATTTTTTTTTCAATTAATTAATATTTCATTTGTTTCTTGCTACTAAAAGGCACGGGCGGGCATTCAAGAAGTGCACTTCCTTCCTTTCAATCCAACTGATAAGCGTACTGCTTTGACTTATATTGACGGTGCAGGTAAAATGCATAGAGTCAGCAAAGGTGCACCAGAGCAGGTAAATCTATTGCTCCTTAATTACTGTATTTGAAATGTCCCTGGTCAGTTTGTTTGATCATTCTCGCTGTTCAATGTTCGTCAGATCCTAAATCTTGCTCATAACAAAGTAGACATTGAACGTAGAGTGCATGCTGTTATTGATAAGTTTGCAGAGAGAGGTTTACGATCTCTTGCTGTAGCATACCAGGTAATTTGGGTCCTATTTCTCTGTTTGATCTCGTGGCAAATATGTTTAAAATTGTTTGTAAGTATTGATTTTTTTCTATTTGATTGGTGCTCAATTTATCTGTCTTACAGGAAGTTCCAGAAGGAAGAAAAGAGAGTCCTGGAGGCCCATGGCAGTTCATTGGTCTCATGCCTCTCTTCGACCCACCTCGACACGATAGTGCAGAGACCATAAGGAGGGCTTTGAATCTTGGTGTAAATGTTAAAATGATTACAGGTAAGTTCTAGCTCTACACTGCATTTGGAAATCATGCACTGCTGAACTACATTTCTATTTTACTGTCATATACAGACATACCTTTATTCCAACCCAAGTATCATAGCATCATTATGATTGTGCCAATTGTCAACTCTTGAATCCCAACAAATTTTTGGAATCATGGTCCGGTAGTTTATGTGGGTGTTGAGCCTTTGTCATTGCTGGCAGGGGATCAACTGGCAATTGGGAAGGAAACTGGTCGCCGATTGGGAATGGGAACCAACATGTATCCTTCATCTGCTTTGCTGGGACAAAACAAGGATGAGTCAATTGTTGCTCTGCCAATTGATGAGCTGATTGAAAAGGCTGATGGGTTTGCTGGTGTTTTCCCTGGTATTATTCTTAAAAAATTTAATTGCATAGATATGCGCTCTAGTATTCTTGCTGATATTTCTTTTTGGCCGAATATTTGTTCAGAGCACAAATATGAGATTGTAAAGCGCTTGCAAGCTAGAAAACATATCTGTGGGATGACTGGGGATGGCGTAAATGATGCTCCTGCCCTTAAGAAAGCTGATATTGGCATAGCTGTTGCCGATGCCACTGATGCAGCTCGTAGCGCCTCAGACATTGTTCTTACTGAGCCTGGTCTCAGTGTTATCATTAGTGCTGTTTTGACCAGTAGGGCAATCTTTCAGCGGATGAAAAATTACACAGTAAGTATTATTGCCAATTGTGTTCTTTTGGAATCACTATTTCTGCATTAACAGTTTATTCTCACTGATATCAAAAAATAAATTCCTGTGTAGTTCTTCTAAGCATAACAATGTCATCATGTTACGGTCCCGGATTGAGATCGAGTTATGGGTCTCGGATGTGGATAGGTTTAGAGCTCGATTGAAAAGAGAATTCCGGATCTCTTATTAGATAGTTTCATGTCTTTTTGATAACCTAGTTGATCAATTCATTTTCTCATTTCATAACCAACCCTTAAATACAAGTTAGCTAATCCTATTTTCTAGATGCATGACCTACATGCTGGAAATTACAACTTTAAATATGCAGAAAATGCTAACTAAATACTGGCCCCACATATACCTACTTTCTCGATGGTGGTTATGAGCTCATAACACATCATTTATATATTATGAGACTGACTGTTGGCAGAGGCGTAATTTGGTTGATTTACTGAAAGTTTTTGTTCCCTTTTTGCCAGATCTATGCAGTTTCCATCACAATTCGTATTGTGGTAAGTTAATTGGTTATTGGGAACGTTGGTAACACATTTATTCTTATCACAATCGAGATTCTGGTTAGTTGATGTTCAGGTAGCATCTCAAATGGAAGCAAAATAGATTCCTGGTCAGTTTAGTTTTTCTTTCATAACATATTGTGGATATGTTGACAGCTTGGTTTCATGCTGCTGGCCCTCATATGGAAGTTTGACTTTCCACCCTTTATGGTGTTGATCATTGCCATACTCAACGATGGTATGTTGCTTCTTTCCCATGTTCTTTTTGCTTCTCTTATTCTTATTCCTTGTGTATTTAATATACAACAAAAATAGGGAAGTTACCATAGAAATGCATTTCCAAAATGATAAAGTTCCAAGTTAATTTTGCTGTTTGAATTAATTTCTGTTTTCTTTTTTGCACGTGACTTCCACTGTACCGAATTTTGTGTTCCCTTTTGTGGACATATTTTTGTTCTACTTATTATCACTCGCAAAGCATTACATATACTGCACCAAGTGTTAATGTATTTCTTGTCTTTCATATCTTCATTTTTCTCTTTATATAACGACTGCTGTCGGTTAATTGCTGGTACTTAATATTTTAGGCACAATCATGACAATATCAAAGGACAGGGTCAAACCATCTCCTTTGCCAGATAGCTGGAAGTTGGCAGAAATCTTCACCACTGGGGTTGTTCTTGGTAGTTACTTGGCAGTGATGACAGTCATATTCTTTTGGGCTGCATATAAAACGGACTTCTTTCCGGTAGGATGTGCCCACTTTAGTGATTTCCTTCTCTATAAATTGTCTGATTAATCGAAATTTGTTCTCACATTTTGTTTGTATCCTAGGACAAGGTTTTATAGTTTCTTGTCTAAAATCCTAGTTGTTTCCATTTCTCACTATTCCGAGTCCTAATTTCACGATATATTCAATATTGTTTCCGTGTTTCTTCAGCTGCGCGTAGTTCTAAGACCATCGTGACACAGTTTTACATATATTTGTTATCTTTGGCCAGTGTTCTTAAAATGCACGACTTGTCCGATTAATCCCCAGTTAAACCTGTAATTTTATTAATTTCTTGATTAATCTCCGACTAGTCCCTGATTAAACCATCCTAGAAGACCCTCTCCGCTCGACTAACGCCTAACATTTTTCAGAACACTATCTATCACCCGAAAAATGTTGGGGCGTGTGCCTTGATGATGACACTCTGTTCAAGTATCTCATTTTGTTTCATGGACTCTCTGCCGGTTTGAATTTTCTTCATGCATTTTATATCAACTATTCATTGGTTTTAAGTGTCTAATTTACATCTGTTATTTAGTATCTTCTTCAGGATGCTGCTTATGACTTTGAGTGTGTTAAGATACCTCTTATAGACTCGCTTGCCATTAATTTCAGCGGATATTTGGTGTGCCAACGCTTGAAAAAACAGCCCATGATGACTTCCGAAAGCTTGCCTCAGCCATTTATCTGCAAGTCAGCACTATCAGTCAAGCCCTCATCTTTGTGACACGATCACGCAGTTGGTCTTTCGTTGAGCGTCCTGGTTTATTACTTGTGGTTGCCTTTGCAATTGCTCAGCTGGTAATCGTTCACCCTTTGATATTACTTACCTCATAGCATTTGTATCCTTTGATTTGATTTGAAATATGGAAATCAAATGAGAGGAAAGTAGCTGTTTGTCTCAAAATTCTTGGTTATGCAAATAGACTGAAGTGTTTCAAATCTAGAATCTTAAATCACATCCAACAGACTTTTAATTCATTACAGTCTCCAATCAATATCTACAAAAATGCTGATATTACTTGTGACTTTGAGCAGGTTGCCACGTTGATTGCAGTGTATGCGAATTGGAGTTTTGCTGCCATTGAAGGCATAGGATGGGGGTGGGCAGGTGTGATTTGGCTCTACAACATCGTCTTCTACATCCCACTCGATATAATTAAATTCATGATTCGTTATGCTCTGAGCGGAAGGGCTTGGGATCTTGTGATTGAGCAAAGGGTATGAATGAGACTGAATTTCTGACCTACTGATTTGTCCATCCCTGTGGGTCTCTATGGTCATAACTCGTGTTGTGATGGTATAGATTGCGTTCACACGGCAAAAAGACTTTGGGAAGGAGCAGCGGGAGCTTCAATGGGCACACGCACAAAGAACACTGCACGGGTTGCAACCCCCGGATACCAAAATGTTCACTGAAAGAACCCATTTCACTGAATTAAACCATATGGCCGAAGAAGCCAAAAGAAGAGCTGAAATCACAAGGTAAGTAGTAAGTTGGGGTTGATGTGGTGAGGCGCATCATCCATATTTAATATAATACGTTTTGTTGCAGGTTGAGAGAACTGCACACACTGAAGGGTCATGTGGAATCAGTGGTGAGGCTCAAGGGACTCGACATAGAGACGATCCAGCAAGCGTATACCGTATGATGAGGAAGATCGACTGATAGACAGACGGAACGGGATGAGAATGAGAATGAGAGAAAAGACATAATCATATGATGGTAGCCTATGGAACAAACAATTACAGTTCATGTAACTAAGCTATCTATTATTTTATCAATTAGGGTCATGTGACCATTCAATTTCAGACTGTAACTATGAATCCCTTGTTTCTTGAGAAAGTTTATTCGATGCTAGTCTAATATTGATGTTACATGTCCATGAACACATCAGTCAGAGTGAAGCCATTTCGGATTCCATGGGAGGTGCAGTCCCTTTGTACTTGTACCATTTGGCACACACCAAGAAGTAGGCCAAATTGAGAACCTCCAACCCTCCTATCATGTAGTAGTACAAATCCAACCTCCCCTTGTTCAAATCCTCCGGCAGCCACTCCTCTCCCCTCGTCGCCCTCTGCACCATTGATATCAAGAAGCTGCTCAAGTAGCTCGACCCCGCCAACGCGCAGTAGTACAGCGACCCCGCTATGCTCCTCATGTTCTCCGGGAACTGCTTGTATAAGAACTCCGTGTGCCCCACCGATGCAAACGTCTCCGACAGCCCCGCCAGCGCCAGCTGAGGTATCAACCACAACCCTGGCATTGCCGATATGTCACCTTTTCTAGGCATGTGCCCTAGCGTTGGCATTGTCAGCGCTATGCTCCTGCGCCTCTCCTCCACCAGGCCGGACACCACCATCGCTGCTACTGCGATCACCGTGCCTATCCCTATCCTCTGCAGGAGCGTGATGCCTTCTTCTTTTCCCGTCAGCCTGCGGAGAAAAGGAACTAGGACTCGGTCGTAGATGGGTATGAAGGCGCTGAAGCTCAGCATCAGGAAAACGTAGTAGGATGCGGCTGGTACCATGAATTTGGTGCTTCCTAGGCGCCTGTTGGATTGGAGGGCTTGGAAGACAGCAAAGGTGTGTTGGTTTACTATGATAATGTGGTAAAATAAATTTGATGCCCATATGGGTAGCACTCTCATCACACATTTCACTTCCTCTACTTGCTGCATCGTGCATAGCTTCCACCCGTCTGATGCTGACCCATTCGGGTTTAGCTTGTCTTCTCCTGTTCGGATCGCTGCCTTGTTCACAAATCTGATTCAAAACGGCAATCACGATCAACTCAGCTAGTTAAGAGATCAAATAAAGACACCCGGATTGTTTTTACAATAACAGAAATGGCACCTGAATTGATCCGTGTAAGGGAGGTTAGAGTTGATGGAGTCGGGGCTGATGTAGTTAAAAAGCGAGACCCAGGGTTGGTCGGGTTGCTTGAGGCGCCTTTTCCTGAGGGCAGACACAAAGACCTGAAGGACACTGGTGATAGGACTACCCGCAGCGGGGACTTTGACATACAGATTGGAAGCGACGAAGAAGAGAGCACAAGCAACGAGCATAAGAAGTGCAGGAATGCCCAAACCCAAAGTCCAGCTGATATTGGACTGCACATAGACAATGAGGGTGACGGAGACCATCTGGGCAAAAGTGAAGGTGAAGAAGTACCAATTGAAGAAACTATTGATCCCCCTTTTGCCCGATTCGGTGAGGGGGTTGAACTGGTCAGCCCCAAAGGCCAGGTTACAGGGCCTGATCCCAGCAGCCCCGACGACGAGGAGGGCGAAGCCTGCCACCAGGAAGGCCATCTGGCCGGGGGTCGGGCCCGTGCAGCTCACACTGTCCTTGCCACAAGTTGGAGGGTGCAGTTGTGGGATGGCAGCACTTAATTGTATAACAAGCAACCCCTTCAGTTCAGTTGAGTTCAACACACAAAATCAAATGATGTGGAATTGGGGGAAAATGGGTAAGAGAGAGAGAGAGAGAGAGTAAAGTTACAAAGAAGGAGACGCAAGTGCAGAAGCCCAAGGTGCGGTAGCGGCCGAAGTAGGTGTCGGTGAGGAAAGCACCAAAGAGAGTGAAGAGATTGCAGGTGCCTTGGAAGATGTTGACGATGGTGGTCGCTTCAATGGCCTTCATATTGAACACTGTCGTCAGGTAGACAAGGAGATTCGACGATGTCCCAATTGTTCCAAGCTTCTCAAACGTCTCATTTCCTGTCTTACCAACAATTTCTTTCAGAATACACAAACAAAAACAATAACAAGAAGAAGAAGAAGAAGAAGAAGACGAAAAGGGTCTGACCTATGATGAAGGGCATCACCTTCCATCCTCTGTACTTTATCTCCTTTTCTTTCCCCTGCACTTCCATTGTTTCTTTCTTCTTCAAGCTTTCTTGCTCATCCATTTCTCCTCCTGCTTTGGGGACTCTCTGCCTGCTTTTATACTGGGAAAATAAAGGAAATCTTGATTTCACCATTCTTTAGTCCGTCCACAGCTTTTTGCCTAATCTGCAACTTTATGACCGTCACAATCACGTATTGATTTTTTTCCGATTCTGTTCCTTTCAGTGGACTTCACATTTACCATGTTACACCTCACCAAATCCATGAATGAATGAACTTGTCTTTATATCCTTTCTTGGTAAAATCATTCTTCTTTTCTATGTTATGTTCGACCGCAATTATTTCTTTTAAATGTGGGTTATATAGACAAGGTAAGGTGTCTACACTTTCTATGAAAAAGCTTCCTATATTAATGACATCCAATTTTGTCAAACGATTAAATTAGTTGTATTTGTATGCATATATATAAGCACATAAACCATCATGTAACTAATTGATTCAGACCAATATTGTCTAATAAATGTGTGTTCCAATGTTAATGATTCATCTAATCTAGAGCATGTGTTGAAATAATAGTACTACGAATTGATAAAAACATAAAACACTTAATTCATTTGATGAAAATCTTCACCCTATAATATATTTTTTGTTTCGATTATGTTCCTTCCTGTGCACCACTCTGACTTCACACCTAACTTGTTGCACTTCACCAAATGTATGAGTTTGTTTTTTATACATACTAAAAATATCACTTACCTCCTTTGTACTATACTCTGTTTTCATTTACTTTCTTTGTCTATAAAATGTGTTATGTGGATCTTTAAAGTATACAACTTCTAGTTAGTCTCAACTGCGTTCGTTTTTGATCAAAATGACGAAAAATTCCACTGTATTTAAAAAACTAAAAAATAAATAATATTCTTAAAACATATTTTTTTTTATAAAATAAATAATAAAAACTAATTCTTATATTATTATTTTTAAATAAAAAATATTTAAAATTAATATCGGTTTTTAAACATCGTTTTTTATGTTTTATAATTATGTATTTTTTTAAAAAAATATTTTTAATACAAAAATCAATTTATTATTATTTATTTTATAGAAAAAATATATATATATTAAAAAGTTTGAAAAATAATTTTAATGTAATTTTTAATTTTTTAAATACAAGGGCATTTTCGTCTTGTTCAAAAAAAGTTCAAAATTTTCATAAAACCAACGCCGTTATGGCTAACTAAAAAAGTGGTATACTTCGGAGACTAAACAGAACCATTCTATAAACGAGGGAGGTAAGTGACATTGTCCCTTATATATATGCACGTTCTTAGTCAAATGTGGACATAACCAAAATGTTATGTGTTAGAGTTTCTATGAAAAGCTCCATGTATTAATGAGCTATCCAAATTTATCAAACTACTAATTATTTTATATTAGCAAGATAAGATAATATTAAAAGAGAAAATGTCAAATAACCTCACTTAATTATATGCGAGTCTCACATGAACTTTATTACGTACAAAATTAATATGAGAGGTGCCCTAAGTATCGAAAAGTCTCACTTTACTCTTTTCCGTTAACTTTTTTATAAAATTATGCTAATTTTTGTGAAATAACGAAAATACCCTTGTAACTGAAAATTGAAAATAAATAAATAAAAATAATTTTGAACATATTTTTTTCTCATTTTTTACAAAAAAAAAGAATAAAAATATATTTTAGTATTATTTTTTTTAAAAAAATAGTTATAAAAATTAATAAAAATAAAAAACGATGTTTAAAAAATTTTTTAATTTTTTAATTTTTTTTTATAAAAAAGAAGTTTTAAAAATTTATTTTTACTATTAACATAACTTTATTCTTTATCTTTTACAACGAGAAAATTAGAAAAAAGTTCAAAATCATTTTTACTTGTTTATTTTAATTTTTCAGATACAATGGTATTTTCGTCATTTCACAATAACTGAATGAAATTTTAAAAAAAATTAAGGGAAAATGGTAAAGTGATACTTTTGGATACCAAGTGCACCTCTCAGATTAATTTTATACTTTAAGGAAGTTCATGTGAGACCGCGTATAGTTAATGAAGGTTATCTAGAATTTTCTCATGTTAAAAAAAGTATCAGATTCCCAAGAACCATTCGATGAAAATCTCTCATAAGTAATTGATAGTAAGGATGAAAAAATTTGAATCTTAAATCGATCACACCCTTGAATAGACAAAATTCACGGAATCATTATCCATATGGTTCAGACAATGACCTACAGTTTGACCCAAATGTTCAACAAACAGAAAATCAGAAGTGAGTAGTTCTATTTTTTGAATGCACTCCCTAATAACCGTGCTTCAAATACACACCTATAATCATTACCATTTGTAGGATGGTAATGATCCATAGTTGAAATTAATACTTGTTTTAATTATACAAACAATAAACTCAAACATAAAAGGGTAAAAATGTCAAAACGCACAAAAGTTGAAACATACCTCACGATTTATCACAATTTGTTTCTAAAATAAGTTTCATTTATGTTATAAAATTGTAACAGACATAAAACATATTTCGAAGTTGGGTTTATGAAAAATGTTTCAAGTAAATAGTCACCCTTGATAATCAACCTACAAGCATTATGAAACATATTTTAAAAATTGTGTTTTTTGTTCATAAGACATGTTTTAAAAATGAAACTTTTGATAATCACCTTTTGCATCGAATGAACCGAACATTATGAAACATATTTCAAAACTTGGGTTTATACATGTTTCAAAAATATAATGCATTGTTTGATAATCGTTCTGAAATTCTGAGTTGTGGCGGGAACAAGATGTCGAACACAATGTTGTGACAATTAGTTCGACAACTTGTCGTGAACAACCTCGACCAGAGACTCCCCCTGTCTTTGAGAACGTCTCAATTCCACCCTTCGAGCAAGCGTATGCTCGACGTAGTTGTCTTCGACAATTTCTTCATGAGTCATCAATCACGAACAAAACCCCCAAATCACAAACACTTAAACTCTCACGTTTTGATGTATGTGATCGACACCGTTCTTCTAAAGATCTAGTCTCTCAAACCGCCAGCCTTGCACGGTTGAGAGCTCTGAAATTAAGCACAGAGAACGTATGAATTGCTATGGGGGTAGGACCTGCTTTTATAGCAATTGTACATGCCTATTTGATCTCACACTCTAAATAGGCAATACAATTCCAAATAGGAATTCCTTTGCCACCTTACATTATTGGCAAGTTGACAGGTTGGCATTGCTGTCTTAATTGGCCTTGCTGACGTGTATTCTTCCCAGCTGGACGTTGCCTAAATTCGTCGTGACATAATCTCTTGCTCGCCAAACTTTTGCGAATTAAATAGGAAAGCTTCGACCACTTGTATAATCCTGCGCGCATCATGTTACGCCAAATGTGTTGCAACATGTTGGCTGACATCTTTATCTTGCGCTAAAAGATATGCCAACCCTAATCGTAGCAACAATATCCTCCTTTGGAAATTTTTTAGGCAAGCATAACTTCACAGTAAACTTCCGGCGAGCAACGTCTCCAGCTAACACGATCATCTTCAGCCATCTTCATCAATGGCACACAGCGGAGCATAACTCTTTGTCCTTCATCTTCATCAGTGGCACACAATACCTTAATGGATCAAACACTCAATTCTCCTCGAATGATGTATGTCGAGCACATAGTTCTTAACGAATCATACAACCTCCCATTACGCTAAATTTTGCACAGAGAGCTCTGAATATGTTGAGCATGAAGAACCTTAAGCTGCTAAGGGGACACCTTCGGCTTTTACAGCAGCTACACGAGTAGTCTTGACATTAAACTAGGTTTCCTCTTCAGTACCGTTACGCGTCTTTGAGTACTTTCCTAATTCCACAAGACTTGGGTTTCTTCTGCAATGCAGTTACGCATCTTCGAATACTTCCCAACGACATGCTGGAACATATGTTGTACCACAAGTGTGCGTCATCTAAAACACCAAAATTTTGATGACCCTAGAATGACCTATATCTCCCCCTAATTGCCTCAAAAATGGCAAAGGGCAAATAGGATTGCACGACAACCGTGTAGGGGAAATAAAAATAAACCAGCTCTATGACAAAGCAATATAAACGTAGAAAGATGTCATTTCTGTAGTCAACACAAGTCTTGAGACATGTTACCGTGATACCTCTCCCCCTGGTTGCCTTAATGATATCTCCTTCTTGAGTTCAGCCAACACCTTCCGATGAACTGACTTTCTGGTTACTGAACTTTCTACAAACTCCTGATGTCTCCCTTGATGGTCTGATCTTTATCATGCTTTCCTTTAAACAACTTGGTGTTGATGAAGAGAGCATTAGGGCGCTTTCCGTTCGAGGGCCAGATCTCTTCTCAACTCTAGAGATTTTCTTAACAATCGAGTTCATGATAGGAACACGATCTGTAGGTTTGACATTCTCTCTTCCCAGAAAGTCATTGCTTGCACCAGTGGAGAAATCGAAACAATGTCCTCGCACACACACTTTTTGGAACTAGGGGTCTTCTGGGTCATCGAAGGTTGAATTTGACTATGTATTCCTTTACCAAAAAAGGATAAGGAGTACTGATGTTTGTAACTATCCGAGCAGTCTTGCATCTCCCAGTAACTCCATGATCATTTCAAGCTTTTGAGCTTTGTCAGACAGCTCTCTCACAAGGAAAATAGCTCGGTGATAGACATGTCTCCACTTGAGGACCTCGTATTCCGATACATTGTCAAGCGGAGCAACTGGAACATTCTTCGGAACTTTCTGTCCTCTCACCGACTTTTTGCTTTCAATAACAAGTTGCACTATAGGTTCATCATCAGCTGATTCTATCCTATCACCCAGTGGATCAGCTGCTACATCAGGATACTTCCCTTGGATTCCTTCTTCTTCCTGGCAGCAATGGGAACAACAGATTCATTTTCGGTAACAATCTTCCTTTTTTTTCTTTTTACTCGGAGAAGCAATTTTCCATCCCTCTACAAGTTTTGCTTCTTCTTCTTTGACACAAGGTTGGCCAGGTAAACATCACTATCATAGTTAAGAGTAGCGTCTTCATTATCTTCTTCTCTTTCCTCTATAGGATTCTGACCAGGGGATGTTGAAACAGTCTTCATGACATCTTCAGCTGAGTTTTCTTCAGCAGATATTACAACATCTTCCATAACCTCCCCAACTATTTTACCCATATAACATTTTGACCTATTAGTTAACTCAGGCACGGTCTCGACTTCGTCAAGGGCAACCTCCACAATAACTTCTTCATGAGATAACTCTAGAGTTTCAAGGGGTACTTTCCTTAAGTTGGTCAGAACATGTCGGACCATATTCTTTGACATTATGTGCTGAGAGTAAGGTTTCCACAGCTACACCTTCAGGCGAGGGTTCTTGGTCAGCAACTCGAGGTTCTTGGGTACTCTCGACCCTAGGGTTTTGTCTCCGTAAGCTTAGATGAAATAAGAGATTCAGTGTTACCCTGACCCTTTGCACATAGAGTTGATTCATATTGGTTTCTTCAATGACATCCCCACCTTATGTTTTTTCGTCGCCTGATGTACTACTGACATTAGGATTTGTCAGAACTTCTTTCTCAACAATATTCTCCCCTTTGGTGGACAAGCCGGCTGTGGCGTTTTAGAGAGAAACAAAATTTTTACAATATTTTTTCCTTTATTTCACAGTGGGCCTTGATATGATTCACGCCCAGGTTCGGTTTAGGGGCCTTCTTGGTCCTAGAGAGGAGAACCCAAATCACTAAAACTCCTCTGTACTACTCAATGATTATCATTGATCAACAATGCAGAGTCTTAGGAAAGACCTAAGACTCTAAAACCGAATAGTATCCAGAGCTTTTGTGAAAATGTTTGCGAGTTGTTTCTCAGTGTGGGTGTATTCCAGTCTAATCTTTATTTCTTCTACCAAAAATCGAATGAGGTGGTGCCTTATATCACTGTGTTGAACCGGATTCTTCAAGATGTTGATGGCACTGATGTTGTTACATAACAATGTGATGACATCTTGTTTGACACCGTACTTTGCAAGCATCTGCTTCATCCATAGGAGTTTAGTGCAGCTACTTCCAATGTATTCGGACTCAACAGTAGATAGGATTATACAATTTTGTTTCTGCTGAACTAAAAGACAAGATTGTTCCCAAAATAAAAGCATCCACCATATGTGCTTTTTTTTTTCTGTCAGGTGTACTCCATTTCCAATCCATATCGCAATATCCAACAAGTGTAGATGATGTATCAAAAGAATATAGTAGACCTAGCTCAGTTGTTCCTTATATGTACCTTATAATTCTTTTTGCTTGAGCTAGGTGACTTGCCTTTGGATTGGCTTGATAGCGAGCACAACTTCTCACTGAGAAAGCTATGTCAGGTCGACTTGCAGTGAGATAGAGTAGACTTCCAATGATTCTTCTATAGAGACTTTGATCTATAGGTTCACCTTGATTATCCTTGGTGAGCTTTACATGTGTAGCAATCAGAGTTCTCTTGTCGGTAGATTTCTCCAAACCAAACTTCTTCACAATGTTATTGAAGAAAATATTTGAGGGTTCCAATCATATAATTTCATGCCCATACAAGAAATTAACCTCAAAGTTCCATGTTTTAATACGGATCTTACATGGTCATGAATTGATCATGAGATCTAGACTAGAATAAATTAAAATATTACCTTGAATCAAAATCTCCTTGTCACTAAATAGGATTTAGTAACCTCTAACGATCGTCCACACAGGAAGAGCAATCTGGGGATACTCACAACAACCCTTACTAGAAGATCGAAGCAAGCAAAACGGACGGAGCGGGGAAAGAGGGGCTGGCCGAAATCGGCAAGGAGAGAGAGAGGGTGACGGCTAGGGTTTTTCAAAATAAATCTCTTAATTTTCAGATCTGAAAATTACCCTTTTATAACCCTTATTTGGACTTTAATTAATTAAAGGCCTTAATGGGCTTAAAGCCCAAAGCTTTTAATTAATTATGTAGAGAAGCCCATTCTGGCTTAGCCCATTCTGGCTAGGCTCAGTTTAGCTAATTTAATTAAATCTATTTAATTAGATTATAATTAATTAGTCATGCTAAACCGTTCTCGATTTCTGGTTTAATCCTAAACCGAAATCGGTCTAATCTGGTTTAATCCAAAACCGGATTTTGTCTCTTTCATGATTCCTCCATATGATTCCATCCGTTTTACTCAATCTTTAGTGTGTGACCCTCTAGGCTCACGACACGTCGGCGGACTGGTAAAATTACCATTTTACCCTTTCCATCATGAGTGGCCTCTAGCAAGACATCATGATTACCCAACGCTTGTGATTATCGAGATTTCGACTTAACCTTGTCGTACATGAATCTATCCTTTTATCCTCTTGATATCTTTAACAACCACGAGGCATAGACAAGTCATCCTCGTTCTATTGTCCCGTTTATTGATTCTGAGTTAACTGAATTATAACTGATACTACGTATCGACTGCATGGCCATGCTATTGTATTTCAGTTGTACTCATCAAGTAGCCTAAACTGATATCTGCTCACACGTCCGTATGAGGGATAAATCCTTCAGCGATCCATTGAGTCAACTTATGTAATTTGTGATCGAGCCAATCACATTCGTTATTGTAACCCTTTTACAGGAGACGTTAGACTGAGTCAAACTCGTCACTCATTACATATTGACCTCAATGGTCCTTCTGTCTGAGGATGTGATTTCATGATCCGACATATGAGTATGTTCATGACTGTGTCTATGTAACATACTCATGATTGGGTCGTCCTATATCACCCCTGACTGGTGATACTGTGACCTAACTCTGGCCCCCTTCTGGCCATGATCAGTAGAGCGTGATCATTTAGAGTTAGCCTTATACCGATCGCTTCTTATGAAGCTATTCTGATCGGGGACTGCTTAAGTAAGCTTTTATCTGATCTGTAGATCTACTATTATGTGTTGACACATCAATGATACAAATCAAATCATACTTAAGATATTACTACAACACTTAGTAATATGAATGCCGATTATATTTCAACTAATAATCTTTATTACATGATTAGATTGAAAATACATTGTGCTAGGGCACAAAAACCCAACAGTCTCCCACTTGCCCTAAACCCAATTGGTATTCCAATCTAAACCCATTCCCCTGACATGTTCCTCATGCTTAGGCTGCGATAGTGTCTTAGTTAAGGGGTTAGCTAGATTATCATGCGTTGAAACGTAGCTTATATCTACTCCGCCTTTATCAACCATCTCTCTGATGATGTGATACTTTCTCTCGACGTGCTTGGTCCGGTTGTGAAATCTGGGCTGTCTAGCAAGTGCTACGGCCCCCTTGTTGTCACACCTTAAGCTCACGGGATCAGACGTTCGCGGCAGTACATCTAATCCTCTCAAGAAGCTCCTGACCCACACCGCTTCCTTAGTTGCTTCTGACGCAGCTATGTATTCCGCCTCCGTTGTGGAGTCGGCTATTGTCGCTTCCTTAAAGCTTTTCCAACTGAAAGCTCCCCCGTTCAACATGAACACATACCCACCTTGAGACTTAAAGTCATCTGGGTCTGTCTGAAAACTAGCATCAACATATCCAGTGACGCTTAGTTCTCCTTCTATCCCGCCATACACTAAGAAGGCGTCCTTTGTTCTCCTCAGATATTTGAGGATACACTTGACGGCAGTCCAGTGATCTTGGCCTGGGTTAGACTGAAATCTGCTGGCACAGCTGAGGGCAAACGATATGTCAGGCCTCTTACAGATCATGGCATACATGATGGATCCCACTGCCGAGGCATACGAGATTTCATTCATTTTCTTAAGCTCATCATGTGTCTTAGAACACTGTTTCTTGCTGTGCTTGATGTCATGTCTTACCGGGAGGTTCTCTTTCTTAGAGTCAAGCATTGAGAATCTTCTCAACTTATCTATATAGGTGCTCTGTGTTAGACCTAAAATTCTCTTGGATCGATCTCTGTAGATCCTGATCCCCAGAATGTAAGCGGCCTCTCCTAAGTCCTTCATAGAGAAACACTTCCCTAACCAAGCTTTGGTCTCAAGCAAGGTTGGGAGGTTATTTCCCATGATTAGTATATCGTCGACATACAGCACCAGGAACACTATGTTACTCCCACTGCTCTTCTTGTAGATACAGGGTTCATCTGGATTTCTGATGAACCCGAACTCTTTTACGGTTTCATCGAACCGTAAGTTCCAACTCCTGGAAGCTTGCTTCAACCCATAAATGGATCGTTGCAGCTTACACACCTTTTCGGGATGTTTTGGATTGACAAAACCTTCTGGCTGGGTCATATAGACATCCTCCTGCAAATTCCCGTTAAGGAATTCGGTTTTGACGTCCATTTGCCATATCTCGTAATCGAAATATGCTGCAATGGCTAACATCATCCGAATTGACTTAATCATAGCTACTGGCGAAAAAGTCTCATCATAGTCCATACCTTGGACTTGACGATAACCTTTAGCAACCAGTCTTGCTTTGTAAGTCTGAGGCTTTTCGTCCATATCTGTCTTTAACTTAAATATCTACTTGCAACCTATGAGTTTTATCCCAGGTGTGCTGTCTACAAAGTTCCAGACCTAATTGTCTTTCATGGACTTCATTTCCTCATCCATGGCATTCTGCCATTCTTTTGAGTTTGGACTGGCCAAGGCTTGCTGAACTGTTGCGGGATCATCCTGATCTACAACTATCAAGTCATTACCCTCTATGGCTAAGAAGCCATATCTGACTGGGTTTTGACGAGATCTTTCAGACCTCCTTGGTCCTACAGGAGTTTCTGTTGGAATAGGACTTGGATCATTTACCTCATCGGGTACCTCTACAATCTCTGCAGGCTATTATGTGTCTTCTCGAATTTCTTCAAGAAGCACAGGACTCCCACTGGGATTCTTGGACAAGAATTCTCTTTCCAAGAAAACCCCACCTCGAGCAACAAAGACTTTGTTTTCCTCGGGTTTGTAGAAGTAGTACCCCATGGTTCCTTTGAGGTACCCTACAAAGACACACTTATCTGCCTTGGGTTCGAGTTTATCACCAAGCAACCGCTTGACGTAAACGTTGCACCCCCAGATCTTGAGGAAAGACAACTTGGGAGCTTTCCCTTGCCAAACCTCAAATGGAGTGGTCTCCACTGCCTTTGTAGGTATTCAATTTAATATGAATGCGGCCGTTTCTAGGGCATGACCCCAGAAAGATACTGGAAGGTCGGCGTGACTCATCATGGAACAAACCATGTCTAGCAGGGTTCTATTCCTCCGTTCGGAAACACCATTCAGCTGAGGGGTTCCTGGCGGAGTTAATTCTAAGAGTATACCGTTATCCCTTAGGTGACTGAGAAATTCCTGATCTAAGTACTCGCCACCTCGATCGGAACGAAATGTCTTTATACTTTTACCAAGCTGGTTCTGTACGTCATTCTGGAATTCTTTGAATTTATCAAAGGACTCCGACTTATGTCTCATTAAATAGACATACCCATACCTACTGAAATCGTCGGTAAAGGTTATGAAATATCTGAAACCTCTCCTGGCTTGTGTACTCATGGGCCCACATACATCTGAATGTATTAGGCCCAAGAGATCACTCGCCCTTTCACCTAAGCCGCCAAAAGGCGCCTTTGTCATCTTACCCATAATGCAAGATTCGCATCTCTCGATTGGTGTGAATTTAAACGGGCTTAACAACCCACACTTATGAAGTGTCGAGACGCGTTTCTCGCCTATGTGGCCTAGACGACAGTGCCACATCACTGTCTGGTTTAAGTCATCCGACTTCAACCTCTTATTTACGTTATAGTTTGAACTGTAGTTAGTGTTATCAATATTTAAAATATATAATCCACCAACCATAGATGCAGTGCCATAAACGATATTATTTCTTGATAAAGTAAATAAGCCATTGTCTATGGTAAATACAAAACCAAGTTTGTCCAAACTGGACACTGAAATAATATTCCTACTAAATGTAGGTACACATAGTACATCGTCCAAAACTAAAATAAGCCCTGTGGGCATCCTAAGACTAACAGAACCGACAGCCGTCGTTGACACCGAACTGTTGTCTCCGACTCTCAGATCCCGCTCGCCTTTCCCAAGGAGCTTCTTACTTTCCAGATCCTGCAAATTAAGACAAATGTGAGATTCTGCTCAGGTATCAACTACCCATGTGTCTGAGAAAGTAACGTTGAGATTATACTCAACAACGTAAATACCTGATCCAGGTCCTGAAGGGTGTCCTCCCTTCTGCAAGCTCTTCACATAATCCTTGTGCTGCCTGCAATTCTTCTTCCAATGACCTGGCTGCTAGCAGTAGTTATAGACCACCTCTAAGGTTGAAGTGCTCCCTTCGGTTCTAGGAACCGCTTGGATTCTCGGACCTCTAGGTGCCCTTGTCTGCCCAGCTAGGTTTATTGGCGCCTTACCCTTACCTGACACTACTGGTGCCTTGCCCTTGTTGGAGTGTCCTGGTGACTTGCCAGTAGGTTAGCAAGCTCTTTCGAAGCTGACACCCTTATTGACCATCAGAACCTCAAGGGTCTTGCCCTTGAGGTTTTTCTCTGCTGTCACCAACATTCCATGTAGTTCCTTGATGGTCTTTTCCATATTATGGAGATTGTAATTTGTGATCACATCTCCATAAACCTTTGGAAGTGACATCAGGACAATGTCTGATTTCAGCTGCTCTGTGAATTTATGACCTAGACTGGCCAAGCGATCAAAGAGCCGCTTCATCTTAAGGACATGTGGGCTCACTGCCTCACCAGCATTCAGCCTGCTATAAAACAACTCCCTAAGAGTGTCGTATCTTTCGACACGAGCATTCTTCTGGTAGTATATTTTAATTTCCTCCATCATCTCTTGGGGATCTCCCATGAGATGCATGAACTGGTCCTGGGTGTCATTTTCCATGGACCCGACCATGAGGATGCCAACATATTGTCGATCACTTATGTACTTGTCATAAGCGTTCTTATCGGCCTCGCTGGCATCATCTGCAGGCTCAATCAAAGGTTTGTCTGTAAGGATATACTCATGTCTGTCATACTGAAGTGCAAGCTTCAGGTTCCTCTCCCATACTAGGAAGTTGGTCCCTGTCAGCTTGTTATTCGACAGAAGAGACTTTAAGGCTTCACTGCCAGAACGTGTTGATTTGGGTTGCGACGGTGCCATTAATCTATACATGAAAATAAATTCGATCAGATTCTTAATTAAGTTGAAGTAAGAGATACTTGATTATGAACATTTCTGATTCTTGTGTCTGAATCTAAACCAAGAGCTCCGCATACCCAAAACTGAAGTGAGTTAATCTCATCGCCCCAGTTTTGGACATTGGAGTAGGACAGTCCAGTCCTTTCACAATTCCATGTGATTCTTGGCTAGGGCTTATACATTGTGTGTATACGGCATTGCCCTATATCTGATACCCTGGCTCAGATCATCTAAGAATCGCAGCCAAGTCAACCAATTTTCAACGCATGGTCCAATCTGCATAAATACTACGCTAATGCGTACACACCCATGCAAACTGGTCCATCTTCTATTAGAACCCATTCTCATGGATCCACGTTAATCGTATCCACCCATGAGTCCGAGAACTAATCGAAGTGATGAAAAGTGGGCGGTATCTAGCTTGACTTGAAATTACTTGCCTTTTAAATATTTATTATCACTGATCATAATTTGATCTTAATTTGAATTTATCATCTACAAATCCATGTAGAGATAATTTCAATTCCGGCTTACATGTGCGTGATTAACTAATTATTATTAATCTTTACACATGTGGGTGATGATCTAATTAACATGAACTTATGAAAATTAAATCACACATTCAACCATACATTCATAAACATAAATGTAAATTTGCTTTAGCTAGCCCGCTAACCCTGCTGGAATAAACTAGAACCTATACTAGGTCTTGTCTTTCCTTATTCTCATGGACTCCCACTGGCTCCACGCCTCCTCGGGATTACCGTCCTTCTCTTCGGTTCTTCTTGTCTTGAGACTTTGTAATTACATTTAATTTAAATAAAATAAATGATGTGACACGCGGGTCACTAATAAATTACAACCCATAAGCAACTCGCAGGTTGCAAACCGAAATTAAATTCTAAATTCGGGCTAACTTAGCAATCATGTTGCAAACACCGTGTTATCAAACAATCATGTTATCAAACAAGCATGTTATCAAGAAAGCATATTAATTCCAATTTTATCTTGATTTAAATCATAAAATACGGTTTATCGAAACCGTTTCTTGAACCTGTTAATTTCTGAATTAAATCGATTCACGCGCTTGTTTATCGAAACCGAACCGGTCTGAAATTTTAATTAATGATTGCTGAAAAAATTTTGGATTTTTCTGGGTCGGATCTGACCCGAATCAAATTGGTTTGACCGAACCAAAATTGACCCGAGGGCCAATCAGGGTTCGGCCAAAACCCTAGCCACCAGGGCTAGCCGCGCCGTGGCCGACCAGCCCGTGAGGACTGGCCGTGGCGGGCTGCCTGGCCAGATCTGGTCGGGCCGAAGCCCTCCCCTGGTCGGAGCCGAGAGGCTCGGCCAGATCTGCCACGGGCAGATCTGGTCAGCCTTCCCGTTCCGACCGATCGGCCCGTGGCGCTGCCGGGGTTAGCCTCTCGGCTAGCCTCGGCCTCCCACGGGTCTCGATTCTGATCTTACTCGATCAATTAATATTTTTCAGCAACATTAAAAAAATTCCAGCAATTAAATCATTAACCAAAATATATAATTTGCAATTTTTCCAATTCACAATACTGAATTAAATCGCAAAATTAATTCTAGCCTATCATGCTCGAATACAAAATCATGCATAAACTAGGCTCTGATACCACTGAAGGAGATAATTGAGGGTTCCAATCATATAATTTCATGCCCATACAAGAAATTAACCTCAAAGTTCCATGTTTTAATACGGATCTTACATGATCATGAATTGATCATGAGATCTAGACTAGAATAAATTCAAATATTACCTTGAATCAAAATCTCCTTGTTACTAAATAGGATTTAGTAACCTCTAAAGATCGTCCACACAGGAAGAGCAATTCGGGGATACTCACAATGACCCTTACTAGAAGATCGAAGCAAGCAAAACGGACGGAGCGGGGAAAGAGGGGTTGGCCGAAATCGGCAAGGAGAGAGAGAGGGTGACGGCTAGGGTTTTGCAAAATAAATCTCTTAATTTTCGTATCTGAAAATTACCCTTTTATAACCCTTATTTGGACTTTAATTAATTAAAGGCCTTAATGGGCTTAAAGCCCAAAGCTTTTAATTAATTATGTAGAGAAGCCCATTCTGGCTAGGCTCAGTTTAGCTAATTTAATTAAATCTATTTAATTAGATTATAATTAATTAGTCATGCTAAACCGTTCTCGATTTCTGGTTTAATCCTAAACCGAAATCGGTCTAATCTGGTTTAATTCAAAACCAGATTTTGTCTCTCTCATGATTCCTCCATATGATTCCATCCGTTTTACTCAATCTTTAGTGTGTGACCCTCTAGGCTCACGACACGTCGGTGGACTGGTAAAATTACCATTTTACCCTTTCCATCATGAGTGACCTCTAGCAAGACATCATGATTACCCAACGCATGTGATTATCGAGATTTCGACTTAACCTTGTCGTACATGAATCTATCCTTTTATCCTCTTGATATCTTTGACAACCACGAGGCATAGACAAGTCATCCTCGTTCTATTGTCCTGTTTCTTGATTCTGAGATAACTGAATTATAACTGATACTACGTATCGACTGCATGGCCATGCTATTGTATTTCAGTTGTACTCATCAAGTAGCCTAAACTGATATCTGCTCACACGTCCGTGTGAGTGATAAATCCTTGAGCGATCCATTGAGTCAACTTATGTAACTTGTGATCGAGCCAATCACAGTCGTTATTGTAACCCTTTTACATGAGACGTTAGACTGAGTCAAACTCGTCACTCATTACATATTGACCTCAATGGTCCTTCTGTCTGAGGATGTGATTTCATGATCCGACATATGAGTATGTTCATGACCGTGTCTATGTAACATACTCATGATTGGGTCGTCCTATATCACCCCTGACTGGTGATACTATGACCTAACTCTGGTCCCCTTCTGGCCATGATCAGTAGAGCGTGATCATTTAGAGTTAGCCTTATACCGATCGCTTCTTATGAAGCTATTCTGATCGGGGACTGCTTAAGTAAACTTTTATCTTATCTGTAGATCTATTATTATGTGTTGACACATCAATGATACAAATCAAATCATACTTAAGATATTACTACAACACTTAGTAATATGAATGCCGATTTTGTTTCAACTAATAATATTTATTACATGCTTAGATTGAAAATACATTGTGCTAGGGCACAAAAACCCAACATTATTGGCTTACTTTCTTTGAGATATAAAGATGCCATCATCCATCTGTTTGATCTGGAATCCTAGAAAGTAGGTTAGCTCGCCTACCATGCTCATCTCGAACTCATACTGCATATGTTGTACAAAAAGTTGCATTATCTTGTCTGACATTCCATCAATCACAATGTCGTCCACATAGATTTGAGTAATCATAATTTTGCTTCCTTCATTCTTTACAACCAAGGTCTTGTTAACTCCCCCTCGAATATAGCCATTTTGAACTAACTACTGAGTTAAACGTTCATACCAGACTCAAGGGGCTTGCTTAAGGCCGTAGATGGTTTTCTTTAGTTTGTAGACATGGTTTGGAGAATTGTGGTCTTCAAATCCTTTTGGTTGGGCAACGTGGACTTCTTCATTTAGATATCCATTGAGGAAATTGCTCTTCACGTCCATCTGATAGAGTTTGAATCGTAGATGGCAAGTTATGCTGAGAAGAAGTTAGATAGCCTCAAGTCTGGCCATGGGGAAAAAAGTCTCATCAAAGTGAGGTGAGGTGATCAGCTTGAAACATAAAGCTAAGCATGCAATTCTAACACATAACCAATATGTGAAAAAATAATCATGCAAAGCTAATCAGCCAACAATTTAAACGTGCACATAATAGCCCTCTAACTACGGTTTCACACTAGCTCCACGAGCTCCACCAACTCCAAGTCGATGCAAAAGCCGAGACCGCCTTTCTTCCTCTTTCCCATCAACCCGCCTCCAGCAAACGAATACAATTAAATACACGTCTCGCAGGCCGGGAAAGAATAATTATTACATTTAAGTTGTACGACGACCACACCTCGAAATATATTTACACGCTATCTCTAACGGTTCGCATACCGCAATAAAAGCGATAAACAAATAAACGAGCTCAGAGCTATTATGTGCACCATGTCAACAACACATCACACAATATGCAAAATTTCCGTTTTCAATTAATTGTCGAGTTTTCGGTCCGGTTTATCGAAACTGGACCTATTTTCAAAAATTCACTTTATCGAAACCATTCAAAAATGAAATTTTCAAATATTGGAATGCGGGTTCGTTGAGATGGTTCGGAAACACGTCACAACAAACCAAGTGGGCCGAGCCCAATGGGCCGAAGCCCAATGGCCCGCGCCACCACCACCGACGCGCAAGGGTCGGGCGACCCACCTCGTCGTCCCTCCACCACCGCCCACGACTGTCGACAGATCGTGCTGGGGAAGGGACGGTTTGGCCGCTCTGTTCTGGTCGTCCAACGACCACATCACCGGCCCGGCTCCGGTCAGCAGAGCCACCGTCCGGTGACCCAAAAAATCCAAATTTTTTCAAAAATTTCCAAATTTGAATAATTTTCCAAAAATTACATTTTCATGGCAATTAATCCAATAGCAAGAAATTAAAACATGTTATCACCCAACATGCTAAAATCAAGCAAAACCGAAATAAACACACTTAACCTTTGTGAATCACGGAGGTAGACCGGCTCTGATACCACTGTTGGGTCTTGAGGAGGGTAGATCAACTAGCACAGTGGAAAATCCTGAGACTACACAAGGAACACTACCAAGTTAGATTCACAAGAAAAAATCGAAATCACGATTCCTCACCGTTTGAAATACACTGAGAAGAAAAATGATCGGACTTGAGTCTCCAAGACACCTACGTATCCTCCTGGAGGAATCAAAGCCACGTAGTTCTTCGATTGAGGACTCAAGAACACAAAATTAGAGAAGGGGAGGAGGTCCGTCCGAGAGGCACCATTTCAGGCCAAAAAAATCATTTTTGGCCAAGAGCCTTCTTTCCGGGAAAGAAGCCTCCTTTCCGGCCAGAGCTCCATCCGGCCGTCAGCTCTGGCCACGCCCCGCCAGGCTCTGGCCATGAGCTCCTAGCTCCGGCTATGCCTCGCCTTGCTCCAACCAAGCCCGCTCAGCTCCGGACAAGCCCGCCTGGCTCCGTCCATAAGCTCCACGCTCCGGCATGAGTTGCAAGCAGACGGAGAATCTGTAGATTTATACCCAACTTAGATCATGGGGGTTCATGCCCATACCTCGGACACGGAGACGGAGTGCGCGACGGCTTCAGTATATCCTCTCACATTCTTGAGTAAGAGGGATTTAAGATCGTAACAAAAGCAAAAATAAAGATTCTAACAACTCGAGAAAACACCCAAATCTTGCCAACAAACCAGGTATTATCCGAAAAAATCATGATAGCAAACGGGATAGTGAAGCAAATCATAGAACATTGGGAGGAACCAGGGAGGGAGAATCGGAAAAAAAAATTTGATGAATAGTGACGATGAACATTACGCGTGAATAGTATTCGATGAACAGTGAAATCGCTTTGTGAACAGTGCTCGGAATAGTATTGGATGAACAATATTTCGGATTTTTTTAATCTTTTTCTTGTCTTGCAAACCATCTCCTAAACCCTAAACTCATTGATCATTGAACGTTTACATGATTCAAATAATTTGTATGAAATCCAAATCGTTCAATATGTTATAAATAACATGTACGTCATATACTATAAATTTCATTGAAATCAAACTACAGGAACACGAGTGATCGATCACGACCAGTCTGACATGAATAAAATAATATTTCAGGGTTTGGATAGTAACGGCATATCTTATTGTGTGCGACTGTGCGTCGTTACTAAAATTAGTAACGGCGTATTTACTCTACATGCGCCATTACTCATAGTCAAGATTGTTGATTGTCCAAAAGTCAAGATTGTTGACTTTCAGTTTTATCTTCGCATTTCATTTATCAATTACAATCGCCAATGAGCATAATAATGTACAAAACATTAATATTATGTACATGAATCCACTTTTGGAATCGATGTTTCATTTCATCAAGAAAAACTCTCCAACAGGTGTTTAACCGTTACTTTTGAAGGCAAACACGGTGATTAGTTTGGATCGAGGTCCATACGTTCTCGGAATCGACTAAAATTTTGGCACATAAAGTATAAACATAGCGCACTCCCACACGGTTAGATTAAAACATCATTTTGAACATAAACCACTTTCGTTAAAAGCGTGAGTTTAGGGTTTAGGAAGGTAAACCATCTCCTAAACCCTAAACACATTGATCATCGAACGTTTATATGATTCAGATAACTTTTATGAATCCAACCGTTTGATATGTTCTAAATAACATGTACGTCATATACTATAAATTTCATTGAAATCAAACCACATGAACACGAGTGATCGATCACGACTAGTCCGACATGAATAAAATAATATTTTTGGGTTTGAATAGTAACGGCGTATTTAATGTGATGCGCCGTTACTAACCTGGCGGGAAAATCATATCGCCAAATTTTTTGGACAAATATTTTTGTGGGAAATTCAATTTTCGCAGAAAATTGAATTTCTTGCGAGGGTTTCATAGGAACGGCATATGTGTATATATGCGCCATTACTGATGGCCTTAGTTACGGCGTATGTATGTATATGCTTCGTTACTAACCTGGCGGGAAAATCATACCGCCAAAATTTTTGCCAAAATTTTCGCAGAAAATTGAATTTCCCGCGGGGGTTTCATAATAACGGCATATGTGTGTATATGCGCCGTTACTGATGGTCTTAGTAACGGCGTATGTGTGTATATGTGCCGTTACTAATCGCCTTAGTAACGGTGCATGTATGTATATGCGGCGTTACTAGTCTGGATTATAAAACCCCCTCACAGATCCTTCTTCTCCCTCTGCTCTATTATAATCGCCTCTCCTTTCCATTAGAGTCATACCCTCTCCTTTTCCTCGAAGCCATGCCATCGTCGCCAACCTAATACCGTGTCTCGCCTTCTTCTTCTCCTCCGTCAACAAAGGTAACTGTTTACCTCATAAACAAACCATTACTTAAACCTTAATACATGTTGCTCTCTCTCTCTCTCTCTCTCTCTCTCTCTCTCTCTCTCTCTCTCTCTCTCTCTCTCTCTCTCTCTCTCTCTCTCTCTCTCTCTCTCTCCAAAAACAAAACAAACTCTTCTTGTTCAATGACCATGAGCTCGACCTTAGAGAACCCGAAATGCTCATGATCAAGATTCAGCCAAGAACGAGCCATGCACGAAGAAGGGCCAAGGTGCCACGTGCATGCAGGGCCAGTGGGAGGCGCACGTGCTGCAAGAACGGTGACATTTCCGGCAAGCTGGAGGCTCTCAAGAACCTCGTATTGTCGAAGTGCCAGGACGAGGTGGTCGGAGCCGACCGGTTATTCCAAGTAACGGCGGATTATATAATGGTGTGGAAGGCACAGGTTGTGGTTTTACAGCTCTGATTCACTTCTATAGATCTCCTTCTTCACGTAATGATCTTGAAAACCCAAATGTTGTATATTTTCACTAGTCATTGATTACTCATTTTTATTTTATTTTATGAAATAATAATTTTTATATATTAATTGTTGGTTTATTAGTGTTAGTGTTGTGTGGTTGAAAGGAAAAAATGTGTGCATAACTACACATGGAGAGCAAAATTGCAAGGAAAAAGAGTTCAATAATTATTTGAAGGTTTATTTTGTTTTTTGAATTTTAAAAAATACATGACAAGGGTATTTTCAAAATTTTGTAAGATATACGACACTATTAGTTTTTTTCTTGAGGATGACACTTAGCTTGGTCTAGCTACACAAGATGTCGCCAATGCTAGAAAGGAGGCCGCACAAGCCAACCACATGTTCAATTTTCTCTATGAACGGAGGAAGATTTTGGACCCGAACAGTCCTCTTGTAGACCCGAACTTCCAACCAGCTCCCACAATGTAGATTATATGGAGTTTGTGTCAAAATTTTGAATATTTATAATATATTTCAGCATTTTAATTGTTTTTCATATTTCATTTTATTATAATATTTCAGTTTTAATTCATTTTTTATTTTTTCTTAAAATTCTGCAAGTAACGTTTAGCAACATATGTCGTTAGTATACTAACGGCGCATGTGGTTCATACGCCGTTAGTATACTAACAACGCATAAGAATACATGCGCTGTTAGTATACTAACGACATATTTACCAACATATGTCGTTAGTAATGTCGTCCACCCATTAACCCTATTGTCACATTGTACCGGCGCATTGGAATATATACGCCGCTTTAATACTAACGGCGTATAATGTGCGATGTTAATCTTTGTAACGGCGATGGAGTGACGGTGTATGTAGAAATGTACGGCTATGCGTCGTTACTAACTGTAACGGCGCATGTTTCCCTTTGTGACGGCGAATTTTTTGCGCCGTTATTGTGGGAAAAAAATGATAGTGACCGGTCATAGAATTAACCGTTGTCAAGTTAATTAATATGGTCAACAATTAACAACAACCGATGTTCGTGAGGAATGCTGAAGTCCTCCGTTGGCGCAAGTGATCCAGCTTGCCTCGGCCGTGGCCCCGGAAGATGTTTCATGGGATTTTTGGTGGGTTAGTAATATAGGATGAGTGGGTTAGGTTACATAAATTGAGCCCAAATATTTAAGGGGTATAGGCTAGTTAGGTGGTTGGTCACCACTCAAAAAACAACAACAACCTATCTATTTATGGCCCGCCGTTATTACAAAATTACCACTGCCTTATACAATTTATGCGCGTTGTTGTTAATATGACAATGGTGTATCATGTATATGTTCGACGTTGATAATTTTGTAATTATGATATATCTTGATGGGGTATGTGACTGGTAAATGCAAACTCAAGAAAAGTCTAATAAGAGAGGAAAAAGAGAAGAAAGCATATGGTCAATAGTACAATAATAAAATGATGAAGGAAAAGTGTGTGCTCCTTTTCAGGGTCAAAGTGGAGGCCGCATTATCTCTCATACCAAATGAATTTGTCGCCTATCATAACCATGACTTAGATTTATTTTCTCCATATTCTAGAAGGAATAAAATTTCATTGATAAAAACAAGCACAAAAAAGTAGCAACGGTCACAGAGAAACGACATTAAAGCAAAATATCTACAAGAAACACTAGGCAATCCAACTAGGGTCGGCTGATTAAACAGGAGAACATCGCGGAGACCTGTAAAGTGACGGGGAATTTATATACATGATAAATAAGGTCATTTAATTCAATTTTCACGTTTGCGTTTATTATCAAGTAAATAGACACTAGTAGATCTTAAATCAAAGGATGCCGGCGAGCGTTTAAGACACCTACTCAACCATCTTCAACGGTACGAGTATTCCAAAAGTTTCAACCAGTGATGTAAATGGCAGTTGCCATGGCGTCGAAAGTTACACGGTACAACGATGTAGCGTTTTGACCATTTAAGCTGGTATTATATTGATTTGAGATAGTTTTGAATGGATTTGAATCAGTCCAAACTAATTATTTTTATAAAAAAGAAAGCATTATAACTTGTAGCATGATTGTACTTTTGTTATAAAAGTAAATTAATATATTAAAAATATAAAAATGAAAATTTGTCATGGCTCCGTCATGGCCCTAAAAGTTCATGTCCGCCATCATAACATCATTCAACATCTACAACCTAGATTTCAACCAACCTTCATTACTCAAATTAGCCACTGTCATGAGTTTTTTTTTATTCTTCTTCTCTATATAGAAAAGTGTGTTACAAAAAATCCTTAGATAATTGACACAATTACCAGATAGTCAGTAGCACTCTACATAGGGCTGTCAATTTCTACTCGGGACCCGATTCACCCGACGACCCAATCCGACCCATAGTCGAATGACCCGAGACCCGACAAAACCGAGAGAAATTCTGGTCGGATGGACCCAAACCCGACCTCAACTGAGTCGGGCCTCGGGTGAGGTTTTGAAAACCACCGAGTAACCCGACTCACCTGACACCCATATTACGAAATAGGTCAGGCCCATTTTTAACCCCAGTGCCTAGCCCATGCTGACACTTTAGAGTTTAGCCCAACAGAAGCCCACCTCGGCCTAGCCCCATTCGTGCACTAACATGAAACAACAACGCTTATAACCAATGAGAATTGTTCATGCATTTCTGATGTAGGACGCTTAACCCAAAATAAGCTGCTTCACCTGAGCTGGCGACGTGGCGTCTTCTCCACTGTCGATCTCCGTCATTGAATTCATCTATGTCGTTGATTTTGTGCGACATGGTGCTATCTCCACACACTGCATCGACTCGACTCGACTCTCTCTTTTTCCCTCGTTCTCTCTCTCACCGCACGATTCGACACACACACTCTGTCTCTCTCTCGTCCCTGTCGTCTCGGATCTCTCTCTGAAAAACATAAAACAACTCCGTCCTCCTCACCTCTGCTTTCTCTTCGACGACTCGGGCAGTCAAGTCGTGTCCTCTCTTCTCCATCTCACAACGGATCTTTTCACAGAGTTACTGTTGTGAATCGATACATTGGTGAGTCTCATCTCCACCATAATAAATCAGCAATGGTGGAGAGGAGGCTCATCACGGTTCGATTCTCTTGCGCAGTTGAAGCTTCACCGTCAGACAACGTCGGCGACATGTCTGCAAGTCAGGTAAGTGTGAGTTTCTGTTCAAGACTTCATATTCCTTGAATTTTTCATCTCCGTTTCCATTTTATGGGTTTACGGTTCGGGAATTCAAATACTTGTGAATTTTTATTTCAATTTGTGTTATGAATTGGGAAACCCTAATCAATTTGAGGGTTAGGGTTTCCAATCCAAATTTCGATTTTCATTTAATTTTAAGTTTGTGAATTGGGGTTTTCTGTTCTCAATTGGGGAAACCCTAATAAATTTGGGGATTATGGTTTCAAATTGGGGGTTTTGGGATTTCTGTCCAAATTATATTTTAATTGAATTTAAGTTTCTCAATAGGAATTTTATGTTCTCAAATGGTGAAACCCTAATCAAACTGGGAATTATTAGGGTTTTTTGTCCAAATTTTTTTTAAATTTAATTTTAAGTTTTGAATTTGGTCTTTTGTGTTCTCAATTTGGGGAAACCCTAATCAACTTTGGGGATTAGGGTTTCGAATTGGGGGTTTTGGGTTTTCTATCAAAATTAGATTTTAATTAATTTTAAATATATGAATTGAGGTTTTCTGTTCTTAATTGCGGAAACCCTAATCAATTTGAGGATTAGGCTTTTGAATTGGGGGTTTTTGTGATTTCTATCCAAATTATATTTTAATTGAATTTCAATTTCAAATTTTTGGTTACAAATCGGGTCTGTTGGTTCTACCCGACACCCGACTGAGTCAAACCCAATTTTCCGACCATGAAGTGAAGTCGAGTATTGGGTACCACCCACTAGACCCGACAGAGACCGTGTCGGGTCCAAAACCAGTCGGGTCTACCCGACTCGACTCGATGAACAACCCTAATTCCACACCTAAAAATATCACGAAATAATCCAGGGTAAATCTTGTGTTTAACATGTGGCTTCTTTTATCCATTCCTATTAATGGTGAGATTCCATATTTTGACATTGTCGAAGATCTCTTTGCTAACAAGTCAGTATTTTCTTGCAGTCGAGAGACCTTTACTACGTTTATCCTTATATAGTCCCACGCCCTCGGTATGTGCACCACAAGTCAAATACCCAACACATGTGAGCGTAATGTGTTGGGTACAATCATGTAGTATCGACGTAACATAATATCATGCGGGTACAAGTATTAATTGCCGACTAGCTATTTTGGAATAAGTCGGGTGTTACTAATATATTTTTTATTTGGTACGCAATATATTTATATATAGAGTTACACCAAAATTTAATATAGATTTATGTAATATATTTATATAAAGAGATGCATAATAATATATAAATTAGTAGTCTCGCGTTCATTTTTGTAGTGAACCGTGTCCTCTTCATCATCATTGAAGCTATCTTTGTTGTCATCTGATTCTTTCTCCACTGAGTATTGGCAATGGACCAAAATAAAAATAAAAACAACGTCAAAAATAAAAATAAGTTCAATTGTTTACTCTTGACACGGTTCTTCGATCTCGAATACTATTTGAACTTTATCTCGCATTCCTAGCTAGCATGAATTGTTGTATGTGCTTTTGGAACATATGGTTTACAACCTTCCACACCAGATCATCGACGTACAATACTTTTTTTTATAAGCGACGCTAAATACTTGTTTCACCATTATGGTCAAACCGAAACGAATCTTTCTCATGAAAACTACTGGATAAGTGACTAATTCCATACCACAGTCTATTTTTTATAGTTTCTCATTGAACCACGTAGACTTTAACATAATGACTAACATCCCTTGAGGGTACATGATTTCAACAAATTGTAACAAAATTTCATACTATTTTACGCCATCTACTTCTACAATCACACTATTATTTTGTATCCTTCATGTTTGGTCTTGTTGTTGACAACAAATTTTACTCCGTTAACAGTGTTAGGCGATAAGATATACAATTCATGTTTCGTATTATATTCTCTAAACAACTGTATAAAATTTCAAAATAATTGTTATGCATTAACATCAATAATAAAAACTTTCGAAGTCAAATATGTGGACTGTCGAGCGAAACTTACACATTATTGGAACGATTAGAGAAATGATCACACTCATAACTCGTGGCTATTTCGTGGACATACGATCTTGAATTTGTTGCAGTGAGCCTCGACGAAGTCTTGTGCTTCCTAACAATTTTTAATGATGGTCCAATGGCCCCAAGTAAATTATTTTGAGGCAAAAACTACATGGCCCATAATGCAGTGCAAATCGAAGAAATGTCGAATTTCGAAAAATGACTAGTATTTTTCGAGTAGAAACGACCATCTTGGGGGCCAAAATCACACTTTTAGAAGTTTCGGGCACTTTTCGCTATTTTAATATTTTGTTTTCTTTTTCAATAAGTTTTAGAATTTCCTTTTCTGCAATTAGGTTTTGGCTATTTAACACTCTTGTACATTTCTGTTATTTAGTTTTTTGAAGTTTAATAAAAAATCGAGGTTTCCCTCAAATCTATCATCTTCGGTATTCTTACGAATCAACGAATCTTGATAAAGAGTTCTTCCTATCCACGTATGTTACATCAGCCCACCAATTTACGAGGAATGACACTAATGCATGACCTCATTAACTTGCACCTTGTTCGAAAATGAATCGACTTCGAGATGTAACTTCATAAATGTCACACATTCTTGCATCATGTAAGATTTGGCCATTGAAATATTTAGATAAAGACAATTTCGTACACTATTTTTGAACTCTCTAAATTGCTTATGTGGCGCGATTATACTATTTATTAGTTCAAAACGATGAGTAACTAATAATGTCGTAATAAAAAAACTGAAATATATATGTAACTTTCAACTGAAAATATCCAAGTGTAATGAACCAGGCCAGTCATTAAAACATATTCAGGTACATGACGTAGTAGATGCACCACTATAGTGAAAAACAACATAGGAAAAATTGTCTCCAACTTGCACAAAACCTCATCAATTTCAATTTGTTCAATTCACGAGCACGTATCCTCTAGAACCATCTTGTCAATTCCTCAAGAATATTTTCCATGTGCTTCCCATATGACATGGTGAGTATTGGGAGGACACGCTGGAGCAATACATAATAGTCATGCGGATTAAGGTTATAAGCAATTTTGTCCTGGGTCTTTGCTTTTCTCTTCAGACAATTGACATACCCTCTCATATACTTAATTTTATAAATCTTGTCAAACATGCAGTGCATTTATGCACTTGTATAGTGTAATCCCCTAAGAGTCTTTGGATACCTAAATCTTGAAGTGTCGCGCACGCTCTAGCATCATCTATTAGCTTCGACTTAAGTCAGAGTACGTTGAACATTATATTATTAGATGTTCTCTAGGTGCATCGCATCAAAAGCACGTCTAACCAGAATGGCCTTCAAGCAATGTAGCTTACATAAAATAGCTCATGAGTCTAATACAATGTTGGCCTACCGTGCCTTGGCGCACACGACGGATGCAAACTTTGAAAGTGATATTCAAGCAGTTGTGTCGATCTAATGACTTCCTCCACACAAAAGAAAACCTGTAGAGTGATATGTGGTCTATATTCACGTTAAACTCATGACTTATATCTCGGTATGAGTGATTCACTCGTAGCCATCCACAGTATCCGAGGTATGAGAATTTGTGGTGACCGTAGGTAGCTTCGATATCGTTAAGGGAAATGAGGCATGACTTGTGCCCTTTCACTTGTATTCCGCCTAACATTCCCAACTGACAGGCGAAAACACTACGCGTATTTTTAGTTGTGTCTTTTCACCACTATCAACACTGTACCCATTGTGCTTCTAATTTTGGTTAGTTTATTGATTGATGATATTAAATGTTAATTGAGCTTGTTCTAGTGTGGTTTATTGTTAATTGTATACAGGGTCGGCCCAAGAATTCTCAGGGCCTAAAGCGAGATTTCAAATGGAGGCCTCTTGTTAGAATGGTTTTTAATTTATTTAAATATTATTAACTTTTTACTATGAACTATTTTAACTATCATCATTTTATGTAAATTTTAGCTTTAAGATGCGAACTTGATTTTATTTTAACATTTTAAAATTGAATATAAGTCCCCGTTTTAAATTTGTTCATAAAATTTTATTATAAAATTAATAGAAGGCCTAGAAGCAAAAAAAAACTTTTAAAAAGAATTTTAAAAAGTTTACATGTTAATTTCATTTAAATTTGGGCTTAAACTATTTTAATACTAAACATAAGCCCAAAAATTTTTTATCTTGAAAAGGTAATATATAAACTTTATTTTAAACTTAAATTATGCCTAATCTAATATGAATAACTTTATAACTTTTTAAAGTCCCGAAATAATTTTGGGGCCTCTTGAGGGCCTAAGGCAAAATGTTTTCTTTGCCTTATTATTGGGCTAAGTCTATTCTATAGATGATTTTTGAGATTGTCAATTTAGGTTGTAATTGACGACTTTGATGATTGTGGATGAATTTATCATATTGATTGTTAGGAAGCATGATGATGAGTAGCTAGTGAGATTGGGATGGAATAAAAGGGATTATTGGAGTTTAAATAGTTTTCATTTATGTAAATTCTAATTATGCTCTTACAATTAATCGAGATGGGTGCATGTAATTAGATGGTTGGAATTGACAACTCCAACACTCCAATTCGTGAATAAAGTAAGAGATTAATTATTCTAATTGTGCTTGTCATTAATCAAGATAGGTGAGTATGATTATATTATTGGAATTAACAAATCCAATTCGTTAATTTTGCAATGTTTTAATCCTAAACTTGAAATTTTCTTAAGTGATGGGGTCAGATATTATGTATCTAACCCGGTTAAATCTTCTCATTCTTATCCGTATTTTGTCCTGAATTATTAGTTTCTGGTGGATAAAAAGGCTACTTTACCTCATAAATGGTCTGAGAGTATTTTTAATGAAATCTGGTCGACAAGGAGACGAAAAGGAGCCAAAAACGCAAAGTCGGAAAGCAAGGAGAAGGTTGTCGGGTCAACCTACCGAATCCCATTCTAATTGTGCTTGTCATTAATCGAGATAGGTGAGTATGATTATATGATTGGAATTGACAAATCCAATTTGTTACTTTTGCAATGCTTTAATCCTAAACTTGGTGATGCGGTCGCATCAAATGTAAGTTTATGATATCTATTACCCACATTCTAGGTGTTATTTCACTCTCGATGTGTTAAATTATTGATCTTTATGCCACTTTTACGCCTTCGGATATGTTTGGTGTGAATGTGCAGAATACATGAGCAAAGGGTCAAAACCGAGCCAAAATCGCAGCAGAATCTTTCAGAAAGCACAAATTTCTCATATTTAATCCGAGGTGACCCAAAATTAGATCAAATCGAAGATAACTTGGCTATCTACAACTCTCTAGAAGGAAGTTTTATCTAAATTTCATGGGAAGAAGCTCAAAACAGCACTGAAAGGCAGCACTAAAACAGATATCGGGATTGCAGACCAGCTGACTTGAAAGTGCTATAACTTCTACATCCGAACTCCAAATCGAGCAAATATTATCTCTAAATTGAAGAGGACAAAAAGAGCTACAATTCTCGTGAAGGAAGTTTTTTCATTAGAGGTCTGGAAGAGGGTGAAAATTGTCTGATACTTTCGGGTGGCGTAGAGTTCTCACCCGAACTCCAATTTGGGCCCATAATATATCAATTCGAAGGGAATTTGAAGACAGAAAGTTGTAACGATGATGCAACGGCGCTGTAACGATGGTGTAACGATCGTTACACCTACTGTAACGATCGTTACAACTCCCAAGTGCAGAAAAAAATATAAAAGCAAATTACGAATTCTGAGTTTTGGGGGCCGAAAATTAGAGTTTGCACGCGACAATTGAGCACCACGGTTTGGGAGAGCAGAGAGTAGAACGCCAAATCAACCAAGGAGAAGATTGGGGACTTCGAGAGGAGCTCGAATCCGATTCAAGGGCGATTCAAGTGCTAAGATCAAGCAAGCTACACAGCAACAATCGAGAGGGATTCAACGATTCATATTCTTCAACCTTTTGGGTTTTAGGGTTCTTCGTTCTTACTTCTCAAACTCGATTTCTATATTTAATTTTATGGATTTTGGTTCTAGCACCATGATCATGGGCTAAATACCCTTGATCATGGATGCTAGGTCTTGAATTGAATTGTGATGATTTTATAATTATGGATTGAATTGTTTATGCATGCTTTTGGGTGAATTAAAGTACTTAATGCTTGTGATTGGTATTGACGAATATTGATTACTTGTTTGAGTCACGTTGTCGTGTCTGAGAAGGCCGGTGGGTGATAGACATGTTTTAATTTGCCGGGGTTCAACTCTTCGGAACCCCGATTCCATTATTGTTGTGCTAATGCAGACTCGTGGTGTCTATCTACCTGAGAGGGATGATCAAACTTCTCGAGTCTAGGCTGACACCAATACCGAAAGGTGGTGTCAGTATAAATGTTTGCATAGGATTCAAGTGTGTGCATGAGAATTCATTCCGAAATTGTGACATGATTATAATTCAGTGGCCTAGCATCCATGGTTTTCTCTACTGAATAGTCTCTCCCAAGCGTATATATTTTATAAATCATCAAACCTTTCTATAAATTACATATTTTAAATTACACTTAATAGCATTAGTTAAATTGAATTAACCCTTATTGGTCCTTGTGGATTCGACCATGTGCTTACCAGGAATTATTACTTGTAACGACCGCGTGCACTTGCGCGTTATCAGGTGCATGTGGACAACTGTCTACGGGCCCAACAAGTTTTTGGCGCCGTTGCCGTCCACAGGCACCCGATAACGCGCAAGTGCACGCGGTCGTTACAAGTAATAATTCCCGGTAAGCACAGGGTCGAATCCACAAGGACCAATAAGGGTTAATTCAATTTAACTAATGCTATTAAGTGTAATTTAAAATATTCAATTTATAAAAATGTTTGATAATTTATAAAATAGAAACGCTTGGGAGAGACTATTCAGTAGAGAAAATCATGGATGCTAGGCCACTGAATTATAATCATGTCACAATTTCGGAATGAATTCTCATGCACACACATGAATCCTATGCAAACATTTATACTGACACTTGGAATTTTCTTAAGTAAGTGATGAGGTCGGATATTATGTATCCAACCCAGTCAAATCTTTTCATTTTTATCTTTATTTTGTTCTGAATTATTATTTGGTGAAGAAAAAGGCTACTTTACCTCACAAATGGTTTGAGAGTATTTTTAATGAAAACGGGTCGACAAGGAAACAAAAATGAGCCAAAAACGCAAAGTCAGGAAGCAAGAACAAGGTTGTCGGGTCAACCTACCGGATCCCACCCGGCAGGTTCGGCTTAACCCGGCAACCCGTGGCCAGATGGAAGAGAAGCGGAGGAAAGGTGTTGGGAGCTTACCCGATCAACTCTAGAGAAACTTGTTGGGTGGCATTCGACAGCTTCTCGCTAACCTGGGAACCCGTGACTTTGGTGATGAAGGAGCGAGCAACCTATTGGCTTGCCCTGTCGGGTGGCCGGGTGGCACCCGACAGCTTTCTGCTAACCTGAAAACCCGTGGCCTATTCGACGACGCTCGCGAAGAAAAAAACCAAACCTGCCGGGTCCAACCCGGCAGGCTCACCTGGCAGGCTAGTCAAATCAGCTCCTAAAATCATGCATTTTTTATTTTTGAAATAGTTTTTCTCCCTCCTATAAATACTCAACCCCCCTAGCTGCAGAATTATGTTTCAGATTCAGAGTTATAGTAGAGTAGTTGAGAGGTAGAGAGAAGGGAAGGATTGTGGATGATCGATTGGAGGCGGTGACGAGGTGATTTTGAGGAACATTGTGAGGTTGATAGTAGAGTTTAGGGTTTATATTCAGATTATAATTGGGGATTTTTATTCTTGTATTGGGATTGAGATTTGGGAATAGAGGAATTATTTTTATGAGTTTGGTGTTTTTTGTTCAATTGCATGATGGAAATTATGATGAATGTTATGGTTTTGTTCATTTGTGTTCATTTATAGGTCGGGGAAAGGGATGAATGGGGATATTAATTTGATTAATTAAATGATTAACGGTTAAAATAATGGGTTTGTAAAATGGATTAAGACATTAAATGTGAACTTAATGCTAGCTCTCCTGGGTAGGCCTAGCAATCGACCTAGGTAGAACGTAGCATTTAGGGGCCGAACTTACACGATGTACCTTGGGGTTGTAATTTGATTTGTGACGACTTCGTAAATGCATGCTTGTGATGAGGGTACAGATGTCGTGGGTACGGTCTACATCTATACCAAACTGAAAGGGTGAAAATTTCTACATGACCTCTAAGGCGAACCTAATTGGGTATTTTAGCTAATGATCTGGCTAACATATTCTGGTTAGACGAAACCCTAGCTGATGACTGGCGAAACTCCTGTAATGTTTGGGGTAGGTTTGGAACTTCTCAACACTTAATTATTGTTTCTTAATATGTTTTCCCGTAATTAATGATCAAATCCGATAAATTGACTAAATGACATGTCCCCTGAAATTCCCGACTTCTCGATCACTTTTATAATATTTGGTTCTTGTGTTGTTAATTGCATATTTTGTGAGTGTGTAATTTTTTATTTATGTGTTTATTTTCGTGTTGATATTTGTAATTTAAATTTTCACTAAATCAAAACCCATTTTTGATCACTTAGACCCGACATATTAGACACTTGTACTCCAATGTTCAACAGATGACATTCCTCATGGGATCGACATCTCGGGGTTTTAAAATGCCCTATATTATTTCACGACCGGTGCACTTGCCGTGTACTCAGGAGTCGGTAGATTTCGTCTTGCCGAGATTTCCTCCTGTCAGTAAGGGATTGAGAACTTTACTTATGCTTTTACCATTAATTGAGATGGATGAATGCAATTAAAAGATTGAGTATGACTTAGAATCGAATAAGGAACTCAACTATCGATTTTAAGTTTAGTTTATGCTTCATTTAGTGAAATGGTTTCTAGTTAAACCCAACCAAATTTTGAGATTTCCTCGTTCCCCGATCACTTCAAATTTTCAAACTATATTTTATTATCCATTTTCATTGTTTTGGTTTGAGTGGGTTGTTAATTAGTAATGAATGAGAGCGTATAATTGTTTTTGAAAAACCCCTAAACTTTTTTTTTCATTTCTCGAATGGTCAACTTAGTAAACATAACGCGCGCCTTCCAATAGATCGCATCTTCTCGTGAGATCGATATTTGGGGTCGTAAGTTTGCTTCCCTTTTACATTGACCAGTATACTTACTAATCGTTAACGCAGAAGGGTGAGAGTATCTTAGGTAAGATCTTAGCCGCGTCAAATGCGTAGGTACAAATTACTCTGTACCGACTCATGACACATTTATGCGTCAACAATAACGACCTATACTCTAGACAATTTCAATTACTCTAATGAAAAATATTATCAACTTAGTCTAACTATAATAAAAATAAATTAGACATAAATTAATGTATATAATTAATAATGACAAAAATTAAACGGTAATTAAAAAGGCAGTTGATGTCAAAGCTCTAAATCAATAAGACACGTTGTTGGGCTCGTAGACAGTCGTTTACAAGTTTACGAATACACGCAAGTACACACGATCATTATAAGTAATAAAATCTGATAACCACATGGTCGAATCTATAAGGACCAGTGAGAGTTAATTAAATACAATTTCATATATGTAATTAAAAGACACGGTTTTATAGTGAGTAATATTAACAATGAGCAAAGGAGAAAGCTATTAAGTAAAACGAATCACATATGTCAGGTCACTACAAATATCTCAATTCAATCAATATAATTTATTACAAAAGCAATTATGATAAATCTTATGTCAACGCAAACAGTGATTCCACCTCTCGGTTTTGAAACCAGACCTTGAGTCAAATTGTATCATGATTCTCTCGAACCCCGCACAATTCAACTACACTAAAACCAACAATAAATGGATAGGGGTTCCGAAGAGTTGAACCCCTTGAATTGTGTTATGTCTCTTACCCACCGGTCCTCTGAGGGTCGACAACACAACTCAAACAAATCTCTAATGCTCGTCAACATTATCAACCAGAATATAAATCAAAACTCATCAATTAACATGCAATCAAATTAATTATGCTTTAATAAATTCAGAAATTCATAATTTAGGACCTACCACCTATGATTACGGAATTTTAGCACATAATCATGGTGCTATAAACAAAAGTCATCAAACTCAATACAAGAAAGTAAAGAAAAAATAAGAAATTTATAATCATAACCCGTTAGGGTTGAAGATCATGAACAACTTGATTTTATGCTTTTCTGGACGTAGCTTGAAGCTCGGATGATCCTAGTGCCTCTGTATGCCTTCAACGGGGTCGAGCCTTCCCTCGAAGTACGCGATCTCGCCTTGGGAACACTGATTCGTTCCGCTCGCTGTCTCTTCGGGTGCTCTTTTCCTAAATTAGTCAGAAATCGCGTTTTAAGCTGTTTTCGTAAGTGTAATACCTGTTACAAAACCCGTTAGACCTTACTGATTCAGGCTTGCCTTCAGGCAATTCAGGAAAGTTAATGTAGGGGTGTCAATATAAAGCCGAAAACCGAAAACCGAAAAATCTACCGGAACCGGACCAAACTAGACCATACAAAACCAAACCGGTACGAACCGTTGGTGATTCAGTTTCAATTTGTCAAAACCAAGAAGATCCAGTCCGGTTTACGATTTTTTATTTTGATAATTGTGGTTAACCGAAACCGACCGGTACTGGTTCAATTATGAATTGTATTTCAATCTACACCCTTCATTTTCAATGCATTCAAATCCAATGGCCCATGCTGCTCACTCACTCTCAGCCACACACTTCACAATGAGGTGTAACCCAATCTGTTCTTCATCCTAATCTGTTCTTCACTCATCTCACCAAGACAATCTCCCTTTAATTCTCTACAGCTCTTCTCTCACTCTGATTCTCTTCTTCCTCACCTCACTAGTCTCTCACCTCTATGTGGAATTCTTCTCTTCTTCCTCACCTAGTTAATCTCTCTCCTCTTCCCAACACAAATCGATCTTGCAACCTCACGCAAAGGGAATCAACCTCTCAACCACAACAACAAACATCTAGATCTGAATATTATATGATTTTTTTGTTCATTAACCATGGAGTAAGTGGCGGATCAGGCCGGCGGTGGATGGGCAAAACCCTAGATACTCTAAATTTATTTTCAGTTTATTATTATTTTTTAAATCCAAGTCTGTTCCGGTTTAACCGAAAAACCGACCAAAATTTACTGTTAACCGAATGTCCGGTCTTAGCTTAATTTCGGCCAGTTTTGGTTCTAAAAATTAGAAATCGGACATGACCGGTCCGGTTAACGGTTTCACCCACCGGTTCTGGTTAACCGGCTATGGACATCCCTAAGCACATGTCTCTAAATAGTAGAATTTCTTTTAATTATTCGTCCACTCTAACTGAAAAAATGCTCAAATAAAACTGATTGTTACTTCGAACATATGACTTACATCAGATTGATGTTATTTCGAACATATGACAGAATTTTAATTTCAATCCATTTAGAAGATATAGAAAAATATCAATAAGACTTCATGCTTATTACATTTTTGTCATTTTTACTCGAACATTTGCCTCCCAGGTCATCTCCAATGCTATATCCATATATCCAAAAATTATTACTCAATAATTGAGTCTCTATATCTATTTCTCTCCAACTCAATCTTCAAAATTATCTCTATACGTCACATCAAATATTACTTTTATTATTTAATAATTTTACATATTATATTTATATAATTTTAATTCTAATAAATTATTTAAATATATACATTAATTTACTAAAAATAAATGTCATATAATAATCAAAATTTTATATAATAAAATATTAAAAATAACACGTTGAATAAAACAAAATTAATTCTACGAGTTAGTAAACTCGTCCCAAGGAGTAATTTTAGTCAATATTTCAATCTTCTTAGTGAATAAGAAAAATAATTGTGTTCGTTTATTTATTATTGTAATTGAAAATCTATATTTGTTGTCGAATTTTTATTTAAAATCATTATTTGTCGTCGATTCTAATGAAAAGTATATTTTGCAAAATAAATTACAAATGAAGTTATAATACAATAATTTTTATATATTCAATTTACAATCAAATTAAATAGATTAATTAATTTCTTTAAAAAAATACACATAAATTACACTCATGAATAAAAATAAATTTAGATACCCATTTATTACACTCATAAATAAAAAAAATAATAGCATTTCACTTAACACCCATTTATTCACTTTTGGAGATTGCAATAGTGTGTATTCAAATTTGAAGACTCACTGTAGCAAATATGCATATTTGGATATGCATATGCATATTTGGATACTTGCGTTGGAGAAGATAGTCTCCAAATATGTAAAAATTTGCATATTTGGATACAGGATTGGAGATGCCCTCAGACCTTTTCATAAACATCCAAACTCACCACATTCATGCTTAGCACATGTGATCTTCAAAAAAAAAAAGTGTTTAGCACATGTCTTTAACATTATAACCCCTCTCCTCTAGTAAAAAACAAGAAGGGAAGCATTAATCAACCTATTATTTTGAAACAAAAATATTACTACTGCTCAAGATAATTATCTCTGCTCATTTGCTAATTGCTACTGCTAATCTATTTTTTTTGTACTCTTACGGAAGCTTGTTCGCTTTATCACTAAGCCAACTCTACTGCTACTCTCTAGCTAAGCCTTTCTCGCTATCTTGAGACGAAAGTTTGGATAGCTCTTTTCCTTGTCTCGAGCTCGAATTCTTTTTCTCCTGCTGATCATACATGATGTAGCGGCTTCCCAAGAAATGGAAATACACGAAATTAACAATCCCTATCGCCGCAATAATGTAATAGTAATAGTCGAGCCTGTTGCTGTTGAGGTCATGCCCCCCTAACCAAGCATTCCCTCTCCTCTCCGTGGCCTTGTGAATCACATTCACAATAAACGAGCACAAGTAGCTCGAGACGGACAGCGAAAGGAAGAAGATGGCCCCCGCGACGGTCCTCATGCTCTCGGGCATCTGCAACGTGAGGAACTCCATCATGGCAACCACAGCAAACGCTTCCGTCAGCCCCGAAAACATAAACTGCGGCAAGAGAACGATCACGGAGAGAGGGGACTCGAACGAGCCCTGTCTCAGAGCTGCTTCGCGGCGCTGCCTCTCCACGACCCCCGATATCACCATGCACGTGATTGCCATCACAATGCCTACCCTCATTCTCTGCTTCACCGACAGTCTCGGGTTTTTCCTGCGCCCCAAGGGAATGTAGGCGTACTCGTAGATTAGGATCCATATGGAGAGCGTGAGCATGGATGTTATCCCCGTCCAGGCGGGCGGGATTTTGAAGTTGTTCGATCCGATTGATCGGTCCATCTGTATCGCTTGGAGCACCCCGAATACGCCCTGCTGGTCCATCACTATGAAGCACCCGATTCCTGATACCCAAACAGGCACCACTGACACCAAGCACTTGAATTGCTCCACTTGCTTCACGCTGCATAGTCTCCATCCGTTTTTGGAGACTCCATCCTCGTCCAGTTCGCTCGCCGACACAATCACTGCTGCTTTCTCGAGAAACCTCAAAATATCTGTCTGCTTGTGGTAAGGATCGTGTCTTGGATTGTAAAAGTGATATTCTTGGTCTTGTGCTGGACCAACAACAACATTGTACTTTCTCAAGGAAGCTACCGTCACCTGCCAAACTAAAAAATGTTAGTTCTACATGTGTGCCAAAGTGGTTTCACACGAAGAAGTTTGTGAAATGAATTAGTAAACCAATAACATAACTTTTCCTAAGGTTATTGTATTTTTGTTTTGTTTTATGGCCTAAGGTTATAGGATTTTCTATCGTTACAACTTTTCCTATTAATTAGCTTGTGCAAGTCTTTACTGTTATTAAAATTTAGAACACAAAACTGATATATATCAATAACATATCATTTGTGGCCTTATTTGTATCATTACCTTTGCCATGTCGAGAAAGACGCTTCCTTGTGGTTTGGCGTAAACGTAAGTGTGGCGTCCCGCCAAGAAGATGACTATGGAGAGGGCGAGACAGGCGGTGGGGATGGCGAAGCCGATGAGCCAACTGATATTGGTCTGAATGTAGACAACGCCCGTGAGAGAAACAAGGAGAGCGACGGTGAAGGACAGGTACCACCAGTTCACGAAGGTGTTGAGATGCGCCTTCCCCTTTTTGGTGCTCGTGTCGAATTGGTCCGCTCCAAAGGCAATGTTGCAAGGTCTGATCCCTCCCGCCCCCGCGGAAAGGAACGCAAGCCCCAGAAATAGCACGCCTAGCTGCCATTTCTCGGGCTGCACGCACACGGCATCTCCCAGGGGGCACGCCCGAGGCCTCAGTTCACCGACACCTGCAGTCAAGGTCATGGTTGCCATACCCTATACATATATTAACCAGGTGGAAATGAATTAGTACGTGTGGCTGATCGATAAAGCGAAACAGAGAGAAGAAGAAGAAGAAGTAAAGAAGAAGAAGAAAGTACCAGTAGAGATGAAATAGAGCCAAAAAGGAGAGTTTTGAACCTGCCGAGGTAGGTGTCGGAGAGGAAAGCACCGGCCAAACAAGTAATGTTGCAGGAGCCATTCCATATAGTCACCACGTTCACCAGAAATATACCGTTGAGATTGTAGCGTGTTTTCAGATACATTGTGATGTTGCCTATCAAGCTCATGGAGGCCAACTTCTCAAAGGACTCATTTCCGATTATGTATTTGATGGCATGCCAGCCTTGTGGCACTCGCTCTGTTGCCTCTTGCTTCACCGAATCACCCATTGCGCTCTCAATCTCCATCTCTCTCATATCTACCTATTACCACCCAATCCTTTTCATTTTCCTTTTTTTACTTATACAACGATTTCATTACTTGCTATTTACAAGGGTTAGTAGTTAGGCTGATGAATCCAGTGGAGTCAAACATCAGATATGTAGGCACTGTTGTAACTGAATAGTACCATCTCTTTTTTTCTAATTTTATAATGTCTTGCAAAATAATATTAGATATATGTCTACATTATGTATTTTTATTTAAATCTGAACAAAATAAAGTGTGGGTATAAGAAAGTTGGGAGGTCATAATTTGGCAAACCAAACTTCACACCCATTTTTTGAATATCAATATGACATCATACTATTGAAGAACTCAAGAAGTATAGCATAATCTTGCAAAATTTTGTCATACAACTTGTTAAAACAAGTTCAAGAATAAACGATTGATACAACCAGCAAGTTTCAAGTATGTCGACTTTAACATTTACACTCCCACAAATTTACTTATAGCTGACGCACTCAGTTTGAGTGTTGTCGGCTATGATCCACCTACCCAGCAAAATATTGGAGTCGTCGCTAGGTGAATCATGGCCAGCATCTATGTCTCGCCGGCTATTTTTCGTGAGCAGCTATGTCTCGCCGGTTAAGTAATCGTCACTCAATGGAATTTTGGTCAACGAATAACGGCGTCACCTAACCAACTTGACATTGCTATATCTTGCCGACTATGTAATCGCCAACTCTAAATCTAACCCTAACTATGAACTCCTAGCCATAAACCCTATATTTAGAGTGTCATTTTATCTTATAATATCGTAAAGTTTTCTATATTTAATTTGCAGAATAATAATTCATAACCATATTCGTAAATATAATATAGTAATAGACTAATAGTGTAAAACCCTAAACTCAACATTTACCTTAAACCTAACACAAATAACGCTGAACTCTAACCCCTAAATCGTATGTATTGTCTCAAGACATGTTGCAATATCATGTACATCTTCCAAATAAAGACAAGCACCACGAAAAGTATTCATGTCAAGTCAATTTATACCAACAAATTGTATAACATATTGGAGAATGACATTGTCCTGGAGAAGAAACGTGTTGTTTTTTTTATCAACAATTTTTTGATAATATTAATAGGAAAAGAGAAAGAGATCCCGAAAAAGGGAAACTAACTCTTTGCCTTAAAAGCAATGCATGATAATTGAAGTATGACTGTGAAATGCACACATGAAAAATTAAAGCATGACAATTGAAATTTTTTCACCTGGACTGAGCCGGAATGAACCAGCAGAGTCGAGAAAATTGGACCGGACCACAGAAACCCTAGAATCGCTTGAGGGTGATGAAGAAATTCCATGGGTTCCATAGATTAAATAACATGTTGCGGGCAATGATTTAACCATAGAATTCGAAAACAAGATCTTATGTGATAAAAATTCAGCATACGAACATGAACAAATAAATCTGAAAATTACCTCTTTAAATCACTTAAACACAAATCCATAAAATCACATAACTAACTTAAGCCCATTCTTATAAATAATATTAAGAATGGGCTTCAAGCCCATTTAGCTATGTTTAATTAAACCCATTTAAATTGGGTTATAATTAAACGGTTTAGCTAAACCGATCCAATCCCTTAAATCTGATTTTCTCAACCGTCTGGTTATAAACCTAGGCCAGAAATCAACCGGTTTGGTTTCAATTTGACTAAATTGAAAAGTGGATTCTCCCAATTTTCCATCCAAGTCTGGTTTGCTATATACCATGCTTAAAGTGTGTGACCCTCAAGGCTCACGACCCGTTGGCAGACTGGTAAAATTATCATTTTACTCATTCCATTATAAGTGCCCTTTAGCAAGACATTATGATTACCCAACGTCCCTGATTATCGATGATTCGATTTAACCTCTTATCGTACATGTCACTATCATTTTATCATATCGATATCTAGATTGATCAAAAGGCATAGAACCGTCATCCTAATTTATCAATCATTGTTTCTTGATATCTGAGATGACTAAAAACTGATACTAAAGTATCTCCTGCATGGCTATGCTATCTCTTCAGTCATACTTATCAAGTGGCCTAAACAATTATCTTTATCATACCGGAGTATGGGTGATAAATTCCTCAACCGTCTTTCGAGTTCACTCATGTAATTCATAACCAAGCCAATCAGAGCCTTTATGGCTACCCTTTTACAGGTAACGTTAGACTAGGTCAAACTTAGAGATTCACTACATAGTGATCACAAAGACTCTTTGGTCTTAGGATATAATGACAAGCTACGATATGTGAGTATGCTCATGACAGTATCTATGATGCATACTCACCATCGGGACGTCCAATACCATCTTCCTAATGATATCTATAATCTAACTCCGGCACTACCTTGCCAGGATCAGTAGAGCGTGATCATAAAGAGTTAGCCTCATACTGATCGCTTATTAATGAAGCTTGATTGATCAGGGACTCATTAAATGCAATTATTTATGATCTAAAATTCTACTATTAGTGATGACACACATAATGATATATATCAAATTACATCTGATATATTACTGTAACACATTAGCAATATGATGTCGTTTTATTAGTTCGAAAAATGATAAAACATTACAATGTAGATTAACTTATTACATTGGAGTAGGGCACAATCCTAACAGGTGAGCCGCTGTAACGACATCGCCGCAGCCTCGGCAAAGAGAGGCCAATACCTCCGGCGGGCTAGAATCGACGATGTCGGTCAACACCGACAAAGATTTCCAACGGGAATGCCGAGAGAAAACTCGTCTTCACCGCACACCACCGAAAGAATCCAGCCGACCAGACGACATCCCTGATACCACAGAAACCCTACCATACACACCAATCGCACCACAACTCCAAGATCTCGCGCCGACACCAAGAGACCTTCTACCAAAGAGCAAAAGAAAACCAACCCACCATGCACTTTGCCAAAAAAACGACCCTGAACCCACCAAATCAGGAAGAGAAAGTCAGATCTGGGTTGAAAGGTGAATATATTCGAGAAGGTTTTTGGATTCAGCTTAAGAATGAAAAAGGAGAGTGGCGCGACATAATGGCGGAAGAGGATGAAAGGGAGAAGAAAGGAGAGGGGGTGGTCGCCGACGCGCACAAAGCGCCGCTGACGACATGAGAAACTAGGCCAAGACTTTTGATTTTTTTTTTTAGAGAGAGAGACTAGGAAGAGTTTGTAAGAGAGATAAATTAAATCCTACTTAACTACCTAATCACACATACAAGATGCTATAAAACACATGGGAGCTTTGTGTCTTAGAAATGTGTTACTTATAGTGAATAATCGTTCACAAGAGACTAGCAGGAGTGTATCACGTCATGTATATTAAAAATAAATATCAGAGAAATAGCACAAAATCAATGCAATCGTGACTTGGGCTCTCCACAAATCCCTTGACTTCACCACTGATGAATATGATGAATTTGCAATCCAAATCTTTGATAAGAAACATGCCAGTAACAAAGTGAGGCCAAAAAAATGATGCTCTTTACCTCACCTCATCTGATGAAATGTTTAAAGTCTGGAGAATATGTCAAAATTCATAAAAATCAAAAGATTGCAAAATATTCATCCGGGCAGATTTCTATCTTCACCATGCTCTGGCCTTGTCTCACCCGTCTCGTCCAAAGCGTTGGGTAATGATCTAAAGTTTCATTCCGTGGAATTTATCCCTCCATCAATCAAGAAATCCTCTTTATGGTACCTCATCTTCAGAAATCAAAGCTCAAGCCAAGAAGTTTCATCGAGTCTTCTCACAGTCAAGCTCTTTTTCAAATTCTCATATTTCAAGTTTTTGTCAAATTTAATCCTCAATTATAATTGTATTGATTTTTTGGAATCCTTTTCTCTCCCATCTTGGGGGCGGATTGTGTTGTCTTATTAATGCAATTCTTCTTTACTGAGAAAAAAACAAAATCAAACTTTTTTTCAAAACAAATGCAATTAAAGAAACTATTTACAAAACTCTGTTACTTACAAAAATATTTACAGAAGATAAAATGATAGTTTACTACAACATTGCTGAGCATCGTTGTGCTTCGCAGAAAAGTAGCAGCAACGCTTACATGAAGCTTCCTTAGGAGCCTCTCAAGCCATTTGTTATCAAATTGAATGGTTTCTACTTCGGTAATTTGGTTTATGTTTCTATTGCTTGTTTGATTGCGAGAAAATGATGAAGAAATTGTAACTTTTGATGAGTTTGAGTTTATAGTTGTGGTTGGTTCAGAAATTGAAATTAGAAAAGTAGCTTATGGGGCAGAGCTTAAGGAAGCGGTGGAGTTTACTTTCAACGAGTTTCTAAATGAGGGCCTAGGTAGGTTAGGCCTAGATGGTTATTGTATCATTTGGTAATAGGAGCAGGATGGGCCGGGTTGCACAAATCATACCTACCACCAGACCTATTTACCGATTTCTAGACCCGTTTCAGGCCTAGGTTGCTTCGGGTTATGTCTCTCAGCAGGCGGGTTGGGCCGGGTTCATGGGTTGAGCCGTTTCTATTAGGTCTACTGCTCACCCATACATACACCTTAAAATATTTGATTATTAATTATAATGAAAATCTCACTTACCTCTCCCTAAGTTTAGCTGGTTCTCACTTAACTCGCTTTAGGTTTTAAACACAATTTCTGGAGTCCCCTACGTTTTAAAAAGTCTCACTTTACCCCTCTCCGATAGATTTTATAAAAGGGGAAAGTTCACTTAACTCCCCCGTAGTTTACCGAATTTTCACCTAACTCCCCCGCAAAAAAAACTCGGTCTGTGGAGTCCCCGTGTTTTACAAAATTTCAATAAAGCCCGATGACGTTAAGTTTGGGGCAAGATACGACCACGTGACCATCACGTGAGGGGTAATTATTTTGAAAATGGCAAAATTGCCCTTGTATATATTGAGAGGAGGTGCAAGCAGATGACTTATGCTCGTGAAATGGAGAGTTGAGCTGAGGAAGAAGACAAGACAGAGTTGAGATTCGCGAACGACAGGAACAGAGCTGACAAAGAAGTATCGTGTGGTGCGATCATGGAGGAGATGAGCAACAAAAGGGCGAATGTTTCTGTGGAGTTCAAGCACGCGTTCGAACCTCTTGGACCAACGACAGTCCAAATTAAAGGTTCGTTGGTTGTGGGAGATTCTCGGTAAAGGTGTGTTGATTGTTTTGATTTGTGGTATTTCAAGTTTCTATAATTTATGATTTTTTCTATGGTTAAGTGTTTTCTAGTAATTTAGGGTTGTTGCATATTGATTTATGGTTGAGTTGATGATATATTTTTGTTATTTAAGTCTGATTATGAACTTAATTGGTTATTGATGAGAATGTGTATAGTGTTGAGAATGATATGAAGTAATTGGTTGTATAATTCATGATAGGAGCATTTCTAATGCAACCTTTTCAAATGGGTGGACCCAAAAACTTTTCCTTTTGGCAAAAGGGTGCTACCGAGTTTGTTTCAAAAAATTACAAGTCTAGAGAACACGGTCAAAATCGTGGATGAAGAGATTGGGCGTGTTCTGCATGAGAAACCTAAGAGTGAAAGCAAGTTTGCTGGCCGTGAATTGCAGTTCGAGGAGAGAGAAAGAAATTGCAAAAAAGAAGTCAAGAGCTTGAAGAAAAACAATGGAAGGTTACAAGCAGTGTTATGAAACTCGCAGGAATCCGGAATTTCAAACCTCAGCGTTACGAATGTACCAAAGCATGTCAAAACTCGGTCAAATTCAGTCATATTCGGCCAGATCAGGACAGACCGGTCCAATTTTGAGGCAAAATGGGCATTAATTGTGTTTTGAACAGATAAATTCTTAGTTCTCACTCGCGAATCAGTCGAATCGTTGAAGTTAAACAGAGCTCCCGTCGTCCCGCTCCGTTCTGTGCACATCCGGCTCCCGTCATGTCTAGTTCTGTTCCGGCCACCGTCATTCTATCTCCGGCCACTTTCGTCCCCTTTCCGGCCACCGTCGTCCCCTTGCACACGCATGTCTGTTCGCTTTCGCTACTAGGGAATTAATGAAAATCATTATGAATCGGTGATACATTCTATTGGGTGATATATCATATTGACTGTTGATATAAATATCCTTCCTTATCTCCTTATAAAATAGTATTTTATTTAAAGTCTTATTTATCATAGAGAAGCCTTTAAAGTCTAATTTATTATAAAAAAAGCACAATGACTTTTCAAATTAGTGATACATACTGTATTGTTTTTTGAATGTATGATATATATTATATTTATTACTGATATACATATTTTCTTCATTGTTTCCTTAAAAAAAGGTATTTTATTGAAAGTCATTTATTATAAAAAAAGTTTTAAAGTCTTATTTTTTTCTTGAGGGTAAGTCTTAGTTATTATAAAGAAAGCACAATTATTTTTCATTTTGGACCATCGACTTTTTTCTTATATGTTTAATTTTGTTTATAATAAATATTACATATAAATTTATAGATATAAATTTTTTTTAATAAAAAATGAGTTTTTCGAGTTCTTCTCATTTTTTGGCGATTCGAGTTTTTGCCCGAATTCCGAGTTCTGAGTTTCACAACCTTAGTTACAAGTAGTCGTTGAAATTTTAGTTTTTTTTTTGTATTATATTATGTGTTTCTAGAAGATGGAGTCATGTTGTTTATTTTTGGAAATTGGTGAACTAGTTTGGGCCATGTGAATTATGAGAATGTATGGACCAAAAGTATGAAAATGTTTTGGTATAAACCAGTGAAGAAGTCCTCTCGATCATTCAACTTCCTTTTCCTTGCTCTTAGACAGTCGAACACAGACTTCAGTTGAGTCTCTTGACTTTGCACTGCCTCACACGCGTCCCATGCGTGTCAACTAAGCTGTAAGTGGAGGTCAATATGGACTTTTCACCTTGAACTTAACGCCGTCGGGCTTGAGTGAAAACTTTGTAATACACGAAGACTCAACAGATCGAGTTTTTTCTGCGGGGAAGTTAAGTGAAAATTCGGTAAACTATGAGGGAGGTAAGTGAATTTTTTTCTTTATAAAATAATATGTTAACTTTTCGTGAAATGACGAAAATGTCATTGTTTTAAAAAAAATTAAATTAATAAGTAAAATTTATTTGAACTTATTATTATTTCAAAAAAGTTTTAAAAAATTATTTAGAACTCATTTTTATTTCAAAAAATGAACATATTTTTATTTCAAAGAGTAAGAGTTTTTCACTTAATTAATTAAACTGCAATTTTCTTATTATTAAACCATATGAAATCCTGTCCCTATTTATCGAACCTTGAACACATACACCTCATCACACACTTAAACTCCTCCCTGTCACTGCCCAAGTACATTTAAGCCTAGGCTTTTTTTGAAGCAAATTTCAGAAAGTACTTTTTTCTTAACCTAACGCCTTACAATCCATGTAGAGAACATACTCTCTCCTCAGTCTACACATTAGCTGACAGGTTTAGAAGACATGACACGTGTCTACTAGAGACAGCGAGTTCGGTCATATCTGTACACGAGAGAGTAGGATTGAGGTCAACATTTTGAATTTCCCCCTGGATTAGGACAACGGCTACTGCTTCTTTCTACACAACTTTCTATGCCCAATTTCAAAATAAAAGCACTGTCTTTTCCACACTGCTCATGGATTATGGGGAACTGTTGGAAACTCTCTCCTCTTTTTATATATTAAATATTATTTTTTATTGTAGCTCAAAAGATATAACAATAATAATTTAGTTTCTGTATCATTGCAGTCCACACTCACTACCATCATCATCATCACCATTATTTTTCTTAGTTAACACTCTAGCAGTGTAGAGAAAAAACCCCCAACTCCTTCATATCCGTAGAGCTTCTTGCTCACTTTCTTGAGGTATCCATGGAAATGGGTGTGCTTCTCTTGGTGTTCTCAGTCATTTCAGCTGCAACCCTTTTGAGCCCTTCCTCATTTGCCCTCACTCAAGATGGTAAAAATCTAATCTTTCCCTTTCAGATTCATTTTACTTTTTAAATTTGCTCACTGTTGTATGGTTTCTTGAGAAGGCAAGATGAAGACTACTTGTGGTGGGTCAAAATGTTTTGGTGGATCTTAAAGTTGGGATTTTTGTTATTTATTCTCAGGTCTAACATTGCTAGATTTCAAAGCTGCATTGAATGACAGCAGGGATGCTCTGGGAAACTGGGTAGCTACTGATGAAACTCCATGCAAGTGGACTGGTATCTTTTGCCATGACAATGACCACCGAGTTCGTTCTATGTAGGGTTTTCCAACCACTGTGTTTTTCCCATTTTAAACCCTAATTTTTTGAAAGCTGTCTTTAAAGCTTTATGTTGTGTGCTTCAGAAACCTACCTTACATGCACTTTGGAGGGATTATATCTCCCAACATTGGTCAACTAAGCAGATTACAGAGACTGTAAGAGTACACTACACTACACATCTTTATACTTGTTAGCATTTTGTTGACCTAACCTTTTCTTTATGGGTTTTGTAGGGCACTTCATGGGAACAGCTTACATGGGATAATTCCTAATGAAATTACTAATTGTACTGAACTCAGAGCTCTGTAAGTGCAAATGGGTTCCTTTTACTTTGCTTTAAGGTATAGTCATGGAGATCTAAATGAGAATCAGCTTACATGGTTTGGTATTGACCCTTTTGCAGGTACTTGAGGGCTAATTATCTACAAGGAGGCATTCCATCAAATATCGGCAACCTAACTTTTCTTGTGATCTTGTACTTTCTCCAATGCTCTCTTCACTGTCCTTCTGCTTACCTCTCCTTTTTCCTTGATTTGCTGATGTTATGACTTCTAGTTTATCTTTTCCTATCGAGTGCCATTATTATGGCTTCCATTTGTTTGGATTAGTTCTGAGTCATGAAAATTAAATGTAGGGACTTGTCGAGTAATTCACTCAAGGGCGCCATACCTTCATCTATTGGCCGTCTCACCCGTCTACATCATCTGTGAGTTCCAATTTAATGAGTTTTCTAATAGTTATCTTGCCAATTAGTTTAGTATTAATAGTTTTTTGAACTATATGTTTACTAATTAGTACCATTTCTTACTTTTTATCTGTAGGAATTTGTCCACAAACTTTTTCTCTGGTGAAATTCCAGATATTGGTGTTCTGAGCACATTCGGGAAAGATTCGTGAGTATTCTCACAATTGATATCAGTGGTATTTTTGTGTATGATAGTCAAAATTTAAACAAATTCTACGTAAACACTAGTTAGAGAATGAAAATGTTGCCACAAACGAGTGTTAACAGAATCTTATACTACTGATATAATGAAATGTAATTGCTTTGGAATATAACCTTGAATATCTCTTTACTTGTACGAACACGATTTAGGTGGAATACCTGAAAATTGTGACAATTTTTTCAGCTTGTGGTTCTTCACATAAGATATAATGGTTAGTAGTAGGTAGGTATCAAGTTCCATAACGTAAGAGACAAAATGGCATAAAAATAGTAGAGAATCTAAGTCAATAAAATGTGTTGTGAACATATGAATTCCAGTTTCTATTGTGTTTTTCCTTTTTTGTCACATTGCAATTTGTTTGTAGTACTTTGAGCTTCTTTAGAAAACTTCTTTTATTCATGAATATAGGTTTACTGGGAATCTAGACTTATGTGGGCAGCAAGTGCATAAGCAATGCCGAACTTCATTTGGGTTTCCTGCAGTTCTACCACATGCTGAAAGCGATGAAGCAACAGGCAAGTTTTAGATAGAGTTGATTTTTATAGAAGCAAAATGGTTTCATCAGACAGTAATCAGTTCAACTTCTAGCAGCTCCCAACTTATGTAAAATACCGCGCTTAATGGACTTGGAATGAAATATTGTGATTGTAATTTATGCATTTTTTGCAGTTCCTACTAAGCATTCCTCTCACTACATCAAAGGAGTGCTGATCGGAGCAATGTCTATGTTAGCCCTAGCACTTGTTATGCTTCTTGCGTTCCTCTGGATCTGCATGCTGTCTAAGAAAGAACGAATTGCTAAGAAATACACAGAAGTAAAAAAGCAAGTCAGCCATGATGCAAGTAAGCCAGTTTATTTATCAAATTTCAACATTCTTAACTTCATATCATAGGTATTGCTGCTAAACCTTTGTTTCTTAATAGGCACTAAACTGATCACGTTTCATGGTGATCTGCCGTATGCATCATGTGAGATCATAGAAAAGTTGGAAGCTCTTGATGAAGAGGATGTTGTTGGGTCTGGCGGATTCGGCACTGTGTACCGGATGGTCATGAATGATTGTGGAACATTTGCTGTTAAGAGGATTGATCGGAGCCGTGAAGGGTCGGACCAAGTGTTTGAGAGGGAGTTAGAAATATTGGGAAGCATCAAGCATATTAATCTGGTAAACCTGCGTGGCTACTGCAGGCTCCCTGTTTCAAAGCTCCTAATCTATGACTATCTGGCGATGGGCAGCTTAGATGATTTTTTACATGGTATGGCTTATCATTTGCGGGTTTAGAAAATGTTTGCTTTAAATGTGTATTTGCAAGATTTAAAATTTAGTGCTTTTTTTGGCTGTGAAATTTAGATTTACTCTGACATGATACTATTTTCTTTTGCTGTCAGAACAAGGGAGAGAAGACCGGTCATTGAACTGGAATTCTCGTTTGAAAGTAGCTCTTGGTTCAGCGAGGGGGCTTGCATACTTGCACCATGACTGCTCACCAAAGATCATACACCGGGACATAAAATCCAGTAACATTCTACTTGATGAAAATTTGGAGCCTCATGTGTCTGACTTTGGACTTGCCAAGCTTTTGGTAGATGAGGATGCCCATGTCACAACTGTTGTTGCCGGCACTTTTGGCTATTTGGCTCCAGGCAAGTATTTTGTTACTGTGCATTACAGATATAATAATTTTACAATCTTGAGTAATAATTTTACTGATCGATTGTGGCTCATCACATCAGAGTATTTGCAAAGTGGGAGAGCCACAGAGAAGTCGGATGTGTATAGCTTTGGAGTACTATTGCTAGAGCTAGTAACAGGGAAGAGGCCGACTGATCCATCTTTTGTAAAGAGAGGTTTAAATGTTGTTGGCTGGGTAAGCAAACAAGTATAATTTTGTTTTTGTATTTGTATGTTTTGATGTGGTCGGTCGGTCCATTCATTAGTAGTTTTGTATTTGTATTCGTTGTGTAGATGAACACATTATTGAGGGAGAACAGGCTGGATGATGTGGTGGATACGAGGTGCAGGGACGCAGACGCTGAGAGTCTGGAAGTAATTCTGGAGATAGCAGCGACGTGTACAGATGCAAATCCAGAAGACCGGCCAACGATGAACCAGGTACTGCAGTTGCTAGAGCAAGAGATCATGTCGCCTTGCCCAAGTGATTTCTATGGATCCCATTCAGATTACTGAACTGAATGTTCGGTCACCTTGTTATTTCTCTCATGTTAGCCTCCTCTGTATATTGATGGTTTTTGGCCTTCATTTTGGATGGTGATTCCTTTCATCTTTCTAGTGAACTTGTGTGTATAATGGTGATTTTTGCGCTAAAATCGGAATGTCTCATCTTGATTTTTCACTTTTATCTAAACGCTCCTAAAATAGGCAATTATCTAGGTGTGTACGGGTGGTGGCTTCAATTTGCATCATGTCCCTTACTGCCCAAACTGTTTAAAATTTGTGAATTACTAAATATTACAAGCATAAACTTGGAAGATCATATTGACGTTCCGAACTGTCCAAAACTTGCACACTGATGTATTACAGTAACATTTTCAATATAGTGGTTACGGAATGTTACAAACACAAAGTTGAAATATTAGAAACATACTTAGACATATATTTGGGAATTTGCTATTCAGTTCTCTCTCTAATATATTACAAAAAATTGCTATAAATATGTTTTTATAATATTAATATTATATTTATTCATTTTTTAAATTCGTACGGGTACGGGTCGAAATTGGATCAGTTAAAAGTTGACCCGCACCCACTCAATTACCAGTTCATAAAACCCATATCTGAATTTTTTTCGGTTTACCCGTTCTTATTGAGGCGGGTGTTTATCGAGTACCCTTTGGCTTCGGATTTTTTACCATCCCTACCTCGAGACTCCTGTATATATTGATGATTTTTGGCGTTAATTTCGGGCGGTGATTACATCGTTTTTTTAGAAAACTTGTGTGTGTATTGGTGCAGTGAAATTGGAATATCGTATATTGATTTTTCATTTTCATTGAAAGGGAAAATTTTTTATCAGTACCTTCAACTATACTATTTTTTCACTTCATTGTTCTCAACTAACTTATGTTTGAATGCCACGGGGAACTATTATTATGTTTCATCATTCTTAGTAGAGTTAAGTTTAATGTAAAATGTCCATATTATCTCAATATTAAAAAATTTATAAAATATCTTTACTAAAAAAGTACATTTTCAAAAATAATAAAAAGCGGATTTTAGTATTAAAGATTTAAAAGAAAAAAGGTTTAAAAATATTAATTACAAAACACCAATTTTAACAATGTTTTTTATATTTTTTCAAAAATAATATTCTAATCAGTTTTTTATTATTTATTCCATAAAAAATATTTTTTTAGAATAAGTTATGAAAAAATATTTTTATAGTTTTTTTAATTTTTTTTAATACAATGGTATTTAGGCATTTAATAAAATTTGAAAGTAATACAATACTTTTTCCATCTATTCTAATGACGTTAGGGTTAAAATGACACAAAAAAAAGCTTTTCGTGGTAAATTGAAACAAAAATTAGTTGAGTATAGTAAAGTAAAAAAGTCGCATAATTGAGGGTGCGGATCAGGAATTTCTTATCAATAAAATGCTCCTAAAATAAGTATTATCTAGGGATGTCCATTATTCGAATCTTCACCAACTTGAGCCCAAATTCAACCCATCCGTTCACGTACTGATGGTGGCTTGGCGACTCAGACCGAATTCTTCGGTTTAGAACCAGACCGAATTTCTCGGTATTAATTTCTAAGAAACGGGACCAAAACCATTACATAATGGGCCGGTTTAGTTCTGGACCCGTTCTTCCGGTATAGTTCCCATGTTCTACCCACTAGAACCGGTCACTTCTTTATTTTTGTTAATTATGTGGTTTAAGGTCTAAATTGGATGATTTTGATCCCGATTTTTTGACAAACATGGAATTTCTAATTATTAAAAAGTATAAAAAAACAAACGTCAAAACTTAATTATTACAACCCAATCAAATTATAAAGTTCACAAATTAAATACTAATAAATGATAAGTAATATATCCTCATCACTTCATTTTTCGGTTCACGTACTCTATTTCCTTGCTTCATATAAATAGATGGTGGTTCATGGATGTTTAGTGAACCGGTTCAGTTCCGGTTACCCATCGATTCTGGTTTTAAGAACTGGAACCAAACAAAAAATCTATAATTCTTTCACGTATATAGTCAGATACAGGACCGTTACTTGCAATTGTCTTTTTAGTGTTAATTGAGCCCTATTGTTTGTCCTAAGTGATGTGTGTACTCGAGGTGCACGCCACAATCGAGTTTTTGAGTTAAGAACTCTGTCAAGTCCTAATTGTGATGTGTGTTTGAACACACACCACAATCGAGTCTCATCTGCATATCACGCTTACATTTATGCATTGTATAATTTTGGTTTTTGGTTTTCTACATTCTACCTTATTTTTATGCTTTCATCTGGAAATTGTATCTCTACTATTTGTTGATATCTAGGATCAATGATTTCTATGCGGATTGAATTCAAGTTTTTTGAACAACTCGCATGATTGTTTGTTGAGTGTTAGGCTAAACGATAAGGTACCAATGAAGAAAACACGGTAGTGCATGAATTGATTGAATATGCCTGATTGGTTGTATAGGTTTTGCATTAATTTGGATAGATGTCCTTATATGAGAGTCGGGTGTTTCCTGTTAAATTGATTGATGTTGAGTCTTTGTGTGCTTTGAAGCCCTGTTTGTATTCTTTTAGTAACCTGAGTCTAGAACTACGAGAGTCAGGTGTTTCCTCTTAACTTGATTGATGTTGAGTCTTTTTGTGTTTTGAAGCCCTGTTTGTATTTTATTTAGTAATCCGAGTCTAAAACTAGAGGTGAGACCATTCAAAGCGAAATCTAATTAGAAATAAACAATCACTTGAAAAAAAAATCTATAGACTATTTGTGGACGCTTGAGCTAAAAAGCCTACTGTTGACTTTTATTCCTTTACACCTTTCTGAGTCAAAGAGCATTTTATGCTACACTGAATTATAAGTCAATGGGTCATTTTCATTCTTATATCCGAAAATTATCTTTGATCCCTTTCCATCATTTACTTTAAGAATGATGAGTGATATCTTGGGTTTTAGACTATGTACTGGATGATTTTATACATGCTGTAATATTGGTTAGTTTTAGTTATTTCGAACCAAAATGGGTTTTTACACTTGCTTTTATACTCTTAAGTTATTTGTGTGCTTAGGGACTTGAAAAAAAAGAAAAGAGTTCGAAGGCCTAAGCATAGAGCTAAATTTTTTTTTGGAGAGATTTGAAATAAAAATATAAGTTTTGAAGGGAAATTGAAAAGGCAAAACGAGAGCCATTATTTTCATGCAAAAAAGGGAATGACAATTTGAGCGAGGAGAGTGAACTATTATTAGATAGAACAAACTATAGAGGCTGATATTCATATATGCTCTTGTTTAAATCCAAATATGTCCATTATGAAAATGAGGACACAATTATGTTAACGAGCACAAAGGTGGCTTCTTTGAAGTCAACCACTCAATGACGGTAGTAATTTGTTGCTAACAATATGAACTCAACATGCTCCATACATTCTGAGAATTATTATCAATTGTTTTTCCATACAGTAATAGAGGAATGTGATATAATGACAATTTAATATATTTAATTGGACCGTTTTTACAATTTGCAACATTTATTTTGAAAATATAACAGTCGAGTCGGTTATTTATATTTTTTTCACAGTTTGTTCTAACACCGTTAAATTTTGAACGAAATTTTTTATGAAAATATAAAATGTCAAAAATACCCCAAACTATTCATCAAATTCACAAATCAATACCATTCATTTTGTCATTGTAAATATCTTCAAGGGATAATGACACTTTGATACACCTAACTATAGCGAAATGATACTTTCATACCCTAACTATTTTCCTCTCTTTTTTAGTTCCCAAACAATTTTTTTGTGACAACCTACCTCTAAAATGTCTAAAATACCTAAACAACACTTGATGTAAGAAACTATAAATTGAATTGGTTCAATTTTTTTTTATCTCTGATTCAATTTGATTTGTACTTAAGATGCAAATACAATTATGCCCGAAAATGTAAAATTTAATTTGAACCATTTCAAATATGGTTTGATAAATCATATTGGACTAGTTTTATTTTGATTTCTTAAATTAGGGGTATTTTAGTCATTTTAGCATAGTTTGTCACAAAAAGTTTGTTAGGGGTACTAAAAAAGAGACAAAAATAGTTAGGGTATGAAACTGTCATTTCACTATAGTTAAGTGTAATAAAGTGTCATTATCCCTATCTTCTATCTCCTACTCCCCATCTTTCTCTCTTCTTATCTTCACTCCCTCCCTCTCTCCGCATCACAAAAATTTTCAAATCCAATGGCTTAAAAAGTTAGACTTTTTTAATCAACTCTAAAATTCGGCGGCTCTCAATTTTCTTCATCTGTTGATTCTCCTAAGTTGTGAGAAATCTTGGATTTTGAAATCCAGAATTTTATTTTTTATGGACTTTTGTAATTTGTAAACCCAAAATTTGTGATTTTTTGTTAGATTTTGGAACCAGGGATTTGTGACTTGTAACCCAGAAATTGGGCATTGCAGAGAGAGCAATTTCCTCTCTCATACTCTTCGGCTCCAACATTGTAACTCTCGTCGCTTAGCGCCGCCGCTAACCATCACGACCTCCCCATCTCGGCCGGGTTCATCAGTATGTGGTCACCTAGGCGCATCGTGAAGGAGACGCTCCCATCGGCAACGACAGAAACCATCTCGATTCCTAGATCTGAAAAAATTAATACACAAAATATCTCCAAGCAAATTTGCTATTCAGATCTGAAACAAATTTGGATCAAAAGCAAATTTGCTTGGTAGTATGTACAATGAAACGAAATCACTTGGTGTGTAATTATCCTCTTGAATCGATTATGTTGAAGGAGAGAGGCTAGCCAAAGTATATTCTCTGCTTTTGCAATAATTCTTCTCTAATCTCGCTCTGACCGGATTACTTTCGTTTGCGCAGTAGTCTATTAGCTGACGTGGTGAGTTTAGTTGTTGAGAGGGCCACCATCTGTGACACGCTCAATCACGATTATGGGTACGAACCGGCTATGTCTTTAGTAATTTGATCATTCGTTGATGATTTCGATTAGGTTGAATAATGGGGAGATTTGTTGGGCATTTATTTAATAAGTGGAGGTCCAAAGCCCATGTGGTTAGTAGCACACATGGAGAAGAAATCCTAATTGCTTTCCTATAAATAGGAGGCAACAGAGAGAAAGAAATGAGTTAATTCAAGAGAGGAGTAGAGAGAAATTCGTGCATATATTTCTGCTTTTTCCAGTTCCGGCCAACAAGGTCCTTGATTTCGATCGGAGGTCAATCCACCGTTAGATCGTGCTGATTTTTGGCAGGGTACTCGAGAGACGTGGTACCACGTTTTGACCGTTGAAATTTGCGTTTGGAGGTCCCATTGATTTGATATAATTTTCTGATCGTGTGCCACAAATTCAGTGAAGTTTCTCTACTCTCTCTTTTAATTGTGTCTTGAGTCAAGATTCTTTAATCTTGAGATATTGTAATCCTCTAATTGTATTTATAGAGAACTTGTTGTACCCATTATATTGATAGTGGAGATTAAGCGGCCTAGAGGGTAATGTGGTTTTTCCTCTCTTGCATTGAGGAGGTATCCACGCTAAAATTGTGCGTGCCTATTGTATTCTTGTTTGCTATATTTGTTAGCATACTTTATTTGCTCTGCTTGATAGATTCCTACAAGATTTGCACAAGTGGGGAGAATTATTTAATTCCGATGCATCTAATTATTCTATAAGAATCGTTTTTCCAACAGTTCTCCAATTGGCTTAATAATTATAGAAATTGGGAAGGTTTTCCCACAATTTCACCTTATCTTCTATCGAATACGACTACAGTAAACACTACCTGCAAACATTTTGTAAACGTAAATGCTGACTTACCCCAAGCATACGATTTGCAAACGTGACTAAATAACAAAAAATGATGTAAAATCTAAAACCAGAGAAATAAAAAAAAGCGAAATCAGATATTTACCCGTCCTGGTCCACTTTGCTCGATTCTTTCTCGATCTGATACTGTTCGCATGCGCCTGCACAATCTTCTACCGACATTAATGGAGCGCTGTGAAGACAACAAACCCTAACCTTAACAAAGAGGAATGTGGATCAACATAGAGAAAGAAGGAAATGAGTATTATCGATCTAGAGAAGCCCTAACATAATTATTTATAGGTCATTACCAGATCTATCAACTTTGGGGATATCCTAAGAAGAATAAAGCACATTTTTGTTTTATTTGCTGCGCAACAAATGATTTTTTGCGTCAAAACACAATCAATAGATCAACAGAAAAAAAAAAATATAACAATAGTAGATATATAAGAAATAAAAGAAAAAATGTTATGTGCTAACTAGATCTACGGATAGAAGACGGCTACCTCGACAAATTGTTGATGTCTTACCAAACATAACTTCATGAAGTAGAGAAGAAAGTGACACTTTTCCCCCGAATCAACAACATGATATTTATGAGTAACGACAAGGTTCCTCCGAGGAATGACCGGTGAAACAAAACTGTCGCTCACATATCCCCTTTGATGCCTCGTAATTTCCTCTATTTACTAGCACACCTAGAACCTAGAACCTTAACCAAACAAATATGTATCATATTCTTATATTATGGTGACATAGCCTGAAGGAAAAATGAAATATTTTGTGTTAGTATTTTCATAAAATTACAAAATTACCTCTTATAAAAAAAATCAGAAAATTGATTTAATGCAAAATAACAATTTGATCATGTCAAATATTTCAAATTCAAGGGCGTAATTTTATTTCAAAAATTTTAAACTGAATAAAAATAATTTTTTTATTTAACTTACCTTATTAATAATCAACAACGACTATCAGGTTTTCTTCAAAAAAAACAATGACTATCAATTTCCTTACTTTATTGCTTCTTTTGTAATCATAAACCACAATCAATCATGCCCACGTCCTTGGTCTAAGACCAAGGAGTAAGTATGACCAACCACTGAGCAAAGGTCAAGATGGTAATTGTCATATATACTAAATTTAAAGGTTACTGCTCGTGAACCATTTTTAAAATTCCAAAAGTACTAAATAAAAATTGTCATTTTACTAAAATTATTAATATATTTTGGTAGAGTTTTACTAAACTGGAAACAAAATAGTTGAGGTATCCCATGAACTAATAACATAGTTAGGTATAGTGTTATCCGCCTACACTTATGATAGTCGCTAATTATGTACATGACGGATGCACGGGGATACCCGTGCCCCACAGAACTTTGAGGTCGTCCATTAGTGATTGCATAAATGCACTCAAATACTTACCTAGTGATTTTGACCCGGAAATCAATATCGACATATATTTTACTCCTTCCTCATACACGTCGACGGAGGGAGGTTTAGGGGAATCATCACCACCAACCAAATACTGTAAGGCAAGGAACTGAACCATATGGGTTAAAATAATTGCTTTCTAGAGCAAGACGCACGTTCCGGTAGTCGGCAACAAATGATGGTACAATTGATCAAACTCTATCCACGACTCGTCGTCTGCTGGATGCACAACATTATTACTGTATTTACTCTTTTCCCGTGCCACCGCATGTGGTCAACAATCTTCCCTGACATGTATAGACGTTGTAACCGCGGAATAATAGGAAAATACCTGACAATTTTTCATAGTTTTCGTGTCTCGTCTTCCCATCTAGATGTGCGACACTAAGGACTGAAATTGGGTTCTTTGTATTGTTTGTAAAACAAGATGCACCCATACTCGCTAGCATTATACTTGATACAATGAATGTCTATCATGTTCAATATCTTCATCGCTGCGACATATGATTCATGGTACGAATTTGGCGACAGGTAGGAAGATTTGTTAAAAACACCAAATTTATCGAATGAAGTGTTTGATGTTGCTGATTCTTCCTTAATGGACATCAACTTCAACAGCGCATTCAGACGAGAGAGGTTGGACCCGACATCCAGTGGGGTATTCACAAGACGCATAAGTTCGTCATATGCGTCCATCGCTGCTTTTGTCGAAGGGTGCTCACCCTTTCCTCTTTCTTCTTCCGCTTCTTCTGCATCTACTCTATATTCGCCAAAGTTTTCTGGCCGCTAGAATAAATACTCCACAAACTCTACAACATGATTAACATTTCGACTACTTGAAGCCTCAACCTGTCTCTAGTCCGGTCCCGTACCCGAATACAAAATTGAGTTATATTTTTTACCATGATAGATCTAAATAGTGTAAAATCCATGTCGTGTCACATTAAGTGTGTATATATTGTATCCTTATGATGTGCATTCCGTACTAAGCCGTGTCGCATTAAGTGTGTATATATTGTATCCTTTTGTTGTGCACTCAAGTTATAAATACTTTTGCACATGCACAAATATTGGTCCCAGGCTCTTGACCATGTTCTAACACATTTTTTCTGATAAACTCTATGAAATTTGAATACTATCTGCATATGCTTTCGATCTTTTATTTTCTATATTCATCCATCTACGGTCCATAACTGACATACATATATACACTACGTCTTAGTTATATGCATATATAATACACGTAACAATAAATATCCAAAATAAATTCAAAGTTTTTAAACACTTTCCTATGTTATTATCTACCAAAAACAGTAATTAATTGAGTATTGTATACAAAATTGTTAATCTTCAACTTTGAATGTATGGAAAACCTTCACCTTTATCACTAGCTCCAAAATATCCTCCACAAATCAAAACTTGAGAAATGAACTCATCAGGATTGCATTTATAAAATTTTCAAAAATTCTTTCTCGGCGAGACATTTCCAAAAGTCCCACTTGGAAGGAATTATGATCGCTGATGGTCAATTTCTTACCGTTGAGGGTCAACGTAACCTTCCCGGCGAGACATTGCCCAAAGTCTTGCCAGGAAAGATATAAGACCGTTGCCGGTCAATTACCTCCCGTTGGTGGTCAACATCGACGACCGTTGACCATCCTCACCGACGAGATATTTTGGATGTCCAGTTAGCGAGACCAATGTCAACGTCGACTACCCGAGAATGATGTAGCCTAGCCGGCGGGGTATAGACCCCTCGCTCGGAAGGTCTAACCAAGTCAGCGAGACCAATGTCTCGCCGGCTAAGTTGTAACCTTCCCGACGAGACGTTACAAAGTCTCGTTGAGTAGGATGAGTTATCACTAGTGAGGCTTATTGTAGCTACTCAAGAGATGAAGTGCATGATTTTCTCCCCCTTAATTAATTATAAGATGTTGTGATTTACCAATGATTATGATTTTGTACTTGCTCCTATTCGTGGGCTTGTGGAGGCTGTATCATTTCCTTGTATATTTTAGATTTTAAAACATGCCATTTAGTCAGGTATACATATGGTTGATGACACTTGTTTTTAACTTTTAGGGTAAAGTACACACCAAGTTTGGTCAAAACACACCAAGTTATACCCAACTTTAAAAGTGGACATCCAGCCCACCGAAGTATCGAAAACAGACATATAGCAAAAAACGTTAAAAATTTGGTTAGTTTTTGAAGTAAAAAGACAGAATTGCCCTTGGTTTGGTTTCAAATTTTCAAAACCATGCTCTTGGTCTATCTCCCTCTTCTTTGTCTCTACAACACCGAGCAATCCCACACCGACCCTCCGACAGATTTCACCGGCCGACCTCTCCCTCCTCGCTGCTGCCCGATGCTCGCTGGAGCTCGCTGGAAACTTGTAATTCGATCTTGCTCTTCCTTCAGCTTCATTGCATCACGCAAAGCTTTTCATTACCTCACCATTGAAGCTCCCTGCTCATTGTCGGAGCTCTAGCCTCAAAGCTTTCAGAATCACCATTGAAGCTTCTCGGCCCGAGCCTCTGTTTTCTGCACTAAAAAACAGAGCATTGCCATTTCTTCCTCCGATGAGCTTGTTGGCGCTGCAGAAAACAAAGCCCTCCTCTGTTTCGCAGCCGTGGTCGTGGCCGGAGCTTTCGAACAACACTTTATTTCAAACACATGTTCTTTTCTTATTTTCAGACAACAAAAGTGTATAGAGATGTTATTTTGACCTTCCAGCGAGCATCGGGCAGCAGCGAGGAGGGAGAGGTCGGTCGGCGAAATCCGTCGGAGGGTCGGTTAGGGATTTCTCGGTGTTGCAGAGACAAAAAAGAGGGAGATAGACCAAGGGCATAGTTTTGAAAATTTGAAACCAAACCAAGGACATTTCTGTCTTTTTACTTCAAAAACTAACATAATTTTTAACATTTTTTGCTATCTGTTTTTGATACTTCGGTGGACTGGATGTCCACTTTTAAAGTTGTGTATAACTAGGTGTGTTTTGACCAAATTTGGATGTGGCTAAGTGTACTTTACCCTAATTTTTATGCATTCTTTTTTCTGCCCTCCACTGTGTATTTAGGGAAGTTCTGGGTCAGAATAGTTTTCGTGGTTGGAGACTTCTCACATCTCCACTCCGATAGTATCCACTTCAATTCTTTCATTGAAGTCTCAGGGTTGCTTCCGTGCACTTGTTTTGATGTTTGCCATTCTCTTATCAATATACATCCATTATTAATGCATTTCACTTGAGGACCCGCACTGAGAGTGGGCTCTCTGCATTGCCCGATGCCAAGGTGTTCGAGAGCGAGCGGTGGCCTCGTGGGTTGGGGTAGATTTAGGTTGGTGGGTTAATTAGGACTTGCGAGTAGTATAGGTTTAAGAAAAAAATGAATTTCCCTTTATTACTCATAAAAAAATAGTTGCCACATATAAAAGTTTTCCTACCTAAACTACATGCCCAAATTAATAAAAAATGTATTTAGTAAGAAAAAAAAGGAATAGAGTAAATAAATAATGTAAACAACTATTAATAAAAAATAATCGGATATTAAACTTTTTTAGGAGTTGAGCCTCACTAAATATAGACTCAGATTTGGTTTAGTTACACTCCTTATAGTTTCATAGCCGGCACACCCGGATGAAAGTATTTCCCTTGCGTTGTGTGTGCTTCAGAATAAATGTTAAGAGATGCTTGTTGGGGTCAAAACAAGATTTTGGCCCTTTTCTGTTCAAAGGACTCGAATTCCTCTATGCAGACGTCCATATCAACAAGTACATATGTAGGATTATCATATATATGTTGAAGCTTATATCTTAGCAGAACTGATTCATATTTTGGATTTATTCTTCTTGGCACAAAAATTTAAAAGCTGTCTAGATACCCTTGTGAATTCATAAGTCTCCTTCCTGTTGTCACGACGGATATTCGAATTTCATCAGCTCTATATATATGATAAACAGACCATTCACATTTAGTTGAACACATCGAATCAAAACAAGCACAAGACGTGTTGTACAAAATTATGACAGGCCCAACAGTACCTTCTCGACGACTTCAAGGCAAGGTTGCGATCATCACCGGCGGAGCAAGTGGCATCGGCGAGACCACAGCCCGTCTCTTCGCTCGCCACGGCGCACGTGTTGTCATCGCGGACATCCAAGACGACAAGGGCCTCCAAGTGGCCGCCTCCATTGGCCCCGACCGCTGCACGTACATCCACTGCGATGTATCCGACGAGGAGCAAGTCAAGTCCATGGTCGACTCCACCGTGCAATCCTACGGCCAACTAGACATCATGTTCAGTAACGCGGGGATTTTCAGCAGGTCGGAACAGCTGATACTGGAGATGGACCTTGACGCGGCGGACCGCCTGTTCGGGATCAACGTGCGGGGCATGGCGGCGTGCGTGAAGCACGCGGGGAGGGCGATGGTGGCGAGCGGGGCAAAGGGTAGCATAGTGTGCACAACGAGCGTGGCGGTGAGCACCACCCACGGGAAGAACACGGACTACATAATGTCGAAGCACGCGGTGGCGGGGCTCGTCAAAACGGCGAGCAGGCAGCTGGGGGAGTACGGGATACGAGTCAACGGGGTGGCGCCAGGTGCGGTTGCGACGCCTCTGCTGTGCGGCGGATTGGGGATTGGAAGCGAGGAGGTGGAGAAGTTTGCTGCGCCGTACACGTGCCTTAATGGGTGTACCACGGTGAAGAACGTGGCCGATGCTGTGCTGTTTCTTGCTTCTGCTGACTCCGAGTTTGTGACGGGTCATAATTTAGCCGTTGACGGTGGAGTTAAGATTTACTAGCTTGATGTTCTTTTGTTATCGACATTAATCACAGATGATTAAGAGGGTTGAAATAATATTGGAGTCTCCTACTTTGTCCACTATATTACACAGATCACCATCAAACTCTTCTCCACCTATTATTATTTTCGGGAAGTTATTTTGACATCCTTCCAAATACTATTTATTAAGAAATAGACGTTGTAGACGGTAATAAATCATCCGGGCTGGATGAATAAAATCAGGTAAGGACACTCCAATTTTTTCATGGTATATACCGGGGATATCTAGGAGGGACAATGGTACTGCTGGCCAGGCAAGGAGGTCCCGTCTAGAAGGCCAAGCCGGAGGGACGTATCACCGTCAGTTTTTCCTTTTGTAACGGCACACGTTAAGTGCGCCGTTACAATTTGTAACGGCGCAGTTAAAGTGCGTCGTTACAGTGTCGCCGTTACAAACTGTAACTGCTTACTGTTTCTAACGGCGCACAGAGGGATGTGCGCCGTTACAAACAGTGACGGCGCACGGCGTTAGAGTGCCGTTACTGTTTGTAACGACGCACTGACGGTGGGCGTCGTTACGAGTTGTAACGGCGCACACACAAAGTGCGCCGTTACTGTGAGTAACGGCGCACAAACCTTGTGCGCCGTTACAAACAATATAGAATGATAAAAAAATAAAATTTTAAAAATATAATAAATATAAAATATATTTTTTATTTATTATTTTTTTATTTAAAAATTAATATTGAATTTGTTGAAAATAAAATTATATTAATATTGAATTTGTTGAATACATTATTTAATTTACATAATATCTATGACGACGGGCCTCTAGGATCTGTAGAACTATTCGGGTCAAATGGAGGTGGAGGGGCGACATTAGGGTTGAGTAACTTAAGCTGCTCTTGGAAGTACCGGAACATGTGCTCGGTTTGCTGGCTTTGGACGGCGTGCAACTGACGTTCAGCCTGACGTTCAACGCGAAGTTCCGTGAGTTCAGTCCGGAGCTCCGCAATCTCCGCTTGACTACCATCGGAGGAGGTCGAACGTCTCCTCTATCTCGGCGGTGCCTCATAAGCACTCCCGCAACCCCGGATGCGTCGACCTCTGGAGGGTTCTATGGTAACTCCTCTGGCAAGCTCGATCTCGCGAACATGCTCGACAGCTAGTCGCATGACCTCATCCTCTTCAGCGTCGGTCATCTTGTTCAGCGTTCCATCCTCGTTGTAGTTTGCCTCGTCATTCTTCCAATCCCTAAGCGCATTCTTAATGTAAAGCTGCAAAAAAAATTTGATTAATATAATAAATTTAAATATTAAAATTAAAAAAATAATAATGAAACTGACAAGCTTTGGGTTGAGTTCCTCCTCCCCCTCCCGTGCACCATCAGCAGGCCTAGGTAAGGCCTTGTGAGCCTTCAGTAAGGCCTCCAACTTTTTGGAGATCTCCACTTCCCCGGCATCCGACATCCTCTCCCAAAGCCGTCGAAATGGGACTTTGCCAGTGTGGTAGTTTAATTTGTTCTCGCTCCTCCGAATGGTACTTATTTGAGACCCAACTTGTTCCTGAAAAAAAAAAGTAAATTCACATCAAAATTAGTAAATTCAAGTAAAATTAAAAAAAATGAAAGTAAAAATTAGTAATATACCTCGTTGGCATCGAAATGTTGAACAAGCCACCGCCACTAGGACTTCTTCCCTTTCAGACACTTGGGAATCCCATTACGGTCCAGTCTAGTAGGGTCGACAGAGAGCTTGTATAACCGCTTCATGTTCGATTTTCGCTCCTTGTAAGCGCCTATGGCCGCCTCACGAATCCAACCCCTAAGCTCAACCGAATCGGTCACTGCAAATAAACGCTGAAATTCACAAACACCACGTCAATATTTATAATACGAGCATTTGAAAAAAAATGTGAGTAAATGTTGAAATTACCTTAAAACTCCTCCAAAACGCCTGGAACTCAGACGCCGGCAAATCCCCAAACGTCTGGTAGGAAGCGTCGCGTTCACGAGCGAATTTCCCTATAATCGCCTTCACCCTTTCCATTGAAAACATTCCTTCTGCGACACGTGGTCGGCCGTTTTCCCAAGTCAAGAGCAACGGACCTCCGTTCAGGTGAACTGCTCTCTCTTCTTGCTCTATGTTGAGGTCGACCTTTTGCTCCTTTTTTGCCCTGGCTTCCCAGCTCTTCGTGTTTAGGCAGTCGACTTCCACTTTGTAATCGAAGTACAGTCCGTACCTCGGAATCTCTCTGTACTCGAGGTGAAGGAGCCTCCACTCGTTCAGCGGGAGTTCTGACTCATCCGGCACAAAGTCCTTTTTGGAGGGTCCTGCGACGTCTCCGAGCATCTCCTGGAAACTCCGAGGATCCGGAACCTGGAACTGCCAGTCAACCTCCGTATCTTTCGGATAAGTCGGCTGAGTGGGCTGAGTCGGCTGCGGCAGTGACGGAGTGTACATCTCATCATGTAACTCCGGCGTCTGTGAAGCCTCGAAGAATAGAATGTGCATTCTGGCTCGCCTAGGTGCCCTGGCCTTAGGTGCCTAACGTCTAGGCTCCATTATCTGTAATTGACCGAATAACACTTTAAAGTTCAATTTAACCGAAATAACCCTAATTCGGCCGGAAATGACCGAATTACCCTTTTTAAGGTCAAATTGACCGAATTACCCTTGTTAAGGTCGAAATGACCGAATTACCCCTAATTCGGCCGGCATTGAAGGAATAACACTTTAAAGGTCAATTTGACCGAAATAACCCTAATTCGGCCGGAAATGACCGAATTACCCCTTTTAAGGTCAAATTGACTTTTTTACCCCTAATTCGGTCGGAGTTGACCGAATTACCCTTGTTAAGGTCGAAACGACCGAATTACTCTAATTTGACCGGAATTGACCGAATAACACTTTAAAGGTCAATTTGACCGAAATAACCCTAATTCGGCCGGAAATGACCAAATTACCTTTTTAAAGGTCAAATTGACCGAATTACCCCTAATACGGTCAGAGTTGACCGAATTACCCTTTTTAAAGGCAAAATGACCGAATTACCCCTAATTCGGCCAGAGTTGACTGAATGACACTTTTAAGGTCAAATTGACCAAAATAACCCTAATTTAAGGTCAAATTGACCGAAATAACCATTTTAAGAATTTTTTTTAATAATTCCAAAAATACCCCTAATGGGTAATTTTTTTTAATAATTCCAAAAATACCCCTAATTGGCAAATTTTTTTAATTCCAAAAATACCCCTAACGGGCAATTTTTTTATAATTCCAAAAATACCCCTAATGGACAATTTTTTTTATAATTCCAAAAATACCCCTAAGAGCCATTTTTTTGTAATTCCAAAAATTTCTACCCCTAAGGGGCTATTTTTTTAAAATTCCAAAAATACCTCTGAGGGCCATTTTTTTGTAATTCCAAAATTTTTACCCCTAAGGGGCTATTTTTTTTATAATTCCAAAAATACCCTTAATGGGCTATTTTTTATATTTAAAAAAATACCCCTAATGGGTAAGTTTTTTATATTTCCAAAAATACCGCTAATGGGCAATTTTTTTTAATTTCAAAATTATCCCTGATGGGCAATTTTTTATATTTCCAAAAATACCCCTAATGGTTAATTTTTTTATATTTCCAAAAATACACCTGAGGGGCATATTTTTTTATAATTTCAAAAATACCCTTAAGGGGCATTTTTTTTAATAATTCCAAAAATACCCCTAAGGGGCATTTTTTTGGTAATTCCAAAAATACCCCTAATGGGCATTTTTTTGGTAATTCCAAAAATACCCCTACACATGCAATTTCATACAAATTCTTACTTACTTATAAACATGCAATTTCATACATATTTTCAATTCTAACTTACCTATTCATAAAAATTCAATTTCATGCAATTTTATATTAAACATGCAATTTCATATTTCAATTTCAATTTCAAATTCAATTTCATACACTTTTTCATACAGAATATAATATATTCATTGATCAAAAATTCTAACATCTTCAATTTCATACATATTTGAAAAATTCTAACATATTCATTACCTCTTTGACGGGAAGGTCCGGTGACGGCGGGACGGTAACGGCGACGGCGACGGGAAGGCGACGACGACGGCAAGGGAGGAGGAAGAGAGTAATCGGAAAAACAGAGGAGGAAGAAGGAGGGCTCTGCCCAATATTTATCTGCGATTTTGTAACGGCGCACATAGTAGGGTGCGCCGTTACAAAATTTAAGTGTAACGGCGCACCCTCATATGTGCGCCGTTAGACCTAATATTTGTAACGGCGCACACTCATATGTGCGCCGTTACAAACCATATCGGTCAGAAAACGAGCCGTTTCTGACCGTTGTCTGACCCAACGATAAACTTTTGCAACGGTCAACAAGTTTGTAAAGGCGCACATACCCATGTGCGCCGTTACAAGCAAAATTATGTAAAGGCGTACACTGTTGTGCGCCGTTACAACCCAAATGTCCGCGGGAAGTTTAAATTTTCGCAAAATTTACCCGCGAAATTTGAATTTTCGCGAAATTTCACCCCAAAATTTGATTTTTTGCGTGGCGCCACTTTTGTAACGGCGCACATTGCTATGTGCGCCGTTACAAACTTTAACCCTAAATTTAACCTAAACTCGATCGTTAATGATAAGCGGTCTTCCCGTGGTTTGATTTTCTTCAAATTTGTACTATACCACGTATATGTAATTTCTAACTAATTGAACGGTTTCGATTAAAAAAAAAAATATTAATCTATCGAACGTATGATCATCAATGTGTTTAGGGTTTTTGTAAGTTTTACCTTCCTAAACCCTAAACTCACGCTTTCAACGAAAGTGGAATATGTTGAAAACAAAGTTTTAATCCAACCGTACGGATAGGAGCGCAATGAATGTGTACTTCATATGCCAAAATTTCATTCAATTCGGATAATGTATGAACCTAGATCTAACCGGTCAATGGGAAGTCAACATACTTGACTGACCCATTTGACTTTTTGTAACGGCGCACTTTGCCTATGTGGGCCGTTACAAACACAAAAAAATATTATTATTTTATTTATGTCGATCCAAAAGTTAATCCGACCGTACCAATTTGAGCGCAATGACTTGTTAGTTCATGTTTCATAATTTCAGGGTACTATGTTCAACGTATGAATCTCGATCGGGATCGAAAACCCGATTTGAAAGGACAAAAGTCAACAATATGATTTTTCCTAAGTGTGGATTTGTAACGGCGCACATTGTAATGTGCGCCGTTACAAATCCACACTTAGGAAAAAAAAACAGTTTTATTTCAAAATCTGTAATGACAAAATTACCCTTTACAATTCATAGATTAAAAAAACCATTTATTCATAACCAATCAAACATACATATACATATTAAGTATCAGAGTCGGCGGAATCATAATCTTCATGCCCTTCCAAATTGTTGTCATCGGTTTCTTTGTCGTCGTGGTCGGTTTCTTCGTCTTCTTCATCGTTCTCAACTGGAGGTACTCGCGGTGAATACCGGATTAAGTTTGTTAGGTCGATAGTGATACCACTCGGTGTGACGATGTCAATTCGATCTTCTTGATAAGGTTCATCGACTTCAAACTCTAGGTCGTGGTCGTCACTGGCACGGGCTAAACTGCTCGGTTTGTAGTGACCCCTATGTGACACGACGTTCACAACCTTCCACGGTCCAGATTTAGGGTCGTCGATATAGTATACCTGTTTTTCCATTAAACCAAGGCAAAATGGGTTTTGTTTGTAACAATCTGTGGACATGTTGACCGAAATGAATCCATTTGCGTCCTTTCTGACTGTCCATTCGTCGTACTACCGACACTTGAATAGAACGACTGGCATGCCTTCCGAGTAGGTTAGGATACATACGTCCATAAGAACACCGTAGTAACATATGTCGTTTGCTTCAATCATGACCCCTGAATTTTGATTTCTCCGGCCCTGGTCGATTCTCAAGCATAAAAATTTGACGCCGTTAACAGTACACTGCGAATAAATGACAGACGAACGAGGACCTCTAGATAGTAGTACCAACTCTCGTTGCCACCCTGGAGCACTCATCTGCACACGGAATATAAATGAGTTATCCCTAAAATTTGTTTATGGTAATTTAAGTTAACCTGATGTCTATTACGTACAATTCTGCGCCACTCGAAGACAAAGGACATGACTCGGTCCTGAAGAGATTTCCTAGGGTGTATTCGTTGGAACCCTGCACGATGTGATTCTACGAATGCATCTGCTTCGGCACAATTCTCAATCACTGTCCAATTTGCCCAGAACATCTCGGATGTGCTCAATTTGTCGTTTCGCACCATCCTCTTAACTTTTACATGTGGGGAAACAACTGATAAGTTGAATCCTAGAGCTGGACTAACAAAAGTTTCGCTGGCTGAAGTGGTGCGGTTAAGGTACATCTGAGTGAAGGTGACAGACCGATTATGAAGGTTAATGTCATATTCGACTATACAGTTCAATGGTAATTGGAAATGATATTTCAAAGTCAAGGATCATACCGTTCAATTGGAAACATCCATGTGAAATGAACTGGGCCGGTTCGCAAAACTTGATCCGGGAGGTGCAGTAGAAGGTGAACCATAATTGTACAGAATGAAGGAGGGAAAATAGTTTCCAACTTACAGACTAGAACCACTATATCTTCCCCCAACCTTTTCAGGGCTTTTTTCCTCGGTTCCCTCGTGCACAACAATTGAAAGGCCTTGCCCAGCTCTGTTAATGCTTCTGCCATATAAGGCGGAACGTACTTTCGAATGACAAGGGGGAAGATACGTTGCATCAACATGTGACAATCGTGGGTCTTCAATCCGAGGAACTTTTTCTCATCGGGATTCACCTTGCTCTTTAGACTTCCCGCATATCCAGAGGGAAACTTAACAGCTCGGATATGCTCCAGTACTTTCTTCCGATCACGACCCGCCACGCCATAAGGTGATAGCATTTGTGCCCTAGTCCAATTGCTATTAGTCTGTAAACGTCTATGTACATTATCATCGTTTGTAACATATATATAAAACGGCTTTGTATTACTTATGTGTTGAAGTAATATGTTAAGCATGATCTGATTTATGACCACTAAAGTAGTAGAACCATAAATCTGTACGGATCACACTTAACGAGTCCCTGGTCAAAACATGCTTCCTAATAAGCGACCAGTATGAGGATGGTTCTTAATGACGTAGTTCTACTTGTCATAGGGATGAGGGATCCTGGAACCATATCATAGATATCATGAGGTGATTGATATCGGACGACCCGCTTTGAATAGTGTTTTCATAGATTAAGCCATAAACATATTCAAATGCGATAGCTTGTCACGGCATCCTTAGACCAAGGAGTTTTTGTAATCACTATGCAATGAACGTACGGCTTTAACTTGCGCCAAACGCTTTCTGTAAAAGGATTGCTATAAAGGGCATGATTGGGTGGCGGAACGGGTTGCATGAGTGACACGAAAGACAGCTAAAGGATTTATCCCTCATACTACGGTATGGGAAAGATATCCGTTAGAAGGCCTCTTGATGGAGACTGACTGAGAGAAAGAGCACGGCTATGCCAATGATACGGGTTATCAGTTCTCAGCCATCTCGCATATCAAGTAACAATGATTTATTGAACAAGGGAGATGACTCTATGCCTTGTGATCAATCGGGATATCTAGAGATAACAGGATGGTGACTTGTACGCACAAAGGTTAAGTCGAATCATCGATCATCATGCACCTTGGGTAATCATAATGTTTTACTATAGACCACTTATGATGGATCGGGCAAGAACGATCTTTTGCGCCGATCTGCCAACGGTGGCATGAGCCTAGAGGGTCACACACATACAAGGCGGATAACTTGAGACAAGGAAACATTGATGTTTCTTGAGGAGTAATATATGGACAAAACTGGAGGTTTTGTGCCATAGGTTCGGTTTGAGAGAATAATTAGCGAATCGAGAAAAATTGAGTTTTTCGTCGATATCGCGTCGGACTTTGTTTGATAAGTAACGACAAAAAGGTCGGGCAACTTTTGGACGCGGCATGAGACAACACGGGAGGGCCCATTGGGCTCGGCCCATGAAGCCTCATGGCCGGCCCAATAAGGGCCCAATAAGGCCATATGGCCGGCCCACTTGGTGGGACCATTGTGGGGGCCACACAATGCCATGCTTAGTTGGTGATTGTGGATTAAGAGGTGAGTGATTTAAGGGGTATGGGTTAAAGCACCTTTAAGCCCATACCAATCACTTTTAACCCATACTTGTGAGTTGGGTGATGAATTATAATGCAAGACTTTAATTCATTAATTCATTAAGTCACAAAACACACAAAAATCCTCTCTCTCTCTCATTGTGGCCGGCCACCCCTCTCCTCTTCATCATCTTGCTCTCTTGTTCTTCATTTAATTGTTCTTCATCATCGTCGGGATGGCGATGCTCTCCACTTAGTTGAATAAGGGGGAGATTTGTTGGGCCTATATTAAATAAGTGGAGGCCCAAAACCCATGTAGTTAGTATCCTATATGGAAAAGGAAACCCTAATTGCTTGCCTATAAATAGGAGGCAATAGAGAGAAGGAAGAAAGACCAATTCAAGAGAGAATTAGAATGAAATTCGTGCAGAATTTTCTGCTACTTTCTGGGCCAGCAAGGTTCTCGAGTCCGATCGGAGGTCGATCCACCGTTGGATTGTGCTGATTTTTGGAAAGGGTGTTCGGAAGACGTGGTACTACGTTCTGACCGTTGGAATTTGCGATTGGAAGTCCGAGTGATTTGATACGATTTTCGGATCGTGCGCCATCGATTCGGTGAAGTTTCTCTACTCTTTCTTTTAATTGTGGTTTGAGCCAAGATTGGTTAATCTTGAGATATTGTGATCCTCTAATTGTATTTAGAGAGAACTCGTTGTACCCATTATATTGATAGTGGAGATTAAGCGGCCTCGAGGGTCCCGTGGTTTTTCCTCTCTCGCCTTGAAGAGGTTTTCCACGTTAAAATTGTGCGTGTCTATTGTGTTCTTGTTTGCTATATTTTATTAGCTTGCTTGATTCGCTCTGCTTGATAGATTCCTACGAGATTTGCACAGGTGGGGAGAATTATTTAATTCCGCTGCATCTAATTATTCTATTAGATTCGTTTTTCTCCCAACAAAGTGGTATCAGAGGCGAAGGTTATTTAATCGGTATCTTGTGTTAAATAATGGAAGCTAATACAAGCAGAATGGTTAGTCTGAATGATTCAAATTATCATGTCTGGAAAGGGAAGATGAAAGATCTTCTTTATGTGAAGGATTATTATCTACCGGTTTTCAGTGAAGCCAAGCCTGAAAACAAATCTGATGGTGAATGGAATTTATTGCATCGTCAAGTATGTGGCTATATTAGACAATGGGTGGATGATAATGTTTTGAATCATGTCAGTGGAGAGACACATGCACGCAGTTTATGGAGCAAGCTTGAGCAGTTATATGCTCGAAAGACTGGTAATAATAAGTTGTTCTTGATAAAGCAGATGATGAGTTTGAAGTATCATGATGGGGCTCCGTTGACAGATCATCTTAATGCTTTTCAAGGAATTATTAATCAGCTTGCAGGAATGGGTATCAAGTTCGATGATGAGGTGCAGGGTTTGTGGCTTTTGGGTACATTACCGGACTCGTGGGAGACGTTCAGGACGTCCCTATCTAACTCAGCTCCGGATGGTGTTATCACCATGGATTTGGCTAAGGGAAGTGCTCTGAATGAAGAGATGAGGAGAAAGTCACAAGGTTTCTCTTCGCACTCAGAAGTCTTAGTGACAGAACAAAAAGGAAGGAGCAAGAGCAGAGGTCCAAAGGGTAGACACAGAAGCAAGAGTAAGAACAGGTATACCAATGCAGAGTGCTATCACTGTGGTCAAAATGGGGCATATTAAAAAGTATTCCCGAAAGCTCAAGAGAGACAACCAACATGACAAAGAGAAAGAAAAGAAGGCAGGTCATGACGATGATGTTGCTACTATTACTGAAGAGTTTCTTCTCTTGTGTGATGAAGAAGATGTTAACTTGGCTTGTGATGAGACCAGTTGGGTAGTAGATAGCGGTGCCTCCATTCATGCTACAAGTCGAAAGGATCTCTTTTCATCTTATACATCTGGTGATTATGGCAATGTTAAGATGGGAAATCGAGGCATGTCAAAAGCTATTGGCATAGGAGATGTGCGTTTGGAGACGAAAAACGGTACAACTCTTATTCTGAAAAATGTTAAGCATATTCCTGCATTCATTTGAATTTGATATCAGTAGGCAAGCTAGATGATGAAGGTTTTCATCATACCTTTGGTGGTGGTTAATGGAAGCTCACTAAAGGTGTTATGGTCGTGGCTAGAGGTGAAAAGTGTGCTTCGTTGTACGTGACACAAGCTAGAGTTTGTGGTGGCATTATTAATGCAGTCGAGAAAGAGAGTACAACTGAATTGTGGCACAAGAGACTTAGTCACATGAGCGAGAAGGGAATGATGGTTTTGGGAAAGAAGAATCTCCTACCGGGAATGAAAGGTGAACCGTTAGACAAGTGTGAGCATTGCTTGGCCGGCAAGCAAACTAGAGTATCTTTCAAATCATCCCCTCCCTCGAGAAAGCCAGAGATGCTTGATTTAGTATACTCTGATGTCTGTGGTCCTATGAAATCCAAGACGCTTGGAGGTGGTCTCTATTTTGTGACTTTTATAGATGATCATTCAAGGAAAGTGTGGGCCTATATCTTGAAGACTAAAGATCAAGTGTGTGGTGTCTTCAAGCAATTTCATGCCCTAGTTGAGAGACAGACTGGGAAGAAGTTAAAGTGCATGTGAACCGATAATGGAGGTGAGTATTGTGGTTCTTTTGATGATTATTGCAAGGATCAAGGCATTCGACATCAAAGGACGCCTCCAAAGACGCCTCAGCTAAATGGGTTAGCTGAGAGGATGAATAGAACGCTTATTGAAAGGACGAGATGTTTACTTTCACAAGCAGGGTTACCAAGATGCTTTTGGGGTGAGGCTTTGAATACAGTGGTTCATGTGTTGAATCTCACACCGTGTGTGCCTCTTGAGTTTGATGTTCCAAATGGAGTTTGGACAGGTAAAGATGTCTCCTACAATCACTTAAAGGTATTTGGATGCAAGGCATTTGTGCATATTCCAAAGGATGAAAGATCTAAGCTTGACGTGAAGACTAGACCGTGCATATTCATCGGTTATGGCGAGGATGAGTTTGGGTACAGATTTTATGATCCGGTGCAGAAGAAACTTATCAGAAGCCGCGATGTGGTATTTATGGAGAATCAAGACATCAAAGATATTGCGAAGTTTGAAGAAAGTGCTTCGCAATTTATAACTGACTTGATTGATTTTGATATAGTTCCTCCTACAGTTGTGCCAAGTCAAGTTGAAGATGAAGTTCGTGATGACCAACAGGGTGCAGGTGATGTTGATGCTCCTACAGAGGTAGAGATGGATAATGAAGTTCATGAGCAATTGCCAGTACCAGATGTTCCACCAGTTGTTCCACTCAGGAGATCTTCTAGAGATCGACAACCGTCTACAAGGTACTCAGCTGATGAGTATGTGTTAGTATCTGACGGGGGAGAACCCGAAAGTTACAGTGAAGCCCTCATCGATTCGGTGAAGTTTCTCTACTCTTTCTTTTAATTGTGGTTTGAGCCAAGATTGGTTAATCTTGAGATATTGTGATCCTCTAATTGTATTTAGAGAGAACTCGTTGTACCCATTATATTGATAGTGGAGATTAAGCGGCCTCGAGGGTCCCGTGGTTTTTCCTCTCTCGCCTTGAAGAGGTTTTCCACGTTAAAATTGTGCGTGTCTATTGTGTTCTTGTTTGCTATATTTTATTAGCTTGCTTGATTCGCTCTGCTTGATAGATTCCTACGAGATTTGCACAGGTGGGGAGAATTATTTAATTCCGCTGCATCTAATTATTCTATTAGATTCGTTTTTCTCCCAACAAAGTGGTATCAGAGGCGAAGGTTATTTAATCGGTATCTTGTGTTAAATAATGGAAGCTAATACAAGCAGAATGGTTAGTCTGAATGATTCAAATTATCATGTCTGGAAAGGGAAGATGAAAGATCTTCTTTATGTGAAGGATTATTATCTACCGGTTTTCAGTGAAGCCAAGCCTGAAAACAAATCTGATGGTGAATGGAATTTATTGCATCGTCAAGTATGTGGCTATATTAGACAATGGGTGGATGATAATGTTTTGAATCATGTCAGTGGAGAGACACATGCACGCAGTTTATGGAGCAAGCTTGAGCAGTTATATGCTCGAAAGACTGGTAATAATAAGTTGTTCTTGATAAAGCAGATGATGAGTTTGAAGTATCATGATGGGGCTCCGTTGACAGATCATCTTAATGCTTTTCAAGGAATTATTAATCAGCTTGCAGGAATGGGTATCAAGTTCGATGATGAGGTGCAGGGTTTGTGGCTTTTGGGTACATTACCGGACTCGTGGGAGACGTTCAGGACGTCCCTATCTAACTCAGCTCCGGATGGTGTTATCACCATGGATTTGGCTAAGGGAAGTGCTCTGAATGAAGAGATGAGGAGAAAGTCACAAGGTTTCTCTTCGCACTCAGAAGTCTTAGTGACAGAACAAAAAGGAAGGAGCAAGAGCAGAGGTCCAAAGGGTAGACACAGAAGCAAGAGTAAGAACAGGTATACCAATGCAGAGTGCTATCACTGTGGTCAAAAGGGGCATATTAAAAAGTATTGCGGAAAGCTCAAGAGAGACAACCAACATGACAAAGAGAAAGAAAAGAAGGCAGGTCATGACGATGATGTTGCTACTATTACTGAAGAGTTTCTTCTCTTGTGTGATGAAGAAGATGTTAACTTGGCTTGTGATGAGACCAGTTGGGTAGTAGATAGCGGTGCCTCCATTCATGCTACAAGTCGAAAGGATCTCTTTTCATCTTATACATCTGGTGATTATGGCAATGTTAAGATGGGAAATCGAGGCATGTCAAAAGCTATTGGCATAGGAGATGTGCGTTTGGAGACGAAAAACGGTACAACTCTTATTCTGAAAAATGTTAAGCATATTCCTGACATTCATTTGAATTTGATATCAGTAGGCAAGCTAGATGATGAAGGTTTTCATCATACCTTTAGTGGTGGTTAATGGAAGCTCACTAAAGGTGTTATGGTCGTGGCTAGAGGTGAAAAGTGTGCTTCGTTGTACGTGACACAAGCTAGAGTTTGTGGTGGCATTATTAATGCAGTCGAGAAAGAGAGTACAACTGAATTGTGGCACAAGAGACTTAGTCACATGAGCGAGAAGAGAATGATGGTTTTGGGAAAGAAGAATCTCCTACCGGGAATGAAAGGTGAACCGTTAGACAAGTGTGAGCATTGCTTGGCCGGCAAGCAAACTAGAGTATCTTTCAAATCATCCCCTCCCTCGAGAAAGCCAGAGATGCTTGATTTAGTATACTCTGATGTCTGTGGTCCTATGAAATCCAAGACGCTTGGAGGTGGTCTCTATTTTGTGACTTTTATAGATGATCATTCAAGGAAAGTGTGGGCCTATATCTTGAAGACTAAAGATCAAGTGTGTGGTGTCTTCAAGCAATTTCATGCCCTAGTTGAGAGACAGACTGGGAAGAAGTTAAAGTGCATGTGAACCGATAATGGAGGTGAGTATTGTGGTTCTTTTGATGATTATTGCAAGGATCAAGGCATTCGACATCAAAGGACGCCTCCAAAGACGCCTCAGCTAAATGGGTTAGCTGAGAGGATGAATAGAACGCTTATTGAAAGGACGAGATGTTTACTTTCACAAGCAGGGTTACCAAGATGCTTTTGGGGTGAGGCTTTGAATACAGTGGTTCATGTGTTGAATCTCACACCGTGTGTGCCTCTTGAGTTTGATGTTCCAAATGGAGTTTGGACAGGTAAAGATGTCTCCTACAATCACTTAAAGGTATTTGGATGCAAGGCATTTGTGCATATTCCAAAGGATGAAAGATCTAAGCTTGACGTGAAGACTAGACCGTGCATATTCATCGGTTATGGCGAGGATGAGTTTGGGTACAGATTTTATGATCCGGTGCAGAAGAAACTTATCAGAAGCCGCGATGTGGTATTTATGGAGAATCAAGACATCAAAGATATTGCGAAGTTTGAAGAAAGTGCTTCGCAATTTATAACTGACTTGATTGATTTTGATATAGTTCCTCCTACAGTTGTGCCAAGTCAAGTTGAAGATGAAGTTCGTGATGACCAACAGGGTGCAGGTGATGTTGATGCTCCTACAGAGGTAGAGATGGATAATGAAGTTCATGAGCAATTGCCAGTACCAGATGTTCCACCAGTTGTTCCACTCAGGAGATCTTCTAGAGATCGACAACCGTCTACAAGGTACTCAGCTGATGAGTATGTGTTAGTATCTGACGGGGGAGAACCCGAAAGTTACAGTGAAGCCCTCATCGATTCGGTGAAGTTTCTCTACTCTTTCTTTTAATTGTGGTTTGAGCCAAGATTGGTTAATCTTGAGATATTGTGATCCTCTAATTGTATTTAGAGAGAACTCGTTGTACCCATTATATTGATAGTGGAGATTAAGCGGCCTCGAGGGTCCCGTGGTTTTTCCTCTCTCGCCTTGAAGAGGTTTTCCACGTTAAAATTGTGCGTGTCTATTGTGTTCTTGTTTGCTATATTTTATTAGCTTGCTTGATTCGCTCTGCTTGATAGATTCCTACGAGATTTGCACAGGTGGGGAGAATTATTTAATTCCGCTGCATCTAATTATTCTATTAGATTCGTTTTTCTCCCAACAAAGTGGTATCAGAGGCGAAGGTTATTTAATCGGTATCTTGTGTTAAATAATGGAAGCTAATATAAGCAGAATGGTTAGTCTGAATGATTCAAATTATCATGTCTGGAAAGGGAAGATGAAAGATCTTCTTTATGTGAAGGATTATTATCTACCGGTTTTCAGTGAAGCCAAGCCTGAAAACAAATCTGATGGTGAATGGAATTTATTGCATCGTCAAGTCTGTGGCTATATTAGACAATGGGTGGATGATAATGTTTTGAATCATGTCAGTGGAGAGACACATGCACGCAGTTTATGGAGCAAGCTTGAGCAGTTATATGCTCGAAAGACTGGTAATAATAAGTTGTTCTTGATAAAGCAGATGATGAGTTTGAAGTATCATGATGGGGCTCCGTTGACAGATCATCTTAATGCTTTTCAAGGAATTATTAATCAGCTTGCAGGAATGGGTATCAAGTTCGATGATGAGGTGCAGGGTTTGTGGCTTTTGGGTACATTACCGGACTCGTGGGAGACGTTCAGGACGTCCCTATCTAACTCAGCTCCGGATGGTGTTATCACCATGGATTTGGCTAAGGGAAGTACTCTGAATGAAGAGATGAGGAGAAAGTCACAAGGTTTCTCTTCGCACTCAGAAGTCTTAGTGACAGAACAAAAAGGAAGGAGCAAGAGCAGAGGTCCAAAGGGTAGACACAGAAGCAAGAGTAAGAACAGGTATACCAATGCAGAGTGCTATCACTGTGGTCAAAATGGGGCATATTAAAAAGTATTCCCGAAAGCTCAAGAGAGACAACCAACATGACAAAGAGAAAGAAAAGAAGGCAGGTCATGACGATGATGTTGCTACTATTACTGAAGAGTTTCTTCTCTTGTGTGATGAAGAAGATGTTAACTTGGCTTGTGATGAGACCAGTTGGGTAGTAGATAGCGGTGCCTCCATTCATGCTACAAGTCGAAAGGATCTCTTTTCATCTTATACATCTGGTGATTATGGCAATGTTAAGATGGGAAATCGAGGCATGTCAAAAGCTATTGGCATAGGAGATGTGCGTTTGGAGACGAAAAACGGTACAACTCTTATTCTGAAAAATGTTAAGCATATTCCTGACATTCATTTGAATTTGATATCAGTAGGCAAGCTAGATGATGAAGGTTTTCATCATACCTTTGGTGGTGGTTAATGGAAGCTCACTAAAGGTGTTATGGTCGTGGCTAGAGGTGAAAAGTGTGCTTCGTTGTACGTGACACAAGCTAGAGTTTGTGGTGGCATTATTAATGCAGTCGAGAAAGAGAGTACAACTGAATTGTGGCACAAGAGACTTAGTCACATGAGCGAGAAGGGAATGATGGTTTTGGGAAAGAAGAATCTCCTACCGGGAATGAAAGGTGAACCGTTAGACAAGTGTGAGCATTGCTTGGCCGGCAAGCAAACTAGAGTATCTTTCAAATCATCCCCTCCCTCGAGAAAGCCAGAGATGCTTGATTTAGTATACTCTGATGTCTGTGGTCCTATGAAATCCAAGACGCTTGGAGGTGGTCTCTATTTTGTGACTTTTATAGATGATCATTCAAGGAAAGTGTGGGCCTATATCTTGAAGACTAAAGATCAAGTGTGTGGTGTCTTCAAGCAATTTCATGTCCTAGTTGAGAGACAGACTGGGAAGAAGTTAAAGTGCATGTGAACCGATAATGGAGGTGAGTATTGTGGTTCTTTTGATGATTATTGCAAGGATCAAGGCATTCGACATCAAAGGACGCCTCCAAAGACGCCTCAGCTAAATGGGTTAGCTGAGAGGATGAATAGAACGCTTATTGAAAGGACGAGATGTTTACTTTCACAAGTAGGGTTACCAAGATGCTTTTGGGGTGAGGCTTTGAATACAGTGGTTCATGTGTTGAATCTCACACCGTGTGTGCCTCTTGAGTTTGATGTTCCAAATGGAGTTTGGACAGGTAAAGATGTCTCCTACAATCACTTAAAGGTATTTGGATGCAAGGCATTTGTGCATATTCCAAAGGATGAAAGATCTAAGCTTGACGTGAAGACTAGACCGTGCATATTCATCGGTTATGGCGAGGATGAGTTTGGGTACAGATTTTATGATCCGGTGCAGAAGAAACTTATCAGAAGCCGCGATGTGGTATTTATGGAGAATCAAGACATCAAAGATATTGCGAAGTTTGAAGAAAGTGCTCCGCAATTTATAACTGACTTGATTGATTTTGATATAGTTCCTCCTACAGTTGTGCCAAGTCAAGTTGAAGATGAAGTTCGTGATGAAGTTCGTGATGACCATCGAGGGCGAAAAATTCAACGGGATAGCGACTACAGGCCACAAACTGTAACTCGCCGCATTAGGCCCGTATGGAGAGAACCCGTCGGATGACAGCTCCAGCTGCACGTTCCGTACTTCTCCAAAAAATACTGGGTATTTAGCGTCAAAATGAATCCAATCCGCACCGTCCGATGGATGTACTAATATTTCATCGTCCTCATTCTCCCGCTCCCCGTGCCATCGCATCCACTCAGCCGTCTCTGGGGCAAGATATAAACGTTGAAGTCGAGGAGTCAATGGGAAGTACCACAACGTCTTTTTCGGAATTAATTTTTTTCTCACTTTTGCGTATCGTGCTTCTTCACAAACGCCACATGTCTGTTGTTGCGGTTGTGTTCCGTAGTACAAAGTGCATCCGTACAAACATGCATTATATTTCACGTGTGGCAGTTGGATTGCCTTCATTTTCTGCTTCGCCGCTGCATAGCTAGATGGATACATATTAGGTTGGGGTAACGTAGAACAATAATCTTTGGCAACCTTGGTAAAAGCTTCGTCGGACATCCCGGTGCTCTGCTTGATAGACAACATCCTTAACGTTGCTGCTAATGAAGTATCCTCACTATTTTCGTACAACGGCTTTTGCGACTCCGTCACCAACCGGTTGTATGCTGTCATGGTTGCCTTAGCGACTCCCTCATCGACTTCGGTTATTATTCCAATGTTCTGTTGTTCGTCCTCGTCCTCGTCAATCCTTACATCTCTAGTTGGGTCTACATCATCCACGAGCTGATGCACAGGATCAACGTACACTGGATTGTTGTCCGACGTCGAATAAGGCTGATTCGCCGATGTTTCCCTCAAACTGATATCCCAATTCCGGCTCGAGCTAACTCCTTCGGCTTCGCCATGATGGAACCACACATTATACGATCTAAGGAAATCTTTCCTCAATATATGATCGCAAATGGTGTCCATATCGTGCCAAGCAGAATTACAACACCTCGTGCATGGACACTTGAAATGTCCCACACCATCTCTTGGAGCGTTTTTCCTCGCAAATTTTACAAAACTACTTAATCCGTTCATCTATTCCTCACTCATTTTTACGGATCCCATCCATCTCCGATCCATTCTTTATATGTAATATATATAAATTCGGTTAACAATTCATTTACATAATATTGCATTATTTATAAATATGTACGTACCTTCTAATTCACATAAATGACCTAATTACCCTTGTTTGGTCATTTATGACCTAATTACCCCTAATTAGGTCATAAATGACCAAAATACCATTGTTTGGTCATTTATGATCAAATACCCTAATGTAATGTTATCATGGAAATAATGGAATCGGGAGAATTTACCCTAATGTTATCATGCAATTAATGGAATCGGGAGAATTGACCCTAATGTTATCATGCAATTCATGGAATCGGGTAATTTGTTTCATCAATTCCAAAACTAATTTAATAAATTTAACATGCAAATTATTCATACAAGCAAAACCATACAAATTCATATGAAATCATATACAAATTTGCAGTTATATGTAGTGCATTATTTAAAAATATGTACATACCTTCTCGGGAGAATTTGTGTGAGGGTGCTCGGGAAAATTTATAAAATATCGAAATTACGAAATTACCCTTGTCGGGAGAAAATTAGTTGTGAGAAGTTGTAGGAAGAAAAAGGGGATGTTCTGCCAAGACTTATAATACATTTTTGTAACGGCGCACATAGTATTGTGTGCCGTTACAAAATTCCTTGTAACGGCGCACATTCCAAGATGCGCCGTTACAAAGTAACGGTAACAACAACGGCTTGATTTCCGACCGTTTTCCATAACGGCAACAAAATGGTCAACGGTCAACACCTTTTGTAACGGCGCACAACACGGTGTGCGCTGGTAACGGCGCACTTTCTATGTGCGCCGTTACTAATTTTCTTTCTAAAGGCGCACATACTTTATATGCGCCGTTAGAAAAGAAAAAACTTATAGTGTATGAGGAAAATTCACAAGGACTGTGTTCACCGGCTAGGCCTCGACGAGAAAGATAAGCCCCGTCAAGATATTGGTCCAATGTCTTGTCAGGAAGGTGAGAGCAATATCTCGCCGGGAAGATGTAAAACCTTTACCAGTGGGACATTGCAATGTCCGGCCGGAAATGTAAAATGAGTATTTTATATGATTCCAAAACTCGTAATTTAAATAGTAATCAAAATCTTCAATACCATAGACAACGTACATAAATGCTAAAATAAATGCAAAAAGTGGCACTTCAGATTTTGGGGCATTCCGAGAATCAATCTTAGGACCTTTCGCACCCTAAATGAGAATCATACAATTAGACCAAATGTCATTTTGAATTTACAAAATCTTACTACGGCAGATATAAACTTACTGACTTAGAAAAGGTAAATAGCCAATTCTATAATCATTTTATCTATACTATACACACTTAAAAAAAAATGGCATTGTACCTCTTGTCGCCACCTTCCTTTATGAGCTTCATGTCCGTCATTTTTGGTGCCTCTTTCTGGATAAACAACCTCTATCCCCTCATAACCCACCAAGCTTGAGATCAAAACCACAATTTGAACAACATGTCAATCTTAATACATAACTGTTTGTTTGAATTTAATTGGAAATTCAAAGAGAATACTAATTATACACCTTAATCAGCTCAACAAGCAAGAGTTCTAACAACAATACCATAACCTTACCACCTCAACAAGATAAAAATTTGCTACCAATAGTACTTAGCATTGAATTGACAACTATTAAGCTCCAGATTAAGAGCATTGAATTGACAATTATTAAGCTCCAGATTCGAGAGACCGACGAAGAAACCTTCCATTACTACTCAAACCTTCCATTACCTACCTACTCTATAAGAATTCGAGAGACAGGCAAAGAAACAAATTTTCATTGGATGCCCAGAAATTATTCGCCCATCCTTACAATTTAACCCCAAATGCCAAAGTTCTTATTTATTCTTAGAAAATTAGGATAAATTTTACGATCAGCTTATAGGTAGTAAAAAAAACCCTTGAAACAAATTTCTAGAACCCCAAATCAAATTGAAACCTTAAAATAAAAAAATTACCTGAAAATCCTTCATATCATCTTTTCCTCAATTCAGTCTACAAACACTCACAAATTATGGCACAAATCAACAATTATCAAACCTCCAATGAATCTCTTCTCTATACTCAAGAACAAACACAAATTCTCGTATATCCGCATCAAAATTCATAATCAACATATAGGGTGTCACATGCATAACACACACGCTTGTGACACATTAAAGGTCAACATACAAAGCTTAAACTTATGTCATAGGCAGACTGTCACGCCTGTCATACCCAGCAAAACCAAGCCGTGAAAATAGCCAGAGACGCGGTTCAGGTATAAGGATTATCCAAGCATCAAGCAAATACAATTTTAGGGACATTCAAAAGGTTCATGAACTTCAGCTTATCGGTTTAGGGTTTTGAATTTTCACCTTCTCTTTTTACTTGCGTATTGAATTTGATGACTTCTGATTCTAGCACCATGATTATAAGCTAATTACTAATAATCATTGGTCTAAGTCATATACTCTGATTTCAAGTGCTTTTATTAACGAATGATAATTGCTTGTTTGAGTTGTGATGCGAGTCCGAGAGGGCCGGTGGATAACTGACGCATCACAACTTACGGGGTTAAACTCTTCGAAACCCATATCATGTAATCGTCGAGTTTAATGCAAATTAGGAATATTCTCTAATATGAGAGGGATATTTGGTATCTCGAGTCTAAGCCATCTCCAATACCGAGTGGTAGAGTCGATATTTTAGCGAGCATAGAATAAATATTGAAATTCTGGTTGGTCACAGGAGAACGATGTCGTACACGATGTTATAACTTTATGTTGCTACGTTTAATAGTTGGCATGATTTTTTAGCGCAAAAGTAAGAAGTCGAGCAACATGTTGCATGGCGTGTGGAGCGACTTGTTACAAGACAAATTAGGAAAGAACTGAAAGACACTGAAGTCATCGAAGAAGTTCATGACTTGAAGACACTGAAGTTTGATGAACTCACGGGCTCTCACTAATGACTTTCGAGCTCTCCCTACCTCCTATTGAGAAGAAACATAAAGGTGTGGCTTTCAAAAGTTCTAATCAGAAGAACTCAACACACTCTGAGTCAGATAGTGACATCGAGGAAACTATCGCCATGCTGGCCAAAAACTACAACAAAGTCATGAAAAGATTTGGCCAGATGACAGGAAGAAAAGTCACCCGAGAAGTCAGAGACAAGCCACTGCACAAGTTTCAGAAGCTCGAAAACACAGCCAACGATGGAGGACGAGGAGAACGATCAGGTAAAGGAGCTCAGTGCTTTGAATGTGAGGGATATGGACACATGCAGAGAGAATGCCCCAACTTCTTAAAGAAACAGAAGAAGGGATTCAATGCCTCTCTAACTGACGATGAAGATGAGGAAGACAGTGACCTTGAGCATACAAGTAACTATGTGGCTTTCACTTCCTCCACAATAGATCAAACAGCTGAAAGCTCAAAGAAGTATGACTCTGATGATGAGCTATCCGATGAGACTCTCAACAACGCTTACAACGAATGGTATGTCAAGTGGCTTGAAGACTCTCAGGTAATCGAAAAACAGAACGCTCTCATTCTTACTCTTAATGAAGACAAGTCAAGACTTCTTGAGACGACTATTGATCTCAAAAAGGAAGTCGCTCGACTAAAAGGTGAGTTAGAGCAGGTCACCAAGTCTGTAAAGATGATGAATCCAATTACTGACACTCTGGACCAAATACTTTCGATCGGGAAACCATCAAGGAATATGGAAGGTCTTGGATATTCGAAAGAAGCCTCATCATCGCACACCATCTTCGTTCCTTAGAAGTCTGTCTCCCAGAAGTCTCGCCAGAAGTCTCCTAACTTCACGGCTGACCAAGCGACCAAAAAGCCTTCTACCCTGGCCACGTCAAAAACCCAGAACGAAAGACATAACTGGGTTTGTCATCACTGTGGATGAAGAGTACATATTCGACCCTTCTGCTATCGGCTATATGGGAAGAACTCGGTCAAGAGAAGGACCACCGTCAAGAAAAGCCAACCTCGGAAGGAATGGCGAGTCAAAGAGGTCAACTATAGAGTTAACATCGCTTACACCGCCTTAAAGGCCTCAACCAGCAACGATTGGTACTTCGATAGTGGATCCTCTCGACATATGACGGGTAATAGCTCTTTCTTGGTCACTCTAACACCATGCACAAATAGTTTCGTTACTTTTGGAGATGGAGTAAAAGCTAGAGTGCTCGGGAAAGGAAAACTCAATCTTCCCAACTCTCCGTGTCTGAAAGAAACTCTGCTAGTAGAAGGCCTCACAGCAAACCTCATCAGCATAAGCCAAATATGTGATTTAAATCTGGATGTCCACTTCACTCGTGACAAGTGCTCAGTCAAAGACGAACAACAGAAGGAAGTCATGGTAGGCCACAGGTCCCTTGACAACTGTTATCTATGGTCTCCAACAGTCAGTACCTTGCCAACCAAGTGCCTTTTATCCAAAGCTCAAGAGACAAAACTATGGCATTAAAAACTTGGTTACATCAATTTGAGGAGTATGCAAAAGATTCTCTCTGAAAAGGCGATCATTGGAGTTCCCAACCTCAAGATCATTGAAGGAAAAATCTGTGGAGAATGCCAGATTGGGAAACAAGTCAAGACGTCGCACAAGAAGGTACAACATCTTACTACTTCTCATGTTCTAGAACCTCTTCATGTTGACCTTATGGGACCCATGCAAGTAGAAAGTCTAGGAGGGAAGAAGTACATATTTGTATGCGTAGACGACTTCTCGAGGTACACATGGGTAGACTTTATTCGAGAGAAGTCAGATACCTTCTCAGTCTTTGAAATCTTATGTCGAAAAAGTTCAACGAGAAAAGGGAGAAGTCATTGGGAAAGTCGTTCGACTTCGGAGCGATCATGGAAAGGAGTTTGAAAACATCAGCTTCGCAAACTTTTGTGATGCTGAAGGAATTGCCCACGAATTTTCTGCTCCCATCACTCCTCAGCAAAACGGAATCGTTGAAAGAAAGAATCGCACTCTTCAAGAGATGGCAAGAGTCATGATGTTAGCCAAAGACATCCCGCAACACTTTTGGGCTGAAGCTTTGAATACGGCATGCCATATTCATAATAGAGTGACTCTCCGCCCTGGAACTTCGTTCACTCTTTATGAAATATGGAGGGGGAGAAAGCCGAATGTCAAATACTTCCATGTGTTTGGATCAGTCTGCTACATACTCGCAGATAGGGAACCGCGACGCAAATTGGATCATAAAAGCGAAGAAGGCATCTTCTTAGGATACTCCAGAAATAGTCGGGCTTTTCGTGTATTCAACAAACGCACCCGGACTATCATGCAATCCATCAATGTCGTGATCGATGACAGCAACGAACAAGCCAGTGACGAGGACGAAGAAGTCCTAAATCTCTCAGGAGAAGTCAGACCAGAAGTCAGACCAGAAGTCAAGGACGATGAGCGCAACAAAGAGTCTGAAGACGAAAGCCAAATCATCCTGGATGAAGAGGCAACTCCTACAAGGCAAAAAGCTCCGTCAAGAAGAATTCAGAAGTATCATCCACCCCAGGATGTGATTGGAGATATTAATGAAGGAGTTCGAACTCGACAAAAGGCATCTCTTGACCACCAAGAACTGATAGGTAACATGTGCTTTATTTCAAAAATTGAGCCAAAGAATATACAAGAGGCCATCAATGATGAATACTGGGTCTGCGCGATGCAAGAAGAATTGGTTCAGTTTGCAAGGAATGAAGTCTTGGAACTTGTACCCAAACCTGACAATGTCAATGTCATCGGGACAAAATGTATATTCAAAAACAAGTCTGACGAGCAAAGAAACATCACTCGAAATAAAGCGAGACTGGTGGCTCAAGGGTACACACAAGTCGAAGGAGTCGACTTTGAAGAAACCTTTGCTCCAGTAGCCAGACTGGAAGCCATACGACTTCTTCTCGGCATCGCATGTCATCTGCGTTTCAAAATCTATCAGATGGATGTAAAGAGTGCCTTCCTTAATGAAAATCTAAACGAAGAAGTCTATGTAGCCCAACCAAAGGGATTCGAAGACCATGACTCTCCGCACCATGTCTACAAGCTAAAGAAAGCTCTCTACGGCCTCAAACAAGCTCCACGAGCATGGTATGAACGTCTTACCCAATTCCTTGTACAGAATGGCTATATTCGAGGGGGAGTAGACAAAACTTTCTTTGTGAAGAAGGAAGGAAAGGACATCATGATAGCTCAAATATATGTCGACGACATTGTATTTGGAGGGAAGTCAGACAAGATGGTGAAACGCTTCGTTCAACACATGCAGTCTGAATTTGAGATGAGTATGGTCGGTGAGCTCACATACTTCCTAGGCTTCCAGATCAAGCAGATGTCAGATGGAATATTTATCTCCCAGAGCAAATACGCAAAGAACATTGTCAATAAGTTCGGGTTAGAAAAGGCTTCGCACAAGAGGACTCCTATTGCCACACATGACAAGTGCACGAAGGACGAGATGGGAGAACCAATTGATCAAAGTCCTTATGGAAGCATAATAGGAAGTCTCCTCTATCTAACAGCAAGTCGACCCGACATCGCTTACTCTGTGGGAGTCTGTGCTCGATACCAAGCCAATCCAAAAGTCAGTCACTTGGCTCATGCAAAGAGGATTATAAGGTACATCTCAGGAACCTCTGAATTGGGTTTACTATATTCCTTTGATACCTCTCCTACTCTGGTTGGATATTGTGATGCTGACTGGGTGGGAAGCACACCAGATCGAAGAAGCACCTCTGGAGGTTGTTTCTACCTGGGGAACAATCTTGTATCATGGTTCAGCAAAAAGCAAAATTGTATTGCTCTATCTACTGCTGAGTCCGAATATATTGCAGCCGGAAGTAGCTGTACTCAGCTTCTTTGGATGAAACAAATGTTGGCAGAATATGGAGTCAAGCAAGAAGTCATGACTTTGTTCTGTGACAACATCAGTGCAATCAACATCTCGAAGAACCCAGTGCAGCATAGCAAGACAAAGCATATTGACATCAGGCACCACTTTATTCGAGACCTTGTAGAAGACAAGAAAATAAAGCTCGAATACCTACCCACTGAGAAACAAGTCGCTGACATCTTTACAAAAACATTAGATGCTAAAAGGTTTGAAAGTCTGAGGTCAACCCTCGGACTTTGCTGTCTAGAATAGCCAGAAGTCAAGCAAGAAGAGGAAGAGCTTTTAGTTGATTTTACTCTTTCTCTCGATCAGGACCAAACATGGTCCACAAAATCAAGCCCGGCCCAAATCCTTTTATCAAAAGCCCATTAGTCCTTTTTGAATTTTGGGAATGATTACGATCTGACTATCCACCTATCAGAAATCATTATGTTCAACTCCCACAGACTCTGCACCTCCTCCATCATTTGAAATCGCTAGGGTTTCTCAGATCAAAAAGCTCAGCAAAAATTTGCTTTCCCCCACAAAGAACAAAATCCTAGCTAAATGGTTGGTACTCGCAGCGGTAGAATACCATCTGCTTCAAAAATACTTCGAGCAAAGATGAGGGCAAAAGTCATTGCCAAGAAATTATCTGCCTCCAAATCGACTAGAACCAAGCATGGAGTAAGGATCCGAGGAGGAAGAGGCTTAGGGGAAACTTCGGCAGCACCTCAGGATGTAGCAAGCTCGCCCCCATTTGTTACGCCGGAAGACACAATCCCCGTCGCTGAAAAGGACGACGCTCTAGCCGCTTCTGCAAACATTGAAGAAGCCGCTTCTGCAAACATTGAAGAAGACGCTTCTCTCTCTACTCCGACTCCAACACGAGGTAAATCTGCTATCCTCTCTGAAGAAAACTTAGAAGAAAGCCTGCCTGAAAAGGGTTTAGAAACCCTTGTTCCTGAAGTCCACTGCACTAGCACCGAAGACCAACCTAGCCTCTCTAAGTCGACACCCGCACCAGAGAAAACTCCTCTAAACGAGGACTTGGAAAAGGAAGAAAGTTCCCTTGTCGCCCCGAACAGTGATTCAGGGCGTGATGAAAATCCTGAAGCCATTCCAGAAGTCACTCAACTTCTAGAGGAACCTGCCAAAGAAAGTGTCGATATTGAAAACATGGAAAAGGAAGAAGCTATGCCCAAAAGGGCTGAAAGAAGGAAGCTACCAACCCGAAGGTTGGTTGATGAAGAAGAAGAAACTCAAGCTCAGAGAAGATTGACCCCAAAAAGGAAAGCAGCAGAAAAAGGAGAAGCTTCGGCGTCCAAACAGTCAAAGAAGTCAAGAAAGAAGTCATTGACCACTGCAGTAACCATTGTCTTGGAAGAAGAAGAATCCGAAGAAGAAGGCACCCAAATTGTGTCACCACAGGTGAAGAAGACATTAGGAGGGCACAAAGTTCCCAAGTATGTACCGAAGGCACCCACAGACAACGTCTCTTTCCACTCTGTAGACAATGCCGTTAAGTGGCAGTATGTCTATCAACGGAAGATTTATCCAGAAAGAGAACTCTCCACTGAAGCACAAGGGATAAATGCGATTCGTAGAGCTGGCCTGACCAACATGGTCATAAATATTGGCCCATTCTACTCGACTTTAGTTAAGGAGTTTATCGTCAATCTATCAAGCGAGTTCGATGATCCTAAAGATGCTGAATACCGAAAGGTGTTTGTTCGGGAGGAATGCTTCGAAGTCTCTGCCTCAACCATCAACACATACCTTGGCAGAGATGACCCAGAAGTCACTCCGGAAGTCCCGCACTTGAACAAAGTAACGGTCGAAATAACCGGAGGATGTAAGAAGGGATGGCCAATCAAGGACACCATTGCGGCAACCGAGCTCACAGGAAAATACTCTATTCTCTACCGCATCGGTCTGGCTAACTGGGCACCCTCTACGCATGGGTCAAGCATCAAAACAGAGCTGGCAAAACTCATTTACCAAATAGGTACGCAGTCTCCCATTGATTTTGGCGCTTACATTATTGACCATCTAGTTAAGCACGCCAAATCATGTGCAATCAAACTTCCAATCGGGTTCCCTTCGCTAATCACCGGTATCCTTCTCCAACAATGTCCTAACATTGCCGAGAGTCGGATATTCCGGGTAAAAAGCCACTGCCTCTAGCCATCAATCTCAAGAACTTTGAAGGGCAGCAGTTGAAGGACCTTGGACTTCCTATGGCCAAAACTCCAGGAGCTGGATCAAGCTCTCGTCCCTCAGGACCAATTGGCGCTAGGATGCAGGAAGAATTGGTGGAAGTAATTGCTGATCTGGAGAAGTCAATTGCCACGCTCTCAACTCGCAAAGTCGCCTGTGAAGTCCTTCTAGAAGACCTCCGATCTGCTGCTGCTGCTACTGCTGAAGAAGAAGATAACGACTCCACGTCATTTTAGTAATTCTCTGAAATTTGCTATGATATCTTTGTCCCACACACTTTTAAATCCTCGGGATCTGTCCGAGTTATTTTCCGCAAATTATGACTGTTTATTTTTGGGATATTTGCTCTTGATTGAGCTGGATTTGAGCTCATGTTTGAGCCGTTTATTTGCTCTAGGTGTGAGCTGGTTTTCTTTTACCCTGCTGTTTAGTCAAATTTAGTTATGAGATTTCCTTTGGCAATATTATTAGACAAACAGGGGGAGATAAATGTACGCCAGGAGTTACGCCAGAAGTCACGCCGAAAGATGTACATAGAAGTCGCTGCTCCAGAAGCCACTCAAGAAGTTAAGCTCCAGAAGCTGCTCCAGAAGATACACTAGAAGCCGCACAAGAAGTCGAGCAACATGTTGCATGACGTGTGGAGCGACTTGTTACAAGACAGATTAGGAAAGAACTAAAAGCTTTCCTATTTCGACAGAGCTTGGAACGAAAGGAGAGAGACGCCACGAAGACTTGCAGCGCAAGAGATAGTGACGTCGACAAGTCAGACGACTTCCAGCTGGCAGTTACACGTCAGCGAAAGGCGGCAACTATACTTGCCTGATTTATTCAGGAAGTTAGAACAGGCAAGACGACTTCCAGCTGTCATGGAAGGCGGCAACAACTTGCCTGACTTTCCTGTTCCGAATCCAGGAGGGATTAGGAATGTGAGCTGCTATAAAAAGCCCTTGGCTTCCCATTAGCAGATCATCCGTTCTTGTTCTAACACCTGCAAGATTTCTCAGAGCTCTTAACCGTGCACCATCGGCGTGTTGAGAGGCTGATGAATATTCGCTAGAACGGACCTTTTTGTCCGATCAAACCTTGAGTCGCGAAGACTAAGTGTTTGGGTCGGTTAGGGTTTTTGTTTGCGATTGAAGATTCACAACTCCGTCCAAGAAGACAACGACACCGAGCATAGGCTTGCTCGAAGGGTGGAATTGAGGGAATCTCAGAGACAGGGGGAGAGGCTCCTGGTCGAGGCGATTCACGGTGAGATCTATAGTAACTTAGGACAATAGCTTGTGTGATAGCTAGTTGGGCTTGAAGTTGTACTATTGACTACCTGATAGTGAAAAACCTTTCCACTGGCAAAGTGCCCCAAGACGTAGGTGCGGAGTCACCGAACTGGGTAATCATCTCTGGTGTCGTGATTATTATCTGTCTATTACTTTACTTACTGTTTCCACAAGAAGTCGATACACAAGTTAAAGACTTTGTGTTCGACTTCCTGACTCAGCTACAATTCAGAATTTCACTTTATATTCGACAACTTGCTCGATCACAGATAACTGATAACTTACAAGTAAAACAGAAAAAGAAAGACACGCAATATGTTTACCCAGTTCGGTGCAACATCACCTACGTCAGGGGGCACTCTGCCAGTAGAAAGGATTTCACTATCAAGTAGTCAATAGTATAACAAAGGCATCAACTGATTATCACACAAATAATTGTCCTAACTACTATTACTACTAGTGAATGCCTAGACTAGGGACTCCCCTGTCTTTGAGATCCTCCTCAATTCCACTCTTCGAGCAAACGCCTATACTCGGGTGTTCTCTGTCTTCAACAACACGTGAATCTTCAATCACGTAAATACAATAAACCCAATCTCCCAATCACTCAATTTTCCCGAATAGTGTGTGGAGAGTTACAACATTCTTATCAAATGATATAGTCTTCCAATACGCCACTCTTGCATGTTTAGAAGCCCTGAGTATTTGTACAGAAGAACGACAAACTTCTAAGGGGGAAGCTCTCGGCTTTTTTTTATAGCACTTACATACCGCCTTGAAGCGTCACTAGGGTTTTCTTAACCTTCATGACGAATCTCCTTGTATCTAGGGTTTCCTAACCCATACATGAGAGAATATCTTTACTAATTACATATACGATCTTACTTGAGATCGAACATGTAATATATTCGACAAGATATCCCGCAGACACAATTCTGCAGATCAGAGAATATAATATCAGTACTTACAAAAAATACACTTGAAACATGTCTTACCAAAAGTTGCGACATGATGATCGCCATCTTTTTTTGTACTAAAAAATAGAGCCAACCTAAGCGTAACAGGGTTAAACTTTTTGAAACCCATATCTTGTAATCGTCGAGTTTAATGCAAATTAGGAATATATATACTCCAACATGAGAGGGATACTTGGTATCTCGAGTCTAGGCCGTCTCCAATACCGAGTGGTAGAGTCGATATTTTAGTGAGCATAGAATAAATGTGAAAAGATGCTTGTTGAGGTCAAACCAAGTTTTTGGCCCTTTTCTGTTTGGACTTGAATTCCTCTATGCGTCCATATTAACAAGTACATGTAGAGTATATATTATACTGAAGCTCATATCTTAGCCGTACTGATTCATATTTTGGATTTATTTTCCTTAAGTTTAAAAGCTGTGTATATATAGATACCCTTGTCAATTTATAAGTCTCCTCCTGTTATAAAACACTTTCATGACGGATAGCACGAGGACTCATGAAAATGTTACTGACAGCTTATCAGCCACATAACATAATGAATCATCTTGATATAATTAAGATTTATCGCCAACCCCAATTAAATACGAATTTCATCGGCTCTATATAATAAACAAACCATTCTTCACATTTAGTCGTACATATCGAATCAAAGCAAGCACAAGACGTGTTGTACAAAATGACAGACCCATCAGTACCTTCTCGACGACTTCAAGGCAAGGTCGCAATCATCACCGGCGGAGCAAGTGGCATCGGCGAGACCACAGCCCGTCTCTTCGCTCGCCACGGCGCCCGTGTCGTCATCGCGGACATCCAAGACGACAAGGGCCTCCAAGTGGCCGCCTCCATCGGCCCCGACCGCTGCACGTACGTCCACTGCGACGTGTCCGACGAGGAGCAAGTCAAGTCCATGGTCGAGTCCACCGTGGAATCGCACGGTCGGCTGGACATCATGTTCAGCAACGCGGGCATTTTCAGCAGGTCGGAACAGCTGATACTGGAGATGGACCTTGACGCGGCGGACCGCCTGTTCGGGATCAACGTGCGGGGCATGGCGGCGTGCGTGAAGCACGCGGGGAGGGCCATGGTGGCGAGCGGGGCAAAGGGGAGCATAGTGTGCATGACGAGCGTGGTTGTGAGCACGACTCAAGGGCAGAACACGGACTACATAATGTCGAAACACGCGGTGGCGGGGCTCGTCAAAACCGCGAGCAGGCAGCTAGGGGAGTACGGGATACGCGTCAACGGGGTGGCTCCGGGAGCGGTTGCGACTCCTCTGCTGTGCGACGGCCTGGGGATCGGAAGCGAGGAGCTGGAGAGGATGGCTGCGCCGTACACGTGCCTTAATGGGTGTACCACGGTGAAGAACGTGGCCGATGCGGTGCTGTTTCTTGCTTCTGCTGACTCCGAGTTTGTGACGGGACATAATTTAGCTGTTGACGGTGGACTTAAGATTTACTAGCTTGATGTTTTCTCTGTCATCGACATTAATCACGGCTAATTAAGAGAGTTTGAATAATTGGAGTCTCCTACTTCGCCCACTACACCTTAACTGCAGCAGTGTTATGGTTGTTCATTTCCAATGCAATGATTTAATTTTATTCACATCCCAACCTGTCATTCCTCCCTTAAACGTATAGATCATCATCAAACTCTTTCCACCTATTAATCTCGTAAAGTTATTTGAATATCTTTTTAAATATTATTTCACTAAGAAATATCCATAATTTTATTGAACTAAGGAAATCATCCGGATTTATTTGACATAAGTACACTTGGAGATTTAAAATGTGTTGCCGTTATATGGTCAGCAAACTCAATCATGTACGCTACCTTTATAAGGGCAACACATAAAGTTGAGTGTATTGCTTTTAGAAGATGAGCATACTAATTGTGTTTGATGTCCTTTAAATTACCAAATATAAATAACTGGAGGAGATATCAGTTACAAACCAATTAAAAATGTCAAAACGTCAGAAATGTAAACATGCAATATAATGTTGTATAACCACGTAGAACATGTAGTGCAATGTTGTATAATATGTAGGATCTGTGCAAAATTGAAGTCATGTATAACATGTAGTGTAATGTTGTATAACATGTTGAATCATGTCACGTGTCGTAATTTGAAAAAACGCGCGTCTCAAATCCGACAAGTCTACATGGTTTGAACGTTTGGACGTTTTATATAAGTTTGTAGCCGAGTATTCCCCTAAATAATTGTGTTGCATTTTTTGATACTGTGCTATTAAAACTAAATATTTGATAATATAAAACCTGAAATAAATTATGTATAAATATAAATAATGTATGCTACCAATAATAATAAAGTGAATGTTTGATGATAAACTTTTAATCTGAATCCAAACTGTTGGACCTGTGTCATAGTCCAATGTAATAAGTTATATATACATGTAATATTTTATTATCTTTTCGAATAAATAAATCGGCATTATATTATTAATATGTTGTAGTAATATATTAGAAGTAATTTGATCTAAATCATTATGTGTGTCATCACTAATAGTATAACTGTAGATTAGAAAAAAATTACATTTATTAGGTCCCTGGTCAGTTAAACTTCATTAAGAAGCGACCAGTATGAGGTTAAATCCATATGATCACGCTCTACTGATCATGGCAATTTGTCTGCCGGAGTTAGATCATATATATCATTTGGGGAATGATATTGGACGACCCGATAGTGAGTACGTAGCATAAAGCTGTCATGAGCATACTCACATATCGTAGTTTGTTCTTGTATCCTTAGACCGAGGAGTTTTTGTGATCACTGTGTAATAAGTATCTGAGTTTGACTTAGTCTAACGTTGCATGTAAAATGGTAGCTATAACAGCTCTGATTGGCTTAGTTATAAGTTACATGAGTGAACTCGAAAGACGGTTAAGTTATCCCTCATACTCCGGTATGAGAATGATATATGTTTAGGCCACTTGATGAGTATGACTGAAGAAAATATCATGTCCATGCGGGAGATACTTAGTATCAGTTTTCAATCGTTTTAGATATCAGAAAACATTGATTGATAAATAAGGATGACAATTCTATACCTTATGATCAATCAAGATATCGGGTGATAAAAGGATAGTGACATGGACGATAAGAGGTTAAATCGAATCATCGATAAGTATGGACGTTGGGTAATCATAATGTCTTGCTAGAGGCCATTTATGATGGAAATGGCAAAATGGTAATTTTGCACCGGTCTGCCAACAGGTCGTGAGCCTAAAGAGTCACACACTTTAAGCAAGGTATATAGCAAAAGGGATTTAAAAAGTCATTATACGCGAAGTATGGGAATCAGGAGAATTTGTTGATTTCCGGCCTAGGTTTCAATCAGTCGGTTGAGGAAATCGGTTTAAGAGTAATTGGGCTGGTCTAACTAAATCATTTAATTAGAACCCAATTCAAATGAGTTTTATTGAAGGCTTACTGGAATGGGCCTTAAGCCCATATTAGTTGTAATTACAATTAAAATATAATTAAGGATTTTAATTCAAAAATCAAATTTTGATGGCTGATCTATTCCCTCTTACTCTTGTCTTCTTCTTCTTCTTCATTACAATGCTGGCAAAATTGTTTTGAAGAATCTTTGAGAACTGAAGAACTTTGCTTGTGTGGATACGTCTAGTGAACACAAAAACATTTTGTGTTAGATTGATTCGACTTTGAAAAGGTATATTTTCAGATTTATTTCATGTTCATACTTGTTGGAATTTCGATCACATGATGATCCTTTTAGATTAGTCTAATTAAATCAATGGTTAAATTCTCTTCCGCTACGCATGAGTTTAATTGTTTGGACCCCATATATTTCTTCACAAAGACGACACCTTCAGTAACGGTTACCTGAGCTTCTCAAATATGACCTTTAGCAGCTCGCTTGTTTTTCTGTTGTTACTTCACCTATCCTTTTGGCGCATCATCTCATTCTCCCTCTGTAACGCTTGAAGGGTCTCTTCGTATCGTCTTTGATATGTTACCCTTTTCTGAGAGGTCTTGCTAGGACCATGGGTAATCGGCTCCCTCCCATCTGCAAGCCCGAATCTTCTAGTGTAGGTGTCCTCCTGAGGATCACATGTATTGTACGATTCAAAGAGAAGTATCCCCTCTTGAACTTTTTGTTTTCTTATTTCTTTTTATAAAAACAAAAAATAAACAAAATATTTTAGTATTAATTTTCTTTTAGAAAAAATTCATACAAAATTAAAAAAATGATGTTTAAAATCATTAAAAAAAATTTTTTTTTAAATGTATAAGAAAATATTTTTTAAAATTATTTTTACAACCAACAGAATTTTATTCTTTATTTTATACAATGAAAACATTATATAAAAAAGTTTAAAAATCATTTTTTTAATTCATTGAATTTTTCAATAAAAGGGTATTTTCGTCATTTTAAAAAAAAGTTAACAGAATTTTGAAAAAAGTTAACAAGTTGATTTTGAAGCTAAGGGTAGTTAAGTGAAACTCGGTCAAACTTAAGAGGAGGTAAGTGAAATTTTCCCTTTATATTATACCAAAAAATACTTCTCCACACAAGAATCTTGGTCAGTAAAAATATAACAAGAAATATAAAAAATTTCATATATTGTTGTGTTACAAAAATAAAAAAATGCTCCACAAAATATACAGTAAGAAAGACACCATACTTTAAGGCTCAACAAAGACTTGACTAGCCAAAGTTCCTACAAGCATGGTAATTACTAATTTAATCTCATCAACCCACATGGAGGGGGAAACTTCTCAAGGTCACAAGGCGATCATAAGCCCTCATCAAAACAATCTTTACTATTAAGTTCAAGGTGAGAGTACATGTTACCTCTCTCGGAATAATGATATTGTTTTCGCTCGATCCATATGTTTTGAAAATGAAACGTTTTAAAGTTACTGAATTATAAAAAGTTTGGGTGAGAAAATAAAAACAACCTAAGCATCTTCATCCTCCAAGTCGGTGGTGACTCGGGCATTGAAAAATTGGTCGGATCACGCATGTGTTGACGCAATTTTCTTCCAAATGCTTTACGCTTCTTCTCCTTCTCTTGGGCCACTTGTTGGGCCATTTCCTCTCGTGTTTAGGTGAGTTGCGTAACTAGCGTTTGATTTTGCTCTTTGAGTCGTTGAATTTCCTCATATGTCCTTTGTACAAATGTTGCAGTCTACGAACTCTCATCGCCTGGTTGTCTAGCGTTAGGTGGCCTCATAGCAACTTTGTCGAACCCTCTGATATATATGCTCCTCAGCGGACGACCGTGTGTCATTGTATGGGCTCGGTTCATCAAGTCTTCCTCCTCTTCCAGCGTCATCGGGTCGTTGTGGGTCGCACACCGCTCAGTGAACAATTTCTGGACGCAATCTTGAAAGTAATGAAATAAACATTAATATGATTTTAAGGACCGATAATCTAAAATAAAAGAAATTCTTAAGATTACCCGGTGCTTCTTCAATTCTGTGTCTTTGACGTCCGCGTAACGTTCAAGGTGGTTCTCTATGTTCGTCGAAATAGGTACCAGACCTTGTTTCTCCCTCTCCCTCAACAACTCCGCAGACGACCTTTTGAATGATATTGGACCAAAGTTGTGATTTGGCTTTTTCTTTCGGTGCCAAGCCATTTCCTCCCCCAACTCCTAGCCAAATACATAAAATGAATTTAAATAAAGAATAATAGGTACAATATTTAAATAAATATTGTATGAGTTCGAGATAAATACCTGCATCAATTCGGAGTCATAATGCTCCACGAGTCACCTCCACTGTTCCTTCTTCCCAGCCAGCTTGTATGGGATACCATTACCTGAAGCACGTCACGGTAGACATTGTAAAACCTCTTGTAATCATTTTTCCGTTGCTTTTTCGCGGCCCGTGCTCGCTCATCTATCCACTGCAGCAGTGATGGGGAGCGAAGGTCTACATCATATGTGCTCTGCATGAGATGAAAAACAAAAGCTCAATATATTTGACAAATAATGAAAAATTATTTTCTTAAAAAAAATTACCTGCAATTTGTCCATGTATTCCATCCTCAACTCCTATGGCAGATCACGCCATTGTCGATATCCAATCGGCACAGTGGAACGAAAAATGGACCCCGTGACATTCATAAGTCTCTCATAGGTATTATTTTTTGACTTCCAGTCCCTCACAATAGGATGTTGCAGTTTCTTCGAACATCGAAGTTTTAAATTCTTCCGCCCCATATTATCGGCAGCGTCCCGTTCCCAGTCAGTAGAAACATCACCCCTCCTTTTCTTCTATCGTGTTCATCCGTCCACGACAGCGAAGGCTGGTGTGTTTATATCAAAGTACAACTCTCGGTCAAATACTTCCGGCTCGTCGAGTCGTTGCCATCTCGATGGGCCGGGATCTTGTGGGGGAGCCACAAGAGGGCATGACTGGATCGAATCATGACCAAAGTCGGCAGCAGACTCCAGATTACGGTGGTAGGGAGAAGACGAGGGAGACTCTTCAGGCTCGTCTAGGAGCCCGTCTGCCCAAAAATCTAGACCTTGCCCCTTTGTACCTCAGTCTGATCGTGTAAACCGACCTCGGAATCGCACAGGGATGTGGGTGTAGGTCTGCGATCACCTATGCTTTTTCCAAGAAGGGATCGCCTCTACCCTGCATCCTTCGCATGTATGGCTACCACAGCGGCCGTTAAGGCCGAGTCGAGTTCGACAGTGTGATGTGAACCTATATCTCGAACAGACGATGCACGAGAGGACGGATTTTTCACACGAGAAGTTCTCTTATACAATTGCGAAAAGCCTACAAGTTTCTTCTTCTCTAGTTGCTCCTTCTCTATTTTTTTACCATTTCCCTTATCTTTTTTTGCCATCTTATGAAAACAAGACCAAATAATGTAAAATTAACAAAACATACTGCAAACTCAACAAGTGCAATAATATCAACAAGACCCGACATTGTGAATTTAACTAATTACGAAACAAACTTCAATATATCATGTAACAAAACATATTGCAAATTCAACAAAGGTGAAAAAACCCCGACATTGTGTATTTAAGTAATCACGGAACAATAATACATATTGATTCTTAACAAAATCAACAATGTCATAAATATATTAAATCTAGACATTAACAATGTACATATTGATTCTTAACATTTACAAAATCAACAATGTCACAAAAGTAACATCTTGATTCTTAACAAAATCAACATATCAATGATTCTTAACCCTAATCAACAATGTACATATTGATTCTTAACCCTAATCATGCATATTTGAATTTAAAGACCCACATATATTCATCTAACAACATCTGAAAAAAATAACAAAATAGAAAGAAAAAAATGCTCACTTCGGTAACCTTCAATGGAGGCAACAACGAGGACCGACGACGAGGGAGATAGAGCCGACGAGAACTGGTGACGAGGAAGACAACGCCGACGACGGGGTGGAGCGGAGAGGACGGGCTGGAGCAGAGACGACGGGTTGGAGCGGAGCCGGTCGATGAGGCGACGAGGACTGACCAAAGACAGAGCCGACGACGGGAACTGGCCGGAGAAAGAGCCGATGGGAACTGACCAAAGACGACATAGAGAAAAAAGCATAAGAGAGAAGAGAGAAGAGAGGAAATAGAAAGAAAAAGGTTTTGGCTCGGGTTAAGTGACGCTTACCAACTGCGCACCTAAAAAATTGTGCAGTTATTAACTTTAACGACTGCGCACATGAAACCGTGCGCAATTTTTAAGGCTAATAACTGCTCATTTCTTGAGGTGCGCTGTTATTAAATTGTTTTAGGGTTTAAAAACTTTGAGTTTATTGTTGACTAAATATTTTGTCGACTTATCGGCTATGATCCCGTGGTTTGATTTGGCTAAAATTTAATGTACATAGGCAATCCATCATGATCTACACATCCAACGTTTTAGATTTTTATAATTCACTTTTATTACATTCGGGATGGGGACATCGTATATTTAGTGTATGTGAACCCTTTGTTTTCATAATCCTAAACCTCTACATTCAAGATGATTCAATGTTACCAAAATTTATTTTCATATCTAACCATACAGATGGAAGCGAATATATGTTTCTCTTTGTCGGGTAAAATATTGAACAATTTTACTTTCAAATCGACCTCGATCAAGTACCAGATGAGTCGGAACACGTGTATATATACCGAGATCATCAATTTGTGGCTAATCTGTTAGTCGATTTCACTAAACTTGGGTTCGATTTTATGCATAGGAAACAAACTATCATAGTCAACACCTACGATTAAAAAAAATAATTTCAATCGTAATCGGAAATTGAGGTCAAATGTGTATTTGACCTAAATAGTCAACAGTTTACACTTAAGGTGGACGCACTAATGAAAATGTGTTGTTCTTAAGTTACAACTGCGCGCATTTAGAAGTGCGCCGTCCTTAAGACTTTGAAATTTTCTTACTTCAAAATACAAAGTTTACATTTCCTTTTAAATTTTGACATTATAATCGTAGAAATTTGCAAACTTTTAGATTTATTATCAATTATGAACGAAATTACAACACTTTCAATCACACACATAATCTTCATGCCCTTCCATATTGTTGCTACGTTTAGTGTTGGCATAATTTTTTATCGCAAAAGTAAGAAGTCAGTGCAACATGTTACAAGACATTTGGAGCGACTCATTACGCTCCAGATTAGGAAAGGCCAGAAGCTTTCCTATTTAGAGACGCTTGGAACACAAGAAGAATGACGTCACAACAACTGAAAGACTTGGAGCGCAAGAGAATGACGTCAACAAGCCCAGGCGACTTCCAGCTGTCATTAACACGTCAGCAAAGGCGGGAACTGCTTGCCTAATTTGTTTAGGAAGTCTGAGACTTCCTATTCCTAATCCGAGCCAGATTAGGAATGTGGGGCTGCTATAAAAAGCTTGTGCTTCCCCATTAGCAGCCTGTCCGTTATTGTTCTTTATTTGCTAAATTTCTCAGAGCTCTTAACCGTGCACCATTGGCATGTTGAGAGGCTGATTTGTTTGCTAGAACGATTTTACTTCGATTAACCATCAATTCACGAAGATTGAGTGTTTGATCGATTAGGGTTCTTGTGTTCGTGATTGAAGATTTACAAATCTGTCAAAGAAGACTACGACACCGAGCATAGGCGCTTGCTCGAAGGGTGGAATTGAGAGGATCTCAAAGACAGGGGGAGAGGACCCTGGTCGAGGTTGTTCACGGTGAGATCTATAGTAGCTTAGGACAATAGCTTGTGTGATAGCTAGTTGGTGCTTGAAGTTGTACTATTCACTACCATATATTGAAAACCTTTCCACTGGCAAAGTGCCCCCAGATGTAGGTGACGATGCCCCGAACTGGGTAATCATCTCTGGTGTCGTTATTATTGCTTGTTCATTGTTTAAAGTACGGTTTGCGTTTTAGGCAAGTTGTCGACACAAAAGTTACGACTTCGTGTTCGACTTCTTGACTCGGCTACGAATCAGAATTTCAATTGGTATCATAGGGGGCACCTTATCTTTTAGGTGATTTTCCTGCAAAGATTATGAGTAGCTAATATGGACTCAAAGTAAGGAGGATCTGTCAATCGACCACCGGTGCTTGACGAAACTAACTATGGGTACTGGAAAGCACGGATGTGTGCCTTTTTGAAGTCTCTCGACAGCAAAACCTGGAAGGCTGTCATCAATGGGTGGGAGGAACCTCACTATGCTGATGCTCAAGGATATCAAACTAGCATTAAACCAGAAAAAGAGTGAAGCGCGGAAGAAGATGAAGCCGCCCTAGGTAATTCTCGTGCACTCAATGCCATATTTAATGGAGTAGACAAGAATGTTTTTCGACTTATCAACACTTGCACAAGTGCAAAAATTGCTTGGGACACTCTTGTTGTTGCTTATGAGGGTACATCCAAAGTCAGAGAGCAAAAGTTACAGTACCTCGCGACCAACTTTGAATCCCTTACCATGAATGAAGACGAAACTATAGCTGAATCTAATGTTCGTATCAAGGATCTAGCCAATGAATCATATTCACTCAGCAAGCCTATGACCGATGAAGATTTAGTCAGAAAAACGCTGAGAGCCCTAAGTCCCAGATTCAAGATGAAGATCACGACCATAGAAGAAGTTAATGACTCGAAGACACTGAATTTTGATGAGAAGCATAAAGGTGTAGCATTCAAAAGTTCTATCCAAAAGCAGAAAAATTGGCTTACTCTGATTCGGATAGTGAAATTGATGAGACTATCGCTATGCTAGCCAAAAACTACAATAAAGTCATAAAGAGATTTAACCAGTTGACAGGAAAGAATTACACCCGAGAAGTCAGAGACAAGCCTCAGCACAAGTTCCAGAAGTTCGAGAGCACTAATAACGATGGTAGACGTGGTGAGCGATCAAGAAAAGAAAAAGGAGTTCAGTGCTTTGAATGTGAGGGGTATGGGCACATGCAGAAAGAATGTCCTAACTTCTTAAAGAAACAGAAGAAGGGATTCAATGCCTCTCTAACTGACGATGACGAAGAAGAAGACAGTGACTCTGAGCATACAAGTAACTATGTTGCTTTTACTGTCTCCGCAATAGATCAACCATCCGAGATTTCAAAGAATTATGACTCTGATGATGAGCTATCCGATGAGATTCTCAACAACGCATACAACGAATGGTATGTCAAGTGGCTTGAAGACTCTCAGGTAATCGAAAAACAGAATGCTCTCATTCTCTCTCTTAATGAAGACAAGTCACGACTTCTCGAAACTACTGTTGATCTCAAAAATGAAGTGGCTCGGTTAAAAAGCGAGTTAGACCAAGTCACCAAGTCTGTAAAGATGATGAATCCAAGCACTGACACTCTAGATCAAATTCTCTCGATCAGAAAACTAGCTAAAAATATGGAAGGCCTTGGATATTCGAAAGGAGCTTCATCATCGCACACCGTCTTTTTTCCTCAGAAGGTTGTCACCCACATGCCCCGTCAGATGTCTCCGACCTTCACACCTGATCAACCGACCATAAAGCCTCACACCCTGGTCGCTCCTGGGACAAAGAACAAGAGACATAACTGGGTGTGTCACTACTGTGGACGAAGAGGTCACATTCGACCTTTCTGCTATCGTCTATATGGAAGGAGCTTTGTCAAACAAAGGACCACCATCAAGAAAGCCCAACCACGTAAGGAATGGCGAGTCAAGGAGGTAAACTATCGAGCAAATATCGTTTACACCTCTCTAAAAGCTTCAACTAGCAATGATTGGTACTTTGATAGTGGATCCTTTCGACATATGACTGGTAATAGCTCGTTCTTGGTCACCTTAATACCTTACACAAATAGCTTTGTCACTTTTGGTGATGGGGTAAAAGTTAGAGTTATTGGAAAGGGAAAGCTCAACCTTCCTAACTCACCTTGCTTAAAAGAGGCTCTACTGGTAGAAGGTCTTACAACCCACTTCATCAGCATCAGTCAAATATGTGATCTAGATCTAGATGTCAACTACACTCGTGACAAGTGCACTGTCAAAGACGAACACCAAAAGGAAGTCATGACAGGTCTCAGGTCTCTTGATAACTGTTATCTATGGTCTCCAACAGTCACAACCTTGCCAACCAAGTGCTTTTTATCCAAAGCTCAAGAGACGAAGCTATGACATCAAAAACTTGGTCATATCAATCTGAGGAGCATGCAGAAGATTCTCTCTGAAAAGAAGATCATTGGAGTTCCCATCACTCCTCAGTAGAACGAGATTGTGGAAAGGAAAAATCGTACTCTTTAAGAAATGGCCAGAGTCATGATGCTAGCCAAAGACATCCCGCAACACTTATGGGCTGAGGCTCTGCATACGGCTTGTCATATTCATAATAAAGTGACCCTCCGCCCTGGAGCATCGCTCACTCTTTATAAAATATGGAGGGGGAGGAAGCCTAATGTCAAATATTTCCATGTCTTTGGATCAATATGCTACATACTTGCAGATAGGGAACATCGACGCAAACTTGATCCTAAAAGCGATGAAGGCATCTTCCTTGGCTATTCCAGAAACAGTCGGGCCTTTCGTGTATTCAACAAACGCACCCGGTCTATCATGGATCCATCAATGTCGTGATTGATGATAGTTATGAGCAACCCAGAGACGATGAGGAAGAAGTTCTAAATCTCTCAGGTGAAGTCAGAACCGAAGATTGCAATGAAGAATCTGAAGCCGAAAGCCAAATCATCTCTGACAAAGAGGCATCCCCCATCATAGAACAAAGAGCTCTGTCCAGAAGAATTAAGAAGAATCACCCATCCCAGGATGTGATAGGAGACATCAATGAAGAAGTGCAGACTCGACAGAAGGCACCTATAAACTACAAAGAGATGATAAGTAACATTTGCTTTGTTTCAAAAGTTGAACCAAAGAATATACAAGAAGCCATCAATGATGAGTACTGGGCCTGCGCCATGCAAGAAGAATTGGTTCAATTTGCAAGGAATGAAGTCTGGGAACTAGTACCCAAGCCAGACAATGTCAATATTATTGGAACAAAGTGGATATTCAAAAACAAGTCTTACGAGCAAGGAAATACCACTCGAAACAAAGCAAGACTGGTGGCACAGGGGTACACACAAGTAGAAGGAGTTGACTTCGAAGAAACTTTTGCTCCAGTAGCTAGATTGGAAGCCATCCGACTTATTCTCGGCATACTATGCCATCTGCGTTTCAAACTCTACCAGATGGATGTAAAGAGTGCCTTCCTCAATGGATATCTCAACGAAGAAGTCTATGTTGCTCATGTAGGGCTTTGGAGCGTTCTTTAACATCGAGATAGCGAAAGCATTTAACAAATCAACTCCAAACCTTGTCCAAGAACATTGAACCATTAAATCCCAAGGCAAAATCTATTCCACAAGAAATTTACCTTTAAGTATTTGTTGAAATGATAAATAAGAACTTTGTGATCTTCTTCTCTAGAGCAAGTCCACACCAAGGGCTTAAAGGTGATTGGTATGGGCTTAAAGGTGTTTAACCCATACCCCTTAAATCACTCACCTCTTTGAAATGGATCACCACGGGTTCCAATCGATAAATATCATGCAGTGAACGTTATGTAACCGTGGTGATCGATGCAAGCTATGATCTTAATGTAAATTCAACATGTTATAAATACCTTTTCGAATCTGAAAATTACCTCTTCTAATCGATGAAAACACAAGCTTAGTGTTTCTCTATTAGGTCCACACAAGCACCACAACCGAAGAAGGTTTTCACTCAAATTTTTGTTATGAATTTTTGAGAGAAGCTTGACAACAATGGAGAAAGAAAAGATAGGGAGAAGTCGGCCTAGAAGGGGGGAGGAAGATGGGAGTGGTTGCTGAAAATTAGAGGAAGTTATGAAAATATTGGAATTTTAATTTGAAAAAAAATCAAATTGAATTTGTTCCCATCAAATCAAAATTGCCTATCCATCCTCCATAAACCTTCTATTTTCATTTGTTCCCATTCATCACTTAAATCCCTAAATGGGCTTTAAGCCCGTTTAACCAAAACCCAAATCAAACCCATTAAATTGAGTTCTAATTTCGGTTTAGACGAAACGGTTCATTTTCCTCGAATTGATTTCTTCAACCGTCTGGTTAAAACCTTAGGCCAGAAATCTACCGAATCATTCTCAATTTTCATCCATAATTAATTGTCATGTATCGTGCTTAATGTGTGTGACCCTCTAGGCTCACGAGCAATTGGCAGACTGGTAAAATTACTATTTTACCCTTCCCATCATAAGTGGCCTCTAGCAAGACATTATGATTACCCAATGTTCGTGATTATCGATAATTCGAGTTAACCTGTTATCGTACATGTCACTGTCCTTTTATCAAACCGATATCCAGATCGATCAATAGGCATAGAATGGTCATTCTAATTTATCAATCCCTGTTTCTTGATATCTGAGATGACTGAAAATTGATACTAAGGTATCACCTGCACAGCCGTGCTCTTTCTTCAGTCGTACTCATCAAGTGGCCTAAACGGATATCTTTCTCATACCGAAGTATGAGTGATAAATCCCTCACACTTCTTTCGAGTTCACTAGTGTAATCAATATCAAAGCCAATCCAAGTCGTTATAGTTACCATTTTACAGATAACGTTAGACTAGGTCAAACTTAGGTATTCGTTACATAGTGTGCATAAAGACTCCTTGGTCTTAGGATATAATGACAAGCTACGATATGTGAGTATCTCATGACTGGATCTATGCAGCATACTCACAATCGGGTTGTCCAATATCATCGACCTGATGATATCTATGATATAACTCTGGCACATACTTTTCCATGATCAGTAGAGCGTGATCACAAGGAGTTGGTCTCATACTGATCGCTTCTTAAAGAAGCTTAGCTGATCAGGGACTCATCAAATGTAATTCTTTCTGAACTACAGTTCTACTATTAGTGGTTACACATATAATGACATAGATCAAATTACATTCGATATATTACTACAACACATTAGTAATATATGCCGATTTATTTATTCGGAAAGATGATAAAACATTACATCTGTAGATCACTTATATATTGGACTGGGGCATAACTCTAACACTCTTAATCAACATTCACCAACTAAGCATGGTGTGTTGTGGCCCCCACCTTTGGGCCCACCAAAGTGGCCGGCCATGTAGGCTTATTGGGCCCAAAATAGGCCCTTGTTGGGCCGGCCATGTCACCTCATGGGCCGAGCCCAATGGACTCGCCCATGTGGTTTCGTGTCGTGTCCAAAAGTCGCCCGACCCTTTTTGTCGTTACTTATCAAACAAAGTCCTACGCGACATCAAGAAACGTTAAGGTTTTGTCCATCGCTAATTATTCTCTCATACCGAACCTATGGCCCAAAACCTTCAGTTTTGTCCATATATTGCTCCTCAAGAAACGTTAAGGTTTCCTTGTCTCAAGTTATCCGTCTTGAATGTGTGTGACCCTCCAGGCTCATGCCACCGTTGGTAGATCGGCGCAAAAGATCTCTCTTGCCCGATCCATCATAAGTGGTCTTTAGTAAGACGTTATGATTACCCAAGGTGCATGATGATCGATGATTCGATTTAACCTTTGTGCATTCAAGTCACTATCCTATTATCTCTAGATATCCCGATTGATCACAACGCATAGAGTCGTCATCCTTGTTTAATCAATCATTGTTACTTGATATGTTAGATGGCTGAGAACTGATAACCCGTATCACTGGCATGGCCATGCTCTTTCTCTCAATCACTCTCGATCAAGAGGCCTTTAACGGATATCTTTCCCATACCGTAGTACGAGGGATAAATCCCTTAACCGTCTTTCGTGTCACTCATGCAATCCGTTCCGCCACCCAATCATGCCCGTTATTGCAATCCTGTTACGGAAAGCGTTAGGCGCAAGTTAAAGCCGCACGTACATTGCATAGCGATCACAAAGACTCCTTGGTCTAAGGATATCGTGACAAGCTATCGCATTTGAATATGTTCATGGCTGAATCTATGAAACACTATTCAAAGTGGGTCGTCCGATATCAATCACCTCATGATATCTATGATATGATTCCGGGATCCCTCATCCCTATGACAAGTAGAACTACGTCATTGAGAACCATCCTTATACTGGTCGCTTCTATTGAAGCGTATATTGACCAGGGACTCGTTAAGTGTGATCCGTACAGATTTATGGTTCTACTACTTTAGTGGTCATAAATCAGATCATGCTTAACGTATTACTTCAACACATAAGTAATACAAAGCCGTTTTATTTATTACAAACGAATTTAATCATACATAGACAATTACAGACTACTAGCAATTGGACTAGGGCACAAAAATGCTATCAGCTCAACCAAAGGGATTTGAAGATCATGAGTCTCCTCATTATGTCTACAGACTGAAGAAAGCTCTCTACGGAATCAAATAAGTACCACGAGCATGGTATGAACGTCTTACTCAATTCCTAGTATAGAATGGCTATATTCGAGGGGGAGTAGACAAAAATCTCTTTGTGAAAAAAGGAAGGAAGTGACATCATGATTGCCCAAATATATGTCGATGATATCGTATTTGGAGGGATGTCAGACAAGATGGTGGAACGTTTCGTACAACATATGCAGTCTGAATTTGAGATGAGTATGGTTGGAGAGCTAACATACTTCCTAGGCTTCCAGATCAAACAGATGAAAGATGAAATATTTATCTCCCAAAGCAAATATGAAAAGAATATTGTGAAGAAATTCGGGTTGGAAAAGGCTTCACACAAAAGAACCCCCATTGCCACTCATGTCAAATGCACAAAGGACGATCTTGGAGAACCAGTTGATCAAAGCCTCTATCGAAGCATTACTGGAAGTCTTCTCAATCTCACAGCTAGTCGACCCGACATTGCTTTCTCAGTGGGAGTCTGTGCTCGGTATCAAGCCACTCCAAAAGCTAGTCACTTAACTCATGCCAAGAGGATAATAAGGTACATCCCAGGAACCTCTGAATTGGGTTTGCTATACTCTTTTGATACCTCTCCTACTCTTGTTGGATTCTGTGATGCTGACTGGGCGGCGGGAAGCACACCAGATCGAAGAAGTACCTCTTGAGGTTGTTTCTATCTTGGGAACAATCTTGTGTCTTGGTTCAGCAAAAAGCAAAATTGTATTGCTCTGTGTACAGCTGAGTCCGAGTATATTGCAGCTGGAAGTAGCTGTACTCAGCTTCTTTGGATGAAACAGATGTTGGCAGAGTATGGGGTCAAACAAGAAGTCATGACTTTGTACAGTGACAACATTAGTGCAATCAATATCTCGAAGAATCCGGTTCAACACAGCAAAACCAAGGATATTGATATCATACATCATTTTATTCGTGAGTTTGTAGAAGACAAGAAGATAAAACTCGAATACCTACCTACTGAGAAACAGATCGCTGACATCTTCACAAAGGCGTTAGATGCTAACAGGTTTGAAAGTCTAAGGTCATCCCTTGGACTTTCTTGCCTTGAGTAACCAGAAGTCAGGAAAGAAGAGAGTGAGCTTTTAGTTGATTTTACTCTCTCTCTCTCTCTCTATTAAGACCAGCAAGGGTCCATAAAATCAAACTGGGCCCAATTTCTTCATCATAGACTAGTTCAAGTATGATTTTTTTATTAAAACAAAAGGGGGGGAACGGAATGATTACAATCTGACAACCAACCAATCAAGCTTCAATCCTTTCGGCTTCTGCGCAGAACTCTGCACGTTTTCTCAAAACCATCCCAAAACAGTTAGGGTTTCCTTTGTTGCTCTCAAAAATCAAATCTCCTCATCTCGCTCAAGCTTTGTCCTGCTTCAAATTTTCTCTCTACATTCCACCGATTCACTCTTACCAATGGTCGGAACCAGTGTTCCCTTTGCCTCGAAGCAAAAGCAAGCCAAGATGAGGGCAATGATGATCGCCAGGAAGTTATCGGCTTCGAAATCTTCAACAAACAAATATGGAGTGAAGATTCGTGGAGAAAATTCCTCAGGGGAGGGTTCGGCAAGACCTCAGGGAGCAACAACCTCTTCTCCAACTATCGCACCAATTGAGGCAACCCTTACTGTCGAGAAGGACAACATCTTACCTAAGACTGCTGGCGTTGAAGAGGAGGCCTCTCATTCCACTCAGACGCCTCTACAAGGTAACCCTATTGTCCCTCATATAGTGGATCCAGTAGATAAGAACCAGTCTGAAGAAACTCTAGGGACCTCTGTTCCTGAGATCCCTGGTACTAGTTGCGAAAATCGATCTAGCCCTCCAAAATCAACGCCTGCACCAGAGAAGTCCCCAATAGACGAAGCCATGCAGAAAGTCGATAGTCCTCTTGTCGCTCCGGACAGTGGTTCGGGGCTGAATGAAGATACAGAAGTCATACCGGAAGTCCCCCAACCTTTAGCCGATTCTGAGAACACAGAAGAAGTAGATACAACCAAGACAACTGTGGAAGAAGAAGCTACACGAGAGGACAGAACGCCTCTGAAAAAGTCTGTGCCCAAAGGGCTTAAGAAGAGAAAACAACCAAAGAGAACGTTGATTGATGAAAAGGAAGAACCTCCAGTGCAGAGAAGACAAACTCCGAAAAGAAAAGCTACAGAGAAAGGAGGAGCACCCGCTCCTAAGCCAGTAAAGAAGTTAAGAAAGAAGTCATCCACTTTAGTAACAACCCCTGCTCCAGAAGAAGAAGAGGAGGAAGAAGAGGTGGAAACTTGTGTCTTACCCCCACGGGTCAAGAAGTCTATGGGAGGTCTGAAACTCCCCAAAATCATTCCAAAAGCCCCAACAGACAATGTCTTTTTTCATTCGGTAGACAATGCAGTCAAATGGCAATACGTGTATCAACGCAATATCTACCCGGAGAGGGAGCTCTCTGCAGAAGCTCAAGGGATCAACGTAGTTGTGGAGCTCCTCCGTGGCTCAGGCCTAACCAACACGGTCATCAACATCGGACCGTTCTACCCCGCTCTGGTCAAGGAGTTCATCGTCAATCTCTCAAATGAGTTTGATGATCCAGAAGACGCTGAGTATAGGAAGGTCTTTGTTCGAGGAGAGTGCTTTGGACGTCCACGGACATCACTCCAGACGTCTCCATGCTTATCTAGGTAGAACGGCTCTAGAAGTCACTCCAGACGTCCCTCACATGAACAAAGTTGCGTTTGAGATCACTGGATGAAGGAAAAAGGTTTGGCCCGTCAAGGATACCGTTGCGGCCGCCGAGCTCACAGCCAAGTATTCCATTCTATACCACATTGGTTTGGCAAACTGGGCGCCCTCCACTCACGGGTCTAGCATCAAAACAGAGCTAATAAATCTCATCTACCAAATAGGTACTCAATCCCCTCTTGAATTTGGTACATATATTATTGAGCATCTTGTCAAACATGCCAAGTCATGTGCTATCAAATTGCCTATTGGTTTTCCGTCATTGATCACTGGACTTCTCCTCCAACAATGTCCTCACATTGTTCGAGATTCTGATGTGCCTGGAAAGAAACATCTGTCTCTCACTATAAGTCTCAAACACTTTGAGGGCAAGCATATGAGAGATCTCGCTCCTCCCTTGGCCAAAACATCTGAAGCTGGTTCCAGCTCACGTCCTTCCGAACCTCTCGGCACCAGGGTGGAGGAAGAGCTGGTGGACATGATCAATGACTTGGAGAAGACGATTACTGCTCTGACAACCCAAAAGAATGCATGTGAAGCCCTCCTACATGATCTACGCACTGCTCCTGCTGAGGACACTGTATCTGACCAAGATGTCGATTACTCCGCCTCCTTTTAGAAAATGTTTCATTTACCTGCCTCTAGACTGATAAATTGTTAAACAACTTCTTAATCTTAGGGGACTCTCCGAGTTAATTTCTGCACTTTGTGACTTTTTGGATATTTGCTCGTGTTTTGAGCTGGTTTATACCCTATTGTTATAAGTTTATCATTGTATGATTTCCTTTGGCAATTTTGTTAGACAATTAGGGGGAGATATAAGCAAACGTTATGAACGTTACGCCAGACGCACTCTGTGTGAAAGATGTCGCGCCAGAAGCCGCGCCAGACGCTCCAAGGATGTTGTATGCACCAAAAGCTCTTAACCTCTACTCTGACATCTCTTGCTGTGCGTAACTGCCGCAAGATGACGATGTGCTTAAAAATGTGTTTGCCTAAAAATTGCCAAAGGGGGAGATTGTTGCTACGTTTAGTGTTGGCATAATTTTTTAGCGCAAAAGTAAGAAATCAGTGCAACATGTTACAAGACATTTGGAGCGACTCATTACGCTCCAGATTAGGAAAGGCCTGAAGCTTTCTTATTTAGAGTCGTTTGGAACGCAAGAAGAATGACGTCACAACAACTGAAAGACTTGGAGCGCAAGAGAATAACGTCAACAAGCCCAGGCGACTTCCAGCTGTCATTAACACGTCAGCAAAGGCGGAGACTGCTTGCCTAATTTGTTTAGGAAGTCTGAGACTTCCTATTCCTAATCCAAGCCAGATTAGGAATGTGGGGCTGCTATAAAAAGCTTGTGCTTCCCCATTAGCAGCATGTCCGTTCTTGTTCTTTATTTGCTAAATTTCTCAGAGCTCTTAACCGTGCACCATTGGCGTGTTGAGAGGCTGACTAGTTTGCTAGAACGGCTTTGCTTCGGTTAACCATCAATTCGCGAAGATTCAGTGTTTGATCGATTAGGGTTCTTGTGTTCGTGATTGAAGATTCACAAATCTGTCAAAGAAGTCTACGACACCGAGTATAGGCGCTTGCTCGAATGGTGGAATTGAGAGGATCTCAAAGACAGGGGGAGAGGACCCTGGTCGAGGTTCTTCACGGTGAGATCTATAGTAGCTTAGGGCAATAGCTTGTGTGATAGCTAGTTGGTGCTTGAAGTTGTACTATTGACTACCATATAGTGAAAACATTTCTACTGGCAAAGTGCCCCCAGATGTAGGTGACGTTGCACCGAACTGGGTAATCATCTCTGGTGTCATTATTATTGCTTGTTTATTGTTTAAACTACAGTTTGCGTTTTAGGCAAGTTGTCGACACAAAAGTTACGACTTTGTGTTCGACTTCTTGACTCGGCTACGAATCAGAATTTCACATATCGCTATTATCGGATTCACTACTACTATATTCTTCTATGTCTGGTGGGATGTTTGCAATTTGAACGGGCGGTACAATTGATTGGGACTGAAAACCGCTAAGATCAATTGTTATTCCTCTCGGCCTGTCAATCTCAATTCTGTTCGTGTTTGGCTCTTGGTAAGGCTCGTTCACTTCGTACATTGGGGCTTCTTCGGTTGTACGGGCTAGTGTCTTCGGGTTGTAACAACCCCTCTGGCTGACAAAGTTTACAACTTTCCACCCGCGACCAGTTCTTGGATCTTCGACATAGAAAACCTGTTTCTCCTTTAAGGTGAGACAGAAATGGTTCTCCCTGTGACAATTGGTTGTCATGTTAATCGATATCAACCCCCCGATTATGCCTTAACCTGCTCTCATCGTACTAGCTACAATTGAACACTACTACATGCAAACTGTGGGGGTATTTAAGTACACAGACGTCCAGAAGAACATCAAAATATGTCTTGTCGATCGCTTCTATCATTACTCCTAAATTCTGATTCACTCTCCTTTCGTCTAATCGTTGACAAACAACCTTCATGCCATTTACCGAAAATTGTGAATATATGCCCAAACTTTGGGGTTCATGAGCAAGCAACGTCATTTCATTCTTATACCCAGGATGTTGCATCTGTATTGACAATAATAGTTGGAATATGTCCACATTTTAAAAGGTAATTAATACATGCGATTTCTAGATTTGAGCACTTACACATTTTGCGAATTTTTTGTTGAAGGAAATGACCCGAACTTCAGTGCTACCATTGGGTTCTTTTCTTTTGAACCAGTTTTCATGCGTGTCTACGAATGTATCCATCTTTGCGCAATTCTCCGTGACTGTCCAGTAGGCCCAAAAAAACTATTCTCTTGGCAATTTTGAATTGCGAACGACGCTCCGCAGTTCAATCAATTGCGAAACTACCGAGAGGTCATGAACCATGGCTGCATTCACTACGCCGTGAATGGACGAGGTACCCCGATTTAGGTACATCTGAGTAAAAATAATGGACTCGTGCATCAAGTATTGTTGCGCTATGCACCCTTCAGGATACCGCATGTTAAGCACGTTTCTCTTGTACTCACCGAATTGCATGCATGTTAAAGCATAAAGTCAAGTTTATTTAGGGTGAAATGAATTGTACTAGCCCGATAACTGAAAAATCTCATACCTTTCAATCGGAAACATCCACGAGAAGTGAACTAGTCCAGTTCGCAAAACATGATCTACAAGATGTATAGGTAGGTGGGCCTGGGGAATCATATCCAGTTTGCACTGAATCATCGCGATGTCTTCTCCAATCTGCCGGAGGGTGGATTTTTTAAACTCCCTGGCACACAACTTCTTGAAAAATGTGCCCAACTCGACCAATACGTCTGCCACGTTTGGATCGACGTATTTTCGAATCATAATGGGAAATATCCTCTGAATCAAAATGTGACATTCGTGCGTCTTGAGCCCGTAAAACCTTTTGTCTTCCTTTATGTTACTCTTTAGACTTCCCGCATATCCACTTGGGTACTTCACCATCCTCAGATGGTCAAGTACTCTCCACGATCTTTATGCTTCACATCATACCCCGTCTTAGGAAGAACTCATTTTCCATCATTACCACGTACATGCCATAGATGCGGTCACACGTTCAAATCATGTAGACTGAATCGGGCCTTCTCATCATCCTTAGACTTCCCACCAACTCCTATAACGGTTCTCATAACATTGTCGCACACATTCTTCTCTATATGCATCACATCAAGGGCTTTTCTGACTTGATGAGTTTTCCAATAATCCAGCTGCCAGAATATGCTTTTGTGCGTCCAACAGTACTTCAAAACGGGTCCAAACTCTGTACTGGATATTCGTTTTGCAATATGAATGAAAAAACTTCCTCCCCAGAGCAGATACGATGCACGTCTCTTTCTTCCACTGTTCCATTAAAAACTTGTCTCGCCCGACGCAATCGATGAGTTCGATGTAAGTACTTGCGTGCACCCAAGTATGACGTTCTCCCCCGTTTATGAGTGGAATCAATATCATCCATGCATATAGAACAAGCCTTGTAACCTTTTGTCTGAATTCCACCCAACATTCCCAGCCATGGATAGTCGTTAATAGTCCATATCACTGCAGCGCACATTTGGAAAGCTTCATCCTTAAATCCATCCCATGTCGGAACTCCTTGATGTCATAGTTCCTGCAACTCCTCGATCAGTGGTCTCATAAAATTATTCAAACATTTACTTGGTGACTTCGGACCAGATATCAACATCGTCAACAAATTGTATTACATCTTCATTCCCATTGATGGAGGGAAATTTAACGGGATAGCGATGACGGGCCAAAGGTTATAAGGCGGTATGTTTGGTCCGAACGGACAAAAACCGTCAATTGCAATGGTGAGTCGCGCGTTACGAATGTCTGCTGAAAAACTCGGGTATGTCTTGTCAAACATAATCCAATCTTCCCCGTCTGCTAGATGTTCGAGTGTATCATCTTCCACCCTCTCCCGCTCCCCATGCCAACGCATCCATTCAGACGTCTCGGGTACGGCAAATAGTCGCTGCAAACGCGGTACCAATGGAAAATACCACAATGTCTTCTTTGGAACATTCGAACTTCCAGCATATTCGTACCGACAATCTCCACACACTGGACACTCTGTGGAATTTATGTGCTCTTTGTATTACAATATGCAACTGTGGTAACATGCATCATATTTCACCAATGGCAATTCTATTGACTTCAATTTATGATTCGCTGATGCGTAGTTTGCCACATGCGCATTGCGTTGAGGCAACTTGCTGGAAACGTACGCAGCTACCTCGTCAAATGTCGTGTTTGTCATCCCCGTCTTATGTGATTGACATAATTTGCAACAGTGCGGCCAACGCTGTATCATCGCTACCATCATACAATGGTTTCTCCATCTCTGCCACCAACCGCTTGTACTCTGTCGTCGTTGCTTTAGTAGCATCAACATCTACTTGAATCACCATATCAGTTGCTTCTCCAACACCTCTCTTGAAAACATTTGTTGACCTATCCATTCCCATCCACGATCGATCCATTTCTTATCTACGTTTTCAAAAATCACTAATTACTAAATCACACTATTATATCTAAATTCTATTTCAAAATAAAACGATACATATATGTACATACCTTATAATGGACAAATGATATACATGTATGATGTCTCTGGTATTCTTGATGTGTTTATTTGCCTCTATAATTTATCTCTCCCACAAATATTTGAACCCTCAATTTTGGAAGAAATATCAATTCTCCAAACTCACACAACACAACACGACATCAACTTTCTACAATTTATAGGCAGAAACATAACGAATGCGCACACTTCAAAATACGCAGGCACAAGCTATGGACAGCGCGCATTCACAGTGTATGTTGTTCTTAGCAACGGTCTCATAACGACTACATACATCTGACCGTTGCCAACGGTCGGTCAATTTTGGTCAAATACTTCGAACTGTGCACTCACATTTACATGCGCAGTCCTTATATTGTGATTGCGCATTTATAAGCGCGGTGTTCTTGCCTTACCTACTGACTGTGCACATTATGTGTGCGTTGTTCTTGCCCTAGCTTACACGACTGCGCTCGTGCTCTATGTGCGCAGGCGTTAAGACAATATGGTGTAGTGATGCTCTTTACTTGTGAGCAATGTTTTCAATTCTTGGACGAGACGTTCGACCATTCCCTAGTGTACTTCTTGCACGCTCATCAACGATTAAGCTCGGTCTTCTGCTAACTCGTGAATTTCTCTTCGTGACTTTTTATCTTATTATGTGAGTCTGGCTGGACAGCATATTCTTATTGCATGTGATTTTAATTTAGTCACATTCGACCTTGTAGTTTTTGGATCTCTTTCCATCTCCCACATAGTGTTATATATGCTCGTAATTCTATTGGACCACTTTTTTCTCTTATCTATCGTCAGGATCAGTTGATTAGGGTCCTTGCTCGTTCTGTATGTTAAACCCATGGCTCAAATATAATGATTTCCTATGTTTTGTGGCCTACAGTTACGACACATATTATTGTGTCGTCCCGAATTTGGTTCTCAAGACCGAGCTTCGCCAATTTCATGAGGACCTTAAAATTTGGAACATGGAGGTTTTGGGTCACTTGGACACAACCATTGTGAATCTAGAACAGAACTTTGATGAGTTTAACAAGTTATTGAACTCTCGGCCTTTGGTTGAATGGATCTCTATGTTTAGACCCTTCTAAAATTAGGCTCAATGAAATGAAGCAAAGAGCACAGCCTATTACATCCAAGGCCAATTATCTGATTTTTTTCAGACTTGGTTTTTATAGATGTGGAATTATTTGACTTGACCATTCTTTTCTGATGTGGGATATACAATTACAACCTCATACAATCTGTAGCTTCCTCTTAATTTCTTTTATCTACTTTAACAAAACGCAACTGTTTATATTTTATTAAACCTAACTGTTAAAGAACGCAAGGTAGCAAATTGCAGCGATGCACGCCGCACACGAATATAAATTCTTCATAGATTGTTTATTTTCCAAGGTGTGAATTGTATTTTCTTTAACACGTAGGTACTTTTGTAAATTATTCCATGATATCTTCTTATAATTCTAATTACAAGGTCATATAATTTCACTCAATAGTAAGCAACAAATTTAGTTTATTTAGAGTTTTTGAGAGAAATTTTAAACTTATTATTTTAGTGATGACCTATTTTTAAATTTAAATTTAAATAAGCATAAATGAATCATCATAATTTATACAGGGTCAGATGAAAAATTTAAAAATATAATCATCAACAAAAAATAATTTACAATGCACATCGACAAAACCGAACAAGTTGAATGTAATAATCTAAAAGCTTATTACAACACAATTCAACTAAACTGAGCAATTTGCAATTTTTTATTTCTTATAACTTTAACGTTCACATGCCAAGTTGTGATTATTTTCTTATTATTTCTTGAATAAAGTTATAATAATCGCAAGAAGTTCATATATTCTTAAGAATATTCTGTTTTGCATGTGTATATGTAAATATTGGGCTGTTAATTATCATAGTTTACGTAGTATCAAGTTATTATACTCTATTTCACCTGCTCCATGTATTGTTCTTCATGCATATTTGGCTTAATACATGATCTTTGGATTCGGGATCTCAGTTGGTACAACATTCGCATCGAGACTGACCTGTCAGGTAATGGCAAATACTATCTCGGCGGGTGTGGATCATCTCTCTCCTTTGCGGGTCGATTTATTATGACTGTCGTATTTTAATTTCTAATTTACATGTTTTGGAGATTTCTTTTATTAGACAATCAACTAATTGTGCGGTTCATTTCTTGGCCAGAGCAGTCCTTTCTGGCCTGATTGGGATTACGGAATGAGGTATGTCTTTCCGGGATTCACTAATATTATCGTGGACGATATGATATGACTTTCTATAAATCGATATTTTCAAAAAAGAAAGTCATTAAACTCGAAATGAATGGTATATGAATTGAAAAATTACACGTGCCTGCACAGCTTTCTAGCATATTGAATATGAATAATTGCAATTAGATACATTCAACGAAACATATATAATTTTTTTGTCTTATTAGTTCACCTAAAATTCATATTTTAGCACTATTTGTAATCAAGTTGGCACTTTATTCATGACCAACTTATATGACGGGAGATCAATAAAGACAAGATGAATTTTTGAAAACTTGGGAGGCAGAACTGATGTCCAATTGCATGAATTATATATATATATATATATATATATATTAAGTGTACTTAAGTAAAAAAACATGTTTAATTGAGCGTATCTAGTTAGTTGCAGTTTTCTTTATTAACTTAATATGCATAAATTATCATCAATATATATTTACTATCAGTTTTTTCCATACCGACAGCGTATGAACGGAGAGTACGCTGTTACAAATCAACTTTGTAACGGCGTATGCTCTTGGTACGCCATTACAAAATTTTGTAACGGTGTATGTAGTTTTTTATGTCGTTACAAAGTTTCTAACGGCGTAGCTTCCATCATATGTTGTTAGTATCCGCATTTTGTAACAACAGACATAGGGGCGTACGCCTTTACAAAATCGTTGACTGTTGACCAAAACCTTACTGTTAAAAGCTAATGGTCTGAAACTGAGTTGTTGCTGTTACCATTAGATAGATTATAATGGCGTATTTAACTATGTGCGCCGTTAAAAAACTGTTTTGTAATGGCGCACATAGTTAAATACGTCGTTACAATCTATTTGTATAAATCTTGGCTGAACCTCCCACTTCCCCCTTACTCCCACTTAGAAAAAAAAAACACAGTTTTCCATCCTCCTCTCCTCCCCAATCTCCCATATAAATCAAACCCAAACCGACCTTCTATTATTCTTATCCATTTCATATCATGTGTCTTGTTGTGTGTATAAGCATCGGTCTTCTTCTTGTATTTATCCATTTTCGATATTGATTTGAAATATCGATGGTTATATTAACAGTCCTCAACCCTGACGCTGATCCTTCTCACCCCAAAATCACTCTCTTCCTCAACACACACCCGTGCATTTGGTGGATGTGAAGCCAAATGGTTGTAGGTTGAGGAAGAGTGACTTTGGGGAGAGAAGGTTACAGCACCAGGGTTGAGAGATATTAATATAACTATCGATCTTACAAATCAGTAATGAAAATGAATAAAAATAAGAAGAAGACCGATGCTTATATACACAATACGACACAAAATATGAAATGGATAGGAAGAAGAGAAGGAGGGTTTGGGTTTGATTAATATGGGAGACTTGAGAGGAGAGGAGGATGGATTATGTGTTTTTTTTTAAGTGTAAACTTGTAACGGCTCACATTGCAATGTGCGCCGTCACAAATGGTCAACAATCTTGACCGCTCCCTAGTCAAGATTGTAAACTTTCACTTGACTTTGGTTTTTTCGTTTGCTTATCATACACAAATTGCAGACCCAAATGACCATAATCATTTTAAACAACAAAAAAATCATGTACGTCAACGAAAAATTAAAACCGGGGTATCATGTTCTAAAAATAGTCTCTATTGTGAGTTTGAGCGTTACTAACAGAAGCAATCACAGTTGACCAGTTTGGATCGAGGTTCAAACATTCTCGGAATTGACTACAAATTTGGCACATCAAGTATTAAAGCATTGCACTCCAATCCGTACAGTCGGATTGAAACATGATTTTGAACATAAAACACTTTCGTTGAAAGCGTAGTTTAGGGTTGAGGAAGGTAAACCCTATCCTAAACCTTAAACACATTGCTCATCCAACATTCGTTTGATTAATATATTTTTTTTAACAATCAAAACCGTTCAATTTGTGGTAAATAACATGTACGTGATATAGTACAAATTTTATGAAAATCAAACCACAGGAACACAACTAATCATTCACGATTCATGTTTGAACAAAAAAAATTCACGATACATGAATAAAATAAAAATTTAGGGTTACGTTTTGTAACGGCGCACATTGCACGGTGTGCCGTCACAAAACTGGCCCTAAACGAAAATTTTGCGAAAAATCAAATTTCATGAGTAAATCTTCACGGAAAATTAAATTTCCTGCAAAAATTTTGTACTAACGGTGCACAATTAAATAGGTTGTTACTAATGTTTTTGCAACGACGCACATTGTGGTGTACGTTGTTACAAAATAATTGACCGTTGCCAAAAATTGGCTGTTTCAAATATAACGGTCTGAAATCGGAACGTTTATATTACCGTTACAGTTGTAACAACGCATCCTTATTATACGACGTTACAAGCGTGCTTTGAAACGACACATAATGTACCATGCGATGTTACACACACATGACTAACGGTGCACAATGTACCGTGCGCCGTTACAAAGAATATAAATATAAGGGTTAATTACAGTTTACCCATATTGTACTCGCGCGTTTTGCACTTACTCCAGCTATAATAAAAAGTTCAAAACAAAATACGCTAATTGCAATTCTTTACATTTTACTCTAACACCGTTAAATTTCAGACGGAAAATTATAAAAAATCAAAAATACCCTCGACTATTCATCAAATTTTCAGATAAATGCCGCTGACTATTTTTTTTTCTTCTGACATTTGTTTTCTCTCTCCAAACCCAAACAAAAAATTTATACAAAGAATCCACAAATTCTCACCATTTTAAAACAGAACCTGAAGACGGCCCATGTCTTCCCTCCCGACTTCTACTTCGAAGCCGGCAATAAGGGATCATTGTCCTTCTCTTTCTCGACTCTTCCAAGCTCTGCTTCGAGGCTGAGGACAAGATCAGGCCCTTCTTTGAGACCCTCAATTATTGGGGCATCTAGAGCCGTCGTACCAAGATCAAGTGCGCCTCCTGCGGCCGCCTCCTCGGCCACGTCTACGACGACGACCATCCTCTCACTGACTCCCCGGCCAGCTCCACTTCGGCCCCAGCCAGGTCATTCCCAGAGCTCCTCGGTACAGGTTCAAGACCAAGGCTCTCTGGATCGAGTCCGAGACCTGATTCACTCAGGCTTTTTGCTTTTGGGCTCTTTCTCGTTTCTGGGTTTTGGTGGGTAGAGGGTTTTGGGGGTTTCAGACTTTTGTATATATAATTTACAATCAAAATAAACCCAAATGCTATTCAATTGTTCATGTTCTTTTCTTGTATTAATTTGTTGTTTTGGTTTATGCTTTTGATGATGACATGGTGAGAATTTGTGGGTTATTTGTTCTGTTTGGCAGTAGCAGTGGTATATAATCCAGATTAGCTATGTACATATTCTCGCCTCTATCTTGATTTTCAGCTGTTTATGAGATGTGTCATCTACCATATAATCTTTCTCAAGTTTTATGAAGTTGCTCTTTTTTTCAATTTAGTTTTGTTGTGCAGTGTTGCTTATTATTCCTATTTTTAGTTTTAAAAAGTACGGGTATTTTAGTCATTATGAAAAAATTTAACATCACAATTTGTTAAAATTGACAGAATTGAGCAATATGTAAAAAAAAATACAATTAGCGTATCTTATTTTAAACTTTTTACTATAGCTGGAGTAAAGTGTAAAACGCGTTAGTGTAGTATGGGCAAACTGTAATTAACCTTAAACTCTCTCTTCTTCTTCCTTCCTCTTCTTCCTTCCTCTTCTTTCTTTCTCTCTTTCTCTCTTTCTTCCTCGCTCGCTGTCGTCGCCTCCTCTCGCTACTGTCGCCTCGCTGTTGCCGTCACCGTCCCCTACTCTTCTTTTCCATCTTCAATTCGGTTAGATTTTTTTGTGATTTTCTTAGTTTTACATGTTAGATTAGATTTAGATTCCGGTTCATTTTCTATCAACAAATCTGCATGTTAGGTTAGGGTTTCATCGTTTAAGGTTTATGTGATTTTCTTAACAGTTTCTATAAATAATGATGATGATTTGGAGTTTTGAATATGCTTGTGATTTTATTTTTCCATATTGTATGGATATTATTAGGAAATTGTATGGGTTAATGAATAAATAACAGTTATTCTTTAAGGATACTTTCAAAGTTATTTAAAATAATCCTTAGGAGTATTTTCAAAATTATGATATTTTTGGAATTTATTAAAATATAACCCTTAAAGAGGTATTTTCGGATTTAAAAAAAAATACCCCTTAGGTGTATTTTTGTAATTTATTATAAAATACCCCTTAAAGGGTATTTTCGTAGTTTATTAAAAAAAACCCTTAAATGGTATTTTCGAAATTATTAAAAATACACCTTAATACCCTTTAATGGGTATTTTTGGAATTTTTAAAATTATTTATTGCCATTTACTAAAACAATTAATTTATGCAATTTAAAATAACGGCCCCAAAGACTAAGGCGCCAAAGGCCAAGGAACCTTAGCTCACGAGCTGTACTTTGACCTAAAAGTAGAAGACAATTGTCTAGCTATGAAGAGTTATAAGGTGAAGGCGAAGAAGCAGCCAAGAGTCAAAATCTGAATTGAAGTAGAGGATCGGTGGTCGGACTTAACGAAGGTCCTATTCCTTTACAGTGGGTAGACAATAAACTTTTTGCCACATTTCCGTCCAAAACAAGAGAGTCGTGGAAGATAGGAAGGTTGATGAGGGTTGTAGGCCAGTTCGCTCGCGAGTGCGACGCTTGCTACCAGACTATCACCGATCTTTCTGAGTTCGAGAACCAATTATTTTGGGAGAAATTTTGGGTAATTTCAATATTTACAAAATTATTAATTCCCGAACGTGTCATTTTAAGTTTTTGATACTAACATGGTATATTTATATTTCAGCGCTTGTATCAATTGGATGATACTTCGGAAGAACTGAAGACGTGGATTCGTGACACGGCCGCAACTGTTTACAAAGATCAGAAATCAAACATGAAGTCCCCATAGTGGTGGCTCGTTCAACACTTTGACGAGAACGAGGTATTTTTCCTGAGGCTCGAATCTCATATGAGATCAATTCGGTTGCGCACGAACAAGTTGGACCGTCATATCGGGTCCATATCATACCGAAGTATTTGGGACGCGATGGAAGCTGCCATCACTGTAGAGATCTCCAAGAAGCTGGAGACCTGGATGAAGACTCAACCCGGATGGTAGTGGTGATAAGGAGGAGAATGAGGAGTAAGAAGAAGAGGACTTGATACAAAACGCGTAAGTTATTTAAAAATTAATTCTTATTATATTAACTAAATCTAATAATTTATATTTTCATTTATTATATTAATTAATTCTTATTTTTATTTACATATTTTCATTAAGAATACGCTCAAGGAGTAGGGGGAACCCAGAGAAAAGGGACGAGTTTGGGAATCTATCCAAGATGAACGACACGGAGGAGTACGAGGCTATGCGACAAGCGGTCGAACATTGTCACCAACTGGAGCTGGCCGAAGGAAAGGACCCACAACTCCCTCGAGAACGACACATTCGGGGTTCTGGGGGTGATTACGAGGCACTGACGAAGACGAGAAGACGTGGGTCCTCCTCCGGTTTTCCTACTGAGGCGTTTACACAGCTCTAGACTCAGCTCGATCAAGCGACAGAGCAGATCGCCAATCAAGTCAATGCTAACTAGAGGGCCGAAAATGCTAAGAAGGAGGCCACTAGTGCTAGGGAGACTTTAACACAACAACCAGCATGTTAAACTTTCTCTACGATCAGATGAACTTTAACAATCCAAACTTGCCTCCATTTGACCCAAACATGTATAGACCTCCTAGTATGTCGTAGTTTATTTCACTATGTATAATTATTCAAACAATTTTAATATAAATAAAGTTTTTAATTATTTAATCACTAAAAATATAAAAATGAATAAAAAATTAAATATTACATTAAATATTTAATTTTTAAGATATACAAACTAGAGAAGATTTTAAGGTCTGACGCAAGTCACAAATAGTGTGACACAAGTCACATCACGCAAGAGAGATATTGCGTAGTTTCTGAGACGCGCGTCTTGCTTGAGTAAAAAGATACATGTGACACACATCACATCGCGTTAGAGAGCAAAAAAGCATCTATTTAAGCCCATTTTAACCTAGATCTAAAGGGAGGACTCTAAGAGCTTCAAATTTTTGACCCACCACTGGGTTTTTATTGAGAGACACCAAATTCCTACTTTGGAGACCACTTTTGGTGCTCCAAGGGAGGGGCTCCACTGCCACCACCATGGGAAGAGGCAAAAGAGGTAAGAGGGTACAAGGAGTTACTTGATCATAGAGATTTGAGCCACCCAAAACCCTTGTCTTAGGGTTAGGGTTTGTAATCTTCTTTCATTGTCTAGAATAGAGTGATTCCATGTAGATGAATGCTTGAGCATCATAATTTAGGGTTCAAAACCCTTGATCATGTGAGCTAAACCTTATTATGACTTTATCTATAATATTTATAGTTAATTAGTCAATTATTACATGATTAATTGTGTTCTAATTTGATCCTCATGTGGGGGCTACCTATTTAGATAGCACTCTATCTTTAATCTTCGCTCGACCCTGAGAGGGACTTTTGAAGGTCGACCTAAGTAGAATGGAGTGATCGGCTTGTACAACATTTTTCCTTGGACCAAAAATTGCTGGGTCTTCAAGCCGTCGACGAGTTAGTAATAACATCCCGAGAGGGTAACTAACTCTAACATGTTGCCTTCACCAGTGTCAAGAGACGGTGCTGGCATTTGAACATTGGTCCAATTTTTGCGATAAATTGATTGATATATTGATTGTATGTAGATTAGTGAAATGTTTGGCGATTGATTGAGATTTGTTATGTGTGTGCATGCTCGTTGACTCTACTTCGAGCCTAGTGCGCGTGCTAACTAGTTGATACTTAGAACGCAATCCTTTATCGTGGTTTGACTCCAAGAGGGGCTTGCTATGGTCGATCTAAGTAGACTCGAGGTGTTGGCGCCTGTCGCCCACATCTTGGTTTGAAATTTGTTGTTTTTAATTCGGTAGATTATGGTCGCGAGTTTACGAGGTGGTGATACATTTACGGAGGGTGACATTGTACAAGCGTGGTAACACTCGTGGATACACAAGACTTAGGTTAGTTAGGCTCTATCCATTGTTGAGAGACATCTAGAGTATTTAAAAAAAATAGGCCAATGAATATGTATGCCAATAAGCAATACTCGTTTAATCAATAGACTCCTTGATATCCAACCATTCCACCCTCATTTCCTTTTCTTGCATCTAACATATATCAGTTTAGTTGTAGTTTAAACCCCATATTCTATTTGTGTATTTAAATTTTCAAGTCGTGTTGAGATAGAGGGCGTAAAGAGTCCATTTGAGAGGCCCACATTTGTTCCCTGAGAGTTTGACCCGATCAAGCCGAAAACTATAAATTTATTTGAGAACAATCACGTATGGTGCGCATAGCGTTTGAGGCATGTAGTAGTGCGCTCGAGCCTCTCGGCCCATCAAGTTGGCGCCGTTACCACGGACCAAACGGTTAATTAATTGGATAGATTGTGTTTGCTTTCCCTCGTACTAATTCATTACATATTATGAAACAGTTGCAAGTGACAACTGTTGAAACAATGGCAATGAAACGATGAAACTAATTTCAAGTGAAACGGTTGCAATTGAACCGATAAAATCATTGCAAGTGAACCGATAAAACCATTGGAATGAAATGATGAAACCGAAGTGAACTGATAAAACGTTTCCAATAAAACGATAAAACCATTACAATGAAACTGATTTTAAGTGAACCGATAAACGATTGCAATTTAACCGATGAATCACTGTAATGAAACAATAAAACTTATTTCAACTGAATTGATGAACGTTTGCAAGTGAATCCATGAAACGGTTGAAATCAAATGATTAAACCAATTTGATGAACGATCCATAATTAATTGTAGGCAGATTCAATTTTAAAAGATATTTAAATTAGAAAATAATATCTAAAGTAATTAATGGTATAAAATACGCTTATACCACTCTGTTAGTATAAAATAAACAAAAAATGCTGTTGGTTTAAAATGAATAATTTTTTTTAATAATTAATTTATAATTACATTAGCATTTTATTCGTTCACACACTATTAAATCTCAGTTATAATTATTTCATCCCATTGTGAAACGTTCTAAAAATTTATAATAAAACATGAGCTTTGTAACATATTACAACCCGAGTCGTGATTCTTAAATTCCCAATTAAAATTGATTAAGATAGTGCATCGTAAATATATATCATGTATAAGAAAAGGGCAATAAAATGAAGGCATTATATTTAGGGATAATTACATTTTACTACGGCTAAAGTGACATGTTTTACACTTTACTGTAGCTAAAATAAAAATAAAAATTGAGGTACGCTAATTTCATTTTTTTACATATTGCTCAATTCCATCCATTTTAACAATTTTTTTCTGTTAAAATTTTCATAATGACATATATACCCTCAAATACATAAAAACGGAACAATTATTGGAGACTTTTTGGGTCAGTTAAAACATTAGAAATGTGAAACTGATGGTGTGGTCTTTCAGAAAGACAAAATAATTAAAAGAGAAAAACAAAAAATAAATCAGAAAATAAATATGACGGGTAGCTTTTTGAAAATTTGATGAATAGTTAAAGGCATTTTAGACTTTTTACATTATTTTTAAAAAAAATCCATCCAACATTTGAAGGTGTTAGAGCAAAATGTAAAAAAAACACAATTAACTAACCTTCATTTGAACTTTTCATTATAACTATAGTAAAGTATAAAACTCGTCATTTTAGCCGTAGTAAAGTTTAATTACCCCTTATATTTACGGTGATGGAAAGGCCGAAAATTAGTGTCACAGAAATGAATTGAGTAATAATGGATAATAGAAAAATGAATGGAAGGAGAAGTGGAAGCTGGATATGCCCCTTATCGGACAGGTGCCTTTTCGACATTGTCAAGAGCCCACTTCTCTCTCTCTCTCTCTCTATTTTGTCTCTTTTGATTCTATTTAATTAGAATAGTTTCAGGGGCCGACAGGGTTGTAAGAGAAAGATCGGAGTTTAATTGGATCTGACTCTGAGGGAGGAAAGGCATGATGAGCATGCAACTCCGGGTGAATCCTATTCCTATCATACCATTCTGCAACCTCAACTTGTTGGGTTATCATGGATCTTCTCGTTTTCTAACAACAACAATTACAAGTACAAATCGAAGTATAAGGAGACAACAACAACAACATCATGCGGTGGTGGTGGCGGCGTCCTTGTCCGATGCTTGGAAACCCGACAAGGCTGCTGCTTCTCCTTCCCTCAGCGATATCCTCTGGCCTTCTGCTGGTTAGTAATTAGTGTACTTAATTAGTTACTCTCAATTCAAACACAAAGTTGAATGATATATCATAAAATACAGGGGCATTTGCTGCTATGGCTTTATTGGGGAAGATGGATCATTTATTGGCTCAAAGGGGACTTTCAATGACAATTGCACCCTTAGGTGCTGTTTGTGCTGTCCTCTTTACCACTCCTTCCTCTCCTGCAGCCAGGGTACTGTCATTTACCATTTTACCCTCCACTTCTATAACCAATATGTCAACTTGTTACCATCCATTTATCTGCACATTGTAATGTAATTTTAGAATATCATTGCAATTATCCTCACATTGAATACCAGGCGAACTAGAGAATGGGAATTGCAACTCGATATTCTCAGACCATGCGATTATTTGCTTCGATTCTGATGATACATGACATGTGCATTTGTGCAGAAATACAACATGTTCATGTCTCAAATTGGATGTGCAGCTATTGGTGTCCTAGCATTGGCTCTATTGGGGCCTGGATGGCTTGCTAGGAGCATCGCCCTCGCTGCGTCAATAGCTTTTATGATCTTTACACGTTCCACTCATCCACCAGGTAAATCAATTGTTTTCTACATTACACATGTCATCGATGCATCAACGATTTTGTTCATTTACGTGGACTATGTTTACTGCAACAACTTACCATGAACTAGTCTCTCTTTTTTTGGCTCGTTCAGCCACTGTTGAAAATGAATTAAAAAGACACAAATACCCAAGAATAAAGTTACATGTAAACATAAATTAATTTTTACTTTAATTATATATATCATCAATCTATTACATGTAAATTTAATAAAAAGAATGATTCTAAGGTCAATTATACTATTTTGAAGAAAAAAATGGTCACATGCCCTGCAAGTCAACCATTTTCCGTCACGGAATGACAAATTATGCAAGAATTTGTATCGTCCGTTGTAACTTATTGCAATAAATGTAGTACATGTACACTTCTTGCAAAAGTGGGATACTACAAGACCAATTTTTACAATCATCATTATTTTTGCATCAAGCATTAATATTCCATGCTTTTTTCTGGTCTCTGAACATGATTGTGTAAACCGATATCAGCTGCAAGCTTGCCTATACTGTTCATTGATGGAGCTAAGTTGCATCACTTGAATATCTGGTTTGCTTTCTTCCCGGGTGCTGCTGGATGTATTCTCCTTTGTCTCATCGTAAGTTTCTTCTCGATCTCACCAGTCATCTCAATGGATTAACGTAAATATGATAATGTTTGTTCTTCAGGCAACATGTCATTGGATATATATCATTAGGGTCACATTAATGGTTTTTCCAAGTTGCACATTTTTATTCTCTGGGAACATGTTTAGTGTTTCGTTCTTAAATCATTTTGATAACCATTCGATGGGTCATTTTGCTGCAAGTCAATTCTACCGGAATATGCATTTGAGGATAAGTTAAAAAGGTGTTTAAGATTATTTTATTAAATCCAAATGAACTGAACTGTTGCAGCAAGAGATGGTAAGCTACTTGAAAGACAATGTCAAGTTCTGAATCAAGTTTGTGGAGCAAATTCACTATACATAACAGAACGACGTTGACGTATACTAGCCGTTGAACATAATTACTTCACATCCTTTTATTGAATTTGGCATCAGAAGCTTCAGCAGTCTGGCGATATAGGCTTACTCAAACATTTGATCGCACCGCTCAGCCTGGAGACTTGATTAGAGGATTTGAAGAATTTGGCTTGAAACGAGATCTGTAATTGTGAAAATATGATTCATAGACAACGACATGGTTGGTACATTCTTTGTCGTTGCTGATGCTTTTCGTTAATAAGTGTCACAAGGCACTATATTTCTACGTTTTCGTATTGGTTTAAACAGTTGAATTCAGAGAACTGATATTTTATCATTCAAATATGGCTGCTACACTTTTCTGGGAATTTACTGTAACTAGGATTGACCAAGAATGTTATTTTAAATTAGGGAAGGTGACTATAACAAAATAATTTTTAAGGAAGAATGACACCGTACTCCATCTAAGGATGATGGAATTTTACATAAATATACTTCATTTATTTTTAATATGTGCGGCGCTCTAAGTATTTAATTTTCTCATTTTACCACACTAAAAATATATAAATTTTGTTTCTCAACAGCCGTTTGAATATTGATTGGGAATTTAAAAAATATAAGTATTGGACAAAGTGTTGTTAAACTCTCTACGGAAGAGGCAAATATTCAAGACATGGGTTCACATAAATATGTTGCAAATATTCATGACATGGGTTGACATAAATGTGTTGATCCCATTGTTGAAATTGTCTGAGAAGTTTAAAACATCTTCAACAATAGTGTGTGATAGAGTAAATAAGATGCCGTATATTATTTGCAGAGGAACTACTATTATCTATACAATTTTTGCATAAAATCGCGGTAGACAAAAAAAATGCTAATAATCAACACGATTAATCGTACCGTTTTTGCATAGAATCACGGTGAACAAAAAAAAATAGTACATGTCATGGTGAACATATTTTTCAAATCTCTTTTTATTAACGTCGTTAACTCTGAGCTTAATAGCATCTCTAATGTGGCTCACTACAATAGCTAACAAACTATTGTGAGAAGTGAAAATGGAGAAAATAGACTCCAATGGAGCTCCTTACTTGAGGATCTCCCTACATTTCTTTTCTCTTTCTATACATGTAGTGAGCTCCCCACATTCTCTCCCCTACTATTTTATTACGTTATCACTTTACTATTTCTCATACAAACTTTTTGTAAACAAAGAGTATAATATATTAATAAAATAATATATGTAGTTTAAATATAGAGAGCATGATTGAAGTTGAACATGGAAAAGTGATGATTCTGCTATAATTCAAATGCAAATCACTCTATATGTTAATTTAAGTGTAGAGAACAACATTGGAGATGCTCTAAATGTCAAAATTAACTCTATAAAGTACATTTGTCAATAAAAAAAACTTTTTGATAAAGGATGTGACGTCATCAGAACGACACCCCTTATTTTTCATTTCATCAAATTAGATTGAATCCATCGTTGATCTCAAGTTTTAGATGGAGAAACTCACTGTCTTCCTTGGCCAGATTGTTAGGTTAGCTCCCAGCCGTACGAGCACCGACCTATTGAAACATAGACGACACTAAGAAAGTCCACTCGCTTGCCCTCCATTTTTGTACCAACGACCTCGTTTAGAGTGTCTCTATCATCATTCATATTGATGCATTTCATGATATGTCATCACTCCGCAAGAACTTCATACTGTAGAGCATTTTCTTATTTTCGCTCGTCGATGAACGCGCTAACAAGTACCTCCACAACTTTGTGTTCTTCGGGTATAGGCGAACGTGTGAAAAGCAAGGATATTTCTGGGTTCAACCCTGACTTGTGACTCCAAACTCAATAGAAACTTATCAATCTCACGAATCCAATCTCTAACGTGTCATTTAAAACTTCGGAACCAAATAGGTCTCTATGGATTCTATCCCAACTCATCATGGGGATATAAATTTATCATACGAGACAATCATGTGCACTTACATGTATACTTTTTCTGGACTCAGCTGTGATGGACTATTTGGTATCTAACAGTCATTCTTTGCTCCATTTACAGGGATGTCTTTTGCTTCAAACTGTAAGTGTGAATACCTACGCGCGTGTTATAGTTATATGAGTTCAATTTTAGGATGATTAATCTACTCTATAAGGAGAGTGTTAGCGTAATCCATTCAGCTGAATGGCTGTTGTGTGTCATTTCTTCGAGTTTGTGATGTGTGTGAAGTGGAGGTATTTGTTTGGGTGAGACCTAAATTATCTTAGATTTAGGGTTGTACTGGAAGAAGATCTATTAACATTTTATATGCCAAGAGCTAAGTAGATACTGTTAGATATATTGTTATTCTATAAACGTAAATTTCTAAATAAAAACATACATTCAATCATGTGATAATCAAGAAGATTGAACCAGACAACCAGATGAAATAGAATATCATTATTTATTCAACACCTCAGCACAAATACAAATAAATATTACTTCGCATGTGATTCGGTATTGGACGGATGCAGAAGAAGGAAGAGATTATCGTCAAGACACGGTAGTCCGCTTTTCTTAATACGAATAGTGCCCCCGTATGGCCAAATCGCGTCCTAAATACAACGATGATCATTGGCGAACTCTGAACCATGATGTAGAGAGAATCAGGGATGAACGAACAAGAGAGAGGTGGTCGGCTAGGATATTTTTCGTTGTGTATCTCGTCTCTACATAAACTACGTATTTATAGGTTCATGAAAAGTCAAAACCTAAAAGGGAAAATGGGAAGAAATAATTACGAATTTATTTCTTAAAAGAAAGACTCAATATCTTGAAATATTCTGATGTAGGACAATCCCGATTATAATTTTTAATTGTATTAGATTTATGATAGTTTTAGGTTTTCCTATTAAATTAATTAGTTTGGATTCATTAGTTCTATTGGTTTAGTTTTGGAGAATTAGTCCTATATAATTCTTAGCTTGTGTAGAGATTATTATCATCATTATCATAATTATCAATTTGAGTTACTTGGATTTATTCCGTTTTCTCCCTAAAGTTAGGGTTTTATTCTTGCTTCATTTCGAAGCACCCTTCTAACGCACCAAAGTGGTATTAGAGCCCGAATTTGACCAGGCATGATGGCAAACTATGGCACTAGTAGAATCCAACTCGTCGTCAACAAACGATGGATTGAACGAGTCGTGCAACGACTTGATGACACTATAGACTCAGTTAGTAACATGACGCAGATACGTCCTGCGCATATATATGAGGTGAAAAATCGACAACGTAAAAACCGAATGGAGAACGACAACGATGCATGTGACTTTCCGCTTGTTTATCAACAACAACAAAAGAATATTCATGCGCTGACAACCGATGTAGAGAATGGAGAACACAAAGACAAGATATTTTGAACTCGATGCACCATTAATAATAAGGTATGTAAAGTGATCATTGATCATGGTAGCAACGAAAATAAAGTCTCCAAAGCAGTGGTCAAAACATTCAACCTGGAATCAGAAGCACTCATGATACCATACAAAACTGAATGGAACAAATGGGGGATCAAGACTAAGGTAATTGAAATTTGTTTCATTCTTTTCTCAATTGGGAAATACTATAAAGATGAGATTTTATGTGAAGTGATGGATATGGATACTTGTCACTTTTTGTTGGGGCGACATTGGTATCGCGACATCAATGCTATTACAGGGTTCGTGACAATACCTATATGTTTTCATTCTCTCAGTGACACACTTGTTTTGTTCTTATCTGCAAATCCATTACCTATAGAGCCTTATTGTTTGGAAGAATTCAATGAGAAGGTACTAGGTAGCAATACATATCAATATGGAGATGGAACCACATCCACATATTTTAATATTGAGGTCGGGTTGGCAAAAAGGAGAAATGAGTGTCTTCCAACACCAAAAGATTGAATAAGTTATTGCTCCTCGGATAGCTCTAGTAGTGACAAGTAACGCAATCCAACTCGGAAGAATCCCCGAGAACACAGAGACAAAACCACATGAATTTAGGTGGCAATAGGAGGTTATTGACAAGGGAAGCCATATACTAATGGCCATAATACAGAAATTAGGCATTCCTTTTATGGACGAATCCGGATATCACCATGTTTGGAAAGGAGATAGTAAGCCAATGATCTCTAATCTCTTGAGATTAGCTTTAAGACATGTAGGTCATACCACTAGTAAGGATGATTTTGGTGGTGATTGTGTGTGGAAGTCAATGGAGCATGCCTAATTAAGCTATATTCTAACTTGTTACCTTTGACAATCAACATCATGATATCTTGACCTCATTTAATAATCTTCATTAATGAAAACAATTATACTTGCTCAATATATTTACTTCGATTTTTACATGTGTTGACGGGAATGTATTGCATAGTTTGCTTGGGAAATGATCCAACACTATCAAACTAGCCAAACTCAAGAGAATAGGTTATTAAAAGCAGTGTTTTAGCTGTACTATATAATAAGCAGTCAGTAACATACGATTCTTCCCTCGTAGAGTATTTTAGTACTTTCCTCATTTACAGGCCAAACAACATAGTGGGCACGTAGATACAAAATTAATGGAGAGAAAACGCAGATAAGTCATGTAGGGTCCAAGAGACACCAGTTTCTATAGCATGTAAGGCTTAACTCCAAGCCAAAACCTTTAGTTCTGTAGAAGATAAGTTTAACAAACACCATATTAACTCACAAGTTGGCATACTATAACTATTTCCTTAAGTTCAAACGTCAGATTTACTTTTTCTAAATTCCTTTTATTGTTATATTTAGTTCCCAAGCCGGTCTTAAACATCCGAGACGAACGGACCAGATGTGACGCCATCATCTTAGACTTAACTCCAACGCAAAAACAAGTTAAATTTAAGAAATGCCACATGGACTCCCAAGTTGGTTACACAACCGTGCCCTTGACTTCAAATATCAGACTTTTTTTTCAAATTACTTCTCAGAAATACGTACAATCAGTTCTAGCGCCCTAAGTTTGATCTTAACAAATAGTACCCGTAAGAAAAAGTCGTAGCACGAAAGTAAAGTCAATGGGAAGATACGATACCATTTTCGACCTTAAAATTTTTCTTTTTTCATTTGAGAGCTATCTCATTATAAACCGAGTAAATCATAGATAAGAACATGTCACTATCTCTCTCTCGTGTAAAAACTGTCGCCGGTGTAGGAGTAAATTTTTTGAAAAGAATAACAGTCATTTTGTTGAGTCTAGATCATTCTGTGCAGGCTGGACCACTGAGATTTCTTAGTTTATAAATATGGCTCCCTAAGCTCAAGACCTTATGAATCTTGGGATCTGACATAAATCCTCTACACTAGATATGGTAGGATTCGTTCCAAAAGTTATTCTTTTCTTCATTTGTGTTTTATTTGATTTACTTCTTCACAATCTTTATAATAATTGTTGTAGGATGAGGCACACCAAATAAACGTATGGGACGGCTATGTAGATTGGAGAAACAGGCCTGCCATAAAAGGCCGCCACGGAGGCATGCTCGCAGCCTCCTTCGTCTTAGGTACTTTAAATTAAAGCCTGCTTAAATCACTAGGAGCATATTTCCCACATATTATTCTCTAGAGCATTATAACTTGGCCACTGGGATGATCCTCAAGAAGCTAAAACGAATACTGAAGTACTAACAAGTACATAATTAGCATGTCATGTAGTAGAACCAATTCATTGAGGAAGTAGCAGGCTATGGTGTGAACGCTTTGTTATTTACTGCAGTTGTGGAGGTATTGGAGAATCTAGCGTACCTGGCCAATGCAAGCAACCTTGTGCTGTATCTGTCGAGATTCATGCATTTTTCTCCGTCCACTTCTGCCAACATTGTTACCAATTTCATGGGAACGGCTTTCCTCCTTGCTCTCCTTGGTGGCTTTTTATCAGATGCTTTCTTCACTACATATTGCATCTATTTAATAAGTGCTGCCATAGAATTTGTGGTAAGCTTTCATTAATACTAAACTTTATTTTCACGCAATCAGGCTGAGTTTTCTACTAAACTAAGGCATTCGGCGCCTCATTCAAGTATGAAAAGGAAATAAACTGCGTATTACTGTTTTTTCAGACACTTTGCAGCGCTGATATCTGGTATTTAAAATTATCTAACTCTCACAGTATTGGTTATAAATAACTATTGGAGACAGAGAGGAAGTTTAACTTATTTTTGTTTGAACCGATAGAAGGATATTGTGAATAAGGGCACAGCCCAACAGTCTGTAGGCTTCCACTTGAATATGTCTAGGTTCGTTATAGAATTACAAAGAATGCAATGACTCAGATGTTAATAGGTCCATGGCACAAATGAAGATCAATCTGAAAGATATAGTTCATACCTAAAATAAACATAATACCAATGCTTGTTGCATATAATTCTATCTCTGAGAAAACAGAAAAGCCAACTGATAATGTTAGCTTCCATATGTGAAAGAGATGAGAAGATAAAGAATTGGTGGCGAGAAATAGTACCGTGTCTGTGAAATACGGACCACAACAACCTACGTAGAACCATGTGACTGAGCTTTCACAGAAAAGTGCAATAAATGACCTTTCACACAGCGCCTGTCCACAAAATAGACAAATCACAAACCAGTCATAAATTGTCAATTCTCCAACTTCACATGTATTATTGGTCGTTTCCCACCAAAATACGTTGGACATCAATTTATTGGTTATTGAGAGCAAGATGCAAACTAAATATGATGATATGAAACAGGGTTTGCTGATACTCACAATCCAAGCTCATCTAGCTTCACTGAAGCCACCAGCATGTGTTTCATTGAACAACAACGCACCATGTGAAGAAGTTTATGGAGGGAAAGCGGTGATGCTATTTGCAGGCCTTTATCTGGTGGCACTCGGGGTTGGAGGCATAAAAGGTTCGTTGCTCCCACATGGAGCTGAGCAGTTTGACGAGACCACACCCAAAGGAAGGAGACTGAGATCAGCATTCTTCAACTATTTTGTATTCTGCCTCTCCTGCGGGGCTCTAATTGCAGTAACCTTTGTGATATGGATAGAAGACAACAAGGGTTGGCAGTGGGGGTTTGGCGTCGCCACTGCAACAGTACTTATGTCTATCCCAGTCTTCCTCCTTGGTTCTCCTATTTACCGAACAAAAGTTCCTGCTGGAAGCCCCATTAGTATGACATTCAAGGTACAACTAGATTGACACGGCAGTGAATGAGTGTTTTTGCTCAAACCTCTTATCATATGTATTTTTGTCCAACCAATCCAACCCATAACCCTGTTGCATTACTGTTGTGTGTTGAATAGGTTCTGGCTGCAGCAATATACAACACATGCAGCTCTCAGAATCCAGGTAACGCTATCATGAGCATAGCTGCAAGCCCATCCTATGAGAGAGGTGAGGTAGAAGAAAAGTCGACAGCTGAAAATCCAACTGAGTTCCTTGATAAAGCATTGGTCAACAAGCATATCCCCGTAATGCTACAATGCACAGTAAAACAAGTGGAAGAGGTGAAGATAGTGCTACGGATTATTCCCATCTTCATGTCTACCATAATGCTGAACTGCTGCCTTGCTCAACTCTCCACCTTTTCAGTCCAGCAAGCAGCTACCATGAACACGTACATTGGATCCTTGAGGGTCCCACCGGCTTCTCTACCCGTCTTCCCTGTCCTCTTCATCATGATCCTCGCACCGGTCTTTAACCATGTCATCATTCCATTTGCCAGGAAAGTAACAAAGACCGAAATGGGGATCACTCATCTACAGCGGATCGGGACAGGACTAGTTCTCTCAATCGTGGCCATGGCAGTGGCCGCTCTGGTAGAAATCAAGCGAAAGAAGGTGGCAGTTGAGTCCGGACTATCAAACTCAACCGAACCTCTTCCCATCACATTTCTGTGGGTGGCATTGCAGTATCTGTTCCTGGGGTCAGCAGATCTTTTCACCTTGGCTGGGATGATGGAGTTCTTCTTCACAGAGGCCCCGTTAAGTACCCGATCTTTGGCCACAGCTCTGTCCTGGACCTCACTGGCCATGGGATACTATCTTAGCTCAGCCCTCGTATCCATAGTTAATAGCATCACCGGTGCCTACCAACACACGCCATGGCTCTTCGGTACCAACTTGAATCATTATCACCTCGAGAGGTTCTACTGGATGATGTGTGCATTGAGTGGCTTAAATTTCTTGCATTATCTCTTCTGGGCAAACCGTTACGAGTATAAACACGCAAGCACCCACGGTTAGAGAAAAGCATCAGAGCGCTGATTAGTTTGTCGTATTGGCGAATAATGTTTCCTCAGTGTACCACCCATTATTACTGTATTCGAATACGTAATGCCGCTTTGTATCTAATTATAATTTATGTGTAAACCTTTATTGCTACTTCAACATGATTGATAAATAATAAGGAACTCAAATAGAGTGCAATGAATATACCATATGCATATTAAGGTTATACTAGCTAAACTCAATTGAACATCAAACAAACAAAAACAAGCATTAAACTATGTAACCCCAATAATGATTCTTCATAAGTTGTTATCAATTTCCCATTCAATGTGGTCCTAGGTTTCTGTCATAAATGGGTAGTATACCTGTAAATAGGACATCTCCGTACTGATTACCAGCCAATAGGCAGAAATGGAGGCTTTCAATTTGAATGGAGCCCTAGGCCACACGGCAAAGAGGCTCTGCACAAGCAAGAAAATATGCCATGTTCTGCATGTACCCTAAACAATCAACATTCAACATCACAAGTCGGCCATGAAAACCCATTACCACTTGGAAAATATCAAATTTCCTCCTACAATCAGTTGATGAATCAAGTGTGTAGGAAGAGTTTTTTTTCTTGGCAACCAAACAGAAAAGTCATGGGTCATGATGCATGCAATTGTGTCAACATTTGACTAATATTCGCAACCACAAAGAATAATCGATAGTAACAATTAACTAATGATCAGTGAACAAAACTAGAATAGATAGAGATGGATATATACCTACTCAAATGGCATACAGCATACTGCTTTGAGATCGTTGGGGTGATTGAGAAAGAATTATTTACGATCTGATTTAGGAGTGAGAGTGCCATTAACTTGGAAATCATTACTTACAAATTACAATTCATGTCAAGAATGTCAAATTAATAAAATAAAGAGAATAAAGGAATGGCAACGGGCCGGGTGTGGGTCGGGTTTAGCCAAACCCGCACCCGAACCCGTTCACAGTCGGCGAGTGCTCGACCCGCAAAAAAACCCGCTCATCGTGAGCGGGTGCCCGACCAGCAAAAACCTAAAAATTCAAATATTGATTCAATAAACAAATTTCTTTACAATACAAGCACAAAAGTTGATATAAATATTTGTTATATTATATTAATTTAAGTTTTTTAAAAATTAAATTAGACCAACAATGAGACAAAAGTTATTTTTTTGTCTCATGGTCGTGGTCGTCACTGGAAGTACTCTCCGGCGACGGTTCAATTTTTCCAGCGAGTATCTCCGGCGACGACCACGACGAGCATCTCTGGTTAATGGCGAGGAGGCAACGACGACTGGCGAAGTTGTTCTGAAGTCAGAGATGAGATCGGCGAAGGTTTTGCCAAGAAACAACCAAAATCTTCACAATGGCATGATTTTGAAATTTTGAAGTCTTGCCAAGGGTATTTTCGTCTTCTTACTTAAAATTTTAACAAATTCCATCCAAAATTTTAACGGTAGGTGTATCTGTCAATTTATAATCACTGAATATAAATCACTGTCTATTTTGAAAGATGGGGTGGTTATCTGTTTTTTGGTTATTGTTGGATGTGTCTTAGTGTCTTTTACCCAATATATAATAAATCATATATTTTTATTTAATATTTTTTAATATATATTGATATTGAAAATTAAGTAAACCGAATCAAGCTGAGCTGAGCGCGAGGTTAAATTTTTTTCGAGTAAAACTCGAGTTTAGTTCTATAAAGTCGTTCAAGGCCGAGTCGAGCTCAAACCGAATACTTTTTTCATGAGCCGAGCCGAGCTCGAGCCCAACACTATTTTCACGAGACAATCTCTGCTTCATTGAGATTCAATTCAGCTGGTTTACCCCTGCTGCTTACGGTAATAATACCTAAATTTTTATTTCTCGTTGTGATGTAAAATCATAACTACTAATAGAATAACATTCTCACTTTTGAGTAACAAAAGAGTCTTCACTGTTCATGTACCTTGGCTTCAATTTGAGGATCGCCTCATTGCCATTTGATATTGAAAGAATTCATCGGCAATTTATTTATTAAATAATTTTCCAATTGGTTTAGAACATCTGCCGAACAGAGAATCAGACACACACACTTGCCCATTCACTCCGTTGGTAAGCTCATCCTCTATATTTTTGTTTTAATTTTAATTCTTGGTTGGGTCTGAGTTGGGTGTATTTGGTGACGATAACAAGAATTTCCAGATACTTTCATTTAAGCCGGCGTTATTTGGTTTCCTTTTCCTTGTTGTTACCAAGTAATTACCATCAGCAATATGTCCTTTTCTGGGTCTGGCTTGGCGTGCTTCTTGAGGCTTATCCTAAACGTTAATTGCTAAGCTAATGAATTTTCCTTTTATTTGATTATTATTAATGTGTTTAGTGGCTCATTTACCTCCATTCTTTATTTCACTCATAATTTTGTGGATTGTAATGACAGATATGCTTTTGTTGACTTGGAATATGGCAATGATATAATAGATTTGGAGGATTTGCCCATTACCTTCCTAAGCGCGTATATTTGAAGTCAACTTGTTCCTGCATATCTATTTATTCCATTTCCATTTCCATAGCAATACAAGTGTAGTAACTCTCCCTTGTTCCATTTCCAAGGAGAACTGAATAGCCTGTGTTTAGGTACATGTTTACTATCCTTCTCCTTCGCCTCCTTTTTCACTGTCCTTGGAAGAATTTGTTGATTTGTTTTGTATTCAAAGTTGTAAATCATGTCTTTTCTTTAATAATTCAGAGTATACTCTACAATTGTTGTTTATGAATGGATATCGGCATTAAGCTGCTTCCCGAGCTTGGTATAGGTGACAATTCATTGGTTATTCCGTTAGATTTTCATATACTTGATGATGATTATGTTTAGGGTGAAGATAAGATGGGTAATGCCATGTGCTGCGTGAAGGTTGACCAATCGACTGTCGCAATAAAGGAGAGATTCGGCAAGTTTGATAAGGTTCTTCAGCCAGGATGTCATTGCTTGCCTTGGTTCCTCGGAAGTCAGCTTGGTGGTCAACTCTCTCTTCGGCTACAGCAGTTGGACGTCAAATGTGAGACGAAGACTAAGGTTGCTCCATTTACCCCCGCCTGATTTGATTGCTATCAAATTTCAATAAACTTACGTTGGGTTCATTTTCTAATGGCTTCAGGACAATGTATTTGTGAATGTTGTTGCATCAATTCAATACCGTGCTCTGGCAGACAAAGCAAGCGATGCTTTCTACAAGCTCAGCAACACAAGATCCCAGATCCAGGCCTATGTTTTTGATGGTATACACATACATGCCGTAACTTATGTCCATCAAGAACACAATTAAAAGTTCTCGTTAGCTGAATTGTGTGTTTATTTTTTGTAAATTCAGTGATCAGAGCTAGTGTCCCAAAACTCCTCTTGGATGATGTTTTCGAGCAGAAGAATCAAATTGCCAAGGCTGTGGAAGAAGAACTTGAAAAGGTGGTTATTGAAAATAGTTATTTGTATCGTGGTATTGAGGTGCCAGCCTATTGTCGACTACAATCTCACACGGTATCTTTTCCAATCTTGTAGGCTATGTCTGCATATGGATACGAAATTGTACAGACACTTATTGTGGATATAGAGCCAGACGAGCATGTCAAGCGAGCAATGAATGAAATTAATGCAGGTATAGTTAGATGATACAACTATCCATTCCTATTCAATACAAAATATACACTTTCTGACACGTGGGTGTTAATGTAGCTGCAAGAATGAGGCTGGCAGCTACGGAGAAAGCGGAGGCTGAGAAGATTCTACAGATAAAGAGAGCAGAGGGTGAGGCTGAAGCCAAGTATCTGTCTGGGATGGGTATTGCTCGGCAGCGCCAGGCTATTGTGGAAGGCTTGAGAGAGAGTGTTTTGGGCTTCTCTGTGAATGTTCCCGGGACCACGCCAAAGGACGTCATGGACATGGTGCTCATAACCCAGTATTTTGACACCATGAAGGAAATTGGCGCAACCTCCAAATCATCTGCAGTGTTTATCCCCCATGGACCTGGCGCTGTAAGCGATGTAGCTTCTCAGATACGCAACGGACTTCTTCAGGGCAACGTGAGCCATATATGACACCACCTTCTTCTACTGAAACAATTATTGTTGTGTGAGTGAACTTTAACGTATTTTCAATCACTTGTTTGTGTTTATATAGTTTTTATTTTCTGCACATGTAATTCAGCATACTATATCATAATAAAAATGTTTGTCCTGTTTGGTAATTGGAAAATTATTCAGCAAATGACCATTTTATTTGTAACAATCTGTCTGATACAATCATACATATGGTTGATGGAGATGATTATTTAAGCAATACCCTTAAAGAAGCTGCTAATTTTTGTTCTTGTAGAAAGTGAAGCAAAGAGCTCAATGTATTGGTTAAAAGTAGTGTCATGGCCTGAGAGCAATAGTTAGGCCAATCTTGGGAGTCCTGTTAAAGTCCCTCACATCCATCTCTCCGGAGAGTGTTACAAATAACTTGTGCCACAATCCTTGCCGCACAACCACGGCCGCCATGTAGTCGCTGTTGATTCTAGCCTTGACCAGAGTCGATGAGAAGAAAACACGCTGCACACCTACTGTTAAGGCACTCTCCCTCCTCTCAAACCCGTGCTTCAGCTCAGCCGCAATCCCAGCTTTGGCAAATGGGTGGTAGCAGGAAACTTTCAAGGTGTCTAGTTTGTCGTTCCTGCGAAGATAATGTATGTATCAGAAAAGGGTGTGCGCATGAACTAGAAATCGTGTTTTCTTGTGACTCACAGCGCGAGGGAGGTACTGAGGAAAGGAGTGTTGAAGCTGAAACCGGCATTGTATTTGGAAAAAGATTTAGTGGGGAAATCAAAGGCGACATCAGCTCCAAGGGAGAGGAGAGAGCTCCCAATAGCACATGACAAGTTGAGGGTAGGGTCAAAGCCTCCATTGGGGTATGCTTTAGCCCCAAAACCTGCAGAGAGACCAGCATGCTCGTTCAAGTATCGAATATCCACCTGTTTCCAAATATAAATGAAATTTACAGTCAAAACTAACAAATGGAAATGGAAAGGCTGGAGATAATTGACATCAGTACCTTGTTCGAGTCAGGAATGATAAATCTGAAGACAGTGGTGAGGCCTGGTAGAATCTCTTTACCTGTCATTAGTTTAGTAAGAGAGTGGTAATCAACCGAATAAACTAAATTATGAAAATAGTTACTTTGGCAGGAGAGATCAAAATTCCAGTCGAAGCAAGCGCTGTGAAAGTGAAGGGGTGGTTGCTGAGCATAATCCTTGTAAAGCACATCTAATGTTAATCCACAAGAAGAGAATTAAGTATGATGAAAGCAAAAGAGAAGGAATAAACTTGGAGAAGAAGATGTTAATAAGAGTACCTCTGGCCTTGTTGCCAATGTTGAAATAGAAACCAGGGCTGTTACTCATTTGCTTGAAGTGGATTTTGATAATGCACACACAGCCACCACTTCACTTGAGGGAAATACTATGTATAACAAGGGACCAGAGAAGCTTCCCAGCAAACAAACACAAACTTGTGCTCGAAGGAAACTTCCCTTTACTTGAACAAGGATAATAAAAAGTACAAGAATGTTAATAACTATACTATAACATTCTTGTATAGAATAGTGTGGATGAAGGTGCTGCAGTCACACTCATTTGTATCCAACCCATAAAACTACATACCATCATGATTTTTTTCAGAAAGAATATGATCAGGAAATTTCCAGGATTTTATTGTTCTCCAAGTCTGGGGCATTGTTCTAAAAATCTCTAATTAGTTCTATGCTAATTCCCGATTAATACTTTATTCCAATTAATTTCCGATTAGTCTCTTCAAAAGGTTTTTTCCATCTGACTAGCGCCTATCATATTTTAGAACACTGCTCCAAGGACACATGTCTTAATTTTCCATCAATTGTTTGTTGTGGAAATGGTTCTGCAAACAACATTTCACATACATTCACTTCTGATGAAAGGTGCAAAACACAAGTTCAAATTTATGTCTTCCACATTATTTTGGTAAAGATCACTGAATTCCCAAATACACATATGCTTCTTTAAGGATGAGCATGTTATGCTGTCAGGACAAAAACATGAACAAGTCAATTTCAAGAAGAGAAACAATCTGATGATGGTTTCGATTATTGGTATTTGTGTATATGTATGTTGTTAATGTGAAGAGAAATAATACATAGATAAGTGAGTAAAGTGGTGGCTAATTAAGTGGGGGTGGCATCGGCTTGTTGAGCATTGGAGATGAGGTTGAGCAGATCTTGTCTCTTCTTGTTCATTTCTTCAATCTTGGCGTCGATTTTCTCCAGCTTCTGTCTGAGTTTTACTGGATCCTTCTTATCCTCTGGATTCTTCACTTTCTTTTCCTTGTCCTTTTTCTTTTCCTTCTTCTCTTTCTCTTCTTCTTCTCCTCCTCCCTTTTCTTTCTTCTCCTTCTTTTCCTTCTTCTCTTCCTCTTTGTGCTTATCTCCTTCTTCCCCTCCCATCTTTATCAACAAACAAACCTCAAATGTTGTTTATGATTCTATTTCAGACACTTCACGGTTTATTCATTTATACAAAGCTTAAGCATGTTTTGTGACCTAAACAATCTGCTATATTGGCTGTTGAGGTTACCGTTATTTAAGCCATATTTGCGGATTAGCTAACACAAATTGCCGGTTTTAAATTAGGAATCAAAGTTTCAAGCTAAGCCACATTTTAATACAGAATATTTCTTCCATCATATCATTTCCATCCAAACACAAATCACCAATTATAAGTATAGTGATTCAACTCCAGCTCACACCAACATTTATGGTTTAAATTTTCAAGAAAAATTTGACATTTGAGGTATATACACTATAAGTTTTTGTACTACTGACCAGTGGCGAATCCAAAAAAACTTTCAAGGAGGGCAAAATTTTACACTAAAAATTTAACTAACTAATAATATATTCAATTAAAATAATAAATTTATTAATAAAATAATTACTAAATGCATATAACAAAATTTAATTTGAGCTTGATTATTTATTTTTTAGTTGAGTTTGAATTTAACTTTCATGTATATATAAATACAAAGTGAGTCGGTTCGCGAGCTTTTCAAACTCTAGTAATTTGGTCTCGAGTTTGATTTGTTTATCAAACGATCCACTATTGTACTTAATATATGCATAAATTTGCTTAGAAAATTGACAATTTCTAATAATTAGTGAATATAATAAACCAAACAAAAAGTTTAAGGAAAAATGAAAAAACAATTTAACTAACAAATAAAGAGAGAATGAAATGCTCCGTTTTAAAAGCCCACACAAGTATAAAAGTAAGATTAGGCCCATAAACCATTAAAAAGAACACAACTATTAAAAAAAATTGTCAATTCCAATGTTTAAACTTATGACATCATTAATAAAGTACTACTCCTTTAACACGAAGCCAAACAATTTGTATTGTTAAGTTGCAGAGTTTTTGTATACATATCAGAATTTAAGGGGGGCATATCCAATTTTCGGAAAAAATTTATATGATATTTTTTTCGAATTCCCGGGCCAAGGGGGGGCGGGTGCCCCCCCTGGATCCGCCACTGCTACTGACGGTATACTTTGGGAATGGCGTATATTTTTCGTGTGTCGTAAAAAGCACTATAACGGCGTACGTTCAAACATACATCGTTAGTAATCAGAATTAGTAACGATGTACATCCGAATGTGCGCCATTACTAAATAGTTGACCGTTGACCAAAACTTTATTGTTAGGAGTAAACGACTATATATGTATACTTACAAATATTATATTAGAAGAATAAACTCTTAAATAAAAGAAAATTAATAATTTTTATATATTTATAGTTTTTTTTATTCATGAAATTTTGTATTAAGAATTTTTATTTAGTTATTAATGAGGTCGGATATTATGTATCTAACCAAATCAAATTTTCTCATTTTTATTCTCATTTTGTCCCGAATTATTAGTCTTTGGTGAATAAAAGGCTACTTATACCTCACGAGTGTTGTGAGTTGTGGTTTTAGGGGAAAACAGGCCGAAAAAGAGACAAAAAGGAGCCAAAACGCAAAGTCGGGAAACGAGAAGGTTGTCGGGTTCCACCCAGCATGTTAGTGCTAACCCGGCAACCCGTGTGTTTCAAGTGGAAGAAAAAAAGAGATCAGCGCGGGGACGTCACACGGTCACGTAGGAGGAGGTTGTCGGGTTTACCTGCCGGGTTCCACCTGGCAGGTTTGCGCTAGCCAGGCAACCCGTGCTCTCCATGGCGACGAGACGACGCGAATTTTGGCAACCTGTCGAGTCTCACCCGGCAGACTCTTCTTAGCAACCTAAAATTCGAATTTCCAGCGCAATTACCCTTTTGCCCCTGCATTGGAACCTATTTTAGATTAGTTTTGGGCTATGAAATTGGGGAGAAGAGAGAGGATAGAGAGGGGAGAACAATCTGGAGAAAGGGTTTTGGTGATTCACTGAGAAGGGAAGAAGCAAGTTGGTTCCAAGGTCTCAAGGGAAGCCTGATTCGTCGATTTTGAGGTTAGAGGTGGTAGATCTTGTTTAGCTTTGAGTTTAATTGGGTAGTGATTTAGGGTTTGTATCTGATTGTTGTTTGGTTTTGTGGGATTGGATTTGATTGTGATAATTGAGAAATTATTGAATTGAATTGTTGGAATTTATTTTGAGATTGAAATACTATTGTTCATGAAATTGGGATTCGAATATATGTGCATAAATATTGAGATGTTGAAGATGATTAGTTTGCTGAATTTAAATATGGTTTTTATTCACATGAGTAGCTAAATTCTTTGTTGGGGTTTTTATGTACAACGAGAAATAAAATGAATTGAACTAGGATGCAGTATTTAATTGGTGAGTATAGGAATCAGGATCCCAGCTACATAACTCAATGCTTCACCTCTCGGGTAGGCTTGGTGTTGTAGGAAGAGAAGTGATAGCAATCGACCTAGGTGGATTAGAGTAGTTGAGACTCGGATCTACATTGTTGCCAATAGGAATAATTTGTACGAGAGTAAATTCATATATGGTGCCAATGCCGAAAGCATGTGAATTATAGGATCCTAAAATGGATTACTTAGACCTTCGACCTGAGGCTCATCACCTTAGAATCGAATAGGTAATCTGACCCTTGATGACCGAAGTACTGAGCATTTTAGGTAAGACCATAATTGACACACCTCGTGAAAGAGATCACCACGGGTTCCATTCGATAAATATCATGCAGCGGACGTTATGTAACCGTGGTGATCGATGTAAGCTTTGATCTTAATGTAAATTCAACATGTTATATATACCTTTTGAATCTGAAAATTACCTCTTCTAATCGATGAAAACACAAGCTTAATGTTTCTCTATTAGGTCCGCACAAGCACCACAACCGAAGAAGGTTTTCTCTCAAACTTTTTGCTATGAATTTTTTGAGAGAAGCTTGACAAAACTGGAGGTTGAAGAGAGAGGAAAAAGTCGGCCAAGAGGGGGAGAAGAAAATGGGAGTGGTTGTTGAAAATTAGAGAGCATTATGGAAGAAATATTGGAATTTTAATTTGAAAAATAAAATTGAATTTCAAATTAAAATTGCATTTCTATCCTTCATAAACTCTTATTTTCATTTCTTCCCATTCATCACTTAAATCCCTAAATGGGCTTTAAGCCCGTTTAACCAAAACCCAAATCAAACCCATTTAATTGAGTTCTAATTTCGGTTTAGACAAAACGGTTCATTTTCCTCGAATTGATTTCTTCAACCGTCTGGTTAAAACCTTAGGCCAGAAAACTAACGAATCGTTCTCAATTTTCATCCATAATTAACTGTCATGTATCGTGCTTAATGCGTGTGACCCTCTAGGCTCACGAGCAATTGGCAGACTAGTAAAATTACTATTTTACCCTTTCCATCATAAGTGGTCTCTAGCAAAATATAATGATTATCCAATGTTCGTGATTATCGATTATTCGACTTAACCTGTTATCGTACATGTCACTGTTCTTTTATCAAACCGATATCCAGATTGATCAATAGGCATAGAATGGTCATCCTAATTTATCAATTACTGTTTCTTGATATATAAGATGACTGAAAACTGATACTAAGGTATCACCTGCACGGCCGTGCTCTTTCTTCAGTCATACTCATCAAGTGGCCTAAACTGATATCTTTCTCATACCGAAGTATGAGTGATAAATCCCTCAGACTCCTTTCGAGTTCACTAGTGCAATCAATATCAAAGCCAATTGAAGCCGTTATAGTTACCCTTTTACAGATAACGTTAGACTAGGTCAAACTTAGGTATTCGTTACATAGTGTACACAAAGACTCCTTGATCTTAGGATATAATGACAAGCTACTATATGTGAGTATCTCATGACTGGATCTATGCAGCATACTCACAATCGGGTTGTCCGATATCATCGACCTGATGGTATCTATGATATAACTCCGGCACACACTTTGCCATGATCAGTAGAGCATGATCACAAAGAGTTAGTCTCATACTGATCGCTTCAGAAGAAGTTTAGCTGATCATGGACTTTATCACAGTCAGTGTTTTGAATATTAAGAATATATAAACCACCAACCAATGAAGCATTGCAATAAAACATATTATTCTTGAAAATATTGAAAATTCCATTGTCAATAGAAAAACAATATCCTTCCTTGTCTAGCAAGGAAATAGAAATAATATTTCTGCGAAACGCAGGTACACAATGAACATTGTTTAATAAAAAAACCAGCCCACTGGGCAAACTGAGACTAATATCTCCTACAGCAGTTGTCAAGACTTGATTGAGATCGCCAACTCATAGGTCCGCCTCGCCCCTGCTCACTTCTTTTCTACTTTCCAGAGCCTGCACATTAACACAAATGTGAGATTCTGCACCGGTATCAAGTACCCAAGAATCTGAAGTAGATAAACTGAGATTGAGCTCAATAACAAAAATACCTGATCCTGAAGATGTGGAAGCTCCACTCTTCCTAAGAAACAGCTTGTGTTTCTTACAATCCTTCTTCCAGTGCCCCAGTCCTTGGCAATAGAAGCAGATGACATCCTTCTTAGGATTCTCAACAGCCTTTGGAGCTGCTGGACCCTTAGGTTGTCAAATCTTCCCTGCTAGGTGCATAGGAGCCTTACCCTTGCCCAGGCTGGCTTTTTTCAAGCTCACTTTCTTGTTGACCATAAGAACCTCATTGGTCTTGCCCTTGAGGTTCTTTTCAGCAGTCACGAGCATACTATGAAGCTTTGTCACGGTTTTATCCATGTCATGCATATTGTAATTTCCAACGAAATCACGATATGTCTCTAGAAGTGAATGCAGCACAAAGTCTGCAGACATTTTCTTGTCCACAGGATGACCGAATCTGGTCAAGTGTTCCAAAAGACGTTTCATCTTAAGGACATGTGGACTGACAGGAGCTCAAGCCTTCAACTTGTAAGACATCAGTTCACTGAAAGTGTCGTATCTTTCGACACGCGCTTTCTCTTTGAACATTTTCTCGATCTCAGCCATACATGCTTTGGGATCATCGGAAATGTCCAAGAACTGTTTCTGCAAGTCAGTCACCATACTGCCCATCATGATGCACTGCACGTCGATCCGGTCGTTAAGGAATTTCTGGTAGGTATCCCTTAGCGCCCTTGAGGCGTTCAGTGTTAGTTTAGTAGGTGTTTGTTCCTAGGTAAGGATGTAATCCTTATGTTCATGCTTGAGAACCAGTCTCAAGTTCCGGTCCCAATCGAGAAAGTTTACGCCGTTAAGCTTATCATGCTCAATTAGTGACCTAAGCGCGCTGTTACCAGAATGATTTGTGTTTGCCATTTTATATATACACGGTAAACAAATTTTAATCAGTATTAATTAAAATTGAAGTTGGAGATTTAATTATAAAACACTTTCTGATTCTAAATTTAGAATCTAAACCAGGATCCCATCATACTCTCAATTGAAGTGAACGGAGGCTCACTGCTCCAATTGAGTGAATCAAGGTAGGATTACATCCATCTACAAGACCATGTAGTTCTTGGCTAGGGTCTGTACTTGTAAGTACGTGGCATACCCTATACTGATACCCTAGGTCAGCCCTAGGTGACAATCGTAGACAAGTCTACCAAGCTTGAACTGTGGATAGATTTAATGTGGCTACTACGCGAAGGCGCACGCACCCACACAGAACTACCCATCTCATTCAAACCTCTTCTATATGAATGTTACGCGGAGGCGTACTGACATTCATAGGGTCAAAGCCCTTTTGAGTGCCCAAACTTGGATGGTATCACGCTTGACTTGTAATTATTTGCGTTTAAGTGAATTATAAAAGTATGATTGTATATCGATACAATCTTAATCTGGAATCATCAATTGCAAATTCATGCAAAGATGATCCCTTAGCAGGTTACATGCGAGTCTGATTAAATTCCGATTTTAATCTTTGCATGTGGGTGATAGCAAATCATACATAAACTTGTATATTTAAATTATCATACATTCATACATTCAAACATATAAATGTAACGATAAAATATGCATAGCTAAGCCCATCTTAAGTTCCTAAGAATCTAGCAATACCGATCCTAAAGACATGGTCTTCAAGATCCAAACTTGCTCCATTCTTGTGAACTCCCACTAGCTTCGAGCCTACTCCAATCCGAGTCTTCCTCTTGACTTGATTCTTGTGTCGGTCTTCGTGATTACAAATTAAAATAAATAAAATGAAATACAAATCACGACACGCAGGCCGTATTTAATACAACCCAAAATTAAGCAACACGCAGGTTGCAAAACCGAAATTAAAATGAAAATCTAAAGGGCTTAGCTAGCATCATGTGGAAAACATCATGTTATCAAATATCATGTATACAATCAACATGCTTATCAAACAAATAAAATTTCCGAATTTTATCTTTCTTAAGTGTGGAAAATTCCGGTTTATCAAAACCGGACGGTTTAACTGATTAATTGAATTTTGAACCGGTTCTCGCTGGTTTATCGAAACCGAATCAAATATGAAAATTAAATTTTTAGGGTTTCAAAATATTCTCGCGTACCAACCGGTTCAGCTCGAACCGGCTCAACCGAGGTCGCCCGCGGAGGCAACCACGGTGGCCCGTGTGGGCTGCCGAGGTCGCCCGCGGGGCTGACTGTGGTCGGCCACAGGAAAGACCATGATAGCCCGCGAGGGCAGCCATGGTCGCCCCTAGGGCAGACCCTGGTCGCCCGCGAGGCAACCATGGTGGCCCGCGAGGGCTGCCTTAGTCGCCCGTAGGCGACCCTCGTCGGCCCTTGGTGCTGACCATAGTCTGCCCTAGGGAATTCCATGGTCCACCAAGGGTCTCGACCTGGTCGGCCATGGCTAACCCGAAACACCAAAAAACATATTTTCCAATTTTCCAAAATCAATCAAATCTGAAAAAAAATTTCGATTCACATGCATGCTAAGGTGATGAACACATATAAACTCAAAAAAATCAGAATTAAACATGTTGAAGAATACATAACAACCTGGCTCTGATACCACTGAAAGAGATCACCACGGGTTTCATTCGATAAATATCATGCAGCGGGCGTTATGTAACCGTGGTGATCGATGTAAGTTATGATCTTAATGTAAATTCAACATGTTATATATACCTTTTGAATCTGAAAATTACCTCTTCTAATCGATGAAAACACAAGCTTAGTGTTTCGCTATTAGGTCAACACAAGCACCACAACCGAATAAGGTTTCCTCTCAAACTTTTTGCTATGAATTTTTTGAGAGAAGCTTGACAAAAATGGAGGTTGAAGAGAGAGGAAGAAGTCGGCCAAGAGGGGGAGAAGAAGATGGGAGTGGTTGTTGAAAATTAGAGAGCATTATGGAAGAAATATTGGAATTTTAATTTGAAAAATAAAATTGAATTTCAAATTAAAATTGCATTTCTATCCTTCATAAACTCTTATTTTCATTTGTTCCTATTCATCACTTAAATTCCTAAATGGGCTTTAAGCCCGTTTAACAAAAACCCAAATCAAACCCATTAAATTGAGTTCTAATTTCGGTTTAGACAAAACGGTTCATTTTTCTCGAATTGATTTCTTCAACCGTCTGGTTAAAACCTTAGGCCAGAAAACTACCGAATCGTTCTCAATTTTCATCCATAATTAATTGTCATGTATCGTGCTTAATGCGTGTGACCCTCTAGGCTCACGAGCAATTGGCAGACTGGTAAAATTAATATTTTACCCTTTCCATCATAAGTGGTCTCTAACAAGACATTATGACTATCCAATGTTCGTGATTATCGATTATTCGACTTAACTTGTTATCGTACATGTCACTGTCCGTTTATCAAACCGATATCCAGATTGATCAATAGGCATGGAATGGTCATCCTAATTTATCAATCACTGTTTCTTGATATCTGAGATGACTGAAAACTGATACTAAGGTAACACCTGCACGGCCGTGCTCTTTCTTCAGTCATACTCATCAAGTGGCCTAAACGGATATCTTTCTCATACCGAAGTATGAGTGATAAATCCCTCAGACGCCTTTCGAGTTCACTAGTGCAATCAATATCAAAGCCAATCGAAGCCGTTATAGTTACCCTTTTACAGATAACGTTAGACTAGGTCAAACTTAGGTATTCGTTACATAGTGTACACAAAGACTCCTTGGTCTTAGGATATAATGACAAGCTACGATATGTGAGTATCTCATGATTGGATCTATGCAGCATACTCACAATCGGGTTGTCCGATATCACCGACCTGATGGTATCTATGATATAACTCCGGCACGCACTTTGCCATGATCAGTAGAGCATGATCACAATGAGTTAGTCTCATACTGATCGCTTCAGAAGAAGCTTAGCTGATTAGGGACTTTATCGAATGCAATTCTTTCTGATCTATAGTTCTACTATAAGTGGTTACACACATTATGACATAAATCAAATCACATTAGATATATTACTACAACACATTAGTAATATTATGTCTTTTATTATGTAGAATAATGATGTGTGTTACAATATAAATTGAGGAATTATATTGGACTAGGGCACAAACCTAACACCTCAGTGCCCCGTTTAAATTTCTCAAGTTATATTCATGTATTCAAGTTTATTTCATGCCATTTTCCCGGAAGCATATTTAACCCCGACTTATTCATTTAGTGATTTGTGTGTTTATTTTCGCGTTGATATCTCATTTAAATTTTCACAACTAAAACCCATTTTTGATCGCTTAGACCCGACACATTAGACACTTGTACTCGACAGTTCATCAGCTAACGGTACTTGTGATATCGATAACTCGGGGCTATAAAACATCCTATATTACTTGACGACCTGTACACTTGTCGTGTACTCAGGAGTGGGTAGATTTCGGCTCACCGAGATTTCCTCCCGTCAGTATAATAAGAGCGGTCGTTGAGTTGAGTTTTTTAAAATATACTCAGTCTCAATTCATTAAATAATTAGTGTTAACATTTTATGGTCGAGTTGAGTTCGATTAATAAACTATTGAAATTTGAACACAATCATTCAAGATTTGATAGACTAACGAGTCATCTAGTTTAGTATCGATTAATCATACATATTTTATTTAATATAATTTTTAATAAATATTTATAGCTCGTCATGAGCATATTCAGTTGTCGTAGCGTGTCATTGTATCCTAAGACCGAGAAGTCTTTGTAATCACAGTATAGTTAACATCCGATTTTGACCTAAACCTAACGTTATATGTCATAGGGTAACTATAACGGTTGTGATTGGCTTGCGGACGGGTTATATTGGTGATACAAAAGACGGCGAAGGGATTTATCACTTATACTCTGGTATGGGAATGGTATCCGTTTGGGTCACTTGATGAGTATGATTGACAGGAAACGCATGGCCATGCATATGATACGGGGTATCATTTTTCAGTCATCTCACATATCAAGAAACAATGATTAATTAAATAAGGATGACGACTTTAAGTTTTATAATTAATTAGAATACCTGGTGATAAAAGGATAGTGACATGGACGACATGAGGCTAAATCGTTTCACCAATAATCATGTACGTTGGGTAATAATTATGTCTTACTAGAGGCCAGTTATAATGAAAAGGGTAAAATGGTAATTTTACGTCGATCTACCAACGACACATGAGCCTATATGGTCACACACGAAAACACACATTGTGTAGAATTAGGAAATTTTGGTAAAAGTTATTTGGAACGGGCTGTGGCCAAAACCTATAGTTCTGGACCACGGGCCCAATAAACACAAAAAGGAGGCCACAGACCGGCCCAAAACTGGACCCATTTTGGGGTCGGCCGTGGCAAGGCCTTGGAGGCGATCCCATGAGAGGCTGCCACTTAAAAGGGGCGGTGAGCTTGGCCGAAACTCATTACGGTTTCGGCCCACAAAGCCCAAACCGCAACTTTAAGTGGCAGCTAGGGCTTTGTGGAGCCACTGCACCTATCCCTTTTATGGGCTAGGTTCGTGATCCCCTAAACCCTACTTTACTCTATAATTAAAGAGCTCCTTGTGTTGAAATTTTATAATCCATCCAAGATCATACCAAAACGTTGCCGAAATCTCTACTCTAGTTTTTTCCATCCTAATAGGTGGTTTAGATTAAGTTTACTAAACTTATGTGTTTGTATAGATACAGATAGAGGGAGGGACGTAAAAATTTCTTATCTTCCCTGATCCGGTTCATCGATTCAGGTTAAATCGAAATCTCGAGTTTTAGGGCTTTTTGTAGATCTGTCGAGATAAGATCCTGACGGATTCGGAGTTAACTTAATTTATTTTTCCGTTGTGAAAATTTAATTTGGACCCCTTGAATCCTATTTTTTGTTCATTTTAGTACCTTAAATTGTGATTAAATATGCGAAAAATGGGAACTTGGATGAGCGGGAAAGATAAAGTAAAAGTTAATATACTGAATCGTTTTTAAATATATTTAATGTCCACTTCTTTTTTTGTATGACGAGAAAAATTAATTCGTTGTCGTTATTGTTGAAGTAGAGGCTCACGCGTAAGTAAGTGTGAATGGGAAATAAGATCCACGCGTACACGAGCATGAGAGGGAGAAGTTAAGTTAATCCCACATGAAAAAATAAAATAAAATAGGTGTACGTAAAGGGAAGGGTCAAACCTAACTAAAAGGATGGGTCAAACCCAACTAAGGAGTTTGAGTGTTTAGTTATGAAACCTGACTCGATCCGTACAATCCAGTTTTACATGATATAAGATAATGTTGATTTGGGCCTATGTTGGTGAGTTTTTCGTGCCTACACCCCTTGTGGACTCCGGTCCATATGCAGAAGTCCATGCATGTTATGACCCATGTGTAGACACTCGTGAGGAGAGTGCTGAAGTAGAGGCACGTGTGTACACGAATGTGAAAAAGAAATAAAACCTATGTGTACACGGCTATCCGATATGTACATCCTAGTTTTATGACGAACTTTTTATCATTATAAAGTATACCATCTCATGATGTTTCAATTGCATGAACAAAAATTAGGCGTTGTGTTCGGCGTCATTTCTGTTGGGCTGTATAACTTTTCATTCATCATTTCTTTGTTTTGGAATTCACCTTTTCTTCAGTGCATCAATCAACCTATAGTTTACACTTTTAGTGAGCATGTGCACTCTTCCTTATTGATTGGTCTCCAAGTAATCAAGTTGGACTTATTGGCGGGCCTTACTTTTAGTGTACATGCATGTGACTCAAATGTCATCAAGTTGGAATTGGCAAGCACTTGAAGTCATCAAAGTTGACTTGAAATAAACATATATATATATAAGTCCAACCCTGCATCTAGTCTTCCATATCCTTTTTGACTCCACCAATCCTCCTTACAGGATGGAGAGAAATAGTTGTGATCATCATAAAGGTACAATATCACTCCGGCGGTTCGATCCAAGCGACTTGGATGATCTGATGGAGTGGGCGAGCGATGAAAGGGTGAACCGTTTTAGCATCGGAGAGGCATTGGGGTGCAAAGAGGAAGGGTTGAAGTACATGGAGAAGTCGGTGTTCAGGGTGGTCTGCGTGGACGGGCGAGCCGCCGGGTCCATCTCAGTGGACCATAACTCGGATGCACATAGCTGCAGGGCATTGCTGGGCTACATGCTGGGTTTCGAGCATTGGGGGAAAGGGATCGCCACGCGGGCCGTCAAGATGGTGGTGCCAGCAGTGTTCGAGGAGTGCCCGCAGCTCGAGAGGCTCGAGGCGTTCGTCGATGTGGACAACGGGGCCTCGCTGAGGGTGCTGGAGAAGGCTGGCTTTCGCCGGGAAGGCGTGCTTGCCAAGTATATGTTGCGCCAGGGTAAGAGCAGAGACATGGTCGTCTTTAGCTTTCTCAATACCGACTCAATAGCTGAATAGTTTACTTGGGTGGTCATTGGCAACTATATAATTGTCCAACTTTTATGTGAAAAATCAATCATAGTTATTTCGAATTAAATCAGAAAAGAAGGAGACATGTAGGTCCTTTGTGTTGTTTCTTTGTGACAAAGGGAAATAAACTGAAGAGGAATGATTTAGGAACAACCCACTACCAATCAATTGCTGATAAAGGGGGCAAGTTTCTTACTATTATATTTTACATTAGTGTTCTAGGACGAGAGAAAATATTTCTATATGTATGATGCTAATTAAATATTTCTTTCTCAATGTATACTACAAGTGGTCATTTAGTCAATTATGCCTCATATGTTTTTTTTAAATCCATCTTTACAATATTTATTGTTGTTGTAACTCACATAAATAAATATTAATTAAACTAAACGATATACAACTGAAGAATCAGTACACCAGAATGTTGTAATGGCGGTACACCTCTACAGGGTACATCGTCAATAATTGGTTACTGACGGTTGTAATGTCATCGTTAAGTTATCAGTGTCGTATCCCCAAAAGGGTTAATTTACGGTCTTCAGGTTATACTCTGACGAGAGCAGCTTATGCAACAAATGAATGTGAGATCGGGCAAGGAATTCTGACAGCTCAAACTTCACTCGCGCTTCCACGTACTCGGCTCCCTCGTCGTTGCACTCGATGGAGAAGTTGTCTTTGATCTTCCCCACGAAATGGAGGTATCGGTTAAGGGTTTGAGAAAGAAATTGCTTCAAAAGTAGGTGTTTGCGTGGGACCGGTATTGAGATAGAAGAGGATTAAGAAGAAATCGAAGCTAGAACTCAACATATCAAAACAGGAGAGCCATGGGTCTTGAAATGATCGGCTGTTGGTGATAATGATTTGATATACTCTCTTGAAATTATTTCCACTTCTATTCTAATTTTTGATGATTAGAATACAAATCATAATAAAATGGAAAATTTTCACTTCACACCCCTTAACTATAGCCGATTTTTACTTAACCCTCTTATGTTCAAAAACAATTTGTGGAGTTTTTAAGTTTGAAAAGTCTTCACTTTACCATTTTCTGTTAATTTATTTTTGAAAATTTTATTGACTTTTTTCAAAATCTCGATAATCACAAGCGTTGGGTAATCATGATGTCTTGCTAGAGGCCACTCATGATGGAAAGGGTAAAATGGTAATTTTACCAGTCCGTCGACGTATCGTGAGCCTAGAGTGTCACACACTAAAGGTTGAGTAAAACGGATGGAATCATATAGAGGAATCATGAGACAGACAAAATCCGGTTTTAGATTAAACTGGATTAGACCAATTTCAGTTTAGGATTAAACCAGAAATCAAGAACGGTTTAGCTGGAACAATTAATTATAATCTAAGTAAATAGATTTAATTAATTTAGCTAAACAGGGCCTAGTCAGATTGGGCTAAACCAGAATGGGCTTCTCTACATTAATTAATTAAAAGCTTTGGGCTTTAAGCCCATTAATGCCTTTAATTAATTATTGCCTAAAAGGACCTATAAAAGGGAAATTTTCGGATATGAAAATTAAGGAAAATTTTTCCAAAAACCCTAGCCCCCTTTTCTCTCTCTCTCTCTCTCTTGGCTGAATTCGGTCACTCCATCTCTCTACCCGTTTTGCCTGCTTCGATCTTCTAGTAAGGATCGTTGTGAGTATCCCCGGATTGCTCTTCCTGTGTGGACGTTCTTTAGTGGTCACTGAATCTTATTTAGTGACAAAGAGATTTTGAATCAAGGTAATATATAAATTTCATTCTATCCTAGATCTCAAGATCAATTCATGATCATGTAAGATCCTTATTAAACAATGAACTTTGAGGTTAATTTCTTGTATGGACATGAAATTTATTGATTGGAACCCTCAAATAATTCTTTCAAATAAATATGACAAAGTAACGAGAACTACCCATTGAAAGAGTAGGCGATGAGCCCCACAAATCAGAGTGAATTAAATCAAAAGGTGTAGATGAACGTGACTCGTTTGTAGAAAAGGGAAGTTTATAATGTTTTCCGAGTTGACACGAAACACAATCACTAGTTTTTGTGGGTGAGACTGGCCCAAGAAGACCACGAGTAAATAAATGACTTAACCGTTGAAAAAAGAGATGCCCGAGACGAGAATGTCAACGATCAGCATATAGAACAACACCAAATTGATGTGATGTGGATGGTGGTAATTGCAGATATGTAAGCTTAAACAAACGACCTGTCTTACGCCCTTTTCCATAGATTTATCCTGTCTTCGGATCCTACACAGTGACAGACAAGGAAGAGTCAGAGAACTTAACGTCAAGACCCATATCACAAAGCTGACCCACATAGACAAGATTAAGAGACAATTTCAGAACTAGCAAAGTATCAGGTAACGATACATGTGGTGTTGATACAATACCAGAGTGAGTAGCAAATATGGGTGAGTTGTCAGCAGTACAAATAATAGGAGAATTTGAGATAGTTTAGTATTCGAAAATAAGGAAGAATTCGGGCTCATGTGATTGAAGCATGCAGAGTCATAATACCAGGGATCAGATTTACCTGAGAGAGTCGAGGAGCAAGAAATACTTGAATGATTTGATTTATGGGATTTACCAGGGTTCACTGACATGACAGATTGACTGACTGTGTGTGGTGTAAGTTTGTCGAGAAGTGCGTAAATCTCTTGAATGAGACGGGTACAAGAATTTTGAGGTGCACTAACACTTGAGACAACAGTAACAATGTTGGGACTAGAGTGTGCTATGCTTTGTAGAAGAACCATATTTGGAATGATGCAACGGATAAGGCCCGTATATTTTTCTACGTAGTGGACAATGTGCAATCCAGTGTCCTAATCTCTTGCAATAGTCACAAGTGTGTCTCAAATCATGTGAACCACCGGTGTTGTAAGTCATACTGCAAAACAGAATTAATAAATAATTCTGACAGTGTTGACGGTGTTGATGGTGAAGAAGGTTGATGGAGGATGAAGGAGGTTGATGGTGTTGACAGTGAAGTAGGTTGATGGAGGATGTTGTGCGATAATGGTGATGGGTACGATTGAGACTTCGATGCAGAAGCGAGAGATTTGGCCTTTAGGATCGAATAAAGAGTGCTCTGATACCATATTAGGTTTGAGAATACATTGATTGTATTTGATAATTAATTGAGTATACAAGATCTTATATTTATACTACTAGGGTTACAAGAAATAGGAAAGATAACACAACATGGGTCTTGACCCATATATTAACACTAAAGCTCTGAGAAATCCTCATCGTTTTGCTTCACAGATCTACATCCTTTTTATAGATCCACATCCTTTTTTATAGATCTACACCATTTTTTTTAGATCTACATCTCTCATTTTTTGTTTTAGATTTGATTTTGTTTTAGATATGCTATGGCCCTATCTGTATCAGTCAGTGAGGACGCGATCGTCAAAGAACCTGCCAACGGGTTTTTTGAGGAAGGTCGTGTTGTACGGAACCTTCCAGAAGGAGCTTTCGGTCACAACGTTGTTGCCGTTGTCAGTGTGGGAGTCTCCAAACACGAACAACTTCGTCGATCGGAGATCTCTTGACTTCGTCGTCGTTGGATCTGGTTGTGCCGAGACACGCCTGGAATAGTGAAATCAGCACCATCGATTTCATTGACATTGATTTTGATTTTAGTTTTTAGGCTTTTGAAAATCTCGAACATGCAAGTGACAAAGTGGTGAAGAAGACAAATAGGAAGGAATGGAGCTTCAAGTTGTTGTTTTTGGCGATCTTCGTGTCAAAGGAAGGGGCTGTTTGACTAGGAGGAAAAATTTAATTTTCCTTAAATATGGTTGATGTAATGAAAAAATTACTAAATCTTTCTAATTCATAAAAAAATACCAAAGCTAAAAAAAGTTGTTGTTGTTGCAAAGTAGGGAGGTAAAGGAGAGTGAGGTATGGAGAAAGAAGAAGGATTGAGGGTATAAGAGCAGATTTTGAAAATTTAAAATACTTATAAGAGCATTTTAGTCTTTTCATCTCAAAAGTTAACAGATTTTTGAAAAAAAATGGACGAATATGTCTTTTGGTAATAATAGTGACAATGCCAAAAAAAAATTTTAGATACCAAAGTGAAAAAACTTTAAAAATAGTCATGTAACATTGTCTCTCTTATTTATATATAATCATAGATAATTTATATTTTGATGTATAACACTTTTACATAGGTAGGAAAATGATAAAGCTAAATATCTGGTACTATATATTGACGAGAATTTTAAGATTTACCTTTTACTTTTTCATCAAATCGAAAGCTTAATTTTATCATAGTCTGTACAATACTAGTCATTAATAATTGATTCAAAAAAAGAATAGTCGATAATAGACGATATTCTAAAAAAAAGAAGCAACGACCGTCTTAATTATAGTAATCCTATATTACACTTTGGCGGCGGCCTGAGCAATTTCTTAACAAATTTTATTAGTTGTCGAACATAGTAAGTTATTGATTGACATAAATTAATATTATTTGCCAACTTCATTAGTTGTTATCCCCTAGTCAATTCTTTTGAGGAAAATGGCTATATATTAAACGTGCAAGGCATCCGAGCCAAAACACTAACGAGCATCGGTACGGTAAAATCCTTCATCTGATTCAAAAAAACTATTCTCTTATAATTTAATCTTTGCAATTTGGTTAATTAATTAGCGAAGTTGTCCGACTTGATGTTAATTGCTACTTAACTAATAAAATTTGGTTTTACCTTCAAAAAATTAGCGAAGCCTCTTTTTATAAATAAAACATAATTGTAAAAAATATTATTAAATTAAAAATAAATAAAACATAGATGGAAAGAATATTATTAAATCGAAAATAAATAAACATAATTGGAAAGAATAATATTATCAAATCGAAAAAAATAATGCTGTTAAAAAAGAAATTTAATCGAAAAAATTTAGACTTACCTCAATTCATAATTCAATCGACGTTGACTACCTTTATTTTACAAAAATAAATGTATTCAGAAAATATTCAAGATTGGTCTAGGGTTTTGGACTTTCCAATTAGCAGACAAATAATTAATTAACGTATTAAGAAATTAGCTGTTTTGATAAGATTATAATATCTTGTAAATAAATCACCAAAAATGAGAATAGGAAAGAAAAGAAAATAATAATGAAAGAAAGCTATAAATAAAGGTTGGAGAGGGAACCAAAACTGTGTTTTGGTATAGAGAGAAAAAATGGTGAAGGAAGCAGAGAGAAAGTGCTCTCTTTGTGGTAACAATGGGCACAACTCACGGACTTGCAATGGCAAGTCTGTAATGTTGTTTGGGACCAATATTGCTCCCAAGTCAATGAAAACGAGTTGGGTTGGTTCGGAGCATCAAATTGGGTATTCATCTGACGGAGCTATCCCCCACAAGAGGCTTAAATCTGCACACGAGAGAAAAAAAGGTTATTCACCTATTTTGCTAATAATATTTGGATTCAACTGTTTTATTTTTCTGTTTTCTTGGGGGGCAAGTAATGTAGGTTTGGTATTGGTAACATTATATTTGTTTGATCAGGCAAGGCGTGGACGGAGAGTGAACACGTAAAGTTCTTAGCTGGTTTAGCAGAGCTTGGCAAGGGCGATTGGCGAGGAATCGCACACAGGTTTGTGAAGACAAGGAGTGCAACACAGGTCGCTAGTCATGCTCAGAAGTACTTTCTGAGACAGGCCATCACTGATAACAGGAAACGAAGATCTAGTCTTTTCGACATGCCTTTAAGCAAACAAGCTGTAATTAATACGCTCGCTCTCGCTCCATGTTTCAATTGTGTATGTGCTTTACTTTTATTACTAACCCAACTCATCTGAATGTGCATTAATTCACAGGCAAGCACAAGCACAAGCGCCAATGTGGAGGCCTCGACTCAATTGCCTCAGGTGAAACATTATATATATGTATAGATGTGCATAAGCAAATTAAAGTGTTTTGTACAACTTAAAACCCTGTCTAATATTAATGAATGGCTTATTATAGGTTGCTTATAACAGAGCTCTTCCTTTTCCTATGGGTGGGGGTCAAAATCTTCCATACATGGTAACAAATTGTTATTTATAGTCTTGTCTTGTTGTTTATGACTTAATTAGTTTGTCTCATTGAAAACCCAGGTGGGAGTTTCGGCGTCAAACAGGTCACTTGTACCGGTAATGAACTATCCGAGGCCGCTTTATTTTTACATGCCTGACAATCACGGGAGCTCTACTTACATACCATCCGCCGTTCCCACACGAAACGGTTGAAATGTATCATCATCCTTGATAGTATTGCTTTTAGATTTAAGGTGGATGACTGATACTGATGATAAAGAATGACTAGATTTACCGTTTGAAATAATAAAATTTATAATTTGAATGTGAGATTCTTTTACTTTAAGTTCTTTCTTGTATTTATATAGATTAACGAGAATCCAACAAGACGTTATTCTTAAACTTTAGTATTCGTTTTAAAATTTCACCTTTAAATAAACCGTGTCATGTATTGTCTTCTATTTTCATTAACTCATGTATGTCTTCTATGTTCATCAGTTTTTCTTTCACAAAAACACGACCAACATATAATATTAAATATTCAGTATATTAACTTTAATTGTTAAATTTATTTATTTGACTTCACATTTCAAGGTCACGTCAAATGAAAATAAACTTCAAGTAAACACTAAACAAATTAAATCATAATCTTATACAAATGTTTGAAAACCCTCAATATGTTACCACGTATTGTATCAGTCACTATATCTACGTCAACATACTCATCAAGTAGAATTAGGTCACGATTTCCCCAACCAAAAACCTCCCTAACTCGATGATGATGATTTTTTTGACAAACGACGTGATAATGTTTATAATGGTTACTTTTGTTAATTCGCACCAGAAAATTTATTTTAATTAATTAAGTAATTTCAAAACTAAATGTTATTTTATACAATAAAGTATATATAATTTAATGGAGCTATTATAACTGTTTTCAATAAAATTAGTAGCATGATACAAGTGAAAGTGCATAGTACTAACTTTGATTTCAGTGACTAAGATATATTTCAAGGTACAAACGCGTAATTTTCTAAAATACCAATATGGATAGTTTTGTGAAAGCAATTAACACACTAGAAAGTTGACCTCGTGCGTCGGTCTAATGTCCGAAGAGAGTCTTGAACTGGTTTCATGCTAGGATTCGACTCCCCACAGTGTGTCATGGGGTGGGGTTTGCTGGGTTTCGGGTTGGGTATGGGGTGGACCTACAGACTTTAAGGGTAGTCATACGATATTAAAAAAACACATATAAATAGTTTTTTGCAATTAACCTTAATATAATACACTGAGAGTTCAAGTTTATGGTTTTCTTCTAATTTTAAACCCTACTTGAGTTCATGTAATACACACTTGAAAACGTAAATGGTAAAAAAAGACATAATAATCATTTTGGTCAAATTAAAGATGCCAGCCATATTTCCTTAAAACTTTATTTAAGTATTAAAACGAAAAAATATGATGAAATCACTTTCTCTTTCCTTTTCCTTTCTTAAAATAAAAAAAAAAAACAATAACCAATCCAGCTTACACATTCATTCCCAATTACTTCAAAAACTTCTCTAACACCAACAACATTTCTGTCCTTGGTTTTGAAATTTTAAGTGATTTCCTGCCAAAAAGCATTTGTTATGTGGATTGGTTGTCAAGCTTCATTGATTCACATATGCTTTGAGTGTCTAAAACCTGCATAGGTGTACAGCTAAAATTGGTTTTGTGAACATTGCCGTTTCTTGTTCGGATGCTAAATTTATTCATCAAATGTTATATATTGCTGGTAACGCCAAGTCCAACTATTGAAAAAGAATGATATATTTATGGTAAAAAGCAACTCAATGTCACAACTTTTGTGGACACAAAAAACCTTACTGGCATTCACTTGACTTGACACTGTTCATTTCAAGCTATTCAAAATACTAATCAATCACTAGTCTTATTTTCAGCACAAAACAGTTGCTAGCTCAATTGATTCTACATCTAAAATACAAATAGTCATCTACATTATACTCTATATTAATCTATCCGACAAGCTTGGAAGTCGCCGGAAGAAGTTCAAGCTGGTCGGCGGCATGGGGTCCCGGAACATCGGGTGTCGGAGGTAGTAGAATCCCAATGCCACGGCCACCATTTTGGGTGGCACCACATAGAGCACAACTGTAATAACAAAACACACTCCAATGAACAATTTAGTGGCTCGCGGGTCCCTCCAGCTCACCAGTGCCTGCACTCTCTCCCCCTGTGTTGCAAAATCTCCCAGAACCGTTTGGACCCTCGCCGCCAACATCCTCAACCGGTCGTACCTCACCCGGATGAGTTCGGGTGGTTTGGAGCTCGGTATGGTGTCAAATTCTTCATCCAGCTCGTCCGCCTCCACCGTTTCGGCCTGCGATAACCGGGTATCCATCCCCGCGGGTATCTTCGGCCTGAACCGGTAATACCATACTCCAATGAGAACAACGTATAAGAAGCCGGTGGGGACAATCAATTCCGGATACCAAACGAGCACCAGATATAATATATGGACTAGCACCGTCGTGACCGAGTTTCTCCACCTCCGGATATCATCTAACCATTTGGCCAGCCCCACGGCCCAGGCGAGCACCGCCACGATCCGGAACCAATTGGCCTTGCTCTTTCTCATGCTCCACGAATGCGAATCCGCGTCCAACATGTAGCGAACCACCTCGGGCCCCAATGCCGGCTCGGACCGGGTGAGCCAGGCCGCCACCATTTTAGTGGCGGCCCCGCGCAATGCCTCCTGCTGGGCCACCCCCAGCGGGCGCAGGTAGTGTATTTTGGGAAGCAACGGCTGCCCGTAAACCGCACAGGTGTCCGGCAGCAACGACGGGCAGGCGAACCGGACCGCCAGCTCGATCTCCCCCATTTTCTTCAGCCCGGTCCGCAGCAGCACCAACAACGGGTACGAGTTTGTGTACACTTTGTTACTCTCCAGGGTCGATATTCGGATCCGGACCTTCCCGATGCGGTAGTCGGGCTTCTCTTCGGACACGTCAGCAAACATACGCCAGTTGTCAAACACTCCGATGGTCAAGACGGTGCAGGGGTCGTATACCTGCCACGTGTACTGCTCGTTCCAGCGTGGGTCAAAGCTGTCCGTGACGGTCCTTGTCCGGACCCACTTTTTACCGTACTTGGCCACACAGTAAGCGTCCGTGGACCCCTTGCCACCGCTCTTTGACTTCATCGGCAGCAGGCCGCGAGCGCCGAGGATTCCCAGCTCCAGAATCCCAATCGGCGGCTTCCACAGCTGCTTCGCGGTGGGCCGGAAGTCGCTGCACACGTGCGCTGCCTCGTCCAGCACGTGATACCCTCCTTCCAGGCAGAAGCGTACATGGATCCTCCCGCAATACTGCCCTGGCCCTCCTTCCAATCCCAACCACTTGGACGCCACGTGCCGCTCGTCGAACCGCTGCTCGATCGAGCTCACCGGAACCATGACGTGCCCCAGCAGCACCGCCTCCTTGCTCGTACGGTCCTCCACCAGCACGATCAGCTTCTCCTCCAGCGGCTCTCCTGCCACGAATATCAGGTCCTCGCTCCAGTGGAACGACGCTCCATGGGAGTTCATGGACCCCCGCTTCGTGCGTACCGACTGAAACCCCAACTGCACCTTCACCCGAATGTCCGGCGTGGTCAACGGCGGTAGATTCGCCGCAATGTGAAGATCTTGCGCCTCGATGACCGTCACCCTCAGGTACCACAGCTTCGGCGATTGGTACACTTTTGAGCGCGTGTGGGCCACGTAAGGCGCGTCCGAGCTCCAGGCTTCAGGGAACGCGTCGTCGGCCTGGGTCCCGATCCAGACGGAGAGCTGGACGTCGCCGGAGACCCTGCCGGAGTTTTGGTCGGAGGCGCTTCCCTCGAGGCGGTACCACTGCGGCGCCAGGGGGCTGTCCGGCGGATCGCGCACGGGGACGTCGGAGAGGTCGAAGCAGACGCCCCCGAGGAACTGTTCCGACGGCGAGTCCCACACCGAGATCTCCAGAGTGGAGGTCGACTGCTCCGGCTTTCCATGGCCGAGAGCGAAGACCTGGTTCCACTCCGGCGAATCGGTGGGCTCGCCGGGCCTGTGAACCGCCGCTTTAGATCTCACCGAGTGGTTGGAGGCTCGTATCTTGACGTGGGGGCTCTCGTTGGGAGCGAGGCCGCGAGCTTTCACGATTCGGATGAAGAGGTACTGCATTGGCTCTACCAGATCGTAGGGATGGATCCGATCCGTTTCTTTTGTGAATTTGCCGGCGATGACTCGCGGCGAGTAGTCTCCGTTGGGCTTCTTCATGAACCTAACCCTCTCGCCCCCTCCGCCTCTTCCCATCTGCATCCTCCTCAACTCCGGCGGCATTTCCTCTGCCATGCCCGGCTCCGGCTGGGGATGGGGCTGCATATGCGGCGGCGGCGCTTCCCCGACCACCACCACCGGCGGAGGCTGTGAATCGTCATGGTAGTGGGGGTGATAGAGATGAGGGTGAGGAGGACCGGTCTCCGGCTGGCCTGGGACCTCAAAGGCCCTGCCCTCCTCCACCACCACCACAGGCGGCGGATTGCTCTGCATATCAGGCGGCGGCATGTCCTTGTCCGTGGGCGGTGGCTGGTCGGCGTCGTCAACCATCTCGTCGTAGTAGTAGATCCTGAGGCCGATCTCGCCCCGAATCCAGCTGAGGACGCTCTTCTTCTCCAAGGGGAAATACACGAGGCCCTCCTGGCCCCTCTTGGCGAACTGCGTGCCGTTGAGCTTGACCCTGCCCAGGAAATGATTCTTCCTGCCGTTGCCATTGCCGAATCTCTTGTCGTTGAACACCTCGATCACAACCTCCTCGTATTCCATGGTGCTGGGGTCGGACACCACGAACTCCAGGGCCTCCATCCACACGGGGTTGAGGTCTCGGAACTTTGTTGAGGTCCGCTTCCGCTGCCCGTCGAATTCAGCCATCACGTAAGGGTTTGAGCTCCCCTGCCCGTCTTTCGGCAGCAGCTCTCGCGCGTCCGCCACCTCCACTATCAGTTTTCTAACGGTTCTCGGCTGCGGTGGCTGACCCTGACCCTGACCCTGAGAGGCCATGCCTTTTGGTGGTGCTCGAGAATAGAAATGTGTTTTTAGGAGAGGTGTGTGGTAATTGTTAATGCTTTCTTCAATACTTTACCATTGCAAATCCTAGTGTTTTTCTTATTGATTTGGTTTTGCTTTTTGTGTTCTGAGAAGGAATGTTTTCAAGTGGGTTGAGTTGGAGATGTTGATGGTGGTGGGAAGATTGATTCTATCCTCTCTCCGGAAGTTTTGTTACCCTTTTTGGCTTCCCTGCTCTACTGCTTTAGAGGTTCGTTATCAACTTCTTTATTTATCGTTTACCAATTACCAGTACCATACACATTGTTTTATGTTCCTTTCCTGGTATGAATTAGCATCTATAGCTGCTGTCTGCTGAGCTATGCAATCTTCCACTAGTTAGCATTTTCATTAGTCCAATGTTTTGATTTCTCTATTGTTACTTACAATGTTAAGACACTACCCTTCTAACAACAATTAATACCTCTTGGATGGTTATCAACCAAATTAAGTGATTGTAAGTTGTTTGATTCGGTATGAACACGGTTACTAGCTTGGTTAGACCATTAGCTTAGATGCCTTTTACCTTTGCAAGGCACATGATTCCACTTCCAAATCCTGGCCCCTCATCTTTTTGTCAAAAGCGCCCCACACATTTTGAATAAAGTTCCAACCACAAAGCACCACCTTTATTCCTTCTTACCCCTCTTGTCAACAGCTTCATGGACTCCATTTCACCTTGCAGTCTTCAACAAGCAACTATCTCTCTTCTGCTTTCATATCATATCTTCTTATGCTCTTTCTCTATCTTGTCAACAGCTTCACACACATGCTTTTCCCTTCATATAGTTTTTATCATGTCTGTGTCTAGAGTTTGGGAATGAATTTAAGGTTTTACATATCCAATTATCTCCAACGTTCTGCTTAAGCAGATTTAACCGGGTAGCTTCTCCTTCCCACATCATGTACATGTGGCTTTTGTCAATTGGTGGGTTGCTCATCGAATCCGATCCCCATAAAGTTACATATTTCTGAACTGATGCTATTCTGTTTTTGTGCATCATTGTAAAAGCTAGCAAAACATCCAACAGCATTCCTGAAATAAGAATATCACATAAAAAGTTAATATTCCTGGACCTCCAAAAACCAAATTCTTTAGTGGATTTTGGTGCATTCGTATAAGAGGATATTTTCAAGGTGCTGAATGAATTTTTAGCTAAATTATAGAACAATAGAATTGAATTGTCAAGAGAAAAAATTGATATTGTTTCCGTCTTGTAAGATCTTGACTAAAATATTATGCTAACTCTTATAAATAACTGGATACCCATCAGACTATCTAAAAAATATCCATCAACTGTACAAGAGAATACAGAAGAAATGAAAGGCTTTGGCCTACATGTGTGAAAACTGGTATTGTTTTAGCTGTTTATTGACTTCTTTCACAAGCTCCAGTAACTTTGAGAATCCAAAATTTTCACTAGTTCACATTCTTGTTATCAGTTAAATTTCAGCTTCACTGTCTTTCTACTCATTTTTCTACTAATTGGTACTGATACTATAGTCAGAGTAATGGTGCATCAGTTGTACTTTTTTACATAAGAATGCATAGTTTGTAAACCTGATTAAAGCATGAGAAACTTAGCATCTCAGAGAACTTTATAGTCCAAAAAATGATGTTCTAAATTGTATCTACAGTTCTTATAAGTCAAGGCTAACTGGAAAGGTTGCAATTTCCTATCCCACCTTTTAAGGAGTTGCAGTCTACTACATTAATTACGAAAAACTGCAGTGAAATATCCGAAAACAATTTGTAGTTTGTCAAAATCTGTTAACACAAATGAAAAATGAATCATTTGCAGGTCACATGAACCCTAACATTTCTTAAGAATGACATAATTTCCTTTGAAACAAAAAATAATTTTTAAAAATTTTTGACACGTAATATAACTATAATTATTTTTAGGGAGAAACGAATTTATTGATTAAATAGCAACTAACTCGGCACATAAAGCCGGACAGCTGAAGTTAGAGATGATGTGATAGACCCCTCACTATAATCTCAGCTACTGTTAGTTAAAATAAACTTGGTCAATTCGTGAGCCATTTGATACCGAGCAAAATAAACACAAACACATTTTCCAATAATGAATAGTACGCAACATCTTTTGACTTGAACCACTTAACTTCAAATAGAGTCACGACTTCCACCTCATACGGATAGAGAAACCCCGTGATCTTGTTGCAGATCGACTTAAACCAGTTTTCTCGATCAACCCTGCCATCAATATAGCAATCGCGAATCTTTAATAATTCAAATCCTTTCAGCTCATTGGGCTTACGTGGGTCAACCTATCGACACTAGAGACCCCCCGTTTCCTCCCAGTATCGATCCCAATGGGACACCCAGGTGACGTATTGAAGTCTAAAAAAGTCAAGACCCCCTAGTTCAGTATGCTTGCATGAATCTGCCCATCAACGCCAGAGAACTCTAGTTTCCTCCCAGTACCGATCTACCAACCAACCAAAACCGGATCTACCTCCTATAAGCCCCTTCCCAATTTGTCTGCCCCGATCACCCCCATTCCCGCACCCAGCTGTCCAGCGAAGCTCTTCTGCCTATCTACCGATAATCCCCTTCCATGCCCGTCTCCCCTCACAGATAATACCCCCACAATTTGACCATCGCAAACTAACCAACCCTAACCCGACTCACCAGATCCGCACCGTCCCTTGGACCCTCCCACAGGTGTTGCCACCCACTGCTGCACGACCCAGAATCTGCCATAGATCTCCTCCCTCGCAAACACGCGAGACGTCACCCCAATCGGCGAAACCCTAATCGCCTATTATGGCGTAGGGTACAGACCGCAAAAGTTCGGATCAAAGATTTTGGTAATATAACTATAATTATTTGTATGTAAATTAAAAAGTATATTTTCTAAAATTCTTACATGTGAATTTTATTTATTTTTAATGGATATTTCCTTCTTTTAAATTCATATTTAACAGTATCGTTAATGATGCAAAAAAGCAAGTTTAAAACAAGTTTTTGGAATTAAAGTACATAACAACTCATTGTAAGAGTGGAATGATATACAACCAGTATTTGCAATAATCCCCAAATGTTATGATGAACTTTGTTCTTGTTAGGATGATATATACACGTTACGTCAATAGTATGTTATTGGTTTAAGCACTCTGGACTCAACAGAACCTTATCCCTCTAAAGGGTGTCACAGAAACTGTCTTGACAAACCCAGTAAGCAAGGCATCTTCTAATATCAACCTTACAAGTTTAATTGAGAAACAAATTATCAAGTCAATAAAGGTGGCTTTGGTTGTGTAAAGCAGTAAGCTACTATATATCTTAACATGCCAAGAAGTGCATCTTGCAGTTTTGCTAAATTGTCATGAGTCCATCTCTTTACCCATAAGCTACCTTTTATTCCTCAATCCATTAAAGATCCTGAAATCTCTCCATAGATTCACTACCTAAGAGGTTAGATATGAGAATATCATAACTAGCCAGGCATTTTATTCCTGATAATTTTTTTAATAATTACAAATTTTCCTATTCTACCCAAAACCACTCCTTATCCCGTGCGCTTAGCAAGGTTCAAACCCACGACCTTCTCTTAGAACGGCTGAAATCTGTGTTCTTATATAACTCGTTGACTATAAACATGCCTGATCTCTTGTCTTCTGGATGTAATTAATGGGAAAAACTCTGATATCATGAATAAGTCATCTTTCTATTTTGATTCTTACCATATTTGTGATTAATTTCATGATAGAGAAGTTCCTAGCCATTCATTATTCTATATATACTTTGTTACTCCTTTTTCTTTTTATTGTCTGATTGATAACAAATCAAATAGCCGTATCACCGTTTTCTACTTGCAGATATTAAGCACTCTCATTAAATATTTGTGGGTTAACTAAGATTAAAGAGCTTCAGTTTCCCCGTAAGCATATTCATATTCATCAACATGAGCAAAATGGAAAGGACTACTGCAAATGGCTAGCACAAGCTTGAAGCTTAGTACGTATATGGAACCTTAGCAGGCCTTATTCTTTAGTAAATATACACTTACAACTTAAATAAATAAACACAAGAATAAAATAAGCGCAAAGAATAAAATCAAGGGGAAATGACACTTAGGTACACTCAAAACTTTATCTTTCTAACAAAGGAACACCCGAGTTTAAATTGCCCGTTGCAGTTCACCCAAGTTCCCATTTTTGCCCATTTTAGTGCCTTAAATTGTGATTAAGCATGAGAAAAATGGTAATTTGGTGAGTTGGAAAGATAAAGTCAAACTTGAGTGTACCTATGTAAGAAAGACAAAGTTTGGGTTGTACCTATGTGTCATTTCCCCTAAAGTCAATAATGCAGCTGAAACCGTTCTTCAGTTCACCCAAACTTCCGACTTACTAACACCCCGACCGAAAATGCAAACACAGCGGTAAGAACGATCCCTTTGTTATGGCTTAACTTCCCAAACAAAATATTTAATATGTAGGCTTTATCCTGCTCACATTTCTCTGTGTCCTCTCGGTGAAGATGCTCTTGGCCTGCCTTTTTCTTTCTTTCTTCTTTCATTTCACTTGAATCCGACTCCTCATTTTCATGTTCTTCCTCCTCATCTTCACTCGAATTGTTTTCTTGGTTGAATTTGTCTCCTTCTGTTTCTCTACCTTCAGCATTTACTATTTCATTCTGTTGTTCTTCCTCCCTTTCTACTTTTTTCTTTGGTACGGTTACACAGAGAATTTCACCATCAAACTTCCCCGTGATCATATCGACATCTGCATTGTTTGGCAGTTCATGAGTCTTCTCAAAATAGCTATAATGGCTATCTCTCACTTTCCTTTCCCCACTAACTGTTATATGGCCAGAGTTATCAACCTGAAGCTTCACCTCCTCCTTCCTGAAATCTACATCACAAGAATCCAAATGATTAACACATATACTGTGTCCATATAATATTTCTTATGTTTTTAAGTAGATACAATCGAATAGCTATGTTTCTTTCTCCTATCAACAGATTTATGCAGGATTGAAATCTACGACTCAAAGGTGCCTTTCTTGTGGTTGCAACTAAGTATTGCTTATTTGATTTTAAGCTAATCGATTTGCCACTTACATGGAATCTAGGCGCCATACTTTTCCCAATAAACAAGGCAAAGGGTAACTTTAGCCTCTTAATGAAGAAAATCACAATCATGTTACCTTAGTCGATAGATACTGCACGGTGCTTTTCTTCAAGAAAATGTCCACCAAAAGATTAAAAACATACTTTTCTGAATGATAAAACTATGTTACATGCTAAAGAAATAAGTTGCTGATTTTCTCGTCTATATGTGATGAAGAAATATAACTAGTTTGAAAAATAGACTGCATCAAGTTAATATTACATACTATTGCTGTTGAAAAAATAAACCTGGAATCACATTCCTTAAAATATTATAATGGATTATGGCCATTCCTTGAGCATATTTGAAATCCATGTAAGAAGTGAAAAGGGAAAGATGGGTGTGGATTACAAACCTGGAAGATCAACGAGAAGATAATGGCCATCTGCATCCTCTGTCCAGCCTGAAGAAGGTACAAACTCCTCTACCATTCTCGAGCGCGTTCTCTGTCTTAGCCCGGGAATTGCTGTGCCATTATCCATTGATGACCTGACTGAAAGTGAACCTTTCTAGTTTCTAGGTATGGTTTTTATGAAGACGTTGGCGATATATAGGGCAGGAGATTGATGTTGTGATGATGTTCATGCTGAAATAGCTTTCCTTGGTGAAGTAAGCATAAATATTCCAAACTTTGCCCGTGGGGAGGTCAAGTAGGGGTGGTGGAAAAGGACTATTCTTTGCTTTCTACAAAACCTCTTCCGGCTGCTTTTAGGAAACACTTGTGCCTACAGATTCATTTCAATATCAATATATATTGTACAAGGCCTCCTACATTTCATGTATGCAATCATTGCTGTAGACACTGACCTGCATTTTGTTTTATTCAAATTGTTTTAAGGAAAAAAAAGGACATTTTTGTGAAATTGAATATATATTTTTGTCACTTTCATATCCTACTATTTTTTTTTTCAGTATCCTAAATCATATTTTGGGATACTTTACTTTTAAAATACCAAAAATACTTAAACTACCCCTGAATTGAACCAAAATTAAATCTGGTCCAATTTCAATTGTGTAAGAAGATGAAATTACCCTCAACTATTTATCAAATTTTCAAGTGAATGTCACTCTCTCCACCTTCCTCCTCCTCCGCCGCCCCCTCCTCTTCCTCACCCTACCCTTCGTCGTCTCCTTCCCCACTGCCAACAACCACTTCGATTCCATCGAGACCCAATTAGAGTTAGGGTTTGCGATTTCACTCTCGATTTCCGAGAAATTGGAGGTGAAGGAGCAGCAAGATGGACGGGTCGCGAGCTGGAGTGACGAGGTCAGGTCGCCGGAGGACTCGGGGGAGCAGGAATTGAAGTGGTTAGATCTCTGGCGAGAAACTGTCATCGTGGCATGCTTAAAATTCGCCAGAGCTCTCGACGGAATCCAAGTCTGGGTAGCTTGAACTGCTATCATGGTCTCGACGGAATCGAAGTGGTTGTTGGTGGTGGCAAAGAAGAGCACACAGGCGAGGGTGAGAAAGAGGAGGGGGCGGCGGAGGAGGAGGAGGTGGAGAGAGTGTCAGTCACTTGAAAATTTGATGAATAATTGAGGGTAATTTCGTTTTTTACACAATTGAAATTAGACCATATTAGACCATATTTAATTTTGGTTCTATTCAGGGCTAGCTTAGGTATTTTTAGTATATTTTAGGAGTAAAATTTCCAAAAATGTAATTCATGATACTAAAAAAAAGTAGGGTATGAAAGTAATAAAAGTGTCATTTTCTCTTATTTTAATGACAACTAGAGAGAATATATGTGATTTGAACAGATCCGATTTGCAGAGTAACTATCTTTATGATGTTACGTTTTGGTTATGAATGAAAGAGAGCATTCTTATTTTTGTCCTGATGTTAGATTGTGTTAAAATCCGTATATTTTGGGTATGAGCAAGTCCATTAAGATTTTATGATACATTATTTAATCACGATTAACACTTTGATACCTTAAATTTTTGTTTAGCGCCGTTTTACCATATTTAAGTTTCATTTATCACAAAATACGCACATTTTTGTTGGAAAAATATTTTCGTCCAATGTTTTATTTTTAGTCAGAATGACAAAATTATCTCTCGTGATAAAAAGAAAATTCAAAACAAAAGTTTCTGAACCGACGGGAACCCGACCTCTTCCTTCACGTCGAGGGAAGCGACATATGCCATGTTGGCCGGCGCGGAGGCAAACGACGGTGAATTTTCAGAAGTCGTGAAAACAAGCAACCTCTCATAAACACTCAATTTCATAAATAAGTTTTTTGGTGAATTTTCTGGCTCGCGATAAGTAACTGAAATCTGGTATTGAAATTCGGCCGAAGTGGTCGAAATTCATTGAATACCTTGATCTTTGACATAGTCTTTGCATTCACATCTCAACAGCTAGGCTTGAAAAGCTTCAAGATCGACGTATGCTTATTTGGTGCAAAGATTTTTCATGACTAGAAAATGTGAAATAGAAGATAGGGGGTTTTGGTATTTGAGTCCTCATCAACTATTATGAGATATAAAGGTTGAGACATGAACATTGGCTGATTAAATGATTATCTACAGAGAGACAACATTTCATGCTGAAAATATTATAAAGTGTTTTTAAATGAAGAAAATTTATTCATACATAATTATCCCAACTATTTTCCAGACACTAAATCTAACTCAATGGCAGGTTGGTAGTTGAATTCTAAGAAACTGATTTTATTTGCTCATTTTATCATACATTTTAGTAGAGTTCACTTCAGATTTTTACCAAAAGGTTGTGCCTAATGTCATAAGCGCAACTTAAATTTACTTAAACTACCTAAAAATTTTGAACTATAAACAATAAAATAAAATAAAGTTTGAAGTGGAACTCAAAGTCTTGTAAAGAATAAAAATGGTTTACAGTTTTTGTACAACAAAAACAATATTTTAGATATAAAAGTGGAGCTTAATCGGGTACAAATGACATTTTTGTATACAAATATAAGAATAATTTTTAACCACTATATAAAAATATAAATGGTGTAGATTTGTGTTCCCTCGTCTAATGACATTAGTTGTAATTATTTATAACTTGCATTTTTTTTGTTATTTAATACTAATGAAAAAGGTGAATTAGTATTTTATACTATTTAACACCAATAATTATTTCTACAATTATGAAATCTTTCCATCCACGATTAATAAATGTTTTTTTGTTATTGACCAATAAAACATTTATGGTTTGAATATTAGTGTCTTTCTATTGTTCCATTGCATTGATATGTGTTTCAATTATTTCATGAACAATATAGTCATTTCCATTATTCCATTGCTAATGTCCTATAATTTTGTTATAACATTTTAGTATCATATATTTTCATTGTTTCATGAACAATATATTTATTTCCATTGTTCTATTTCTAATGTCCTATATTACCATTATTTTATATAGGTTATTTTTATTACTATTTTTTCATGTGCATTGTCATCTTCTTGCATTGTTTTATACACATGCTTATTATTTACATTGTTTCATTGTTCCCAACCTAAGTCATAAGATTTAAGACATAAGCACAATTCAACACACGAAGTGATTTCGACTATTCTTCTCTATATTCACTTTCCCAGCCATATTAACAAAAATCAAACAAATTACAACAACAATGACATTAGTATATGTGGATTTAATGGTGCATGTGCGCAAATTCATATGTAGTTCATGTTCCATAGAAATACACGTAAGGTTATTTCTCTACGTCCCTATAGAAAGACCACAAATCCACATGTTCTGTTGTATGTCATGTAGTGTTGAACTATTTCTTCCAGCACCTCAAACTAACGTATTAATCCAGGCAGCAGGGCGTATAACCACCGTATTCATCTCGATCACATCCACCATAAAACCAATTTCATCTGATGGAACCATAGAACCAATATCATATGATGGAACCATGGAGGCAATATCATTCGATGGAACTATGAAGACAATATCCGCTGGAACCATGGAACTAATATCACATGTTGTAGCAGCGACATGAAATAATATGGATCTGAAAAATAAAATAGAGATCGAAAAAAGAGTTTTTTACCTTTAGGTAGCTTCAAGAGTCATGGCCGGAGGTGCGGAGGAAGGAACCACAGAGGCTACGGGCGGAGGCGCGAAGGAAAGAACCGCATAGGCCACAGGCGGTGCGGCATGACTTCAATCCGTGGATGGCGGCGCGGCAAAACCATGCGGAGGACGGCGGCGCGACATAACTTTGATCCGGAGGATTGATAATGTCGGTCGAGAGCTTGAAGCATGAAGAAGAGTAGAGTAAAGAATTGTGTTTTAGATTGATGAATCGTAAATCTAAATGAAATATAGGTTTCCAGTTTATAGATTTACCCTTATGGTATTTTTTCATTTATTTTACTAATAAATTCACTAATTATTATGGACTATTGATTTAAAATCATCTTATAGATGGTATATATTCTTATATTTGCATCTAAGAGTGTTTTGTCCACATGTGAGTTCAAAGTCCCACATCGGAAGAGTATTGAGTATAAGAAGAGTTTATACACACATTGGACCCTAGACCCACTAGGCTAGTCTTTTGGGTCAAAGATGGGTTGTAATGTGTGTATGGGCTTTCATTGGGTGCTTCTCCTAGGTAAGGCACGGATCTTCCCGAAAAAATGGTATCAAAGGAAAGGTTATATAATTTGTATCACGTGTTAAATAATGGAAGCTAATACAAGTAGAATGGTTAGTCTGAATGGTTCAAATTATCATGTCTGGAAAGGGAAGATGGAAGATCTTCTTTATGTGAAAGATTATTATCTGCCGGTTTTCAGTAAAGCCAAGCCTGAAAACAAATCTGATGATGAATGGAATTTATTATATCGTCAAGTATGTGGCTATATTAGACAGTGGGTGGATGTTAATGTTTTGAATCATGTTAGTGAAGAGACACATACACTAGTTTATGGAGCAAGCTTGAGCAATTATATGCTCGAAAGATTGGTAATAATAAGTTGTTCTTGATAAAGCAGATGATGAGTTTGAAGTATCATGATGAGGCTCCATTGACATATCATTTTAATGCTTTTCAAGGAATTATTAATCAGCTTGCAGGAATGGGTATCAAGTTTGATGATGAGAAGCAGGGTTTTTGGCTTCTGGGTACATTACAGGACTCGTGGGAGACGTTCATGACGTCCTTATCTAACTCGGCTCCATATGGTGTTATCACCATGGATTTGGCTAAGGGGAGTGCTCTGAATGAAGAGATGAGGAGAAAGTCACAAGGTTACTCTTCGCACTTAGAAGTCTTAATGACAGAACAAAGAGGAAGGAGCAAGAGCAGAGGTCCAAAGGGTTGAGACATAAGCAAGAGTAAGAACAGGTATACCAATGTAGAGTGTTATCACTGTGGTCTAAAGGGGAATATTAAAAAGTATTGTCGAAAGCTCAAGAGAGACAACCAACGTGACAAAGAGAAAGAAAAGAAGGCAAGTCATGACGATGATGTTGCTACTATTACGGAAGAGTTTCTTCTCTTATTTGATGATGAAGATGTTAACTTGACTTGTAATGAGACCATCTGGGTAGTAGATAGCAGTGCCTCCATTCATGCTATAAGTCGAAAGGATCTCTTTTCATCTTATACATCTGGTGATTATGGCAATGTTAGGATTGGAAATTGAGGCATGTCAAGAGTTATTGGAATAGAAGACGTGCAATTGGAGACGAAAAATGGTACAATTGGAGATTTTATGATCCGGTGCAGAAGAAACTTATGAGAAGCCGCGATGTAGTATTTATAGAGAATCAGAACATCAAAGATATTACGAAATTTGAAGAAAGTGCTCCGCAATTTATAACTGACTTGATTGATTTTTGATATAGTTTCTCCTACAGTTGTGCCAAGTCAAGTTGAAGATGAAGTTCGCGATGACCAGAAGGGTGCAGATGATGTTGATGCTCCTATAAAGGTAGAGATGGATAATAAAGTCTATGAGCAGTTGCCAGTACCAGATGTTCCACTCAGAAGATCTTCTAGAGATCGACAACCGTCTACAAGGTAATCAGTTGATAAGTTTGTGTTAGTATTTGACAGTGGAGAACCCGAAAGTTACAGTGAAGCCCTTGAAGATGAGAAAAATAAGGAGTGGATTGAAGTCATGCAAGATGAGATGAAATCATTGCATGAGAATCATACTTATGAGTTGGTGAAGTTGCCGAAAGTCAAAAGAGTTTTGAAAAACAAGTGGATTACAGGATTAAACAAGAAGAAAATACTTCACGTCCACAATACAAACCTAGATTGGTTGTCAAGGGTTTCAGCCAGAGGAATGGTATTGACTTTGATGAAATATTTTCTCCTGTTTTTAAGAAGTCATCCATTCGAGTGGTTCTTGGTTTAGCAGCTAGTCTTGATTTGGAGGTTGAGTAGATGGATGTGAAGACTGCATTTCTCCATGGTGACTTAGATAAGGAGATTTATATGGAGCAGCCAAAGGGTTTCAAAATAAAGGGAAAAGAGGACTATATGTGCAAGCATTAGAAAAGTCTGTATGGTTTGAAGTAAGCATCAAGGCAGTGGTTCAAGAAGTTTGAGTCAGATATGGGAGAGCAAGGCTACCAGAAGACGAAATCTGACCACTGTGTTTTTGTGCAGAAATTCTCTGATGATGATTTTATCATACTATTGCTATATGTTGATGATATGCTGATTGTTGGCAAGAATGTCTCTAGAGTTGAGAGATTGAAGAAACATTTGATTCAGGTTTTTACAATGAAGGACTTGGGTCATGCAAAAACTATTCTTGGCATCCGAATTACTCGCGATAAAATTGCGAATAAGTTGCATATGTCACAAGAGCGATATATTGAAATGGTGTTGCAAATGTTCAATATGGACAAGGCTAAAGTGGTGAGCTCTCCTCTTGCTACTCATTTTAAGCTAAGCACACGACAGAGCCCTTCTACGGAGAAGGAGATGGACGACATGGATAGAGTTTCGTATGCCTCAGCAGTAGAAAGCTTGATGTACGCAATGGTGTGTACAAGGCCTGACATAGCTCATACAGTTGGTTTTTGAGCTGTTTTCTATCAAATCCGGGTAGAGAGCATTGGGATGCTGTCAAATGAATTATGAGATATCTCCGAGGTACCTCTAATCACAGGCTCACTTTTGGAAGTGGAGAACCAGTGTTGGTTAGCTACTCTGATTTTGATATGACAGGAGATGTTGATAGTAGAAAGTACACATCAGGTTATTTAATGACATTTGCAGGTGGAGCAGTTTCTTGGAAGTCAATGCTACAAAAGTGTGTTGCACTTTCTTCTACGAGAGCTGAATATATCGCAACAACTGAAGCATGTAAAGAGTTGTTATGGATGAAGAGATTCATAGGGGAGCTCGGTTTCAAGCAGCAGTGCTATGTGGTTTATTATGATAACTAAAGCGCGATTCACTTGAAGTCGAAACATATTGATGTGAGATACCATTCGTTTAGAGATGCACTTGAAGACAAGTTTTTTGAGATTGAGAAAATTCACACAAATGATAATGGTTCTGATATGTTCACGAAGGTTTTACCAAGGAAGAAACTTGGTGTTTGTCGTAAGATTGTCGGGATGGCGATGCCCTCCAGTTGGTTAAATAAGAGGGAGATTTGTTGAGCCTTTATTAAATAAGTGGAGGCACAAAGCCCATGTGATTAGTATCCTACATGAAGAAGGAAACACTAATTTCTTGCCTATAAATAGGAGGCAATGGAGAGAATGAAAAAAGACAATTTAAGAGATAAATAGAGTGAAATTCGTGCATATATATAAAAGAGCATTTAATTTATGACACATATATACATATCATCATGACACATATATATAAATATATAATGGATGGTGAAAACTATAAAAGGAGCATTAATTACCGCAAATAACTTTCCTCTATTCCCTCTTTACGTCTCATTCCATTTTCTTGCATTTATACCTTGTGTTATATATATAGCCACCCCATCCTCCCTTTCCAACTTGCTTCTACAAACCCCATTGATACGTACCCACAACAAAATATCTACTCTGAACGCAATCTAATCGTCATTATGACGAAAACGAATGCGTTCAGAGTGATATTGTTGTTGTGTTTAAGTGTTATGGGATTCATAACATGGTTTGTGGAAGCCAACATTGGTGATTTTGACGAGGTATGGCAACGAAGGGCTTTACAGGCCAAGAATGCCTCATTGGAAGCTTACCATCCCAATCCTTACCAAATCATCCATCAATTTAACAAGCGCGTCCATGAGTATGTAATTCTAACATCTTTTTTTTGTCCCAAAGTTTTTGATAGGTATGAATTAAGGACCTTATTTGTATAGAAATATATTTTCTGCCACCTGTCATAACTAACTATGTTATAACAGATCAAAAAAATGATATAATATGTTGTTGGTAAGAAAGTGTATGCTTCAAATTGTTCTGATGTCTTATTGGGAACATTTACTCACAGTTGATTCAAATAAAATCTTACATAAACAATATATGAAAATAGAATTTATATCAAATACAAATCGGGGTATAAATACAAACTGTCCGAACCAGTAGAATGTGAGTGTAAAATGAAACAATGTGATAGACCCGATAGAACCTAAAAATGATTGCGGTAGAAATTCGTTACCACGTGTCACGCGCTGGGATAACGCGCGGGCAGATCTTTAGTGATCTAACGGTTAGTAGAAGTTCGGACGGTTCAGACATTCTACCTTATTTGCACAAGAGTGCATCCCTATAAACATATTCCCGATAATATACAAGTTTAAACTTAACTTGATCACTCACATTGCCATATGAAAATAAAGTGGTTAGCTTGTTTTAAAACTATATATATTGTTGACAAAAAACAGAGCGACAACAAAGAATAGCATGAGAAGGGAGTTGAAGCAAAAATACTCAGGACCATGTATGGCAACGAACCCAATTGACCAATGCTGGAGGTGCCGAGACGACTGGGAAAATGACCGCAAGAGGCTGGCAGAGTGCTCCATCGGATTCGGGCACAAGGCTACCGGCGGCAAGGATGGCCCCATCTACGTGGTCACCGACCCCTCCGACCACGACCTCGTCAACCCAAAACCCGGCACGCTCCGTCACGGCGTAACCCAGAAAGGGCCTCTATGGATCACGTTTGCGTGTGACATGTTCATCCGCCTCAGTGAGGAGTTAATCGTGACGAGCGACAAGACCATCGACGGTCGCGGGGCCAACGTCCACATCTCGGGCGGTGCGGGAATCATGCTCCAGTTTGTGAACAACGTCATCATTCACAACCTTCACATCCACGACATCTACGCGGGCGGTGGTGGCATAATTCGCGACTCCGCCGACCACTATGGGTTCCGCACCCGCAGCGACGGCGACGCCATTTCTATCTTCGGCTCCACCAACATCTGGGTCGACCACGTCTCCATGTCGCACTGCCAGGACGGCCTCATCGACGCCATCTCGGCCTCCACGGCCATCACCATCTCCAACTGCCACATGGCGCAGCAGAACGACGTGATGTTGTTGGGAGCGAGTGACAGCGCAAAGGAGGACGAGGTGATGCAAGTGACGGTAGCGTTCAACCACTTCGGGAAGGGGCTGGTGCAGAGGATGCCGAGGTGTCGATGGGGGTTCGTCCACGTGGTTAACAATGACTACACGCACTGGCTCATGTATGCCATTGGCGGAACGATGCACCCTACCATCATTAGTCAGGGTAATCGCTTCCGGGCTCCTCATGACCCCAATGTTAAGGAGGTGACAAAGAGGAACGACTTGCCCCAAAGTGTATGGAGGTCATGGACATGGAGATCACAGGGAGACTTGATGTTGAATGGGGCCTTCTTCGTCGAGTCCGGAGACCCACAACCAAGACTTCCTGACCATGATATTATCCATGCCCAACCGGGCTCCGAAGTTCCCACTCTTACAAGATTTGTTGGTCCCATCAAGTGTGAGAAAGGAAAATCGTGTTGATTATAATGCGTGTATTTGTATGTTACATGGGCGAAGACGATCAGATATAATCACAAAACCTGCTATTGAAGTTGTGAGGTTGTTTTGTGTTTCCATGGTTGATTGTGAGAGATTGGAATGCAAATATTGTTTCTGATTGTCTTGGATTAAAGTGTAACATTTTTTCTTTTGAGATGAATGTTTTTCTACAAGTATAAATACGAAAAATCAAACATCATTGAAAAAAATCACATAAACAAAATATAAATAAATTTGAAACAACAAGATTTTTTTTAATCAGCAATAAATTTTTTATAAATAACGAGGAAAATTATGCAAGAAAGCAAGGAGAGTAAACCCCAAAAAAGAAAAAAACTGGAACAAGACGAAAGTCTAACTCACAAGATAATCCAGAACCATCCTCGGGTTTGCGCACTAAGTCGGGCATGCGCTCCTCTGTCCAATCTCGTATCCCGCACCCCTCGTCCGCCTGCATCAATGTGTAAGAGTGCATCTGCAACGACTTGAGCACGTCCACTGGTGTCTTTGCGCCCCCTTAAAGATCCAGTTGTTTCTAGTAACCCAGATGTACCATAGTCCCATAGTCGCCAATCTGCTCCAAGCTCTCCTAGCACCCCGCTCTGAGACTCTGGAACTCCAACTCATGAATAGCTCATTGACCGTCTGGGAACTGATGTACGGAACTCTCCACCACCCGTGAATCGCTCTCCAAAACTCCTGAGACCAGCGGTATATGAGCATGAGATGCTTGTTGAACTCCTTCCTCCTGCCACAGAGAGTACAAAGTCTATGCCCAATCGGTATTACCCCTCTGAAGGCCAAACGCTGCCTCGTAGGCAGCCCATCCTGGAGCACTAGCCACCCGAAACTCCTGAAGTTCGGTGGCACCGGCATATCCTAGAGTCTAGAGGCCCAGTCTACCGGATCCACTGAGACGCCCTCTGTGAGCAAAGCGAACCCTCTTCTGACTGAGTAGCCCCTCCTATCATGTATCCAGTGAATAGAATCATACATGTCTTCTATCGACATGTAAGTCTCCTAAACGGTCAGCATCTCTACGAACAAGAATTGAAACAACAAGAATTTATTGCATGGAATCGAATTATGTCGAGGTCTAGTAACTCAGGATCCTTAAGACTTTTATTTTTCTATATGGATAATCGTCACCCGGGATAGAATCGTCACCCATGATAGAATCGTCACTACTAGAGAGGAATAATTTCGGCTAAGAAAAAGCTAGGGTTTTTCTTACATATATCAACCATGGTGGCGGGTTTTTAATTTTTCACATATGTCGGCTCTGGTAGTGGGTTTCAATTTTTCACATGTGGGCTAAAGCAAAACGTGGCGGGCATCCAGAGCCTAATTTTCAACTACATTGGCGTTGTCCATGACGTGTGTCTTTAATTGATCAATTCTCACATTTTTCCATTATTCCTTCTGCATGTTCACCTTTACAACCCTTGATTATTTACGCATTTTTACATTTCTAAATAGTAATTTAAAATAAATACGCCATAGATCAATCACATTTATGTATTAATTGTTAAATCGTTTATTAGCAATAAAACGACATCTCTATTATCATTATATTGTGATAATAATTTAAGTACTTAATTTCGCTCACACTACTTGAAATTTGCTTATTCCCGGCGAGATATTGGTCATGCTCACCTACTTTATCAGTAACAGGATAATAAAATGGTATGATTGGTTGTGCAACTTGTTATACGAGGGATATGAATGACGGTCAAGGGATTTGTCTCTCTTGATAGTATGACTGAGAGGGAATGTGTGACCACAATATCAATAAATAGTTGTCATTCTTAGTCATCTCGAGATCAAGAAACATGATTGGATGTATAAGGGTGGCGACTCTATGTCTTATGTTCAATCAAGATATCTAGTGACAAAGGGATTATCATAATTACAACAAGAGGTTAAGTCGATTGGCCAATTAATCACGATTCTATAAAGTCACACACAAAGAGCAAGCCCGGAGCTAGTGGGCTTATGAAGCCCATTAGAAGAATAAGTGAAAAAGGACATATGACCACAGGGGACACGGATCCGTGACCAAAGGTTGACCATGGAGGGGTCAAGTGGCTACGGACCCGTGACCAAAGGTTGGCCACAGGGTGATCGAAATGGCCACGGTCCGTGACAAAAGAAGTTGGACAAAAAGCGTCCAAATCGGCCACAGCCCCGTGGCAGGTCTATGGCGATGGCACATACTCCTTTGCAGATTTCGATTGAGAAATCTGAAATGGTTTAGGAAACCATAGAAAGTGAGTTCGATTTTTTTGGAGAATTTCTGAATTGGTAATTCACAATTAAGTAGGATTTTATGAGAAATAAAATCTTTACACCCAAAGGCTTATATTTATGTTGCATCGGTTTAAATATAGAGTGATCATATAATGACATAAACTTGTAGGCTTCACTGCTATGAGCATAACTGATGAAAACAAACAAGTTTTTGGACCGGTGCCAGTTCTTTGTGGCTCGGGTAGGCTCACCCTCACTAGACATGTTCACACTCTTTTTTATAAGGTGAGAATATTATTCCAATTAAATAGGGAAATAAAATAACAACAAAACAAAACGAGATACAACAATCTAAAAGACAGAGTACCCAAATAATACAAAGAGTCAATCAAACAAGAAATAAAAACCACTCACATCCTAACTCAGGCTAGATATGGGCTCGACTCCGGAGTAAGCAGTCGAAAACCCCCAAACATCTTATAAGATACTTTGTTAAGAAAATGACAAGTCAAAAGATCCATTTCCCCTCACATTTAATCACAATGTTCAACACAATAAAGAAAAACTACGACCAGAAGTCATGACTATGTTTAATCATATATGAGATTAACGACACTAACATCAACATGACAACATACCTAACATTAACAATAAAATATAATATTTCTATTTCTATTTTTAAATACTATAATGTTAATTTTTTAAATTATAAAGGTATTTTTGTAGTTTTGCATGAAATTTAACAATAACAATAATGATAACACAAAATTAAAGTTAAATGTAAGGGGTGTTCCATTTGACCGTAGGAATTGCTCCTGAACCAAAACCGAAAAATCGATAACCTTAGATATTGATTTAGTTTTAACTTTGTGAGAACTAAGGGTGTTCATTTGTATTCAAATACTCGGTTGACCCAGCCACCCAAATGATTCGATGTTGGTCGCAACAGAAGGGTGGTGGGAGGAATTATAGATTATATTCATCCAAAAATTTATAATAAAAAAAAAACAAGCCAACGAGATCAATTTTGATTATGCTCAAGAATCATGCATGCAAGAATGCTAAGAGAAATATATCAAATTGTCTCGTTTGTTCATGAACCATTGAAGTAGCCTCCTTGATTAGCACAAAACATTAGTCTAGACTTGAACCCAAATCATATTTGGGTTGCCTACGTACCCCACTACGACGGGGATCAAAGTCCACGTAGTTCGTCTTTGAAACTTCTTCCACTTGAACTTAAAACTCTTGACACCTCTTTTCCTTGACCCAAACATGTATAGCTTCTTGTTCTTGTGTTGGTTGTTTTGGAAGCTCTCTACTATCTTTTTGTACCTTTAATTGTTTTGGCAAAAACTTCATGAGAGACAATCTCTCATGAACTTAAAGAGAAATGGAAGAAAGCTTGAGAGACTCTCCCTCATTTCTTTGCACCTCTCCCTCTAGCTTGCATGTCTTGAATAAATCTAAATAAACACATCTTTGAGATGATTGTTAGAGTTTTCTAAACTCTTACATGTGTCTCCAATACATAACCACTCTTGCATGTCTATGTCAATACACATCTAGATGTGTTGCTCACGTGACACCCACTAATTTTCACTAGTGTGTAGTGTTTGGCAACTAGAATTTATTATCCTTCTAAATGATAAAATGTAGACATTAAGTTCTCCAATTTATATCTTATATTAATGAATCCTAATGTATATGAGAAACCATCTCGGATTCAATTTGAGGATATGATAGGGTCTTTGCTTACATGCAAATTGAATTCATTTATTTCGATAAATTAATCAACCAATTTGATCAATTATCTAAATGAATAATGCTTTGAATTAGATCAACTATTTTGTGTGTGACTTTCCAGTTTTACGTTTAATTGGCATTGAGATTATAAAATTAACACATTTATGTTATTGAAAACATTTTCTATACTTTAAGGTCATATCCCAACAAACCTAAATGGGTAACATCTAGTATAACATGACATGAACCCCAATTAGAAATGAATGGACAAGGCATGATGATAACATCCACTTGCAAACCAAATGATCATGATTAATGTGCACTAAAATCCTTTCATTACACTATCCCGATCTCGATAAAGGTTATAGAATAGTCAAACCCTTATAGTATTGATACCATGACCACATCTTCGATTCGAGTTAACAATAAATAAGACTTATATTATAAAACATATTTTTAAAATATTCAACCAAGTCTTATTGTCCATGCCATGAACTTCTTTTGTCGATAACAACCAAGATAGCATATGATCTTATCTTTGTTTACTCAATGTCATGAATCTTCTCTTGGCTAATCACTTGCCCCTATGCATAGGGGTGAGCATGGGTCGGGTTGGACAGTTCATGGCTTAATTTTGGGCCCAACCCGAACTTAGCGGGTTGACTATTTTCATGTCCATTCCAGGCCCATGAAGAGTGTTGTCTGTTGGACAAGTGGGCGGGTTGAGTCCGGACAGGTTCCGGGTTAGTCCAACTCGTCCATAACATTAAAAAAACATATTGTACACAAAAACTAATTGCAAAAATAAATTATGTACACAAAAACATAATGCAAAATTAATACTTCAATATCACAAGAATAGATTGTCAATAACATGTAGAGTAGTTTATATGAAAATTGTGTTTTTCGGACTTGTTTGTTAAAAAAACTTAAAATGGCCCTTTTAACATTAGTGTGTGTTGTGCGTATTTAGTTAGTTAGTTAATTAAGTTCATTAAGCCGGGTTGGGTCGGGTTAGTCCAGACTCCTCACTTTATGTCCGTAACCCGGCCTATGATATTTATATGGGGCCCGTTCCCGGCCCGGGTCACTCCGGGTTGGGACTATGAGAGGACGGGTTGGTCCCGGTTGGGCCGGGTTGTCCGGACATTTCTGCTCACCCCTACCTACACATAAATAACCAAAGTCATCATACATTGTGACTCGCACACATGGATAGTACGAGCATGCTAGTGGTAATAAATTATGATCACCTATATGTGGACATACGTGTCACCTCAATTCATAGGATCATATGCACAATCATGCCCTAAATGATAAATAGTTGACTTGCAGTAAAACTATATGCTATTATCATCCAACGTCATAGTTCGACCCACTTCATTACACAAGTGTCCACATGTTCGTATAGACATCTCATGCCAAGTAGAATGAGACTCACTACTTCTATATCATTAACATCTCATGTTAATTATAGATACAAACAAAGGTGATGGTATGGATTTCTAATGCCGAATCTCATATCCTATGACCATGAACAATTTCAAAATATTCTTAAAGGAAATCGTCACTCATATTTTTAACACTTAAAAATTATTTCTTTAACCAAAATTCTTTTGGAATATATTCTAGTGTAATGAACATTTTCAGAATAAAAGAGCATATATTGCTAGATGGGTGAATATATACAGTATACATATAAAAGTAATACTTTAGGGTATACTTTACTAACACCCAATACATGACAAAAGCGGGTGTAGAACCAGGTCCAACACCCCTCCCCACCTGGAAATTGGGTGGGCTACGGGTCCAATTTCTTTTATTTGCGGGCTATAAACTTAACACAACCTCGATGGCCCGATTATAGCTATAAACTTAACACAACCCACCCCGAGGCCCAAGTCAGCCCAGCTCTAAATACCATACCAACTCCATCTACTACTACAACTCAACCTCTCACGCCTCTCTCACATCACTATCCTCTTTCTTTCCGTCTTTGAATTTAATGGTAATATCTTCTTCATTTCTCTTCTCTCAGAATCCATGCCTCTTCTTTGTTTCTTTGTCTACGGCTCCTTCACCAACGTGGTAGAGGACGAGTACTAGAGAGTAAAGAGTTATCGTTATACCCAACCACCAAGCCAATTCTTTTTCTTTTCAAATTTAGGGTTTTGATTTAAGAGTTCCGATTTAAAATTTTATTATTGTTTTTGAGAGGTTTGATTTGGATATTTTCGGGTTTTGAGTGAGATTTTTTTAGTTTTATTTTTGGAGTTCGATTTGGGGTTAAATATGGTTTGATTTTGGGTTTCCGATCTTAGGAGTTTGATTGAGGGTTTTGCGAATTAGAGATTTCATAATTTGATTTTAATATTGGATTGAGAGTTGTATATTTTAGTAGGGATTTTGGGGTTACAGTTCAATTTGATTGAATACATTATTAAATATTACAAATTTTGTTTTTGCCTACTAAATGAATTTGAGTACAAATGTTGTTTCTGTTTACAAATTATTTTTTGTGTGCTTCAGCCTTACATTAAAAAACATTAAAGATGATCTTACATGGCCCGTCAAATTTGGGTTGACCCGATTGGGCTTTGACCAAGAGCCGACATAGACCAAACCACAAACCATAAGTCACAAATTTTTAAACTTGATTTAACTCAGGCAGATGAACACCCCTAGTGAAAACCATTGAATTCAATTCAATTTTGGGTTCAATTTAGTGAAAATCATTGTTAACCGACTGAGAACCAAACCGGTTCGCATGACACGTGTCCCTTACTCAGGCGCACGCCTCTACTTCTATACATCTCAGGAGTATTTCAAATTTGATAATGCAAAGAAAATGTGAATTAAAGAATGAAGGTTTAGAAATATAGTACTTTATTTAAATTATTGTTTTTTAGGGGTAATTACAGGTTACCATACGCATTCAAACCTCACTTTAAGATCACTATACCCAACTTTCAAATTTATTTTTTCGGTACCCTGACTTTAAAAAGTTAACACTTAACTCGATTCTGTGACGGAAATTGCTAATCTTTTTTAATACCCAAAATGCCCCTGGAGTATAATTATTCCCAATTTTATATAATTGTTAGGATAATTTTGAAATGATATTTTTACCCTCGCTTGAATGATAAACTAGCTTTAGAGTTGAAGGACATATTAATAATTTTCAATCCACACAATTTAAAAATAAAAAATAATTGTGAAATGACCCTTTTAGCCCTCCCTCCTCTAACTCTATCACTCCTCTCTCTCTCTTCTTCACTGGCCTTCAACCTTCCTCTGCCAAATTCCAGTGTCGGCAACTTCCCGGCTCATGCCCCGACCTCCACTCCGTCCTCCTCAACTCCAACACCGACGTCGTCCCTCCGAGCACCATAAATGGCACTACTCTCCCTTCTCCGCCCGCATCAACCCATTTGGTCACATCTTCGCCAGAGGCTCCACTCTGGTCACATCGGTTTCACCACGAATCGACGACGGCGTGAGTTTCTACCACCAACCCAATTGACGACAGCGCGAGTCACCATCTCATCCTCGTACGCGTCGCCGAACGCCGCTAGGAGCGAGAGATACCAGATCTTGAGTGGGGCTCGCCGGATTTGTCGACTGCTCGCTGGATTCGCCGACCGTCGCTGACAAGGGTTTCCACCGACCATCACCGATTTGTACTGGGAACAAATTCATGGGTCTTGATAATTTTAATTCAAATATTGTGTGGTTTGCAGAGGTTGAACATGATTTTAAAGGTTGTTGTGATATAGCTTTTTAGCAAATTTATTGACTAGTAGTCACTAGTTGTGGAATTATTCATGGTGGAATTGTTCATGGTGGAGTTGTTCAGGACGGAGGACGAGAAGTTGAAGAAGGGAGGGTGGGACAGTGATAGGGAGAGGATGGTCATTTTACATGAAATTTAATTGTCAATTAGTTTTTAAAAATTAATTTTTTATTTGTTTAAATGAGAAGACAAAAATACCCTCCATCTATCAGATATACTTATTATTCATTTGAGGGTAAAAACGTCTTTTAGATCATCAAAGAATTATACCATTTGGAACATATATAGAGAGGGCATTTTGGACTTTTTACAATTCACATCAATTAAATCTAAGAAATTTACCTTAACTATAACGTAATGAAACTTGAGGGATCGAGAAAAAAAATATAAACTTAAGGTATAGTGATCTTAGAATGAGATTTGAGCAGGTATAATTAGGGGTGTTCACGGGTGGGTAAACCGCCCAAATGAAAAATATTGAACCCGCCCACTAGAATACGGGTTAGGAATCAATACACCCGCTAACCGCCCACAAGTAGGGTTGTCCATCGAGTCGGGTTGGGTAGACACAGTTCGGGTCGTACGCGACTCGGTTGGAGTTGGGTACCAAAATTCAGAACCGATACTCGACTCGATTGAGGAGTCGGGTAGTCGGGTTCGGGTAGACTCGGGTGTCATGTGAGTCGGGTATACCCAAGACACCCGATGGGCCTAAATACTCAAATTCAATTTAAAATCGAAATCCCTAAATGTTAAACAAAACCCTAACCCCCAATTTGAAATTGAAATCCCCAAAATTTAAATTTAAATAAGAAAACCTAAAACCTAACCCCAAATTGTAAATTGAAATCAGAATCCGTAAGCCCTATCCCCCAATTTGAATATAAAATCAAAATCCCCAAATTTAAAATCGAAATCGAAAACCCTAACCCCAAATTTCAAATTGAAAGAAGAAACCCCCAAATTTATTTCGAAATCATAAAAACCTAACCCCAAATTTTAAATTAAATACATAAACTCTAACCCCCAATTTCATTTTCAAATCGAATTCCCCAAAAATCATACCGAAATCAGAAAACCTTAATTTCAATTTCAAATTGAAATCCAAATCCCCAAACCCCCAATTGAAATTCAGGAAACCCTAAAGTTTAAACCCGTAATTGAAGATGGACACAGAAGAGAAGAGGACATGCGAACCTAGAATAGAGGAGGACATGTAATATTCAGTT